>JAFREQ010000016.1:5388333-6735416 GCA_025331565.1 Holacanthus passer
CTTGTTTCTAAGTTCCTTTCCTCTAATACCATTTATAACAATACCAAGACGTCAACAGCATCACTGAGAGAGACGAAGCACAGTCATGGGAAGGAGCAGGGAAAATATGTGGTTGTGAAACAGATATGAATCATGGAGACAGTTTGGGGAAGACAGGTAGGATGTGTAATCTCTGCCTGTTTAGTGTCTTATAGTCAACAGACAGATTATATACATCATTATGAGGTGGTGATATGTATTTCACTGTGTTCAGACCCCCCACAGTTTAAGAAAGAATTGCAGCATCTGTAGGGCACTGTTTAATATCAAATCAGGTTTACAGGGTCAGATTAGATTTCTGCTATGCTTTCAAGTCTCTGAAGGAACAGCCTGATGCAGGACTGAGGCATGTAGTCAAACATTTTTGAACATACAATTTGAATACTTTTTAAAATTGCAATAATGGATTTCTTGGACACTTGGGGGCAACAGAGACAAGAAGTAAACATGAGCTCTCATTTTTTTAATTGATATGACAAACCAAAAAATGTGAAAATGCCAACTGTTCTCCTCCCATTTAAAAGCTATCACATCTCTATGACTGCCAGCTTTCCACTCTGCCTTTGAGTGTAGGCGTTTGAAACAACTATAAACACTTCTGATTTATAATGAGGTCTGACAACACGTCAAAATAACCAGTAGTTCTGACTGAGCTTAACCTGGCTGCGATGAGGTAGCAACCTGTCCAGGCTGTACCGTGCCTCTTGCCCAGTGTCAGCTGGGACGGACTTCAGCCCCCTGCGACCCTCCAAAGGATAAGTGGTTACTGAAAATAGACCAATGGATGATTGAGTGTAACCTGGTCCTTTCACATCCAGCAGACACGGAGTCCACCTGATGAATGTATGTCAAATATTCACTCTCCTTTCAGCTCTGTTTTGGTCTCCATCATCTCCTGAGAAAACCATATGTCTCTGTAGCTGCTAAATTAGTGCACAGTGGATGTATCAGAGCTTTTTCACTGAAAACAGTTGCCTGTCATTGAGAGTGAACCACAACAGTTTAATTGCAGGTCAGAAAACCGAAACAGTGAGCTGAAAGATGGTAAAACACTATGTAGACCTGAGGGTAACCAGACAGTTATTTTTATGGCATGATTATGTGGAACCATGGTCATGCAGCATCGCTTACCCACAAGTACTTGCCCAAATTGAAGTGCTAAAAGATCTTAGCCCCTGCAGCATTTTGACCAATAACAATGGCATCACAACAGTCTGATCCTAATGTACAGACTCCTGTTGGCCTCCATATGTGTATCACCCCCCGGCAGATTTGCCCCCCCCCCCCCGATGTTGACTCCATGAATACAGCCTTGAGCCACAGTGAGGAGAGAATGAGCAGGAGCATATATGGTAAGGTATTACCATGTGCTTAATTTTGATTGGCAGAGCGTGACTTGGCTGTGAGGTGTGAGAAGTCTTGATTCCTGTTCACATGGGATGCAAATGAGCTGGCTGAGGACAACATGGAAATGTCCATCCATCAAACCAGATTCTCACATACCAGTACATGTCTGTGCATGCACTACTGTGAGTGTTAACCTTTGGCTTCTCAGTTGTGAATTTGAGGCCAGCTTCACTAATGCAGAGTTGGATAAATAATTATCCCCAGTTTCTCTTCCAAAGCTAATGTTGAACTGTCGTGTCTTTTCCGTTTCAGGTTTTGATTGAACGTTGCTGAGTCAGGACGTTTATATCCTCTGCAATAAGAGAATGTGACTTTGATCTACAGCGTGTATATAACAGCACATGCTGTTCAGGTCATTGGCTGATTTTGTGGTGATAGTGTTTTGGCGGATCACTCTGTGTCCCTTCACTTTAAATGACGGCATATTATGATGAGCGAACACAGTGTTTCCCCGTTTTCCCGTCATCCTGCAGCTCATAACCTGTCTCCTCCTTAATGTTAGGATTTTTAGTCTGCTTTCTTTCATCTGTCCTTCTTGTCTTTTCACCAGCCCACAGACAGGCCTAATGAACAGAAACAACTTAACTCTTTTGATTGTGACAAATGCCATCAGATGAGCAATGTGAAGATGAAAAAAGATGTAGGTCTGACTAGTCTTGATGTTTTAATACAAGGCCACTATCTTGAGCAGTTACAGGGCTGCACTATCCTTATATATTGTCGAGCAGAAACAAGATTTAGGAGAGCAGTATGAAGTTAGAGGGCGATCCTGCCTGAGTGCTCGCATAAACATACACACATGTGTGCACACAATTAGATTCACACACTGATAGTGAACAGAGAGGGGAACTGAAAGTAATTCAAAGTTTGGCCTTGGTACTGAGGGGTTCTGATATTTTTTCTTTAATTTTTCTTTCTGTATGAAACAACATTTCAGTCCCATGGGTAGTTATTCTGTGGCTCGAGTACAAAGTCTTTAAAGATGGAATATTTGCCCTGTAACCAAGAGGTTGCAGCACAAACCCAGGCCCCACTGTTCCCTCTAAACTGATGGCAGCCCCCCATATGGCTGGCTGGCCCACGTTGGCCTTGCTTCACATGCCTTCTTCAGCAATTCAAATCTGACAGAAGGAAGTGGCTCTAAAAAGATTTAAGAATATGAATAAAAGATTCAACAAAAGCCACAGTATTCATGTGTGTGGGTACATATTTTTGCTGAGGGTATGCTGCACAGTATAAGTGCATGCACGACTATGTATGTAAACACACACTTACATGCTTTCCTTCAGCAAGGCAGCGATTTAGATACGCTATACATCACTTTTGGCAGCAAGGGGAAAAGACAAGCAACTTACTAACCTAATTGCATAATGTAGGGTTTCTTTAAAGCTTTAAAAGGATAGGCTACTCCTGCCACATTAATGAGCCATGAGATATGTCACTGACAAAACGACAGTTGTTTTCCGGCTTTTGGAAGCAAAAAAATCAGATATTCTTCTCTGCATAACTGCTAAATCTCTCCTTAAGTTTAGCTGACCCCAACCCATACACTTCAACATGACGTGATGACACATCTGATGCGAGGAATTAATTAAATAAGCACATTGTGAACATTTTTCTTTCATGCATATTATGATAGGCACCTTACAATATGCTGTTCATAATTTAAAACAAGTGCTCAGACAGCCTATTAGTTACGGTAGAATAACTATTTTCACACTGTGTGTCCCATCCCTTGTCAATAGGGGGTGCTGCAGCATCCTCAGCACCCTTCTTTCTGTGTCCATGGCAGTATTCTTCTTTCAAAATATATACTGTATATATATGCTGTGTAGCATCATCTGTCCCATGATAATATCTGAGATGGTGCAGTATTTCACTGTAAGAAGATAAACCATTTAATGACGTCGTTCAGGACTCTTTTGATGATATCCAAACCTTAGTCATATAAATCTGCTCCTCATTTCTTCCTTGTTGCAACTCAGGAGTAGAAGAGAAGCTTTCACGGTAATCTGGCCGGGCTGTAAAGATTTTCAGAGAATGTCCTCGGAGACGTAATTCTCTGAAGTTAAAGAACATAGAGGTTAGAGAACAGAGAACAGAAAAAGAGAAGCTGAAGTCAACAGTCTTGAATACACCACTGAGTGCAATAGACTATAAGAGGATGACAGTGAATATGTGATTTTTTCCTTCCTGAGGAAATGCTGTTGTATATCATAGTGTAGTGTGTGCATGTAGGCTGATGGACAAAGCTGATCTGCAGGTGTTGGGTGACCTCCCATCACAGAGCACACTGAGAGTCTGTTTGGAATTAAATGGAAAATCGTGTTACTGTATCGTCCATTTGGGAGCAGTCATGGTCCACATACAGTATATCACTACCAAAAAGGTACATTTAGAAAAGTAATTCAGGCAACGTTTACATAGACACACTATAAAAAGTGTCTTGAATATCCCAGTATGTAACTGCTTGTACATAATTTGTTTGGGTTAAGACAGGAAGAAAATAATGTAAATATAATTTAAAGTAAATAAAGTAAATTCAAATTGAGGACCTCGCCTTCTTTCTTTTCTTAAAGGGCCTGTTTAGAGTTCAGACTTGGGTTCAAGGTTAAGGTTGGAAATGAGGAGGGGGGAAAGGGGATTTTCTGGGGTTTGGGGAATTAATGTTATGACAGGGCATAGACCAAATAATGTAAAAACCTCAGAGAGAGGGACTAGGTAACTTAGAAACACACAACAACACTACTAAAAATTTGAGTCTGATCAGATTGCAGTTAAAAACATTTCTCAGATATATCATCTTTTCTATGCAACATAAGGACAATTCCACAGGTCCAAGTTGCAGGTGCGTTGGTCAAAAAAAAGATTTTTAAAAAAGCAAACAAACCATTTAAATATCAAGGAAGTCTTGAAAAACATGACAAGAAAATGCAAATACAGCCAACTGGCATCAACCCATTGACTGTTACCTTATAATGATGTGCTTATGTAAGTTTGTCTGTATCTTGTGTGTCAAGGCCACAAACCAGGAGTGAAAACATCCTCAACGGTCCAAACAGATGGTCATCAGTGTTCCTATATTTCTGGACCAATGGAAACCAGACCAGAGAATGTGCAGCTCCTGTTTGACTGGTCCTAATGGATTTGGATGTTCGGGAAAAGTTATGGATTCCTTAAAAAAAAGTCTATGATTGGAATAAATTGGACCGTGTCTACGGTAGGTGTGTTCTTTGTCCTTCAGGCAGTAAAAAAGAAAAACACCCTGCACAGTGTACACTTCTTTCCAAAAGCAGGACCCCTAATCCTGTGGCTGACTTTTAAAATTGTCAGCTGTGTCTGAAGACACCTAATAAATTGGATAATTAAGTTCAAGATCCAGGTTAAGAGAGTGAAATCATGTCTTATTATATGCCACGTTTAAAACAACATGCCATTAGTCATGCCTACTGCCCTCACACCGAATATCAAAAGAGAAGTCGCCATCCTCCCAATCCTTTACATATGGCTGTGTTTTATGAGTGTGTGCGGTGGTCAGGGTGAGGGCCGTCCTTCAGCCTGGTTAAATGCTTCCATGCAGTTGAGTTTTGCTAACCGCAGCTGGTTGCCCAGTTGTACCAACAAGACGAGGCCTCGATCAAGGACAGCCTGCCAGTAAGATTGCTCGGGCTGATAGTTCACAAGTTTGCATGCGCATGGTTTATGTGCAAATGGATGCATTTCATGGAAATAGGTTGAGTTTTTGAAGAATATAATTAGTGCCCAGAGAGCAAACTGAATGTTTCTGTTCAATTTGCGAGGCAGCGAGAGCAGAGTCAAAATTCATAATGAGACGGATTTGTTTTCTAACTTTATTATTAGATCAGTTAAAAAAAAAACAAAACCCCTGAATAAACATCACATAGCCAGTGGGCTACACTTCAAATGAATCCTCACAGGATACTCTGAATGTTGGCCAACACTTCAATTCCCAAAACATGAATTTAAATTACTTCATAACAAAAGTAATTATCTGCAGTGTTACGAGAATAGACAGATTTGATGATGGAAAATCAGAAACTGTTTATTCTGGCATCCACAAACTTAAAGGCCTAATGAGAAAGGAGCAAAGGTTTTATTTCTTTGGTAAGAATACGACTTGTACTTTATGGTAATAACTGCGACAGCACATCCTGTGTGTGTGCGTACTTGTACACCTGTCACATACATAAATCACATCAGACTCATGAGTGGACACACAGGAAGAATGCTCTCTAATTACTCTGTTTCCATAGTTGGATGTGCTAACAAGCTATGAGTGACGACAGATGGGCTCTAAAAGTGAAAGAACAAATATGCTACATGATCAAAATAACAGAAAAGAGGTGGTATCTTTGATGTTTAATCTATCACAGGCTGCTATTGGTTTGTCAAAGGTCCAATTCCATGAGACCAAATAAAATATGGATCAATGCTTCTTAAGATGTGTCTTGATGTGGCTGCTGAGCCGAAACAACATCAAATACAAGCGAAGGAAGTGGTAAATAAGGGGAACCATGAAGACAACAGAATTAAGCGGACCTTTGAGACAAGATGGATGTGAGTGTGACCACTGTCAGAGCAATGTGCTTTGCTCTGGCATTAGATAGATGTGCTGCCTGCATGCTGGTCTCCTGCCATTCCTGCCTAACCTTTCTCTGCCTCTGTGTGAACCTGTGACCCTGTTTGACCACACAGAAGCGCTCCATCAGCAGGGTCATGGCCGCACTAACCCGCTCTGCTTCTACGTTGTAAGACATGTGTGGAAGTGCAAGGACGTCCTTAACTCTCAACAGTCTCCTTGTGACCCTGACATTATGGGTCATCCTGGGCCTTTTGTTATGGCAACAAAGGTTCATTGGAAGGGGTTAATGATTTAAACAGTCAGATGACTTCAATATTGGATACTGTGATGTAGAAGTGCGGAGGTGGGAGGACACGATGTAAAGCGAAAAATCGAAGAAGAAAATAAAATGGAAGAGGAAAAGATCAATTCAAGTGATTGGTGGAAGGTTAACAGCGAGGTCAGCGCGATTTCATAAAGCCGAGTGGCTGCAAAGTGTGAAAAGGCAAAGCTTCTCATTTCTAGGTTTCAGGGGAAGTGGTGAAAATGAGGTGCGAGATCCCAAGAGTCCTTTTTCAGCTGGGGTCATTTGTCTAAATGGAGAAACTCAGCACAGTAATAAGTCATGTATGAAATGTGTGTTTATACTTAACAAGACTCAGCAACAAAACACAAGAATTTAACATATCCTCTGTCCGAACGGTTACATAAATATGGAGGAACATGTTTCTGTTACTATAATAACATGAGTGGTAATGACCATAATTGTGCCGGTTTTCCCTGGAAGCTGAAACATGGTAGGTGTTACTCGCTGGGGGTGGATGACATTATGTGGAAATAAAACGGTTTCAGTTACGAAGAAAAATAAAATTATTTGTTCTGCAATAATATGAAGCTGTGGCACAACTCCAGACCCCAATATCTTCAGTATTTAAATGCCAGGTTTTGATTATAGCAGCTCTGGTTTTCATCCAGACAAAGAGTTTTGATTTCCCCTGTAAAACATTGCTGTAATTGCAAATTTCATCATCTCTGGAATCCACCTGCACTAAAAAAAAAATCCTCCTCATTCCCAGAAATTGAAAGTCAGTTTTTCAAGCAGATTCTTCAAACATGAACACCTGATGACTTTATAGTTTGTCCTCTTCCCAACCTGCTCTTCTCAGGGTTGGGGTCAGAGGTTTTTTGTGATTCAGCAGAGCTGTTAACCCTTGCATCTGCTTCAGTACACGTCAGCCTGACCCAAAGTTAAGAGCAATAAAGATGCCTAAAGGCTAACAGGTACATAAAGTCTGAAATTCTGCTAGCAGCCCATGTTTCAGCTGCCTTCAGAAGAACAGTGAGGTGTGAACTGAGGCCATGACAGTGTGTATGACAAGTGAAACAATTGGATTTTTTCACTTCCAAAATGTTTATGACGAGAGTATCTCAGCATTTGTTGCAGTAATAAAAAATAATTAAATGTACTCATATACAGTGCTTAAGTATAATTTTTAGGTACCTGAATATTTTCTGCTACTTTATACTTGTACTTACTGTATATCAGTAATAATGATGCAATAACGTAATAATAGAATACTGACAGGGACCAATGTGCATAATGAGTAGGTTTGCTGTTGATATTATAACTGCATTTTGTTGCACATACTTCTGTACTTTCACTTAATTAAATTTTTTAATGCAGGACTTTTACTTGTACTGTAGTATTTTTATAGTAAGTATCTAAGCTGATATTTCATACTGCAAACTGCATAAACATAATAAAATCAAACTCTGGGTTTGTAGCATAAATATAATTTCATATAACAATCATATTTTTGCAAATTTCCCCACTGTTTTGCAAATTTCCCCACTGTGGGACGAATAAAAGTTTATCTTATCTTATCTATATCATTTAACTCGTCAATATAACAATATAACAGCAAAGATTTCCATTACATAATCAGGAGAATTCATTCCACGAGCTCAGGGAAATCCAGCACGCGTCATTCAATCTCCACATACCACACTCTGAGAAGAAATTGTCGATTAGCTGGCCAGTGATGCCTGACACTGCACCTTGTCCAGATTTCATGGTCACTTTATTTGATGGAGGTCGCACTATGATATATCCTTACAGTCCTGACCTTTAGCACTGTGGCCTCTGGCGACCGCACACAAACTGTGAATGAGCGATCCGAACACGATGTGGGATTACAGCAGGAGGTTTGCCGCCTTGACTCAACCCTGTCACTCTACTGTGTATCACTCCATGAGGCCTGACTTTCATTTGGAATAATACATTGAATACCAAACCTGATGGATTTAAAATTTGCAATAAGAGTGTGCAGGCACATAAGCACATTAATGTAGACATCACAGTTAATCATAGGTCGACTTGGCGGGGAAAAGAAAGCAAACAGAGTAAAACAAAGGTTTCACTTATTTAATCATGCTAACATCTATGCACATGCACATGGCCGGGTGCACAAACATAAACACACACAGAGCCCCTTCTTTCCTCATGCACACACCAACATGTGCCAGACCTGATGCAGAGGTCATGGTTTCTCTTGTAAAAACACACGTGCTAATTGGTATATGCATCATACCAGTCGTCACACGTGGGGAAAAACACAAAAGCAATGATTATAATTAACAGAGATTTTTTTTAGACAGTGATGTTTTCTGAGATATTTTTTGTACTAAGAGAAAACCAATTCTGTTATCTGCATCGTAACACAAATAACCTATGCAAGCTTGATAAAAAAACGAGTGGCCAAGCTCGCTGTTTACGTCACCATCATAAACAGTGGCTGCGTTTGTTAATGGCAAGGGAGCGTTTACATTTTCTGCTAAACAAATGAAAAATCGGTTCATAATAGTTGCAATGGGTCCAATAGATGTTTATCTTCTCCTCAATACACGTCATAGTTCATGCCCTAACTGCAGCTGTCATGAGGGTAACCAGGCTTGTGGACTGAAAAGTCAAAGACAAGTCATCAGACTGTTCATGAAAAACACTTATTTAATTTGAAATCTGTGCCCAGGTTTATTCAGATGCTCAACAACTGTTTACACTCATTTTGTCTTCATAAGCCTACACGCTTGATGTAGACCGTCGCCCATGCTTGACAAAAGACAAAATACAGAGGGAGGCAAACAATTCTCTTTTATATGTGAAAAAGAGCAGATTTTCTTCACAAATTGAGTCTGTGTTTGAGATGTTTCCCTGAGGAACCCTTGAAACAAGTCTGACCACAGTCTAAACAAATACCAGACAGATAAACCTGCAGTGAACATCTCTCACTGAAACACACACACACACAGTCCTGTTTCTATCACTTACATTGTCTTCCATTCGTTTCCTGGAGACTTACCCGAACCCTAACCACCACTTTTCTAACCCTAAAATTAACCCAAGTCTTAACCCTGAAATGTAGTGATTTATGTTATGGGGACTTGCATTTTGTCCCCACAAGTAAGGTGACTCCCCACAATGTGACTGTTTAAACAGATTTATCTCCCCACAAAATGAGCAATGTATGGACCACACACACACGCACACACACACACGCACGCACACGCAAAAGAGATATAAACAATAAGTACATATTGGATTCACAGAAATACAAAATGATACAAGTGAATAACACAATTAATAAAACACAAAATAAACATTATTAATAGGTTATTTGCTGTCTATCTATCGATTATAAAAGTAATTAAAACCAGCTGTTATATTATGTTATATAATAGAGCCATCATTAAGAACTGAAGGAGCAATAAATCCTCCTTTTGTTCTTATATTAAAAGGCTCAATTCCAGCTGTCCTTCATTTATCAAAACAATATTGCATTTGTTTTCAATCTTAACTTTGTAGACATTTTGATTCTAAACAGTGAATCAATGGGGGCAAATAAGCAATGTTTATTATCTTAATGAATTAATAAATAACACAGATTTCAACATCCAACATAACATCACTGATGTTGTTACGTTTGTCTGTGACTGGAGCTTTTTTTAGGCCCCGTCTATATCATTTTTATCACCACCACATGCTGCTATGTTCATCTGCAGAAAAGCTACATCCAAAGGATCAAGTTGACACAAGCAGTTGCCGTAAACTAACACTGGCAGTACATAGTTGCATGAGGAGACTCCTACGTTTCTTTCAGGAAACGGGGTTTCACCTTGCTAGAAAGCCCATTTAACCACCGTCCAGCCCTAAGCTGTGGTCGTGAGGCCGGAGTGTGATCCCAGTAGCCCCAAACTGCTGCTTGTGTGTGAAAGCTGCGTTTGACGATGTTAGTCCTAAAGGACGCGTTGGATTATGGCTGGATGAAATGGCCTTAGGCTGTCTTTACAAGTCATAACTGCTTGAGTGGAGTGCTTACCAGTGTATGTGTTTGGGGTGGGGGGGACAGGAAACCAGCCTAATCCATCAGGATCAGTCCATTAAGCCCCAGACAGATTCAATTAAAGGAAAAAAACAATTACCTCTGCCACAATAACATAACACAGCAAAAAAAACACACAATACAGTCTCAGACACTTAACCACTCACAGCTTGACATGCGGGCAAATATTTGAACATTAGAGAACAAAACCGAAGTCCGATTAGTGTTTTTCATCCCACATCTCTTCCTGAGAACTGTGCGGTGGGGTCCCGCAATGGTGATTGTGATTTCATGGCTGAAAATGCAAGGCAAGCCCCCTCAACAGAAAACAAACCCGGCTCTCTCTGCTTGTTAAGCGTTGAAAATATCTTCCTCAACCCGAACTGAAGCAGAATGTTAATAGGTTTCAAATTAACATTGTTTCGTTGTCCAAATACTTCTATGTCTTTCCACGCAGCCCTGGCCAGCTGCACAAATATGAGCAATTCACCCACAGGGAGTATAAACTTTCATTTCATACAAGAGCCCTGTGGCAGACACCGACAGACAAGCCAATGCAGATCAAACCTTAGAAATAAAATACGTAGAGGGGACACCTAATATATCAGGACAACAGGAACTGCCAAGTAGAGCCTCAACCACAGATATGGAAGCAGTAGAAGGGAAGCTCTCTAATCTCTTCCAGAGGTAGCTGTCATGCCTTCATATATAATCAGAATAAGGTTTTTTGCTTATTTTGGAGTGAGATGAGAGAGAGATGTAGATATGGTAATGACACTTTTATGTCTTCAAGATTTTTGAATGTAATGATGACTGCATTTCTTTACTGACAGTCACAAGGTCGGGATGATAACCGCATTTTTGATGCTTCATTGAAAAGCCTTCGAGGAATAGCTCTACATTTTGCAAAAGACGTTTATTGTAGAAAGGAGATTGAGAAGATTGATACCACTCTCCTGCAAGGGATATCAATCCCCTCATCTAACTCATCGCAAGAATGCAGAATAAGCACATTTCCCAAATATATACATTTTCAAGATGTATCAAATCAAGTCTGATTAAGACACATGATCATCACAGACTTTAGCAAACGGCAGAAGTCTGTTAATCGTCCTGTCTCTTGCTCTGTTTTAAAAAGCCCCAGCAGACAGTATGCTCAACAAACCGTTCAGCCATGCAGCCATGGTTCCTCTGTATCCTCTCATTACCAATCACACAGAGTGTCAGAGAGTCAGCCCAGCTCCACAATACAAATCAATTCCTTTTATCTCCTTTTAACCCTTTTATAGCTACTATACGTGTTAAAATGTGGCTGAAAGAAAGCTGTTCCTATCCCCTCTTCCTCTACCCTTACCATCGTGTTATCAGGTTTTATAAGTTTGAAGATAGCGCCTTAAAGCTCAGACGCTTCCCAGAAGCCCCCTGAGGTCTGGTCATGCAGATTGACAGCAGGCAGCCAATACAGGGTCACCTGGTGCTGCCCTGCACAGGCCTGGGAAAAAGACATGTCTTATCAAAATCACAGCGCGACACAGACCTGCCAACCCACCTCACCTGATAACAGCGATTCAGAACGAGCTGAGGAAGAGAAGGGGGGTATAAAAAGGAGCTGCAAGGAACCGTAAAATATGGAAAGGAAGAGCTGCATCAAAGAGGGGGATTAACATAGAGGGTTTTATCTAGGTACTAAATTCTAACCCACCATTTCATAAATTACCAGGTGTTAACGATGCAGGTATAAGCTTTCAGCTGTGTCACCGCAGCCTGTCCAGTGAAAGAAACCAAAGACAAGTCTTATTCCTCAGCCTGGATAAATATGGCATATGGAGGCCTGCTGTGATTGTGAGGGATGTCTGGAAGGCAGACAGTTTTAATGTGTGTATGGTCACAGCAGGGTTGCTTGTAGTAAAACCTCAACCATCATCACTGGCCCACACTATTACAGCCCAGTTAAGATTTACACAAAAACCCAATTAGTATGATGTCCATGTTGCTCTGTGACTCATATTTTGTACCTGAGTGTGCATGAGTCAGAAAATATGTGTGCTATCCAGTTCTCCAGCATCGTCACATAATAAATGCAGAAATGGTTGTTGCATGATATTAAGTGTTATGACTGAAAAAACTAAGAGAATGAGTTTTCTGAAATAGGGAGAGGTGGAGTGGAAAGGTTTTCTACACTGATTGGTCTCTGTACTTTTATTCTGCATGTTCTCTTTAATGGGATTCAAGTGAAAGCCACAGTAGCTGAATAGCTGCCACACAGACCCACAGACAGACATACAGTTCCAGTCAAAGCCAGCTCAGATTTCAACGGCCAGCTAACAACAGTGGATTATCGCAGCTTCTTGACCATTATACACCTCTTGAATAGTCTTGATTCCCCCGTTAATGGCGCCCATGCATTTGTAAAGCGAGGAAGTGAAAGAAATGGTTGCAAAAGAAGAAAAGAGACAACCTTATTTCACATTCACCTCCCGAAACCTTTTCACTGCACACACAGCTCTCAGACACAAAGCAGCTTTTGTCTGAGGTTAACAGAGTCCTGGTAAGGTCCAGAGGCAGGGCTACTGGGAACCTCCATACCTTCTCACACACCCACATACACCACAAAGGAAAGTTTATATTGAAAAAATATCAACTATTGTATTCTAACTAACTGTAAAATAAAACATTTTTCCCATAACTCTTTATGCAAATGTTTCATTACATTTATCTCCCTAAGGCCAACTTTAACCCTCAATAATACCGTCTTACACTGTTGAGCTATGAGCCATGTCACCATTTATAACATAATAAAAGTGTTAATGTGTTAAATATCTTGTGTCTGCACCATCCTTTTCAGATGCTTGAAACATTTGCCACTTTTACACAATTAGATGCACGTGGAAAATGCTGAAGTCTCCTTTCTTGTCCTCTTCTTTTTGTTCATTTGTGGTTGGAAAATGTTGGGATGTGGCATTATCACTACCAAATCACAACAACCATGTTAAAGGGATTGGACATAAAAACAGATGTTCAAACTTTGCTGTGGTGAAGCTCCGTTCTCTCTCTCTTTTCTGTCTGCAAATGTATAAAATACCGATTGATTAAATAGTACCTGTAACTCAAGGCTAATGACAATGACACACTGAGACTCCTCAAATCATTTTCTATTTGGTAGCTGTCATTCAACAGAAGCAGAACAATAGGTTGTTAGGAATAACTTTTCACAGAAAGACCCTGAAGTAAAAGAAAGTTGGCTTCTTGTGTTGATAGAAGCAGCCAAAAAATGCATCTATAATCATAATGACACGGTCTAAAACTAATTCTAAGTTTAACCAAAATCCAAATCAGAACTTGGAATTGGATTAGAATAAAATCCTCATTTCATTTTCATGCTCCTCATCAGGACAGAAAATACAACATCACACAGACATGAACACATACAAAGTGTGTGCACCATTTTACAGATGGGAATTTTTGTGAATGTTATTGCAATGATCACAACCATTTCTCAATTCTGTGCGGTTAAAAGGACATGACAGGAGTGTGAAGTCATTGTCGCCGGAGAACAGTGCAAAGAAGATGGATGAGGAGAGGAGAGGAGGTAAACTTGTGAATGAGCTTCTAACCCCTGTAAACCTCGCTACACTGGTCCTGTTTCTCCCCCTGTGAAAAATAACCCATCATTGTAGTTTGGCAAAGAGAGAACAGAACACCAAAGACATTGGAAATGGCCCATTGTGGGTTTGGAAAGTCACAAGCAGAAGTTTGACTATTTTTCATTTTGTCATTTTCTCCTCTGAAGTGCAGGACGAACAGATCTCATTTCACCACCAGAATGAGAACCAATTTATTTTCTGTTTTCAGTCTTGGTGGAAGATCCTCAACGTCTGCTCTCAATCCTGTAGCTATCCCTGTTACAACAGGCACAAATTAACTCCCAATGAAAGTTTAATGGTTTCTGTTGCACTTTATCACAATTTTTGGCAACACCTCCCTATACGAGCAGAACACTGAGTCCTTGGTGTGTCAGCCAGGGCAGGCGTGCCGAGAATATATGTGTGTGTGTGCGTGTGTGTGTGTGAGATGTTAGTGGTTTATGACCTTTAAAGCATAAAAACGTTGGTCAGGCTTGCTTAAGTGGTCAGGCCACATGCTGAGAAGGTTGAAAAGAGCACATGTAGTGGTTGGTGTGGCTGCTTTAAAGACCACCCATAATTGGACTGCATGTATGCACCATATTATAAGATGACCCTGATTATAAGACAGCCCCCCTTTTCCTACACTGTTTTTTGGGAAAAAGAAAAAAGAAGATAGTACTTTCTCTCATAACATAAATCCTACATTTGTGTAGCTTGTCTGTAAGTCACATGAGTCACAATTTGAGCTCCTCATCATGACATTCAGTGACGCCGCTGACTCTTGGCTGCTGGACGGGTGATTTAGTCACTGGTCCGTTTCTATGGAAAAGACATTGATAGACGCTTCTGACTGGCTTTTATTTATTTCCTCTGTGGCAACAACAGATGTTACATGAGCCATCAGAAACTCCTGTAAGTTAAACTGGGTCAACTAAACACTTTCAAAGGCTGACTAACCCTAACATTCGCACACACTATACACATCATAAATGCGCTTGAAGAAACTCCCTGGCCAAGCGACATTAATGGCTAGAAATGTCCCATAATGCAACACACTCACAAACTGCTGGTGCACTTGTACCCATTCAAAATATCTGATAATATAATATCAATAATGTCTGATGTGGTGAACATCAAATTTTCTAGTCCTCAAATAATAATAATAAAACATATTCATTTCAGCATTAACTTTCTGCAGACTGCCCAGCTATTGTCATTGCCTTATCTCCAGCTGTTATTTGGCTTTGCTAATATTTTCAAATAAAAAAAGATATTATATTTAACAGTATAATCACATTTTCTAAATAATCCAATCCACTTAGACCGCACTGCATACTGGAGGTAATAACAAGACTGAGAGGTTACATCCATGCTCTGAGAGGCCGTACAAAGACACAGCATGTGCTTTGAGCTAAATCCCGACATCAGCACGATAAGTTGCTCACAAAGACTATACTTGCAAACATACTAATGTTGTGCACAATCTACAGCTGAAGGTGATAGGAATGTCATTAGTTTTGCAGGTATTTGGTCATAAACCAAAGCACTGGACAAAAAGAATTTCCCCACTTAGGGACAAATAAAGGAATATCTTATCTTATCTTATTTTGACCTGATGATGATGAGAGAGGAAAACTCACAGGATATTTCAGTTCATCCTCTGGGAAACAATGCTTATACCAAATGTAATTGCAATCAATCCAATAATTGCTATCTATTTCAGTCTGGACCAAAGTAACATCCATGTGCAAAAAAATAACGTAGCACAATCTAAATGTTTTCCCTGCAGAAAAGCTCACAATTGAGCGCTGAGCAGAGAAAATAAAGACTTCTCCACTATTTTGCCTCATTGATGAAGATACCAACACATTTTATAGCAGGTGAGGCCTTTTGCTCCCCAGTGAAGATCACTTTATTCTAACGCACATATTTTACACTAAAGGCCGTGAATCCCGGAGTGGAAGCACCAATCAGATCAGAGACTGTTGCTGAATTATGGTAACCTAAGTTTGAAGGGGGAATGTGAAGAGGATGCATTTAGAGCGGGACTGATTCCCCCTGCATAGTCTAACCTGCGAGAAAGAGTCAGCCCTCACTCTCTCTCTCTACACCTCCACGCTATGGCGAGTTAATGAGGAACAGAGCGTGGTTTCGGTCACTAATCAAAGCCAGCTCTGGAAACAGACCTTTAGCTGGCTGCTCATTTCTCTCCCTCACCTCTTGTTACTTTGTCTTTCCTCTACATCATCTGTACCTCTCCCCTTCTCCTGTCCTCTCTCCTCACCTGTCAGCGGCTCCGCTTCCTGTTTTCTCCCTCCTCTGCCAGTCTTTTCCTTCGCGTCTTGCTCTCATTTCTCATCCACTCAGAGAACATTGGTGACGCACTGTAGTTACGCTGCTGATAGCGAGCCTACGGGAGGCCTCGGGGATTGCACGGCCCATTAAGAATAGAGGAGCAGAGGCAAATAACTCCAAGTCAACAAACCACCATGTCAACACATTCACAATTCTGCAAGTCCACAATTCATTTTCCACACAACTAATGCAGTATTTTTTCCACATTAAATCAATTTTTATATCTTTATATATTGTTTTTGCGTCTTTGCCTGCGTGTGCATGTTTGATTGTGTGTCGTTACACATGCAAGTTGATCTGTACACATAATCCTGCTCGTGTTCATTTATACCTCCATGAAAAATCACCCTCTATTTCCCAGCTGGGAATTACTTCAAAGGTGCCATGCAGGATGAATAGCGTGTAACAATATCTTGTATTTGTCCATGTGAAAGAGGACAAGATACTCTGTCTTCGCTTCTCTGCTGGTGCCGTTTCCCCACTCTGATTAATAGGCATTTGATTGCAGCTACAGACCTGTGCCCGAGCACACAGAGCTGCATGGCTGCCTACTATTACAGCCTGCTAAGTTACAAAGAGAGCACAAAAAGTGACAGTCACATTAAGCCGCTCTATCATTCTGATTGACAGCTGTAGCTTTAACTCTGTCTTTAAATGCTCTTTAAGTGTTTTATGTAATGACCTGGGCATGGAAAAGCAGTAAAGAGACAGCAGCTGTGGTGTTACGGCTCAGCGGAGGACTGAGAATAGAAAGACCTGGGGGGTTGTCCCAAAAGGGAAAGGAGAAAGATGTGGCTAAATTGGGGAAAATGCTTTCTTTACAATTACGCCATGATTCCAATATAATTGATCAGTCTGGGAAACACGATATGTCCAGCACACTTAGCAAATTCATGCACCAGAGACTGGATGCTGTAATTATTGCTCCATGTTAAGCTTTTACTGTGAGTATTTTCAGGATGGACTATGTGCAGGTTTGGCTGGATTTTCAACACACAAAATCACGTTTGTGTTTTCTTTTTTCCAGCAAAGATCATGTTTCTCAACCTTCTCATTAGCCTTTGATGAGTTTCTGATATGATTTCCAAAAAGTAAACACATCTCTCTGGGAGCTGTCACAGTTGAATAAGAATATTGCTAAATGTTTATGGTCCGGGACAGTTTCTGTTATTACTGAATATTTACTGCTGGTCCCATCTGCCAGAAATAAGAGCTGAGACGCTTTTTTGCATAATGAACAGAAAAAAGGGGGAAAGCGTGGTTAGAGAACTGATCCCTAATGGATTCACTTTGACGTGCAGAACTATATGTGTGGTATAGAAATAATTGTAGACTTGCACTGAAAGACGTTTTTTCCGAAATTAATCATCACTATGTTAAAGGAATACTATATTAAATGATATTTGTATCAATGGTTGTTATTTAGTTTAATGTAACCTAATCTCAGAAACACTACATGATGATTTATTATCTGGCTTTCAGCTGTTTCTGGCACTCACTCACCTGTTTCAGCGTCTCTCACAGCCCTCAGAATCATTATGTGGCCACATACCAGCTTGATGACAGACAGGATCAATATAGTGGATAACACTTGTGCTGTTTGACACAGAGGAATGAATGACTAATGAAATATTAACAGGCTCCATGTGTCTTTAAGGCTTTTTATCACACAAATGGATCAGGTTTAAGGACAGGCCAAAAACATCAACTGTGTGAGGATGCTTTGAGTAATGTAAGAGCCAAAGAGGCTCAAAGAAATAGGAAAAAGAAAAGGGGGATACATGGAGAGAGGGATTGTGTGTCAGTGTCTTTGTCAGGGATTAAACATGTGGTTGGGACTAAAGCATGAGGCATATTGTTTGTGTTGTGGTTTTCAGTTTCAGTGACAAAATAAACTGCAGGAGTTTTTGCTTGTGAGAAAAAGTATGTTTGCATATGTGCATCTGTCCTGGTATTTAGTGTGTGTTTATGCACAATTGCAAAATGGCAATCTATACACGTGGAGAGACATGTATATATATATACAGGTCCATGGTTCGCTGCTTCCAGCTTATACAGAAAAGAGAAAGTACAATAAAGGAACAGAACCAAAGTATCGTTTATACAGATCAGACTAAATCCAGGATATTTTCTCCTAAATTATGTCCCAACCTTCATTTCAGTGACTTCTATAAATGTTGTGAGAGTGAATCACAGATCTCTATGACCAAACAACTCCAGAGAGTTTTTTACGGGAAAGAATTAAAATGATATACCGCAATAGCATTCCTTCAATTTACTTAACCCATAACTGCATGACAACAGTATATCATCAGTCTTGACTTCAAAAAGCCGATTCAGCAGTGTTACCATGAACCTTAACGCATCTCTCGGCTCCTCCTGAGCAACATCACAGAAGCAGCTGAAGGGTTTTTCTTCCCGTGGCTGGACAGCACCAGGTGTCAAACTCTATGGATCAACCTTACCAGCCAGCTCAACACCAGCTGTAGTTCATGTGGCTCATTCTGGCATAAACTCACAGCTGAAACCGTAAAAACTCACACAACTGACTTTAAACATTATGGTTTAATGGAAAGTGATTTTTTTGGGAGAACCTTAGAAAACACATTCATTGCATCTCAAAAGTGTCAGACTGCAAAAGTTCACTTTGCTGTTTGCCAGTAATACGGCTTCAGCTCTAGTTTCTTGCCTGCAGTAAAAATATCATGTTTTGTGCATAGAAAGTACAAAAAAAGGACAAGGATGAGTCATGTAGCAAAAACTTAAAATTTGAGTATTGCATTGTGACGTAAGAAGGATTTTCTGTGGTTTGCAAACCCTTTGGAAGGACGACACAGAAGATCAAAACTTGATGCTGATTATTTCTAATTCAAAAAATGAAAAGAGAGAGCATTAATTAACCAAGGCAGCGAGGAAAAGTCTGGAGACAGTGCCTGCTCGGGAAAAAAGCAACACATATGGGGACTCTGCCCAGAAAAAATAGGGAAAATGTGCTGCTATTTGATGTGTAGGTTTGATTAAAAGACATAACATGAGACAGAAAATGTCTTTTTGTTGCTGCTCTATTTGGAGGATCTTGAAACCTACAAGTGATTATAAAGCCATTGTCCAGCGCATTGTTCCTCCTTTGATTCAACATCTATGGCTAAAGACTTTGTTGACAGGCCATTGAGGTGGTCCATATGGCGGTGTGAAGGCGCAGGGCTCGTGACTCTCTGGAGGATGTAGAGGAACCCAGACAAAGGCTCAGCCAGCAGGCCCTCAGCCTCACAGAGCCTCAATGGAGCAACGGCAGATCCCCCACTGGGGCCAGTTGCCTGTACGTTTTCAAACCAAAGTCTGATCTATGGAAACTGGCCACTCCAACATAATACGTTCAGCCATCCATACTCCTGCCTCCTGGGTCACGTGGTCTCTCTTTAAAGGTGAATAGTGGTTGAGGAATGTTTAACAATCTACTGGCATGTGACAGATTCATGTTCTTACCAGCTCATCGACAGCATGCAGACTCATTTCCTGTTATTGAACTGTTTAAATATTTAGATAAGAAACTTTTCAAAAGCAGCTTTGTAAAAGTTCAAATAAAGGTTTGGACCGACAGCAACTGGACTTGATTGTAGGTACTTGAAGATGTTTTGCTTCTCATCCAAGAAGCTTTTCACTTGTAAGAATGTTATTATGATGAGACTGCTTAATGTGTGTAGAGTTGAAATTCATAATGGCTCTTTGATATATTATTTGTAGGTGAGAAATTTAAACTCTATTATTGTAGATGTGACCTAGAAATGTGCCCTAAAAACACAGAATAAAAAACATTTAACATACTATATCAAGCTTCTGACATTATTTCTGAATGCTAGAAGACAGGATACACAAAATATATTATTGTTTTTCTTGTTCTTACTTTGCTATAGAACCACATTTGCTTTCTTTCACTTTCTCCTTTATCCACTCTTTTCTTCCTCTATTCAGTTTGGCAACAAAAATGTATTTAGATGTCATGCCAATAAAGCAAAATTGAGACTGAAAAACATGAAATTGAGAGAAGGAAAAACAGACGGATAGAACAACAAAAACAGATCTGATCAGAGTTGGCATTTATGAATGTTCTCAAGGGTTTCAGCATCCTAAAAAAACCTCTCAGAGACACCTGCTATGACTTCGGAGCTTCAGAGAAAAAAGTGACATGTGATTTACACCTGCAGCCAAAAAAAGCACTTACCATGTTCTTTGAGAATACAGTAGAAATGAGTCATGCAGAGAGTAGGAGATGGACCCCTGGAGTGAGACCCCCCCAAAACAGACAGACAGACAGACAGATGGGCTACAGAACATGACACCACCGCTCGTCAGCTCGGATAAATATAATGGACACTGTACAGGTGTGAGTAAAACGGGTAGCAAACATGTTCGTTGTGTGCAACTTGTGCCCAAATCAACGGAAAAGCATCATGCAAACATATTCATATTCAAACATATTCATTCAAAACTATCCCAAAGCACCCTAAAATGTGAGGGGGCGTCAACACTTTCTTTCACTTTTGTTTTGAAGAAGATGCTCTCAGTAAACCATTTTTATAAACGATTCCTGGTGATAAAAGTGTTATATTGCGGGAAGATTTGGACTGTGAACTTGTTGATGCAAGAACGAAACATTTGGGAAAGAAGATGTGCTGCCAAATCTGCTTATGTAACCATACTGTTGTCCATTCACCTCAGTAGAACAAAGTAAACTTTGCTGATTGTGGCAGAAATGTTGAAATACTTGGATGTTCTCTCATTTCTTTCCCATGAAAGAGATTATGCATGTGTGCATGTGTGTGTGTGTGTGTGTGTGTGTGTGTGGGTCTGTGTGTGGGTGTGTGTGTGTGCGCATGCGAGTGTGTCCAAACAAATGATTCCCATTTGTTTTTGTGCTTGCGCAAACCACACTGCACACGTCTGTCGTTTGTGCAGGCTCACACAGGTTCGGGAAGGAAGAGAAGAGTGAATGTAACGTGTGTAATGTAATGACATGTCAGTAATCTGGTGTGAGAGCGAGCAGGTTGATGAGCTGTTGTGATCAGGACACTTTGATCTGAAACCCTCAGAAGTCACCTTTCACTCCAAGCTGAGAGACCCTTACTCAAATACTCTGGCTTTCATACTGGACTCTTTTCCTCCCTTTCTTCTAGCTTTCACTTTCTTAGTTTCACACACACACACACACACACACACACACACACTTGACGTAAGCTTTTGTGGCCTGTGAGAGAAGTCAATATGTGTCCATTGAGCTGTCAGCTGATTCTACTCCGTGCGTCCCCTCCTGTCTGTCTGGTCTCCATGGCATCATCTATAAAGACCGTCTGAGGTCCAAAACAGAGACGGTCTGCACCATGTTGGGCGAAACGTCTCACATGAAATGATAAATCCACATCCAGATCCACACATGGGCGAGTATAGGCTGTGAAAGCACTTCATAATCAACATCTTGTATGTACATTAACGCTTAATACTTGAGACAGATTTTGCTCATATTACTTGCATAAAGGAGGATTTGTACTTATGATACTGGCTGGATGCAGTAAATCACAAGCATGACACACTGTTATTCTCCTTAAACTGCCCTTTTCTCTTCCTCGCTCATTGTCATGATAAAGTGCACTGTCAGCAGGTGGTTTGCTTTCCCACCGCTGTCTGATGAGAGGATATGCCTCCAATAAATGAACCAAAACATAATAGAAAATTCAAAACTAGACACTTATGCACATTATTCGTGTTACTCTGTGATTCACAAAAACATGAAGCAAGATACATCCTCAGTCTGTGTAAATATAAGCTTTTGTTGTCTGCAGAGTAGGAGTAGGATTTCAGACCCTATTTATAATTTAGCATTTAGTTCCATTGTGTGTATTTGGCTTAGGCAAGTCTGTAAAGGTATTCTAGGTATTAAGGCATTAGAGGAACTCATTGTGTGATCAGAGCAAAAGACAAGGCTCATTTATTTTTTCATCTCAGATCTCCAAACTTCTGAAACTTCTGACATGTGAAAGTACACATTTACTCCTATAACACTCACACACGTACACACACACACACGTACACTGGAGTGTTTGCTCTGGAAGATGAAAGCCAAATGTCTGGAAACAGAGTTCACATCTGCATCCCGTTAAATACGCTAATAACACCGCCAAACACAATAGTGAGAATGTGGACACACACACACACACACAGATTTAACATCTATCTACAGGCTGTATAAAGGCAATTGTTTAGGGATTCACCTAAACTGAGAATAGTTTAACTCCTTTCCAAACACAACCTGGGAGGTGTGTATGTTGTCTCTATGTCCCTCTTGTCTATTTATTAGAGCATCAGTGTGACTGAAAACTTTACATTCAAGTGAGTCATCTCCAGTTACACTTTTAGTTTTTAATTCATTTTGGCCAACTGAAGCCTTTGAGAAGACAAACCGTGACTAAAAACAAACACGTGAGCAAAAATGTCTCATGTTTCTTTTCATAGCCTCAGCAGCATGTTGAGCACAGGAAGGAGGAGGAATTTTATGTGTTTTACTAAATGACTCAAATATTTATTCAAAGCACATAAATAAAATAAAACCAAATTAAATTCTTGTGAAATTTGTTGGTTCTTCCAAAAAAGCAGCCTCAAAAAGAGTGTATAATATATAATAATAGTCATCAATAACTGACACATTGCGACGAACATCTACTTTTAAAATGCAAACAATAAATTTTTCATTTGGTCGCAATTTTATTCACTAGATTACTTGATAAATGTTCAGTACAACAAAGCACATGTTCTTTCTCTGGCTTTTATTTTGACATCCATGACCGGATTGATCACGTGCTTTCCCGTCTGACTTGACTCTGGTGTGTAATTTAACACTGAGCCACAGTCCCGTCTGTCACAGCTGCTCTGAGCCACAGACTCATCAGGACCACAGACTCCCCAGGACTTTACTGTGAGCCGGATCAGACCTGTGAGCAGGATGGATGTGAAGCTGCTGACACTCGTGGCTGTTCTCACGGTGCTCATTTATGCGCCTCCATCACAAGGTATGAAGATCATTATTAGTCTTATTGTCTGCTTTTGCTGTTCATATTTTTGTGCAACATAAAGTGATGATTATCATTTATGCATTTCTTATTGTTTAAAAAGAAATAAAAATATTTAAAAATGCATTAGTGTAGAAGTAAAAGGTTTTGCATTTCACAGCTTTTAATACATAGATGCAGAAATAACCCTGATAGACTTTTGCAATTATGTAATTTGTTTTTGTAAGTGACATAATATAGTTTCACTTTTAGTGAGAAAATAATTAGCAAATCAATTTAGATGCCAATTCAAGTGCAACAAAATTAAAATGTCAATTAATACCATTTCACATTATTTAAAGTCTTATGTTCACCCCTCTAATGTTAATGTGCTGAATGCATGGGCTTGTTCTGAGGTGGTAAGCAGCGTTTTCCGTGCAGCTCCGTCAGGGCTGCACATGTGGCCGCAGCAGTCAGGAAAAGTCCCCGCTCACGGATCAACGTGTGTATTTGTTCTGCTCCTTTGTTTTCATTTAATTACGGGCAAATGAGGCAGCTATGAGACAAAGCCCAGCTAGTCTACATGGCGACATCAGTCATCACTTGAAGGTGTTGCTGCCTTTATCATGTTAATACTGTGAGATCATGTGTAAAAGACAATTAGCATAGAGTTTAATCTATAGCAGCACTTCTCGCCATCTGTTTGTGTGACCTGCAATTTCCCTTTAAAAAATAGCCAAGAAAAAGAAAATTACACTGTTGTGTCTTTATTTTTAATTTTCTATATTTATTCTGAAAGCACGTCCATCCAACTGATCCTAAATAATCTCATGCATCCTTGTAACAGCCTGGTTAACCCTGAGATTTCTCATGTAGGTTTCAAGCAAAGAGAAAACATCGTCCTATTTATTTTTGCACGTTAATCAACTGTGTACAAACCCCAAAGTAGAGTTTGAAATGTATGCACATCCATCATGAAGTTTAGGGACCCCACAATCCACAGTTGTGTATGACTGAAAGAGTTTAGTGTTGGTGGATCTAGAAGTCTTGATATAAGTGTCCCCACCACTGTGTGTGTGTGTGTGTGTTCTGTGGGGCAAGCAAAAAAGTCTTTAAAGCCATTATATGTAATTTGGATTTAATGTTGCTCAATGTTGGCTCCATTCACACACGTCCCTGCAAAAGATAACTGAGACGGATAACAGATTGATAAAAAGTTCTTTCTTCTGCAAATCCATACAGTGCACATGCTGTATGTGCATGTATGGACAAATTCCTGCAGATTTGTAGAGGCTTTGCATCCATGCTTCAACTTGTAGATCTGACAAAGAGGATGTTGTATATGGATTTAGGTCTTTTCTGTATCACTTCAGCTCATTTGATTGTTATAATAATGTCTTTATTTATATTCAACAAAATATATCTAGTGGTATCCCAGTTTCCACATGAGATCATTACTGTCATCTAATCTATGTATTAATACTTTCTTTGAATTGTGCTTTGCTCTAGATGTGTAACTCATCTTTTCTACCCTTTTACAGCAAAGCCCATCAGTCTGGTGGAGAGATGCTACTGTCGCTCAACAGTCAACAGTCTCCCACGAGGCTACATCCGAGAGCTCAGGTTCATCCACACGCCCAACTGCCCCTTCCAAGTGATGTGAGTATTGTCTTTAGTGCTGGCTTTAGTGAGTGGCAACTTCACAAACACATAGAATAACGTGTTTTCCACTGTGGCCTTAAAACATCAGACAGGTTTCCTCTGTGCTGGACATTTCTCACCATCAATCTCAGAGAGGTGACAGGCCATAGAAAGGGTTGTGCATGCATGTGTACACACACGCCCCTCTGTCACTCGCTTTCACACACATGCACAGAAAGCAAGTTGTTTTTACCACAGGAACACTGACGCATCCACAGGAAGTGCCCCATTTATGAGTGAACGTGAAAGGGAGGTGGAAATTGGAAGCAGTTTTGTTTTTAACAGGAAAGATAATTGTGGGTTTTGTAATCGGGTTTGTTTCTCATTTGCTTGTCACGCAGCGTTTCCCCCTCATACTGTGCTTAATAACCTTTACGTATGATCTAATTCATTCATTGCTCGTGCGGAGTGAATTTACAGATGTCTGCAGACTTGAAAGTCTGCAGCAACACGAGCATGATGCAGTTGGTCAAAATAGAGAGGAAAACCTCAGGAACAGTTAAATGTGACGATTGGAATTGGCAGGTCTGACAGATACACATACAGGAAGAGGGAAAAACTGACTTTTAGTTACTCAAAAACAGGACATGTGCACCAAAGGACGCATGATCGTCCACATAGGGACATATGATCCAGTCTTGACCCATTCTGTAAATAACCACAGGGTTATGCTGGATTTAGAAAGCAGCCTGTGGCCACATGTTGAGGGTCTGACTTTTCAACCTCCTTCTTTTACTGCACTTTAATTAGGAACTTCAATCAAGGGTGAAATATCCAACTTAAAGGATACAATCTTTGAGAAGTGTATGAATATCTGTAGGGGCGTCACATGCAGGGTGAGAGAGTGATTTGTCGCCACTGTGAAAGAGCTCTCTGTGTGTGTCAAACTGACAGGGCAGTGTTAATCCAGTCCATTTAATAACAATGCGTCAAGACACCTGATGTCACCGATTTCGCATAATTCACCCTTTCATCTTCAACTGAGGCATAATAGGCATGTGCTGACCTTTTCTTTTTTTCTGATCAGTGCCAAGCTGAAGACGAACAAAGAGGTGTGTTTGAACCCAGAGATTCGGTGGCTGCAGCAGTTCCTGAAGAACGCTATCAAGAAGTAAGTTACAATAAATTTGGATAATTTTGGTTAACGGATCATGTGTTTGCTCCAGTACATGCTTCTGTTGTCTGCCGTCAACCTTTAACAGATAACTCTTCTGGAGCACCGTAAAATCGCTTCCACATAGTAATTTAAAGTGAGGAATGCGAAGCACAAATGCGCATTTGGACATCTATCAATGGACCATTGTGAAAGTGACAGCTCTTAATTGCCCAAATTATAATGGAGCCATAGACTTGAGACATGCTGCTACATGAGCAAGTGGGAGTAGAAATTGATTCCACTTTCACACACAAACCACATTTAATCTGCTCTTACTTGCAAGACACAGGCTTAATAAAATAAGATAAACCTTTATTCATCCCTCTGTGGGGAAATTTGCAAAATATGGATTTATACCACACTTGAATAAATATTTTATATTTGCTAAACAGAGTTTTCAACTCAGTATGTGCAAAATAGTGTAACTTCAATATCAACTGTCTCCTTCCTTCCTTGAGGACACATTTCTGAAAAAAAAACATTGGCACCATAAAGTTTATAGAAAGGATCAAGTTGCCATCCTGAACTCTGTGCAGTCATGTATTTCCAAGGCACCCCTGTAGTGGTGGTGTGGCGACAGATAAAGATGCAAAACATGGATTTCCTGTTTCTCCAGGAGAACAGAATTAATGCACTCTTGCAATCACTGACCCAATAAGGATTTTAATATCACCCCTTAGTTCCAGCTGCTGACACACACACTCAATACCCACTGACTGACCCGCCCTCAGTCCCGCAGTCATACCGTCTGTCTCAAGGGTGATTGTGGAGCCCTTGACTTGCTGAGGCGTGAGCAGTCCTCTGCATAACAAAAAAAGCCCATGCAGAGAGTATAAGGTGGTCATTTACAATGGATCAGACCTAATGTGTTTCCAATTACACATACAGTCAAAGGGGAGGAGGGACAAACTTATTTGCAGCGTGTGTAAAGGCACACGATTGTAAGTCATGCATTATGCTACTATTTAGTCTGATAAACAAGACCATGATTACCTTTTTTCAATCAGTTGAAATGTTCTGAGCTCCTACAGAGTATTGTTCCAACGTCAATAACTAAACTGCCCACCCATGTTCAAGTGTTTAGACTGTTTATATACAGTTTGTGCAGTGGTATGTGTATATCACCCTGCAACCCCTGCAAATTAATGTTCTGCAAAATTACATATTTATGTCTGCGATTTATCAAAACAAGTTTTTTTCATTTATCAGCAATGGAGGGAAAGGCTTACAAAAAACTTGAAAGAAAAACTCTGTCAACAAGTAATGGTGTTGGAGTCAGAAACAGCCAACTGACTAATGGACTAAAAGGAGACTCATTAACCAGCTAAAACTGAACACAGGATAAATTCAAATTTAATAGGCTAAATGTTGAGTTCTTGATTACAGGTCAACAAACAGTGTGGTCCTGTAAACTTGAAGCAGCTGTTTTTGTTTGAGAACCCTGGAACCGGATAGATTCTGAATTTTGGCACTTTCCTGGCATCCAGTCGTGACTGAACAACATACCCATCAATTTTCAACATGGTGCTGACTAGTTACATTTCCCTAGCCAAGTGTTTGTCAGAGTGGACATGGTACAAATTTTGTTTCTCATTCGGTCGGAGTTATCTTTCGGTTCTTGTTGGTTTCGACAAAATTGGAAGCCAGCAGCCAACTGTGTCCAATATGCTATATGATTTTGACGTTGCACCTTCACACCTTGTAAAACTAAAATCAAATTTGTGTTTCCCTTTTAGGATGAAGAACTCCAAACAGGGCAACTAAAGGCCTCTGCGGAGATCCTCCTGAGCCATCACAGCTATGTAACATGTGATATGAGATCATCTGGTATGTTGTACAGCACTTATCCTGGCTGCCTCGCCGCGGCCTTTTGCATGGAACAAACCTACAAGTCTTCACCATGAACAGCAGTCATCCGGCCCTGTCGCCGTTTTCACCGTCTTCACCATTACCACTCTCACCACTTATAGAGATCATAGATGTTATTAGTGCAAAGTGCAATTATATCTGTGAGTGTATGTTTTTCTAACCATAATGTATATACTTTTTTGTTAATGGACTTCCACAGTAAAGTGCTATTTTTGGAGATTTTCTTGTCCTTCTGGCCTCTCTGTCATTTAGGAAAACGGATCGACCCCGGGGTCAAAGTGTTTTAGGGGGAAGGATGTAGGTCAGCGAAAGGTTTTCTCCACAACAAACATGAGTTAGCATCCCATAGTCCTGTGGACCACTGAGCCAGGAGATTTATTATAACTAATCCTAAACATGGGATCTGCTTATCCTTATTGTTTCTGATTTTAAATTGTACACAATAACAAACAACAATGCATAGTTTCCCTTCTGAAAACAAAGGAAAGGACAGAGCCGCAGCGTTTGCCAAGTTATTTTTCATGTTTCAAATTAATTGGCACCATGGAATTTCAATGGCTGCGAGCTGCCCCCAGAGTGAATATAAGATGTATAAAAGATCCTAGTAAAAATGGCAATTACAATGTTTTCGTGATGGAAGTTAGGATGCCAAACGAGCTGTTCTGTGGCTGTGATTACGCGACCCTCTGTTACCCAACATGTCTGCTTTTTTTCATTCTTAGTGAAAGCTGAACATCTGGATTCCAAACACTTTTAACGGAGCAACCATTAAGTCGAAATTTACTGGAATCATAAAGCTGTGTCCCTTAGCGAGAGATGGTAGAAAAAGTCGCGACACAGTTAGTTACTAAATGGGTGTCAGAAAAGTTTCAGTCATGTTAGATGGATTTGTGATTGTGATTAGTATGAATGTCCATTTCAAAGAAGGGTGTACAGCAATTTGAATAACAGCACATCAGTAGTTAAAACACTATGATATAGAGAGAGCTGCAGTACTGCAGCACCATTACTGACAATGAATAGATGTACATCGATGTGACTACCTACAACTGTCATGCAGATAGCAATGCACTTTATATCTGATGTATTCAAGTTTTAACAACAAAATTTACTATTACTCACTAAGTCTGATCATTAAATTCTGTCCTTTGTCTTTTGTATGTTAATCATGCTGTTTCCATTATGTTCTTTTTGATCATTGAATGTGTAGCTGCATTTAACTGTAAAAGCATTGGAGATCCATTCATATATACATATCAATCTCCTTGTCATATGTAAAATTAATATTATACAAATGTTTTATTTTTGTACTCTTTTATGCATTTATATATTAAATCTAAACATTTAAATGAAAGAACTACTCTCACAGTTGAGTTGTCCAGCCAGCATTTTCTTGTAAAACTGCTGTACACAGCTGGTCAGTATAAGAAATCTTTAAAAAATGATGGTTACTATTTTAATATTACCTGCACATGAGCCTTACGAGCCTTTACATTATAAATACATTTACACCCACTGATTCACACATACACACAGTTCACTTAAGGGACTCTTATATTCAGTGTGAAGCAAACTTCCACACACACAGCTGCTGTACTCTTACTGTACCAGTGGGTCAGAGGGTAAATCTAAAGACTTTGATGTGAGAACATGTGTTTAGCTTTACTCACAAGGGCAAATGAGAGGCAAGGAGAACGATCCTGCCTGTTATTTAACTATTAACTCAACAAGCGACCATTAGGAAAACATTAGCGCTAAAAGGGATGAACTTTTAACTTCCCTTTCAGGGCATTATGTGAGGCGGAGCACAGTAGTGCATGTGATGAGAGTGGTCCCACTGATTGAAACATCAGGAGGAGATAAAGAGCTGTGAGTGGCGGTCTACAACCCATTCTGCTATGTTTGCTGAGGAGCTTTGAAGTCCTGTTTAAGCGGGATAAAAGCCGAGTCAGCAGCATCCTTGTAGGAGATAAAGCCATTGATTTAGCCACTGATTTAGCTCTGGAGTTGCAATTTGGAGTGAAAATAATCAGATATAATCACTGTATGAACTGATTGTGTTCAACTAAAATCACTGCAGGTAGCAACAACTATTTCCTCTCCAGTAATGTGAAGATTAGGCAGCTTGTCGCATGTCACATTTTATCAGTCATATCTTCCAGTGTCAACTATTTGTACTCATAGCAAAACATTTTTAATACATTTGTTAACTGAGAATAATTCAATTAAACTTCATAAGACAAACAGTTCACATGTCATTTGCATTCTATCATCAATATTTTACTGTGCATCTATGTGGCTTCATTATGACTGATCTGTGCAAATTGCACAAAAAGAATTACAAATCTGACATGTCTCCTAATGAAAAGCAGTTGTTTGTAATAGTTCATAACTCATTGTGTTCATAGGATCACTGCCAACATCCACCATTTTAAACCATGCAGGTGGTGTGACTGGAGCCATGAATCCTGAGTTTCAGTGAAAGGGGGATGTGAAAGGTGTAACTTTTTGTTTTATGTGCACATTTCATTTACTGGTAAAAGGGAAATGTGGGAAAACAATGCAAGACATGTCTGAAAACATCACACGTTGCTTGTAAAACGAGGTCATTCTCATAAAATGTGTTGTGTCTGAGAAACGAAACGGCTAATGTAAACTTATAAAGAGGTTTGTCAAACAGTCTCCCTTAAGCAAGACGCCATGGAAAGTAAATTAGACATGTTACATCACTAATACATCTGCACATCAAGTTTACTGAAGTGAAACAGAACAATATGATTAAATGACTTATTGGCAGATTTATACGAGTGATCTTCTTCAGTAGCATGTTGGTACTTGAGGCGAGCTGGGCACCGAGCCTATGTAAACACACCACAGATCTGCTCTCCACCATGTGTCTCACACATCCATCAGCAAACCTGAGAAGCAAGCACACAGATCAGCTGTGACTCACTGCTACTTTGGAGAAAGAAAATTCCTGAAAGAGCAACCTTTCACATCAAGAGCTCATTTAGAAAGTGAATTAGAGTCTGTGTTGCAAGGCTGTGTTTTATATTATTGTGAAACATTCTGAAAATATTCTAAAAATAATAATAAAAGCAGAAGGCTACTCAGCACCTTGGTATGAGCTGTACAGCCGGCACTGTACTGATTTACTCAAAGGCAGAGGAATGTACAAGACAGGACAAGACATATGAAATTCATATACTCCATTGCCTTCAAAACTCTGTTGGGATTGGGAGTTCAACCACAATGTCAGAGGAAAAACTGACACCTTGACAGACAAATAAAGATTTGTCATGTGAAATGCAAGGACTGACGCAGAAATAAGGGACGAGCGGAGTGTATGTGCTCATTTAACTTACAGTGCATGTTCCTTCCATCTTTAGCTGTAAGGGCTCCCAGATGTGCAGCCAGTGAAACTCCACTTAGTGGTTATTCATCATGAAAAGCTGAGCATGAAAAATATGACATTTTAGTGTGCAAGTGTATGTGTGTGTATATGTGTGCATGGGAGGGTAACAGAGGTCAGAGAAAGCCACTTCAAGAAGGTCCCGGTGAACATTGCTCTCCTCAGTCAGAAGGATTTTTAATAAAAACTACAAGGTGGTAAAGTTCACCTGGGTTCAGTTTTAATGTGTGTGTGTGTGTGTGTGTGTGTGTGGATCAGTGAGTATGTATATGTATCCATGTGTGATGTCACTTCCTAACTCTACTCCAAGACCATTAACTTTGCTTTAGCACCGGACCTCCAGCTGGCAGCTGAACACAGCAATTTAGAAGCTCTTATAGTTTGTCACCACCCGAAATGTCAAGGGATCATGAAAATCGCCCTGCGGAGCTTATTAGGTGGTCAAAATGGAGACACTGCTTTGTCACTGTGGTTGGACCATGGAAGAGTAAAGAGCTGCGACACAACAATAATCTCTTAGACGGAAATGAAATCGGGCCAGTTACTGAGCAGCCATGATCTTAAACTTGTGCATGCTTTGAACTGCTTTGTGGTTCGCTGAAGGTCGATTATATTGTGCTCCATGAAAACGCACTCTGGTTTACTTGTCTTTTGGACGACACTAACTTTCCTTATAGTCACCGCCACATCCACACATAAAAAAAACATATATATAAAATGGTCTGTGCGTGTTGTTGTGCTGAACTTATGTTGCTTTTTGTAACCCTGTTAATAAGAGAGAATGGACTACTTTTGCATTCACATTTGTTGTCCCAAAGGAAAACTTAGTATTTTTGTTCCACCCCCTCCCAACAATTAGCTCAGAGCACAGGGTCAGCTACTGCAGGGCAGACACTTGGCTGTCATGTGGCATTGATCTTTGGTTTTTCCGGTCGAAGCCCAACAACTTAAGTTCCTTGGCACCCGGCTTGAGACTCTGAAACAGTACATCACAGAGACAGAAGAAAATAAAGATGATGCGGCACATTTGAGATTAAAGATTAAAAACTTAAAATGCTATGAACTTTATCCTGAGAAAGGTAAACACACTGGGCCTCTTATAATCTCTTAAATGTTCCATTAAGTGCTGTTCAGCAAACCCCTATAATGGTGTGAAAGAGTAAAACGTGACTCTCTCCAGGCGTAATCTCGACTAAGCACACTTGCTTACCTGTTCCAATGTATCATGCATTATGTATTTGCATATCTTGGATACAGAGCTGTGTGCCATCGTTTTCTCTGATAAGATGCCAATAAGTTCTTAATCCTTTCTCATTTCTCATCAGAGTAGGCACGCACCAGTTTTACTCTGACTCTGTGATTCCTGTATAGAAAGTTTCTTCACCAATACTTTAATTCTCTGAGATGTGTGTGTGTGTGTGTGTGTGTGTGTATTCCTCCTGCTCTCTCTCTCAAACACAGCTCCCCTCCTGCTCCCACCATGTTGTTATTTACCCCCCTGTCCCGGACCAGGCCACTGCCCTGGGGCATCGTGTGCACCAAAATCACGCTCCCCAAGGGAAACATTAGCAGAGTCATAGCTGTTCTCGTATCAGATGACCCGCAGCACATTTCCACAAAAGCACACTCTGACTCTGAAAAGTCCCAAGTAATGATTTGTAAATGACCTGTTGATTGTGCAAAGGGGGGTAGTGAATGTTGTTAATTGCCTTAACACTGCCAGTGACCCGCCAGAACATTAATCACAATTATGACAAAATTACTCAGGCCAACGTCTCTGAAGAGTTAGTTGGTGCGATGGATGTTGGAAGTGACCAACATGCAGTGTGTAATAACAGTGGCATGTGTGTGTCTGTTTGAGACTGAATGGGAGGCTAATAGAGGGGCCTCTATCAGCAGTTAAAAAAGCCCTCCTGCAGTCTCCCTACCTTTCATGTGTTAATATTGCCGAGGTTATGAGTCCCAACACTATCCATCTTTACACAGATGTTTGCAAGGACATGGGGCCTTCACACAATAACAGCGGCTGTGGTCCAAATTCCTTCAAAGTGATTCTGTTTTCCAACCCAGAAGAAACACAGTGGACTCTGGATGTTAGGTATGGATGAGACACAAAGAAGTCACACACTCAGGGGACCGTAGGAGGCCTTGGTGTGCGGGGCCCAGGGACGCTGAAACACCACCAACTTTAAAACTCACCCACATATCACACACTTTGTTTCCCTTCATCCCCATTCCTTTCAGGATTATCACCCACATCCTAATTGGTTGATATATCTGTGGCGCCCCCCGTGAATGACGTGTTGAATGTTTTCCGATATATGTAGCTCTGAGTGCCATGTGACACCCAAAGAGAGGGGAGCAAGAAGACCATGATGGATGTGACTAACCATAAGAAGAAAGAAACAATTATGCTATTATCTGGAGATGAAACCGATATACTGTACTCTGCTCATCTCCAATACCACAGGGTGTTTTTTTTTTTTTTTTACCATAAGTCTGATCACTATAGAGACCCTTCTGTTGGGCTGCAGAGTGACTCAGTGCTGGAGCACGCTGTCCAGATGTGACAGACAGGGAGGTCTGAGGCCTAATGCCATCCACCAACATTGTTCATCATCAAACAATTACATTTTCTAGAAACAAAGCAAAGAAATGATTGCTTCACCCACAATACATCTGAATAGGATTTTGCTGTAACTGATACCCCACAAATATTTTTGATTGTCTTTATTTCATTAGGCAGTTCAAATTATTTGATCTGTATTTCAAACAAACAGAGCCATGTGAAAGCTCAGTGTGTTGTCCAAAAGACATGAGTCAGTGGTGGATATATTTAACCTGAGCATGTCAGGACCACTTTGGTCCAGACTGAAATATCTCAACACTGATTGGATGGATTGCCATGAAATTTTGTTCAGCTCGAGGATGAATTTGAATTACTCTCCTGATTTTCACCCAGCACCACCAGTAGGTCAAGTTTTAATTCATCCAATACTTTTGATGTTTGTCAGCTGTATTTCAGCCACTGTGTTTAAATGCTGAATATGGTAAATATCAGCATGTTAACATTATCATTGTGATCATGTTGCCATGCATTTAGCTCAAAGTGCCTCATAGCCTCACAGAGGCCCTGGCATGGTATGCTTAGTAATTGTAATGGTAGGAATTGTTTTTATCTAAATTTAGCATTCTTCAGGAGTCTGAGAAAGGAAGTATTTGATGATGTTTGAGTGCTGTGATCAGAAATTAATTCAGCACTGAAGACAATCAGTACAAAGAGGAGAATATTTATAGTCATCCTTCACAACACACCAAGGCCAGAATGTTATTAAGTGTTTGAAAAAAGAAAAAGCGTGAATAGTATTTCGACTTTCATTCATATTATGGGCCTTGTCAGTCCTTATTCAAAGATGAGCCAACACTTCTTGCTCTGGACCAGAAGTGCAACATCAAAACTAAACATGATCTCACACAGATCCCAGCTCCAGCTTCTCTCTGGTGTTTCACAACCTGCCCTTGACAGCCTTACAGTCCATTCGTAGGAAATCCAGCCACACCAAGGAAGTGAGGTAAAGTTGTGAAGCTAAAGCCACGGGCACAGAGAAATATCAAACGCCATCCACCTTGCAGTCTGCCTGGTGCATTTGTTTCCATCCATCTGGCCAACTTAATGAAGCCTTCCTGGAATCACATCTATTGTTATAGGAGAACGCAACCTCAGAGACAAACCAGTTGTCTGTTGCAGTTTACATAAAACACATCAAAGACACTAGAACAAAGGCTGTCTAATACCCAGACTGAAAGGAATTCTCTATCAATCTGGTATGAATTGTGCGATATATAAAGGAGATCTTGTAAGTTGGCTGTTTATAGCTGGCCCCAGTACAGACGAATAGTGTTTGGCTACTACCTGTAAATAGCAAAAATCATTTTAAGGAATGAAATAATTTCTATCATAACAATCACAAATTCAATTTAATGCAAATACTAAAATAAATTTTTGCAGCTTGTGTATCCCAGTGGGTGTTTCTCTGACAGGTCCAGGTTGCACAGCTCATGAAAACTGCGTCCAAGTGGAGTTAAGAGTCTGTGCAATGAACTTTAGTATTACAACACTGCTGTGCAAGCCAGCGAAAAGTTGGACACGACCAAGACAGATTTGACATGGCTCTCATCTTAAAGAGGCTGCAGAGGAGTGTTTTTTCTTCCATGGCCTCTTTATGGGAGCTCACAAATCAGGACGCATTTCACTTTTTCTACCGGACTGATCTTAAACATAACACTGTATCCTCAAAAAGAAATATTCCCATTCATTTTTCCATGCATAAAGACTGTGTACATTGGCACAGAGACCAAACAAAACCATAAATGCAATGATTCACCAAGAGGAAAGAAACAAGCTGAAGGATAATTCACAACCCGTAAACACACACACGCGAAAAAAAGCGAATCATCCGTGACATCTAAAAGCTGCAGCTGGAGCTCTGTTAGCAAGGTACTGACAGTTGAGTCAGTTAAAGCTGGAAAACTATGCAATACTAATCATCAGTTAAGAGACTAATTATTTTTGATATAGCCAAGACTATATAATTACACATAACAACAATGGGTTTATGTACATTCCATCAGTTTTAACCTTGAATTTGCAAGAGTTAATTATTTGTCTGGGTCATTTTCTGGTCTGTGTGTTTGCTTCTTTTGCTAACACATGGTTTTGATTAATGCCAGTTCTCTAAATGCTCGTTATTAAGGATGAAATATGCAATAAAAGGGTTGATTTGCATAACAGCAGCAGAGCAGCTCAGCGGGCAGCCGTGATCGTATAGTGGTCAGTACTCTGCGTTGTGGCCGCAGCAACCCCGGTTCGAATCCGGGTCACGGCATTCTTTCTTTATTCCTTATCATTGTTATCAAATTTATCAAATTGGTGATGGTTTATTCATTTCAAGGATGTCTTTTATCTGTTTTTGAACAAAAAGTAGGTTCAATGTAGAAAACGAAATGAAACAGATTTAAATGGTTGTCTCACCTAATAAAAAACACAACAACAGATTCTCTCACTAAAACCTATTTCACACTGGACAAAAAAAGCCACTGACACCCACTAACATCTGGCTTTTGTCTTCAGTGGGAAAGAGCACAATCTGCATTCATTCCCGGGTCAAATGACTCTGCAGTAGTTACGGGTAGTTATTGGCTCCAGCTCCGATCGGCAGTGATGGAAACATGACACGCTAATTTTTGCTCCTTTTCTAGCATGATGCTATGAAGCGCTTTGAGCATTATTTATTGTTTTTTAAGTCAGGGAACAACAACGTGCAACAGTGGCATCTTTCATTGGCACAAGAGACTGACGTAAAAGACTGTTTTCTACGGTTCCCTGTTTTCTGGCATGTTCTTGATATCGAACGTGACACACCAGAAAAAAACAGAAAGGCAAACTCGTGTGCTGGCAGTGAGAAAGGAGTCAATCACCTATTTTAAGTGGGTTTAACAATGTTTAAAAAACCTGCATGCATGTGCTAATTTTGGCGTAAAATGGTTTTATAGTACTAGTGGAACATCTGTCTCTGAGGTTTCTATCTCTGTTCCAGTACTGTGGAGGTGAAATTATTTTGTGGTGATTACGGCACTGAAAAAAAATTCAGCAGCAACATACCAATGCAGAATTAGTTACTATCCAGGCTGGATAATTCACAAAACACAGAGGGAACAGTTTTAATTCTTTAACTACTTTCTACAGATGAAGTAGGTCTCATATAAACTACTATTGTTTTAAAATTAAAAATGGATTTCTAGAACAATAAAAACAAATGAACAATGTTTGATTTGACACAAAACTCACAGGGTAAAATTTCATGTTTCAGGTTTCTTAAATGGTTTTAAAATGGTTCATTTAATAGAAGACGTAAATGCTTTTTTAAAATGCAGTCATCAAATCACCATTGTAGATTTTAGTAGCTTATTGTTTCTACATTTACATCCACTCAAACAGTGATCCCTCACCTTCCTGAGCTGGAAACTTGAGCATAGCTGGCAAAGCGGCCAACATGTAAATCCCTGAGTGTAACTGAAGATTTCTATCCACCTGCAACATGGGGTTGAACTGTGATGCTGCTTCTTGTCAAACTGTCAAATGGATTTAAAATGAGATTCACTGTCTTCTCTTTGGTGTCGGTTTCCTTACGAACCGCAGCTGAAGAAGCCACAGTGTTGGGTATACTTTTTCAAGTGTTCACAGCCTGCAGTGCTGGCATAATTTGGACACTCAATAGCAAGAAGAGGACTGTAAAATAAAAGCAGAGTACTAGTCTTGGGACCCGAAATCTAGACGGCTAAACATTCTCTGGAGAAGCATCTAATAACATTTGCATCTCAAGATTTTATTCATGAATCTACTGACAAGTCACAGAACACTTTGCTGCTGTTTGGTCACATTAAGCCAAATACATTTATGAATGCACTTTTTCTCTCTATTTCAGTCCTCCGTCCAAATGAAAGCAGCATTTTTCTATCACCAAAATTGAACTTTTTAAAAGTGTGTTTAAATCTTAATATACTGGCTGTTATGTGAAACGCTGTCAGATGCTGCTGCAATGATGAAATAATTTAGGTTCAGTGAGATTGGCTTTGCATTTAGTTGTAGCTGGTGTCCATAGTTTATGATCCCTCGTGTCATTGTGGCAGTTCAGTTTGTTCAGTTAATGCCTTGTTTAGTTATATTGAGTATAGTTATATTTCGTTGACCTCTTTTATTGGCCTAGTTATCAAATTATTGGTTTATATTCTACCAACACCATTAAAGCTCTTTGACACTCCTTTGTTTAATGTGTAAAAAAACAGAACTCTAAAAACAACTATTCTCGTCCATCGACCAAAAAAACGTCGGCACACAATCCCCTGTAAAATGGTTAATTATCTTGTTCAGTTTTTGTGCCGATTAAACAAACAAGATATAACATGTAAAGTAATGAGCTCTAGAGGTGCTGCTACACGGCTTTTGTTACCTTTGGACAGAGCTAGTCGAACTGTTTCCCCCTCTTTCCATTGTTTATGCAAAGATAACTGGTTCCAGCTTCATTTTTAGCTCAGAGACACGAGAGTGGTATCAATCTTCTACATCCAACTCTCTGCAGGGAGGTGAATGAGTGTATGTTAAAAAAAAAAAAAAAAAGGTGGAACTATTCCTTTAACAGAAGAGGGTGTAATCTGCAGGACATTGCTTTTACAACATTTTGCAAATGAACATTACTGATTGAGTTAAATCTGCAGCTTTTATCTGTCAGAGTGAAGCAATGCTCTCCCTAAACGGTTTGCATCTCTGTCAAACTACCACCGAGCAGTGTGGTGCTGCCAGCTTTTCAAGGCCGCTTACAGAAGCAATTATGTCAGCATTGACAACCTCCTTCCCTGACACACACACATAACACCCACATGCATGTGAACGGGGCCTCTTCCACCTCCACAGGCTCTGTAATTTTCACAGTTGTGGACAAATCTCTCTCTCTTTGCTGTAGGAGTTTCACTGAGCCTTGTGAAAAGCGCTGCTGTGACATCCATTTCTACACTCGCTTTTGATGGTTAGCTCAATGTACAATTGCTCATTTCAGCCACCGACCGCCTGCAGGGCTTTATTACTTGCATCCAACCATCAAGAGTTAACAAGAAAATGGCTGCTGTAAACATGTCATGAATGAAATTTCAAACACAATATGACTGACACCAAAGTGAAAGCTGTGGTTAATATTTGTCAAAACAAAACTTCAAACAAAAAAAAAAAAAAACAGAACTGACCGAAAGGCTTTTTATGTGTATAAAAAAATGAACGGACAGATTTTGTTGCATATCTTTGTCGTCATCCGCGTGACGTTAAAGGGCATAGCCGTTCAGAAAAGACGAGCTTGCTGACAGAGTTGAACAGGGCATCTCATCACACGATTCACATGCTTGTCCTTCATAACAATTTATAATGGGTATAAAAGAAGATTGAAGTCTTGGGTGAAAACACCTCCTTTAACTTTAATGTTAAAAGACATTGAAAAGATGTCAGCACCAGTAATGAAAACCAAGAGAACCTGGGTAATAATATAAAGATGTAGGACAGATGTGAGATGTGGAGGAGGAGGAGGGCAAGGAGAGAGCATCTGTCCTTCTTTTCATAAAAAATGACAGAATTAGGCTTGGAAAGCGAAGGACTAAGTAATGAGAGAAGAGAAAAAAAGGAAAAGGAGGACAAAGCAACACAATGGAGAGAGCAGAAGAAGAATCATGCTTCATTTTGTTTATGAAAAATACAGTGTAACTAAAGGTGTGTGTTTGTGCGTGCGTGAGAGAGAGATGAGTGGCTGCATTGTGTGTAATTTCCTCTGAGGTGAAAGAGCATCTCGCACCTTCTCAGCCCTGTTAATTTCACCCCAGAGATCGGAGCAGTTATTGCAGTCCCATTCAGTAATTACACTGTGGTCCAGAAAATGCTTAAGGTTACATCCATGTTATCCTGTCTGTCCAGCCCCTGGGATGGACCTGAAAATTGCTCTCAGTGCTGTTCCTTATGAACTTATTACTTTGGCTCTCAGTGTATATACTCTGGTGCTCGTAAAAGTGAAACCAAATCCAATCGGTGTTGCACAAACAGTAGAAACAAATCTCCAACAGTTTACTGATCATCAGGGCTCATCAGGGACATAATGCTTGATTGCAACACACAGACAGATTTGGAATATTTTTTGCTCATGAATCATTTTGATTCTGAACAAAAAGTTATTTCAAGACGCTCATGTGAAAGTCAATACAGTTACAACTTGACTGTGAATGGACTTTTCTTAACAGCATTTTGTTTCCAGTAAAGCGTGGCATTTCCCACATGGCTTAAAGAGACTCATCAGAGTTCTCATGCTGGTGCGTTTTCAAAGTGCTGCTGATCCAGTGATAAAAATAATTAGATGCTGAGGCTTGAACTGGAGAATGGCAGCAGATGAAAAGTTAGTGGATCACCAAAGTCTTTACGATTTGTCCTGATGTGGACATTAATGTCTGTAATACGGTTCATGGTAATCCACCCAATGGCTGTGGAGGCATTTCACTTCAAGCAGTTCGTGAGGTTCACCTCATGGTGATGTTATACAAAAAAATGTTGATCTCCAAAGATGAGAGATTTATGTTATTAGGAATTCTGGACATCATGTCTGAATCAAATTTCTTGGCGATCCATCCAATATTGACATATTTCAGAGTGGATGGACAGACTGACACCGCCGTCACTAAAGATAAGACAAAGCCATTTTTTGTCATTCAAGTATCAATAAGCAAAGGAAATGAGGACTGTATGTGTTACTGAAGATGCTCTCATCACAGAACACTACTGTACAGTTAGAATGAATATTTACAAAAACACAAATATGCTTAATTGACTTGCTGCTAAATTTTATCAGCGATGCTCCTCAAACTGAATTCCAGCTAGTCTCTGTTTATTCCTCTGCTCAAGATGACTAGATTGCAAAACATTTTTAGTCTGACCCCTATTTTTAACAGTAACAAATGCAGTTTGTGAATGACAGTAAATGGGAAATTTAGCCATTTGTGTCAGAGAAAATACGACATATAATGTTAAAAACTGATGAAGATGACAGTTGTCGTGAGTGAAAATATGGCTGTGTTTTTTGGAAATTGAGAACAGCGCTTTAGAGAGAATCTTTGGCAGACTTTTCAAAAAATTGTCCTAGTTTCGTTTTTCGCTGGAAATACTCAGCACCCATCCATCCCCACACACAGCAGTCGGCCAGTAGCCTCTCTCTCTCTACAGACAACCACAGACCCTGAGATCTGGAAACATTTCACAGTTTGGTTTTGCAGTGATGCTTAACAGTGATGCACCAGCTACTATTCAAACCTGCCACCACAGGCAGTGAGGAATGAGGCACACTGGAGAAAAGGAAAGCATGTGATTTTCATGAAAAGAAGTAACTCACAAGCAGCATAAAGAAACTGGAGGTCAGACTTGTGCCAGTAGAAGATTGCACCTCAGAGACCAACCTCCCGAGGATGGGAACCTGTTTAGTTTTCTCATGTTCTGGGAAACAGTTTTGTCCTCCACCAGGAAGGTCTTGTTTTTGTTTTACTTTGTTTGTCTGTCCTGATGGATCAGCTGGATATCTCATAAACCTACAAACAGATTTACATCATGTTTTGTCAACCTATTATTTTTGCTCTGTTGACGAAACATATTATTTTGCCAACAAGCCTGAACATTCAAGGAACAATCGATTCGTTTTTGGTGGTGACCTGGACTGTTTAGAAAATTAGGAATTATTAGTCATGATTGTGAAACACTGTAGATATTATTATTACCAGATGACCAGTTCATCTCTGAGGATACATGATGACACCAGTGGCACCTCCGTTCACCGAAGAAGTCCTTGAGATGGGGTTGAAATCTCCAAAAAGCTAGTAATGCTGAGTTTAAAATACTTTATGACACATGCCACAGACAGATGCTCCAAATCAATAGGGAATGTATGCAAAGTCAAGAAATCAAATTCACAGTTCAATTTTTTAATGACCTTAATGTCGTCTTTACGTTAGCTCGGTGGCTAACTCTGAGATATACTCAATATTACTCATGTTTGCATATGAAGCAAGAAGATTTGATGGGCCAGTGTTGATTTCATTACAAAAGCTATGACAAAAAATGTACAGTAAAACGGCAACCTTTTTCCCACTGTGAAGAGGCTGAAAACAATAACTATGACATTATGAGGGAGTACTACCATTTTTATCAATGAATAAGAACTATAAAAAATATAGAATAAAAAAAAATTACTTAAAAATGAATTAAATAATATAAAGTCTAATTCATTCATCTGCATGCATCTATGGGTTGGTCAAAAAGATCTACCACCATCCAAAAACATGTGTCCTCTTTAAAGTTGATTGAGCCGTTTGACGTGTTGTGCCAAACTTGTATTTCAGGAACAATAAATCTCTGCTAATAACTTTAACCATCATTACTGGCTTATGGAGTAAAAAGTAATAGTTTTATGGACTAAAGTCATCTGTGATCCCACTGACAAGAAAAAACAAGAAGACGAAGAAGAAAAAACAGCTTCAGGCCAGCATTTATATAAAAGTAAGGCTTACATTAACGTAGTATTAAGTGCTGTGGATGTGAAAGTAATATTATCATTACTTTCAGTTGTCTGTCTTTTGTGTTTATAGGTTATCAATGTGAATAAGTGTGGGATTAATGTAATAGCAGGCTGCTGACGATCTCTAAATCTTCATCATGTTTGTTCAGGGAATAGTACTGCATTAATGTTATCTGATCTTTTAGCTGCTCATGTCAAGCTTCACTCAGACAGTGAGACTCAAAATAAATGAAAATCAGGTGCCAAAATGAACACTGACAGATTTCTGAAACATTTATATTACTGCTCTGGAAATGACCTGTACAACTTCAAAGCGTAACCTGCTGTCACCTATTATAGCCGCATTACAAAGCCACATGTCCATATGTGTTGTATTGTGTCATCTCCTCATGTATGATATTCGCAGTCATGACTGTGGAGAACAGCCCTTAACCATCGCTCCAGAGGGATGAGCTCTCTGGGGAAGCATGGTATCTGTTAAAACAGATATTGAGTTTGTTATTTTAGCTCCGGGAGGGAGAGAGGATCTGTTTTCAGATGTAACCGCAGGGGTGCTGGTGTGGATGTTTATTTGTCTTTCTCGGCGACACAGGCTGTTATCACTCACTAAAGTTTAAGTCTGAAGAAATCACCAGCAGCCTTCCGCCACTGATCATAATCCAATAAAGCATCACCTGCAGATGGTGGTTGATGTCACACTGACCGATGCCGGTACAGCAAATATGAACTGTGATCATAAATAGACAAACAGACAAACACACATGTAAAGTCTTAATATGTGGGTCAAATGAGGGTTTGGCTGATGATTTGAGTCGATTTGTTGAAAATCTTCTCACAACTAGCCATCATACTTCCTCCTCATCTTCAAGACAATCCTGAAACATTTAGATCATGTGACACAAAAATGCCCCACTTTGACTAAATTAAATTAGATTGATGTGATGACAGCTCATGCAGGCGAGATTGACCGATCAATTCAGAGCAAGGGAAACTGGGATATATTAAAAATAAATTTCATTGCAGGGTTTGGAGGCTGTTTTTAGAGCATGTAGCTGTGGTCTGGCACTCAATCGTATTGGCAGTGTCTCACCACATCTGGCTCTTAGAAGAATCAATAGCAGAATCAATATAGTATGTATTGTGGGATATGGTAAAGCCTGTCACAAAAAGAATGTAAGAAGGAAAGTGTGGCGACCATAGCAGCGTTATGCCTGAGGAGGAGAGTGCCCACAAAAGGTTAAAAATGCACACAAACACACAACTTGCACCTTGAGGCTGATTTAACCTTCATGTCTGCATTAGAGGATGTTTAGATGTTTAGTCTCAGGACCCCCAAAAAGCCTTCAGGGAGAATTGACCGTGTAGGACCCCGAAACCTCACTGACCTCTAACCTCTCACAGGGGCTCTGAAAACATGGACACTCGAGCATTTGAACAAAACGATAGACTTAGAAGTTTGAAGAGAAAAGAAGAGATGAAGGGAAGAGGGCAGCGGGAGCCCAAAGGAGAGGGCAGCGGAGGGGAAGAGAGAGCAGGACAGGAAGGCAGAGTGTGGCCTTCAGTAGGCGTTAAGGATAATAAAGAAGGGCTTAAGAGGGTTTAAAAGCCGTTGGTGGATAACAGCAGGACAAATGAGAGGTCCTTCCCAACAGCAGCACTTGACTAACCCCAGCTGAGTCAACAATATCACCACGGGAAATCTGACTACCTGGAAGAGGAGAGGACAAGAGGAGGCTGTTGCTTCTCCACAAGGATGAAAATTCCTTCTCATCATAGATAATGTTCATCATTTTCATGGTTTATGCCCTATTAAAAAAGACTTACAGCGCATGGGAGAGAGGAAGAAACTGTCACTGATAAAGTTTCATACAGTATGTTGCCCTTATCTGTATACATTAATGTTAGTTTTGATACAACAGTCAATGATGTGATACTATATTTTAACTTGAGAAATCTGTATCCCACATTTCAGACGACTGAAACTTTCCAAATGGTGCTGACGTTTTCCTTAAAGGCAGTTAGTTCACATATATCACCCAAAAGCATAGTGTCCATGCAGATATTTCGTTTTTTCATCCAGAGGTTTTGAGATTTCTCTTTAAGAGTCGAGGTGAATTTTGTTTTATAGGGCAAAAGAAAAATCTCATTTGAAAATTCAACACACACAATGTCAATGGTAGGAAAATTTACAGACCTCAATATTACATAGATTCACATTCTGGTAGTGTGAATAAGCATATTTTCTGAAATATTCTTTTAAAAGTTTTCATTCAAATTACTTTTTTTTAACAGAAGAAATAGGCAAAAGGATAAAATACTTATCACACGCAGGTTATTCCCAGACCGAAGTGACGTCCAGCCCAAATGGCAGATCACCAACTTATTTGACATGAATCACTGAATCAGCATCAATGTCATAATCATCTCAAGAGCTTTCTGGGTGTTGTTTTTTCCCAGGGCATCACGCAGTGGCAGTGCCTCCCTTGAGGGAGGGCGTGCTAGACGACATCACGAACAACATGTGCCAACTTTCTGAAGCAGTGAGAACACGACTGTGCCAGCATTCATAAAAAACTACTTTGACTATCTGTTATTAAGTGTAAAACAGAAAGAGAAGGATGTGTTAGATCACACTGGACAAGAACACAAAGTAAAAGAAACATCTGTCTTTCATTTCTCTGGAAGCCAAAAAGTTGTCCGCTTTACTAAAAATATTTTGCATGCAAACAACAGATGTTTGTAATGTCAAATCAGCTGCTTTTTACTGGTAATTGCCATTTCCATGTGAAGCAGAGCATTAGAGCTGATGAGCAGGTGAGACCTCACACAGTCACAGTATGTCGGCGCACTCCCGCTGTGGCTAAAACAGATCATGTAGTAATAATAAAGTTACATTTTTCTGCAAAGGGACTGTTAAAACAGAAAGACAAGGACAAAGTATGTTCTTGAATAATTTCTCATCTCAAGTTTGTTCAAAAGCTGTGGCACACACTGGCACATCTAGAAAAGACAAACTAAAAAAATAGCATTGACTGACTGTTCTGTTGCAATGTGTCGTTCTTTCTAAGTATTTCTGAAAGATGAACATTCCTGGCTGCAGATCTTCACGGCATCAAAATTAGGCCCAGAGGATAAAGAAAAAATAAATAAAGCTACATTTTTTATTATTTCTAGGCAGCTCTCCCTTCCTAATGCTGCATTTTTGCTGGCAGCTCCTCTGAATCTTGCTGTCTGTGCACAGACCTTTAAGGTCTTTTAACAAAACAGATAAGATACGTTGAAAATAGCCAGGAGTCAACAGTGACTTGAGTTTGAAGGCTGACATTAATCAAAGACAATTATCTAATCTTTACTTCATAAAATATTTACATGAAAGGGTTTATATGAAAAAGACAATGTTACCAACAAAACTGTGAAAAAAATCATGAACGGAACTAGTTACAACACAATATATACATTTATACAATATTTATATCTATTTAAATAACATATTGTTCAATGGGTAGTGTCCTATGTCATTTTGATTAATGTACAAACATTTTATGACATGATGTTGATTACTAAATATCAAATGATGATCATTAAGAATCATTATATGTCTGTTTCTAGTCTAGATCAGTGTTTCTGGATGAAAACTCAGCTCCTTAAAATTAATGTGTATAAGCTCTAGAGCTATTTTGGTTTCTTGGCTCCACGCTCACTTTAAGCTACATAAGCTTGATCCTCTGTTTCCTTCTGTGGAAGTCTCTCATTTTCAACCACCTGACCATGCCGTAATGCCAAGGGAACATTTGGATGACCCCAGAACATTTATTTGTAATGAAATATGCTGACTTGCTGAATGAAAATGCCCAGAACATTTCCTCTTCTCAATGTCACCCTCACTGTTGCGTTTTTTCCCCCCATTAATACATTAACCACAGCAGCTGCAATTTGCTTTTGTCCAGTAGGTCTATATAGTACATCACTGTGGGCCATCCAGATATCTGTCATGACAGATATATTAAAGAAAATGTAGTAATGACAAAAGATGTGTTACCTTAAATCTCAAACATGTATTCCATAGAGAGCCAAAACACTCTCCCAATATATAAAAATCTTTAGTCATCAGTTCAACATTTGAAGTAATGGGAAATGAAACAGTGGCCAACCAATAAATGTAGATCTGTTTCAACAGGCAGTAAAGATCTGGCCAACTTCTTCCGAGAATCACTTTGTTTACACTGTGATGAAGAGTTGCATTCTTCAGTTGGTCCCAATTTTCCTGTTTTTTCTTACACCATGTGTCTCTGCGAGGAGTTCCCCTGCATGTCCACTCTGAACAGACCCCAGGTCATCACAAACATGGGGCAAGATAACAAGACCTCCATCAACCATGATCACAGCTCCCCTCAGGATATTACAGAGCGATAGAAAAGCTCATTCTGGACAAAAAAAATGCCCCGACACAGGAAGCAAAATAGCCTGTGCTGAAAAGCGACAATAAAAATGGCACGACCTTAAGCACTTGCGACTAAACTTAGACTTGGTGGATGGAGTCTGACATGAGAAAGTTCATCGCTCGCAAAACTGAGATTAAAGACAACTACGATAACAGAAAACAACTAAAAAACATCATTAATCTCAAAAAAGGGGTAAAATAAGGATGATTCCTCACACAACAACAAAAAAGCAAGCCTGGGATTTTTCTTGTGATGAACGATGAGACTGAAAATGTTACAGTAAGGCTCTTGGCAACAGCCCAGTGTAATACATTAAAAGTATAATTTGAAAGGAAAAGGGAAAAGGGAAAAACACACTTTTGCTATGGGTTCGCTTTCTTGCAGCAGGTTAATTGAGAAGATTGATATGACTCTCATGTATGTGCATTCAGTATGGAGCTGGAGCAATACATAACTTCCCATGTTTGTGCAATAAAGACGTAACATGTCAATTAGTGAGTTATCGAGAGTCTGTGAATGTGATTTAGAACTTTGGACAGAGCCAGGTTTGCAGTTTCCCCCTCCTGGCTCCAGCTCCATATATCTAATGCAGAGATATGAGCGGGTTATCAATCTTTTGATCTCACTCTTGGCAAGATTGTGAATAAGCGTAATTCCCTAAAGTGTCAAACTGTTTGCTTAACAACTCATGAATGAATACTACAGTAGATACACTGTTACTAAATACTACTATAATATATCAGATAAAACCATGGATGCAAACATTTTCACTGATAAGTCGCCTGATAAATCTGACACTTTACGAGAGCTATTTAATGTACATGGACGAACAAATCTTTAGCACCAAATCTTCAAACAGAACTGACTATAACGACTCATTGTCGCTGACTGAATCAGTGGCTTTTACTGGTGGATCTCCCTCTATTGGTCGATGAAATCACCTTCATCAGCTCAGCCGTCTTACTTTGTCGTTAAAAGCTTATTGAAAGCCACAGAAACAATCATGATGTGATGGACTGAACATATTACTGAACTAAAGAGTCTGAATCAGCATTGAATGATGCATTCAGTTAGAAAAACATAAACTAACTGAACAATTTGAATCAGCAGAGAGATTTGTAATTGCCACCTCTACTGCTCACATTTACTCCGAGGTGAGTCTGCTGTCCACTGAAATCACCAGAGCTGAGTGAGGAGAATCAGGAAGGAAGGACAGTTGTGGGTACGGAGAGGAAGGGAACATGGGTGGCAGCAGCAGGAAAGTGTATTTTCCATGGTTGGATCCCTTGTTTGTATTAAAGTGTGAACTGGTGGAGCAGAGGATGTGGTGGAAAAAGAGGACACACAAAGACACAATAAGATGGAGAAGAAAAGCACACATTTTATGGTTTCTATATTTGCTCATTCCCTTTCTCTCTTCCTGGTCTGAATGCTCCCTGCTGACCTGTAATACACAGAAAGCATTTATTTTTCCTCACTGACATGACTCCTTTGCTGATTCTTCGGCCCCGAGCTGATATCAGATTGGGTTGCATAGCCGCTAATAGACTTTTGGCTCTCAAGCATGGCACTTTATCTATTCCAGAGTTGGCCTTTCACTTTCCCAGCAATACTCCCCATTTATCTGGACATGTATTTGGTGTATATACATAAATCTGCTGCACCAGAGTCCTGTGTGCTCCTGGCAAGAGGTAAGCAGTTGCCTCAAACTCTATAATAAAGGGTCACATGATGGTCACAACCTCAGTTCCTCTTCTTGACTGACTTACCCAGCTAATGCAGTATACTTTTTATGCATTGATGGGACACAAAACATTTATAATCAGAGCCTGATGTGCAGTAGGTTTGCCAAGTCTCTGTTGAAAGTCTAGAAACCAGAACACGCAGCCAGAGAAAACTACTTTACACGAAAGTGACAGCAAATACTCATTATCAGCCCGAGTAAGTCGCCGCTGAACTGGGATTTGATGTTCTGTAAAAAGGATTTCTTGTAGTACTTCATATATTCTTCTAATGCACTGGGTTGTTTTACAAGATTGGTCGTTGTCTCCCACACATGATATCTTTGTGCAGCTGGAAATACTTCTGAACGTGCGATTAAAATTGGGTCTCAGAAGACGTCAGCATGTTTGATTTGGTCCGCTAAAGAGATCAGATAATCTTGTTCATGTGTTTTGTTTCCCTAGTTTTTCTCATCGGATCATTCTAACAGCAGATTAAAAATGTTGAGTTACTAGCGTGTAATTACACACACGTTGGATGTTTAATTGAAAGCATCTGGAATAGATTATTATAAAATCAGAATGGATTGCACTTATCTACAGCAAGTACGGGCAGCATGCTGCAAGTGTGAAGTGTGATGCGGTTTCTCTGCTTTTCAGTCCACTGGGGACGGCCAGGAAGCCAGTTAGGCCTTCCTGTTATCGTCCTAAGTTCAGCCACTGCTACATATCCTGCAGCTCCGATTGCTCCGAGCTACATGCCGAGAGGCGTGCTTCTAATCATGCTGAGTGAGGACAGGGGCCACGTCGGTGGGTATAAAGGGTAAGTGTGGCAGACGGGCAGGAGCAGAGGAGTGAGTGGGTAACAAAGCTTTTGGCTAATTTATGACTCCCAGAGCAGATGGAGGCCTGGTCCCAGCTCCTCGGCCATGAGGGTCACCCTGCCTGGGCTCAGCACCCTGTGATCCCACCCTGGAGTAAATCAACCGCCCGAAACCCTGACAAACTGGGAGCGGCCCGAGCAGCCGATGGCCCCCACGCTACACTCCGTGGGCCTGGTGTAAATCAGCAGGGTGTCAGAGAGGCAGACAGAGGGAATGATGGACAAAGGGCTCCCTTGAGGCCAAGGTCCTAAGAGACACAAAGCTCTGCCCTTTATCAATGTGAGGTTTTAGTTCAGTTTTCTTGGGCAGACACACTGGAACACAGAAACACAGAAACTTACTGCAAGACCCCAGACCATCTTACAACTGGACGATATAGTTAAAATACCAGCTTCTATTAGGCTGAAAAGATCATGACATCAGACTTTCTTTATGCTTAGTAACTGTCAGTCTGTCTTTTTGTCTCGATCATAGCATAGAGAAGGATAGTTGTAGAGGGTGTTGATAAATGTCCACATGTTCTGTCCACATGTCAACTTGTGCTTGTGCAAGAAATTTCATCTACCAAATAAATGTAGTCTAATATATGGCTCTTGTTATTGCTTGAACATGCATCTCCTGTCAAAAGATGTTATGGTCTTCCTGGGGTTGAGAACTTTTGATGACTTTCTGATGACTAGAGTTTATGAAGCCATTTCAAAAATTATTAAATAAACTCAGAAATGCATGCTCTTCATTGTTGTGCAACTAAAAAACTAGGCCAGGCCACCTTTACCAGCTCCAACAAAGTTCATTTTTGGGTCCAAAAGCAATGATAGATTCAATTTTGAATTTAACTGCACGAAGGTTCCCTGAGACAAGACAAACATCACATTGCTCTGAAATAAACAGCCAAACATAATTTCTATTGCTCTAAGTGTTTTGTTTCTGTTTATTTTATAGTTGGGAATTTTTTACCCACTTTACCCATCATTAAACACTCCAGGGATTCAATCTACTGCTCATAATAGAAGTGCAGATTTTGCGAGAAGTGTGCTTCCTTTTCCCAGAACCTCCAGTGTATGTCTCAATATGCTGACAGGAAGAGAGAGTTTTTTTGAACTTGGAGCCTGACTTAACCTTTGGCACCCAACATTGTCCCACTCACTGATCCTTTTGGCCTTGACCTTATTGTCCTAACTTTGATACAATGTGTTTTAGGAATAAATCATAATCTTTTCCCCCTTTTTACCAGAAATATGCTTAGACACACCAGATTTTAAATAACAAGTTTATCTCGGGGGATTATTGTTTGTCCCCTTATGAACCTTTGTATGATGACTGAAGCAATGTACTACTTGATTCAGCACACCATCACCACTCATTCCTGTTGTTTTGTGCTCTATCGCATGAACTCGCTGCAAATCTGTTATTAGGCCCATGCAGCTAATTGCCCAGTGGGCGAGGTCCCTGGGGTGCAGAGGTCCCGTATTTAAAGTTCTGAGTGTTCAGCACACATTTCTGATGATGGTACACATGTTTCTGATTAGACGGAGAGAACAAACACACAACAAACAATAGAGCTGTTCAAATGCTCTCTATAGATGTAACCCATGTGGTCTAAATAGCATCAAACCTATCTAACACCACAGGGTAGCGGCACAGAGAAATGTGAAGAATCTGACTCTGACTGCTAGCGTTGAAAGGCATGGAAAATCACACATCACAGCCAAATAAGTCAGAGAAACTGAGCACTATTGCATTTGACATTTGGAAACATTTTAGTTGTGACAGTGAATGAGTGATTATTATAAGTCCAAACTCGGGTGGTGGAGTTTGTCTGTATTTATTTACCTTGATTCTTGTGTGGTTTAAGAGAGACACATTTTCACGCACTTTACTCTGGAATAAAGATATCAGACAGTGTAATGACAGAAAGAGGCCTGGAGACAAGGGCTCTCTCTGTCGTTACACTGGGATGAGAGATGGAGGGAGCGAGGACGATGATGGTAATGTTACTGTGTTTGCAGACAAATGTCAGAGGGAGAACAGGTGGTCGTACGTCACTTTGATGGGATTACACCAACTCACACAGATTTATTATTTATTATTTACGCATTATTTATTGGGGAAATGTTTGGAGTTTCCTTTGATTCCAGAGTACAAAAAGATTTAAACTGTAATGATCATAAAAGCTGACTAAAGCTGATTTCTCTTCTGCCTGTGAGTTGGCACCGCAAGGAAGAGTCATAACTCAGTTTAAACCGCAGGGAGATTAAAGAAAACTTGGTAGAGAGGAAGTTTTCCTGTTGTAGGAAGTTAACATTTAACTAGGTGTCCATTCATCTTCTCTCCCATGGAACTTCCCTGTGTGCTCCCTGTCTTAAAGACCTCACAGATGAACTGCTGTTTTTACAGGGGACACCTACCCAGAGTGCATCTATCATCAGCTTGGCAACTGGGTATGTGTGTTTTAACAATCTGTGAACCAACACTGGAAAGCAGGCCTTCATGAAAAGTGAGATAAGCCTGCGTTTAGGATGTTAAGTCACCGATTCAGTCATTGCTACATCTGTTGCACTGCATTCTCTCTGCATGTGCCAGCTCATGTTTCAGGCCGTGCTCTGTGTCAGGGCACCGCTGCCACTGTACATCAACAAAACAGTCCTGATCTCATTGTTGTGGTTTACCACTATCACTGACTGGAGTCCTCCAAGCCACATTTATATTTATCACTGGAGAGCAATGCATACCCGAGCTAGCTCTCACACACTTAAACTCACACACATGCACAAGTAAACATGTATGTACACATACAGTACACTGAGCCCACATTGCGGTTCTGGCAGTTTCACGTGACGTGTCACTGTACCGCACAGACCTCGTCCTGATTCTTTCTGGTGCGGTTTGTTCCAGCTGTGTTTGAGGTCTGCTAAATACACAATTCTGTGTGAACTCCCAGTGATGTTTCAGCACAAGCTGACCTTGAAGAGGTAGACATGTGTGAAAATGTGCTCGGTCCTGGTCGGAACCACTTTTCATGCAGGTGTTTTCCTGTGCACTCCATGGAATCACCTTAAAACCTTTTATAGGGAGATAAAGATTAAAACCCATTTCCTCGAGCTCAATGTTTTGGACATTTCACCTCCGAAACTAATTTTCGTCAAGATATTTATAAGAGCACAGTAGTGTACAGTTGCTGTGTGGTTACGTACCCACAAACGTACATAAACACACCTGCTGCTGAGTGAAATCACAAGCAGATGGGTTAGGCATCTACTGTAGCATGGCAGAGGTCTGAGGCACCCGGACGAGAGCCCAACCCACCCCTGTAATCACTATCAGACACACACACTCAGACATGCACCGACTGGGACAGGGATGGGAGACATTAGCGCTGCAAATATGGCCACACACATTTAAAGTACAATATGGCTTGAATATACATTAATATGACATGGTAATGCTTTACTCATGTTGATTTATTAACCAGGCTGCGGCTTCAGAAAACATCATGGTTCTCGTCTCTTACAAGCTCAACCCTGAGGTGTTCACTCAACCCCCAAAAAAGAACTAAATGTTCCACTTGATTGTACAATATTGCAGACTTCACCTGTAGAAATACGATTTAAGAGTGTGTGTGCATGTACTATGGCATTCATATGTTTCTATAGGCACAAGTACATCAAGTTTCAATCAAGACATGGAATTTAAAACATGTAATACAGTAACATGATACAATATTTATTTTAGGGCTGCAATTAACAATTATTTTCATCATTATTTAATCTGCCAGTTATTTTCTTGATTAATTGATAAATCGAACAACGGTTTACTTGAAAAATGACGGAATGAATGACCAGCTAAAATAGATCAGTCAAAATAATTGCTTTGTTTAAAATACCTTTCTGTCAATCAACTCATCAGTTAATTGTTTCAGCTCTGAATTTTTTTTTCTAATTCATGCACTCACACAACAGTTTTCCTGGAGAAGAAAACCCAGGCTCAATAACAACTTTCCTAAATTCACTTGAGAACTGAAGTGTGAGGGAAACAACATGCCCTTCAGCAGTGGGATTTTTGTGGAGTTTAGAGCCAGAAAAACATCAAATCCAGTGCAACTAGTCTGAAAAGAATTAAATTGTACATGTAAATTTTGAGGGGACAAATGACCACATAAAATAGGCTACTCATATTTCGCTTTTTTATTGCGACACATGCCACAAAACACAAGAATACTTGCATTTTAAAAGAAGTCTTTATAGAATGTTAATAATGTAAAAGAACTGGGAAAAGTTACAAAATTCAACAATCACAGGTTATCAGACAAGATTGTCCCATAACAGTTACCATAATTCAATGCAGTAAAAAAACAAGTTAAGTTTTGAGTAAGACCAAATAAGCAACTGGTTCATTTGAGGCAAAAAAACCCCAACAACCCTGCATTTGAATGTAAGGGAAAAATCTTCTCTCTCACAAAATTCTTTGTAAAATGATTTCATCCTTGAGACATTCGTCAGCTTCCAAGTAACTGATGAAGGCCATACAGACTAAAACATCCTTTATCAAAGCGAGGAGGACTGTATGCAGGAGATAACGGATGAAACACAACTTCATACTCTCATGCACCATCTGTGGAAGTGAGCTGCAGTGTCTTATGTTACCTCACACACTCCTTTATGCACATAAACACTCAGCAGGTTGTGGAAACAGAACTGTACAATAAGTCTCTAAAAAGCAAGTCCCACCATGCTTTACACATGTAAACTAAACACATAATGTTTTCTCTTTAAATCTTTGCTCCACTTGTTATGCTACTGTCAGAATGCAAAGCAGCACAGAGCAGCAGTGTTAACATCGCACCACCGCACCCTCTGGGATTTGCACTCTACCCTCCTACACCCTATAAATCTACTTACCCCTTGTATACAAAGAAGCAGGGTTTATCGCATACGCTCATGCTCGCACACGAAGCCATGCCTACACATAAAGTTAAGATGGACAGCTTTGCCACCCACTAAATCCTGTAAGCTTGGTGTGGTCTATGAACATGCTTTCTCTAAATTATGATGTGCAGAAAACACAGTCATATACATGTATATTATCTCCTCCTTCTCTGTGATAAAAGTTGTCAAGTATTACTTAGATAAACAGAAGAAGGAGGGTGAAGACAGACAGGAGGTTTGCATTCCTCTCTGCAGCTCAGCCTTACAGTCACAACATTGTGTGAATGCAGCAGTTTATTTCCCACCGTAGGTGATTCATCAGCAGCTTGATAGTTTATTTAACTTATTCTGACTCCTATCTGTGGGACTTTAATTCTTACTACCCAGATGAAAACCAACAAAGAAGACATTGTGTGTGTTGGCTACCTGATCAGAGCTCTGCAGGCTGTGGGTCTTCTACTAATTAAACTACAAGTAAAGGCCTACTTCTTACTGTGACACACTTTCCTTTTAGTTCAGTACTTTTTCAAATTCAAATCCCCTCCAGTATCTCTAGAGAGGTTCCAAGAAGGTGACCCACATTTACTAGTCAAACAAATAAAATAGACCAGTGTCTCCATCTTCTTACACTTTATGAACCAAGAGCGACAGCAATATCTATCCTTATATAGATATGTCTATTTAGACAAATATTGCTGTTTGGAAAGATTACTGGCCTTTGCTCAGGCACTGCACTGAAAGGCGGAGGGGGCATTTTAATTAAGTCCTTTATTTATTGTTGCAAGACTCTGGAAATAAACTTCCTCTGAGATGCAAGTACTTGGCACTACTCACATTTGTGACATCCATGAAATGCGGGCTTTCCAAATCTTACATTAAGAAGAGATTGATGCTTTGCAGAGGAGTGTAAATTTTGACGTGGTTTACCGGACATTGGCATTATGCAATGTCTGGCTGGACTGCAATGATTGCAACACAAAAACTCCCAAACTTTCTTGGTCCTTCTAAGACACCTACATCTAACTGGTTCCCAAGCTGATTATGCAAAAACAAAAACACAATGGGTTTCATGCCAGAATGTGGTCCAGCACATTTTCACTGGACTCTGGTGGTTCAATAGTGCATTCTTTAGGAAAATAACTGATTTAGTGGCGCCATCTAGAGGGAAAGCTCTCCTGCAGCTGTAAGCCAGCAGAGGGCGCCGTCCAACAAGTTAATCATTGAACAGAGATCACGTGGTCTTCGCCGGCAGCGGAAACCAGGAAGGTTCAGCAACTTGTCATAAATCAAATCAGTGATGTTGTGTAACTGCACGGCTTGTGAGTAGTTTCTGGCATTATCGCTTACACGCTCGGTTAAATGTACCCAACTTCATTCAGACAACACTGAAAACTTAGTAACCTTAACTGACTGTCGTATTAATGTGTATTTATCGGTAGATAAATTGAAGGCGAGCTGCTGCAGGTCGCTAAAACAGCTCTCCGTTAGCTTAGCAGGCTAGCTAGCCACGTAAACAATGGGCGGCTGTGAGAGACTTCAATGTTTCTGTCTCAAATTTGAGTGAATGTTAAAACGATGTAACTAATCACTTCTTGCAGTTTGGTTGGAACAGGTATTAGAATTATTTATTTTCCCCTGTTTATTCGTTCACGTGATAATTAGCTTGAAGTCAGTGAACCATTAGGTTTGTGTTAGCCAAAAGCTAACGTTAAATACCTAACGGTAATTAACTTCACAGTCAACGTATCATCTTTGATTCAGTTTGAAGTTGGACGACAGTAGCTGTATTTAGTTAACGTTATATCCTTCATTCAAGTCCTGCCAGGGCTTAGTAAAGTCATGGGTCATGTGGACTACATCGTCTGTTTGACATAAGACTAACCCATTGACTGACTGTGTTTGCAGGAGCATCACTATGCCTGTAGAGGGTTCAGAGGACCAGGTGCCCTCCTCTCTCTCCAGCCCTGCCAGTGCTGCCCTTACACCGGGAGGGACAGAGGAGGATGGCGCTACAGGGGGCTCAGCAGTCTGCTCTTTCCCTGAAAACAGTCAGGGCTCCGAGGTTGCCGCAGCCTATCCTGCCAACACTGGACCTGAGGAGGGCAACAATGGTGAGCTATGCAACTCTTACACCAAGAGAGAGTAAGGAAGAACATCAGGAATAGCTTTGAATTGACTCAAAGAATCATGTATTGTCATCTGTGGTGTGGTACAGGTGGTAAGAGGTCTGGAGCCTTGCTGCACATCAACCGACAGCGTATCCAAGCAGCATCTGCCAGTTCTGGAGCTGATGAACTTCAGGGTCTTGGTGTGGCTGTGTATGACCAGGACGTCCTTGAGCAAGGTGTCCTGAGGCAAGTGGATGAGGCAATCCATGAAGCCAGTCAGGCTGCTGCTAAAGTTGAAGCTGAGAAGGAGTACCAGTCTGTGCTTGATGATGTCAGGTAAAGGACTATGCCAGCAATGTATCTGACATAATGTTACGATTGCACTGAGATAGAAATCTTACTCTGTTGTTTTAATGTTGTGTTTTTCAGGTCTGTTACGTCATCTCTGAAACATATTAACAAGATTATTGAGCAGCTGTCTCCATATGCTGCCTCCAGCAAGGATATCAGCAGGAAGATTGAATCTGTCAAGCGACAGAAAGAAAATAAGGTAAAATAAAATAAAATACTAAATATGACAAACCCTTAAATTAGAAGTATATGATTTACATGTGAGATTACATTAAAATATTGCTAGCAACTGTGGTGATGATGAAAACACCTTTTTAATCCAGGAGAAACAGCTGAAGAAAGTCAGAGCCAAACAGAAGCGACTTCAGGCAATCCTGGGAGGAGAGGACACCCAACGGGTGGAAGCTGAGCTTTTGGCAGAGGATGATGGAGAGGAAGGTGAGGTATTTTTAACCTGTGATTCCTTTTCAATGTATTCACTTAAAACTAAAAGCATTGTCAACTCAGTAATGGAGGTAATGAATACTGGGTCTCAAACGGCAAAAAAGTGCTGGTAGATACTATGAAACCAAGGTCATGTTCGGTGCTGCCCAAAGTGTAGCAAAGCCAGCAGACATAGAAACAATGCAAAGTCACGGCCAAGAAGGCAGTTCTGTGGCATTCCTCAATTAACAAATTGCCAGAGTCGTTTCTAAATACACATTGAGTTGAATATCAACTGTATTCAACTATGTTTTTCTGCGGATGTCACCTCTGACACGCCCACCAAAATACCATATATATCAAAAGTTGTTGAATGATTTACGCTGAAATTTGTGCAAAACATTTTCATGTTGAACTTTCCCCTGATGTTCTTCTTGTGACAGCTGGGTTACATTCAGTGTTGATATGTTATTTTTCTCCACTTTTTTTGTTACCGCTTAAAACTGTTTAGTACAACACTGTTTTGCAACAGCCTTTGTGATCTGTTTGCTCCTATTTGATGGGTGTGTCACAAGTGAAAACCACCACATCTATTGTGTTTATCCAACAGAACTGTCATGTACAACATCAAACCCTTCCAAACAGCTGTCCATAGACATTTTTAAATGTTTAAAAAAGGACACAGAATTACATTCAGTTGCTGCTGTAATAACAATTTACACTTAAATGCCTACTTCATAACCAAATCTGTCTGAGATATATGTTATGCTTTGCTGTGCTGTGAACGTATGTACAGTAATGCACATATACTGCAGCTGCAAACTTAAACGTACTCTGTGGAGTTTTATTCTAAACATAAACAGTTTACAGTCAGTGTTTTTCACCAAAATATAATGTGTGCTTGAGGCCTATCAAATGTGTTCGGTGATGCCTAACAAATGTGTTCAATGCATTTCCTTCCTCAAAAACACAAGCAGAAACCTTGCATGTTTGCATCTTTGTTCTAATGTGCATGCACAACTTCAAACAGACAGGACCTGCAAATCAAAACATTGCTCCAAAGTGCTACTAGTGGTTAAAAAAGCTCCACAGGGTACCTTTTAAGCACCCTACAGTTCTCTAACTAACCCCTCCTGCTGTGTGTATGTTGTTGGACCAGAAGCCGGGCCGTCCACACTGGGCAGCATGCTCATGCCCTCTCAGGAGACCGAATGGGAGGAGCTTATCCGGACAGGTCACATGACTCCTTTTGGAACACGAATCCCACAGAAGGAGGTAAAGAAGGAGCCTCGAAAAGTGATGCTTGCTGAGAACTCAGCGTTTGACCAGTACTTGGCGGACCAGGCCAAGTTGGCCACTGAGAGGAAGAAAGTTCCTCTTCTAAAGAAGAAGAGGAGCTCCAGACTCAGCCCTGATGTGGAGGCCAGGGGAAAAACCAACAGAACCAGTTCCTCTTCCAAGGATAAAAAAATGAGGAAGCGCATGCGAAAGCTTCAGATAACTGCTCTGAAGGCCCATCCTAAAGCTCGGCCCAAGGCTGAGCCACAGCTCCCTAAGCCAATGAAGAAGCGTCACACTGAGGGAGAGGAGACAGACAGCGAGGGGTCAGAGTACCTGCCCAGTGAAGAAGGCATAGATCCTGACCAAGAGGAAAGAGAAGACATGGAGGAGGGCTTTGGGGAGGATGATGAAGAAGAGTATGAGTTGAAACCATACAAAAGAAAAACTGAAGGGAAGGGGAGGAAGAAAATGAAGAAAAAAGAGGAGAGTGAGGAAGAATACTGTCCTGAGAGTTCAGATGAAGAAGAGGAAGGGAAGAGTAAAGACAAAAAATGCAAAGATGATGGAGATGTCGAGTACTACAGACAGCGAATAAGGTATGATTGTGTACTTGGTGCTGTAAACTTGTGTAAATTATTGATTACTTTGGCCTCCAATTTATTGTGATTATGGTTGGATGCAAAGGTGCGAAAAAGTTTTTTCATCAGCAAGTCTTCTTCTAAAGAGAATGCACACATCTGCGTCTGTAAATAACATGCTTAACAAACACCAGATTGAGCTTTTAACTTTGCATCGCATTTGCAGTGACAGTGGTGCAAATGTGCTATTGTTATTCCCTTTAGTTAAGGAGAAAAGCAGTCCGTTTCTGCTGGCTCCATAGTGTAGAAGGAGAGTTAATCCCAGATGAGATTGGCAGCTGTTTCTTGACTAAGCAAATTCACTCCCTGCTCTTCTTCTCTCCCTGCTCTCACACTGGCCTAATTATCCTCCTGCACATGGTTTTATACACTCACTCACTCTAATGCTCAAATTAATGGAAGAGCAGCCCTAATGAGATTTCATATTTATAGCTGCCAAATAAATTGTGTTGGCATGTGTCCTTTTTCTACACTGCAGTGATTGAATGTCAATTCAACAGCATAGACACGGCATGGATGGTGAGGCTAGCTTATATGAGGAATGATATTATTAGAGCGGGCGGTATTTGTAGTTGGGTGGGGGGCGGGTGGAGTGGGGGCAGAAAAGTGTAATTAACTGAACCAATGCTTAGTCTTGACTTAATTAGAGAGTGTGGTCTCCCAGGCCCAGCTAAAGGACCAGTTTCGTGGCAGGGTGACAGGACCAGGCCCAAATGAAGATGGATTCTTATCCTCTCCACCTCACACCTTTCTGGGGAACTCGCACTACTAATTGTCTGTATCAATCTTCATTTGCTGCGCGACGACTGTGCCTCTAACTGCCCTCTCTCCTGCACCATTAAAACTCTTCTTCTTTACATTTCCCTTTTTGCTGTAGATGTTTCACCGCTCAAGGGAAATACCACAACTCAAAACATTTGCTATCCATACACCTGTGTAGGCAAGTCTTTAAATAAATCACTGAGTGCAAGAGGTGCAAATGGAACATCCATCCATCCATTTCTCTGTACCTGCTGGGTATAGAATTGGGGTACACTGGACAGGTCACTAGTCTATCAAGGGGCTAAAACCTATAGACAGAGAAATCCAACATGAAACTGAATTAACCTTTATGTCTCACTCTTTTCAAGCTGGGATCACCAAATTATTTAAATTTTGGATGTCTAACACAATATCGAACAGTCAAAGTTGAAACTGACAGTGTTGGTGTTAGTTATTTTAGTCCTTGAACCCTTGTCTAAAGATGAAGCAGGTCTTTGTTCTTTGATTTCTAACACAGCCAGTTGACTGGTGATTATTGGTATATGACCCACCCCCTTTTCCAGTAAAGTAGAGCAGTGCTTTTCATGTTAGAACTTCATTTGTATGTGCTCATTCTCTAACTAGGAGATGGAAGCGACAACGTCTTCGAGAAAGGGAGGCAAAGAGAGAAAGAGGTGAGGAGCTTACAGATGACAGTGATGAAGAATTCGATGAAGGCTTCAAAGTGCCCGGTTTCCTTTGGAAAAAACTTTTCAAGTAAGTTCAGTGTGAAACATGGGAGATCTCAAATATCCTCACAGTCAGTTAAAATGTTTTCAGCTGTCAACTATGGACGTCATAGCATTTAACTAATAGCTGTAAAACAGTTATAATAGTTAATAATAGCGTATAAAACAGTCGGTGTACTTTATATACTGTCTCTGCTTCTACCAACCTTTGTCCTGAAATGATAATGATTACCTAAAAAAATATTTGATTTAGACACCATAAACTTGATTTAGTATGACTATAGGTCACAAGTACTTGGTGTTACATCATTTTGTCTGTTGTAAGAATAACTGTGGCATCAAAGCCAACCTCCAACTGTGGTTGTTTCGGGTCAGAACTTCTCATATGTTATTTTAAACACACAATTGTTTGTCACAATTAACTACAAATTATGTGCTTTTATTGCATTGATTTAAAAATACATATAGGCAATTTGCAAACCAAAAGACAAAATTGACTTTTGGCTTGCAAGTGCATCATTCCTCTAGCTGGTAGGGACTAGGTAATTTGCTCTGACTCTTGCTGCCAAGTATAATTGAGCCAGAATTCGGTTGAAATACAATGTGATTACCAGGCCACCCTGCCATGTGTGTGCTCTTGAATGTCCATAACTGTTGTCATGCACAGGTGTTTAAAGTTTTTGCATACGTGTATATCACATTATTAGGTATCAGCAGACAGGTGTGCGGTGGTTGTGGGAACTCCACTGTCAGCAGGCAGGCGGCATCCTGGGAGATGAGATGGGATTGGGTAAAACCATCCAGGTCATCAGCTTTCTGGCTGGACTGAGCTACAGCAAACTGAGGACCAGAGGATCCAACTACAGGTACACACACACACACACACACACACACACACAAACAAACTGTGGCCAGAGACTGTGTGTCTGTATGGTATGAATATTTGATTATGGGGATTTCTGCTTGAGAGTGTTCATCTGAATTATTAAACATGTTTCAATTATCAGACTCTTCACTTTCTTACTGCAGACATCAGAGAAAACACTGACACTCAGTGTGTGTGTGTGTGTGTGTGTGTGTGTGCGTGCGCACGCACATGTGCGTGTGTGTTTGAAAGAGGGTGTGTTAGAGTAGAGTGAGTGTCTTCACAATCACTTAAAATGAATTTTGGACTCGCGATTGGGTGTGGAGCAAGTGTGGGACAACAAATCACCCACTGAAAACATGACGCAGTGGTGATAATCTGGTTTTACTGCACAAACGACGCTCATGCATTTAGGAGGTGGAGCTTCCCTGATGGTCAATACTCTGTCTACTATAGACGCCCACAAATTGATTGCTTGCAAACTCAATTATGGCCATGTATCAATAGCTTCCACTAGGCAGTGGTTCATACCAGCCCATTAGTGTATCTTTGTGTGTGTGTGTGTTTGACAAAGCTCTTGTAATTCTTCACAGAGGAGCTGACCGTGTGTCCACTCACTTTCTTTGATTCATTTGTAAGGTGCAGAGAGCAAATGGAGCTTTGTCATAAGATCATTCTGCTGCATCATATTACCTGGACACTCAGCTTCCTCTATTTACCTTTTGCCTGAATGCATCACACATTTTACATGCAAGCAAAGCCCATTTTCATTTTCACTTACTGGGAAAAAGCCTTTATTTTGTGTAATTTAGTGTAGAAATGATGACTGTAATTTGCTAATGAAATTTGCTGAGGTTATGCAAAGTTAAATGAACCCTGAATTCCCTTGTTGCCCATCTTAATCGCAGGTTTGAGATTAAACTCTCTGTACTGTTGTAGGTATGCCGGTCTAGGTCCAACGGTCATCGTGTGCCCAGCTACAGTCATGCACCAGTGGGTAAAGGAGTTTCACACCTGGTGGCCTCCTTTCAGAGTGGCTGTTCTACATGAAACTGGCTCTTTCACCAGCAACAAGGTAATTGTTTGTTTGTCTGTGTTGGATTTTCATATTCATAATTCGGTTAGAAAGTTTTCTACAGGGTCTTTTTTCCTCTGGGGGGCACTAGAGGTCTGTTTATGCAGCATTATCTCCTAACCTTCTCCCCTCTCTCCTCAAACCACATTAAAAGAGATGCCCTATTTCGACACTCAAGCTACTAGAGATGGTTAGGAATTGCACCGACAAAAACCTTCATTGGTCTGTGTTTTTTCTCTGTTGCAGGAAAAGCTTATTCCAGAGATAGTATCTTGTCACGGTATCCTGATAACCTCTTATTCAGCTGTGAGGAATATGCAAGATGCTTTCGGGCACTGGGATTGGCACTATGTTATATTGGACGAGGGTCATAAGATCAGGAATCCAAACGCTGGCATTACCACTGCATGTAAACAGGTATTGTTTCAGACACATTCATGAACACAATAATTTTGGCCACAACCCTCGAAGCATCTATACAGTAGTGATGGCTTTTGCTTATGAATACATTTAGACTTTGCAGAGTTGAAAAAGTAATACATGCTTTTCATTTGTGTCACTTACTTAGATATATCCCTCTCCACATTACTACACACCATCAGAGCTTATGTTCCTACCTTTTAAGAAGCTATTTGCTTCCATTCATTCTTGCACAGCAACATCAACTGCACTAGAGCATCACATCGATCTTTACAAATATATAACATACATTTTCTCTTCCCTGTCTCTAGTTTCGCACTCCCCACAGGTTCATCCTGTCAGGCTCTCCAATGCAGAACAATTTGAAGGAGCTCTGGTCTCTGTTTGACTTTGTCTTCCCTGGCAAGCTGGGGACATTGCCTGTCTTTATGGAGCAGTTTTCTGTGCCGATCACCATGGGAGGATACAGCAATGCCTCACCTGTCCAGGTACTGCAACACACACAAATGCACAATTAGCTTTTGTTAAAATTCAGCCTATGGAAGTACGAAGGGTAGGGGTACAGTAACTTCATCAAGAAATATCAAATCAAGAAGATAAGAGCAGAGCAGAAACCAGTTTTAAAGACTAACCATAAGGGCGTCATTGTACTTATATCTGTTATTTTGTGTTGTATTTAATTTGATTTAATCTGACTGTTTTTATTTAAAGTTAGAACATAGTAAGTTTTTTAAAGTAAAAAAGTCACTTTAAAAAATGCAATACGATAACAACAAAGGCTTATGGTCTTTTTTCCATTGTTGTCCAAATTAAATGGAAAGGGAAGAAAAAGAATGCGTAGCATGCATAAGTGTAGCTTTGGGAGGAGGTGTTGAAGGGCTAAAGTGTCACTTGACAACACTAGTCACACACAGGCATGTGCGCACAATTTTGGAGAGCTAGATGGAAGCAAGTCAGAAGGAGAGATAGTGGAACAACGGAGCCATTAAGTGCAGTGCAGGATAATGTAGGTCCATGCAAAGGAACTTCAGTACATCCCTAGTGTGTGAGAGAGGGAGAGGCTAAAGTGGAGAGCCAGTGAGCTAAATTGTAGCCCTTTGTCATTAGTGTTCAGTCGTTAATAACCCACTGACTGTATGGATTTAATTATTTAAGCTTGCTATTGATGCTTCTTCCGCTGTCGATAATAAAAACCTTTACTAATTATTAATGTTATTAAATGGTCAGAGAGGGCTAAGCTCTGCTGCCTTATCCTCTTCTCGAAATTCTCAGAGCAGCAGAGCGAGCCCTGGACTGATGTGCGTGTGTACCTACAACCAGATGTACATATGCGGGTGGGGTTGGGCTGGATGAGCATGTGGATATAGGATCCATTACTGAAGCATGCGTTTGCACCCCCATGTGAATCCACTCAGCAGCTTGTGCAGAGATCACTGGATCATCTGCTGCCCTCCTCCTCTTCTTTTCACTCTGACCTCCATTGGGCCCTAAATCCCACCACCTTATTGTCCCCTCCAGCTTTGCAGAGTGTGCCTTTGATCCCTCAGTGGACCCCCAGTGAGTTAATGTTTAAATGGCTAACTGGCCTTTAGCACTGAACCAGGATGAGGTGTAGCAGCACATTTTCAGTGGGGCTCTAGTGTGGGGTGGGACCGAGTATTTCTTAAGCTCCCCTCTGTTTCCAATGGAGCTGGCCACTAGTAGACGTAGTGCTAGATGAAAGAGGAGGGCTCTGTCCCTCGAGACAAACAGCACTCTGATCAATGTTTAATGGCTCGTGCTGCTGAGAGGGACAGCAACATGAGGGAGGTGATGAGAGAGGGCGGAAGAGGGGCTAAATGACGACCATGCCTCAGGAAACATCCACACTGGCAGGTGTGAGTGTTGATGTGGTTGTTTGACACTCTGAACTAAATGTTCCTTTTGTTTCAAAGTGCTTTGTTTGTGCTAAAAGGTTTATCTGTTGTTGTTTTCCAGGTCCAGACAGCGTTTAAGTGTGCAAGCGTGCTGAGGGACACCATCAATCCTTACCTGCTCAGAAGAATGAAGGCAGACGTCAAGGCCAACCTCTCCTTACCTGACAAAAATGAACAGGTATTCATCATACTCTTAAGACATTTGACCCTGTTCTGTCTGTATTGAACAGCCTCTCACGCCTTGATCTCTTAACTGGGGAGGTGTTTATCTGATTGGATGTGACTGTATGTGCCTCGTCTAAGGAGTATTTGATGAATGTGCATGGCCCTTGTCAGGCGAAGCCAGCTAATAAAGTCCTAGTAAAGTAAAAGGAGCAGGTATTTATTAAGGTGGCCAGTCCCTGGTCTGTCCTCGCGGCTGACGCTGGTTGACTCCTCAGTCCACTTCAGCTCATTAAGTCAGTCCCTCGGGACAGCGGTGGCTCCAAAAAACACGTTGCTTCCCTCTAATTTCTCTTCTCACACCCTGCACTTCATCAAGGGGCTTTAAAGCGGATGTTCACTGCTCATTACACACTCTTACATTGCTGTGGGTGTGGGTGTGGGTGTGTGTGTGTGTGTGTGTGTGTCTCTCTGTGTCTGTCTGTCTGTGTGTAGGTTCTGTTTTGCAGATTAACAGAGGAACAGCGGCAGGTGTATCAGGGCTTCTTAGATTCAAAAGAGGTCTACCAGATACTAAACGGGGACATGCAGGTAAGCCTTGTTTTCTTAACTGAAACAGGATCATTGTGTTTGTTTGTTTTATGCTTTCTTCATTCGGGCTCTTTGTGTTGGCTCACACTGCTTTACAAGGACAAGGAGGGCAAACTCTCAGTCGAGGAGAAGACTTCCAGGAACAGGACTTTGCTTATTCATTATTTAACCTCCTAACTGATGAATATTAGTTCATGGGCATTTGTCTGTATTTTATGCCCTCTTGTACACTTAAAGAACAACACCTTAAAGTGGCACCAGTGGAATTAATTTTTTTTTTTGCTGTGTAAATTTTGTTAAACCCCTAATTGCTTGATTTTAGTATTCTTTAAGACACTCTCTTTAAGGCTGCCGTGTAGTTGGTCTTCTCACATTAGCCAGACCCTGGAGAGAGAGACACGACCATTTATCATCGCTGACCAAATGGACGTGGTTGGAGAGCGAGTGGTGACCACAGCAGATTGTGCATACACACGCACACACACGCACATGCTCTTATAGACATATTCAGTGGTCACTCTCAGTCCATTAACCACCATTACTAATGCAGTGACCACTGGGCCTTCATCGAGAAGCACAGCCTTTATTATCTGTAAATAAATTATGTAACTCATTCCTGTAGACTGAAATAAATGTATTTATTTGTTTAAAGGTGCAACACTGTAAAAAGCAGTGAAATCTAGCAGCCTTTTATACCAGTTTTGTCACCTGTGTCCAAACCACCTGTGTGTTCTGAAAAGACAGCATCTATACAAGAACCTTTATTCCTTTTTTCTTTATTTTGTGCCATTTAGGTCTTCTCAGGTTTGATAGCACTGCGTAAGATCTGTAACCACCCGGACCTTTTCTCGGGCGGACCCCGAATTTTGAGGGGAATCCCAGCGGACCAGCTAACTGAAGAGGAACACTTCGGCTATTGGAAGCGCTCCGGAAAGTTAATAGTGGTGGAGTCTTTGCTGCGTCTCTGGTTCAAACAAGGCCACAGAGTCCTGCTCTTCTCTCAGTCTAGACAGGTTAGTGACAGACAGTGCTCTGTCTGATTCACCTACCCATTATTTTTCCAATTAATTGTCATGATCACTTGTATATGTTGTCTCTACATTTGTTTGCTGTGTACGTACAACCCCTATGCTTGTAAAAATGCATGTGTGTGAGTGAGTGAGAGGGCGAGTGAGTGTGTGTATCTGAGAGGCCCCAGCTGTTGCAGTCAATACCAATGAGATTATACCTCAGAGGGAACCTGAGACCCTCCCTGTCGGTATCTCTGTCCATGTAATATTAATCTGCTCTAATCCTTTTAGAGATAATCCAAACCTCAGCCCCTCTCTTCCTCTTTCTCTCTCTGTCTTCTGTTTCTCATTGTCTCTCTGTTGTCTTTATCGTCTCCCTCCTTTCCAGATGTTGGACATTTTGGAGGTATTTGTGAGGGAGAATAACTTCTCGTACCTGAAAATGGACGGCACTACCACGATAGCTTCCCGACAGCCCCTCATCACTCGCTACAACGAGGTAAGGATTAGTCATCCCTAATGGCTCTGAGTGTTTCCCATGAAAATCCTGTCCTGAGGGACAAGATGCTTCATTGGAACCCTGCACACCCTGAGGTGGGAACACTAATTGATGACAATCTGTTGTTCAAACTGGATGTGGCTTATCGTCTCTGTCAATGCATGTGTATCTTCAAAGGAAAGAAATTAAAATTATAGCTAATAAATTGTGATCAAACCTTCTGATTATTTTCAGATGCATGGCAAAACTTATCAGTATTTTAGAATTTTATGTGCAAAGTGGGATCACAATTTACCCTTTTTATGGCAATTTGAAATGACTGGCAGAATCAAATAACCAAAAGCCCAGTTTAGATAGTTGTTTGATTCTCATTAAATAGAGTAATTTAATTTGAGACTTGTTGTCTTACTTTGATATTACATTAAATTATTAGTTAACTATTTACTTATGAAATTTGTCGATATGATTGCCCCCCAAAGTGATTATCAAAAGGAGTATAAAACTGATCATCAACATGATGTTGATTTATATTTTTTTTTCCCTGTCATTCTTTCTTACAGGACAAATCCATTTTTATTTTCTTGTTGACCACTAAAGTCGGAGGTCTGGGAGTCAATCTGACTGGAGCCAACAGAGTCATCATCTATGACCCAGACTGGAACCCCAGTACCGACACACAGGTTAGACAAATACACACACACTCAATCGTTCAAATAAAACATTTACCAGGTGTATTTTTTCTCCTGGATTTTTATTATTATTACATATATTTTCACTTTTTTTACTTTGTTTACTTTAAGCGTAAAAAAAAATACCTTGACTCTGCATAATTTGTCTTAATCTTTTATTTGTATGTTTTGTGTTGTTCATAGGCACGTGAGCGGGCCTGGAGGATCGGTCAGAAGCAGCAAGTGACTGTTTACAGACTGCTGACTGCAGGGACCATTGAGGAGAAAATATACCACAGGTCAGAGTGCAGTTTTTCTTTTTTATGTGTGACTGTAAGCACTTCCATACACATGGTATTCAATCACAGAACTCAATCAAAACGAGGTTTTAAAAAAATCCTGCACTGTCTTTTATGCTTCCTCTCACCCCTTCTTGCATTGACTTCACATGAATGTTTGTAATAACATGACTAATTGCTCACATCACTGCTCTGTTACTACGTGCGCTATCTCATTTCTCAGTAATTGAAAAGCTTTCCTGCATTATTAAATGGCCAATCTAGGACTTCTAAAGTGTTGCTGTGTTTGTTTAGGGTCTGTAAAGTGCTTTCAAAAAAGCAAGTTGTAAGAACTGTGGGGATTCTGTTTTGGTACCTACAGTAGTGTGGTTAACTAATTTTCTCATCCATCAGCCAAACTACTCTGTGGTGACAGAGGATCGGGGTTGCCTGCTGAGGTAAAATGGTAAATTACTCACAACTATCTAATTCTATATTTTATCTTTTGTAATTCAGGCAAATCTTCAAACAGTTTCTGACCAATCGTGTTCTGAAGGACCCTAAACAAAGACGATTCTTCAAGTCTAATGACATATATGAGCTCTTCACCCTGTCTGACCCTGATGGAGCTCAGGGAACAGAGACCAGTGCCATATTTGCAGGTCTGCATATTTGTTTGTCCATTTTCTTACCAGAGAAATATTTTATTGTCATAGAGACTTATTAGAAGAATTCACCTAACAAGTTTTGTTTTAATGCTCATACAGGTACAGGTTCTGATGTCAAGGCACCCAAGATACCTGGGAGGCCAAGGCCATCACATGCGGTAAACCATGAAAGCCATGTACATAAACACTCCTCAGCAAACCAGAATGAAAATGGTGTAAACAGAAGAAACTCCTATACAAACATTCCTGCATTAAGAGATGGAAACAATTCTTTGTGTGGTGAAAACTCTCAGGGTAAACCAAATGTCCCGACAGACGGTCAAAGCACCAATCAAAATGAAGTTGATGTAGAGCCAAATATTTCAGCAAATATGCAGCACACAGGACAAAATAACAGAGACTGGGATGCAGCCAAGCCGGCAGTCAAAAACTGCAACTCACCCAGCTCTCACCAACACAGATACAAAGACTCTGCCCTGACTAGCCCACAGAAACACAGGGAAAAGAGGAAGCACTGCGACTCAGCTGACCCAGACAAACACAAACATAAGAAACGCAAACACACCCAGGATGCTCGGTTTGAAGGCCACCGCATCTCTCATTTGGTGAAGAAAAGGACCTATAAGAAATCAGAGAATCAAGACAATGAGGCAGATGACCAGAAGAAATCAGATGATTACGTGTTGGCAAAGCTCTTCAAGAAATCTGGTAGGCTTTTTGTGCACAAACCCCATCAGCCACATCCGAAATGTTTCAGTAAAATGATAAGCTCCTTTGTTAACTCTTTATTACTCGTACCTTGGTCTTCTTCAGGTATCCACAGCGTGATGCAGCATGACACCATCATGGAGTCCTCCAACCCTGACTACGTTCTTGTGGAGGCAGAAGCCAACAGGGTGGCCAAAGACGCCCTGAAAGCCCTCAAGGTTTCTCGCCAGCAGTGCAGACTGTCCTTTAGTAGACCCCCCCCTCCACCTGCAAGGTACAGTCTCACACTGGGGTTGGTTAGAGTTTCACAAACATCATTTAAAACAAACATATCTCTGTCTTTCCCTCATTTGCTCTCTCAGGAAACGGTTTGGACAAAAAAAGAATTCTCTCCTGGTTGAGCCTTCTGTTCAATCTGCCCCTTCTTCAAACAAATGCAAGGTAACAGCAGTGTTATAATGACAAGAAATGCAGTATAGTTATGAACGTTATTTTGCATTAGGATGCCATGTTGTGTAAATACATTTGTACATTTGTTTCTCTCTTTAGGATGCTGCTATTATAAAGAAGTCTGTGTCAAAGAAGCCTGGTTCCGGGGCTCTTTTTAGTGGGGAGGGGCCAGAAAGTGATCCGAACTCCGCCCCACTCTCCTCCTCATCCCTGCTGATGAAGATGAGAGTCCGTAATTACCTCAGCCTGCCCTCCAGCCAAAGAGAAGAAGCAGAGGAAGAGGAGGACGTCTCTGGAGCGGCTCCAGGACGGAGCTCCTCCCCAGCTCCGCCCACTGAGCATGACGAGCTGCTGGTGGATCTGCGCAACTTCGTAGCCTTCCAAGCCAATGTGGACGGAGAAGCCACCACCAAGGAGGTGCTGGATTATTTCAAACCAAGACTGACTGAACAACAGGCACCTGTCTTCAGAGAACTACTCCGAAACGTCTGTGACTTCCATAGGATTTCTGGTCAGGAGGGCATCTGGAGACTGAAGGAGCACTTCCGTTGAGTGAAGCATAGACTGAACTGTGATGCATATTGAGTACTTGTCAGCTATAAGTCTGTAGAGTTCAAGCCTTCAATGTTAACTTGTTTTTCTTGACTTTTTTAATGATTTTTTGTTGTTTTCTGTCAAATTGAGATGTTTGTCTGACAACAGTACACCAGTCACACTCTAAATGGATAATTTCACATTACTACCGTTTGCTATGGCAGTACTATATTGTAAGAAAACATTTTACTACTACGAAGGACTATTGGGTTAGCTGATGAACTCATGTGATTATCAGTTAATTAACAGTTAACTAAGTCTTGAAAGGAAAGTCTGTTGCAGTTTATAATTTATTTCAGCTGCAGGGGGAACTTTTGTGCTTGTTCAGGCATTGTTGCAATTGCTTTTGTTTCGGTTCATTGTTGTTTGGTTATACTTGAATTCATTTGTTCTGTATTTGTCTGAAACTGTATTACCCTGAGTAAGGATTTACTCAGAGATATGTGTTGTTTGCTTGCTTTGCAAAATGTTTTACAGTCTCACTCATGTCTTATATGCTTCTGTGAAATATAATAAGGGAGTAATTTGTCATTTTGTGAATACAACCAAATCACCATAGGTTTTGGTAGATTTTATAATGCTGACTTTTTTTTTAAACCTATGTGCAATTATTGGAGGGTGGGGAGGGACTTCAAAATAATATTCAAATGACCTACCTCAAATTAAGTGTGAATAACTAGCAAAAAGCAAAGTTGTGTTTCTGCCATGTTTTATAAAAAAAAAAAAAGAAAAGAAAAGAAAAGCTGGGAATGCACTGTCTTGCATATATTGTATGCAATAAACCTGTAAATGTTTTTCTTGTTTGGTTATTTGAAATGTTTGAAGACTTATTGAATTAGCCCAAAACATTGTGAAAAATAATTTTAGATGATCAGCCTGTAAACACAAATTTTCACAATAATGGTGCTAAATATTGAAATTCTTATATACTTTGATAAAAAGAAATATGATATAATTTAAGATCACTGTCCTAGAAAAAACCATGGAGTTGAGAGTTGAAGTGTGGTGCTGACCAAGGTGCTGAAATGTGCTCTGACAGATGAGCGGAGGATCCTGTAAACATGGGACCCCCAATTTGAAAACCTTGTTAAAGTTTACTTGTAAAATTGTTTCTAACCAAAGAAGATGAGGGTGTAATTTCATTGAGTCATTTAAGCAACCATCAGAGGATGGAGAGGAAAGGCGCTGACAGGAAGCACACACACACACACACACACACACACACACTGCAGGCCTGCACTCTTGTCAGAGTTGTCTAGACCAAATATTGGGATAAAGTTATCAACCGTTATTTGATTTCAATTTTCTCCACGCACCTCGCCGAGGTCATAATAACAACTTTATTTTCAGTGGTGCATAAATTAATTACGCGCATTTAATAACTAAAATATCATTATATTCCCCCTTTAATAACATAAACGCTGCACGCCAGGGAAAGCCTTAATAGCGCGGGGCCCTGTAACTGGCCATTATCCGCCTGTAATGATATTACAGAACCAATTACGCGCCATTAGAAGGGATTTTCTGCACTTTATGTGGTTTAGTCCAATCCCGCTCTCCTCTTCTAAATTTCAGCTGCTTCTCGAAGCCTCATTTTGCCTCCACCTCAGAGACGCATGGCGGCTGCGCTCTCACGTCCCTGATGCGCTTTAAAACTAATTGAAAGGGTCCCGCAGCAGATCATTTATCTGAGGAAGCGAAATAAATCGCAGGACCCCTTGCTGTGAACAAAATCAAAAATTTGGCCTTGTGAGTCTTCTGCATGCGCAACCCCTTGTAAAGTGGACCCCCTAACACACCCTGACGAGCCATTAACCCACCCGACAGTCAATCTAAAACCCAAAAGCAGTCATCCTCCTTTTTTTAATATATGAAAGAACCAAATAAAAAGTGCAGCGGGTATGTGTGCATGTTTATGGTTGGGGAATATGCTTGACTCTGGAATAACAATCACTTGTGATGAATTTTTTTGGCACCAGAGCAGAGCTGCCACCCTGGGTATATCTCCCCTCTCTCCCTCCATCTCTCTGTCTTTTTCTGTCTTTCTCTGACACACACACACACACACACACACCAGGGGTTGGGGGTGAGAGAGACAAAGCCCTGATAATCCGATTAGGACCAATTAGGCGTGAGATTCTGCGACACTAGCTGAAAGCCTTAACACTCTGCAGACAGTTATACAGTTATAGAGACATCTGGACACTCCCAGAGAGAGACACAGAGATGTGAGTGTGTGTGTGTGTGTGTGTGTGTGTGTGTGTGGGAGAGAGCGAGAGGGGGGAGAGAGAGAGAGAGAGAGAGAGATCTGGACACTCCCAGACAGAGAGTCAGAGAGTCAGAGGAAGAGCAGCAGCATCCTCCCTCTCACATCAGCATCCTCACTGCAGGTAGGAGCCTCTCCAGCATCAACTTTCAGTCTGTGGTGTCTCCTCTTCTTCGGACCGTGTCATGTGTTAAATGTTTCCCGGCGCTGATCTGAATCTCAGTGCGGCAGCTGCAGCCGATCCGAGGCTCAAACTTTTGTCTCTGTTCCAGGTTCAGTCTTCGCAGCCAGACGCGCCAGGATGTTCTACTTTCACTGTCCTCCTCAGCTGGACGGAGAGTGCTGCCGCTCCAACACATGTAAGTCTGCATTTGCACATCATTTTCAGCTCATTTCATTCGCAACTCTTGTTTTTTTTACGCGTCTGTCTTAGAGGCTGAAAAGTTTGTGCGGCGCTCGGCTGCGCACGCACTGTGTGTTTTGTTGTTGGAGAAGCGACAAAAAGGCCTGAGCAGATGTTGTCTTTTTTTTCTATTTTTATGCTCATCTTTAATTAAGAATGAAAGTGGCACGAGCCTATGAAGGCAAAACTTATTTTTATGAAGTGATAAATTTAAATCCTCTGATCCAACAATTAATGAAAAGAGTGCGCGCAGATCGAAGCTGCGAAACTGATATTTTCCATCTTTACAAATGTTGATGCATCTCATCAACATTTCTATCAGTCTAAATCAATGAGTGTTTTCTCTTTCCCACACACTCAGAGGAGGGTTTAAAGGGTTAAGAGTGGCTTCCCCTCTGCTGGCTGTGTTGGGGAGAAGCGCTGGTGCTCTGGCCCCGGGGCAGAGGGGGCGTTCTGTCCCGGGCACAGATGTTGGGTGTCATGCCTCTTAGTCCGTCATGGTTCCCCTCAGACACCCGGCATCAATGTTTCATGCAACTAATGGAAACACAAAATGTGCCAGAGAATAAATTCCCTAATCTTTTCTGCTCTGGTCAATATTTATAGGGATTACTTCCTGCATTTCTTTTTTTAGATATAGAATCCAAGTTTCCTTTTCAGCACATTTACTGAAATAATTTAAAACACATGAGCTGTGATTTTATTCACTGACTGAATTTTCTCTAATAAAACTTTTTTTTTTTCTCCCAGTGAATTCAGGCGGTTTTGCCAACCACGCCCCGGCTGATTTTGATGATGGATTTCTCCGCAGAAAACAGCGCAGAAACAGAACTACATTTACTTTGCAACAGGTAATTATTTTTTCCAGGACAGAAATAAGGAGCAAGAAATATCTGAAACCTCACCCAAAGCGAAACAGGCACATATTAAATATTCAGGAAGAGAAAAAAAAAAACAATTACTAAAGTTTTCCAATTAGACAAAAATTAAAGCCTTTATAACTGCTTTGATATGATAATAACTTAAAAGAAAAAGAACAATAGCTTCACACATATGAAAATAAAAATGCAACCTCTAAAATAAACAAAACAAACATCTATAATTTAGGCCTAATATTTGTCCTTTTGAAGATCATGCAAACACACAAGTGTCCTTTTTCCGCATGTAGGCAATTTGATCTGAGGCCAATATTTACGCACATTTTAGGCCACTTTAATGCTCTTTCAAATGAATAAGAGAGTTTAAAAGATTTTGAAACAGTAATAGAACTGATGAGGATTATGGGAATTAAGGAGGAAAGAAAGAAAGAAAGAAAGAACAGCCTAAAATAATCAGTGCGAATAAACCAATCAATAAGAAATAAACTCATCTAAAGTGTGACTGCTGTTTTGTGTCCTTGCAGCTGGAGGCTCTGGAGGCTGTCTTCGCCCAGACTCACTACCCGGACGTGTTCACCCGCGAGGAGCTGGCCATGAAGATCAACCTGACCGAGGCCAGGGTGCAGGTAAGCTGCAGGCGCGCGCTGCGTCCTGGCCACGTCTGACCGGGCGCGAGGGGCTAAATGAAGCCACTCTGTCATCCCGCCGATGCACTTTAATAACATCAACATAATGGTGAATATTAGATTAGCTTGATTAATCGGTCATTCATAATTAACCAGCGATAATGTTCCTCACTAATTTGTCCGCGTCTCAAAGGTAGGAATACATCATCCATGCAGATCCACTTTTTTATGCGCTTTTAAAAATGGGGGCAAAGCCTGCAGCCTTGCACAGCTCCTTCCTCTCTCTGTCTCTTTCTTTCTATCACACACACACTTTAAAAAGAAAGAAAAAGAAAACACACATGCACCTTAAATTTACCAATTTATATTCCACTCCTGCCCTGCACATATGCGCCGTTATAAACTTGGCCACATGTAATTAAGTTATGTGTCCTGTATGTAATTTCCTGCATTCCAGATTTGCTTTTGGGTTTTGTTGTGCGCACAGATCTAATTGTGGGAAATATAATAGTTTGCCTTTTGTTCCCCAGGGTCATCTTACTATCGCTTAAACCCAATGGCGGGGTTGATAATGGAATCCAGCGCTGTAAATTAGGGATTGTAAACAAATTATTCCCCTCCTAATCCGATTACCACATTCCTATTATTAAATCTGAACATGAATCCACCGCAGCATGCAGGGATATTAAACTTACATTATTATTAGAAAATAAATTTCCTTTCTCTTGTAGTGTTGTTGCCCCCCTTTTTGTAAAGTGTCAATGGGCCTCCCCCGCATTAAGAGCACGCAGCAAATTGAGATTAATGGAGCAATTATAGCCCATTCAGAGAGGGGTGTGTGTGTGGGGGGGCAGCGACTTCTAGCTGGAAGGTGCAGGGGTGAGATAAGTCCATTGGTTGTATTGTTGTCCTGCCACCAAAATGTTGTCCTTTCTTTATGCAGAATGAATGCATGTGTTTTGTTTGGCTGTTGACATCATTTATACCTCTGGTACAATGGGAGGGATGCAGAGCACATGCACACCGACTCTAACCTCCATTCACACATCATGATTAATGCCTGCTAGAACCAAGTCCTAATCGAATCTGATGTTGTCAAACAATCACTAAATAGGGAAATAAACGACTTCATCATAGCCGCCTCTCTCTCGGGCAGCACAACTGTCAGTGGGAAGTCATTAAAATATGATAATGAAAAATTGCTCAATTAAATGTTGTTATAGGCAGTGACCTTCATTCGATTAAGACACCAGAACTTAGCTATATGTTCTCAGCTGTGTGGATGGTGAAGTTTTGGGGATAAGTCGGGGACTGTGGGACATTAGAATGCTGGTGTGACGCATTCAAACACCTCTTGATATACAAGACAAAACAAAGAAAACAGAGTAAATGGAGAAACTTGAGTTTGCATTTGTTTGTCTGTGATGTGCCAAAAGAATATGCAAAAGAAATTCAAAAAAATTGGTATGGATATAAAGCTGCATTCATTCAAATGGATGCAAGCCGCTAATGTGTCACAAAATGTGATATTCCAGTTTTAATTAGTCATTTAATTGAATCGTCTTCCCTTTCATTTTTCTTTTTATGCAGGTTTGGTTTCAGAACCGCAGAGCAAAGTGGAGGAAGACGGAGCGAGGGAGCACAGACCCTGAAGGAGGCAAAGAGCAGATGAGTGAAGGCACTCCTCCATCTCGCAGCATCAACTCTCAGTCCCCAGTGGACCACAGCAGAAAACAGAAAGAACCACTGGAGATGCAGCAGAGGTGAGAAAACACATGACTGTTGTAGCTGTTATTGTTGTAAATCATCATCCTGCTGGTCGGAGAAATTTGTGACAGAAAGGATGCTGGTTCAGATTTGCAGAATCTGGGTGATGGAAATAAATATGAGGCAATATCCTTTCTGTCAATAACTGCCACAAATCTCTGACAACCATCTAGATCATTTGTGTAGATTTCATAATCTCTACCGATTAAATTGACTATGAAACAATTAAAGCCACAGAGAAAATCAGCTCTGCAGTACACAGAATGTTGGAAATCAGCTGTAGATATTTCTAGAAATGTAGGCGTATTAATAGAATAATTTATCGGTTAAACTTTTCTTGAGTTAATTGGATGCAGTATGTCTGTTTTCTCTAGTATCAACAGGACAGTGGGTCCAAGTGGTCCATTCTTCCCATCTTGTATACCAGGCACCCTCCTCAACTCTGCCACCTACGCCCAGGCCCTCTCACAGGTCGCCACACTGAAAGGTAAATAGGATTCTAATTAATTTGCAAACAGAAATGGTGCTAATGATGATGTGACAATGGAAATCTCATCACGAATCCCACTTTTGTTATTTCCCAGGGAATGGTTTGTGCTCCTGCTGTGTTTCTGACCCCATGGGCCTTTCCTTCCTGCCACCCTACGGCTGTCAGGGCAACCGCACAGCCAGCGTGGCCGCCCTGCGCATGAAGGCCCGCGAGCACTCGGAGGCCGTTCTGCAGTCTGCCAACCTGCTCGGTGCCGCCACTGGGCCTGGCACCGGCGTGGGAGTTCTGTCTGGAGTCGGCGTGAGCGCAGCCGGGGTGGCGAGGCCCACTGTGGGCGCTGCCATCGAGGTGCCCGGCACCGTGGGGAGAGGGGGAGACAGCTCCAGTCCCAGCCCGGCCAACAAGGTCCCAGTCCTGGGCAGCAGTCCTGACAAGCACCCTCACTGCTCCAAGGAGCCGCTGGAGAAAAAGTGAGGCGCTGGACATAAACGTGGATGTACTGATACTCTAAATCTGTGTGATCGTGCCTGTTATTACTACTCTACTCTGGTCCTATGAGCAACTAAGCACAACTACTGACAGACTCCAGAAACAGCCTGGGAAAGACTTTACTGATATCACAATGTATGGATGCAAACATTAAAATATTTATTTGACAGTAAATTATTATTGTTTGTGAGAAATGCTGAATATCTGGGGCCTTGTTATCCCCATAGAAGCACAAGTGTGGTTTTGGATCTATAAGTGTCTTCGTGCACTCTTGGACTCTATTTGATGGACTAACATAGATACAACATGTGTGCAACAAAGACCTATTTGATAATGTGAATTTAAGTAATCCTGATACATTTCCTCTTGTTTTCACAAAGAGAACAGATGCTTACATTGTGGATGTTAATGCATGTAAACTGTAAGTGTAGAACTGCGGGCAGGACGGTGAGGATTTTGGCAATATGATGTTTATGCCGTCAGGTCAGTCAATGGGCTCAAACAATCTCTCATTCTTTTGATTTTTCAAATGAGAGTGCACTTTAATATTAATCAGCCATTTTCAGTGTAAAAGTGTACATGTGCCAGAATACAGTATGTCCGTGTGTGAACCCCAGGCAGGCTGAAGCAGACCCAGTGACAGAGCTGGTGGTTGTCCCTTCCACTCTGTTAGCACATCTGTAGCGTCAGCAGACAGGGAACACACCAGTCCTGTTGTGACATGTTCTTTAAAACAATTAAAGATGTAGTCGCTCATGTTCCTCTCCTGTTGCCTCTTGCTCCAGCCATCTGTTCTGATACATTATTTATCAGTTTCCCTTAAAGCCGGGAGAGGAGAGCAACCGTGACTCTTATTATTTATTTACTTTTACGAACACTCACCCTCTTCCTCTTTCTCTTCTTCTCTCTGAGCATTTTTTAATAAACCCCATTAAACATGATGTATGCTATTTATTAATATTGAATTTACAATTTTTAAAAATATCATCTCTCATCACCTCATGGCTCCTCACACAGCAGTTTTTTTTTATCCCAGGCAATACATTTGTTGATTTATTATTCCTAAATATCCCTCCTCACTAGGATGACTCTTGAATAAAGGATCAGCTGATCAGATTGAGAATACTTAACCGCAGAGCACACAACCAGTAGTTGGGCTGATTCAATTTGCGTCCTTGAGGATTTTCAGGAAATTACTTTTGATAGTCAATAACACAATTAAGTAAACTACACACACATTATCATGAATAATTGATAAGAAATTATGTATTACCATGAAGTACTGGTTCAATAATTGATGAGGCGACACCCTGGTGACACAGAAGAGGGAGATAATGTCAGAAGTCGTGCCAGGTTGTACACAGAGTACAGAGAGCTCACATCCTCTTTTTTTTACACCATTATGTGTGCATGTTGTAAATACAAATATTCCAATAAAGTGACAATTTCACTGACTATGAACCACCCTCTTGTGACATTAACACTTTTTAAAATTTGATGGGATTTTTTATTTTATTGGAACACCATATTTCCCTACAAAAACACATACACATCCATAAAAATAAATTGGCACTTCTGAGACAGAAAAGTCAAAATGCAGTCAAAATAAAGTTTGATAATCAGAACCTATTATGACCTATTTTTATATATTTTGTATCATAATATTTTAGGCCTGTTATATAGCAGGTACTGCATCTATTCATGCCCTAAATAATATTACCAAAAACATCATGTCCTAATATAATAATTTTTAAGTGCATGAGAGAGCTCCAGAGCAAAGATGTTAAGCCCCCTGACATGGCAGCTAATGATAACACAATATCCTTATACAAATCAGCCCCTTTTCCAAAAATGTACCAATATGGACAACGGCATCCAGCCAGCTCACACAAAAGACGTGAAAAACACATTCAATCTCTCCAAAATTGAATACAGTAGTTGTGGAATTTAATCATTAGCCAAAACAAAGGATGCTGAAGTTATAATGACTCCGATCATCATTAAGTTCTGCATGGTGCCCATAATTCACTGCTTTAATATTTGATAAACAAGTCAAGTTGGTGTTGACATTCAGCTGTGCATGTGGCATCATTGATAATTTTCTGTCACCTAAAAAAAGTCCTGAGGCGGTTTTGTGGAGCATTGTTATATCAAATTAGCTGGAGAGCGGCCAGAAAAGCAGACAAACATGGTGAATATGGGGGACAGCAGTTGAACTCTGTTCTTACAGTGCAGTTAATGGGCTTCTTTTGTTGCAGTAATGAAATATTTTGCAGGGATGTGGGGGAATATGTCCTGAAACAGGGAGACGTTGTGCACATGCACCCATCCACAGACAATATACGGCACATAGAAAGAGACAGTATGCTCAAAAAAGACTGGCGCATACATACAATTCTTTTGCTTGACATTGGGTGCAACACCTAAATTTTACTATTCAAGGAGAAAGCTTCCAAAGTCAGACATAAAGTGAATTCAGGGCTGGTCCACTGAAGGGCCAAAACACACAGTATCATCTCTGCAACGGAGCTGATCAATAACCCAATCAATTAGAATCAATTAAGCGAATCTCTGAATGGAGATAATACAAACAAAGCATATCTTAATGCAGCAAGTAATGTGCCTGTCTGCTGTCTGCCACATAACCACAGCTCTGCTCCTCCTTACTCAGCACAGGGAAGAGCATCCTCAGCGTTTGAGATCAATGCTTATAGTCCTTCAGTAGCTTCACAATATGTTGAAGCAAAGTTGGAGAGTCACACTATGCAAAAATTCAAGAGATATGTATCTAAAAAGCCAGAATTTTATCACAGACCAAGAAGAATTCGGACGTCTGTTCTCAGTTAGTCCACTAGAGGGACACAGTGAGCAGGAAACTTGTTCAGGCTCCTCACAGCAGGCTTTAAACTTCAGTGGGAAAATTGAGCATTTTGGAGAAACACACACTGAGTAATTTTTGCTGAGGGAGGTTTTTGGAAATTAAATTTCATTAATCAAAACCATTTTTTAACAAGTGCTGAGTATTGAAGGCCCAGAAGTAAGTCGCAAAACAAGATGATAAAGCAGCAAGTAGCAAATTCTGGATGAGGAAGATTGAGATCTGAAATATCTCATTTACAGGGAGGAAATCTAAAGATGGATGTTACTGACAAAAGTCCAATGTGAAAGGGAAAAATGGTGAATGTGAAGGGCATGTGGTTGGAGGTGGAGGTTGTATAGAGGGAAGAGATTAGTTAAAAGGGATTACCTCAGCCTTTCCCATAGTTTAGTGAGCTGTGTTCAAAACCATCTGTGTGTATGTGTGTGTGTTTGTGTGGGCATATGTGGAGGAGTGCGTCTCCATTAAGGCCCATGTGTGTGTGTCCATCATCCCGCCAGGCCGGCCCTGCACCCGCCAAGAATCCCAGGAAACTATCTGCTACAGCAATCTCCTATTATAGCAGCGGCTGTAGGAGGGGAGGGGGGAGAGAGAGGGGTGGTGGGGTGGTGGTGGAAGGGGGAGGTACAGCTCCTCCCCTTCCTCTGCCTTATGGCCTTTTCTGCTGGGGGGTGAGTGAGGCTGTAGTCAGGGAGATTAGACTTCCAGTGCTGTAATAAGTGAGTGTAAAATCCATGTTGAAATGAGCCGGATATCGCGCATTTGAATGCGTGTGAAAGGAAATGAATGAGAGAATGTGACTATTGTTTCTGTCATGTGGTTTTTTATCATCAATAGAAAGATTCATTCATGTCTATGGTGATGATAGCAGGTGGGTGGTGACCAAGAGCCACTTGTTGACACTCCATATAGTGCTTGTCAGGATTGTTCACAAAGAGGGTGGCACTCCAGAGTGAGCCAATTGAGCTATTTATGTCTCCCCACGGAGCACCCAAACTACAACCCCCCCTCACCCACTCACCTATAACACTCATAATAATAACACACCTTGGGTAAATTAGGTTTTTCTCCTGGTTTGGATGCCACAACCTCGTCAGTCAGTCGTAACACTTTGCCACTTTGTGACGGCTACTTCTAGCTGCTAATGGCCAACAGTTAGCCGTCCAGATTTATAAATAGTTGAGAGGCTGTTTGTTTCATCCGTCTGACACTCGACACCAAAGGATCTCACAGATCCGCATGCTAGCTGAAGCCCTCATTCTGTCCCCCATGGTGGACACTCTCTCTGGGACAACTCCTCTATTTCTGTCTGGTCTCCAGCCCTGAGTCCCGCTGCCTGCCTCTGGTCAGATGCTCAAAGACCCGACTGTGGACTATATAGAGGTTTTTGCTTTGGACTGTTGTCAACAGAAAGAGCCTGAGCTGTCAGAGAGGGCTCGTGTGAGGTGACGGGGCAGGATCAGATCAGCAAGGCCCTTTTGGGGAGACGGAGCCTTTTGAGGAGTTTACAATAAGGCCCAAATTATGGATTATAAAACTGCAAGGTAAGACAAGAGCTCATTCTCATTGGTTGGTTCATTCTTGTTCCACAGGGACACTTAAAAATAATATATAAAAAGCCTCAAAGTAAGCCTCAAGTTAAACCTTCCACACATGCATGTCTTCTCATTTTAAGAGTGGGTGTTTTCATGCAGATAAATAAATGAAAAGATATGATAAAGATCCACAATTGCTTTCTAAATGTATTGACAGGCAGAATTTCATTTTATTCCACTGACAGTTGCTGACATTTATAAACGTTCAGTCATATTCTTTCTGCTCCCACAAGTGACAGATTTGCTGCTGCTCAGTCTTCGTTTTGGACCACAGTCCCTTGGAAAACGAGGCCTCTTTGGTGTCAGGTTTTAGAGTTGGAGGCCCGTCACTGGACAAAAATAAACCTATCACATGCAAGAATGGACAGAAATCACCCTGACCATTTGACATGGGATTATTGTTGCAAAGAAGGGACAGTTACCATAATTGTGCATGATTTTTTAATGCTTCTTTCTGGTGTATGTAGACTCACACAATATGTTGTTTGTGGAGAGACAGAGTGACATGTAAATTAAAAGTCAAGCCCTGCTCAGTTGCTGTTGTTTTCTGCTTAAGGAGAAAGGTGTTGCATGGCATTTTTAAACTTCCTTTCATTTCTGCACCAGTTCATTATTATAATAATTTAGTTATTTGACACTGACTAAGCCAGTCAGTACAACAGTGTGGTGTGTAGCTCATCTGCAGATGCGTATGAGATGGATGGCCTCCAGGTCAGAAGATATTAATGAACTGCTGGATATTCTGAGCAAGGTGACGGCTGCCTGGCAGCTGCAGTTAATTTAACTAGAATATACCCATGACGTTACTCAGTTGATTGTAAATGTACAAACATTTTATTTAAAAAGCGCAGTACAACAGAGGGTGTATGCAATCAGACGGCTGTCTCTCCAGGTTAGAGGACAGAAATGAATTTATTACTGAGATGTTGAGAAATATTTTTAATGTTGATTTTTTTTGCATTATATCATATATTGCATTTTATTGCATTGCAGTTTATTATGAGTACAGCTTTTACAGCCCACAGACAAAATGAACAACAGCCATTATACACTGAGTGATGAGTGAGAGTAACAAGACCAGGAAAAGTCATGGTGTCAACATATACAAATATGTCACGGCATTCAGCCATGGCCTTCACTGTTTCTGAACAGATCAGAAGACACTGATTTTACACTATTTCTGAAAAAAGATTTGCACAGAAATCACCACTGATCTAACAAACTCCCCTTCAATTATTTTATGCTTTACACACTTTGTCATTTTGCAAATTGATCATGTTTTTATGTAGTCGAATTGAAATCCAGTTGATTCTTCTTAAATTAAATTACACATTTGACCATTTTAGATGACATTTTATGTACTTACACCAGCAATAAACCTTCTAATTTTACCTCTGAAATCTCAATTTAGCAGCACTTCTGCGTAAGGGTATTTTAATCCACTTTCCACCTGCTCTCTCTGCACTGTAGTAAAACCAAAGGGGTTTTTAACCAAGATTAGTTTTCACTGTAATGTAACAGTTGACTGGTCCTAACCAGACTTCTTGACTCGCTGACCCAAAGAGAAATAGCTTGATGGAAGTCTAATTGGTCTAATCTCTTATTAACACATTAATAATGTGACGTTATATTTTAGTTAGTTCCAGCCTCTGACTAAACAGCTTTAATATCTAGCTGTTAATCCAAAGACGTGTGTGTGTATGTGTGTGTGTGTGTGTGTGTGTGTGTGTGTGTGGTCAAGTAAGTTTGTATGGATGCGTCCAGCTTTCCCAAAATAACTCACGTGAGGCTGTCTTTGCTGGGCCTAGCAACAGTGTAGTTTTATTCACAACATGTCTCTGAAGGTCACAGTGATTGAGGACAAGGATTTACAGGGCTGTTTTCAGAACCACATACAGTACATTGCTGCTTAACGCAAAAGAAAAAAAGCTTCTTATCAAGGCCAGCTATCATAAATTAAGCACCACAACAAGTTAGTTGCAGAGACAACATTTTGTATATCTTAGGCTTCGAGGCAAGGTTGACACACACACACCATGTAAGCACTTTTATAAATCTGGTTCTTTTTAGATAAATGGTTGTGTGAGTGCCAGTGAGGTCCAGGCTAATTCTTGGTCCTTTTCTCCTTTAGGAAAACAACAAATTCCAGGATTTTTTTGGACAGAGGCCAACGAAAAGGCACAATGCCTTAGGAGCTACTGGCTGTACATAATCCTGACTGGGGGCCCCAAACTCTGGGCCCTGTAGCTCCAGCAGCAGGCAGAGTGTATAATTTTGAGGTCTGTGTTTGCATGAATGACTGAACAACTGAGGACGGAGTGCTTTGTTAGCGAGCCTGCATCATGACCTCAGTTGAGAAGCGCCGCTCAGGCCGAAAGAGTGGCGGGCATCGAAAGCACAGCGATGGAGGCTACAGCGACACCTCCAGCGGTGGATCCTTTTTGGATGAGACCGACCGTGAGGTGAGCAATCTGACAGATCGAGCATTCAGGAGTCTCTGCATCGGAGACGAGGCTGTTTATAATGACTCGGACCTCTGTTCGTCTTCACCCTGCTCCCAAAGAGACAGACAGCTGGCATTTAGCCATTGCGGCCAGGACAGAGACAGAGAGGAAAGAGAGAGGGAGGAACTTAAGAGAGCTGCACATGAGAGCTTCAGCCTCAGGATGCAGCAGTATGGACAGGACTGGATCCATGGAGGAATGTACAAGGCTGAGATCCACAGAGATCCACAGTGGGAGGTTTATGGGGAAAGGACACAGGGGAGGGTTTCTGCCACATTCCAGCACTCCTTTGTGGAAACCTCTCAACAGGAGGAATCTCTAAGAGAAGAACAGTTGTCTTTCCTCAGCAATGGAGCCACAGAGTTAAGCTCACAGCGACGCAGAAGTCGATCCAGAGTTTCGTCTCTCATCCGAGCTTTTAACTCTGAGGGGCACAGGGATGGAGCAGGGGTGGACGGTAAACTCAGAGAGTGGAATGATGAGACAAGCTGGGATAAATCAGCTCTGATGAGTATCCAAAGGGAACTTTCTGAATTCTCTACATCATACCAGCAAAACTTTAACAGTGGTCATTTCCCCTCACCTGGCCAGTTCTCATCCCAAGACGCCAACTTCTACTCTTCTGAAGTGGCAGCAGTGGCTCACATGAATTCTGCTTCCTCTTTTATGAGATCTTCCCACAGTAAACACAGCATGTCTGCACAGGTCAACTGTAACTCTAACTTCTTTATACACAGTGAGTTCAGTCCCTTCAAGGTATGGAGGGACCATAACAGGTTTCCCTTCCAACAAGGAGAAGTCTCAGGGTTTATGCACTGTTCAGAGTTCCCTAAATGGTATGAGACACCAATGTACAAGGAGCTTTCAATGGAGGCCCAACCACAGGGCCCTTATAGGTTTGACGAGAGGAGTATCAGACACCCGAGGAATAATTTTGCGCCTGTGGTTCCTTCTGCTCCTTCGCGCTCCACCTCAACTTCCACAATGCTGCAGAAAGCGTTGGCTGTGGAGAAGCGGTGTGAGTCAGAGTTGGCTGGTCATTACCCCCACAGGAAGCGGACGCAGAGCCTGGGAACTAACAGGCTCCCATCTCAACGCCCATCAACTGCATCACCTACCATTGAGATGTCTCGACGTGTCCAGGACACCATCAGCTCCGTCAAAGCCCTCCAGCAAAAAATCAAAATGATGACAGAGCAAAATATCACAACAGGGATGACAGCAAATCAACAAAGAGTGCTTTACAGCAACGATAATTTAATTTCTTTTGGCAGCAATGCAAAAACAGTTGCACCAAATGTTGTCAGCAATAACCCAAGTACAACTTCCTTCAACGTCAGCCAGCTGCTCACACCTTTAGTCCATGCACATCAAGACATGGAGACATCAGAGGTCCGGCAGTATGCAGTTTCCCCTCAACCTGTGGAACATGCTCCAGTGCGAGCAGAAAGCAGGGGGGCCACTCCTGACGTTAGGATGTCCAGCTACAAATCCAGAGCCACAAGCCTGCTCTTCAATCTCAAAGACAACAGGAAAAGAGTGAAAAGCACTTACAGTCCTACCAAATTTAAAGGCTTGGAGACAGGGAAAAACAAACAGCCCTCTATCCAGGAGCCTAGAGACACTGTGATAGATATCCCTGATTTTCCAGATGCAGACGTTCAATTTCACCAAGTAGAAGAATCCAGCAGGACAAATGTTGCCTCACATCAATATGTCAACCAATTTCATAACCCTGGATTGCCACTTACAACATTAACTTCTCAACCTGCGTTAGCATATACAGGCCAATATTCAGAATACACTTCAGGTGATTATCGGCCAGCTCAGATGCAAGGTGAAATGGTTCATCACTCAGGGTTTCCTGGCTTCTTACCTGAAAGTTACGCCAGCAATCAGCTGGCAAACGGACAGAATCTCCATGAAAACTTATCATCATTCACTCCCTATAAGCAAGGCATGACAGAAAATGTAGAAACTCTGGGAGGAGATGTATACAGGCTTAAACCTTCTTATGCAGCTGCAGAAACACCAAGGCTAAATGCTGATAACAATCAAACAAGAGAATATTTAATAAGCAAGGCAAATACTGAGCAACATTTTAATGAAACAGCGGGAAGGGAATTCACAAAGGTGGATAGATATCAGCAGCTCAAAGACAACAAACATGATTACAATAATGTGTCCTCACAGGATAGGTGGAGACAGACAAACAGCCAAGACACAGAAAATCTCAGTCTGAAAACAGCTATCTCTCCATGGAAACAAGAGATAACTGCGTTAATGGAAAAAGACCAACATGCACAGGCTTACCAAAGAGCAGCCACGATAAAGGAGGAACTGAATTTACCAAGAAGACAAATACAGAGGAGAAAATCCACTAAGTATAAATACAGAATTTGAGAAAGTACAGTTGAGGGAGAGTTTGGGTGTTGGAACATCCTCTCACAAAAAGGCTGGGTTGGTCAATCCTAACATTTCAAACCAACTGCCACAATATGCTCCATTTAGTAATGACAATGTAGAAAATCCAGAGTACTATGCACAACAGCAGCCTGGAGCATTTCAAGACAAATATGTACTTCAGAAGTATTACGGACACAACAATGAAGATGAAATGAAAGATAATTATTCAACACCAAATTATAACAGATATGCTGATCAAGAATACAGAAACCAACATACCTTTCAATCAAATAAAGACAAATCTTTGCTCACACAAGAATCAGGTCAGAGAAAACCAGTTCCCAGGGGGCGTGAAATGCAAAGTCTCCAGCCAATAGAAGCTAAACCACAGTTTGAACATGATATACTGAAAAATTCATCATCTAACCCTGACAATGTATCTGCCCCTACACTGGCAAACCGGGCAGAACATAGACAGTTTGTCGAGGTCAAGGCTGAACAGGCCATGGCAGAACATATAAAAGCACAACACGCCCAAGCAGAGCTGGCAAAGGCTCAACACTGGGCTCAAGTGGAGCAGCCCAAAGTGGAGTCGGCTGGGTTAATTTTAGCAGGGCAGACTGGTTCAGAGAAAGTCAAAGCAGAACAGGCCAAAGTTGAACGAACAGAGCATAAGAGAGTAAACCAGGTGAAAGCAGAAGATATTAAAGAGAAGAGGAAAGAGGAACAGTCCAGGGAAAAACAATCAGATCAGGCCAGAGAGGAACAGATAAAGGTAGAACACACCAGAGTACAGAAGGGAACAGAAGAGCCAAAAAATATTACGCAGGAAGCAGAGGTCAAGCACATGAGAGCGGTGCAGGGTGAGCAGGTCAAAGTAGAGCAAGCTGCAGCACAGAAGCTAAAAGAAGAACACATTAAAACTGAACCGGCCAAGGCTGAGCAGGCAAGAATAAAGCAGGCTAAAGCTGAACAGGACAGAAGAGAAAGGATCAAAGCAGAGCAGCTTGAGGAAGAACAGGTAAGAGCAGAAAAAGCCGAAAGAGAGCAGATGGAGGCAGAACAAATCAGAACAGAAAAGGTTAAAGCAGAACAGGCTGAAGCAGAGCTTAGAAAAGCAGAACAAGCCAAACTAGAGCAGATGAAAGAGCAACAAGCTCAAGAGAAGACTAAGGTAGCTGAGAATGACTCAACTCAATTGGGTCAAATAAATGCACAGCATCCTACAACACAGATAAGTAAAGTCAAAGAGGAAAAAGTTGAAGACAGAAAGGCAGAGCAAGCAAAGTTGGAACAAACCAAAGTGAAGCTGGCCAAAGCAGAGCTAACAAAAACAGAGAGCATGCAGGAAAGGTCATCAAAACTAGCAATGATGCAACAGGCCAAAGCTGAGCCAGATAAAGTCGAGCGAGTTAAGACAGAGTTGGCAAAAGCAAAAGCAGAATTGGCTAAAATAAAGGAGAAAATGAGAGGAGAGCAAAAAGAGAAAGTCAAAAGTACCATTCTCACAAAAGAAGATGGGACGAAGAAAGACGCTCCCTTAATCAATAAAAATGACGAGTGCAAACATCAGGACCAGGCAACACGAATGCATCAACAAAAGGAAGACTCAGCTGTTGTCAGCACGCAAACTACAGATCAACTTAATAGAGGGACTGATGAATATACTCGTCTTAGAGAGAAGTATGGTTTTACAGATACAACTTCAACAAACAGAAACAACCTGTCAGCTGCAGGAAATGTTCCTTCAAATGATGTGAATGAAACACCGACTTTATCTCTTGATAAAGTTGAGACAATGAATAACCAGAAATCAGAAGACAAACACAGTCCTACAAGCAGATTTGCAACAGCTGACACAGAAATTAAGGAGGAAGTAAGCAGCTTTAAATCCAATGAGCCGACAGAAAGTCATTATGTTTACAGTGAGTCATCCAAAGAATTCAAATTATCTGGTGCTGATTGTTTACCTGCCAGTGTAGACAGAGCAAATAGTGACACTGCCACTGATAAAGTGAAGCTGGACGGTGTTGAAAAACTGGAAAAATGTGACCCCCTGAAACACACTGATGTTTCACAGCAAAGAGACTTTGATCTAGCTAAACCACTCCACATTGAAAGAAAACCCAAGTCAAGTGAGCACAGTGCAGGTCCAGGTAAAGATCCACATGTTACCCCTCCCAGAGCATTGTCACATAAAGAGAGAGCTCAGACCAAGCAGGAGATTCTGACTTCCAAGATAAAAGCTCACGCTGAAAAAGAGATTTCAGCAATCAAAGAAGGTTTTGCTATACGAGATGGGTTTATATCCAAATCGTCTACCAAGCAATTAGGAGGCGGTCAGAGTATTAATATACGACAGAGGCCACCATCACAGGAAGCGTCTAAAAAGCATGAAAGCACAATGTCCAGTAATACTACACCAAAGCACCAGATGGAGCCTTCAGAAACACAGATGGAACCAGTCAAGTCTGTTTCACCTCCCAGCTCGGCCACAATAGCAGTTAAGTCTGTCACTCAGTTAGTAGACCATTCACAGAAACAAGTTTCCAAAGAGCCCTTGAAGAGAAACGACAATGTGCCAAAACCAGCCAGTGAAGCAAAACAGACAGGAAGTTATACCATGAGCAAAGATGATTTGGTAGGAAATCAAAAGAAAGAGAATCAGTCTCCAGAGTCACCAGAGAAAAGTGAAAAGCAGGTACCCAAGAACAAACAAGAAAAGCAGGAAGCCAATCATGGAGATATCTCTGGAAAACAGAAAGAGAGACTTAAAGACAATCCTGCCGTAAACACTGATCATCTCAAGAAGAAGAAAGAGGATCCATCGCAAGTTCCGGTTGAAGCTGAAAGCTCCAAACCTTTGACGACAGAAAAGGCTGCAATTGAACATGAAACGGCTCATGAGGACTCAGCACCTCCACTAAATCTGGTCTTTGGTCAGAATGAGAGCCCTGTGGCCGATGACAGCTTGCAGATCATGGGGATAATGGTAACTATACGAGAAAGAAAGCCATCCGTGAGCGATGGTGAGACGAACAGCAGGACTCAAGAAGAAATTAATGCAAAAGAAAAAGAGCGCAGTAATTCAGAGCTAGATAAATGTCATCCCAGCTCAGGTGTAGAAGTAAGTACAGGAAATAATTCTTCAGAGGATGTTAGCATTGTAAAGGCAAAGGACGGAGTTGTACAGAACACTCATCCCACAGTGAAGGAAGATCAAACAAATGTTCGTATGAATAATGATCCTGAAAATTTGCAAGAAACTTCAACCTTGGAGACAAGACAGAACAATGTAACTGAGAATGTCACTGTGATAAGGACTGATCTCAAGCAGGTGAGTTCTACACATGCAAGACCCCAAAGGGAAACACAACTCCAAGAGCCGCTGGCTGAAAAAGGTGTGCCCTCCACGCTCACTGTACCTGCTAAAAATAAAGTGTCAGCTGAAACTGAACCCCTTCTCTACAAACAGGACATGAAAGCAAGAGAAACCAAAGACTACACAAATAAAACACCAATAGAGAACTCAGCAAAGGGCAGAAGGAAAGATGACGTGGAGAGTAATACCGAAGAGGAAAATCCACAAAAAAGGCAAACAGCACATACCAATGAGAACTTGACAGCCAAAATAGTGAACACAGGAAACAACTACACAAATGATTCAAACAGAGATCACTCTGAAACTCTGATAAAACATGATGCCCATCCATCAGTGAAAGAAGATAAGACAAATCCATCCAAAAGTAGGAGCACAGATGGCAAGAATGCGCCCCTACTGGAGGAAAAGAGACGTGACTCAACACCACTAAAGTTAGTCAACAAAAGAAGTCCTTCTAATGATTTAATTGAGAATGAAAACATACATGTTTCTCCAAAACATCAGGATAAAGAGACACATGTTGATAAAAATAATCAAGTGGATGATAATGTGCATATAGGCAGCATTGCCATCAGAGTTGTGCCAGCAGTAACTGAGAAAGACAACCTGAAAATGATGCGAAATCACGTCACAGCTGTCCCACCTGATGTAGCTGCAGCTAATGAACACAAACAGGCTGTATCATCAAGTCATGACGAGAAAGTGCACACTTTAAACAATGAAGACAGAACCAAAGACGTCACTCCAGCAAGTAGTGAGAAGCAGATGAAAGAAAGTTTGGAAGACAAACTGGGAGCGCAACATGTGACGTCCAGTGTGAAAAAACTGCCTGATCCATTAAAATTCAGCAATCAACTGCACAGCATAAACACAACCAGTGAGAATACTCGTGCTGAAAATGAAAACTCTGAAAAAGTTAATAGAAGTAGGAAATCATTGGATGAATCAAACATACAGCCAATGGAGGGAGATTACTTTCAAGTGCAAGGGGTAGCGGAAACAAATAATGAACCACACAACAGTGTAAATGTTGGAGTTACATCAGACGCTGTTTCAAAGGGAAGAGAACTTCCAGGATTACTACCAAACAAGGCATCTCTCAGCAATAAATCAAACAATGAAGGAAAAATTGAAGTCTTTGCATTGGACCAAATTAAAATGAAAACAGCAGAATCAAGTTCAGTAAGCGGTCAAGAAGAGAACATGAAAAAGGAAACAGGAGATAATCTGGCCTCAAAACAGAGTGATGGTCCCACAGAGAGACAGGGTAATAAAAATGAGAAGACAGAGGTGGGTCAAACTATTCATATCAGAAAACAGCACACAGAGAACCAGTCCAGTGTATCATCAAGGGAAAGACAGAGCTCAAGAAATTCACAGCCAACAAGGGAAAATATGGTTAAAGAGAATCCTGAAGTTAAACCAAAGCCAAAAGAAAGGACATCCACAATACCTGAGATATCAGCAATTGCAGACTATGCCAGGTTAAAAGTGATTGTTTCAGAAGACCGGGCAAGCACAATGCAGGAATTCCCCCCCAACAAAAAGGAAGGATTCTTTCCACTGATACAAACTCGTCATAGCAGACGTCCAGTGTTCACCGCTGACCCACAAGACCACGCTGTGAAAGAGAAAAGTCTGCCAAATAAGACAGAGGTCAGCTCCAAAGTGAACAAAGAGCCCAAGCCCTTAGTATTTCCCATTACGGAGAAAGAACACCAAAGGACTGGGATGTTCAAACTGGGAGACAAAGAAAGACAGGAGAAAATGCTTTTAGATGCCAAAGCTGGTGAAAATGTATCACACACGGGGCAAAAACATGCACATCCCAAAGAAAGAAAGTCACCAACAACTCATCTTAAGAACCAGGGAAGTGAGAAACAAGTGGCTGGAACTGATACACAAAGAATTTGTCAAGTAGATCAAGGTATTCATCAGCCAAACAAACCTCCCTTGCAAGCAACAACCTCATCTTCTCCAGTCACCAGGCCGAGAAACACTTCAGTGTCACAACGCCTAAAACCAACTGATAACTCCAATCCACATGAAAGACCTGAAGAATCTTCCTCAAAAACTGAAAGAATACCTTATTTAGATAAAACGTCTCATCCACAACCCACTGCGGGGCAAGTGAACAGCATAAAGGAAAGCAAACAAACAAATCCAAGAAAAGATGAGAAGACTGAAAATGCACTGGCTAAGACTGAGGAAGAGATACCATACAAACTGAGACAAGAAAAGCCTGTAGCTCTCCATGATGAAACCACAGCAAAGCAGAGCAGAGCAAAACAGCTGGAGGAAGAACAAGCTTCTCGGATAAAATCTGAGAAAAGAGCAGAAGACATGCGAATTAAACACATGATAGAGGAGAGTCGAGCTTCTCTGGCTGAAGAAGAGAGGAGAGCTGCTCAGAGAGAAGAGGAGAGGAGAGCAAGAGAGCGGGAGGTCATAGCTATTAAGATCAAGCAGAGACGGGAAAAACAGAGGGAAGCAGAGAGAAGAACAGAAGAGGAAAGAAAAGGAAAACAAATGGAGGAAGAGAGAGCTGCTCCAAAAGAAGAAGAGATGAGAGCAAAGCAAAGAGAAGACATAAGGAGAATGAAAGAAGCTGAGGAGAGGAGGAGAATGAAGATTGAGGAGGAGAGGAGAGCAAAACTGAGAGAGGAGGAAGAGCGGATAAAAGAGAACGAGGAAAGGAGGAGGGTGAAACAGCGAGAGGAGGAGAGAGCTGCACAAGAGGAGCAACAGAGGAGAGCTGCTCAAGAGGAGCAGCAAAGAAGAGCAGCACAAGAGGAGCAACGGAGGAGAGCTGCTCTGATTGAAGAGCAGCAGAGGAGAGCAGCACAAGAGGAGCAACAGAGGAGAGCTGCTCAAGAGGAGCAGCAACAGAGAGCTGCTCTGATTGAGGAGCAGCAGAGGAAAACTGCACAAGAGGAGCAGCAGAGAAGAGCTGCTCAAGAGGAGCAGCAGAGGAGAGCTGCTCTGATTGAGGAGCAGCAGAGGAAAACTGCACAAGAGGAGCAGCAGAGAAGAGCTGCTCAAGAGGAGCAGCAGAGAAGAGCTGCTCTGATTGAGGAGCAGCAAAGGAGAGCTGCACAAGAGGAGCAGCAGAGGAGAGCTGCTCAAGAGGAGCAGCAGAGAAGAGCTGCTCTGATTGAGGAGCAGCAAAGGAAAACTGCACAAGAGGAGCAGCAGAGGAGAGCTGCTCTGATTGAGGAGGAGCAAAGGAGAGCAGCACAAGAGGAGGAGCAAAGGAGAGCTGCTCAAGAGGAGCAGCAAAGGACAGCAGTACAAGAGGAACAGAAGAGACGAGCTGCTTTGATTGAGGAGCAAAGACGAGCTAAACAGATTGAAGAGCAGACACTCATTGATAATGAGGAAAAGAAAAGAAAACAGAGAGAAAGGGAGAAAGCTGAGGAGGAAAGGATCAGACAGACTCAGGAGCAGAAGAAAGCAGAACACCAGATTGAAGAGCAGAGGGGTGAAAGACAGAAAAGAGAAGAAAGGATGAGAACTCAGAGAGAGGAGGAGAGGAGAGCTGCTCAGAAAGAGAAAACAATCATAAAACAAAGAGAGGAAAGCCAGGTCAAAGAGGCGAGGACCAGACTCCTTGAGGAGAGCCGAGCAGCACTGAAAGAGGAGGAGAAGGGAGTAGCACGAGGACAGATGCTAGCTCAAAGAGACCATGAAATCAGGGATAAAAAGAAAGAAGAGGAAGAAAAGTTAGCAGCCTATAGAGAAAAGGAGAGAGCAGCACAGAGGATGGATGTTCTCCAGTACTATGCCATCACCTCAACTGAATCGGAGCGGAAACCCAGAGAAAGACAAATCCGCTCCCCTTTACCTTCCCAACGAAAAAACAATCCTTCAGGGCCTGAGTCCACTGAGGACTCCCACACTAGGCCTTATAGGCCACATGCCCCTGCATCCCCAGCTCCATCTCTGCCCCGCTCAAACACCTCCTCTCCTGCTCTGGGAGTCAAGCCCTCAATGTTCAGAGTGAAGGATAACACCATCAGAGGTTCCTCTTTGACCAAGTCAGTCAAACCACGTTTCCATAAGAACTTTGGAGAGGAATTCCGAGTGGGCTCACCCATGGGGTCAGAGAGAGGAGAGGAGGAGCAGGATGCAATGAGACGCAGTGCTGTAACTCCTGTCCAACCTGACGCGTGGTTAAACAGACTTACTGCTATCAAAGAATCCTCGCCAGCATATTCATCGCAGGATTACTCTGTCCCTCTCCCACATCACAGGCCTTACTCCAGGAGGAGCATCGCTCTGGATGAGGATGATTCCCGCTCTGTTGTCAGCAACATGTCAGAGGATATGGAAAGTTTTGCCACCAGTGCAGCAGACCTGGCAGATATACGAGGCCTGTATGACTATGAGAGGCCAGAATCAGCCTGTAGCTTCAGTAGTGATGTGTCCCGTTCTTTCGGGAAACCTCCAGCTGTTCCCCCAAAGAGTGAGAAAGCCTTGCGCAGGGCAAAAAGGTTGACGACTCGGAGAATCAAGAAGGAGTTGTCCAAAGGTGTAGCAGACAGCCCTGCTGAAGTTGAGAAGCCTCTTCAAGAAGTCTCCAGAATTCCTTCCTCCTCCTCCTCTGAGGTACGCTCCTCCAACCATGCTGTGGCTTCCCCCCATTTTTCCCCACCTGTCTCCCTCACTCATGCTCCAACATTGGGGTCTAGCTTGCCTTCATCCCACACTGAGCACCAGTCTTCCCACAGCTCTTTCTATGCTTCCCCTCATGCCACTGGTCCCATCTCCCTCCCAGCTGTCTCACCTCATGCTACTGCCCCTGTTTCCCTCCCTGTCACCTCGCCTCATGCTACTGGCCCTGCTTCCCACTCTACTGCTCCTAGGACAGTTACTGATGTTCCCTCTTCTCCCACCCTTCATCATGCCCACCACCCAACTCCAGTGACCCAGTACCAAGTCGAGTCAAGCTACCCCCAGTCCTATCCACTCACCCAGCGTAAGGTGCTGCAAGACCTCGGCTCAGGTCAGTATTTCGTAGTGGACGTGCCTGTTCAAGTGAAAACAAAGACTTTCTTTGACCCAGAGACGGGAAAGTATGTTCAGCTTAATGTGCGCGAGTCTGCCCAGAGCACATCTCGATCGCAGGCCCAGCAAACGTACCTACAGCCTCAGCACCAACCCCAAATTCATGTCAAGCCGCAACAGCAGCCCCTCTCCCAGGACTCTCCACCTGGCAAGCCCAATGCGCTTTATCAAGGCTACCACGGTTATCCCCAAGGCTACCAACCTGCGACTATTAACTCTGCACCACAGAACAGATCATCAGCCCCTGTGACTCCCCACCAGGACCAACAGCCTGTCAGGGAGAGTCACCGCTACGGATATCCAGCCCCTGAAATAGGCCAGAACTCTGAGGGACATCGCTACAGCCCAGAGAAGACTCCATACATGGACACTGTTAATGATGCAGACAAAACACATAATACAGTTTACAACACACATGGCCCATGTGAGTCGTTCCCAGACTGCGACACAAACAGCCAGCTTGCAGGAAGCTCAGTTTGTGAAAATGATAACTCAGCCCACTCACGATATCCGGCCCGTGATATTATAACCATGAGTGAACTGGAGGATTTTATGGAGCTGTCTGACTGGTGAGAACAAAGACGAGTAACTTTGACTCAAAGGGGTTGATAAGATGAACATGGAGCTAAACAGAGCATTTGATAAAATAAAATTATCCCAAAGGACAGTATGAATGGATCAGTATATGCAGTATTTTAAGTGTTTGTAAATGATTTTCTCAAGTGAAAATAGTCTCAGAATGTTTTCGGTTTGTAGTTTCAAAAAGTCCCTGTGATGTGCTGTTAAATTGCTGTTGATTTTGGAGATACGTTGTTAAGCTATTTATTGTGTTACAGAGAAGTTCACCATTCCATTTGACTTTTGAATGTGAGAAGCTAAGACATGTTTCTTGTGTATACAGTATGATCAGTGTCCCATTGCCTCCTAAACCTACAGGTATGTTATCATACATCAAAACAGCAACAGTATGTCAATAGTGATTAGTAGTTTGGACAAATGTTGGTTTCTGCTATGAACACTAGCAGGCCTGCTTAAGTTTTCAGTATTTTTTTTCTTGTTGGAGAAATCCTACTTTTGGCATTTTGTGATGCATGAAATATTGTTAAACCCAGAGCGTCAATCAAAGATCTGCAGATGGTGAAAAGCAGAGTTTGTGTATTCAACCACTGTGTCAAAGTGAAAACATTGCGATGAGAGTATTGCTATTTTAAAGGTTTAATATCATACAGTAGTCCATTTTTAAAGTTGGAAGTTTGTGAGAATGTTTCTGTGTTGCTGTGAAACAGAGTAGTGTGACATGGACAATAAAAACCCACTTCATTCAACCAAATCATCTCTCACCACAATGATTATCTTTCAAAATTACCTTGTAAAGGTTAGAAATAAACAAGAAGGAAATTTTACTGCTTCAGGTTGATTTCATTTTACTACTCAAAAGACTGTAATAAAAATAAAATGTTACTGTCACTGGCATCCTGTTCTGACTCGTGATATGCACCCTGGGCCTGAATGACTCAAAATGAAGAGTCTTTTCACAGAGCACACGAGAGAGTACAACATGTTATTAAGAGAGCACAAGAATATGTCTTGAGAGAGTTCACAAACACAAAAAGAGACAATAACATTTTGTTGAGGACATTTGTGTGTATGTGTCCTTTTTTTGCTGCATGAATCAATGCAAATCCATAAGTCATCACCTTCTGTGGGATCCAATGATAGAAATAATACAGTGAAAATGAAAATGTCTTTGATTTGATTTGATTCACAAACTCATATTAAATGTACCCGGCTGTGGTGAGAATGCCTGCATACGCCCCCCCCACTTTCATTGTCATCAACAAAATTAATGTTGATCCCCTGAGAAGCAGTAACCTGCTTTGACCACTGCAGGGCAGAGGAGAGCGACTCCTCCACTGGAGCAAAGACTTGAACTTAAGGCTTATGTAAAGGAAAACTTGAGGGAAACCCCAAGCTAAGAAGGTATAAGATTTCTCCACAGTCACCAGAAATATTATTTTGGCTCTTTTACACATGACTTTCAAATGATACAACTTGTACTACAGCTCAAACTTAAGCTGTATGTACAATACATTTTAAAACAAAAGATTTTCTCAAGGTTAGAAAAGATTAATCCAGCCCATACATTTTCCACCATATCCATGCTTTTCAAGAGAATCTACATCAACCTGAAGGGTTAAATCTGTTGTGTAATTCCATTTGGCTTTGGCAGAGCTCGAAGCGCCAGCAGAAGCCCTGCCTCAGCAGTTTAGCCTGCCCAATAAAGCAGCAGGCTTCATACCGCTGGGACAGTCTGACAACCACAGCCAGAGACAAGCCCATGCCACTCTGTCCAGCAGCCAGACAGGGAGAGGTCCCGGCACACACACGCAAATCCACATAAATGCATGAGCACATGCATGCAGACACAGAGCGACAAAGCTCGCATACATCAACATTACTGCTCTTTGTAAACTTTACTGGGAGATGCAAGACGTGGACAACTCCTAGAGTTTGAGAGCAACTTGGATGATGGAAATGCATTTTCAGCGCTTTATTGTATATGTTTCTCAAAATGACACACAGTGTGACAGGCGCATGCACACACACACAAACCACGAGACTTGACCATCGCTCTCGAGGTCTGGGGTTTTGGGCCACAGTCCAAGACTCCTCACAGAAACACAGGAAATGACATTTCCTACGTTTTGCAGGACACACAGAGAAAGAGAGAGAGAGAGAGGGGGAGAGAGACAGCCGGAGAGAGTGAGAGAGAGAGTGCAGGGAGAGTGAGTGGGAGTTTCTAAGTGGGAACAGAGCATTTACTGTTTCATATTACACAGAAAAGAGGAGAAAGAGGAGAAGAGTTAATGGTGGGTAAGGGCTCTAGTGGGTTGTGCAGTCAGGCTCTGTTTTCAATGTAGCTGCTTGTGTAAGTGCTGTGCAGTTGTCTGGGTTTATGGATTTGCTGACTGTGGAAAATGTACTTCTCTATAGTGGTCCTTGTCCTGACTAAGGCTCTGGTCACAGGTAAGTTTACCTTGTTTACAACAATATAAACCAAAAAGGGGGCAAGCAGACAAGAAAGAAAGGGAATGTGTCTAAAGTAGTAACTTGATTTATCATCTAAGATACACCACTGTGAAATCATATATTTTGAGTTTATTATGGAACTTTGGCATGAAACTAATGTCAAACATAAAAGAAAAACCGCTGCCTAATAGCCTTTGTTTCTACAACAATTCATCATTATTACATTATTGTCAATACTGAAGATGCAACAGTTATTTTGCAAACTGGGAAAAATTGTTGCAGAGTTAAGCAAGTTCGTTCTCTGTGATCAGAGAAAACCACAGTATAATTTGCATTCTATAAACTGACATAAAGTGGACTTACAGGTCCTATTTCCTGCCCTGTAATCCTTTGACTGTGTTCAGTTTTCTGTTTGATATGAGTCCCTGTTGCTGCTTTTGTTGTCACATTAAATAGTGTAGGACAGACCCTGAGGGAGACTAACTAACACAGCAACAAAAAAAGAAAAACAGCAACGCTGTCCAGATGGTCCCTGTTATCTTGTCGTGTTTCTCTTTGCCTGGTTCGGGTTGTACCGTTCTGAAGATTCCCACCTGTAGATTCTCTTTGCCTGTCTGATCACACATATTGTGTCCAGACTCCATGTCTCTTCTAGACAGACCCGACCCAGCTGGCAGCAGAAAAAAACACAAGTACCTCCAGGGAAGTAAAACAGGGGCACACAAAGTACGTTTCTTAGTCCTCTTACGCTTTCTAGCTGTTGCAGACTGAATTCCCATCCAATGATGAAATGACATATATAAGTAGAACCAGTGATACTGTGAGCTCAAACACCATAAATCCAAGCAGCCACTGTGGGCGTGCATATAAACTTGCTTTGTCTAAATGCTACAATTATGTTTAATTGGCAGGAAATCAAACATCATGCAAAAATGAACTGAAGACTTTTTTTCCATGTGGGACACATTACCAGCTCTAGTTAATTAGTAATTTAAAAAGCAGGGAGGAGTCACACAAGCTACCAGATCCTAGTACTCTGTGACTGTCCTTATGTTTGCAAATGAATATGTTTTTAGTACACGCATAATATACATGCAAAAAATATTAATGCATAATACAAGCACAAAAAAATAACTTATATACAGGAGAGTATAGGATGTGTGTATGCACAATAAATGACAGCTGCACATACCATCTGTACTGTTTGTGTGTTTGGTCAACAGAGGTATGTCACGCCCTGAATGTGACAGTGAGCCCTGGGCCTGTTGTCATGCTAACAGAGAAAGACAACTTGACGCTCTCCTGCCTGGTATCTCAGAGGAAGAGGAGCGGCAGCGTCCTCATCCTTCGCTGGTTCTTCTCTCCTCTCGTTGCTCCCACTTTCACGCCTCCTCCCTCCCCTCCATCCCCCTCTCCTCCTGCGCTCGAACCCTCTCAGTTTCTGATTGTGAAGATGGGCATAAAGAAAATGAAGCTGTATGGGAACTACACCCGGCGCTTCCCCCAGCCAAAGTTTCGTCTGTTTGAGGAAGCGGAGGGAGAGGTGTACCGGTTGTGGATTCTCAATGTGACGGGGGTGGACCAGGGTTTCTACACCTGTAGAGTTCAGGAGATTCGCAAACACAGAAACACATGGAGAGCATCATCCAATGGTACCAGCACCACACAGCTGACAGGTAACTAAAGCTGTACTTCAACACACTCTGCTCTCCATGTCACATTTGTCTGTGAAAGACCGAGGACCCATTTTGGCTTATAGTGGGGTGAAAGTCAGGAGATCTCAGAACTTGAAAGTTGTCAGATGTTGTTCATTTATATTTCTTTTTTAAATTAAGCTTATTTGCCATGTGGTTAAGGGGGATTGAGACTCTTTCTCAGCAAGCAGGCAGGTGAGTAAAGTAAAACAAATCTCATCATCATCTGGCAAAAACAGTAAAATTGCGCATTGTGTTCTAAACCATCTGGTCTTTAACAAGAAGTAAAGAAAGCATTTCATAGTTCTACTTTTTTTACACACGTTTTACACAACCCTGGTCACTGACAGGAGAGGATCAAACACGAAGGGGATTTCTGGTGTTATTACTGTGAAAATATTTTCCATGGAATACTCCTTTCCAAGGAATTCCCTTACAGCCACGCACATTCAGCTGAGACATGCTATCCATGTCATCTGACAATGGAAATAACCAAATAAAGGGCGGGCGATAGTTTCTATTAAAGGACAAAGGGCAAATGGGAAAGTGTGGGATCTATTTTCTGACTCTAGCTGCGCTTTAAGTTGTAAGTTGTGTCTATGTGTTTTTAGTGTGACCCCAATCCTCTGGCATTTCCATCTCAAAACAATGAGCTCACACAGCCAAACCACACTCAACAATATCACTCTCTGTGTGAGCGTTAGGAGTAAAAGGTAGAGTGTTGCTGAGCTGGCCATGCTCAAAAACTCTGAAATACATGACGCCAGCATTCTGGGTTTACTTTTATGCAAGCCTCAGGAGAAAATTTACTGGAGAATTCAGTTGCAGTGGAACTTATTTAGTCAGTGCCAATATGTATCTACAATAAACAACCTGAACACATCATGGTTGAGAACTACTTCAAATTGCATGCAGTAATAAATATTTCTTTATATAGTATGATCCATTATCTGATTTATTGGCAGGGGAGCTGTCTGTCACTGTGGGAAGCACTGGATAAAAGGGTTCAGTGGAGATTAAAGATGCCGTTGTGCCGTGTTATAGGTGTGCTCACACCTGACACAGTTGCACAATTTACCTTTCACTAGTTTGATGGCAGAAAAGTGTAGAGGTTGAGTCAGACCAAGCCATCAGACAACGCCCTGCCCTATATTCAGGGCAATGTCCCGCGACGGAAGCCACACAACCTCAGGCATCTCCAACATGCATTGACCACAGAACCAGAAACACGAGAGCAGACATTAGAAGGGTAAACAAAGAGAAAACTAAGCTGTAACTGTAATCTAGGGAACCCCTCAGTCTGCACATCTCAGTCTGCAGATCTCAGAGCAAAGGCTGCACCCCACTGAGATAATTGGACCATTATTTCAAAGGTATTGCACAGATGGTTTGCCCTCGCCAGCATCTAGAAAATCCCAAACTCAGACCTCCAGGTTGAGTGATTTCTGCTGCTTTTCTAAACTGGTGAAATGAGCAGACAATCTGCACAGTTAAATTAAATCTTATTAGACACTGCTCTCTGGCTTTCAGTGGATAGTTCATCTTTATATGTTCTGCCTTCTCAGCTGGGCTGGAGGAAAGCACATGAGCCTAAATCTGTACCTGATGTTTTTTGGCTTTGTGCAGTATTTCTTTTTTTATGTGTTCCCTTTCTTTGCATAAATTTGTTTCTGTCCTGTGTGCAGCAGCTTGTGTAGGACACATCTGTAGAGAGTGTGTGCTATTATAGCTCCTAACCTGTGAACCTGGGGCTGCGTGCAGTCAGCAGATGAGGGGTTTAGTTTGTGGTTAACCACAGTGTAAAAGGTCAGATCTGTGGTTTACTTACATTAACCGTTAACTGCTCACATTGTCAAGAGAAGCCTGTTAAATGTAGCCTGTCGCCCCATCAGATGAGTGTGACTCTGCAATTTGTCTGCTTTATTCTTGTCTGTCATTTCTCTTCATTTTGTGGTGAACAGTGGGTAGACAAAATAACAGAGCCACCATATAATATAATGCAGTCCAATAAAACATCGTGGATTGGCCCTCAATCACTATAATAGCACTGAATTAGCACCTTTAGGACAGTTTCAATAAAAACTGTTCATTTAAGATTTAGGCAATAGCATAGTTCAGGCCTCTCGTGTTGCATTGCATAGTTGTGAAGCCTTCATATTCTGTCTGTAATCAAACTTGTTTTTGAAGTCTTGTTTCCTGTGCTGGAACATATTTTAGGAAGAAAAAAATGTGCAAAAAGATCTAATCGAACACAGGCAACAGTATCTAGAAAAACCACATCACTTGTGTTGTCTTCTCTTGCTTTCACTGCCTGATACATCTGATCCAGTTTTTGGATTTGGTCACAAAAGAAAAAGCCATTGTGCTGCTCTCTGACATTAATTAACTGACTGAACGGCCAAGACCACATTTGACAATTTTGCAGGCAGTTCAGTGGTCTGGAAACAGGCTAAAAGTCAATTAGAGTTAATATCTTATCATTTCTTATTAATATGTTTATCAACCTGTGTTTAAAAGACATTAAAAATCATTATGGGGAACAGAGACTAAGTAATTTATGTACATAGCCCCTGTTCACTCTCCTCAACCTCTTGCTAAATACCCGTGACCTATATACAACCCATCATTTGTTGTCACACGCTGACAACAACTTTCTTACCCGATCTCTTCTGCAACATTAAACAATTGTGAAATGACCAACTAAAGGGAGTAGAGATGTTGAGTAGTGGGGAACCCCCAATCACAGTCCAAGAACAGCACTACAGCCGAGCCTGTGTGTGTGTGCCAGTGTGTGTGTGTGTGTGTGTGTGTGTGTGTGTGTGGTGGGTTTGGCTGATGCAGCAGCAGAATCTCCCTTCATGACAGCAGTTTTGATATTTCTGGAAACCACTGAGGCTGACGGCTGTATTGGGTCAGTGCCTTCAGACAACAGTAATTTACAAAGCTATTTAGTCCGGGCACAGTTTCCTGCCCTCAACATACTGTCTTTGCTGACTTTTTAACATTTCTTTTCCAGTGCACTTAACTCTTGAGGATGGCACCAGTGAAGGACTGTGGCGTTTATTTGCAGGTACTGTTTTTGTCTGTAGCCCTCCTTTTGTTTCACTTTACCATACACAAGTCTCATTTTGATAATGCCACAGTTCTGAGGTTATGTCTGCTTGTTTTGTAGATGTGTATCTATGTGCTGTGCTGATTTGCTCACTGGGCCTGCTGTCCATTTTCCTGTTCACTCTGGTTCTCACTTTCCAGTTCTTTCACAGAAGACACAGGCTCAAAGGTAAAACCATCATTCATTTTTCATATCAACTTCACATTCATAAATTTATATTCCAGTTTTCCTATTCAAAATCATGCCTAGATGACTTTGCTATCAAGTCAATGTGATTTTTTTTCTTCTTCTTTCTCCACAGCCAGTTACCTTCTGGTCAAGTGTCCAGAAAGCAGGTATGTGGTTGCTTATTAAAACTAACAATTAATTGATTAATGAATCAGTCAATTGGCAGAAAATTAATCATCAACAATTTCGATAATCAAATCATTTGAGTCATTGCCAAACCTTTGCTGGTTCTAGCTTCTCGGATGTGAGAATGTACTACCTTTCACTGTTTATTGATCAATCACAAAAATAATCCACATTAATTCATAATCTAAATAATCATTACTTGCAGCTGTAATTGAAACTTTAAAAACTCCCCTTTCTTCCATGCAGCTCAGGAGAGACTGTAACCAGCTCAGGCAGTTCTTCCAGTTCCTCCCCAAAAGCCCAAAGGAAAGACACAAGACAGAAAAGTGACAGAAGAGTAACTGTAACACCACCTAAACTACCCGAGGAGCCACCTCCACACATACCAGCCAAAGGTAAAGTGATATTTTGAGGTCAGGATGTTTAGAGGTTAAATTCTTTGAAAGATCCATTAGGTTAGCAGTTTCCAACTCCGTGAATTGTGTAAATTTTATAGCCATGGGAAGTGTCACATAAAATCTTACAAAAAATTCTAAAAAAAAAAAAAAATTGAGAAAAGTAAAAAAGCCTCAACATAATTGTGACTCCTCTGACCACTGCATTTGGCTGTAAACACATCTTAGGCAGTGAACTGTAGTCTGACTTGAACCACCACGATCAGATGTTTTTCCCACACACAGTGGTATCCCAGTTCAGTTCCCAGTGCTTGTCTTTCTGCATGGAGTCTGAGTTTCCTCTCAAATTAAAAACACACTGGAGGAATTAGAGTCTCAGGCTGACAGAGGCTCCAGCCCCAAGAAAATGAATAATGGCATAAGAAAACAACAGTAAATGAAAGTATCCAGCAATACAAAGATAAAAAGTAATAGCATAATTTAATTTATGTGACAAAACAGGATCTGAATGAGAATGAAACTTTATACTGTATTTGGGTAAAATCTTGCTGAGGTCAAATCAACACTGATGCTGAAAATGACTGATGAATAAAGCTTGTGTTTCTGTTATAATTACACCCTGACTAATATAAAGAGAGGGATGATTTTCTCTCAACCACACAGTCATTTTATGAGTTTGTTCCTCCTGACTGCTGTTTTGAGTCAATTAAGGTTGTGTCTATTTTTTAGTGCCTGTTGCTGCAAAGAGAAGACCTCAGAAGCCCAGAAGGTTAAAGCATCATGCAAGGACATGTGCCACTGTAGGTCTCCTCCTCCTCGTCCATCACACAAGCACCGGACCTACATCCACTTCTTCTATAAAATCATTTACTAAACACTTAATATATCCGTTAAAATGTGTTTAACATTTTGAATAGATGTTTTTTCTCATGCACAGAGTTGTTATTGAGATACATGCAAGAGGGAATTTGCCTCACGACTGCATGATTGTCTACAGCAGTTTATTGCCGTCTCCTCATTCAGTTATGAGCTTGATAATTCTATTTAGTTTTATTGCTTCTCAAACACAATTATTTATTTAGAGTGCTTCATTGGTTTTATATCTACAATAAAAATGTCAAACAAGTACAGTATATACAGAAGAAAACTACTCAAACTAAGGTTCATCAGTATTTCTACTGATGACGTTCTTGTGATTTTGTACTGAGATGAAGCTCCGGCAATGTGAGCATTTCTTTTGTTTATTTGCTTATTTATTTATTTTTGCACGAACATGCTGATTGGATTAGTGCAACCAGAAGGATCTGAGAATGTTGGACAGGATTCCTATTATACCACATGTTTTTCAAGTAAACTGAGCGTTCCAAGAGGTCCTGCAAACCCAGTAAACACATATTTTCTGCAGCTGAAAAGCACTAAGAGGATGTTTATCACAAAGAGAGGAAGAATACTACTGTTTGCTGGAGAACATCAAAAGCAGACAAGACACTTCACATACACATCTTCTTTTCTGAGATGTTCACTATACATATTTTCACACATACAGTACAGTATATAAATCCTCTTTGCCTATCTATCTGAATTCTTTCAAGTTTACCTCCCTCTTTCCCTCCCTCCTCCAGCCTCGAGTATCACATGAGGATAGTCTGACATATGCAGAACTGGAGCTGGTCCGACCGAGGCCAGAGCCCCCGGCCTCCTCCAGCCCTGACCCCGCACCCTCCAGCCCGGACACTGTGTACGCTCAGATCCTCTTCCAGGAGAAACAGCTGTAAACGCGGCAGCTCTGGACACACGGATGCTCACGGTGCCTCCTGGTGAGGGCAGAGATTCACCTCCCCAAACTGTACTGAGTGGCATCCAAAGGACTATATTTATGAACTATCAGTATGGCATTTAGCATTTGTTTTTTTTGGCCGTAAGTACGCTACAACTGTTGGTAAATGAGGGTTTTGTGTTTCCTCGGCTCAGTTCCACTCCAGCGCAGCAGTTTTTGGGTCTTATAATTCTGTTGTTTTGTTTGTTGGCACCGCTGGCCTGCGAGCCAGATGTTTATAGGAATGCTCTTACTGTTAACTATTCTGTATCAACTCAGGAGACGGTGTGGAAAGAAACTGTTGTCCAGGCTCTCTTACTGCAGTGTCATAAGGCATTGTAACACTTTTCAACTGCATTTATAATTACAGTACTAATACACCAAATGAATAAATATATGCCTGGGTCTGACAAGAATACAGTCTTTGATTGATATAAATACTGTTTCAAATTATCTCTTGAAAGTGGATTAGTCTGCGCATTGCCAGCTCTGTCTATAATTTGTCTGGGGTCACAAGCAAAATTTGTTTGATGCAACAAAAGACAAAACTAACCCAATATTACAAACAGCTGCAGTGAATTCAGTGTCAGACATATATTATAGGAGCACAGGAACATCACATCACATCATCTCTGGCCGACTGAGAAGCCACCTACTGATTTAACAGTTTGGCAGATTGAGAAATAAGAAATGAATGAGTTCTATAACATGTTAAAACTATAGTTTTATTTGGGGAAATAAGCTTATCCATTCTGTGGTTGAGTGCTAGATGAGTAAATTGACCCCACTCAAACATCTGTCAGGTAAAAATGAGTTTGTAAGCACTTCTTAAGCTCACTAATTAACAAATTAATATCTTGTTTAATCTGTACAAAAAAAGTGTGAAAATAACAACTTGTGGATTTACAAGGTTGCGCGTTGGACAATTACGTCACCATTTCCTCTGCAAGAAACAATCATACATAACTTCCTCTAAAAATGCAACTTGAAGTGGTTGGTAGATTGGATTTTATTTTGTTACCTTCAGACAGAGCCAGGCTAGCTGTTTCCACCTGTTTCCAGTCTTTATGCTAAGCTAAGCTAACCAGCTACTGGTTGTCACTTTATATATTCTGGACAGGTTTGAGAGTAATATCAAACAATCTTCTCACCTTAATCTCAGCCAGAAAGCGAACAAGCCTATTACCTAAAATACTGCTCTAAATCTAACCAGTGGGACTTTTCTTTTTGGATGGCAAAAGCTGATATTTGCCAAATAAAACATGAGAGGGGGCTGATGTCATGTCTACCAGCTGGAGCCAATATTTAGTCTTGATCTTAATTTTCTAGCAAGGACATAAAGCAGCACAGGGAGTCTTCTGCTTCTGATTTCCGAGCCTGATCAATATGGCATGGGCGTAAACAGCGCAACATGAATCCTGGAAGCAGCAGACATTATGCTCAAGTACCCAAGAAAGGTGAAGGGTGAAGGCCATTTTGTGAAGGTCAGTGTGTGAAAAATGGGATGAAGATGGAGGCGCATGGAGAAAGAGAATGATGCACATCCACACCCTTCTCTCTGTGAGTGGGAGAGATGGAGAGAGAGAGACCATCATCCCCCACAGCTCAGACTCACTGACTAGGATGAACCCGCTAATGACTACATTTATTCAAATTAGACTAATTGTAATCATGGTTAATAATTAGCTTTACAGTGCATTATAATTGGGTTAGGCTACAAGATGGTTCTGCCTAGGTGCAATAATTTATTTGATTTAATTATTCTGAGGAACCCAATGGTTTGACATTTCATATCATAAAACCAGCGGTGTAGAGAGAATGGAGATGGCCGTTGTCTTTAGAGAAGGTCATTGCTCGCTCTCTGGGAAAATTATGAGGACTATTTTCCACTCTATTAAGCTACTCCACTTAGCACAATTAGCCACACACACAAAGGTTAAAGAGAGAGACCTCTTCCTTTATGATAGAGAGGAGTGGTGCATGTGCATGAGAGAGCAAGCAAGACAGGCAGACACAGAAAGAGAGCAAGCCTCCACAATCCGCCGCCATTTAAATGGTAACTTATTTATTGGAATATCAGTGCATTGATGTAGGAGTGTCAGTGTTGGAAGATTAAGATCATTGTTGAGAGGGTTAAGTTATAGTCTCTCTTCAAATGAATCCGATTTACCAGGGGTGCGTTGTCAAGGCTCTACAGAGATTGAGCAGTCTCATGTGTCTGAAAAGGCATATTTGTTTGGTTTACCATAAACACACACACACACAAAGCTGTGACAAGCAGTAGGGATACCTCAACAAGACCCAAACACATTGTACATCATCCACAACAAGCACACTTGACATGATCACAGTAAACTCATGGAGGATAATGGTACCATAAATGAAAAGCAGATTGAAAACACATTGTGCAAAACAACAAAGAAATTTCAGTAAACTATTTACAACTAACTAAACATCCTGAATTGTTCATACTGCAAACATTTATCAAAGCAAAACACTACAGCCCTCACAGCTCAAAATGCTGACGTGTGCATGCCGTAGTTTTTATGATAATGGATGCTTGTTGTGCAGCGCGTGGGAAATGAACTGCTCACTATTAAAAAGCTGTATTTCTAAGGGATCGCTGGCTGAGCATGCACGCTCTTGTTCTTCATTCACGCAAGTTCTCTCGCTTCCAGTTCGAAGCTCCCCAGTTCAACCACAGGCTTCTTCTGTGGCCCCTAGCTAGCTCTGCTGGAGCAGTAAGGGTTAATTTAAAGTATTGTCTTTAAGGGAGTGTTTTCCATCACATTCCTCATGCAAATACACCCAACTGTTCTGTAGAATTTTAGTCAGTGTTGTTCTGATTTCACCTTTATGAATCCCACAAGAAAATAAGAGATATAGACAAATAGCTGTCAATAGTTTTATTCCCATTTTTTGAAATTCAATATTATATATATATATTTACAAAGAAACATACAGAATTAAATATCTATGTAAGAGATAAAATATTCTACACTGTCTGAGACTTGAATGTAACAAATATTGTAACATAGTTCTCCCTGAATGCACACAAACAGACCTGACCTGAAATACAGCAGATCTAAATGTTCAGCTGGCATCAGATGAATTTTCTCTGTCCTCTTGGAGAGGATAAAAGATGTGTAGGAATGGTGGCCGGAAGCTTGATTGCAGTCGAACCCTGCCACCTCTCACTCACAGGTCCAGGTGAAAACTCTGCCCCAGGCATCGCCCGCCAACAGAGTAGCATGACTCCTACACAGAAGACATCGTTTTAAATCAGTGAGGTTATGCAAATGTATTCTGTTGTAAAGCATGCAATAAAACCTATAACATGTGAGTCAGCATTTGTTAGAAATCAGTTTCCTATCAGTTCCAAAAGCGTGCTAGTTTTGAAATAAAATTGAAAGTTACACTTTAAATGAAGTACTTTTCTCAAGAACAAAGAGTTAAATGTAGTTTGAAGCTGCAAAGTGTAAACGAAATCCCTCCTCTTGTTGCTGTGAGCAGTATTTACTGTACCTGGACATGGCCAGCGCTGTGATGGCTGGGTTATACTTGCAGCGGCGTTGCGACAGAGCTTGACTTCTGTTCAGCTCTTGACATAACACCAGATGTCTCTCCCAGCCTTTAACCTGGCACGAGCTGCTCACTGTGGATACATCGTGAAAATACATCAACTCCCATTTATTACTGAATCACAGGGCAGGGGTCCACCCTCTCTGTAACCCTAACCAAGCAGCCCACCCCCGGAAAAAATCAAAATGTGCATTAACGCAGTGTTTATCTGTGGTCAGCAGGCTGTTAAAGAGAGAAAAATCCCTCGAATATAAATGCTTCAGTGTTACGTAAAGACTTGTCTCAATGTAATTTGCCAAGCATAATACTCCTATGAGGTGACGCGAGGCTGTAACCAACGTATGCCAAATTGGATCTGGGTATTATTGCTTTCTAAATTATACAAGCACACACACGTCAGCAGAATTACTCATCAGTGTTTACTGCCTCTATGTTTAATAACTTTATAACAACATAATTCCTGCTAGCCCTAATGCTAGTGAGGGATGGGGTAAGCATTACAAGCTCTCATTTATCTAATTAGATAGCGATGGGTTTCTTTTTGAAATACAAAAATCATTTCTTTTTGTGCAGTCGCATCCTCGTCTCACAGTTTTACTGTCAGCCACTCCCATCATCTGTGTTGTTACAAATACAATACCTACATGCATATCCTATCCTACTGCCTCTAACATTACCGTCTCTCTCTGTTCGGTCTTGCCCTGGGGACACAGGCTCTTCTGGAGGGCCAGGTAATTGTGTTCTGGTGTACTCTGTCTTCCATATCTGTGTGAGAGACACATAATGAGTAGCAAAATCAGACGTAATTCAACATAATAACAAACACAGTCACACACACAGATCGCACGCACGCACATCCCATAACTCAAGGTAATAATAAAGTAATAATACCATTTGTGTGTGTGGCGTGCATGTGGCTTGGGCACCCACTCCCAAGTGAAGCCCAATTTAGAGTTTGCAGCTTTGATTGCAGAGAGGCAGCATATGCTTATATACAGTCACACACACAACCCATATGCTGTTATTAATACCTTGATGGACATCCAAGCTGCTACCTGCGAGGCTAATAGTAAAGTAATGACTGCTACATTGGAATAGTGTATAAAAACAAAGCAACCTCTACTGCTGATCTATTAGTCCTACAGAGAGCTGCCAGACAGTGACTTTAAAGACAGACATTCATTTTTCATACACACAACAAATATCACATTATTACAAAAAAAAACCCTCACTCGTATGATGCCATCTGCACAGCCAGTGACGATGACGTTCTTGGCGTCCCACTCGTGTCGTTGTGTGAAGCTGACACACAGGACGTCTGGCCGAGGCCCGCAGGAAGTGTCAGTGCAGGCCAGCAGCTGACCCTTCATGGTCCACAGGTAGAGCAGAGGTCCCGCGCATGACGCAATCTCACCCTTGGACAGAATAATATGGTGTTGACGCCCATGTGTGCAAAGAGACACACAGACAAGCACAAAAAAGAAAACACACACAAAGAGGATATGCATGCTGTCAACGGTGAGAATCATTTCTTCCTCATGCTGTGAGCTGATGGAAGGGGAACAACATGGCAGCGGTGAGCCAAAAATGGCAAAGAACAGGAGAAAAAAAAGGAAAGAGGGACATTTTCAGGTAGAGAATTACAAAGAAAGAGATGAAGAAGGTGGACTTACAGTGAGTTCATTGATAGCCAGTGCAGAGATGCTGGTTGTGTGTCCTGTTAACTGAGTGATGTAGCTTAGCTCCTCCATATCCCACAGGATACAGGTGAGGTCACGGGACCCACTTACAATCATGCTGTGGACCTCAGACACAGCCAGGCATGTGACTGAATCTGTGTGACCGTATAACGGCTGTGAAGAAAAACTGGGTCAGTGTTTTTGTACACGCAAATACATTCTGGATAGGCAGTTAAATCTCTGTTGCAAGCAGACATGCAGACAAGCTGACCTGTCTGAGCTTCATGTGAGTGACTTTGTCCTTGGTGACTGCTACGTCCCACACACACACCACAGTGCTGGTTCCTGCAGTGACGATGGTCGTCGGGTTGGGACAGGCGGCGCACAAGGTCTCCCCCCAGTCACACAAACTCTCACACACAGCAAAGATCTAGAGGTGGACATACAGAAGAAGGTCATTATGACTCTTATTATGCATACTACTACTACTACGACTACTACTACTACTACTACTACTAATAATAATAATAATAATAATAATAATAATAATAATAATAATAATAATCAAAACACAGTTATAAAGTGCTTGACGATGAAAACAGAACATATAGTAAAACAAACTAAAATGTTAAAATAAATAAAATTACAAAAAGTGGGTTTCTCCTCAGGCAGGCCAGTCTAAACTCTTGATGAACATGATGGTAGTTATACTATTTTTAAATGAGTTATATTATCTTGATTTTAACTTTACACTTTAGTTTTATTTTATTTATGTGTATTGCTGCACCTAGCACCATCGTATATATGGATAACGTCATAAACTCCTCAAAGATATCTCTGAGTAAGTACTATTTCTTAGTACTATTTAAACAGCGGGCAGCGCTGTGAAGAGCATGAAAGCTTGGCAGATTATAAAGATCGCCTCGCTCGTTTTGATTGAGCGTGACTAGTGATCGTAAGAGTCGGCTGATACTGATTAGCTGACGCTGTGTGTGGCTTGATCCAGATCCAGTGAGATGCTTCATATGTATGAGATTAAACTGAACTAAAATTGAGTTTTTCTAAATATGTGCAAGGCTGATACTGAGCACTATCTAGGGATTGAAAATTGTATATTATTGAAGTTTACTTGCTTTATTGATTCAATTCGCACATTTAAAAACAAGCATACTTCATGGCTATGTATTATGGGCCTGCACTGGATTTGTAATTGTGTCATTCCAATGTGATTCACGCAACTTGATGGAGCTGGAAGGTTGTGCAATAATACAAACAATATAAAGTGGACCTACTGTATAGCCTGACATGCATACATACCTTTTCTGTGGCATTGTTCCCAAAGGCACAGCTGTTGTCAGGGAAGCCCCAGCTGAAGAAGCAGCCCAACAGAGGCGACAGGAGGAGACGGTTTCTCTCCAGGACCATTACCTCTTTTTCCAGACACACTATCTGACCTACCGGGCCTCTTGGCAGCTCTGCAGAGAGGTTTACAGTGTTATTGAGAGTGGGGCACCCTCAGCAAGAAGTTGTGGGAACAAAGTAAGAGGGAGCTTTTTTGTTAAATTGTCACTTAAAACATATGCACCCATAAAAAAGTTGTTATTAGTTAAAAATAGAAAAAGTGACCTCATTCTGCCTTTTGTGTACCCAGATAAACTTGCCTGGCCAAATAAAGGTAATAGCTCTTCAAAAACATCACATTAAAGAGTTTGGAAGCTCAGTAAACTTGTAAAGAATTTCATTAAATTGACCATAAAAGACTGGGCAATTAAAACAGCTATTCCCAGGTTACAACAGGCTGAGGCTCTGTCCTAGGGGAACACCTGCATCCTGGACAGCACAAGTTGCTGTGTGTATGTGTGTGTGTGTGTGTGTGTGTGTGTCTGTGAAGGCGAGGCAGCGAGAGAGAGAGAGGCTGTAATTGTGCCTGTAATTGACCTATTCATGCAGGAACAGGCAGAAATCATTATATCCCATCGTCAGCTCTGCTTCTAACATCTCCGGAAAGAAGTTGTGTCTGCATTAGTCATAGCATTCCTCCTCCTATTCATCTCTATCTGCTTATTGATCAGATCAGACACTGTAAGATTTAATATGAAATGTAATTTGCAGGAATCTCTCCCTGAGCATTCACAGATTCATCTTCTCTCCCTCAGTGGGCCTGTAGGGATATTCAGATTATTAAGTAGGGCTCAGCGGAAGAGTCATCTCCATATTGTAGCTCTAACAGATAGCTCCTTCTACCCTTCCATAGTGTAAATTAATCTATGGACACGCTCGCTCCTTTTCAACGATTCCCTCGCGACACGGCCACATCTTGTATATAATAACCAACATCAAAGGGTGTGAGATAAAATAAAGGAAGAGAAATACAACACAGTGTCAAATGCAGATGATGGGAATTGACTGGATTTGGTTTATTCAGCAGAAAATAGTGATGATGTTGTTTGGAAATAAGGCTCTATTATGATTAGCTTTAATTCTAAACCTTCATGTAAAGACATTTTGGCTGAGTATACTAAATATGAAGCTATCAGCCAGCAGTTGATTAGCTTCTGCTTTTTCCTTTTTCCTCTAAAATTAATATAGCTTATTGTCTAGCTGTACCTCTGAATGGCTGCGCTGTGGTTTTCAGTTTGTCCAGTTTGAAGAAAAATGGAGTTGGATGGGCTGGTGATGATCCCTCTTTCTTAGAGCCACTGCGAGGTGGATGTGGCTTGGTGAAGAGCTATTTGAAAGACAGAGGGGGGTTATTTTTAAAAACAATATGTTACACCAACATGCAGGAAATAATGTACTTTTTTCCAGTTTCCCTCTCTTGAGTTATTCTTTTTACCTGTTTGGGAACCTGGCCGAAGTTGCTGACATATCCCAAGATTGTGCTCTTGATGATGGGGTCCTTAGCGTTCTGCCGGCCTCTCTGGGCATAGAAGTAAGGGTGGAACGTGTTCACGCTTTCTACAGCAGCGGGGCCTTGCTGCCGGCACCCGAAAATCAGGTCGATCCACAGGTGGAGGTGGGAACTCACATAGTCACTTTCCAAGGCCTAAGGGAAACAGTGCAAGAGATTGTTGCACAAACTAAGACCACCTTGTGAAGTAATATTACAAACCTACTAAAGATGCACTGTGCGGTCTTAAAATACAAGGGTGTGCAGTGCTCATTTTTATTACAGAGGGACCGAAGCCATCAGTCAAACTGTTAATATGAGAGTTTAGAAGCACGAGAAACTTCTATGAGGATGAACAACCAATCAAATTATTCAGGTACGGTGTGATTTCTTCCAAAAGTCAATTTAGAAGTCTCGAACAGCAGGAAGCTGCAGAACCATGGTATGAGCGCATCTTGGTGTTTGAATTAAAGAATGATTTGGGTAGAATTAGCCAGAGATTGGTTTTGAAGAGTTAATAAGGAAAACTGGGCATTATGACCAGCATGTGTATCCTTGCACCCAATCTTAATAAACCCACCCTAGAATATCAGAAAACTGAAGGAAAAAAACATCATAACAAGGATATATTGTCCTGAGTTAATTTGTCTATGGAAGAAAAAAACAATCTTCTAAAGTCACTAATTTTATGAGAATGGTAGGCAATATGAGTAGTTCAGTAGATTACAGAGTGATAACCATCTTAGATGCCCCAGGAATGGAAAAAGGGAGGGTCACACTGAAGAAATCAGACCAACAGAGAGAAAAAAGAACCGATATACAATAACCCCACACAGGGAACGAGAAGAAAGAGCCGAGAGAAGAGAGGGAATATTCATCCCATAAACATCTGGCAGAAATAACGGCATTATGAAAAATAGAGTCTTGTGCCTGCCCTGAATGGTGTTAAATAGGCTTGTTGTCCTTCAGTGTCTGTCACCTAAACTTCAGATACATGCCTTTTCATGCATTTCCTTGATAAGAAAAACAACTGGCTATTGAAAACAGCCAGCACTAAAAATAAAGAACCAAACTCAATAAGACAAAATGGCCTTTAGAGAATAACGAATAAGACAGTGGCTGTGGTGAATAAGATCTCTCTCTTATAGCAGAGAGAATGAAGACAAACAGACTGAGTGCAACCAACACTATTGCAGTGTGACTATGTTGTAGATACATGTTTTAGACACTAAATCAGTGCATCCTCTGTGTACATACATCAGCTAGTATTGGCAAACATTAAGTCATATGGGAAAAGTCCCTGTACATATCAGGCCAGACCGGCCAATCGAAATGGACAGAGCTGGAGAGGTTGGGGGTCACTGACCTCTCGCTGGATTCTAATGAACTCCTGGGGGTCATCTTTCGCCCATGGAGGCAGCTCCACGTCTCCCAGAGTGGTACCATCCTCCATACAGCCTATAGAGATATGGATATATAATACATATAGCATGCATCACATCACTGTGTGTCCCTGTGGAGTTTTTTGCCACTGGTGGAACTATGGAGCAATGTTTTGATGAGTGGTTCCCTGTTTCGTTTGTGTATCATGTTATGTTATGTTGTTTGTGGACACACATGACGACACACATGTACGACGCATGTTGGCGCCTCAGTAATGTGATCCAGATCCCTGCTGACAGCTTTACATGAATATACTGTTTGACAGTTGTTTGTGGTAACGTGCCAAGAAACAAAACAATAGGGAGGAAGAAGACAATGAAGAAAAATGTTTCATGGAGGAAGGAAGTTCGTTCTACTCATTTGTAAAGCTTCATGGATAAAACATAAAACATGTGTTTTGGTAATTTGGAAAAACACTAATTGTGAACATAATTGTGTTTGCTTATAAGAACACTCAACAAGGTACCTATAAAGACTAAAGCTGGCAATATTGTATATTTTATATTGTCATCAGACGAAACACTGATTGCACTTATAGCCACAGACTAATAATGCTTATTCCTCTTTGCCACTCACCTACACTGTTGTCCAAAAACTTTTAAACACACATCAGTGAGTGCACTGTGTGATATGTTCCCTTATTACTGTGGACAGGGGTACTGTAGTTTATTTTTTATCATCATCATTATTATTATTATTTCCAGTCCCAAATACATCATTGTACTGCTGTAAATACTCACTAGACCACTAAATCCGCTGCTGAAAATAGTCCAACAACTTCACTCTTCACTTCACAGTGCCCAGCAGAAATAACTTAAATATAGTAATAAAAATAAAAAACTTAAACATACAATATATTGGTGACCAGGTTTGAATGATTTACGTCTCTTACAAACAAATAGGCTGAGAGTTACAGACAGTGTAGGAAAGTCTGTAAATACTAAGAGACGAACTGTTGATTTGGGTCTTTTTATCAGATTTGAAGAAAAATACAGAATAATGCTCACCTAATCCTTTGAGCGCATAACTAACAAAAGTGCTTGTACAAGGCCAATATCTTAACAGGAAATTCACACTTTCAGTCATTCATTTAGATACAGAGGATGATTTTTGTGCCTGACCCAGCTGGATGTTGTTGGAGTTGAGCAGGAAGTCAGGCAGGTAGAAGAACTCTGGGATCAGCTCTCTGACGTCCCCCATGTTGTCTCTGGAGGCCGAGTCCCACTCCTTCTTCACACTGTAAAACATCCTCTCCGGGATATCAAACCCTCCCTGTGGGGGAGACGAGACACAACACTGTCAGACCTGCGGCGCACTGTTGAACCAAACTTTGCAACAGGCATATTAATAAAAGTAGTCTGCCTGACTCAGTGTAGCGAACCATATTTTATATTCTTCATTGTATTATGTAAGCAGGAAATATTTGCTACTATTTGAAGGAAGCTTTTCATCTTTCTGCAAAATTCCGTAATCTATGATGGAAATCTCATGAGGGAGAATGTAATTTAGAGTAAAACAATTACCTCAATGAATGAAAATAGCATATATACTGGTAAACTTGGTTAGAGAAGTAAATCCAGTTATGGATATTACTACACACCCGTTATGCGCTTCAGAAGACAAAAAGGCACTTTAATTCACCAGACTAACATCTTTATTGCTTTATTCTGACTATCAAATATGCATGCCTTTTCATTATAATCAATTGGATACTGTATTGTAAATTGGTAACATCTGTGGCTATTTGCATTGGCTTCTTTTAGAAGCTTTCTGTAATTATTTGCATATATATTGAAATCTCCCTATAATCTGCTTTCATGCCAAAAACAGCATTGAAACTGGATCTGGAGTGCTGAAAATAGCTCATATCTGAGTCATGTTATTAGCAAGGTTATGTTTGAAAATACAAAATTGACAAAGTGATGAATGTCATCTGGAGCACTGGGTTTGCTGAAGAGTCTGTGTGTTAGTGAAAACACAATAACTTTCCTCCATTTCCTCAAAAATGAAGACAAAACCTGCTTAAGTGATCACATTCAGAATTTGACCTGCATTATACCTTTTTACATTATATATTATACATTTATCACTTGCTGTAATGTGTGTCTGTGTATATTATTATGCATGTATTCATGTGTGTGAGAGTCAACACTTCTGCAGTTTGTTTAGTATTATACTTTAGCATGTGATGCAAGTCTGAACTAAAGAAGCTGAAGTTGTTTTTTTCATTTTATTTTTTGTGGAAATGGGTCAGCGTTTCCATTTTCAGGGCATAAAAATGACCAATCATGATTTAAGATATATTGCATTGCACTTCCTGGTGCCAAGGCCTCACCTGCAGCGCCTGGAAGGTGTGTGAAAACGGCTCCATCCTGACGAGGAAGGAGGCTACAATGATGGCTGAGGAGTAGTGTGTACAGTAGTGGCATTGTGTCGACAAGTCTCCTGCAGAGAGCAAATGTGTTGAGCAAAAAGTACAGCTGAAAAGAAGAATGAACAGTAAAGAGCTGGATACATACCTTCTCCCTCAATGTTCTCAACTTCTTCGTACCTCTGGATGAACATCTGTCTCCTTTTCTCTGTCTGAGCTCCCATTGGCTTAGACAGGTCACGGAAAGTTGCAGGATTTGACAGGTTGAGGGTCTATCAAGATAAAAGCAAACCTTTTCATTACCATAACCCTCTACAATCTGAATGTTCAAGACAAAGGTGTGACTGTGTGTGGTCTTACTTCTGACTGGTAGTCAGCTAGGACCCAGGGAAAGACTGGATACTGCATCAGGTCATTGTACGTCCTCCCAGCGATGGTGTTCAGATGCATCAAGTACTCAAAGTTACTTATTTCCCCTTTCTGCAGGACAGACATTACAAAACACAGAACTATAGTTAGAAATGAAAGTGAAATTGAGTTTCTATTAATGTCACATCGACATATCAGTCTACTGATGTCAAAGCACAAGCAAAAGTGACAACACAAAACGGATGAAGCACCATGTTGAATGCATTACCTGCCATTTAAGAAGGGCTGCCTTTTCAACCACAGGAGTCTTCCTAAAGCGCAATAAAAAAAAAAACCCAAAGACCTCAAATTAGCATCACAGGCTGATCTCTGAGCAGTTCCTACCAACCCAAAGTCTTTTTGCTTGCTCTGTTGCCTGGTAACCAGTGTTGAAGTATAACACAGCAGAAGCAGCAGAGAGGAGGTGAGTGAGCGAAACATAAACTGTGTATGTACATATGAGCAGTTATGGGACTGACTACAGTAAGCAGCATAAATAGTGAGTCTAGATTGGAGGAGGTAGCACATGGTGCCATCTATAGGTTATGAGGAAATATATTTTAGCTAACACTGTAACTTGTCTGTCTATTGGCAAAATGAGCTATTTAAAAGAGGATATATTTTCCTCATACAGGGAGTTTCTAAATGACATGCAGAGGTTAATGTTTATTGATCCATCAGGAATTGTCTTTCACATTTCCATCACAGAAAAAGAAAAATTAAAAAAGATTTCCTGCTTGATAGCCAATACAAAAAACAGTTTATTCTCCAGCTGTTTTTCATTTAGTTAGGTGTGTGTTCAACATGATTTGGAAGGTGAGCATGGAATAAACTTTCACTCAGATACAAACTTATAAAGTTGCTCTTTAACAAACTGCTGAACCAAAATACTAATTAGTCTACCACAATGTGTGTTAGGCTAAACAAAATATCGAAATGACAATGCTGCTTGTTCATTTCATCAGTATTTCAGTCAGGGAAGGTCTATCTAAACTTGTTTAATCTAAATGAGGAAAGCATTAAAGTGCTCCTGAAATCTCTTCTCCCTCTGTGGACAGTAACAGGGCAATAAAGTCCTGGTGCCAAGCACCCCAGTTGCTAAGTAACGCTATTAAACAAGAGGAACCTTGACTTTCCCTGTTTGGTGCAGGGAGGCTCGGGAAATGTTCATACACACAAGCGGTGCATTCCTGATCTTTCCTCTTGACTTCACCACCACAATTTGTGAGATACGACTACTAGGTATTGAATTCAATTTCTACGTGCTGACCAAATTAGAAATGTTGTTTTAAGCTGTTTTATGTTTTGTTGCTGTGCTGTAACATTATGTCTACAGCAGTGGAGTCTTTTTTCTTTTTTTGGTACAGGGGTGAGAGGCATCCAGTTGCATGATCGTATCACAGGAGTTAAAGCTGCTGCTATGTCTCTAAAACTGAAGATAATCTCATCACTTGACTAACGTCAACTCAGAGAAAAGAAGATAAAAAGATAAAATATGGTGAGTACATATTTTCATTTATGTTGAAAATACAGATACAAGTTTTAAGCAAGAATACAGTAGAATACCAACTGAGAAATTAAATGAGGCTCCATACAGTAAATGGTTTAAAGAATGAGGGGATACTTGAAGTGTATCCTGTTCTTTCTAACACCAATAACTCCTCCCCTCGACCAATAACTCCTGACCAAATTATTTTGTAAAACTACACTAAATCAATCATTGCATTTGGCCCACTATGTGTTATCTAATTGCAGGCAATAATTTCATGCAATAGTTTTCTATAGGACGTTATAATAGGAACAAGCACCAGTGGATAACCTCTCTCATCCTGAGGATGATGAATGAGGCGAGAGAGGGCCTTGGGGTGTAACACAGACACAAACAGACACACACCTTGCTCTTTTAGACAGGGAGGGGAGAAGAGCGAAGCCCTCATCACACTCCCTAACTATCATTTATCAAAGTCCTGATTTGAGCCTTGTGCATACACACGTACTGTAGTACAGTACATCCATGTCTGTCAACACACTTGCATGTGGATGCCCCCCACACACACACACCGTTCTTTCCTGCAAAGAGCAAACAGCTCAATCAGTTGAATGGTGAGGGAGCATCAGCACTCATTTGTTTTTGCTGTATTACCCAGTGTCGCCTCTCTCCTTTTGTTCCCCAGCATTAGCCTTAATTAGAGAGTCGTGCTCTTAAATACCCCCATGGGCAACACTGGGTGAGCACGCACTAGTGCAGACATAACTCTGTGACACACACACACACACACACACACACACACACACACACACACACACACACACACACACACACACAGCACTCACTGACATACACGCACACACACACCGCTCAGGCTCTCATACCTCAGAGAGCATGCTTTCCCCTTCTGCCCCGGGCCATACATAAGCCCTTGTATCTGAATAAATCACATCAGCCTTGCACACACATACTTACACGTAAACATACACACAACACATTTATTTGCTATAGGACTGTGTGGTGGTGCAGATTAGATAAATTATTGCAAATCAGCCTCTTGGGGAAAAACTACCACGACAGTGAGGCTGAGCTGAAATTTGAAGCTAAACTGTTCAGTAATCTGTGTGTGTTGCAGAACCATGCCCAAAGGGAAGGGAGCCAAAGAGACAAAGGTGACCCTCAAGACTGCAAAGAAGGCGATACGGATGACCCCAGATGGACGCCGCAGACTCACACTTAGCAACATGGGCATAACCATCTTCCCAAAGTGTCTCCTCAAACTGACCAGCGTGGATGAGTTGGACCTCAGCCGCAATCTGATACAGAAACTCCCAGATAACATCGGGAACTTTTCATCACTCAGATGGCTCGATCTACACAGCAACAAGCTGGAGTCTGTGCCCGAGTCCATCGGCAAGCTGGTGGCACTCACCCACCTCAACCTCTCCAACAACCACCTCACCTCTGCAAGTTTACCCTCCACATTGGGTTCTCTCATCAGCCTGAAGAGTCTCAATCTGGGGATGAACCAGCTGGACACCCTGCCTTCTACAATGATGGCTCTAGACAGTCTCCAAGAGTTAGGCCTGTTTGATAACCTCTTCATCGAGTTACCAGAGTTTGTGACCGTCCTACGCAACCTCACTAAGGTGAACATGAAAAGAAATCCACTATCGTATGTTCAGAGTGAGGGGATGCTGAAAGAAAAATCTGAACCAGAGGGAGATGTGTACCTGGTTCATGAGAGCAGCCTATGTAGGACATGCCTAAAGAGATGTAAAGAGCAGAGGGCGAGGCTTACGAGAGGAGGAGGAGGAGGAGGAGGAGGAGGCGACATGTTTGAAGATAAAAGGACTTATCCAGGACTGATGGTGCCAAACTCGGTGGCTAAAGTCAATCAAGATGTATGGAGAATTAGAAAGGTGAAACATGGGCCAACTAAATGCTGTTGATGTCACATTAACCTCCGCTTTTGAGCAGCCCTAAAAACTTATTATATATTAATATTTGCATAATGTCACACAGCTGTTTTTGATGTATTTTCCATTTCAATTGGTAATATAAAAAGAATGATTACTCTCTTGAAATATTGCTTTCTGCTGACTGTGGACACTTACCTTGCATTAGCAATGACCTCAGCAACCCCTCTACCTTTTAATGCTGACACTACCATGCACAACCTGCAGGGAGACGGAGAGAGGAAAGAATCACAATGCTGAAAATAAAAACTTTTTAAAACATCCATCTCTGTAAATGTTTGTACCTCTTATACGCAGAGACGTGGTCTCTATTCAGGAACACCAGGAAGGCTGAAAGTCCGTTTTTCATGAAGACCTCAATAGCATTGTCCTGATAGTAAAAGAAGGGCACAGCTCATTAGTAACAACATGTATAAACAATAATACAAAACAACTGCAACAGCAAATAAAATGCACAACAAATCTGAAATCACTTCTCACTTTAACATCTAATGTGAATGTATTCCAACTAAATCACGTGTAGACATAAGATGCATGTTGATTCATGTCACCTGGGTTAGGGTTAGCATTTGCATGTCTAACCTCTAAGAGGAAACGCATGAAGCGTGCTTCCTTGATGTCCTCATAGAGCCAGCGTCTGCACCTGGCTGATGGAACCTCTTTACTCAGCATGGTGGAAATAAAGGAATCCCTCACACTGGCAGAGAAGGAAGAGGAAAAAGGGGATGATAGATGACTGATTGAGACAAGTGAGGAACTAATGTAAGCTCATACATGTTTGCTGCAGCTGCACACGCAGCTGTACCTGCTGGGGTGGTGTTTCCTGCAACAAACATCTCCGCCAGGACTGAGAGTGAATCCCTCACACAAGAGCAGGCTCTCCTTCCCAAACAGCAGCACCCCCTCTGTCACTCTGAGGCCACTCACCATTACTACACACATCTTAGCCATTACCTAGAGAGAGAGAGAGAGAGAGAGAGAGAGAGAGAGAGAGAGAGAGAGAGAGAGAGAGGAGAGGGACACATCAAGCCCCATGTGAGAGGCACAATACACATCAGCACATTTCTCTCCCGGGACATGACATGGCAGCAATGCAGGCACTTCAGGCTTTACTTGATTGATCATTTTAATCACATATTTTAATCATTATTAAAAAGACACAGTTGAACACTTCATTATCAGAGCTGATTGATGGGGAGGAGAAGGGCCGGCCCCTTTTTCAGCCGTGTGACTGCGTGTTTCACCCAGCGCCAAAGTGGACCCACATGCTGCTTTCAGCGCTGGCTGTAGCTAATGCTAACTGCATTGTGATAATGTGCGGCTAATTCTATTGTCTCCCCTCATTTCACAGTGAGTGTGTGCACCTGGCTGTCTCTGTGTGTTGGCCCCTCTGCAGGCCCTCTGGGACACAGCGCCCCAAAAACCATATGGGGCCCCAACGTACCCGCAGGCCCCTCACAATTTATACTAATCAAATCAGACTGCCTACCCCCAGACACGGAGTCACACGCTTAGTGAAGGAGGAGGCCCTGCCTGGCCATTATTAGGAGAATTAATCACTGCCACACACACAATAGGAAACCTGCTAAGTGATCAGAACCTCTTGTCTTAATGCACACATAAAGACACGCTATGATGGATAATATCACTTGTCATGTGAAAGCGTTTGAGAGGAGTCAAGGTGAGCGAGTCTCAGCCACAGGAATCTTATATTGAGCTATAACGCGGTCAGATTTTATGGCAGCTTCCATCAGGGAACACAAACTGGCATCAGGCCTACTGTCCCTGACAATGACTAGATTTCAGAAAAAAACTAGTTAAATTTATTGTTATCAAAGATTAAATACATAACAATAAACTTGTTTCCTTATCTCTTGACTGTGCTCTGGACAGATATGCATTATCAGTCTGTGGGTGATTTAGCTGATGATGGGAAGAAGGAGAGAAAAGGAGGACTTTTATTGACTGAGAGCCTAATGTCAGACCATTGATTTCTCCCCACACACATTACTGTCATAATCACACTATTGGCGCTGGCAAGCTAATTATGAGTGGGTCTCCCTTTGTGTGTTACTGTGTGTGTGTTAGTCCGTGTGTGTGTGTGCATTTTTCAGAGCTAATGACTGTGTTCAATTGACAGGAAGCTCAGCAGGACTCACACACTGAACCACTGCAAGACAACAGGACACACTTGCACACATCACACACTTACTAAGCGGATGTAAGACAGCTTGCATCACCTCCTACTGTTTTTATTAATACTTCTGTCAGAAACATTAAAAGCCGCGGCTGGTTGCCGGAGCAATGAGAGTCCCTGTCAACATGTGCCTTGGTTTCTAACTCACTGGAAGAATGAGAAGAGCTGAGCTGGGCCTCGACATTAAAACATTACACTAATGAGGAAAGATGAAATTCTGATAGCAGCGCTGGGCTATTGGAATCCCTTAGTCTACATCAGATAATTATGATTGTGAATATTAGCAGGGTGAGAAGGAGCTGCGCTTGTGTTTAGGCGTGTTGTTTTTAGCCCAGCATATCAACACGCCCTCCTGTGCTACAGTACCTCCGCTCCAGGGTGCAGCTCCTGCAGGATGATGCGTATGTCGGGGCAGTCTTGTGTGTGGGAGCAGGGCGAGGGAGTGAGGGGGTCGGTCGGACCCTCGGTGATGGCAGGCGACTCATTTAGAACAGGGAAGAAGGTCAGACGGTCACAATCCTGTCCTCCCTCCTCTTCATCCTCTTTAGCCTCTGCTCCTACTTCACACAGGATCTTGGGCTCTGTTACAAAAAGGAAACAAAATTTTCCCACTGAGCTTCATCAACACCCACATTCGACAAAAAACTCAACAGGAAATGCTTTTCTTTACCTGTGTCTCCTGTTTTAGGTTTATTCTCCTCGGACATCCTTAAACCTAGACACAGTGTTCCTTGCATCTGTTGTAACAACATATGATACTGTTAAAGGTTAGACTCGTTTTAAAAAATTTGTTCGCCCCTGCTTCACAGATCCCACTCTAAACTGAATACCCGTTTGGATCTTCTCCAGGCCTTTCTGCGGATGCGTGCTCTGGTCCGGTTGGGTCCTTCGGCAGCATCTTGCACCCAGTCTTGTCTCAGCAGCACCCCTGGGCCGGGGCCGAACACAGCTCTCTCCCTCAGCAGCTCGGCCTCCACGTGCAGCCACTTGGAGCTCACTCTCTCCCACTCACTGGCTCGTAACTGAATAGAGCAAATACATAATACAGACATAAACATTATGCCAGATGCAAATTAGTTTTTTTTAATAACATTAATTTCAGTATATTCACGGTAACATTTCTGTCAAACCTGCAAGTGGTTTGTCCTCATGTTCTCAAACATGCTGTGGCCTCTCTGTCGATGCGACTCCATGCAGGACAGAAACTCCTACAAAGCAAACGAGAGTAACCTGATGGGTGCAAATGAAAAGAGCGGGCGGCACGATCGCTCTTCCTCTAGCTCATATTCTACACGCACAACTCACATCATGTTCACAGAGATTGTATATTCATAATGGTATTGTTGTTTCCTCATGCAATTACAATGCATTCATACAATTACATCTGTTCTAAATTGCATTCACTGGGCAAAATAAGCTAGTGGCTACAGTGGCTTACAATAACCCTGTCTGGAAATGTAATCATTTGTTGGTGTGATCTAATTAACATAAACATTAATATCACTGAGCCACGCCACAGTCAAGGGAAAGGTAAGTGTGTGTGCACCTTTATTGTGTATGACTGAGTGTGTGTGTGTGTGTGTTGAATAAAAGAGAAAAGAAAATAAACAATGGAAAAACCCAAAACAGAGCCGTATTGACACTGCAGGATGCTCATGTTCAGCAGACACACTGGGATCATATTCTGACTGTTAACTGCTTCATTAAGCCCATCATCACAGCAGTGCTCGCTGAGAGACTAGTGAAACAACATGTGTCCATCCTCGCAGCTGACCCAGGAAAGCCATTTAATTGACTGAATGAACATGCAGTAACTCTTTATATCGAGTCTTATTTACAGATGCTAATTCTGCGTTCGGCGGTATAACCCCATGAATGCAATAACTGATTCCAAGCACAATAAAAAAACCAACCACTTCTGTAACACGAGAGATGCAAAAAAATTAAAAGCGATTTCAGAATAAACCCATGCGTAAAAGTTGACAACAAACTTTGACAAGCCCTCTGGAGAATGAAAACTGTTTCTCTAAATGACTGACTGCCTGTCCAAATGAGAAGTTGTGCAGAGAAAGAAATAAAGGAGTAATTTGAGGGGAGATTATAGAAATATTACAGACAAAAAAGAGAGTAATAATGAAGTTTGCAAACTAGAGCCGTGTTGCGACAGATAAACAGCAAGTCGGCGTCATCATCTCCTAATTTCATTCCTTCATTTGGACAAACATAAGTAATATATAGCATTAATTACCCTATTTAGCAGATAGGAACCTCATTGGCTTTTTAAATGCTGCATTAAATACATAACTCATCTCTTCCCTCTGCAATTAACATCAGAACATCACACTCATTTCCATTTTAATGACTTCCCAACAATACGCCACCTTTGATGATAAGGCAACATAATGTCAACTTCATTCTGGGCTGGCAGTGAATGTGTAATGAACTTAACGTGATCATTAGTGCTGTTAATTATCTTTCTAATATGAGGACACAGATATGATTATGGAAACTGCATTCGCTGATGAAATAAATCTCTAGAAGGATTGCACTGAAGCTTGACTGAGGACACAGCCAGCCTATCAGTCTCTGTATTCTCATTCATTACCTACAGTAGGCTTTAAAACTCTTTTTTGGTTCAATAAAAGTAGATATCTGAGACTTGGAAACTATGCTCAGTGCTCTGCACAAATACATTACTATGGATCCAGTGACTGAAAAGAGACTCCCCACAAGCTCATGACTTGCCAACCAAAGGTCATAAGTTGATGATCCAGAAATTAATTAATGACTCACTTGTTTCTTCATGAGGATAAATGGCAAATGAGCAGACTGGCTGACCACTACTGATCATTTGAATATCAGTTTTATGAACGCTCGCTGCATGCTGCAACCTACAGCACTCAGAGCAAAGTGGTGCAACACGCAGAGAGGGAGAAGGCAAACATCCCTCCCTCTTCTACTCTGCCTCTCAGATGGAAAAACAATTCATCACCCTCTCTGATAGCCTGTCAAAGACTGATATGATAAAGAATAACATCAAATGAATAATGTTTTCATCAGATTGGTACCACTATAATTGCCAACCCGATTTCTGCAAGAGACATGCACAAACAAGAACACACACACGCTTTGTGGGGGTGAGACAGACACACAGACGCGGTAATTTCATGCCTGTGTGCCTGAGTAATATGTCCCCGCTCCCTGCTCCAGATGGCTCGACGTCTTAAGCGTTGTGGGGGAACTAATGATGTGGGCCACGTGTTTCGGGGGGAAAAACAACAATAAATGCGTCTTTAACCTTCAGCAGCAAACAGTGTGTTGTAGCGAGTGTTCCCATGGATAGGCCTAACAGATATCAATTACTATGCCCACTCAGGGGCAATCAGCTGTGATAATCCAAATCCATTTAAAGAAATAATCAAACACCCCCACAGGGCTGGACGGCCCACAGCACAAACACAGCAGTGACTTTGGGATGAGTGTTTGGACGCAGTACTCCTGGATGCAGGGGCACCTGGGAAAAGGTAGCAATCCCACACTCCTCTGAGGGGACAACAGTCACAGGCATGCACATCTCTGGTCCTGTCTTGTGCAAAATAACCAAACATGGAGGGAACATGAGTGTGTATTTACCTCTACTGTCACTGACTTTTTGTCTTGTTTGCCCAAAGCTGAGCGAACAGCACTGCTGATCATATCAAACTTCTTCTGAGAGCTGCTGGCCACCTTGTTCTTCTGAGACTCTGAGAAGACATAAAAACAAAGTTTAAATACCAAGAACATGGAGCTAACATTTGGGCATTCATTTATGAGTGAGAGCGAACCTGTGTGCAGCATCCAGGTTTTGTGTGCCATCTCCTCCCACAGAGGGCTGATGTCAGTCATGCTGACAGGCCCCGGCTCCGCCATGTGGCTTGCTGAGATCTCCATCTTATAGTTTTCTTCAAGCGTGTGCTGCCTCTCCGTCATGACCTTCGACCAGCAGGCCTCCGCTAAGGACACTAGTTCTCTGTCTGGAACACACACAAACACATTCCCTAGTGACCCAGTAAACCTATGGAGACTGATGAAAAATGCATAACTAGGATTACTGCTTTGCAGTTCTAAATCTCCACCAACAAGTTAAGCTGCATTTTACATCTATGTCTGTCCTCGAGAAGGTACTAATTCACACACATCTTCAACCCAGCAGCACAGAAGATCTATAGAATCACCTCAGTTTCAAGGTGGGCACCCAAGATCAGTGTCACCAGTTCAGTATCAGACCAAACGTGAATGTGGTCACAATCTTCCCCTCTGTTTTTGAGTTATGGGGATGAAACAATGGCCAGAAAAGTGTTTTTGCAGAATATTATGATGTCACAGTGAAGTTGACCTTTGACCTTTTGGATATAAGCTGTCATTACTTCATAATCTTATCCTATCAGACATTTGTGTGAAATTATGTCATAATTAATGTATGGATTATTGAGCTATGGCCAAAAAAGGTGCTTTGTGACATCACATTGACCTTTGACCTTTGACCCCCAAATTCTACAGACCGACAATCCAAAAACATAATGCCTCCAGCTGCAGCCCTCACCAGCACGGAAGGATAAAAATATCCGACTGAAGTCATGAATGTAATACCTGTCATACCTGTGGTAGCGTCTGCTCCGTTGCTGAGGCGTACAGAATGTCTGGTTTTGGTAGCAAACAGGTGGGGAGAAGCTTTACTGTTGTGCACTTTTTGTGGCACACATCCAAAACCTTCAGGATAGCTACAAAAAAGAAGTGTGAATTACCACTGAATCCTGGTTTCAACTACACATCTGTGTGTATCTGCATGTGGGCTATGGTTTCTCTATTACCTGCCAGATCGGATCAGCAACAGACAACGAAGAAGGCACGTGATGAAGTTCACATTTGAATTGTAAGTTGCCATGACCACGTCCCAGCGTTCCATAAAGGTCTGCAACGCCCTGATGACCCCTTCCTTTTCTTCTTGGGAATGTCGCGGTTGAGACAAGAAATAAAGCAGGACTTTATTGGTGCACGAATAGAGGGCCGACACAGTCCTCTCTTTCTGAGCTTGGCCTTTCTCCAGAGCCTGGAAGCACACAGCAGTGTATCTGTTATCAGTTAGTATTAAACTGATATTAAATATTGGTGACCTGTAAGCAGATTTTCACACTCCCATTGGCTAAAAGGAACTGTCTCCATATTGACAATTAACAGATTACTTTTAACTTCAATTTACAGATTAGTAGAAGTTTGTAGGTTTATGAATTATGAATGTCAGATTTATGGTTAAAAACGTTTTTCTGTATTAAGTGTCTACATGTATACGACTGTATGTACGTGTATCTCTGTCGTCTCACCACCACAATCTGATCCGAGAGGAAGTTGAGCAAACTCTCAGGGTCTCCCAAGAATGTTCCACTGTAAAGTTTCTGCAGCAGAGTCTTACTGAAGAGCACCACATTCTCCATTAACGTGCACATCTGTCCTTCAGGCCTCTCACTCTGGCAGTCTGAGAATAAAATAAAAAGCAGTACATTCAGACGAGGGATTTTTTTTTTTTTTTTTTTTTTTGCATGGACGTGATCAGACCAGTTAAAGCTATGAGGAAAGCATAATTTGTCATTCTACCTTGTGAGATGAGATGAGTGTTGTTTTCTTCCTCGTAGCTGAGCATGTGGATGATGTCCATGATAAACTCCAGCATCTCAGTCTGGAAACTCTGCCTCTGCCCCAGTGATGCACCTTCAGGGGAAAACTGTGACATTTCAGCAGATTATTAGTTTTAAAAAATGATTGAGAACAAAGAGAGACATTTTGATATGTGATTACTCTTATGTCTATTATTCTTGATAGTGAGGGGAACATCTTGTCTAATATGTCAAGTGTGGGTGTTGGTGTGTGTGCATGCAGATTAATATTGTGAAGCTGAAATCACCTATATGGAAATCTGTAGTTCTTGGCCTATTGGTGTTTTCTCCCTCCTAGTGGTGAATGATTTTATCAAGAGCACCGTGGCTCTGCCTTATTTAGTAACTGAGCAAAGAGTGGCACCTTCTGGAGAAATGAGAGTTGTGCAGAATTATATCCTGCTGGAGATCTTCAGTGGGAATGCATTTTGGCAATAATGTGCATGTGTTATATGTATGTTGATACCTGATACCTGTGATCTGTGAACTGACATAATACAGTAAATAACTGGTTGTATTCATATGTGTGTGTGCATTCACCTCCAGCAGCAGAAGGAGTGGATGTGCGCTGGTGGTGGCAGACACATTAAGAAGACTGTCCATTAGCAGAATACGGATGAAGTCGCATACTGGCTTCCTTCTTGACTGACTCTTGAGTGTGTCTTCATCTTCAGGTACACAAGGTTCAACCACACCCTGAAGGCAGTGAACAAACCAGTGAATAAGACCAGAGATGAGAACTGTTGGGGTTTTCATAAAGGCAGAGATGACACACAAACCTCTGAAGTGTCCGGTGGGTACACAACTCCAGCAAGAGCATGGAGGAACTCTGACGATGCCCACAGCGGGTCTCTGGGCCGGAGGTTATGGAGCAGACAAAGGAACTGCATCACACTTGCTGGGAGCTGCAACTCCCATGATGCATCAGAGTCTGATATGTGCTTTGATGGAGGAAGAGGCTGTTAAAACATTAAAGAAAAGCGTATTATACCTGATTAATTTGTGGTGCACAATACTGAGAAGATTTGAGGTGATTATGTTCTCACCTGAGTGATGATGACCTTGACTAATTCCAGCAGTATTGTAGCAGCTTCAACACAGAGTTGCTGAGCAGGACTGTCTGTTTGGCTGTCAATCAGTGACTGTAGGACATCATCCAAATGCACCTGCTGGTGACACATGATAAAAGATTATGACTGGGATGATGAAAAGGATGATTTACAAAACAAGAAATTACTCACCTCTCCCTCTGCAGTGTGACTGGCCTTCTTGCCCAGCAGCAGAGCAGCCAGGGCTTCGTACACCTGAGGCAGGTGGGAGTGTCTGATCAACAGGCCCTGTAGGACATCAAAGCCTGGACACGTGGTGCTGGAGCACTCATAGGACCAAGAATGGGCTCGAAGGTTGTCTGGTAACAAGACAAGACAATTCATTCATAGAAGTTGATTTTGAAAAATATTCTAAAATCTTAAATGACTGTGAATTTTAGATGTTTAAACACATTATGAAAACTATAATTTCCATATTAATTTTCATATTGAAGTCATAATGAGGTTTATGTGTGTAAAATCATGTTAACTGATTATCTAACTGCTGTTAATTCCACTGAACTGCATGTAACCAACGTTAAGATATAAAAAAACAAAAACAAACAAACCCAAATTTACACCACAAAATTTGGTATCAAATTAATTTCCTGGCATCACGATATGGTTCCAGCAAAAGAGGCAAATTGACAGCATTGAATTATTTCCCTGCTGAGTAATATGAGTAATCATTCAGCTTTATGTACCCATGACAGCAAAAGGTTCCTCCATGCCGTCTATGAGCGTTGCTGGGATTACCCCCTCTCTGAAGCTGCTCTGCTGGCTGGGACTCGACAGAAAGCATGTGAGCAGGACGAGACCCAGTTTCAAGGTGGAGGGGTGAAGGTGGGGCTGAAGGAAAAGCAGGAACCAATCACTGCCCAGGGCATTGAAAAAGGCCTTCTGCCGACTGGTGGGGAACAAGGACATGATGGACTAATTCAGCTACTGTTTCTGCCGTGATATTATGGCACATGAAATACTGGGGAAATCATTTCATAACAGATGCTACTCACTCTTTTATAACAAGGTTTTCTGAGTTGAGGATTTCACAAAGACAGAGTAACAGCTGGTTGCGGATCCAGATGAGGCTGGCTGGATCTTTACTCCGACCTGCAGCACAAATAGGACAAGTCTGGTAACTAATAACAACTCGTGTCATCCATGATATATGTATGTCCTGTGGTTGTGTGTTGTATGGTGTACCTGGCGTATCCTCTGAAAGATCACTGTCAGACATCTTGTCGCCTTCATTTGTGTTACTAAGAGGAGGGAGTGTGTAGACCAGGAAGAGCCCAAGTCTGACCAATACAAAGAAGACATTAGCTGATCTGATTAAGTTTATGTGAAAATGACTGGAGCACTTTGTTGTGGTTGTGTGACTTCCCAGACTGTACCTGCTAATGTCCAGAGGGGTGAAGTGAGCTTTTACAAGTGATGTGATGACAGCAGAAATGATCTTAACCTTCTGAACGGTCACGGCAGGATCAGAAAGCTTGAATAGCAACTTTGGTATCAGGCCCACACTGTGCATGACCTCAGCATTCCTGCTGTCACTGTAGACAATACAGAGAAAGAAACGGAGAGAGCATTAATATCAATCACAATCTGCTCCCACAGACAGAAAATCTAATTCAGCAATCCATGCACACGTTCAGTTACGCTCTTCTCTTCAGCCTCTGTGACTGATTCTGTTGAACATTCCCTTGACTACTTTAGTTGTACATTGCTGTGATATTGATGACAGGCTTCTACAGATGTTGACAGGAGAGCCAATAAAGCCTGTTGTCAATCCGTAACAAGACCCTCTTCGTTGTGTTATGTAACTTAGTGGCCATGTGAGTTCAGAGTAAATTAGATTAAAAGCTACAACATATTCTTTGTGGTGTGGTCAGATGCAGATAAGGTGTGGAAATTACCTTGAGGATTTCAGGATTTCAGCAAAGTGGTTCAGAACTGAAAGATCCAGATTATCTGATGTTTTCCGCCACATCTGAAAACAGGAAATAATCAGAGAGCACCAAAACTCTTATCTTAACTTCTGGATGCAATTAGAAATGTTCAAAATAAATACTGGGTGGACATAAAATGATCCACTCCCTGCATCCACTGAACTTTTTTGCTATGATTTGGATGCTTACCTCCAGGTCACACAGCAGGGCCTGGAAAGCAGGTATGTTCTGTAGGCAACCAGACCCCGAGCTCAGGTCCACTGAACTTGAGAGATACAGAACCAACTGAAAGGTTCTGTGGCTGACCAGACTGCTCTTCATCTTCAGCAGGAAAGCTAGCAGCTACAAAGAGAGCAAATTATACAAGGACAGATCATATCAGTAAGGTTGCAGAGTTCAATGTCTTTACATACATAATGTGCAGCTACAGTGATTTCACAAGATCCGACAGACCTTGTATCCATTGATGCGGTTCATTTCCCGCTGCATGGCAGAGTTGGTCTCCAGCACAGAAAGAAGAACTTTAACAGCTGCGTACAGAGAGCTATCGTCTGGTGCCATTGCAACTAGACTGAGAACAACTGCAGGCCCACCAACGTACAGGAAACCGTTGGATGCACTGCTGGGGGTGAACGTACGCACACCTAGGAAAAAGAGGCCGTGTGCTTAACAAATATTCCTGCAGGAATCAACTAAAGTGCCAATAAACTTTTTAAAATAACACTTTATTTACCAAAATGTCCAACCAGGGCTGCTCCTATGGTGCGAGCTGTACCGCTCAGATGCTGGCTGGTGTTTCGAGCGAGGAGCACGGGGGTGGAGTGATCCCGAGATGTTATCCCCATCTGTAATTACACACAATGATTGCTACTCTGTATCAAAACAACAAACACACAGGTTCAACGTGGACTCACCTTACCTCTTTAGCAATCAGCCTGCAGTCCACCTCATTGTAATCCTCTCTGATCTGTGCGACAGTTGTTAAGGTGGAAATTGCGGGGTTGATGCCAAATGAGATCCTCTCCTCAGGAACCAGCCTGAGAGGGGGAGACTCAGCATCTGGATCATGGCCTGGCCACAAACATGACGAGATAACGCAGGAAGGTAAAGTTACAAAAGTCAAATGTAATGTCACCATAAATATTAATACTAAGAGAAATTACTTGTGTAATTTATCATATTACACATAGCTTGTAACAATTTAAAGTAGCAGTAAAATAGTAGTAGAGTAGTCGTAAAATAGAGTAGTAAAGTAGTCAGTAGTTATAGTTGTTCTGCCTCAGTATATAAAGTATCCCCATATCAAACATCATCTGTTCTGCAGAGAAAATCATGCAAGTATGGAATGAAACTATGTCAACATAATTTACTGTGTGCCATGGCATGGTGGGAGGAAAAATTCAGAAAAGAACACAAAAAAGATAACCAAACAACTGATTGATGAAAACTACACTCCAATACATCTAGAAATAACCTCATCTTATTCCAAGATCAAAACCTCCTCATAAACACATACATTTCCAGATTCAGCATGTGTAATATGCTCTTATCTAGGATGACTCACAGGAAGTAAACAAAAGACCTGTCATACAGTAGAAACTCAGTTCTCACACAACATCCTGTGACTCACCTGTGTTGCGCAAAGCCAGGAAGTTGCCCACGTAGGCGGTGCCTTGTTGGTATATGACACCCACAGCCTCAGGATTCAAAGCCTCTTCAAACAGGTAAGCGGGACCCACTCGCCACACAAGAGCAGCGTGTTCCTTCCAGAGAGCTGGTGTTCCTATCAGTCCGTACACGTCAATCACGGCTGTGGGGTCCATGGAGGCGTACTGACCAGGGAATGGCTGAATATACCTCATCTGACAGAAAATGCACAAGTTGTGATGCATGAATACATAAATGATGCAATAGATCTAGAATCACTTCAATCATCAGCTCCTCGGCGGCTCTCCTCTAATCATACCTTTCCTGTCCCCACTGACTTGCCGTTGAAGTAGGCTGAGACCACACAGCTCTTCTTCACGTCTTTGGCTATGACCACAGCCAGATGGTGCCACTGACCTGGGACCAGCATGCTGGAGCATCCAAACCTCAATGACGTAGGCAAGGACGTGGGAGTGCAAACCTCTGGCTCCATCATATCTGCCAAACAGACATGAAGCAAGACATTCAGTCAGTATCTGCAGCATAAAGGCATGACGTGCTGTCCCACTGTAAACACACTTGATAAGAAATAGCTGACACTTGAGAGAGCTAGAAAGGAAGTTACACAGCTAAACACATTCTTGTAAATTCTTGTCAACTGTTACTGAAGTTCACTGAGGGCAAACATTGACTAAATGTTTATCGCTCTCACCCAGGTATGTCAATGCTTCCTCCTCTGTGGAGATGACCAGACAGCCATCATAGGCTGAGAAGGAGACAGACAGACAGATGTACTGTTGTTCAGTCCGGGACATGTGGCGAACCACTGACAACAGACGGATTGGGTGGGAATCGCAAGCCGAACTGAACCTGTTGATCTGGAACCAGCAGGAAAATGAGAGACCAGCTGTAGGGGGAAAACCCCGGCAGTCTAAAACATGAGAGGGAGATGATCAAACGTTTTATTCAGATTCGTTCACAAATATGTACATAGTAAACATTCGGATTAATCAATTACCTCCTCCGATTCCACCTGTTGAAATGGAATCAGCAGTCACTCCTTTCACTGTGGCCAGAGAGGGCAGGAAAAGGCAGCTGCAAAGAAATCCAGAATTTGCTGGTATTAAGTTGAATCCATTCTTCCTTCACCAATGAAATGTAATTGAAAAGTAATACACTAATCTTGCTTAAAATGTTGAAAATGATGATTCACCTTTAGCTTTATGCCTCTTGGAAATTAGTTCATCTTCTACTTATTAACTTACTTGTTAACTTATTAACTATTCACAGTAACAGAAAACCCTGGTTCTCTGCAGTTGCGGTAAATAAAGGGCCCGCTCACTATTTGAGGCAATAAGGTATACGCACACTATTTTTGTTTTCTTTCTCATCACTTGGTGCTGCAACAGTAAGTTCCATCTTGTCATCTATTCTAGTTTATGTGATGACTATGCAAGGACTCACCCATATCCACTCTCACTCATGTCAAACTCTACAAAGGCAGGAGAGGTGGAGACTCGGTGTGGTCTGAAGGTGCGAGGTGACGTCATGGACACCAGACTGATGAACTGGTGGACCGGGATTGCAGAACCAATAGAGGCCTCACCCCGAGCTGTGGACCGTAACAAGCTGAAGGTCCGCTTCAGTTGTTTTGCTGGAGATCCTGATGAGGCGACTGCCCCAGTGCTGGGACCTGGTTTAGACAACACAACCAAAACCAAGGATTGAATCTAATGTGCATCAGTGAAAACGATATAGTAGAAACAATAACAGAAAGATTAAGTTATTATAAGAGAACAAGTATGTACCATTTGAAACAGGAGCTTTGACCAGTGGGTGATGTTCTAGTTGCAATTGCATGGCTGTTTTGTCTGCCAGGCACATGAGGGGGTCCCCTAAACACAAGAACTTTCTGAGGAGAAAAAAAGCAACAACGCTTGTCAGACACAGAATATTGTAGCACAAAAAAATCCAAAAGCCTCTTAATCTTCAGTAGAATAAAAAAAATGCATGTTTGTTTCAGATTATGTTTCACCTGAACTCTGCATGTGTGATGGCCTGGGAGGAGAGCTTCTCCAAGATCCTTGTAACAGGTAGATGTAACAGGTGGTTTGGAGCCAGCAGCATGTGCTGACAGTGGGCCAGGAGGGTGGAGACCAGCCCCCCCTCACACATGACCTGCCGGTTTTGCTCAGATTTCACCATGGCCTGGATGTGGTGCACCAGCGAGAACTGGACCTCGATAGAGAGCTGGGGAAGAGGGAAATACATTTGTCTCATGCACATTGTGTATTAAATAGTAAGCAAGATTAGGGAGTGTAATACGTTCCAGTCTAGAAATGTACCTGTGGGTCCTCAGGAGTAAACACTGATGGAAGGAGAGTCATAATAACTCGGATTGCTCCTGGATGAAGAATAATATGATCGCAGGTGAACCTACTGTGAGTCAAGCAAAAAACACAAAACAAATGTAGGTATATAGGTATATATATACTTGTGTATGACCCCATTCATTACCACAACATAGATATGACTGTAGAGGAAATGAATCTTTTAAGACTATGGATGAGTCCTCCACCACCTCATGGTTGGAAATATCCACCTGTATTGAGACTCTGCACAGAATGTGGAAATACTGGATCCTGTGTTCCTGGATCTTCCCTGCGATTCCTCCACAGACGGGACAGGGGGGGACCCTGAATACACTCCTTCAGGTCTTGCTGATCCATTTCTTTTCTCTTTATCTCCTTCACACCCATCCTCAGGCTCTTGTCCCAAGTTTAGCTCCAGAGGAGAGTAGGTCCCTGTGGCGAACTGGTCCAGATAGGAGAGCAGTCTTATACATGTCCGAAGAGTGACGGGCAGGTTGGGCTGCGGTGTGGTGGAGGGAGAGGAGGGAGCTTCAGGGGCTTCAGCTAACTCGACAAACTGGTGGAAACTCTTTCCATTAGACTCCTCTGTAATATTGGGACAGGAGCCCACATCTCCATCAAACTCTTTCTCACAGCCTCCAGTGTGGAAGCAGCCCAGCTGGAGTAGAGCCTCTCCCAGCCTTTCATAAAAGCCACCAGTCTCAAAATGGTGTGCGTTTACTGTGTGAAGATGCACAGCCAAGGCCAGAATGTGGAGAGTCAGGAGGAGGAGGTCCAACAGCGGTTGATGCCCCAGGGACTTCCACACGTCTCCCCTGGGAGGGTCAGACAGAGCCCCTTCCATGTCGATCACCAGAGACAGCAGCCCGGTGAAACCTCCGGCTCTCCTGAATGCGTCCCAGCTGTTGGGGCTCTCCAGCACCTTCAGCACAGACTGAAATGCAGAAGAGAGAAGTCAGAGAGACCATTTGGACAGTTAGCTGGCGAAATCACCAAACACAATCATATATATGACAAAGCAGATTCTGTTTACTTTACTTTGAAGAGAATGTATTCTGATAGACGCCAAGCTTTGCTCAGAGTCTCAGCTTTTAAAAGCATCTCCCTAGTCAATTAAAATATGCCATGAAAAATAGATGGAACATATAGATATATCATAAATCATTTCTGGTAACTAGTTTTTGGAGGTGAACAAAATCACATTAGCTTTATTCAATTTAGGGACCTAATCCATCAGGTAGGTAATGTGTGAGGCTGAACGCACAGGGAAATGTGATTAACTGAAACTGGAGTAATCACAATGGCTCTTAACACTTGCCAACCCAGGTCGTACCCAATCTGATTGCCACCTGCTTTAATCATGTTAGAACACACACACATACACACACACACACACACAAAAGCTCCTACATGCATGCACAAACAAGCACAAGCGTCCACGCTCGCACACATTGAATACACGCAATATCTGCAAGTAAGTGCTCTTCCCACTGCCATCTATAAAAACGGACACATACAGTGGGTGTGTAACTTAGTTAAGCTTAATCAGATCTCTGTCCCATTCACTGATCTGATAGAGGTGGTAATCTTCAGCGTGCCACAGCACAAGGCTGCTAGCCTAATCAAATCGGTCCAGAGTTAACAGCTAAACCTGTTTTAGCAAATCAATCTGCATTTGTCTATAATGTAATCAGGGTCCCACATGCTAAGAAAATAAATTCACTAGTTTATAATGTTTTAAGTGCATTACAATTGGTTATGATTTGATGTAGAGTGGAGACTGCATGAACAGGTCAGCTGAGATCGCTGCATATCTGAGTGTTTCTGGACGTGTGTGTGCTGCTGTCTGCGACTGTGGATGCATGTTACATGAACAGTACCTGCAAGAGGTCCCGCTTCAAGCCAAGTTCCTGCTGTGTAGAGGAGCAGAGGGCTCCTATGGCTGTACTCATGAACTCCTCGGGGTTAATCTCAGCGAGCTGCTCCAGAATACTCAGAGTGGGACCTCGATACTGATCCTTATCCAGGAAGATCTTTATGTAGGGAACCATACCAAGGTCTCGCACTGAAACTGAAATACACATGCAAAAATGACATAAAGAAAAGAAACATAAAATTATAGCAGATGGTAAAACAGTAAGGAATTTTATAATAAAACTGGACACGAAAAGAAATGATTGCGTATACCTGTGTTTTTGATTGAACGCAAAGTAAGGGTTGACACAACTCGAAGCATGCAGGTAGTGAGCTGTCTCTCACTGTCCTCCACACATGGCAGCTGCTGGGGATCTAAAGAGCAAAAGAGGATCAGGTGTAAATTACAGAGTAAACATACAAGGTGAGAAGTTATGCATGTGACGTCTGGCTGCGTCGTTTTTTTATTTCAAAATGACTCACTTTGAAAGCAGCTCTGCTCAACGAGTTGTTCAAGATTACATCATTAGATTACATCATACAAGTTGATGAAAGAAATATGTTGGTTCATACTTATTTGAGTGACAACACCAGCCTTCCTGAGGATCTTGGCTCTCCTGCGTAGTTCACCGAGCAGCAGCTCCAGCAGACCCCAGTCACTCAGCACCTCAGCGAGCATGCCACTGCGCACCGTCATCCTACAGAGCAGAGGAGGTAGATCTTATTCAGCCCACATGAAGGAAACAATGGCTGGAAACAATGCACTTCTGTTCCAACAGCTGCCATATGTGATACTGGTCATTAATTCATACAGCAATATAGTGTATTTATACAAAACATTGGCTTCTTATCCCGTCTTACCTGCCCTGTGTGCACCTGAGTTAAGGATCAGACTAACAAAACTGTTGCATTTGGTGAAGATAATGTTTTTGGCTATTTCTTAGTCAAACTAGCTTTAAGAGTAAACTGACGGGAGAACAACAAATGACAAAGATCAGAAGATAAATTTAAAGATCAAATTTTAGGAAGGACTAAAAATTCTGAGTAATCTTGCCAACTAGTCCCACTCACCGGTGAAAACACTTGAGAGTCACCACTCCAAACTCTATTCCTGCCACTCCTCCAGCCAGTGTCCCAGCCCAGCTCTGCTTCAGCACACCAAGCAGAGCTCGCAAGGTCTCATGGGGAATGTAGTTCAGCTTAAATACCACCTATAGGAAAACAAGCATTTAATCAGACATCATATGAATGTTGTATCAAGGAAATATTATGCACAGTGACCCTGCTGTCAACATTAGAAGTCATACCATCTCCAGCAGTGAAAAGAATAGTTTTTGGACAGGAGCTGGTTTACGGCACAGGCAGGCAGCCAGCTGGGCCATTGACTGGACGGTCCACTCCAGGAGGAAGAAGTTGGCTGGGTCCCTCTCCCATATTGTCTGCAGGGTTCGAAGAAGTTGGCAGCACAGCAGAGAGTCCTGACAATGCAGCAAGGAGGCCTGTAGCAGGTGGAAGGCAGGCAGGTTCTTCACTGCTGAACCTGGAGACAAAGGGACGTTCAGAGATGAAGAGTGAAAAAAGTGTTAGTACACTTGACTTGCCAAAAGAGGTTTCGGGTCTTTAAAACAAATCCTATTGTTTGTTTAACTTTTTTTGAATTGGGGGAGAATGTATCCTTTACTAGTCTATGACATAAAATACTGCAAAAACAATATCAGCCTGGGGTCAATTTAACCAAAAGATGTTTTGAATTTAAAGCTCAATTTATCAGATTTTGACAGTCAATATCTGGGAAAAAGAAAAAACAAATAAATTACAAACAACCTTTAACAAACAACCTTTAACACAGAGCACACGCTTAAGTCAATTGAGTTACACATACATAGATAGATTGAAAACAACATAACACGCATGAAGGCGAAAGAAATGAAGCGTAATCTGCATTGATAGAGTTTGTTTGCTGCATTGTCAAAATATTCAGAGGAGATCTTAGATATTGGAGCCAAAACACACTTGTGTTTGTTGTGAATGAATATATACCTGGTTAGTAATAGGATTCATTTTCACACTTAGTCAAAATTGTATCAGAACCAAATAAGATCAGCACAAAACAGTTCCTGGTCCCTCTGCTGGAAAGAGATCTACTCCTTGATGTGATGGATGGGTGCTGAGTGTGTGTATCTGTGTGTGTGTTTGGATGGGTATGTGTGTGTATATTATGGACACTATTTATGAGTGTTGGATGGAGGTGTGTGTGCATCTATGATAGATGGCTGGTTGCTGTAGGCCAGTGGTGAATGGATGTGGGGCATCCTAACAGAGTTAGAGGGGAAGCCGCCACTTCATCATCCCAGACATAATCACCTCAGCTTCCTGTTAACCTGAGGGGTGTTGTGCATTGCAGCCGAGTAGCTGGGGGGGAATGGGGAGTCAGGTGTGTGTGGGAAATGAGGGAAAGGGAGTGGTGCAGTTTGGGTGGGTTATAAGAGGGCAAAAGTGCAAAGGAGGGATGAACTGTGGGGTCATTTGGGGGGGGTCCATTCCCTTTCCTAATTCTATCTTTGCTGAGCTATGCATGTGGTGATAATTAGATGATTTGGAGTGTGAATTCGGAAGGGATGGATCAGAGTTTATCCTCACGATACAATCGACTGAGATAATTAGAGGAGGAGTGGCAAGAGAATAACAATGCAGAACTAATGGTGAAGACTGGACCTACCATTGGTGAGCGGTGGGTCAAACTTAAAGCCTGGAGGCTGGGGGTTGGTGACACAAAGAGCCACTTTCAGTTCATTTTTTCCAAGGAGGGTGAAAGACGCAATGAGAGCCAGCAACTCCTCCACAGGCTGGAACTGATCCACAGAAACACCTTCCTCACAGCTTATGATGGTATAATGATAAAATGATAAAAAAAAAAAAGATAGAAAGTTAAATGAAAAGCAGAGAAAATAAAGATTTCTCTGAGCAGACAAATTACATTTATATGAATAATTGCAGTCTTTGAAGGGGATGTATATTTTGAACATGAAATTCCACTTCATTTCTAAGGATGGCTATTTACTAAAAAGACCAAAAAGACACAAATCATATTCTTTTAATACCTTTTCATTTCTTTAAACAAGAATGTCCAATCCTCAAATCTCATAGTCATTTCATTCCTTTTCTGTTCATGTGCTTCTATCTCACCGTTTCAGTATGTTCTCAAGGGCCTTGTAGCCGTTGTTGGTGTCAAACTCCATGAAGAGGGCTGGATTGAGGGCGTAGGTGTCTCTAATGAAGCTGAACACAGCCACAGCCACCTCAGCTAGCAGAGGTCCTGAGACGTCAGCGCTGATGTGCAACAGGTTCTGGGTGCAGATACGCACACAGTTCTTGCCTAATGAGGAAAAGGCAGTCTTGGTTAGTGAAGCCGTAAAAGATATACAGTACATCAGAACAACAGCGTCTGCACACTCCGGTGTTGTCACCACAAACAAGCAAAGCTTCAAGCACGCTTCTCATAAGGCTGTACAATACATAGTAGAATAAAAGCTTCCCCTAGGTTTAGCAAACTGCAATAGCATCATTTTACAGCAAAGAGTTATGGAGTTATGAAAGCAAAATGCTGGCAACTTCTTGGTGTCCCAAACAAATCGAAGTTAACTTGTGTGCACCAGAACATCTGAGTGAATTATCTGTGCTGAGAGAGACATCATGTGAAACATATTTGCACTGTGTCTCTCCGCTGGGAATCTGTGGTCATGTGTCTCTGTATAATCAACTCATCACTGGAACAAAAATATCTGCAAAAATTAAGTTACCTGATGAAACTGATTCACTTTCTGTGAAGCTTGTTTTCTGATGTATTTAATATTACTTCTATGTTCAGAGGATTCAAGGAATAGAGTCTACTATAACTAGGAAGCAGAGCAATTAGCTGATTAGCTATAACCAGAAATGATACAAATCCCAATAGTTTGGAGTTACCTCACCTAGCAAGCTCGGGACAGTGTTGCTTGTTGCTACAGCAGAGATTGCTTTGAGGACGCGGGTGGCCTGATGCCTCCAGGCGGCACTTGTCTGGTCCCATAGTGAAGTGAGGCCGATGATAAGACACTGCAGTTCCTGAGTTTCCACCAGTCTCTCTACATTGACTGGCTGCCTACAGAGCTGAAGGAGAACCTGGAAAAGAGCAAGGAAGAAGTTTAGAGTTAGGCCAAAATCTAGGGTAGGAAAGTAGAGCTTGCATGATGAGGAGAAAATGCCTCCATTGACCTGTGTTAGTGGCTCCTGAAAGGTGTCTTCTATGGCCACATTCTCCTTTTGAGGTGGAAGGCACACTAGCAGGTACAGACATTTCACCAAAGCAGTCGAGAGCTCTGGGTTTATACAGGACAATATATCCTACAAACAGACATGTACACAAAAATCAGTGTTCACATTTTGATTTTATGTTTTCTCTATCTAAAAAAAGAAGGATTCCTTTATTTCCAAAATGTATTTGTGATACTAATAATAATAATAAGCCATATGGTCCTAGTTTGGGGAAGTTTGATGTGTGAAGATTGTGATAGAAAAATCTCATAATTATCAACATGGAGAATATGATGTAATGTTGTCCAACGTCCAATACAATAAAGGTAATTTCCATGAATGAGCGACTCCAATCAAATGTAAAAAGGTTGTCAATTCAACAGCATTGATCAACTACAGAAACCTGACTTTGAAATTTCACTTTCACTTTGACACTTAACGAGCACTCACTGAGCTGTCAGCTGTCAGCAGCAGCAGAGACTTTAACAGCAGCCATCCTGCATTTGTCTCCTTTGTATCCTGCTTCTGGAAGAATTGCACCACCTCACCACGAGCACCCTCTGAAAACACAACAAACTTGCTGAACAATGACCCCAAAGACTGAGAGGTCATGAACAGGCCAAAGACAAGTAAGACAGGAAGACTGTTTACATAATGATGCTGCTTCTCTTCACAATCAGCTGCCACAGGAATCAGTCAAATCTATATCCATCTTCATTTCTATATTCAAGTGCAACAGCATTCAAATAGAAAGCAACATGCATGTCTGAAAAGAGTCTGGGTGAACAAGTGCTCTCAGCAATGTTTCACTTCTGTTTTCAGTGAGAAAATTAACACCGTGTTTCTATTTTGGCAAATTCAAGTCGTTGTGCTACACAACAGTTACTGAAAAATTATTTTCATATGCACCTAAAAAGAGCAGTTGAGTCTTCGTCTTTTTCGTGTGAAGCACTTGGTGCATGTAATTTCTTTGTTGTAAAGCACTTTCAGCTGTTTTTCTTTAATCAAACACGCTATACAAATAAAGTTTATTGTTATTATCAACTTATGAAACAAAAAAGAGAAGTGTCGACTTCCCAATAAACAAAAAAGAAAAAACAGAAATAACAGTGACAGGGAGACAGGGAGTGAGACATGAACATCAGATCAATGTCATATCAGAGGAAACACATAAGAAAAAAAACCTACTGGAAAAATACCACAGCCCACCTAAAAAGCAGAAGTAGATAGTGGAGGTAGAAAGTCCCTCCACCTGAAAAAAAAACTGCACTGTTGTTCCTGGTGTGAGCAGTAGTTAGTACCTGCAGGCCTTTCTGCCAGTCTGTTGTGGATGTTATGGATGACAGTGTCAGCGGTGAGAGCTGCGAGCCCCTTTATGTTCAAACCTTCAAGTCTGTCACCATCCTCACACACCTGGGATCAGAGAGGAGAGAGTCCATCATACAAAGATACTGAAGAGCAAAAAAAAAACACCTGAAAGCCACATGAGAGGATGTCTGTAGCTCTCTACTGCAAATGGCATTTCTGAGTGAAAATGGTATCTAAGCATTTCTCTAATATGAACTTTCAACTGTTTTAGTGTGAAAATAGTGGCATTAAATGACTGTATGAACTCATGTATGACACATTTGCTCTGAAGGTTTCTGGTCAACTATATTTGGTGCATTATGAGATGCAGTGAAACAATGTAACCCTATTATAGTTGGGTCTCAGATACGCTGGATAATGCATTACACTATAAATAATAGAAGCCAGTGTATATGATGTATATGCTCTTTTCACTTCCATAAGAGGATATCGCATTTCACTGAGTTTGCTGTTCTTAAGTGAGGCCCTACATTCTGGTTAAATCTCTGGTCATGGGGCTTATACATACACTCACACACATAGTATACACACAAAGCAAATACTTATTATGTCTGCAGCTGTAAGCCCGATCAATGGTGTTATACACACACACAGATCACACAGATGGAATTTACACTGTGTGTGCACGGGTAAAAAAAAGTGTGTGGAGGTTTCTTCATCAATGTGACGCAAGTTGAGAAATTCCTTTTTCCAATTACTCAAACCAAGGCCTGAAGCCGATACTGACAGCTCAGTAAACTGTATAGATTTACAAAGAGACCTCATATACATTCGTTCAAGGGACAGTAATGGCATCAGCTGAGGGCCAAACATCTGACTGCCACCTCACATTGTTTTTATTGTTCATTCAAGCAGTCTGGAACAGTTTTGGAAACCACAGCGTCCTGAGGCATCCATTGAACCTTTTCAAGGTTAGATGTTAATTAGAACTGTGGCTCCACTTTAAATTCTGCTGCCGTGATTCATTAATGATTCTCCAGATGATGGTCTCTATTTATTTGTTTAAAGAGTTTGACAATAGAGGACCCTTGCATTCATTCAGAATAGAAAAAGAAAGAACTCACTTGGTTGATTGATGAGCTACAAAATATAACTGAGAAAATGATGAATGGCTGAACAATGAGAGATAAATAGTCACACATTGTTGCCCCAGTACCTGTATGTAGAGAGGCAGGACTTTGACTAAATGCTCCTCTTTCTGCTCTAAAGGAACGTGGTCAGTTCTGTCGTCAGGGCCCGAGCATGCGTGAATTCCCAGCTCCTGTAGTTGTTCTCTGAGCTCTTGCAGGAGTTGAGGGTTCCTACAAGAGCCCTCCACTTTGTCCACCTTCAACTCCACAGAGACAGATAACTCTCCTGAAGCACTCAGCTCTCCAGTTTCTTTATTGATCCTTTCCCCTTTAGCAGTCTGGTCCTGGAGGGGAAACAAGAGAGCCAGGCTGTTCCATTTTTTTTTTTATAGATATCCTGAGGTTACATAATATCCCAAATATCATTTAATCATACTTCCTTGGTCTGTCTCACTTCCTTATATAATTTTGTCCCCAACCTTCAACCCTCCTCCGCTACCCCCTGAGCACATTGAGAAATCACCAGACAGAAGAACAGGCCACTGGCAGTCATGTGCCATTCTCATTAACTGGTTATCAACCTCTGTGAGGGACCCTCGGGTGTAATTGATGCTTAACTTTTAGTAATTGGAAACATATAATGTCAGCAAGTGTTGTTTTTCAAGGATCAAATTCACCACTGCATGGCCAACTTTTAAAACAGTCCTGTCACTTACAAGCGAAATAAATTTGACATTTGAGGTGCACATACACAAAAGATGGAAAGTTGCAGCCCTTTGTTCTTACAAAATCAAACCCTAGGATCTTCTCATTGTTGCCCCTAATGTTGCCAAACTTATTGATCATGTGAAATAATTCCTGTACATTTTGAAGTCCTTCACACAATTTTACGCTTCTCTGTCACACCAAGCGTGGATAAAAAAGTCCTGCTCCCAAGCAGACGTGTTACTGTACGACTGAGGCCTGACTAGGGCAGTGAGTCCTCTTTAGAGTGATATTATTTTGAGCACTTTCTATTTAGAGACACACACTCATGATGAATAATGACAGTCTTGCTAAACTGATTAGCAAGAGCCAGTAGAATCAGTTATGAGGGTAAGTAAAGGGTAAGTCAGTCCACATTCCTTAGAAATTCATGAATACTTTGATGTTGTCTCATGTGAGAATGTTCTGTGTCACTCCTTAGGGGTACAGTGACACAACTGCTGCCTTCAATATGCTCTTCAAAAGAATAAAATCAGCCAGGCGACACACAATTAAATCCTCAAAAATCTTACCTGCAGTCGTGTGAGAGCCATCTGGGAGTTTCCCAGTTCTAAGACGCTATCATCTGTGTTGTGTTATTCCAACTGAGTGAGTGGTCTGTCTCTGCTCCCATGTCAGGAGGAAAGACAAGCAGAGACCTGCTAGGACATGACTACCACCTACTGTACAGACCCCTTTGTAGAACTGCCCGCCCCTTACTAATCTGCAAGAGTGAACTGAACTTTGAACAAGCAGAGCGACTCACATCAGCTGGCCCAGGTCATGTGCCTTCTTACTTCCTCAGAGAAGCAGAAGTGAAAAAGTGTTGTTGAGCTGGTTAGATGGGGTCCTCCCACTGCAGCTAAAAGAAGAAGAGTCTCTTTGCTTTTTATAGAGGTGTCATGTTAGACTGACATGATATGAATCACAATGACAGGCTCCCATGATTCACAGAAGACGCCAGCAAACACAGCTTGTAATTATAGGTCTGTGTGGATAAATTGAAGGCTTTGACTTACAGGTGAAACAATTAGAAACACGTTGCTTTTTTGTGTGTTTGTGTGCAGAAAATAACTGGACAGACAGGCCCATTTTACTGTGCTTAACAGTGATTAAAAGGTTTCCTAAACAAAGCTTTAACAGTATCCAAAAACATCCTAACACCTGTTGTCTGTGTTGTCCTGTTTTATTTTTTGTTGTTGTTTTACATTTGGCTCACCTATAGGGTGTTCAGTCATAACAAGGTGGTTATGGTGGTTTGAGTGTTTGTGGAGCATAACTGCCCTGAGATTGGGAAACTGCTGTGTGTTTGTGTTACATATGTGACATAGAAATTCAAAGCGGTGCTACCATAATTTAGCCAAACAGCGCCATCTTGTGAGTAATAATGGTATAGAAATATGATGAAAGCAGATATTTCGAGAAAACGGTGTCCCAAAAAATAAAGACAACCTTAAAACCTGCTGAGTCGTGGACCATAGACTTTTTGTTAGACATTTTAGCAGAAGAACTATGCGTTTAAGAAATGACATTAATGATGCAGCTATAATTTTATCTGTGGTTTTCTGAACAGGTGCATGATAACTCAATGGCATGGTTTATTGTGGCACTGAAATTGAAAGATCATTAATGTTATTAATTACACCCTCATCTAATATGAGAAGTAAGAATGTCTACAACGAAGGCAGTCTGCAACCCTGCAACAAGAAGAGTACACTCTGATATCTAAATATCTGAGGTAACAATAAACGAGATGATAAATCCAAACTACTCAAATCAAACACTGTTATTGAATTTGAACATTTTTTTTAATTTATTTGAAACTTATTTGTCGTAACATTGTAACACAAAAAAGGAAAAGTTGCCCAATTGTCCGTCCCGGCTCCCTTACAATCAAGATGGCGACGAAGATAACAAAACGGGGATTTATTTGCCTCGTATCGTGTCAGACTTTAGTAGATCATAACATATTGGGTTGTGAATTAATCTGCAGATATTCCGGTTCAAGATGAGGACAAATTTTTCTATGGATGTCATTTTTAAGTCATGATAAAGTCCAAAATGTGGCCTGCAACTGACTGGGTAAGCTTTGTTTTTAGCCTAACCGATTGCCGGAAATGGGTTTTGTTATGTTGTGACGCTTGTCGTAAAAGGTGAATACAGCAGCCTAAAGCGGTTTAAAACAGAACAGTCAATTTGAAACTTAAGAATTATGATGTACAGTCGTAGATCTGTATGATTTATAAGTTATGCATATCTTACATGGATGTAACCATTATTCTCATGCAATCATACAATTAATCAAACAATCAGGTTGAGAACAATACAACAGACAGCAAACTTGAGATAACCTGCACTTTTTAAAATCCATTTTTAAATCAATTGATTACATTTCTTTTTCAGTTGCAACCTTGATAATGAAGTAATATTTTTCACCGGCTCGCATGATAGTAGAGTTGTGTGAGTGCATGTGGATTCTTATAACATCTTATGATCCTTATGAATTCTCCTTCACATCTTTCTTTGAACTTATAAACTTTTCCATTGAGGTCAATAAAAAGTGTTTAGGAAAAGAAACAGGACGTGATTACCTGCTGTTTTCAGTCACTAACAAAGACACCTCCACCGGTCACAGGAAGCACCATCACCTGCTGAGGTCAGAGCCACCCTCATCCCCCTCCATTATCCCCCATTTCCGGGCCATTTTATTCCCTCTGCAGGCAGGTTTATAATGTTGCCTCCAGCTGATATCACTTCATTGCTTGTATAGAGATTTGGCTAAACTCGAATCATCGCTTTCTTTTCACTTTACTAACTTTTGTAAGCTGACAACTGATGCAATGGATTCAATGACATTTATCCTGTCTGAACCAAACATGAACACTGCAGGTTAACCGTATAATTATCCTCTACTTTGAGTATGAAATGAAAACCAACAGGCGGGAGTCATAAGAGTCACAAAGCATGATGTCTTTTCCTTCAAATAACTTTTCATATCTTTCCATTTTAAATTCCAAACATTTATTTTAAGCTTAAAAAATATTAGTTTCTTCAAATAAAGTGTTTTTCAATTTCAACCCCGATACGAACATATACCTGATGACAAAAAACGAATAATAAACTTTTAAGGTTTTATCTTATTTATAGAGACGACTGTTTTGTTGACGCGGTGACATCACCGGTCATGTGACCTGCTCCGGCCAACCGGGTGTCCAGGCCGTGGTCCGCTTCAATCAGTTTAGCACAATGAAAGATCCCCGTTACTTCGCAGAGAAACATGATCTCTCTTCTCACTTTGCATCGTGATGTTGTAGCGCTTCGTCAGAGGAGCTGATTTTGTCTCCGTTGCAGTTTCCGCCGGTGGAAATAATAACAGGTCGCGTCTGTGCGCCATCATTATGCATCCGATGCCCGTGTGCTCCGTCAGCGGCGGAGACATATTTGACTGTATACAGAGAGGAAATGTTGAACTGTGTATGCAGTTCCTCCAACATGACCGATCAGTCCTCAAACAAAAAGGTGAGCTAGAATTACACGTAATAAAAAAAAATCACATCTTGATCTTGTCTGTGTTGCTGTGCTACTTGCAGCATATTTATAAAACCACTACTTCCTGTGTTCCTGTCAGCATATTCTAGTTTTTAGCCTTTAACTGGCAGTGATGGTATTTCCTGATTTTCTGATTATGAATGAATATTGTTTACCTGTTACACCTGTGTCACATGCCTGTAATGCACATTTTGTCTTCTGAAATCTGTATCATATAACCAGGTTAAGTTACAATGAGCAAATGTTATAGGATGAACAAGTCTAATTTTACATTGTTATTGTCAAAGGACCACTTTAAACTTTATCTTGCACCAGTGTGTCCTGATGTGATTTTGTCACAATGCCAACAGGAAACCTAACCCTGCTGCACTCCTCTGTGAGATGGTCTGGCACAGATCTAGATGGACAGATCCTGTAACAACACAGCACAAAGTCACATTGTGCCAAAGGGAACCCTAACTCTGCCTCCAGAGGGTTTTAAAGATCAACAGGCTGACAGGCCGTGCATTTACGTCAGGCTTATATTGTTAGTCACAGAGCCTGCAGGTCAGTTTGAAGGTCTGCATCTTCAAACCTGACTGTGATGTGTTTGTCTTCACCCAGGTTGGGGTGGTTTCACCCCGCTGCACTACGCTGCCCTCCATGGTAACCGCGCCCTGGTCGATCTTTTCCTTAGTAATGGAGCTGACCCTAACCTGGCATGTGATGCGGGACAGACAGCCTTTCATTTTGGCTGCAGGTGAGCAATAATTGCATATTTAGATCTCGAGTGTTCAACAAACCTGCCTAGATTCCCAAAGTGACAATGGCAGGATCTGAGCATTGTGCTTTACTGTTCTGTACTGGATCCTGTGTAATAACTGCGTGTGTTTTTGACTCCCATAAGGCAAGGGAACATCTATATCATGCATCAGATGATGCAGTATGGGGCTGACTTGCGCCTCATAGACCTGCAGGGGAAAACGTCACTGCATCATGCAGTTACTGGGGGCAACATGTGAGTGAAGAAACACCACATCACAAATAAGTCTGATGTTTTTGTCTTGAGTTTGTGTCGTAACACAATCACACACAAATATATCATCTGTGTGCTAACTGTTAATTATCTTTCCCAGCGTTGCAGTGCACTATTTGTGGGAGACAGGAATGTTCCGGTTCTCAGACACAGACATGTACCAGGTGACACCCCTTCACCTGGCTGCATCCACAGGCAACACAGAGGTGGTCCGCTATTTGCTCAGAGACCAGGTATGAGAAAGTCCTGACTCTCTCACTCACTCACATGCTCCAGTTGGCTGTTGACATTAAGATAAAACTTTATCTTAAACTGTCAAAAATGCATTATTGCTGCCACACCTACTGAGACTTAACGGGCAACATTGTACTCTTCCTGTGCGTTATTTAATCTCTGGCTGCTTTAAGTCACTTTTAGCTTATTGTTTTGGTGCTTCGGTTCTTAGGCCCTCACATTTACATTTAATTGTCACTCCCATCAACTCTTCATATAAAAATGTAGGCAGCCATTTTCAGCAAATAAGATCAGATGAGTCTTTACACAACCCTGCATAAAATAGCTAAAAGCAGAAATAAGCAGCTGGCTGGTGAAAAAAGAAACACAACCCTCTTTGGATACTGTTGTTGCTGATCTGCTGGATGTGTAAAAAGACAATTGTTTATCGACAACTTGACAACCGAAGATATATGAGGGCTGTCTTTTCTTTCTGCCCCTCAATGGTCCCAATCCACATAAATGTAGCCAGGGCTGTGGACAATCTTAGCCCATATAAAAGACTTGGGAATGAGAGAAGGATCAGTTAAACCTAAAGATGCTCTGTGAAACGGCCCAGTGCAGATGTCTTTCAGCAGCAATGCATCTCAACTCTGTTTGTGTCAGAGATGTGCTGTGGATGCAGTTGACCAGCAGGGGGCGACAGCGCTTCACGTTGCAGCAGAGAGGGGCGGAGTGGAGGTGTGCTGGACACTGCTGCAGAGAACAGGCTGCAGGATGCTCTATGAGAAGAACCACAACGGCCTCACACCACTGGACCTCAGCAAACAGGGGAAAACATTTAGGTGAATATGCTGTCTCTAGAAATCTTTGGAAAAAACACTGACTAGGGCCACTGCATGGGATGGTAACACCCCTCAGTACCTTTAAATATCCTGTATGTTTGCATTTCCACATAGCTTTTTTCTCTTGGGATCCTGATGCTGATTAATACATTTCTATACTGTGTGTTTTTCTCTAGACATCAGCAACTCACCAAGCTACTGAGTCGGTACATTAATGAGCCAATACACCACAAGCCCAGAGAATCTCATGGTAAATATCACTCTGTAGTTTCATGTAGTGGTGAAAACAAAGATGATGGTAATGATGATGATAGTAGTGGCACTGTAACATTTAAAATGCTGTGTATTTATGTGTTGAGTTTTTCCACACATCTTTTGTCTGTTATCTATGTCTGTTCTCACCAGTTTTGTATTACTGGACACTGTTTTTTCCATCCCTGAGTGGAGCTGCCATTCTGCTGATAGCAGCCATGGTGGGAGGCTACGGGGGGCTAATCTGCGGTTTGCTCTTCCCCTGGCTGGCCAGAAGTATCTTCACACAGTACCACCGCATGACCACGTACCAAAGGTTTACAAACACAATGTTTATCAGAAAGTCAACATATTTCACTGTGCGTTATACCTCTGTTGAAATCATATCTATCTTCCTTCCAGGTTACCCAACCCAATCTACTTGGGAACCCTGATGGCTGGCTTGTTCCATTCCCTGCTCTGCTTCTATGGAAAAATAATGCCTAATATCCTTAACAAATGTCGCACACATTAAGTCCCATGCCCATGCATATTCTTCTATTATCTGGGTTTTTTTTGCCCTGCTGGAGTTTCACATGAGGATCTCAATTTATTTTGCTTCAAAATTTGATACTGACTATTATAATCCTCACAGGATGGTGCCACTGTCAGGTCAATCAACACTTGGACCAACGTTTTGGTCAATGTAAGATATTCTAAAAGTGATAGTTGGATCTTTACGAAATGACCTGTCAGTAGTCATGGTCCCCATAGGATGAATCCTACTGTTTTTCATTATCCTCTGACCCCCTGTCCAGTGACGCCACCAAGCAAAATTTTTCACTTGTACTCAGTAAATATCAAAATTTAATGGGCATAATGCAGTAAAATTTGGCAAGCGCATTCATGCTCCCCCAAAAATACATCTTTTGCATTTTGGACACCTGCTTTCTTGTCAACATCTTGGCCTTTCAGTGCTCTCCTAGTTGTCTTGGTCATGCAAATATACACAGTAAGGCAGATGTAATCTAGGATTTTGTATATTAGAATCCTTAACCTTCTGAATGTGTGTGGCCAGCCAGTGCTCTGGTCCAGGTGTCAATGGTCCACTTCTCCCTAGTCCTTGGTTTGTTCTGTAAGGTTCTGACTCAGGACCCAGGGACACTGGACAGAGCAGATGCAGATCCTCGGTTCTCCTGTGTTGCTGACCTGGTGGAGAACAACCAGAGCCCTCACAGGTTCTGTCCATACTGTGAGGTAAGACATTCATACTGCTCATGGTTCAGAGAGTCATGGTGTTTTGTGTATTACCCCCATATCTACCTTTTTATCTAATTATATAACTATCTAGTTATTCATCTTTCTGTCTAGATCTAGAAATGTACATGCAGCCCTTCTACTGTTGGCATGTGCCTTCACATTGTCCTCCTCTTCAAACAGTTCTTCACATACCCCTGCTAAAACCTGTCACAAACCTGTAGGAACTAAAAAACAAAACCTACTGTGTGCTTTTGAAAAAAAAAAAGTTAAAAACTTTTTCTAGTTCATGTGCTGCATCAGTTCTTACTAGTCTGTCACTCTCCCTGTCTTTGCTTTCCTCATAGCTGTTTCCGCCCGACTACACTAAACACTGCAAGCTGTGTGAGGTGTGCATTAAAGACTACGACCACCACTGCCTTTTCCTCAACCGGTGCATCGGTCGGGGTAACCACCGCCTCTTCCTCTTCTTCATCCTCTCCATGGTGATTGCCCACCTTCTTTTTGTTACCACCTCAACAAGTTACCTGTTTGACAAGATGCCGGCAGGCAGTCACAGCTTTTCGCTGTGGCTCACATTGTTAGGGGAGGAGTTCTGGGTTGTGGTCATGATGAACATGAATGCCCTGACGCTGCTTTGGGAGGTGTGGCTGCTGACCGAGCAGTTCGATGCCATTGCTTCGGGAACGACCACCTACTTCCGACAGTGCGAAAGCTCAGCACGACAGAGGTCACTGGGACAGCGTTGGGTTATAGTGCTGTCGTTTTTGCTGGAGGGTCGAAGACGGGTGGGCAGACAAACAAGAGAGGACAAAACTGCCATAGACATTTAAGAGTGTCGGTCTGTCTTTGTATCCAGCTGTCTCGAAATTGTTTAGTCATTGCTCACTGACAAACGTACACACTCGGTTTACACAGTCTTTGGTGTGCACTCAACTTGTGAGAATTCAGTACTTCTCTATTGCCATATAACGTGTTTTACTTGAATGTAAAAAAAAAAAAAATGTTGTATCCAGTATTCTATTTTAATATACAGCAGACTATAGAGTAGATTTGTCAGCAGATTTGTCCACAAAGTGACTAGCGGGATAACTAGCACTAAGAGTTTAGATTCTCCTCTAGTTTTTAGAGACCTCACTGAGTACTTGTTAACTAACTTATTGGTTTACATTGTTCTGTGTAAAGCACTGTATATTTCCTAAACTGTGTTTTAGCAGTGAAGCACCACATCAGCCTACTTTTTAAACGTCATTGTTACTGTTAGTTTTTAATAAAAGTGTGTCAGGTGTAAAGCATAGATCAAGGTTGTGAAGATTTGTGCACTCATAACATTAGCAAACCCTGTGATTAGCTAGTGATAATGGTTAATAGCGAGTGCACTGAAAGGCTTTGTTCCTAACATAATGTCATTACCTCTCTGACCTGCTCCCAGTCATTTGAGCCATGACACTTCCTCTGCTCTCGCTAATGAGACATGCTCTTTTCATGCCTTCAATTAAACACACTCATTTCCTTCGTGTCCCTCAGGACTATATTTCTAGATTATAGATGATGTTCCCCACACCCCTCAGAGGCTGGTGTGTCTGGACTATGTGAGCGGCTACGTCACGTGGTATTATTTAGTGTCTGCTGTATTGCCTGTCATGCTTATTGGAGTGGTTAAGATGAGCGCATGTGAGCCTGTGAAACTGAGTGCTTTTACTGTATTTCTCCCATCCCTGGATCAGTGTTATAGTGTTTTACTGGCTGCCATTTTGTCGATATCCCAATGTAATTTATATGTACTGATGTATTTTATCTGTGGTGACAGTTTCTGTTGGTTTCCAAAATGATACCATGATGTTTTTCTTCTGTAAGAAAAATATGTTTAATAAATCACTGAAATCTGCCATTTATAAAAAATAAACTATCTCTCTTGTGTAGCTAGGAAGAAATAGAATCACTTCAGATTCAAAGCTTCTGACCTTCCCTCTCAATTTACAGAGGCAAATTACTAACCAGAGCCAGTGCATTCGATTTAGCAGGGAAAATATACAACCCTGATTCCAAAAATGTTGGAATGCTGTGAAAAACATAAATAAAAACAGAAAGCAATCATTTACAAACAAAATGTGTTTGCTGCAGTTTTACAAAGTGTTCCTGAGCCAATGTTGTAATCTCCTTTATACAATCATGTGTTTGACAAAGTGTTGAACCCTGTTTTCCTTTGAGTATATGTCTTAGCAAATTACAACCCCAATTCCAAAAAAAGTTGGGACGCTGTGTAAAATGTTAAAAACAGAATTTGATGGTTTTCAAATATAGAATTAAAATACTGCAAAGTTTTGTTTTGTACAGAGATTTCTCCAGATTCTCTGAATCTTTGAATGATATTTTGTACTGTAGATGATGAAATCCCAAAAATTCTTTGCAATTTTACCCTGAGGAATTTTATTCTGAGACTGTTGAACTATTTGCTCACACAGTCTCTCACAGAGTGGTGAATCTCTCCCCATCTTTGCTTAGTTGGGAGATGTTCCTCCAGGTGTTTTTTTTTTAGCATTACACAACTTTTCCAGTGTTTTGTTGTCCCTTTTGAAACATGCTGCTGGCATCAAAATGAGCATATATTTGTCATAGAACAATAAGATTTTTCAGTTTCAACATTTGATATGTTGTCTTTGCACTATTTTCAATTAAATAGTGTTTAAATGATTTGCAAACAATCAAATTCTGTTCTTATTAACATTTTACACAGCGTCCCAATTTTTTTGTATCGGGGTTGTACAGTGAGAACATCTGCAAGAGAAACTCATAATAATTTTTACACAGAGATCAGCAGTTTTCACTTCTCCATCATGGCAGCTCACTTCCTTTAGTAAGAGACAGACTGAAAAAGCAGAGGACAGCAGGAGCGCTCACACAGCTGTGTTTTATTTCTCTGTAAAGCAGTACCTGTCACAGCAGCTATTGGGACTCTGATGCTTTCTGGTGAAGCACAGAGGCTCTGGCTGCAGACTGAGAGACGTCTGGTCTGCCCGTCCGAGATGACATGGCAAGTAATACTCGCATGACTGTCTTTATTTCCGTCCTTCTATCAGAGTCTGTTCACATCAGCATTCTTCAGGCGCACGTCACTGCTGTGTTAACGATGGCAGCTATAGTAGTCCCTTCTCTTTGGGTATGTGGATGCCATTTGATTTGTTTCTTAGTGATTATCAATTAAGTAGAGGACTTTCAATGTTGCCATTGTTTAGACTCTGACTGTGTGTGTGTGTGTTTGTGTCTTTCTAGAAATGGCCCCAGTGGAGAGGGATATACTGTGGAGACGGGTTCACTGCCATGAAACCATCCAGGACTCTTCTGACCAGTGACAAACCAAAGGAACTGGCAGGTAAAGCTTTATGTTTAGTTTGTTTTGATGATGTTCGTGATGATTTCTTTATGATATAACTTTCTGGTTCTGAGCTCATATATAAAATTAATTTTAGGTTAGGTTACTACTAATGTACTGCAACTCCTTTATGAAAGCAGTGTATAGTGCCAACCATTTGTAATTAATCATGTGTGAGTATTTTCTTCAGTCAGCTCTCTCTCCTAGCAGTGTCTCTGTACTGCATTTTAGTCTCATCCAGCCTCTTGAACTGCAGCATTTATCTGCTTTATCACATCCACTATAACCCTACCAGGCAGAATAGGAACAAGAACATCACACTCTTGAGTGCTGGGGTTTTCACCATACAGACGGCTGAGTGACTGAGTAATGTGGCATTTCCCTTCCGATTATAAATCATGAGTCGGGATCCTAAATATGAGTGTTGTACTGTGGAGTTTTGTCAGTTTCAGACACACGTCCACACAAATTTATGACACATCTGCAGTGGTTTATAGGTACAGACAATACGATGACTTGGCCAATTGATCTACATCAAAGATTAAATGGTAAGAATGGTGTCAGTTAAATCAAATGTATTGATCTGAGGTTGTACTTCAGGTACAGAGGAGACCATAATCAAATCTCCATGAGCAAACGGCTGGAGAGATTGTGAAGACTGTGCAGCGATGGGGGAGCTGATGTAAAGAAATGGGTGACAAGACAGAGGACACACAGCCAGACATATTTATAGACGGTGAGAAATTGATACTGAGAGTGTGCAGCAGAAGGCAGAGAGACAGAGAGCAAAGGAGAGAGAGAGAGAGCGAGAGAGTGAGAGTGGGCAGGGCTCGAGGTATGTGAGAACAACAGCACGCCGGGCCAGTGGGACAGACAGGGGGAGTGAGACCAAAGGAAGGAGGGGAGGAAGAGGAGAGTGTGTGGTTAAGTGCTCGTAAGCGCGTGTGTGTGTGTGTGTGAGAGTGTGTGTGTGTGAAACCAGACAGTGTCCAAGTGCAAGACAGTGAGCCAGGGAGAGAGAGAGATGCTCGGAGAGGATGAGGAGTAACAGGGCGAGGCAGCAGCGAGAGGAGCTGAGCGTGTGTGTGTATGCGTGTGTTTGAGGAATAGTGTGTGAACAGAGGGATGCAGTCATGTCTCTGTAAGAGGGGAGCAGCACAGCAACGGTAACCATGCTGAGCCCCAAGATAAAACAGGCACGCCGGGGTAAGCACAGTCCCTCCTCCCCTTTCTCCATCCCATCCTCTCTGTTCTCCATCTCTTTTCTCTGCTTCTCTCTGTCCTGTCTGCAGTCCTTCTTTTTCTTCCCCTCTCTCCCTGCCTCTGCAGAGCTCCATCCGTCCTGCTGTCTGTGTGATAATGTGACATCAGTATTGTTGCTTCATTGATAACGACATTAAAAAGGTGGGACAGCTCCACGTTAGCACCAAATCTGCACCCCAGAGTCATTCTGCATCCCTGTGACTATTGTTATCAGCAATGACCTGAGTTTTCTTGCATGATCTCAAGTGCTGAGGCTTTTATCTTCTGTGTCCAGTGCTCAATGAGAGTTAACAGGCTCTACTACAGGATGATGTAATCCCTCTCCTCTCTTCATTATGCCGTCCCCATTCCTAGAAGATTTGATCCAGGTGGAGATATAAATATGGCTGCTGGCAGGAAAACCCTCCAACAATGGTCTGCATCTTGACATGTTCACACCTGAGCACATGACCGCATCTTTATTTATTGAGGCTTTATTGGGTTAGATCTGGTTGGCGACAGATAGATCAGAGGTGCTGAAAGGAATGTGGGGCTCTCTACTCCTGTAAATCACAACAGCTGACTGTCAGACATAGTTCCTCTAACGCGGGGTAAAATCCACTTGTGGCCGCTGAAGTCGGCACATATACATGCTTCTCACATGACTGTGAAGATGAATAAGGAAGCTGTAAATCACAGGAAGCACTCCTGGCACAGAGATTATCACGATGCAGAGTATAGACACTCGCTGGCTTCGTCCTAGCAGGTGGTTGCAATAGACAACTGACACACACTGTTTCAGGTTGCTTGGGGAGTTGTGACAGTTGCCGGTTTTTAGTATCCACAGAGGTATTTCCACGCTGACTGAGATAAAAGTATGTGAGGGTTTCTGATCTTCTTGAATTAATGTATGAACATGGAAATAACAGATCAAAATATTGTCTCGCAGCAGCTTCAAGAACTCTGTGTATGTTAGTGTTGAGGCAGGGTTGTTGCTTCCTTTCTCCCCTGGCAGTCATTGTCTTATTCTAGAGCAGCTGTAAAAAGTAAGACCATAAAAGATGATGGAAAGTGCCTCTTCTTTCTCCTTCAAGAGCACAGTTGGAGAGTGCAGCAGCAGCCACTTCAGTTTGCTTGCCACGTTTTGTGCACTTGCCATCTCTCATTTGCTGTAATGGTATTCTCCTTTGATTAGATTTCCAGCTCTGCTCTCCTCTGACCCTTTAATGCAGCATCATTCAGGGCAAATTCATACAGCAGCATAGAGCTGGAGCTGGATCTGCACTCAGAAGCTTAGATATAAGACCAGAATCCTAAAGCAGTTAAGTAGTGTAGAGTCTTACGGGAAGATGTTATTGTTGTTTGAGGCTTCTCTCCATTATCTTTGCGGCTGAATAACTCAATACTTCAATGTGAAGACTTTTGAATGAATAATGAAGGGTTTTAGATCACAACATATGATCCTTTTAGGTACCATAGGTCAAAAATTAACACAAAGGCTTCATGCCATTTTATAGTTTTCTCATATTTTCATTAATGAGCCCCCGTCCAAAGTTCTAGTACTGTACCATGTTAATTAGAATCATTACCAAATAGTATAATGGGCTCCTCTAATATGTATGTTAGTGAAAAAAGACCATTAATATGTGCAAATGAATCATTTCAACATTAGCTGAATAATTTAATTGGTATGAAGTATTGAATATCCAGACGTTATTACCAGTGGTGGTGGAATGTTAGTACATTTATTCAAGTACTGTACAGTTTTGAGGTACTTGTGTTGCTTGTTACTTCCAGTTTAGTATTTCCATTTTACGCTGCTTTATATGTTCTACATCACTATTTCAGAGGGAAAAACTGTACTTTTTACTCCATTTCATCTGACCTAGCCACTTTACAGATCAAGACAATTTACAATTGATCTTAAAATGTGATGCACATTTTAGATTAAACTACCAAACAGTAAATAAAGTAGTTTAACTGTAAACAAACACAACAACAAGCAAAATGCTCCATCATTAATAATTAATGTGATTATGGTCTAATGACTGACTGGGGCCATTCTCAGACATAATACTTCAGAATAACTAAGCATGACACTGTACCTGTACTTTAGTTCAGTATTTGTCTTACTTCATACTCTTCTACTACTACTCTGTAATTCAAAGGGAAATATTATACTTTTAACTGCACTGCATTTATTACAGCTTTAGTTACCAGTTTCTTTACACATTAAGATTTTTACATACAAAACATATGAACAAAACATATGTTCAGTTTATAGAATATCATGCACTGCTAAAGATTTAACTACCCAAAAGTATATAAAATAGTTACAATTACTTCCTACAGTAATAATAACAACAGTAATATGCTGCTTACACATTCATGCATCAGTGAAAATAATATTATAGTCTAATACAATAATAAAAATACTTACAAGTGGTTATGTCTATATGTTATAATGTTTTTTATAATATGCAGCCTTGCACTCTGAATAACATTTACACACTTTACACTGAGACACTAATATTTCTTTGCTGACTGTAGATTAAAAAAAGACTACAAAAACGGTTCCTCTCTGAAATTTCCTGCCTCCTTTTTAAAGATGTACAAGACGCGGCTGTTTCTGCCGTATTTATAGATCCTGCTCTGCCTGCTTCTGCTGTCAGCGTACAGTTTTGTTAATGACTGCTTCACGTGGCCTCATCTCTAGTCGTGTCCCTTCCCAGCAATCATGACTCTGCAAATGAAGGACATCCAGAAAGGGGAGAAATGAAATGAGGAGTCCAGACACACAGCTGATAAGAGAGAGAGAGAGGAAACAGGAGAGAGATTTCAGTCTAGGCCCTTGCAGATACTTCGCCTGCTGTCCTCAGCAGAAAGCAAGATGCAATTAACAGGGAAAGAAGACGCCATTGATTTCTCTCTCCTCTCTCCTCTCCCTCTGCCTTCTGTTTATCTCTCTCTCCCTCTTTCTCTCTCCCCCTGGGGATCACTCTACTGACATTGTTTTTACTCTATACCTTTGGCATACCTATGCTAATATATAATCCATGCTTGTAGTCAGTCTGTAGCAGTTAAAGCGTAACCTGATCCAAAGCAAAACTCCTCTCTGTGCAAAATAATATATCCCCATGTTAGTATCTGAAACACATAATAAAATGTAATGCAACAGATAAATGGATTTCATCTTAAAGTAGGATGTCTTTGCTGCAAAATGGAGGCCATGCCTTGGTAGATTGACTTAAGAGGAGATCTGGATGCATGGCAAAGCCTGTGAGTTAAGCTGCACCCAAGGGGGTCTTCTGTGAATAATGATTCGGGATCATTCTCTGTTTTTTAGAATAATAGCAAAACAACAAAGAAAGTAAATATCATGTAGCCTCTCTTTACTCTTCTTAATCTCTCTTCCTCATTTCATTTTGATGCTCTTAAACCTGCGCTTTATTCTTATGTGTGTGTTTGTGCAGCGCGGTCCAAGAGCATGGTGCTTGGAGAGTTGTCTCGGGTCTCCAGGCCCTGTTCTCCTCTGGATCAGGAGAAAGCATTGAAGACAGGCTGGCTGAAGAGACAGCGGAGCATCATGAAAAACTGGCAGCTGCGTTGGTTTGTCCTAAGGACCGAAGCTCTGTATTTCTACAAGGACCAGGATGAAACCAAGGCACAGGTGATGTGAACGCAAATACACATACATGTATACAAGACAGGTACCAGATGTTACCTGTGCTGCTGTAAGTTTGGATTAATTCTGGTTTGAAGCCTGACACATAATCAAGCTTCATCAGTTTATCTGATTTCCACAGGGCCAGTTGATCCATTGCGTGTTCTCCAAAAAAAACATATTGATTCTTTTAAATCAGGTGACAAAATACATTTTCTGTATTATGTGACCATGTTTTTTAAAGCTCCAATTTACATTACTGTGGTCAAACTATAGCTGGATAAATATCCATTCATTTTCACACAAAAATCATTAGGCTATTAAGACACTCTCCATTACAGCCGTAGCATGTTGTTTTTGCCCTGACACACGCACTGATAATGTGGTAACTAGCTGCCCTGTGGTTCTACTGTATACACTTAGTAGGTGACCTTTGACCTTCTCTATGCTGGAAGGATCAGAAATGCAAGTACATCAGGAAGTGCCGGAGGGATAAATAGATGAAGAGATGTTTCCCTGAGTCATCCCTCCCTCCATCATCATTACCTCCCTCTGTTGGACAGACGCCCAGAGTCCAGCGTACTCAGAACTCTATAATGTTTAACATGCACTACACGTCCAAGTCCAGAACCACTAATTGATTTCTTGTTTGGCCCTTGAACACCATTGATATGGGTGTTTTCCTCATGCCTGCCTGTCTGCCAGTCTGTTTGTCTGTCTGTCTATCTCATGCCTTCCTCTCCTTTCTCCTGCAGGGTTGTATTCCTCTTCAGGGCAGTCAGGTCAATGAGCTACCCGCCAATCAGGATGAGCCTGGTCGTCACCCTTTTGAAATTGTTCCAGGTGAGATGGCAAGGTGACAACTCTATTGTCTAAGGAAGTGAGCAAGTAAGTGAGTCTTGTTCAAGTGATGCTGAACCATCTGTTTAGTACTGAGTCCCAAAGAGAAAAACCTTTGGGCCAAACCATTACATTTTTATTTAATATTTTATGATCAAGCACATCTAATATAATTTCCCACCAATCCCAAGACCAAAACTTAAAATATTTTTGCATAAAAAGACATCAAGATCAAAGCTGAGCTAAGAAGATCTAGCTATACCTGCCCCTTTGGTGTTCAGAAGGTGATGAAACCCCAAATTATGCATACACAACCACCATGAGAACATTAACCCAATGCCAAGTTTCCCAGAAATTACAGAATTTATTTTTGTGTTTCTACATACAGCAGGTCATAACCTCGTTGACCCAGAATCAAAGTCATGGATGGAAAAAAACAGAAGTAAATCACAGCTACATATGAGTCACAGGCTGTAACACATGCATGAAATATGCAGAACAGCAGTAAGAACGTGGCTGCCACTGCCATGTGTCCGAGGGTTAAACAAGGACTTCTTTCATTTCTGCTCTTGACAGCGTGGGGTTGGCATGATTATGGTGAGAACAGTGGAGAGTATGTGCAGCACATAGATCAGAGGGCCTGCTTGGTGGAAAGAAAGAAGTTGGAAGTTGTACTTGAATAGATATGAAGTTAAGAGTTTGAAGATATGAGCCAGTTTGCATAGTTACTGGCTGTGACGGTAATGCCTCTGTCTGGCTGTCACGGGATGGCATCTTGGCTCATATCATCACTGATTCACCTGCAAACATTTGTTCTTCTTCAGGACTGACACTGCTCAGCTGTAGCCCCTATTTACCACTGGCAGTATAGTTTCAACATGGGCCATTACTGCAGCAGGTTGACTAACGTCCTGACAATTTATCCTGAGGATGAGGTTTCGATTAATGATGGTAGTAAGTACATTTTTCTCAGCTTTGATTATAAAAGAGGAGAATGTAGTGTGGAAATACTGTAACTCTCCTGTGTTGAAGTACTTTTGAAAGCAGATTGAACAGTTGAAAAGTGATATATATGTCTCTCTCTCTGGCTTTCTGTGCTGACATGGTCTTGGTGTATAATTTCAGTTTTGCAGAAGCGACCCCTGGATAATCACACGGTATTACATCAGGTCATGTAGAAATGTGCATACAAAGAACCACGATATGTTCACGTTGTATGTCTGACAACTTTGGCATGTCTCTATTGTGTCGAACCATCTCAGCTTTTGGTTATCTGTTAGACATTACATTCACATACATACATAAATACAGTACAAACATATTCAGTCACTCCGTGTGTTTAGAATGAATGTCAGCAGATTTATCAGCTACTGCAGGGCTGCACACTGCATCATTAGCAGAAGTGGTCACAACTACTGTATTAGACTCTTGCAGTTAGTGTTTTTAATTATGCATGTATCGAGGACCATTCCGGTGTTGTCACATGTTTTGATTCATTTACTATGGAAGGACATTGACAGGGAGCTACCTGCGTCAATATTGTATTGATTCTTCAGGTAACACTTTCTAAATGTATTATGTACGCTTTAATTTTGCAATTGTATATTGATGCATTTTTTAACATTGAACTATTCAGTACTGTTGATTAATACATTCAATGATGTTCTTTAACATAAATGTTTTACTCATCCCAACTTATCAAAAGCAGCCGCTGGGTTCAATTCATTTCACAGCAGCGTGAAAACCTTGACAGTCATGAAGATGCTCATTATGATAAATAACCTTCAGGTTTCAGTTGTCTACAAGCCAATTTCTATACAAATGAATGAGACCAATGGCTGCCTGTAAGTTAAGAAAAACACACTCAAAAATCTATAACAGAATGATGTCCTTTGGGAATTGGTTGGCAATCATGTGCAGTTTGTTAGTCAATGGGGTAAAACATGCAAATACACCACTGTGGTCTTTTAAAATACAAGATGGTGTCTGGTGTCACTTTGTAGAAAAAGTTTGTGAAAAGAAGTAGAGGTAAAGGTCCTGGACAGAAAGAGACTGAGTGAGAGGTATGGTGCAGTTGCTGGTGTCCACAGGGAACACTACTCTTTCTGGGTCATTTTTCTCACACACAACACACTATGCACCACGGTGCAGGACTTAGTAATGAATGCAGGTGCTGATATAGTCTACACAGCAAGGTATATGCAAGCCCTACCAAACCCACTCACTAAAATGTCTGTCTTGTGGATTGGTTTTATGACAAGGTTTCCATCACTACAAAATGTAAGAACATTTTATGAATAGCAGTTTTGATGCTTTTATCTCCATCTCTAATTGAGTAGTGCTTCCACATCTTCAAAAGCAAGCGATTACAAAGTCACATAAAGGGAGAGAATTTCACATAGTGTAATCAAAGCTAAACTGAAATAAACTAAAATGTCAAACCAAAATGTCAAACCGGGTGGTATCAAGCTGCGTGCAGGCAGAGGAAGGAGAGGCAGAGCTGCCTGGCTGTGTCTTTGTACTTTACAGGGGTGCTGGAGCTAATAAGCCCACTTGTTTACAGATGATACAGTTCATGAGATCAACAAAGTCATTCGCCAAAACTGTATCTGTTCTGCGTATGATTCTGCATATTTGAAGTACAGTGGTTTAGAGCTATGTTAATAATTGTTCTATTGATCCAGAAAGTAATGAAATATGGTTGTGTTTTCAGGAGGGACTGGAGAGAAGGATCGAACAGGTATAAGCCACGAATCATTCCTGCTGATGGCCAACTCTCAGAGTGACATGGAGGAATGGGTCAGAGCCATACGTAGAGTCATCTGGGCTCCACTCGGAGGAGGTGAGATTCACATGACATGAATCACTGTATACTGTAATTAAGTAAAACAAATCATTAATGCTTTAAAGAGAGGATTTTAAACTCTTGGGTTGACATAAGAAAACATTCTGAGCTATTAATGACCTGTTCTTTTTTTGTGTTGTGTGGCTGCAGGTGTGTTTGGGCAGCACCTGGAGGAGACAATGATGTACGAGGCCCAGTGTGGCCCTCAGCGACTGGTCCCCGTGCTGGTGGAACAGTGTGTGTGTTTCATACGTGAGAACGGGCTCCAGGAGGAGGGCCTTTTCAGGGCCCCCGGACAGACCAATCATGTTCGAGAGCTGCAGGATGCGTTTGACCGTGGCGAGAAGCCAGTGTTTGACAGGTGATGCACTGGGAGGGGGCATTTTATCTCCAGCAGCATGCCAAACTTTAATCTATGCTGGACAGTATTCTTAGGTTCACTCTCTTACAGTTCCACAGATGTCCACACAGTGGCATCACTGCTAAAGCTGTACATACGGGAGCTGCCAGAGCCGATAATCCCATTCTCCAAATATACACAGTTTCTCTCTTGTGCTCAGCTTCTCACCAAGGATAAAGCAATGGTAATTACATGTCTGCTTAATACTTTACTGCTATACTTGCAAACTCTTGCCTTGACAGTAAACATGTCCTCTTTTTGTTCAAGGGGATCTTAGAGCTAAGCAAACAGGTGAAATCCCTTCCTCAGGTCAACTACAACCTTCTTAAATACATCTGCAGGTAAGTAAACACTTGTCTAGTCTTGTCTTGTCGTCTACTGCATATATCAGCAGTTGTTAAGTGCAGCTGATGAGACTCTGATGGGTATTATTGTTTCTGCTATTTCCCATTCACTGTTAGATGACTGAGGATTTGACACCCCGTCATACAAGAGAAATAACATTTATTACACCCACATCCTCGTCATCAGGGGAAATGACATCACATTGATTGACACTGAGTGTGTATAATTGCATGTCCTTTCTGCCTTGTGCATCTATATAAAGACCATCAGCTGAGCCCACACACCAGCCAGAATCATGACTCAGTGCCCCTTTTTGTTTGATTTATACTGAATAAAAAAGAACGAGGGCTTTCTACCAGTTTTAAGCAGAGCTGTCAACACTGGTGATATGTGGAAATAAGTTCTGTTTCCTGTTCGGTCTGCTCAGGTTTCTGGATGAGGTTCAGTCTCACTCCAATGAGAATAAGATGAGTGTTCAGAATCTGGCCACTGTGTTTGGACCCAATATCCTTCGGCCCAGAGTGGAGGACCCAGTTACCATGATGGAGGGTGGGTGATAATATCAACATATGATAAACTAGCTTTCCAAGCAATGTGTCCAATGACATCAAACATTTCAAGCAGGTGTACACTTACACATATGTGTTTTTGTTTTATAAACAGGAAGTTCACAGGTGCAGCACCTGATGACTGTGCTGATCAGTGAACACACCAGACTTTACCAACGGGAGGAGCAGGAAACTGAGACCAAGACACCCCCGCAACAACAGCAGAGTACTATCCAACGGTGCAAAGTGGAATGGGTCTCACAAGAAGACACTGACCCCCCACCCTCCTCAGGCACAGGGTCTAAAACCTCTAAAGAGAAATCCCAACCGTCCACCCCTTCTACAGACAGCAAGCCGACTGCACCAAGCCCCATTACAACGTCAGAGAAGGGCGAGGATGGTCAGATTGAGGGGAAGGGCAAAAGTAAGACAGAGGAGAAAATGGACGGAAAAGCAGATAGCAAAAGTGAAGGGAAAGGTGGAAGTGAAGTAGCTGTTAGCCCCAGTAAACAGTCTAAAGCCATGCCCTCCTGGAGGTGCTCCTTCAAGGGCAGTGCAGCATCTGGGGGGCCAAGGGGGAAAATAGGGGGGTCAGCAGGGGATGTGTCAGCAGCTGGTGGAAGCAACTGGCTGATGAATGGCCTGTCATCCCTGCGAGCTCACAGGCGCACCACCTCATCAGGTGAGAGACTTAAAGACTCGACTCTGTCTCTGAAAGATTCAACCCTCTCTCTTAAAGAGGCCACTCTCTCACTTAAGGACTCACATAGAGACTCTGATGAAGACTCCCCTCAAACGTCCCTGTCCCACAGAGCCCTCCACCAATCCCACAGACTGTCTGCCTATGACAACGTCGCCCCCTCTAGTCTAAGCCTGCCTACGGACAGCTCCTCCATCTGGACATCCTTTGAGATCTCGCTGGCCGAGCCAGAGGGAAGCGATAAGGTAGTGAAATTAGAGCAGGGTCAAGACAGACCCACAGAAGCGAGGGACAGTACAAATACACTGGATCATAGTGCAAGTGGTACTGAGGATGACCTTGCGGGAACAAATGAAGGTCTCACCAACATGCTGACCGAGCTCAAGCAGGAGCTGAAGAAACAGAGGACGAGCTATGAAACCTGCATTCGCAAGTAAGAATGAGTCGCTTGTCATTTCCTGTCAAATAGCTAATTAAAGTCAGCATGAGGTGTTATTTTTAACCTTTTTTTCTCTTCTTTGAGGTTGGAGGAGTCCTGTTCTAAATACCAGTCCCAGGTAAACCGCCTTGAGGAGGAGCTGGACCAGGAGAAGAAGAAGTTTCAAATGTTAGAGATCCGGCTCAGGAACTCAGAGCGGGCTCATCAAGACGCAGAGAACCGAAACGTTCTCCTCCAGCAAGAGATGGAGGAGTTCTTCAAAACCCTTGGAGATCTGACCACGGGGGCGACACGGACCAACTAGACCAAACCAACCTGCCTTCATCTGGTCCATCAGAGGAGGAGGAGCTCGATTACTGGGAATATCAACCAGCCCCAAAGCTTTGAAGACCAAATACCTCTAGTGCAGTACTATTTGCCATCGTGTCCTCTTTAGTACAGCCGTCTTGTGCCTACACTGACCAGTGCCGGTGCCAAACGAGAACTCCTCTGGACCAAGCAGCTCTGATTTAACCATTCCTTACTATTATATGTCATAGGTCATAGGTCATGTAGCTGGTTATTTATTGACTTAATTCCTCTGTAAGAGAGCAGAAAAAGCCTTATATGTGAGGTAGTTTCCCATACACATCCTGTTCGTTTCCCCTTAGAAAAGAAATGTTAACTTTGACAGTAAAAGAAACAACAACCTGAGACATTAAAATTCAACTCTTTTATTTGCTGGAGTTGAAAGTAGACAGTTCCCATTTCTGATGTATATAATTAGTCTGTTAGTGAGGCAATTTCAGATCCAAAGGCTAAAATTCACACATCTGGTCTGACCAAAACACACCACAGCAGATTAACTCTTTGCTGTCAGTGTTTGGCCAAACCGTCAGAAGACTGCAGCATCATCCCAGTAGTGCTGAATGGCTTTCCTTTCTTTCCTCTAAATGTACCTGCACTAAAACCAGATTTGCTCAGAGAAAACTCATGCGTAGTCTATTCTATCTTTTCTATTTTTGAGGAGATGGAGGAGAGGAAAACCACAAAAAGAGGAAGCCACAACAGTCAGTCGAGATGTGGCCCAGAGAGGCTCAGGACATGCGTCACAATCCCCAAAGTGCATTCTGAGAGCTGATGCTAGGGGTTACTGCCTGGAGCGCCCAACCATGAAAAGGGCAAAGGGACAGGTTGGGAATTTGAGCCATCAAATACATCCAAAGGTTATCATGGCAGGTAGCAAATGCCTGTTTCCTGACTCTCAGACGACATACATACATCTACAGTAAAATGTACAGATCAATCACTGACTATACTAATCTATGAATTATATTGCACAGAAAAAAAAAAAAAAATGAAACAAAATGCATATAAATAGTACTTCTGAATGAAATGTACATTACATACAATAGACGCCTCCTAGCTTGAAATAAATAAATAAATAAATAAATTACACAAATACGGAAAAGAAAATGGATCTTTTGTTCGCATTTCTTTCAAATGATGTGTGCCATGATATACATACTGTATCTTCAAAAACGTGTGTGTGCATGTGTGAGGTAGAACTCAGAAAGACGCACCACAGAAGAGAGGGGCGTCCGCCACAGGACTGAAAATCATTGAACTGAGTTAAGGGCACTTAAATTAAATATCTTAAATATCAGACAGCTGTGAATAACGTCTGAAAGAACCTGCCAAAAGGGTAAAGTGACTAATTTAGACTTAGTCTCTGGTGACAGTCCCCAAGTCCAGAACTCGTTCTAGCCAGAAGAGTGGCCTATATTAACTTGTTACAGCGCTAACAGCAACCATTGGCTCCTCACTATACCACATTTCTATTCACTTACATTCACCCTGTTCTTCCTCATCCAACAGACCATCACCTACAAATTACATCTAAGTAAATAAACAAGTTCAAATACAGTCAGTTAACAGTATGCTATAGTAAAAAAGAAATTCAGTGTCAGGGTAATAGACCATTTGACTGCTTGTCAAGATGCACATGATCGGAGGTGACATAATACTAAGAAATAAGTTAACTTGGATAAACCAAGGGACGCTTTCTACAAGAAAGATGAGGAACATTATCAAAATAAAATCATCCATTTGCAATTGGATCTAAGATGAAATGTGCTATAGTCTACTGTTAAAGACAGAGTTGGTGTAGATTCATTCAAATGTCCCAAACGTAATACAAAATGCCAAATGAACAATTCAAAAATATACTCAACATAATATTGCAGCGCTAACAGTGTGGTATTCGACTGTTTAGCAGCAGCTAAAAAACAGCAATGTGTAAAGTACACTCGAATCCCTCTCTTTCATAACATACATCACAGATTCACATCAAAACATACTCTGATTCTTTGCAGCAAAAATACATTAATAATGATACAATTTCAAACCACAATCATTTACAGCAGTTTAGGGGGAGGGGAAATAAAAACAAACTGTACATTAAAAGCGCAGCTCTACAAACTAACATGAGAAGTTCCATTGGCCTAAAACCTTTCCCATCTCACACACTGATGAGGCAAGGTTTGTTTATGTGTGTAGGTGTGTGTGTACGTGTATTGTATGTGTGCGTTATCTGCAGCAGGCCAGCGCACCCAGAGAGGTGTGGCTGTCCAAGCTGCTCTCCGTTTCAGAGGTCATGGTGGGGTCACTGCTCGGGTCAGTGGGCTCTGTGGACATGGACGAGACATCATTGGCCGAAGAGGAAGAGGATGTGGGCTGAGGGGGGCTGTCGATCACTGCTGCACCTGTGCTGCGAAAAACACACGTCAACGAATAGGTTTCATTGAAATACACAGGATACTGCCGTTATCTGCTGAGTCACAAATGCACGTGCCTCAAACGCAAACTAAACCCGAGCTATTTAACTATTACAGTTACATATTTTGTGTCAAAACATTTCCATGAAAAAGATGAAGTATTTTGAGAATGAATTTGCAATACTTTGAGAAAAAAGTCCAACAAAAAAAATCAAATTATGAGAACAGAAAGTTGTAGACTGCATTACATGTACATCTTTTATTTCCTGGGAGTACATACCATACATACTGCACAGCTACTATTTTTCCTTGTAAAAGGAATAACCAGTCTACAGCTGCTGGTCTGTGTCTGCAGTCTGCAGGTCACATCTGTGTCCCACTCCTTGCTTTGCTGCTTGCTTGGCGATGTCTCTTGAAATGTTAAAGCTTCATTCTTAAAATATTTTGATTTTATTCTTTAAATAGTGAAATCTTATTCTGGAAATATGACTTTCATCTGGAAATATTACAACTTTATTCTTGAAATATTGACATAATAAATATGCAACACACTAATGTGCTTTTGAAATTATAAATATAATATTGAAATGCTGTTGAAACAATTTATCCCAGATTAAACCTGCAAATCACCAGATTATTTCTGTTCTTATTAAGTTGCATACAAATACATACAATTAATAAGTGAACTTCATATAAAAGGTGTTTTGCTTTGTTCAATCATAGAGACTGAGTGAGTGTCTTAATCTTCCTTGTGAACACTCCTCTGATAAATATCATGGGCCTCTAACAAACAAAAATAGTATTGATTCACTGTGATTCATTCTTTCCACCTCTCCTCATAACCAGAGTTATAATGATTACTCACCTAAAGGAGGTGGTTGGCCTCTTATCACTCCATTTTTTGTCCACTCCTCCCATTCACTCACTTCTTTATAAATTAGCCCTGCAAGTGAAAGAACAGGATGTGCATTGAGAGAAATCACTGGTGCATGTATCACAGTACGTGACTTTTTCTTTACAGTCACAGCGTATTGCATACTGTATAGTCCAAACGGCATCATGTTTCTAATTTCGACAGGCTGTGCTGGTGTGACCCTTCTAAAAAATGAGTGAGGGGTCATTATCACCTGGCAGGGGGTTAGGATGAGCTCATCCTGCTGCACAACTGAAAGTGATACTTACTCACAATCGTAAACCCTCCCATGTGCCACAGAATCAGGTTCCCCACAGTGGAAAACACTAACTGGGAGGCTTTAAAAGGGGATTTCGAATCACATAACACACCCTCTGGCAACTCTAGTGGAGATACAGACCTCCTTGGGAAACAATGTCTGTAACCAGTGACTACATGTCTACACATTCACTGGCTGTCCCACTGGTTTTCTTTACACATGGTTTATTTCTGTGCTTTCTATAGATATCACATAACCACTGATGAACTAATCATAGAATCTGACCAGCTGATCATTTCTACTTCATTGTAAACACATCTGATTTACACAAAATTGAACGTACTAACTATAGTTAGTCATTAATGTAACAGATACATTGGATAAATTAACCAGTTGGTTTGGCCAGAAGGTAAATAAGACATTGAAACTGACAGTGAAAGATGAAGTGCTGAGTATAACGTTAAGAATCTCAGTATGCTGTCTGACCTTTCCACTCTTCCACGGTATGCTCCCTCTCATCCAGCTGTTTGTCCAGGATCTTTGGAGGCGGCTGAGAAAGAAAAAAATGGCTTAAATGGCACATTGGTGATACAAGAGTGATGCAAACTTTCCACTTCAAGTGATGTAATGAAAATCTCGTGTGACCCATTTTCGGATCACGCGCCCCGATAGGCGATCCACTTACCGCTTCCACTTCAGCCGGGTCGTACCAAACATTAATGTAGGGGTGTTGAAGGGCCTCGTCTACAGAGATGCGCTTGGAGGCATCAATCACTAACATCTTGGATAAGAGATCTCTAGCTTGGCTCGCTGAGGGGAGAAACAACAAATAGATAAGATGCTGTGCTATAAATCAAAAACCTAGACAAATGCGGTTTGATGAATGCTCTTTACGATTCACGGTCATGATATGATGATGCACAAAAAAAGGACTACCTTTCAGTTTGTTGTGGTCAGAGTCAGCAGGGAAGAGCACATCTGGGAAGAGTTTCTCAAAGCTGTATCCAGCATAACGTGGCCTGTTTTCTACGTACGTTCTTACTGACTGGTTCAGCTTCATTAGAAAGTCCTGAGATGGAGTACCTAGCTGCTCAATTACCTTGTTCCACTGGTCAATATCTGAAGTGTAAATGTTAAGGGAACGCACACACACTGTAACACACAATTAGGGCAGCGTGACATTTAACTTTCTTTGAGGTGCACATACCAACAGCTCTACACACACACACACACAGATCACATGATCTATAGTGATGCAGCCACTCACTCACTTTTCTATGCAGCTAATACATACCATAATAAACTATCACACTATCTTAGCAGCTACTGCCCTTTATTGTCTGATTTTTCACCATAAGTGGGTTCAGCAGAGCAATGATGTAGGGTACATGTTTGTCGGGTGGAAAATTTAACAATGGATAACAAAGTGACAGAGGGAAACTCTCAGGATGGTGTTGGATCTCTTCACACAGAATGAAGTGATGACACAGTGATCAATCAATGATGAGGAAGGATACGATCAGTGCCAGGGAACAACACACTTCCCCTGATCATCTCGGCCACTATGCAGCCGACTGACCATACGTCCACTGGAGGTGGACATTTAGATGACAGGGAGGTGGACATGCAAACAAAATGGTGAGAGAAAAAAAGCACAAAAAAGTGAGAGGGATGCAAACAGAATGGCTGTGAAATGACGATGCATGGAAATGAAAATTGAGAACATGCAGCATCAGCCAGATGTATGAGAGAGAGCAATGCGGTGTTGAGCAGACAAAACTGACATGTTGATGGAAATTTAAAGCCTGTGACTGCCAGAAAGCTTCACATAAGGCATGTTATACTGGCCCATGGCCTGGCACAAAATATTGCATTCAAGGCAAAAAGTGACCTGGGAAAGATGTGACAGCCTGCACAGCATGAAGCACAAACACTTTGTAAAGACTGTTAAGATTAATCGTGCGAAGAAGCATTTAAAAGGCCCAAGGATACAGTCCCTTCCCGGGAAGAGGATTTTATGGCGCACCATTTCCGCCAGTATGCAGCCCACAGACCATATGTCCACTAGTGAAGTGGAGCACGGTAAACAAAGCCAATAAGAGGTGAGAAGAATACACAACAACAACAACAGGTTAGTTCCACACAGGAGGCCAGTTAGTGAGCATGTACCTGAGCACCATGCAGCTTACAAAGTGTTAACAACAAGATTAATCTTCAGGTCCCTTTATATGGATTATTACACATCTATCCACATTGTAGTTGCAATTCATTTTTATACACATGAAAATCATCAAGAGTTGACGCTGCAGATTGACTGATGCGATACACAGGTAATCACGAACCATTGGCTTGGTAGCCCATGCCCAGGATGACCTCTGGTGCTCTGTAGTAGCGTGTAACCACATACGGTGTCATCAGGAGACCTGTGGCTGCCGTCCGAGCCAAGCCGAAGTCCAAAATCTTCAGCGTACAATCTGACTTCACAACTATGTTGCTGGGCTTGAGGTCCTACAGAGAAACATAAAACAAAATGTACCATTACTACATGTTGATCTGCCATAATGTTCAAACAAGGATTATTCATAGCTCTTGTGTTTTAGTGATCACAGTATTGTTTGTACAAGTCACATAATAACAGAAATGATCCATCAGGACTGAAATCCAGCTGACACCCTGCAGGTTCCAGCTCCTGCTGCAGCTGTTTTCTAAAGATTACTTTTGTCTAGAGTACATCATGTTTCTCTGCAGTTCAGATTGCTTACTGAGCTGTTTGGTTTGTCACTAGCAAATGTGTTTCAAGTTTACAGCTTCCTGGTTTTGTTTTTTTCTGAGACTGGCTGTTTCTTTTTGGCAGCCTCTCACTAGGAATGATGTTTCATTTCCTTTGTCGTGAGATGCACACCTGGCTGCATGTTTCTGAGGCTAATGGAGTTTGTAGCTGTTGTGGATCAGACTCTTTGTGAATCCTAGCGCATGCATACATTTTACACCTGCCTATTATTGATCCATATGGGAAAACTGTACATTCACCTGCCCTATTCGATATGAAGGTCAGAAGTCTGCATCAGACAAGCAGCTAGAAATGCAGTGGTTTGTTCAAAGACATTACATGAAGAACGTTGGCTTTGAATTTGAGTTTTACAGTCAAAAGCTAATATTTTTCTACCAATGTTTTAACAGAAATCCTAAAGTAAGACAAAATATTTCCAATATATTTTCAAGAGGGTTTTGCTGGACTATATTCATAATCTAATAGTCTGCCATTCGACCATTTGCCCTTATACTTCAGTGTCAAGTATCACAGCAGGTTTAACAGTTCCTCCTCAGGACTCTGGCCTGGCATTAGTCTGTGTAGTCACAGCCAGCTGCTGCTTACCCTGTGAATGATGCCGGCAGCATGGAGGTGTTTGATACCACACAACATCTGATAGAGCAGATAAGACAGCCTCTCATGATCCAGCTCCATCTGAATAACCTGGCACAGGTTGGCATCCATCAGCTCCATCACCAAGTATCTGACAGCACAGAAACAGTTTACACAAGCGGTTGAGAAGCATTCAAGCAAACACACGAGAGGCAGTAATTCAGTTTAATGAACGTTGCATACTGTGCGCTCTTAAACGCAACACACACTTCACATGTAGATACTTACACATCTTGGAATTCTTCTAATGATTTTTGTGGTGTAAATACATTTAATAGGCCGATGATCTGTGGGTATAAAATGACAAGAATCAGAATCAGTATGACACCATTTACATGTGAAAATAAAGCACAATTTGAGTAACTTTTTTGACTAACTAAAATACCACTAATGTCATGTGGCTGAATACATTTGCAGACTTACATTTTTGTGATTGACACATTTCATTAGGACTAGCTCTCTATACGCCCTCTTGGCATGGGTTTGGTTTTGAAACGGCCGACTCAGCTTCTTGATGGCAACATTTCTTTCAAGGATTTGGTCATAAGCAGAGCTGAAGGACAAAATAAGTGAATCATTTCAAAATATGTCCACAAATGCAGCATAATAGACATTTAGAATCACAGGTTACGGATGCGTCACAACAGAATAAACATCTCAAATACAAAGTAAAAAGAAGTTTACAAATTTACAGTTTACATGGATTTATATTGTATTTTTTGAGGTGACAATAATGAAATGGTGACCCATGTTTTACCAAGTTGGCTGACTATGGATTAGGTTGCAAAACTCACCAGACAATTCCCTGCGCTCCTGAGCCGATGGGTCTGAGATTCTGGTATCGTTTCAATACTGTGAACGTCGAGTCCCCAACATCTAGGCTGTAGAATTCTCTTTCTCTCTTGTTTTTGTTCATGGTGAAATCTTCAATTACTGCTCTCTGTGCATCCAAAAACGTCCTCTGCGTACACAAAGATGGACAGGTGTTGAAATATTTTGTAGTGCCAGGACCACACCACAGATACCAGAATAGCTGATGAGCTGACCAGCCAAAAATTAGAAAGTCAAATGAAAATCCCTGCTCCGGAGAAAGCCGATTAGGAGTAAAGGAGAAAAGACACTGCTAAATTTCACACTTGAGGCGAGCAGTGCGGTTCCTTATCTCAGCAACTCAGCAAACACACCAGGATGGAAGATTTGATATCATCAGCAGTGGTGGCAGAACAGCAGGCCACAGGGACGTCTACTCCATCATACGAAACATGACTCTCAGAGCGACTCTGTCACACTGGAAAACCAAGCCCGGTGATAATTCCTGTGAGTTTGGACCCCAGCCCAGGATTCCAGCCCAGTTCTACAAACAGGTCTTCCACAGGCACATGTTAACTGGGTCAAGCTGCACCGTGAGGCTGTGAGCCCAGCTAACACACAACACAGGGATGCCAATGTGTGTGCACGACGTTCCCGAACATTTTTCATTTCCCATTAAAACCCCCTAAAATCTTAAAAAGGAGAAAACTAACATCGACTTCCTTTCTGTTCCTTCAGTTCTTATATAAGCAACGTAATCACCCTCCCCGTTCTTCCACTGTCCCCGACACACAGCCCATATGAGGGATATAACTGGTAGAATAAAATGAGTCAGCTCTCCTTCTGTTCCTTCAACGTCACGAAGACGTACATAACATCCACCTCCCTCACAACATGAAAATAGACATGTCGCTTCTTTTTATATGTCAGACAGGAAGACAATTACGCTCGTCTGAGTTGTGATGGATTGAATGACACTGCAGTTAGCGGGCAATTCTGTCGGTGGTATGTACACTTACGTTGCTCTGTTGTAAGGTCATTCTCTTTTGTAATAATGGTTGTTCATTAGGATGATTAAGGTCAGGTCGGTGCAGGGAGGGAATCACAGGCTGATAGTCACTTCTATATAGTGTTAATATTATTGTCCCTGCTGTGAAATAACTAGTATTGATTCTTACAGCTGCATAATGTATCAACAAATTCCTCTGAAATCAATTACACGTCATTATATTACAGTTACATGTCAGCAGTATTTGTGAGCATTGCTGCAGGACATCAGTAGCCTCCTGCAGCACCCAAGAGGTCTGAACCTCACGGATGGATGCATTTGAAGGCATGGAGCTGTTACACCTCTAGGTGCCTTGTGTATCCTGTAAAAGCAGAAATACAGCTGGGTCATTCCTAGAGTGCACGACCTTCTAATGACTTAACCTCTGTTTTGTCCAAACAAGCGGCTGCAGTTTAATGATTTAATGAATGGTTTCCAAAGTAACATAATTAAAGGACAATTCAGATCCTAGTAAAGGTGGTTAACACACACATATATATGTATATACATAAAATGCACATGCTTGGAAGACTGTGTCACTGTTTTTACCACATATGAAAGGATATGGTGCAGCCTTTTTCCTATAGCCTTACATACCATAAAAGCCATTGAAAGCCACATTGAAACTAGTAACACAGCTAATACAACTAGAATGTATATTATTATTCCCTTAGGTACCATCTCATGTCCTCTTAATTTACATGCATCATCAAACAAGAAAAACCTCAGCCATGCACATTTTTATTACATTCTACCTTATGGATAAAATACATATTACTCTCATTCAAGCCAGGTAGCCTTTATTCCAGTCCACACATGCAAACTGTCAGCAGCGCGGAAAAAGACAGAGAAACAGCAGAAGACCTTGCTTCATCTCCCAGATCAGCAGCAGAGACCTGAGAGAGAGGACCACCACCATCCACCCGCCATCTCCACTGGGTGTCGGCGGGTTAACCTTGGCCACACGACCCCTGCGGCGGCAGGTGGATGACGGTGGGGGGCTGCTGCACCGGAAAGGACCGTGCATGCACAAAAACACAGCAGCAAAGAAGACATGATTGCAGCGATAAGGACAAGCATACGGAGCTGTGACAGGGCCTGTGTGTGCAGCCCAGCGCGCAGCGGCGGATCCGGCTGCCGCCGCCGCCGCCGCCGCCTCGACCGGCAGCAGGTGAAACAGTGTAGCGACGTGAAAACGGAAATATGTGGAGGAAGTGAGTGAAGCTACAATGCAACACCTTTAAACAAAGTGAAGCAGCATGCGCGCGCGCGCACACACACACACACACACACACACACACACACACACACACACACTCGACCCTCCCCCACGGCCAAACAATGAGCGCGTCCGAGGCGGCATCTCACCTCTGTGCTTTAATCCAACTATCGATCCGATCAGCGGTGAAATGTTCCGGAGCAGCCGACTGTTTGTTTGTGCCGCCGGTTGAAGGATGATTTATTCCGATGTGCGGCTTAAAAATACATGACCTCACCAAATTCACTTGCCTACGTTTCCATCTGGCTGCTACTGACAGGCCGGGACGCGCAGTGCGCACGGAGCATGCGCACCAGCAGCGCGTCACTGCTCCACAGAGACACACCCACCTCCTCCTCCTCCTCCTCCTCCATCCTTCCGCCTATCTATCTATCTATCTATCTATCCTTTGCACACTTTTTAATGTTATTTATGCCTGCAGGAAATTTATTATAAGGCTGACACTGACCTCACTGGAAATTAGTCTTGACCCTATCCTGCATGAGGATAAGTCAGATCCCATGCAGAGATATATTTCTGTCCATCATTGCATTACACAAGTTATGTTAAGCACAATCATAATTTACAGTATTGAAGAGTGAAAGATGAGGATGCACGTTTCCCTGCTTTATATTTCTTAAAATGTGTTTTTCTGGTGAATATTTTTCCAGGCTGTGTGGTTTACAGATCACTGAGCACACAGGTCACTTTTTTCTGTAACTAAAACAAAATACACTGGAAACTGATGCCCATGTTTCCCCCCACAAACTGTCCTTGCTGCAAAATCCTTCACAGAGGTAAATGGAAGGACATAAAGGGCATATAGAGGAAGCACAGGCACCCAGCTTCAAGCCAGATAGTCCAGTGTGTGTGGACACATTTGACATTCACAAGCGTAACAATTCTTTCTTCATCAGGTCTGTTTGATTTAAATTAGGCTATTTAGTTACTTCAAATGAGAAGCTATGTGAATGCACTCTTTATTTTTTAATGTAAACACAAAGATAGTCCTGAAATTGGAACCCAAGTGATTGACATGTCTTTTTATATGGAGACTAAAAGACAAATAGATGTAAGTTATCATTGTTTTCTGAAGGGGTTCAATGAGGCTCCTGGTCATTTGGTAAACAGACAAATTGCCATTTTTCACCTTAGTTAAACTCTTGAATAGTATGTCAGTATACTTGTGATTGACAGTATAACCAAAATAAAAAATGACTGACTGGGCTTTAACATGAACAGTTCTGTGTCCTTTCATAGTTAGTTATTTACTAAGTTATAGGGATGAAGTTCAGATGGGTCCAGTATTAAAGCCTATGCAGTTTCCAGGGTAAACAGAGATGCTGCAGTGATCATACAGAGCTATAAAAAGAGATATTATTTTTGCATGATCTGTGCATCAGGGCAGTATTTGGCATCCTCTTTAAACCCATAGCTCCATAATAAACAGTGGGTTCATGTGTGCACCACGACACGCACATAAACCCACCCATCCATCAGGCATGCTCTGTGCAGGCATGTGACTGAATGAGGACATTAGGTGAAACAACTGAGTAGTTTAGATTCTCCCTGCACCCACCTGACAGCCCTGCATGGTTGTTATTTATCCTTGTCCCTGCGCAGACAGCCGGGGCCTGCAGAGACAAGGTGCGCGCTACAGACCGGCATGGACACGCGTCCCGGCACCGACTCCCGCAGCGAGCACACGAGCCTACTACGGTTTCTTACCCCTTGTTCGAGGAGAGCCCGCAGTGTTATGATCATTGTGGGAGAGCAGCCCGGCAGCAGCAGGCTGCAGTCCGCTCCTTCCGCCGAGCTCGTTCGTCCTTCCCGGGCGTCTCCGTAGCGCACCTACCGCCGGGGATCCACCGCGCCTTTGGGCGTCAGACGGATTAGTTAAATCGGTGGAGCTGATCTCACGCCACCCGCTATTGGTGGCTCTGACCTGTCGCTGTCAAAGCCCGAGGATAATCCCATTAAGTGTTTAAAGACGAGAAGCTAAGAATAGCGCCAATTACAGCAAAAAGTTTCAGATGTCCTGCAGGTGCTGATGGAGCAAATGAATGGGGGCTCCATGCGTGTCCACTTCATGTCATTGATGAGTTACCTGTGCAGCCTGTACTGAGAGGACGTCAAGCAGCAATGCGATGATCACAGGGATTATTGTGGATCCGTGGTGGGAGCACTGAGGATAACACACAGGATCACACATACAGAGGTTACATATGGTACCAGGTAATGTTGAGCTATTCTTCATCTTCCTTCCTACAGTGCTGCTGTGTGTGTGTGTGTGTGTGTGTGTGGCTGGATTGAGGTGGATGTCTTCATGTGTAGATTGTGTGTTCAGATGGTTGCACTCTAAACATTCACAGGATTCACTGTGCCGAGGTTTGCCTTTAAGAGTCATAAACTGCATAGTAAAGCCTTCACATTCAGGCCTGTGTCGACTAAAAAGCATCTTGGTCAGGTTTGTTGTTTGTGCTGCTTTTGCTGTAGCTCCATAAAATAGACTCTGAGCACAGTGGCTTCATATCCTTACTATCATATTTTTGTTTTTCATAGTGCATAGTGGATGAAGCCTGTATGTCTCTTTCTGCTGGAGTGAGAAATGAGGGTGTAGGAGACCTAGATCCCTGAGAAGCATGTTGTCCCAAATTCCCAAGAATACAGTGCAGCTTCTCCTCTGTCTGTGTCTACATCATGTGGCTGTCTGCTAAATGGATCAGTAAGGTGGCTTGGTCTGTGGCGGGATAATAAGACTAGTTGTTGACTGCTTCACTCAAATCATGGCACGCTCTGCATTTTAGTCCAAACATAATGAATGTGCATGCAGGGGAAACCGGTGTGTAAAACAGACATGCATCAGATTATTAGATGCCAAAAGAGTTGGTTGTAGAAAGTAAAAGTCATCCTGCAATTGCACAAGAGGTATTTCTTATATGAACTGCTCTATAATTACATTTTAATTATATTTTGTTGTGAAGGTTGTGTTTAGGGAATGCAGATGTTGTAAAAGTTTTATGTTGACGGTGAGTAGGAGAGGTCTGACTTGCATAAACACATCCAAATGTAGAGGTAAAAGCCTTGTTTTTATATTCACAATGCACTTTCCAGGGTCCAGAAATTCATCAACCCACGACAGTCTGGAGTTGATATAACTAGGAAGCGATGACCAGGTTTGTGTGGTGGTCCCTGCATGGTGCGGTGCATGGCTTCACAACTTTACTCCAGTAGCTTTACACCTGCAGACAGACCACTTGGAGGGAGAACAGCTGCTAAAGTTTTGCACAGGAGTGGACGGGTACGAGCACCTGGCAGGGTTCCTACTTTCCTCTTCGATCCTTTCTATATCATAACAGCAATCCAGCGTGCAGGGATACAGTAGGATGATTTTATATTTCTGATCAATATAAGGGTTTAATTGCTTAAATGACCTTGTGCAGTTTAAGGAAACCTCATAACCTCACAGCTTCATTGGTGTTTTTTTGCCACACACTTAATCTCATACGACTTTCCTCATATCCAGTCCACAATGTGGGTGTCGCAAGCCGAGGATAAGTTCAGTTTAAGTGAAGGATTTAATCAGGCCTAAAGTAATTGGGTTGGTGTTGGTATCAGTGGAAGCATGTTGCTTTCCTTCTGTACACTATGTGGTTGGCTGTGAGTGGGCTATTGTATTACTGCTCGGGAACATTTAGAGGAGCGGTCACAAAAAAAAAACAGATCCAGTGGAATAAAAAACAAGATGGTTGGGTTTCACAGCCTTTATCCTTGAGTCAGGAACAAGCTTCTGCATTTGTTTGAGAACATGTAGTTGCATTTATTAACAGCATGTCAGTTTTTACTCACAGTTTTATTCTCATGTTGTCAAAACTTCATCTGTTTCAGGTTGGACATGCAGTGAGATGTTTCTCAGACTCAGTTATTGCTGCCCTTTGTGACAGCTACCAATGGTATCATGCTAGTTTTCACTGTAGTCTTCCAAAACGATGGCAATTTCAGGTCAAGACTAATTGGAAGTTCATATAGATAAAATAATGATCTGCCCAGATTGACAACAACCTATAGTCTTTTAGAAAACAGGAGGAATATGCTGTCTCAGAATGCATTGATCTGAATGAGGAAGGCATTTTACTTAATGTGTGTGTCTACCTCATCTAAAGGGTTCTAATATAAACTATATTTATCAAATTATATCTGACTGAAAAGAACAGACGGCGCTAAATACACGACATATTCACAATTATGTTTTATACATGTTATATAACTGATGTATAGGAAAAGTATGAGTAATGTTTAAAGTAAGAAACCTTTGCATTTCTTATATCATCCTCTGTCTGTCAGGTCAGGTTCCTTTTTTTCCTCCCACATTCTCAACTGTTTATTGGTGTGTTGGTAAAACCTGCACAGTGTGTGACAACAAACTATCATTGGATCATGACACAGTTGCTTTGGTGCCAGAAGCACACCTCCCTCCCTCAGATCTGCCCTCTGGTCAGTAAAAAGCCTATTACGAAATGGGAGGGTGCAGAGAGAGTGAGAGGCAGTGAGACTAATGAACTAAGATAATCTAATCAGAGCCCAGTTCAAAGAACTGTCTTTTTCTCAGAACCATCTCTCATAACTGTCTCCCATGACAAAATCCTGTTGACAGGCTGCGTCCACAACAGTGATAAATTCCCAGAGAGATGTGAAGACCGAGTTGAAATGTGCAGTGAATGTGATGAGAGGATAACAAGCTCGACACCCAGCAAAGAACAGTGACTCAACACAGAGCTTAAATTGTCTTCATGAGTGGTGACAGGCCCTCATTAAACTGCTGTGGACGTTTGATTTGTCTGCAGAACAAGAAGAACTCTTCAGAATACCAGCTTGATCTAAGGATCTAATAAGTGATGTTTTTCTGTGTGTGTGTGTGTGTGTATTGTATGGATGCACGTGTGCTGTGTGTGTCACATCCTCAGGTGCATGCTTGGAATGTGTGCAGGATGAGCAGCACATTTGTTACATTAGCGGAAGTATTGGAGGCTCGAGGGGGCCCTCTGCTGGAGGAGGAGGTCTGGTCCCTGCTGCTGGGCACTGCAGAGTCTTTAGTGGATGTCTCTTATAAGGGTAAAGCATTTCAGATTACCTCCTCTTCCTCTAGGCTCACACACATCATGCCTTAAAGCTATGACCGTACCATCATGTTATTGCAATATAAATGTGGCATAAACATTTGAAATGATCTTGCAGTATTTCTGTTTCACTCTGTACCACCAGAATCATATATATGCAAAATGGACTTCCTACTTTTTTTCAGGTCACAACAATATGTGTAATATCATAAGCCCCACCTCCTTGCTGCTGTCAGCCACTGGCACCTTAGCATTTAAGAACTGTGGCCTATCAGATGATGTATCCACCTTCACTGCTCCAGAGATGCTGCAGGGCCGTGCCAGCTCAACCAAACCTGCCATAGAGAGGGTCAGTGAAAGCATCCTCATCCTCATCATCCTCACATCACCTGTCCTGATAGCTCACATGATGGCACACTTGTCAATCACTAAACAGTATCAGTTCCCTTTTATTTAGTTTTTTTTATCAGGAGCTTTAAACTCATATCCTGATGTGTCTTTTTTTTCTCCTGGAGTGTAAAATCTCAGGATGTCAGGAGTTGAAGGACGACTGAGGTGTACGCACGCCATCTAGTGGCTGAGCAAAGGAGCCTCTGTCCTGAATTCTGGACTTCAGAGCTCCGGTTTATTAACATTGGGTAGAAAAGTGTCTAAATTAACTTCAGTAGAAATAATTAATCTATTTGTACAGACAGGAATGTTATTAGATATGTGTGTACACTTGTCTCACCCACAGTTTTAAGTAATATGTCTCCATAAATGCCTCAGATTCATAGTAACAAAAAGTCCATATTTATAGATAGATAAGCATGTTAGTGAAATTTGCCTTTAAAAACTGCAGGAAATGTCAACAATGTATGATACAAAACAACATGTGCTGAGTCCTCAACCAATACATGATTTGCCATTTATATAAATTACAACCATTGTTGCCTCTTACTTAACTGATGGGTCATTCATACTGTAGTCTGTTCAAACATTAACTGACATAAATGCCACTTTTTAAACCATATTTAAATAATTATTTTTATACATTTTGTATAGTGTTTATTATTATTACTGCTACTACTAACAGGCACATTATTAATATACTTTGTGTTTTTATTCATAGTTTGATAATTGGCTCTATTATATTAATATTTGATCCATAGTTCTCCTGCTGGACCACAATATTGGTTGTGTGTCAACATAGTCCCGCACTTTAAATCCACAAACACTCACCTCACCTAGAAATTGCATACACATAGTTCATATCATTTCTGTTTGTATCCAACAATAACTTGATGTTCAGCTTAGGGTTTTAGTTATGGTGCAGGGGTTGAATATAAATTATTATTTAAAATAATCAATGTAACATTAAGCACAAATACAAGTAATAATGTATGTAAACATAACTGGTTTTATTTTAGAGTCAGTTGGTAATGTCAAATTACAGCAGTATTTCTAATCTATCTGGTCATTGACCAATTCATTTTGTTGCACAGATGCTGGTGTATTCACTTGGTATGACTCTCTACTGGTCAGTTGATTTTCAGCTACCTCAAAATCAGGTGGGAACCCCCTCTTATACAAAGCTGTCATTTTAAATTCAGTACCCAGGCCTCCGCTATGATAATGATTTTCCACTCTCGTTCCTCTCAGCCAGTCCAGTTGAGTGACCATCTAAACAGCCTCCTCCTCAGCATGTGCGAGGACCTGGCCCACCGCAGGGTAAATCTCAACTCCATCCTGGAAGCCTGCGAATCTCAGCATAAAGCCTCCATCCTGCCACCGCCCGCCAAAGTCATCAGACAGCTGGTGGAGGAGGTTTTTCATGAATCAGTGAGTCTAGATATCCACCTACACTATGTTTCTGTCTGTAAGCATTTCAGTTTCTCGGCAGGCCGCTGTGTGTGCGAGTATGTCTGTGTGTGCGAGTGTGTCTGTGTGTGTCAGACTTTAAAGACATGCTGCATAAAAAAAACGCATAATGACAAAAAAAAAAGAAAGTGATTTTAAATAGTAGTGATTTCTGTTCTTCCAGATGGACCAGGGCTCTCTGCCAGACAGTAACGTCCCTTTGAGCGGCAGGAGCCAGATGATCAGAGAGAGACTTCATGGTGAGTCTGCATGTTAGACTCCTGATAAACTTACTATAAATACAAGTGACATCCAAAGCAGCACATAAGAGAATAGAAAGCTCTTTGATGTTGAACACATGCTTAATGCTGGGAATTTTCTTGGGCTTTTGACAAACCAGTTAACTCTTTGATTACTTAACTGTACATTAGATTGTTTTAGATCTCTGGCTCTCACCAAAATTACAAGCACTTTGGCAAATAGCTAGAAGCAGAAGTTAATGGCTGTGTTATCAAAAAAACTCAAAATTACTACACACTTAGAGAGTAATTTTTGCAGCCTCATTTCTGACTATAAGATTTTTGCAGACATGAAAATAAACCAGACATATGTGTATTGCACAGGAGTACCCTATCCTGCTCTGTTGCTTCTGTTCATTATAAATCAATTGACCCTACATATTTACAGAAAGAAGTCGCAGTCATTGCTCATTTGACTCAAGATGGTGTACAGGTCAACAGGATTAAAATCTTAACCTAAAGCAAGCCCAGGATTAGGTTCCCGCGAGAGCCAATAATCAGATACAGAGCGTGGACACTCCAGGCTAAACCCCCTGCCAGCCTCTTTTCTGCCCAAACATCCCAGCGTCCACGGGGAGCGCAGAGACGGACAGGAATCAAACTTTGCTGTCATATTTCATCTCTTACCTGGTTTGGCAGGAAAGAGAGGGCCATTTTCAGACTTCAGCGACGGGAGTGCTGAAGGGAGAAGATACTCAACGGACTCAGACTCAAAGTCAGGTATGCACATGAAACCAAGACTGAAAAGAAGGCATGTAAGAAAGAAGTAAAACTGAGCTGCCGTCAAAATAAAACGAAATGCTTGTTTTGACAATGCAAGTCTGTTTTCTAGGGAGTTTACCTCAGAGGCCTTGGAGACAAAGACCAAGGAGTTCTCCCACACCGTTGTACCAGTCTTCTTTAGACAGGTTTGTACTATATGCATACACACATACACAACTTTAACTTCAACTTCAACTGTTCAATCTATTTGTGTGAGCATGTCAACATAAATAAATCTGCTTCTGCTTCTCCTTTCATGCTCCCTCATTGTCTGTAGCTACTTTGAGGGGACATGACATTGTCTCAGAGTTTGACTTTTCCAACTTGTCTGCACAACTATTACACAACCCGTCCTTCCCCACCCCTCTCTCTCCGCTCAGACTCCCTCGTGGGGTTCGTCACAGGGACAGCAACTGCAGTTGGCTTGGTCGAAGCCCCCACCACGACATCTCTCCCAAGACATCGGGCAGATCTCACAGTCCCTCCATCACCTTCAGCGAGTCCTCGCTCAGCCTGAGCCAGAGGAAAGCTAAGGTAAGATCAGGGATTTTTTAATGTTTGTTCTGTGAGGGAAATATTTTTGTAGAGCATAAACTAAAAGTGTCTATACTGTTAGCAGCTTTTCTTCCGGTACCATAGGGATAATGGTATGCAGTATTTAGTTGAATGAGAATGGTGGTGAGCTGTGGAGTATTTAGTGCAGATCAGGGTCAAATTTAATTCTAAGAGCAGTCAGCAGAGCATTTAGAGAAGATGTGTTGCTCCTTGCTCATCTCATCTCATGTTTGTTTTGTCAGGCTTTAGGTCCTGAGTTCGTCAGAATGCCAGATGAACAACAAATTGTTCTCGAGCTTCCAGGATCTATTGTGGTAAATTTAGCATTTCTGCTCATCTTCTCTGTTTCATATGTTCAGTACTTGTATATTTATGTACATGTATGTAGTGTGTCTGTAGGTTTTTTTACCTAAGTCCATGTGTGTCTGTTTTGCTTGTGTGTGTCCACCACAGTCTAGAAAGGGACGCTCTTGTTCCTCTCAAAGAGAAGTGACTGTCGTGCTGCCGAACGGACAGTACGTGGTGGTTCGCTGTGACATTAAGTCCAAAGCCAGAGATGTGTTTGACATGGTGGTGGCTCACGCAAACCTGGTGGAGCACTTCTACTTCGGTCTTGCCTTCCTCGACGGTAAGAGGACAGATTATATGGAACCTAAACTATTTTATAAATTGAATATCTTTTTTGCCGGTCTTGTTGTTTCAGACACTTCCAAAGTCTGAGCTTAAACAGGCTTTTCTTTCTCATTCTGCAGATGATGAATATTTCTTTTTGGAGCATGAAACAAAAATCTCCAAAGTTGCGCCTGACAGTTGGAAAAAAGGGCAGATATCCTCCTTTTTGGTGTTTCTTCGAGTCAAATATTTTGTTGATGATATCTCCTTCATTTTGTGAGTACAGTACTTTATTTATATGTAGTGAATTTTTTCAGAGAAATAAATAGTTAAAAAATCTTTTCTGCTTTTTACTTAATCTTTATTTCCTGTTTCCTAGGCACAGACTGACTCGTCACCAGTACTACTTACAGCTGCGTAAGGATATCTTGGAGGAAAGGCTTTACTGTAATGAGGAGACAGGCTTGTTTCTGGTTGCTCTTGCCCTGCAGGCTGAGTTCGGGGATTACATGCCAGAGGTACCGAGGACAAACAAAATGTTCACCTCATATCTTTAAATACCAGCATCATCTTTCAGTGTGTCACAGCAGCACATTTGGTTGTTCTGTGTGTCTTTTTAGTTGTATGGTAAGAATTACTACCAGCCAGAGCATTATGTGTCCAAGAGGATGATGGAGAAGCTGGCCCTGCCCACTATCAAAGAAGAGCTGCCAAGACTACATGCAAGTCATGCCCAGATGCTTCCTGAAGAGGCAGAAACAGAGTACCTAAAGGTGACTACCAATGCATCCTCTCACACACACAAATACAGATTATTCAGTGGTGCACTTTCTTCTTTGGCTATTTTTTCACCTTGCAATATGCTGAAGTGATAAAGCTGCACTTGTTTTTACTACATTTAATTTGATGATGCACTTCCTATAAATCTGAATGAATGTCCAAGTAAATGCCTACAATTAAATTTTTAATGCATATGCCCTCTCATGCAAAGACACACACATCACTCTAAAATCTGTACCCCTCAGATTGCCCAGCAGTTACCGGAGTATGGGGTTATGTTCCACCGCGTGGGGAGAGAGAAAAGGCCAGTGATTGGAGAGTTGGTTTTGGGAGTGTGTGCCAAAGGAATCATTGTGTATGAGATGAAGAACCACGTCCGGACTGTCACCCGACGCTTCCTCTGGAGGGAAACCGACTCCATATCCACTGGGGTAAAAAGAACTGGCACTTCAGTCAGAATTTGCTATATGAGATATTACTTTGTACAGCTCATTTTGTTATAAAGTTGACAGTAAATCCATGATGACTTGTGTCTGTCTTTCAGAGGCGTAAACTGATTATAGAGTGTGGCGGCCCCAGCGGGAAGAAGCACAGTTTTGTAACAGAAAGTTCAAAAATAGCCCAGTACCTGCTGAACCTCTGCTCAGCACAGCACAAGTTTCATAGCGAAATGACGTCTCGACAGCTCAACCACACCATGATACCAGGTGGGAAAGTTTTAGTGATTGTGTAGAGAGTACAGTTTTTCAATGCTGACAACACTGATACATATTAAAGAATATTTCTTCTTTGTTTCTCCAGATGAAAACATGGATAAATACATGTCTGTTTACCGGGGACGTAACTTGAACCTGAAGCGGATGTCCTGCTCAGAGGGCATGTTGAACCACGTAGGTTTGACACCCGGTCAACCAGACTCGCTCTCCAAGTCCTGTGACGACCTGACGGCGAAACTGGAGGCGCGGCTCCGCCAGCAGAGAGAGATGAGGAGGGAGATGAGCAGGGAGCTGAACAAGGAGCCCCCTGAAACAGGAGACTTCAGAGATATGAAAGAGCGACAGTGTTGGAGGTAGCCCCCCTATTCTTCATACAGAAACATGTGCTCTGTGAACATTAAGGAAATAGAGAGATAATGCAACTGTGCACATGTGTTGTAGCACTCCAGAGCCCATTCCCAGAATGATGTCCAGTGTCTCACTACAGAAGCAGGACTCTGACGCCTCTTCCTCCATACGAGGTAAGTATGTCGATGTTTTTGTGAACACATAAAGAGTGGTGACAAATTAAGGGAAAAGTCAACATTAAGCATCTTTAGTAAGGTGCTGAGTCACCATGAGCCTAATGAACAGCTTTCATCCTCATTTTTCCATAACATGTAAATCTGTACTCAACAAACCATTTGGTGACCCCTCATGTATGGATGCACTTTGTTCCTCTTCCCATTTACTGAGGCTTTGTCACCCATCTGAATGTTTAAATTATTGTTGCTGGTTGACGTTGTCATGCCAAAATAAGATTGTTATTCTTGTGAGTTTGGGTCTTAGTATATGCAGATCAGGTCATTTGGAAATTCTGATAATCCATAGGTCGTGAATGTGTTTGTCTATTTATGTGAGATGACCCTTTGCTAAATTTGACCTACTATGTATGGAAAATGTTTAAATGAATTTACAGTGGCCCATTTACAGTATGTAAAACATGTGCTTTGCAGTCGATACACCAACCAGAACCCCACCAGAGAGAGAAATAGTCTGTGTGAGCCTGAAGAAAGATCCCAAACTGGGCTTTGGTGAGTTCATTAAGGCTGATTTAGCTGTGAACGTCATGTAAAATTAATGAGCTGAGTGCCATGTACCTGATTCTTTAACAGGAGGCTTTTGTCTTCACTTCCTCTCTGGTCCTGTTTCAGGCTTTGTGATAGTGGGCGAGGACAATACAGGTAAACTTGACCTTGGGATCTTCATTGCTTCCATTGTGCCTGATGGGCCTGCGGACAAAGATGGACGAATCAAACCTGGTATGAAGCACCGACAATAGGAACATAGACAGTGGCTCACAACTTATCCTACGATGTAACACAGCTGGAGACAACATTGGGCTGCACATGACAACCTGTAGCAAAGACTCTGTACAGATCTTATTTGTTTTTTCCAGGTGGACGTCTCATCTCCCTAAACAAGACTAGTTTGGAAGGAGTGACGTTCAGTGACGCTGCTGCCATCTTACAAAACAGCCCCGAAGAGGTGGAGCTCATTGTGTCCCAGCCGAAACGTAAGATCTGCTCAATGCTTTCTCCTCTGCACGCACAGTCTGAAAGCTTCATACAGTCATGCAAAAATTGAAAACTCTGTATCAGGTCATTATTATGTACAGTAGTGTTGCTTAATACAGCTGATATCTGTACTGATGTCCTTTCCTATCCCACCTGGCTGTTTTCCAGAGTCTCTGAAGGACAGTAAGACTTCTTTGAGTCAAAGTACGCTCGGTTTGGCGTTGGAGAGGGGCTTTGGCTCACAGACCACACTGAGCGGCACCGAGTACCGTCCTGCCATGGAGGAGCTCGAGGAGGCCATGACCCTGTCCAACATGGCAACCCCAAAACAGGGCAAGAGGCTTCACATTCCTGTCGTGCGAATACATGATGCCCAGGTTAGAACCAGCGCTCAGCCACGGTTAGAGATTAGGAAGGAAAGTTGTCAAAGCTGATAAAAGAGTTCCTCCAGTGCTAATTGTTAAATGGATTAAGAGCAATGATTAATATGACAAATTATTTTTCCTTGTTTTCAGGATGCGTGTTCCAGGTCCTCGTCCATCTTAAGTTTGAAAACTGAGGAGCGGTTTATAGTGGAGCTGAAGAAAAGCAGCGGTAGTCTTGGCATCAGTGTTGCTGTGAGTGAATTGCTTCCCTTTTGTTATACAACATATCTCATACACTCAGTCGCCAGTTTATTAGGACTCTGGTTGAATAACAATCAACACAAACATTATAACCTTCTTCACACTGAATTATTTTTAGCTCAGTGTATATAATAAACTGGTAACTCAGTTTTTAATATTTTTTCTACCCCGCATTATGACTAAAAGATTACCACGTCCAGGTAGAAAGTCTGGTGACTCGTGCCAATGTTGACATGATGAAACCCAAGTAAATTGTGCCAAGAACTTAGTGGCATTGCTGCCTTGTGTGAGATCAACTCAGGCAAAAAGATTTACAGGACTAAATTTGAATGGCACAGTAGCTTAGATCCCTGCACACTGGGATTATTATACACGGTTATTTGAGGCCTGTGACATTGATTACTCACCTCTTTGTAATCTTTTCTTTGCCAAAAGGGAGGCATAAACACCAATGTGCGATATGGAGGCATCTACATCAAGAGTCTGGTGCCTGGAGGTGCTGCAGAGCAGGACGGACGCATTCAGATTGGTAATCTTTTTCTCATTTCAACATGCGATCAGGTGGCTGCTAGAAACAAAAAAAGGTTCTTTAAAAGTTTGATTTGGTGCCAGATGTTCACTCTACTTCTGAGAAAAACAGTCATCATGCAAGGCATCAAATAGACATGCTCAAATGATATGATGATGGTATTGTGAAATATGTCTATCTGTCAAAGACCCCTCTGTTACTTTATGGGAGATCGTACATAAGGAACCAAAGATTTCTCACCTTCTTTAAACAAAATAATAAATAACTGAATGTTGAGTGAAGGAAGGCCTCTAAGTTGAAAGGTCTGAAATTTGTAGATGAGGAGCAGAGAAGCTGATCCTTATGCATTTTTTAATATAATAATGACATTGTTATTTTATCAGTTGTTGTTTATGTGTGTGCCGCTGGAGCCACTGTGCTGTGTCGCTATCTGCTTGTTTCATGCTTCAGTTAACAGGAACGAATGTTAGATGGGTTGACATGCCCATCAACCACACACACAACACACACATACACACACACTCAAACCGTTTATGTATTGATGTTGCTAATGATGATGAGATTTGTGTTTGTGCATATGACAGGTGACAGACTGCTGGAGGTTGATGGGTCGAACCTGAGGGGTGTGACTCACCATCAAGCTGTCGAGTGCCTGAAGAGGACTGGGGAGGTACACACACACACACACACACACACACACACACATACACACACACACGCAAACATACACATGTAGTAAAACACAATTACACACAAACATGCTTTCTGTTTTGCTGATATGATTGAATATGAATGAAACCGCTGTAAACAACATATGTTTATGTCCAGCGGTAACGTTGCCAGAGTCCAGGGTTCAGGTCCTATTTCCTAACCACAGTCAATGTTGATTTCCTCCAACCACGATGACAATCCTTATCCTAACTTAAGCAGTTGTACATATTAACTAAACTCAAAAGGAGAGTGAGAGCAGACACCCTCATATGAGTGTTTTTTAAAATACACTATGTTATTTAGTTGCAATGACTTGTTGGACCTTTAAGACCCTTTGACCTTATCTATATGTGGAGAAGCTTTTCCACTCCATTAAAAGCTGATTATGAATATACACAGAAAAAAGAGCAGTAGCTTGAGATACTGTACATGTTGAAGTATAAACTATTGATGTATGTGGATGTATGTGTGTATCTGTTCCCCATAGGTGGTGAACCTGCTCATGGAAAGGGAGCCCACAGTAATACTGGAGCCCAGACCTGACTCACCCTGCCCCCCCTTGGCCCACAGTACACAGCCCCCCAGGACTGAAGTCTCCATGGAAACGACCTTGAGTGGTCGATCCAAGGACTACAGCTTTGTGACTGATGGTGAGAGGGGAGGCAAGGGGGCACATACGCTCGTCGAAGAGAAAAAAAGAAAAAAGAAAAGGCACACACACACACTTGCACACATGGCCCAGAGGTGACTGTGAGTCATCTGACAGCTACATTGTGGTTGCTGTCAGAGTCATCCAGAGCTGACGCCCTCCTCAGTCCCCCTGAGACCACATCCACTGAAACCCTGAAGCTGCCTGTTCAGATTTGTTAAAAGGACAGCTCCTCATCTCTACATTTCCTTCCTTTCTTTACTGGAAATGGTCCAAAGAAATGTGAAAAAAGAGATGTCACTGGAGATATCTCTGCAAAAGAAATCCTCTAATTGGAAGATATATGTCTTTTTTTATCACAATGTACCAAACCTTAGCCCACATTACAGATTAATGATTGCACAACACACATTAATGCTCCAAGATTGCCCTCCATCCCTCCTCTTTCCTAGAAAACACGCACGAGGTGGTGCTGAAAAAGAGTTTGTCTGGCCTCGGCTTCAGCTTTAACATCTCACAGCTGCGCTCGGGGCCGGATCGTGGCAGCGTGGTCCGCATCAAACGTCTGTTCCCGGGTCAGCCAGCGCTAGAGAGCGGCCTCCTGCGAGAGGGAGACATCATTCTGTCGGTCAACAAAGAGCCTGTCAAGGACCTCTCTTACCAGGTAAAGTTGGATTTATTTAAAGTGATTATTAATCCTTACATATTTATACCATTGAATTAACAACCAGTGCATTTTCACATTCATAGACAGAGCTTGTTTGATGCATTTAAGTGATTTTGTTGTGGTTGTAGTTTGTTTCCAACATAAAGAAGTAGGTGCACAGTGTGGTCAAACATTTTAAAAGAGTTGACAGGTTTACAAAGTGCTGAAAAGCCTGAAAAGTGTTCAGACTTTGTTTGTTAAAGGCAGCACAGTGGGTTATTTTGTCTGTGGATGAATTATTGTGAATGGGCTGGTGAGTGACTGAGCAGCTCCAGCAGCCCTACTCTTTCTTAAGATGTCGACCACGTCATCGGTTCGCTAATCCTTTAATCTCATGCGACCGAAAATAGCAAGCTGGTTGTGTCATAGTGTTTGATGTGTCTTTTAATCTTTTGTGTACTGCCAAGGAGTTACAATGGCATTCACACAGGCGCCTTTAAACGTGTACCAATTAAATAAATTGGCACAATTTGAGTCTGTCTCCAAGCCCTCTGTGTGCTTACTTTCCAACACTGACGCAGTTTTTCTTTGGTGTTGTTGCAGAGGGTTTTGTTCCTGCTACGTGGCGCTCCATCTGAAGTTCATCTGCTGATCTGCCGACTAGCTCCTGGAGTACTGTATGATGTAGATGACAACACACTGGTGAGCTCACACAGACACAAGTGCACACACAGTACAGCCAGTAATCCAGACAGACTGTCTCACCTCCTGTCTCACTCTCTAGAGTCCTGCACTCTTCCGGGAGGTTCGATCTCGGTCTCTGGACATCCGACTGGGAGAGGACTACAGCCAGCTCCTGAAGTTTCAATATGATGGCAAAATTCCTGCCCACAAGCCACCCCCCACCCTGGAGGAAGATCTGACCAACATAGAGAAAAGCCCAGAACCTCCTGCAGCCCCAGCACTCTCAGAGACTGAGGAGAGTCTAGACAGAGAAGTGCAGACCGACCAGCCTCCCCCATCTCCTCCTCGCTCACCACCATCGCCCACCTCACCCACATCACCTCCGTCACCAGTCTCGCCAGCCTCACCTCCCTCCCCAACATCACCTGCCTCACGTGGTTCTGGCTCTCCACCAGCTCCGCCAGAGTCACAACCAGCTGCTGGGAAACCAGAGGAACAACAGGGAGTAGAAGCAAAGGAGAAGCACAAGGACGGGGGAGAGGAGGTCGCAACAACAACGAGCTCAACTGTGACGCTCATGGATGTCTGTCCTAAGACTGCTTCAAGCTACGTGTATGCCAGGTAATGTATCAGATGCAAACACACATAAAAACTATTACATTACAAAACAAGTTTGTATCAGTTCTTCCTCCCTTGTAGCCTGATGTGCCAAATGAAAAAGATTATCAAAAACAGTATCCAAATACACATAAAATCATCAGGATTATCTAAGTCTCCCATGTCCAATCATTGTTGTTAATTGAATTTTCATTCAATTAACATTTCATTTTTCATTCTAAAAATGCATTTTTGCAATTTTATGTTATTTTCTTATATATTATAAGATATTTGGATATTTGTATCCTGATTCAATATCTCCAGTTTCCCTTTTATGGTTTCTTTCAAAAGACATGTAAGCAGTGTGCAACCTAAAAAAAAGTCTAACCTTCAAAGCAGGAGCTCTGACTGAGCTGTTTTTCTCTTTATGGGAGTTATTTGTAGTGTCAATCAGATCACCTGCAGCTGTTCTGTCATTTGGACATCATTTCATTTTTAGGGGGAAATATTTTTTGTGTGCACCATATCCAGTATGTACTGTTTGTTTATCTGCAGTGGAGTCAGGGAGGAGGCAGATGGAAGTGTAACCTACTGCCTGATGGGAAATGGACTGACTATAATGGCAGATGAAGAGTATCTGACCATCAGCTCCACCCTGGAGCCTCCTCACAGCCTTCCCTCCACTCTGACCACTCACACTCCAACAACCAACCTCACAGCCCTCCGCTCTCAAGCCTCCAACAGCTCCTCTGGTTTCACCTCTCAGAATCCAAACCTGGGCCCTCACATCCCCACCACCGGCATCTCACCCCTCAACCTCTCGTCTGACACCCCGACCACTTGCCCCCTGGCCCACCCACCGCAGCCACTCACCACCCAGCCACCGAAAGCCAAGCACCACCCGATCCAGCAGGGGCTTCTTCCAAGTCACTACAAAGTCATCTCCCAGAACGGCAGGCCTATGATGCCCCCGCCCCAGCCTCCTTCTCCGCTGACCCCCATCACAGCCCAGGTTATGTCCTCAGTTCCTCCCTGTGCCAGTCCACCTGCCCCGACACTGACACCCACAGTGCTGCCGCCTCCGGCCCAGAGCCACATACAGCTGAGGGAAGAGCCAGAGAAGAAAGAAAGGGAATACAAGGATGATGATGATGAAGAAGATGATGAGGAGGAAGAGAGTCGAAGAAAGGCAAGTCAAAAGGCTTTTGGCAAGGCTTTGTCAAAAATATATTTTTTACCCCGATAGATTTGTTAGCCCGGAGAAAACTTAAAAATATTGGAAAATTTCCATGAACTTTGCCAAATACATTGGCTTTAGGTCAGTGATCCAGTAATTCAGGTCATCTTGTTATTTGGCTTGAGACCAACAATGAAAAGAGATACTGTAGATAAATGTCAAATATGCAGTTTTACAGGTTCAATAAAATCAATTTAAGGCATATACCAGGACTTTTTAATTTTTAATTGTTATGCCACTATATAATCAATATAAACAAACAAGACCACTGACAAGGTTTTCACCTATTTCTATATGATGTTTCCAAAAAATATATATTAAATATTAAAGTTTAAGCTTAGTGATGGAAGTCATGTCTCATGTCTGTCATTGTTTCCTGACTGTCAGGGATTGGTCAAAGAGTTTGAGCTGACAGTGGTTTTGACCAAGTCCAGGAGTGGAAGCTTTGGGTTCACAATCACTCGGAGCAAACTGGACAACTGCTACTACATCCAGGAAATACTGGACAACCCGGCCAAGGCAGATGGACGACTAAGGGCAGGAGACCGGCTCGTCACAGTACGCACAAATGCACACATGCACACAACATCTGTACATTTCTGCACATTTAAAAACATGATTCGGTTGTGAGCATTTTGTGTAGAGCAGAGGATTTCAAAGTTTCAGCAGAGTCTCATTGAATAGAAGTATTTTTTTTTTCCCACTTTGCCAGAGTCAGAAAGTAATAAATGCCTTTAGAATCTACCCTGATTTATGTTTTGGTGTCGTCTGAAGTTATGTCAAATAGCAATATTAGGCTCAATTGATCTTGGCTCAATTGTTGAGTGTCAAACAACATAATCACGATCCAACAAGTATCTAGGAATTGAGCAAAACTAAGCAAGTAAAGTGAATGGGGCACCTTTTTCCAAGCCTTGTCTCAGACCTTGAAAATATGGTTTATATTTTGGTGAAACTGACTGTGAGCTGTTTCTTCTCTGTCATTTGTTTCCAGGTAAATGGGCATGATGTTACCAGTGTGGCAGACGACGTTGCCATGACCATTCTCAGGTCATCTCCAAGAAGACTGAGCATGACCCTGGGGAGGGCAGTCACCAACCTGGTGGCCCCGCCTTCCTGTGACAGCCTGCCTGATATAGTTCTCCACAAGACACCTTCAGGACAGCTGGGTGGGGCACTGTCCATGTTCTTCATGCATTTTGAAGACACACACATCTCTAGTATTATTTGATTGTATTTATAGTACATGTGTGTTTCCTCCCCAGGTATAAAGCTGACAGGAGGCATCGGCAGCAAATGGCAGGGCATCTACTGTTTGGAGGTGGTGCCAGGCTCCCCAGCCAGCGAGGAGGGCAGCGTCCAACCTAGTGACAAAATCCTCTACATCTGTGGCAGGTGCACTCTGGGAATGACCCTGGAGGATGCAGTTAAAGCCTGTGAGATCGCCCCACGTAAAGTAAAACTTAAAATCCTCAGGTGCGTGCTCTCAAAGGCCAGAGAGATAGACACTGAAATAGGTTCGTTTTTGCATCTTTGAATGACTCTACTTTTTGTGTGTGTCACAGAGAAGACCAGCCAGTGACCCCCAAGGCAAAGTGGAACGGTAAGAGCTTCTGAAGGATTTATGGGGTGGTTTGTTCTGCTCGAGTTAACCCAAGGACACATAACAGGATGGTTTGGTTGTTATATGCACTGACGGATTGCCTAGGAACCAGATATGTTTGTGCTCAACTGAACAATGATAAATTAAAGTTCAATCATTACCAGAAAGTGTTCTCATTTCTGAGAAGACAATTGATTATTGTTCATTTTTTAAAGATTTTACCACCTGTAATAAGAAAGTATTGTTGCCTTGTACAAGCTATGGTAATGCATCTCTAAACTAATCTTTCTTTCATAGGTCTGTTTGACTGGAAAAAAGACAGGAAGTTCTTCGCTCGGTTTGAGGAGCCTGTCTCTCCAGAGAAAGACTCTCCCACTGAAGATGGTGAGTTTACTTCATTCTCATTTATTTGTCTGTCTCATCTTCTCCGAACTTTCGCATGTTCTGTCAGCAGCATCACTGGTTCCCTTTCACCCTTTTGCTTGTTGGCCCTTTGTCTGCGTGAAGCCGGAGCTCGGTGCTGAAAGATAGTTCTCTTTGCAGCTGAGTGTGTGTGTGTGTGTGCGTGTGTGTGTGCGTGTGTGTGATCTGAATGCTGACAGACAGATCCTGGGCTCTCACAGCAGGATTAATAATTAGCAAGCCTCAGGCCCTCCACTGGTGTATTGGACTGCACGGCTGTAGCCATCACCACACACACACACACACACACACACACACACACACACACACACACACACACACACAGTGCCATACAGCCAGTGGTCTACAGGGCAGGTAGCTCATTTGCCTGGTGACGGTGCATGCAGCTGTAAGGGACAGTGGAGAGGGTCAGTCTGAAAAGACCAGCCTTGTTCACCTGTCATAGAAGAGACGCACCCGTCAACACTTCTCTTTCAAAATGGCCGAAGAGGTGGGAGGTTGGTGTGTGTTGTTTTTTTTTCTCTGTGTCCGTTACGGAAATTTCATTGGCTGAAAATGGTCGCACAGATGGAAATTGGTACAGAAGGGAAGTTCCATCATCAGCTTCTGGCCGAGCTCCAGACATTTTCCCTTATTTAGCTTTTACGTCACTTTTCCTGGCCTGATCAATATGTATTGAATGCATAATTTTGGATGCAATAACTGGAGGTGTTTTGTCTGCAGATTAAATGATCACTCTTCTCGTTTTTCCAGCCGAAGCTGTGTGTAGGACTGCTGGAAATTTCCGATGTCTCTCTCTCAGCCAAGAACAGGATGTAAGTTTCTGAACATATTGATTATATTTGTCCAAAAGCTCATTCTTTCTGCAGTACCTCTTCATTTGTCACCTCTTGCCAGCTCTATCTATTCTTTTTCTTTAACTGCACATCTTTTGAAGCGTCTGTTGAAACACACACTGTAACATGAGTCTACTGTGTGTCAATCTGTGAATGCAACCTCTGCTGGGGGGTCACTGTCTGCATGTGTGTGTGTCTGTCACGCTTTCTATACACCTGATTCATGTATTAACAACACAATAGCATATTTCTGGATAATGTAAGGTGCTCCTGTAAGTACACTGGAATAAAACAGAAAGTGACGCTCACTCTCCCCCTACTTCCCCTGATTGCTCCAAATTCTTGTTTACTTTCTCCTCTGGTCCTTTTAGAGTTGCATCATGCAAGTGGAGTTCACAAAACCAGAAGGAGGAGGCCTCGGCTTTGCTTTGGTTGGGGGAACCAATGGCAGTATGCTCAGAGTGAAGGAGATCTGCTCTGGTGGAGTAGCTGAGCAGGACGGGCGGCTCAGAGTGGGAGATATTCTATTAGAGGTAACGACCCATCATGCATCTTGTCAGCTCAAGTGCCCCTGTTTTGGAGAAACCACAATCCTCACTATGTATGTTCTAGGTGAATGGAGTAATCGTGTCCGGGCTGAGCCACAATAAGGTGGTGGACATCCTGCGTAAAGCTGAGGGCACTGTCCAGCTCACCATCTGCAGAGACATCCTGCCCCTGACCTACTCCGAGTCACCTGCGCCACCCAACATGTCCGCCCAGACAGAAGCTATTTTAGCTGAGCAGCCGGCTCCTGTGTCCAGCCCTGATACCTGTTCCTCACCTGACGTCATGCTCAATAAACCAGTCGAACGCCCCCCTGGTACGATCTCTTGACAACTGTCTTTCCTTTTATCATGATTTTTTAGAAGGATAATAGTGCTTGAGACTGAAGTCAGGATTAAGCCACAAAAATTGGGACTTGATTATAATTTCACTGCTATGCTGCTTACTTGAGACATGTCTGCTGAAAGACTTAAGAATTAAAGTTTGGATCTGGCAAAATCACAAAACAATAGAAAAGGAATAAGACAGCACCAGGTAGGAATTGCAAAACTGTATACTCATACTTAATTATTCCTACTATACATTGAACATACACTTAAAACACAAATGCTGAGTCAGCATTCAAAGTTCACTTATAAAATTTGCAGCTTGACTTGCAGTTTGCTTTTGAAGACTTGTGACTCGGACTTGCCTTAAAAACAGCTCTAACTGGGTATTTTGTATCCTGCTATCATTGTTTCAGAGGCAACATCAGACCCTGTGGTCAGTGAAGCTGGTGTGTTCATTACTTCACCACCTCCTCCGCCACACCGACGGCTCACTGTTGTAACGGATGACACTGAAATCAAGCAGGTAACATGTACACTAACATGCAAACATACACAAGTACAGAACTATAGTGTACTAATTATGATGTAAACTTTTGCCTAAATCAAATCATACCCCTCCTTACCTCTTTACTAACATCTACAACTAACATCTTGCTCCTCCTGTCTGTCGCCTCCTCTGTCTGTGGAACAGGAGAGCTGTAACAGCACCCCTTCTCATCAAGCTTGCTGCCCATCCCTCAATGTCACTGACATGTTGCATGGAGCTTCTGACAGGTAGTGACCTCCCAAACTACACTCTCTTTTTGTACTGTCTAATTATTCCCCCCTCCACGTCCTCCTCGTCCTCTCTGCTTCTTCATTTTGGTCTGCTGGAGCTCCACTATTAAACACAGGGAGGCAGCAGAGAGCAATGAATAAAACACCACCCAGGGATAAATACTGTTGCTTATGGCCAATGAGACAAACAGTTAGGAAGTGTTCAGTACTAATCTCTGTAGCCTCAAAACAAAAACGTATGGCAGAAGCATAAAGATATTTTAGCCTCTTGTCTATACTGTATTTTAGGTGGAAAAGTCGCAGGGAAAGGAAGCTCAGCCTTGCATGATTTCATCCCCTCCTACCGAAGAGTAAAAATGGTCTGGTCTCACCCCTGCCCCCTGACTCCCCCAGGAAACAAATTGTGACCAAACTTTTGGACCAGTCCTGCAAAGACATCCGGAAAACCCATTCAGATGGCTGGAGCAGCGAAGAAGATGATGATGTATTTGATGCCTCCGGTCGGGAAACCACCTCACCCCAAACAGGTGTCATTTCCTCTGCTCTTGTGCTGATGTGTCAGAGTGAAAACTGTATCTATGCTGAGCCATACAAGCAACCCTTGTCCTTCTCTTTTCCTCTTTTGTTTCCTCAGGCCCACCCATAGTATCAGAGGAGGAACTGGCCAGTTTAGCTCTCATAAGTCCCGCAAAGACCAGCCAGTATTCAGGCTCCAGGGTCAAAGCTCTCATCCAGATTCTGCAGCATCAACTGGACCAGCAGGAACTGGTCAAAGAGTTCATGGTGTGTATGTGTCATAATATACACATTTACCAATAGGTGTAATTCACAGTTGTCAAATTTCTTCAGCACAGGGTAAAATTAGATACTGACTTGTTAATGTTCCAGTCAACTGTTTTCCACACTGATCCCATACAAAAGAGGTAAATAAGATAAGATAACATAAGACATTCCTTTATTAGTCCCACAATGTGGAAATTTGCAAATATAACATCTACTAAGCTGTGACAGACAGAAAGAAAAGCAGCCAAAAGAAGGACATGCACACACACACACACACACACACAGATATTGTCATTATTATTCCAGTTTTACATTTTCTTTGTCATTCCCATGTTGTTCATTTCAGGCTCTGGAGCATCTGAAGCCCTCTGACAACTGTCTGGTGGGAAAAGCCCCTGAGAACAGAGATAAGAACCGCTACAGAGACATCCTACCTTGTAAGTCTGAGAGCGAACTTCTGTTTACTTTCACTTTCTTCTGGCAGAAACTTTTACTTTCTCCATTTGCTCAAACCCCTGCGCTTCATTTTATCTTCCCCTACTGGGGTTTTTTATTGGTGAGCTAAAGCTTATAAAAGTTGGATACTCACAGACTTTGGCATTTATAGGAGAGCCTGTTTGTTAGCTCTTTGCTTAGGTGAAAGGTCTTTACTGAAGGGAGTGGAGATATTTGTTTACAACACATAAGTAATCTCTGTGCAACAAATCATTTCCTTCATTACTATCAATAATTCACACACTTATAATTATCTTGCAGTCAGCCAAGTATGTAATGATGAAGGATATTTCATTTGATTTATACTCCTAATAAATGAAGCAGCATCAGGAGGAAATAATATTACAAGCTTTATCATTCATTAGGATTATTAGGAATTTCAGGGGGTAAACAGATGCGTGTGCAATGCTTCAATTGTGGTTAACACTGATGATACTGAAGAACGTGAAAAAAATCTGTCGGACATATTGCACAAGGAATGTTCTTAATGTAAACTGAGGTGGAAAACACACACATTCACACAAACACACAGGAGCATTTACTTCTTCAGCTCTCAGAGTGTGTTGGGGGGAAAAGGGTCAGAGCTGAGATGAATGAGTGTGATGAAAAGGATAGTGACCCCCAGTGGAATACCACCAAACGCCTTGTTGCCTGTGGCCTGATATAACTGCTGTTTGTGCAGAAAGTCTGGGGAAAAAAAGGGGCACGCTATTTACCGATCCGATCCATTGCCTTTAACTATTTTATTTAGAGAGCTGATTTCCAGTCTGTGGCTTTTTTGACCTCACAAGAAGGGTGGGGGACCAACCCAGAAAACATTCCTAATTGCTTTCGGTCTATCACCACTCTCATCACCAACAAACATCTTCACAGTGCTGGTTTGTTGAGCCTGGCTCAAGACCTCAGAGCTATTTACTCTGTTTTATTTACTGTACACTTAGATTGTGTGCTTTTGGCAAAACAAGAAGGTAAGCAGTGGTTGTTGTTTATGATCAAGAGATGACCAGATTTATCAAACATCAAAAAACATAAGGAATGTCTGTAGTTGTGTTTGTGGGAGGATGCTGGAGGTGTAATTTGTATATTTCAATTATAAATTCATGCAGTTTAAGGTGTTTTTTATCCTCTCTCTTTCCACTATAGATGACAAAACCCGTGTTGCCATTGGCGACAACCAGGACTACATCAACGCCAGCTACATCCGCATGCAAGTCGGCGATGAAGAGTTCTTCTACATCTCCTGCCAGGGCCCTCTGCCCTCCACAGTGCCGGCCTTCTGGCAGATGATCTGGGAAAGCAAGTCTGACGTCATTGCCATGATGACCCAGGAAGTAGAACGGGGTAGGATCAAATGTCACAAGTACTGGCCAGAGAAGTTGGGTGTGCCTCTGGACACCGGCAGGTACCAGCTTCATCTGGAGAACCAACAGTACCTGGAGTACTTCCACATCAAGGTCGTCCGCATGGTGGAGACAGAGGTGAGGTATTTGAGTGGAAAACCTTCCTGCCTGTCTAATGTTAATATTATGGTTTAGTCTAAACATCAAGATTCAGCTTTTAAACTTAAATTGTTATTCCAGACCGGTGAGACCCATTTTGTCCGTCACCTGAAGTTCACACACTGGCCCGACCACGGCGTGCCACACAGCTCAGAGCAGCTGGTTCGTTTCATCCGCTACCTGAGGGCGGTGCACCATAAAGGACCAGTCACCGTGCACTGCAGCGCCGGCATCGGACGCACAGGAGTTCTCATCTGCACTGACATTATCCTCAGCCTCATTGAGAACGATTTGCCTGTGAGTGGAAGCCATTTTGTTAGCTTTACAAATAAGCTATATTACCATACGTTGGTCGCCCTGTCCCCCACTTTGTTCTCAATTATCAGATGAATTACCATGAAATTTTGTACAGACATTCATGGTCCCCAGGGGATGAATCCTACCGACTTTGGTGAGCCTATGACCTTTCCTATCATGCCACCAGCAGGTTGACATTTTCCATTTTTTGTGAAATGTCTCAACAGCTGTTGAATGGATTCAGTTCACACTTTCATGTTCCCCTCAGGATGAATTGCAATAACTTTGATTATCTCCTGACTTTTTGTCTAGTGCCATTGTCGGGTCAACACTTAATTTGCCCTTTCCTTTGGTTCCTGACCAAATACCTAAAGCCTCAGCTGTACTTTGTGCTTAGTGCTTATTAGCAAATGTAAGCATGCTAACACACTGAACTCAGGTGGTGGATATGGTAAACGTTATACCTGCACATTAGCATGCTGTTATTAGCATTTAGCTCAAAGCACCATAGCATCTATTGCCTCATCTATCATCTTATGCTGCTGTGGTGCCTAACAACCTCCTGTCTCTGTCTTCAGATCAACGTGAGCAACATCGTAAAAGAGATGAGACTTCAGCGGCACGGGATGATTCAAACCAAGGTCAGTGCCAACAGAAAGGTTAAAGTTCAAAGTTTAAGCTTTAAAAACAGTCAGATCCCAAAAGCTAGACGTGCCCTTTGTCTCTCTCGTTTCAGGAACAGTATCTCTTCTGCTACAAAGTCTGGTTGGAGGTTTTACAGGGCATTTTACAGCTTCACGGCAACCAATGGCAACCGGAAAGTCCACGAGACCACAAAGTGGTCTGAATGTTTCCACGTCCACTTCACCAACCTGTAAAGCACAGACTGTAACCTTGTGCAGTCTATCACAGCATTGACTGGTGATAACTTTTTCTTTGGCTGTAGTTAGTTTAGTTAGCTATAATGTGAAACCTGTACTTCCTCTCTTGTTTTGATACTTGTGTTGAAGCCTGTTGTTTAGTTACAATGACTTCAACTCTTTTTTTTGTTCTTGTATGTGCTCTCGGTGCTGTGATTATATGTCAATTTAATTTAGATCACTGAGGTTGTTTTGCCTTTTCAGGCTTAGAGATTTGCCTTCTGTCTCTAGCATCTTTTTTTTTTAATTTTCTGTCACTATTTGAATGTATCTCATTTATTTTTTTTCCATGTCCTTTAATTCTCAAATGGCGTTCATTTTTAAGTCACGTTGCATGGACTTTAAAAATCTGGTAATCTTCACATCTTTTATCCAGCAGTAATGTCACTAATGTCATCAAAGTGCACAAGCGTACAGTAAGATCATCATACCAAAGGGAGTATCTGTTTGTAACCTTGATGAGTAGCATTTGATTAAGCATTGTGTTATCATTTCATTAAGTGCATTTGTACCCTGGAAAAAAGGGCATTAGAAAAAGAACACTATTGATTTTTCAGTTCATCATCTAAGGAAATGAAAAGAATCAAGTGCCTTGGAATGACTCATACCGCTTGCTCCTCATTGACCCCGAGCCACTTGCCACAAGCGGTCAGGGACGAAGAGCAAGAAACTGATTTGAGAGCACTCAGCAGTGGTAAGATTGAACGTGCAGCTTTCAGTCTGTTCTGGTCTGAGGTGGATGTTTGGTTGATCCAAACCAGAGGCGGATTACATCTCATCTTTTAGTTAGTCAAACTGTAACTTAGAAATAATGTGAATTTTGCACACCGCCTGTCAATATTTTTTTGTTTGTGGGCCCATTTTATACAGAACACTATCACAACGAAAGTCTTACTACACATAATCACAACTTGCACATCTCAATACAGATAAAGAATGAGTGAACATAACAAATGTTCGGATAAATTCATAAATTTTCAATCCACTCTTTTACCAAAATTTGGACAAAGCGTGATCAGACTTTTTTGTAAAAATGTACAAAACTGATTTAAAAGTCGTTTAAATAATTAGTTGCTGGGCTTTTAGGTGAAATTTGTTATGTGACAACATCCTTTATCTGTATTCCATAGCTATTTTAATACAAACTCAGCCAAAAATGCAAAAAATATTATGAGGTTTACAAACTTTCCATTTTGCCACTTTAGATGTATATGGTGTACAAAGCAACAAAGCTGCATCTCCAGATCAAAGATGATTTATAGCTGCTGGTTTGAACCTCAACCTTTGGATGTAACTGCTTGTAAGCTTTATTCTTTTAGCTGCTATCACACACACACCAGCTCTCTTATTGCATGCAGACTCTTAAAGTACAGAAGTCTGAGCCTGGAGTTTGACTGAATGACTTGAAGATGATGTGGAATGTAATAAAGCAATACTCTCCCCGAGGAGAGGAGATCAGAATGTCAACCTCTTACCCGATAACATCTTCCAAACTGTTTGGAGCATGTTGGTAAGACATATACAGTACTGTACCTTTGCCATGTGGATGGCCATGCAGAGCCGTCAGCCTCTGTACTGTGTATGCATCTTTTCATTCAATGCTGTTTGGATGGTTTCCAGCGATAGGTAACCCTCTGTTATGTGCAAGTTCATGTTCTCTTCGAGACCCTGTTGATATGTTTTCTCCCGCAGATCTTGGAAAAGCAAAAAGCACATTTTGCATTCATCTGTGAAAATGCATCTTGTGCAGTCAAGCAAGTGCTTATGCAATAGCATTGTGAAATGTAATAACCCTTGATTGCACAACCGCTTATTTATGCTAAATTAATATCTTGTCACTGTACAAGCCACTATGTAACCAATAACTGAGAACAATGTAATACCTCTCTCTTTAATTAAAAACTATTCTGAAACTTGTTTGCATGTTATACAACACATTTTACCCCCTTGACTGCAAACACAACATAACTCAAGTTGAACAACAGAACCAGAGCAGCAGAGTGGGTTTTCCCTGACGGCACACACAGAACAGAGAGCCGGAGGCGGCCCTAAATCTAATTCCACTGAGCCCTCTCTCCACTTTTACTGCAGGGTATACTCCCTCTCGGGTTTTACTGCAGGCTAAATAAGCTGGTCTCACAGGGGTCTTTGTGACAGCATGGAAACCCCTGGAAACACACTGCACGCTCCGCACACATATAAACCTGACGCTGGGGGAAGCCATGGAGCAGATTTACTCTCTCACCTTCCCTCTCTCTCTTTCTACTCCCACCGCCCTTGAGCACTATCTCTACAACCACCCCACTCACACACACACATACACAAACCCCCCTGTCGCCCACACTCCTCCCTCCTCTTTCTCCTTGCTCCCCAACTCAGACCTTGTTATTGCTGTAAGTTATGGCAGGAACGACAGCAACTTGCTTATTCAAAGCCCATTCACATTTACGGTTGTATCATTTTATTAAACAGTTGTCCTTTGAATTTCAAACCACAAGACAAGGGAAGAATTACTGACTGGCTCACAGACTCAAAGGTGATATTGGAAAAGTAGGGAGGGGGGAAAATCTGTTGAGTCCCAGAGTCAGCTGATAACGGCTCCATTAGAGGAATGTGAGGTGGAATATCTTCTGGACAGTATGTAATATGCAATATAGCAGTCAGGAGGATGTGTAGAGATGGAAGCAAAGATGTTGGTAAAGTCATTAACAGAAACCTGTTCAGTCAGCGTGTGATTTAAAGGCCTGAGGAACGTGTAGAAATGAGCTCATAGGCTCTCAGTAAATCCTCTTGCTCTCTGCTGGGCTCACAGGGTAACACAGACACAAGCCTGTTTTCTTTTTCTCTGTGTACTAATTAAAAATAGCACACAAATTATGTGCTGCCGCAAACTGCACACACACACTCACACCTACCCTCCACCACCCTCCTAATGTTGGTCCCATCCTCCTTCGCTGCTTCCCCGTCCCCTCCTGTCAAATTTCACCTTGAATTTCTGTCAGGCAACTGCAAGTCTCTGTAAGACTTTAGAAATTATGTGCAACTTTTGTGTTTTTTGCATCACGTCTGTTTTTTGCACATTTGTTTGTTTGTTAGTTTGTTTGAAGATCTCACTGAGGTTGCAGCCTGCTTATACAGACAGAAATATTCAAAGCCAAACATTTTATGGCTGAAACATTCTCATGCACATTTTCCTGTATTTCATCCAGGCGTTATATAGAGACTTAAAGTCTGGGTGCACACTGTGCATTAGTCACAATGATTCCCCTGAAAGGTCTTTCAGGTTTGAAGATGTTAAATATGACCCTCTCACTACAGCTAAGCTCAAGAGGGCTGAGAGTTATTACCCTGCAAAATAGACCCCGTCATACACCAGTGGGATTCTCAGAAAAACACAAGGATGAATTCCAGCTAATGTTTTCTGATCAACCGGCGAGATTAAACTCGAGCTGATAAAGGAGAACCATCAAACACCAGAGAGCATTCATGGAAGCTGGAAGATAAGGTTGGCACTGAGAAAGCCTCACAGTTAAGAAAATACTGAGTGTTCATGAGAAACAAATTTCACATTTTACACAATTTCACATGTGATAATTTCAGCAGGCAAATGGGTTTTTCAGATTGTTCCCAATTGTAAGATGTCACATACAAAAACTTTTTTCTAAGTGATGAATTTGCATGTAATACAAAAAACTGTACACATGAAACATTATTTTGCATGTGATAAAGTCACATAAACATGTCCAGTCTTTGGATTTCTCATGTGAAATACTGTTGCTGTCCTGAAAACCTTGTACCTCCAGAACATCAGTTTTCCATGACCTAAGTAAAACACCATTATTTTACAGCACTCATATACACATCATCACCTTTTAAGCTGAGGTGTGGAACATGTTAGAAAACAGCTATTTGCTTATACAACCTGCAGTTACAAAGCAGCATTATCATTCATTGTTTCTGGTCACCTCAAGAATCTAAGTGTAATAGCCACCAAACTTTTAGCTTGATTTTTGGCCTCCACCAAATCCTGCGGCGAGTATCTGGTTCTTGAGCCGCTAAATTATCCACTATGTTCACCAGCTAGGTGCTGACTGTGTCTGTCTGTCTGTCAGAGGGTTTTTTTTTGCTGAAAACAGTTGCAGCCAAAATGAGCTGAAAAACACTATAAAGCTGACTTTTCCTGAGTAAATTTGTCTTTGAGTTGTTTCTGTGGAAGTAGCCACATGTTGAGTGTGAGCGGACGATTGAAGGAAAAGCGATGTTGATCTACCTGTGTGTTACATAGAGTGGAAGTCAGCAAATACCTCACTGTCATCAACACAGTGAAAGAGCCTCAAACACTTCTTAAAGTTTTCCCATGCTACAGATACCAACTGCATTACACTATGGATAGACTACTTATGTTCTAGGTCTCTATATTCCAAAATGTGGTATTTGATTGAGTTTCAAGCAGCAAAATAAATGAGCACTGATGTGTTTTTCTGAGTTGTTGTTGACCGTGCCCTTTGTAAGTCGACCCCATAGGCTCCTCTGTGTTGACAGCCCGCTGACAGGGACACAGAGAGCCATTCATCCCCTGTCTCAGCAGAACACTTTAGTGGCTTTCCAAACTTTCAGAAACCACAGACTTGTCAAAGGAAGCCGATTATGATTACGGTCTCCATTTGTATGCTCACTTGTAATTATCTTAAGTTGGTTATGTAAAGGGTTAGCTGGACTCGCCATTGGGTTTTCTGTGGTGAGCTGCAAGTGGGGTCTAGAATTACATCCAATGGCGAAAAGGATTTCAATCTCTGAGACTGTTAGTTATTCAGTGAATTTGTTGTTTGTCATTTCCTGGTCTATTCTATTGTGTCCAGTTCAATCTGAAAGCTATGAAACAAACACAAGACCGTATATCTTAGAAATAGATATATGCACATTGTCCAGTACATAAATCCAGTAGTGAATTTTCTAAAGGCAACACAAATCTTTTGGATCTTTTATGGCAAAGAATCAAGTTCAAGTTTATTTGCAGAGGGAGGAGTTTTTGAGTTCTGTCGATTGCCTTCACTTTACCAGGTAAGTCTCAGATTAAAGATTAAATTAAGATTAAAACCTCATTATCAAGAAACACCTGGCCAAGAGGGCAGCATTAAAACAGTGTTAGAACAAGGACCAATAATGAACACCAATAATTAATATTTCAAGAGTGAACTATGTGTTATGGTTTATGAGGCGAAAGCATCTATTTCTAATATGCTCTGTTAAATTTCTAAATCAGATGCTGAATGAAAGAACTAAAGAAAAACTGTAGGTGAAAACATGTATTTTTGAGATTTTAAAAGATGCAATGAAGACTGATCAGAAGACAGTTAAAGAAGCAAGAGCATCTTTCTTCTCTAATTTAATTTTAGCGAATTGCTCTAACCAAAGAATTTTATTCAAGGTCATAGACTCGTCATCATCATCTCGTCATCACACCCTCCCCTCCTCCCCCTCTCATGTTACCCCCTCACAAGAGATGTGTGAGAGTTCATAGTTATTTTAGCCGTTTTGAACAACTTATCTAAACTGGGGATAAGAGACAGTGTCCTACATGCTAAAGAGCACAGGTCTGCACAGCATGCAAAAGTGCAAGCTGACTCTGTGTGCTGACAATGTTGGGATGCAGGGAATGGATGCAGAACATTGTGGAGCATTTTTGTCTAAAATAACACGCCAGCCATTGATTTATTTCAATCATGCAACTGCAGCCGAAGCAAATTGCAACAGCTCTCTCAAAGGCCAGAGAAGTAGAACAATATTGTATTTTAGGTGTTTGGCTTGTGGGTTCTGGAGCAGCAAGTCCATCAGCAGAACTCAGGGAAAACCTTTTTCCATGACCATAATTCGCTATAATTATCATGTGACCTCTCCAAGAAGCCAGAGTAAATGAGCACCTGTCAATGGACATAAACTTTGGTTTTGCTGATGCTCTGCACAGGAGGGAACAACAGTATGTGACACAAGAGGTCGACTTTGGTAACCAACAACAAATGAATACATTCAAAATCTGCTAAACGGAGGATTAATGAGACACTCGTATGTGCTTATTTTAATCTTTCTTCCCCAGAAATTGCTGATGTTGGTGCACAAGTTCATCATGTGATAGGAATATTTGATTAAATGGAAAATGGACAATGCTACAAATATTGCAGAGTGCAGCAAAAGGCCCTCTTTGTGAACTGAATGGTCTGTGTCACTGAGTGGCAAGGACGATCTTCTCTTTGTCAAACTCCCTCCTAAATCACGCGCCACATCAGAGCAAGGTTGATTAACACCTGCTTTCAATTAAGTGACTTTCTCATCAAGCTCTGGTTGGAAACAGAAAAAAAAGGCCTCACGCCTCGTCACGTCGAAGATGTTCCTGAATTAGAAAGCTATTAAATCAGAGGAGCAGACGCACAGCGTTGCGAGAGGCGTCGTTTATCTTCATTTGAGCGGGCCCTCCATGATCATCTCCACAGGGGCGGCTAATTGAAAAAGGGCTTCAGAAATGCGATTGTTAGCGGCGATAATAATTTATTGCTCTCAGCTTGTGGAGTCCTGGGAGTCATTTGTATTCATTAGTGTAAATTCAAATTATGTTTGCGATTAAAATGTGACTTTGACAGGCAGAGGGGCCTCAGACAGGGACAGGCACTGATGAGACCTTTGCTCCGGGTCACTGCCTCCCACATTCGCCTCTTACTAAGTACGCAGCAGAGAAGCCTTCTTTGCCTCACCACCATCAATCTGTGTCTGATTCAAGTTGAGACGTTAGCTTTGATGGCCTCCTACTTAGGCGTGTGTGTGCTCTGAGCACACTTAGTAAGCAAATTAACCTACCGTCTAAAAGACAACAGCAATCAGATGCAGGATAGGACGCGGGGCTACCCAGCAAAGAGTCATTCTTCTCTTTTCTCTTTCATTTAGCCAAGAGTCACTGTTATCAAGGGGAGTGCAGGTTGTTATTTGTCATGCCTGACCAATATTGACCAAGCTTTTCTCCAAATGTCAGGCAGTGATTTCTTTGACATCCAAGAGGAGGTGGCAGTTAAGTAGGTCAGTGTCATTGTGATGAACATCAACCATGGCGGGTCACTGATGGGCCGCTCCTCCACTTGCCCGCCTGTCACAAACCACTGAGCCAGAGGAGGTAAAGGAGCTGAGTGCTCCTTTAATGAAGCCCGGTGAATTACTGCAATACAGGCTGTCACCACGTAAAGTGAGGAACTTTATCAGATGTACACTGCCAAAGGTCATATTTTATTGACCTGACAGGTCTCTGGCGGGGGCCTGCTGGAAAGGGTGACAAGGCTGGAGCAAAGGCTGATGGTTAAGGGCTGTTTGTGTTGGACATGAAAATGTCAAACACAGCAGTTTGGAGGAAAGAACTGCTTAGATTTTTCTTTCTCTCTCCGCTTTTTTGTGAACTCAAGCAAATACATTAGTATAGGCTTCCTCCCCATCTGCCTAAGTGCAGATATTTAAATGTGGGAATTAAACTTTTTATTGAACATGGCTGTGGCCAAAATCATTCCCTATTTACTCCATCATGTCCATCATTGTATTTAGCATACAAATTCTGAGTGGAAAATCTATGTGCTATATAGTGCCCTGAAAAAATTCAAGCAGTCAAGCAAAATAAAGTCCATGGCATGCACACAACTTTCTTCTAACAATCCCATAATGCATTGTATTGTATGCATGTGAAAAGTGCAGTGTGTGTGTCGAAACTTCCATTTTAATGCTCACTATACAGTAAACTATTTAGGGTGAAGTCAATGAGTGAATGAGTGACAAAGCCCATATTCCTGTATAAATCTTTTTATAGCACTAACAATGCTACTTCACATAACTCATATAATAATAATTATAGCCATGTATGTTTATTTTTCCGTCGATGAATGTCATTAGATTTTCTTAGACTTCCTTGAGATTTTTGTTCGAGGTAAATATCATTCTTCACAACCTACTTCAGTAATCCAATCTGATTTTTTCACAGTGGTTTGGTGGAGATTTCCTCAAAACATATGTGAGAAGTTGCAATGATGTTGTAAGTTTTCCAATAATCCATTAAAAAGCCGTGTGTTAAGGAGTCTCAGACCTGCCTACGTGCGCAATAACTCACTATGATTCATTGTTACTCTGAGACACCCTTCTCCGACGCGGGCCTACAGAGGGGCATCCGTTCCCCTCCTACTGCCCCGCGGCATGAAAACAGATTTCCCCTCCCAATTATGCACGAATCATCACACACTTTAAAACGTCATACATTTCTTTGCAAACACAGGAAACATGCAAACACACACACATAACACACAACCGTATACCTGTGGAAAATCCCAGAGTTTCCTTCTGACCCTGGTCCACACTTGACACAGGGACAGGAGCAGCAGCTTACATCAATGGAGCTTTTCTCTTAGGTGGAGGGAAACCTCATACACACACACACACACACACAGTGTGCACAGGAACACACTCACAGGGCAACCCCCTCACATACTCCCACGCTCCAGCCCTCTGTAAATGTCAGACCGTGGGAGAGAGGGTTTATCTTGGAGCAGTATGGTATTTTTACACCTTTCGTTACTGCCTCTCTCTATCACACACACACACGCGTGCACACACATATACACAGACTGGGTCTTCCAACACAGCCCATCCAATGAAGGACAAACTTTGGCCTTCATGCACTACCTCACTGGGCAGAACACAAAAATACCAACACACTTATGCTTTGAGACATCCTTTCATGTCTGTGCGAGGTTTAACCAAATGTCAGGATCGGAGCCAGTGCAGTAAATGATGGGTAAAACTACTTGAAACTCTTGAAGGTTTCATGTCATATTGGCAATTTCAAGTCTTGTGATTTTTGTTATTTGGACAGTGGTCCTTGAATTCATGTAATTGTGAATTTTTTTTCCCACTTATTCTTATTGCACACAGTTGTTTGGTGTGTTTCTCATCTGTTATCTGCATCTGTACAGCTTTTCTCTGGTTGTACCATTGGCGAGCTCCACTGGGGACTGTCTGACTTCCTCTGTGTTATACAAACACTTTATCTGGATGTGCTACTGAAAGAGAGTATATATTTCGTGAATACTGGTGGAAGGTGTGTCCTTCACTGACTGGTAGGTCTAGAGTTGGAAAACATTATGAAGAGAGACTACAACTCATAACACTTGCCTTCTGGACAGGCTCATGGTGATATTATAAGAATAATAAGGAGTTTTTTTTTTCACTGATCACACACAGAGGCTCCAGTTGTTTCAGTGACCCTGTCATTGTAGGTGAATCAGCGGATCAGCGGTCACAGATGTAGTGATAGTACATTGACTGACTTTAACTGATACCAGAAAACAGTGATTCGCTGGATGTAAAAGTAAGAGACCATTCATATTTGTGTCTGAATTTCTCAAAGAAAAAAAGTGTTGAAGTGTTTTCCACCTTATATTATCACATTATATCAGTGTGTTCTAATGGGAATAACTGAGGAGAAGTGTTTCTTACCTTCATGTAATCCTCCAGCATCTGGTCCACTGTCACACCTTCAGACATCAGGTCCAGGGACAGGTTTGTAAACTCCTCCTCTCAGTTCACTTGCAAACCGCAGCTACACATTCAAAAGACAACAGAGTTACAGCTACAGAGGTCATGACAAGACTACTGGAGGATTTCAATTCAATGACAGGACACAATATATTTAATTATATTTAAAGAAATATTTAAATCTGCAGGTTGATACCTGCAATAGTTTTTAGATTTTTTTTTTCTTTGAATGTGTAAAAAATAAATCTTAAAGAGATGAATGTCAGGCAGAGATCTCTGATGGAAATAGTTATCCTGCCTTGACCTGCATACTTGAGTAATTTAAGTTCTGCCTTTAGTCCTTTCACTTGAGTGAAGGATCTGAATACTTCCTCCACCACTGCACATGAATGTGTATGTGATGTGTGTGACTGTGTAGTTGTACCTCTGGCAAGTCCTGGTGTTCTGCCTCTTAAACACCGGCTGATCTTCCACTGGACAGCTGTAGACTCTGTCCATGCTGGCTGCCTTCTTCTGCAGCTCCAGTTACACAGATCCACAGTTTCAGACTTGTTTTACTGGAGAACTGAGAATTCCTGATGTCCATAAATGATCTGGAGAGGGACATAAACAGGTCAGAGGCATTGTCTCTCTTTGTTTTTTGATGTTCAGGGTATAAGTTCAGTGACTGAGTGAGCTGCTTGTTTGGAGCAAACAGGGAGCAGACAGCTGTTAATCAAAGTGGCCACGCCCTCAATTCTGCATAATTTTAGATTTGGTATATTTTAAACAAGTGCGTAATAAAAAAATTAACTCACCTCCCGTACAGTTGATGTCATGAAGGGGAAAATCAGCTAGAGAGACCAAAATCATTCTTTAGACCAGGTTGTAAACAGGTTTTCTTTTACTGTAAAGTTGGGGGTCAAATGCAATTGACTCCCTTTTGGAGTCTGCCTCAAGTGGCCCTTTGAGGAATTGCAGCTTTCCTGTGCAGCACTTCCATGTTGGCTTCATTTTTCAGCCTCAGAATTTGCCACTTGGTCCCACCTCACATTGTATGAAGTTGGTTTCATACATCTCTAATTGCTGTATACTCAGCTCGATACACAAATTCGTACAGTCATATAAAATTGCTATCGTAGCAAATCAAAAACAGCACCAGCTATGATCAGCTAGGAACATCCTGGATGACAACCAACCCACAACTTGGGTCATGATACAAGTCAGACACACACAGTCAAAGCAACAGTATATTTTATATAGTTTTCATTTGAACAAAAGCAAAATTTCTCTGGAGGCTCCTCAGTGATCTGCCAAAAAAATGACATAAGTGATGCAGCAGTGGGACATTAAATTTTGTCTTCACCTGCAGAGGATTGATTGTTTCTGAAAAAAATAATTGAACATGAATGTGAAATTTTGATTGCATACTATCACAGTAATCCTCGTTGTAACATGCACAATTAAACAACATCCTACAATCAGATCCCAAAAAAGCCATATCTATCTACTGATTTGGATGCTAAGTAGCGTGTTCATTTAGCATGTTCCAGTGCACCGGCAGCTGTTGTTTGTTTCTCTAACATCCTCAAAATGGCTGTGTGCTGCAGGAAGGGCGGTGGCTGGCTGTGATAGGGGTGACAGGGGCCACCACAATGCCTGTCTCCCTCCCCGCTGCTCCACCCAGGAGCCTAAACTACTAATGGCCCCCTAATGTATAAATACCATTCTGTCGGCATTAGTCACACTTTCTCTCTTTCTCTGGCACACACATAAACATGTATGCACACACACACTCTCAGAGAGGCAGGTCTATGAGGCATTAGTCACAGTGGCAGCCCTGCCTATGGTTGGGTTGCAGATGAGGGCCAAGGCCAGGGGCTGAGGGTCTAAATTCTCTTGCACAAACAATGCATGTCAAAGAGGCCCATCAGAGGCATTCTTTAGGGACGGGAAGATGTTGTTTGGAGCACAAAGAGAGGGCAGCAGGACCGTGCCAGAGACTGGTGAAGATAGAGATGTGTATATCTAGAAGCACTGGTTGCTATTGTAATGTGTGTGTTTTCCTCAGTTTGTATCAGGACTGTGTGTGCATGCAAGTCATTCTGTTGAGAAAATGTCAGCGTATAAGTGGGACATGTGAATAGAGCAGCTCTGTCAGGTTTGGATGTACAATACAATTAGAAAACATGTTTACTTAGAGGCTGTGTGTGCATGTAAATCTGTGGCATTTTTCTTTTTACTTCTGATGTTATGAAGTGAGACCACAAGCAGGGAAAGACAAAAGCCTCCCCAATCCCCAGGGGGTTTGTTGACAGCTAAATATCTTCATTCTCACATGAGGCATTACGGATGCAAATTGCCATTTAGGTGCATGTGTACAAGAACAGCGGAGATCATTAATTCCTATTTAAAGCATCATTTATCAGAGTTATATAAAGACTGTATGAAGTGTCATTAATCACTGCATATTGAGTAAAATCTTGTGTATAAAAATGTGTGTATTTTTATGCTATTTTTTCAGATAGTTCAGTGTGTGTGTGTGTGTGTGTGTGTGTGTGTGTGGGTGGGTGGGTGTGAGTGGGTGCATGAGCGTGACCTTAGCCTAACTTCCTGACATTTTCCCACACACATCAAGGAAGCTAAGAGATGACAGCCAAAAAACATGTAGATAAATTCATCATCTTCCTCTTTCCACCACATACATGATCAATCACATGTCTTTTATGGCCACTTGCGACTCCGTTTTCTTGTTAAAGAACAAGCAGGGGTCCTTAGAAAGGTCCAGTCTGGCGGGAAACTTTAAATTGGACATCAAATTCTTACACATTCATCTATGTGCAGACATAGAAATTTTTCAAATCCTTTGATGCCAACAATCCCTGGAAAGTCTTACATTTCTTTGGCTGAAACTAACAGATGGTCCTGGTCAGAAGCCCGTCATGCTGTTGCTAAAGAACAAACCCATATTTCAGTCTATTTAACAATTAGTGAACCTCACAGCATGGGACATGGAGATCATTATTGGAGAGCATCAATCAGACCCCTGAAACCAACCGTGGCTATGCAACTATTACTGAACTGTGACCACTCTGTGCCTGTGACCTTATAACAGGGGCTGTAAAACACATAAAGAGGCTTTTATTCGCTTTTTTAAGCTTCACAGTGTTCTGCTATCACATTGCTTTAGCCAACCTTTGGAGAGCAAACAATTTAACAGTCTGATCTACGTAGACACGCTTCTGGTATGTGTTGCGCCAGAATCCGATTACAAGCCAAGACAAAATTGTGAACATTAGAGAACATTAATACCTTGTTTTCACCAAAAAGGTTGTGTATGGTTTGGGGTGTTTGTGTAGGCAGTTATGTGAGTGAGCAGGAATGTGTGTGCGTGGATTAAAAAAACAGTGTTTCTCTTAAGTGGCTGGAAACTCTAACGAGCTATTCGGAGGGGGATTCCATGAGAAAACACCTCACCAGGGCTTTCCTCAACATCCTTTTCCTCCACCAGCACGGCACCCGCGCTCGTACACGCTAATGGACAATGACATGCATACATGCAGAGAGAGTGAGGCATGCTAATTTCTGCTTCTCTTGGACAAAGATAAAACCATGCAGGAAGTCGGCAGGTTGTTTGGATTCATTTGTGTTATTAAGACATCAAATAGCTGGAGCGTCGGAGCGTGGCTGCACCGAGCTTCACCGTTTCATCCCTCAGAGGACAACAGGCACCTGAACGTGAGTCTGTCAGCTCATACTGAAGCTTGTCCAAGTGCAGTGGTGAATCAATGTGTGTACATTAAAAATTCATAAAAGTCTCCCTGACTCACTATCATTAACCCCCCTCCTTCTTATTAGATCCATACTTTACTCCTCATTTCATTATTGTTCAGTCCGTGGTCTCCAGCTGATGCGGTTGTAATGTTTTATACCTTTGCAGAATTGCTGGTCAAAGGGGAGCAGTGCTCCCCAAAACTGTGAGGCACATTTTCCACTGACTTAGATGTTTCTACTGTTTACCAGGTAAAGACCCCAGAGAGAACACAGGCTGGAAACTTAAACGAGGAAGCCTGTTTAACGAGAGAGGGGAAAAAAGCCTTTGCAATTTGATTTCACATCATGGCAAAAAAAGTTGGCCTTAAAGAGTGAATGGAAACCACCAGAGGTAGTGGAACACAACTGCTTCTGGCCCTGCAGGGTAGCAGACAACGATGAGGGTAGCATTTCGGTGACTTTCATTCTGAACATGGGATTTTAGATAAACAGAAAGATTGGCACCAGCTGCTCATAACGGACAAATTCTGGACTGAAATATATTGAAGCTGAAGTGCAACATCTCAACACTAATAGTTTCCATAATGTCACACATCCAGACAGCAACACTGGCTGATCTCGGCCGGCAGCGTCAACTGTGTCATGGAATATCATGGATCATTTGGCAGCTGATGTCATGGGGAACCAGACAAAAGCAACATTTCTCTCACCTGTGATTTGGATGCATGTAAGAAAGAGGTTCCGTCTCATTGACCAGGATTGGATGATTATAGCCCTCAGAAGGACTTAACTGACACTTTCTCGCAAAATCTGCCAGTAACTGACATTTTGTTTTCATATATAATATCATTACATTTTTATGCCCACAATTCCACTAAATTAAAAAGCTCCCATTGAAGCTTGATTTTCAGGGCTTGTTTTTATATTCGCTTTTCAGTTTTGAGGCCTACACACTATTCACAGTTCCCAGGTTCTACTAAGCTTCACTAAGTCAGACAGAGGCAGGTGTCATTTCAGGTTTTTACAGACTGCTATTATGAAGCTGTTCTGTAAAATAATTTTCTCCATGCCCAGCTTTGAATGGTCAACACTTGCTCTATATATACAATAGTTGTAAACTTATCAATAACGAAGGAGAAATAAAAAGATTAGGTGGTAAGAGGCAAGGCACACCTGTTGGATGTTTCCACATCTGACAGCCATTACCTCCCAGTTCAAATCTCCACTCCATTACACTATTACACTGTATCCATGATACCATGATACCACCAAAGACGACAGCGTCATCAATCTTCTGCTGTCTTTGAACAAACACACACACACACACAAGGCAACTGACGAGCCTTTCTCTGCAGCACTCAGGCCTCCTCCTGCAGGGAGTTTATTATTCTTTCTCCTCTGACATGTTATGCGCTCTTTTATCTTTGAATAATGCACGAAGCCTTTTTGAAATCCACTTGTACGTTTGGCACCGACGCTCGGTTTATTTGGCTTTACTTTTAGATGTCGAGGTGCCCCACATATTATAGAAGTCTGTCAAACCTCAAGCCCCTGCTCTCATTCTTTTCCTCCCTCCCGTCTCAATAATGACACACACGATTTACAGAACTTTCTTCGGTTGACTTTGTGCAGCAGGCCCCGCGGCCCCTGCTTTAACATTTGTAACACTTATTTCTTACAGTAGGTTGTACTTAGGAGTGTCCAAGCCTGTGACTGGGATCTTTCCCTCCCTTGTGTATTGTAATGGTGTCGGAGCGATAATGTAAAGTGTTAGCAGCGGGCCGGGTCACTGGCTGCTGTTTTGAGGCCTCTGTGTTCTCTCAGGCCTCTCCTTTCCCAGCTCCTCTCCCCTGAAGCACTGTGGGTGTGTTTAGAGCATGCCCAGCAGGCCGCCCTCAATCACAAAGACCTCTTCTTCCACAGTCTGAGGCTGCCAGCTGGTGAGAGTGTCCAGCGTAAGTGTGTATGTGTGTTTGAGAGAAACACAAAATGTCTGCGCTGAAAAAAAAATAACGACTTTATCTACTCCTTCCTGCGCCGCTGACCTAACCAGAGAGGAAGAGAATGAAAGAAGCAGACTTGGAGAGAGACATGCAGGACTTGGATCTCGAGGTGGAATAAATCAACAAGCTGGACTCATTAGACCCAGCACTGCAGGTTTTTTATCTCCCCAGCAGGCAAGCAAGGCTGATAAAGCTCCACTCAGTAGCAGCTCCACAGAAGAAAAAACGAACATAAAACACAAAGAAAGAATAAAGTGCTGGCTTTGGGGTTTCAGGAATCCAAATTAACTGTGGGTCATGTCATGCGAGAGCCTTGCTGCGGTAAAGCAAGAAAATGAAACGGCTGAACTACATCACCTTTCTGGAGCAGTGGGCAGATCAACCCTTCCCATGGGAACTCACATGGTCCCGATGACCCGCCCACCATGAAGGCCTTTATCAAAAGATGCGAGTTCTCAAGCAGAAGAGCAGAAGTGAGATAAAAGACGTGGGAGTGTGAAAATGAAGGACACAGTTTCTTGTTTTCTTGAGGCCCAATAACACGCTGCACACCCTCTGGACTTCGCTCAGCTGTGTTCTGTGAAGGAGACAAATGACAAGTGGTTGATGAGCATCACCCTCTGATCCAGTCCAAGTCCTCAAACAGCACCAGTGGCCACCAAGAGCGATGCATCTGTCAGCTGTCATCTTCCTTAAAGTCTCAAAATCCCCCCCAAAAAAGCGTCCACTTCCTTCCTCCCAGGCGTCGTGCCGCAGCCAGGTTTCAGAAGAAAGACATTCTGGTGCTCATCACACACCCCTATGATTATTCACAATGCTGCTGAGGCTGAAGCTGCTTGAGATGTGGCTGTGGCCAGACTGTCTGCAAAAGGCACATTTAGTGATGCTACAATGTCCAAAAACAATCAGACGACTTCTTTCAGAGCTGTCAAAACAGCTGGTCGTGTGCCATGGGGGTTTATACAGTATACGGACACGGACATGAGAGGGAGTGGACCCCAGTCCCCTGGCCCCTCACCAAACTCTGCAGTGTTACCCTCCTCGTTTTGTTTGTTTCTTCCCCTACACATCCTGCAGTTACTCATTTTTACTTACACACGTCAACAACTGACTGATCTCCTCTAAATAATTAGCTTTTTTTTTTTTTTTACTAAAACTAGGTTGGTTTTCATAATGTTGATACAAAAGGGAAAGTGTGTAGTGTCAATGAGGTAAATGATATTCTTGTCATATTTTCCATCTTCTTCTCCTTCTTCTTCTTCTTCTTCATCTTCTTCTCTTGTTTTTTAAAAACTCTGATTGCTGAATTCTCATATATCTCTTCAGCAATGTCCAGCCACTTTGTGATTGCCTTCTTGACTGACAGCCAACAGAACTTAAGTCAGTCCTTGTGTCTACATTTTCATGTATATACATATTTTGTTTGTCAGGTTAGTTACAAGACAACACATTTCATACATTTGAAAACTATGCATACATCATTTCAAAATGTTCCTATCCAGAATACGTGAGTACGTGAGAATGTATCTGCATGCTTCTCTTCAGCTTGCAGTTGTTTTAAATGATTTTGAAGGGCTGGTTTGCTGAAATTACAAAAATAAAAAACACTTAGTGGTATCTAGAATGCAGATACTTTGAGGTTTATTTACTTTGGTTTTAAGATATCCATGAGGTATCTGCTTCCCCAACAGTACGAGGGTGATGAATGGGATTTTTATTTGTGGGGCTCAGAGAATGGAAAAACTACATTTAAAATATTGAACAGCAACATGCCTTTCCAGATACAGTCCTAACAATATGCTGTCAATGGTTTTCTTCTGAGAGCACATTCTTTCCCTTTCCTTTGAGCACCACAAAAAAAAATCCATTGTATTGGGTTGGAGTAATTTTTATCAGACAAGGCCGCAATGACTGATAACTCAAAACCTGGGCAAAGAAACCCAAAACTATCTGTGGGTATTTGCTAAGAACACTCCCTTTTTTTGCCTTATCAAACATATATCATAACCAGACAGACATTTGGAGTCAAGCAGCATAAATGTCATGAACACATTTTGGTACCACATGGATCAGCCCCCACAGTCTGTCAAAGCTGGATGTTGTGGTCGACCAAACTGCCGAGCGACGGACTGGATCTATTTTCAAAGACGCTCACGCTGATCTCTGCTATTAAAGCAGACACTTAGAGCGCTATTTCAGGAGCAGGCCTGGGGGCCACAATAACAGTGTTTTATTGTCGTGGATGGAGCTTGAAATTAAACAAGCCACTTTTGAGCTTCGCTGAAACAATTTCAGTGAAACAAGCAGAGGCTGACTTAATGAGGTGGATTTGGGTAGATAATGACAGGAACGATATGAATTCAGAATGCATACTATACTGGCTGAACAATGAAATCATAGGCCTTTTGACTCAGGAGGCATACGGAAGCACTTCAGAGAGGATCCTGCTTGGCTACGGTTTCAGTTTTCATTCCCCAAAACCATGATTATTCTTTTGAATTTCACCCCATCAAAACTGCACTCAGACCTCAAGGCACCACAGCAATCCTCCGGGTCTATGATTTGCATCTCAGGATTTATGGGAACACGTTTGAAGATCTCCAGATCAAATGCAATATTAGAACACTGAACTATTTCTCTGCCATAAAAAAAGGAAATAATTACATAAACATAAATAATGCTAATGATATATTAAGATATGATGAGAGACGCAAAGCAGACTATTGGATCGCTTTTACCTTTGGTGCATGAAGCCAACCAGGAGGAGGGGGGAAGGTCAAGGGCATTTTTAGCCACAACATCACGCATGTAAGTGCATGAAGGATGGTTTTATTTCCTGTTTATACACTAAATGGATCCACTTTGGCCCCTGACCCCAACTGCTGCAAATGTGATTGTTTTGAGAAAAGCTAAATGGCCACATTTACGATTGCCCCTGACGATTACTAATGGTGTTAGTGACTGAGTTGTACATTAACAATATTGATGTGTTCTGCCCATAAGGACAAAATATTTATTAGTTTGTTGAATGGAGCGAGTCCCTCCTCAGCCTAACAAGCTGTATGTAAGTGCAGGTGACCACAGTCTGCTCCCTTGAAAGGGAGAGTGACTTATTGGCTGTTCTCCTGTTTGTCTTTGCCTGTCCAGGTTTGTATTGGCAATGTGGTGACTGAAGAGAAACACAATCGGGCTCAGAGAGCTGCTCTGTGCCCTTCATTCATCCATCACATCAAGGGCTTTCTGAACACAGAGCTCCTACAAGCAATTAATGCCACTGAGCTCCAGCGCTGGGTGCTGCTCAGTGTAAAAGCTGCCTTGAGGCGCAGACCATAGAGGTCACAGAGCACTTCCTATACCTCACCCTTGTAGTGGAAACAACAGGCAGGCATCAAAGCAGCGTCAACTCAAGATATAACTTGTTCGTTCATAAGCTTGAACTCGTACGTTCATAAACCCCCCAAAGCAATTTCTCCTCATAATGTGTCCCGCTCAGTCACTGATTGCACAAATGGCTGGATTTCCTTTGCACAGCTGAGAAATGTCTTGTGTCCTCAGCAGAGGTGAGGAGCAGTTCAGCTGGAGATTTTCTGTGTTCATGGCAAATCTCTCTTTATCTTTATAAACAGACAATCTTACCAAGGTATTTGACCAGAAACACGTTGCTCAGCAGATCAACAGAAGACTGGCAGTTTGTCTCCAGTATGGAAAAGAACACTTTTACGTTACATTACACATTTCTCTGGCACTAAAGCTCCACTTTTCACCAAGTGTGCAGATAGGGAAAGGTAGAGTGTAGCTCAGAACAACAGTGCAGGCCAAGGAAAGTGCTTTTATTACTCCAGTCAGAATGGGTAATATGGCAGAAAAGTGTGCTCCCAGGATACATGTTTGTAAAAATATAAACTAGACATGACTTTACTTCATCTGTTGCTCAGACGTTCATCTTCACTTGAAAGATGTGCACAGGGGATACATAGTGGGTTTATATGCATACATGTATCCACACACACAGAAACAAATGCAAAAAGAGCAAACATATTTTTCCTAAAGACCTTAACTCAACCATGTTTCATGTTTCGAGAAAAGGTTTTTCATGCACACCTTCAAGGCGCATCAAACCAACATAACAATGTCCACAGGAATCTGAGAACTGCATTTCAAGTTGAATCTGTGGTTTTATAGATAACGATACAACAAAAACTCTGAAGAGGCATGGGTCTTTTTATATACTCACAAAAAGTAAGAAGATGATTGCAGATAAAAGTGTAAATGCCCAGTTCAGCATCTATTAGCCAGGCATCTCTTCACCTCATGGCACAGAAGTCCAGTGTGGGGTGGTTCTGGGCCACAGGGCTGTAAAGAGAGATGAGATAATCTGGCAATGGTGGAGGTCCACTGCGGAGAGTGAACTGTCTGCAATGAAGCTAATAAAGTCCAGCCATGCTGTCTGATCCTTGATATTTGGCCCAGGTCCAGAGCGGGCATACTGCTCTTGTCTCACCACTTATCGTCTGCTCTCTGCCCCCTCCGATCTGTAACAGGAGGGCTTCCAGGAGCAGCTTTGATCAGTGTCTGCCTGTCATTCAGCATTAGTCACCCCAGGAGCGGGGAGTCCTGGCTGGGCCCGGGATGGACCGGAGAAGGGCTGGATCCTGAATGGAAGGGCCCACGGCTGTGGAACAATCAGCTCTGTGTGGCACAGCAGACGTCTGGGTGTTAGCAGACATACTCTGGTGTGTGCCACATGTCTCACCCCTGACACTGTCATGACCCAATCTGCGCTCCCCTTACAGCTTTATCTCCCTAATGTGGCCCCACAACTCTATTAAAAAGGATGTGTCGGTGAGATCATTGCTACTGCTGACACTGACACATGCTCATTTAACGATGATTTAATTGATATTTAATGAGTTTTCCAGGGCAAAACTCCTAAAAAAAAGTGAGGGCGTCAAGTTATACTCATTGCATCCAGAAGACGTACAGATTCACAGTGTTTCGATTCCAGCAAATTAGCTTATTTCCCATTCCATTAGAATAACTGTACTAACGACTTGTTGGACAGAATATTGTTCTTGCTCCAGGCTTATTTCGCTGCCAAGCATGACATCAGACGTCTCCTATTCAAATCTATCATCTGCCGCTGCCTCATGTCTGAGGTACATCACATAGAGGGGAGTACAGGAGGAGGAGTGCGCATTTGTGTGTGTGCAGACATTTATAGTAGAGCCTCAAGGTCACTGGGACGTTTTCTTTGACTCCCATGGTTTGGATGCTTTTAAGTTGAATGGGAGGATTGTGGAGTCAGTGTGTGATGGTATGAGAGGTTAAACAACAGGCATAATGTGAAGACCTCGTGGTCTGTGGCCTTGGCCTTGGAAGCAGATATGAGTGCAACACAAGCACACACAGACACACACGCACGTACACACTCAGTGTACACACACACACGCTGTAACATCTGACACCGCTTCCCTGCTGCTCCCACCGTGTCAGGAGGGGAAGTCCATTCATTTCTGAAAAATGCCTTGTGAATCAGAAAGACTCTGACCAGGACTGAGGTTTCAGTTTACACAGAGACTGAACGTTAACAGCTTGTGTCTGCAACATCCGAAACCATTCATAAATAATATTTAGATTTTATATGCAAAGGCTATGATAAGGTGGACTGGGACCATCGATCATGAAGCGATGTAGGCTCCGCTGAACCGTAAATGTAAGGTAACATGAAATTTGACATTGTTCATTTTAACCACACAGTTGTCCAGAGTCTGAAACTTTATCAGCTAATGTCTTTTTCTACACAATCTGCCTTCCATCTTGTGACTCTCTACCACTCAGTAGCAGTCACACAACTAGCAGACGTATGAGTTATCACAACCCTTTTAGCATTTCCTGTTCACACACCAAAAGTTGAGCTTCATCCAGAGGCAATCTATCATTGACATTTATGTTTTTGTATGGACACACACACATGCACACACAGCAGAGTCAAAATGGGGGGAATGCTTTTGAGAAAAATGGCAAATAAAGTAACAAGTAAACTACAAGGAAAAGTGAATATGAAAGAAAGAGGAAAAAACTAACAACTAATCAAGGAAAGGACAAACAAAACATACAGGGTGGAAAAGAAAAAAACTACTGGACTATTTCTAATACAGCATCTTTTTTGCAGCCGTGTCAGGTCAAGCTTATTTAAATGAATCCTAATAACACATAGAGTTGCAAAGGATTTAAAGACAGTAACCTCAGATCTTCAAACAGGAGAAAAATAAGTCTTATGTCACCCTCATCACACTGCAGCGTTGATATTTTTCATAATGATTCATTCATCATTTTGGACACTTTTTCTAAAACGTCTTTGTGTTCTTCCTAATATGTGGTGCTGGTGCCCTGTGTTAATTAAAAAAAAGTCCCCCCTCCATCTTCTAGTTTGATGCCAGAATGGAAGCAATAACGCAGTGAAAGCTGAAGGTTCACTTTGTCTAAAACCAGGAAGTTATCAACAAAGGTCCTTCACTGATATTAATTGAATCTGCTTTCCTGTGAGATTGGCCACCGCTGCTCTGGCCTTGACCTTACAGCAGGCTATCTAGGCCCGACAATATACATGGGTCTCACTCTCTCATACTGTGTGTTTATTCTGTAGGTTGACCTGCCTGTAACCCCACTGGAGACAATGGATCCCATCAGACTCAATGTATGAAATGTTTGCTCTTGTGTCAACAATTGCCAGAATCATGAAATATCAAACTGATTCAACATGACTTGGAACTATAACAACATGTTTCTTTTCAATCTCTACTTCCTCAACTTTCACTAATCAGTCACTTACCACTACCGGGCTTTTCTCTCCCTGAAACCCACTAACATGACATCACCGGAGCAATGATCACATCCAATTAGAGCCCGGAGGGCGACAGGAGGCCGGGACCCCCACTAATGGGAAATAGATATCACAGTTATTACTCTGCAAGGAGGGTAAATTTATTGGGAAATATCACACACCGCCTCACTAAATGATGGAGGCAGGAGCAAATTAGACCAAGGGTCAATCTGACAGATCCATCAAGCTATGAAAAGACCCTGCCATCATATTCCCAACACGTATTACATATCTGCTTTCTTTAGAGAGCCGGAGCTCTGGGATAACAGGCTTTTCTTTTAAGGAGCCTTGAGGCCATTGGGTAAAAGTCAGCCCAAAAGAAACAAACCCCATGTAAATCTCAGCAGGATATTGTACTGAATGTGTGTGGGCATATCACATTCTGGTTAAACAGCCATACATGCGTGTTAGAAATTATCACGTCCCACTGAAGAAATACACTCCGTCTATTCTTCCCATCTCAGAACTCAAATTGAAAAACACAAGAAATGTGAAGTGAGGAGGAAGCGACAAATAAGTGCCCTTTGATTTGTTTTACAGTTAAAACATTCACCCACATTCCCAAGTATTTTGTGACTGTTCTTTCAATATTATGAAACGTGCTGCAATTCCCACACCTCAAATAAGACCTCAAATTTCTCTGAAAATTTAGAATAAAATAAAACACACTGGGGTACATCAAGAAGGCCAAACATTTCCATCTTTGTGTGACACAGTCAACTACCAAAGGCACGGTCAGTCAGGTCCCATTGTGAAATCCGAATAATTAAGGGATTTAGCCAATCAATCTCCCAGTGCAATTTCCTCCATCCTGGCTCCAGCCCAATGGGGTTTAAGGGCAGCCTGTGGAGGTGAAGGTCACGGGCCTATGGGACGTGTTCAGGAAGCAGCAGCACACAGCGCAGCCTGTAATGAATATCATGGGCGTCAGAGTAAACACAACACCAGCAGTCACAGCTCAAATCACACTCTCTCTAGAATATTCTGCATTCCCAGCTAACACTGCACAGTTACTTCAGTGTCTGAATACAGAGCAACTCGCTTACTAGTGTCTGCAGAATAAGTCTCACTGGAGGCTGTGTTGCATGAGTGGATAAGCAATAGCTAACAAACATTTTTATGGTATCAGAGAAAGGCTTTCATGGTGGTTAAAGTTGGCACGACAGTTGGTATTTGCACAGAAACACAACGACATGAATGTGAACCACAATAAATAATAAGCTATTAGCTATTAGTGGAGGCACATAGGACGACATTGATGTTTCTGCCAGCGAATAACGTGGTCATTGAGAGATGGAGAGACAGAACAAAGGCTGCAAGTCAGACCTGGGAAAGGACATCAATCCTGCAAGTGTTTGAAACACGCGCACACACACACACACACACATACATTCCATTTATTTTCCTTAATCACCGATCAGCCCTCCTGTCAAGTGGTTTGAGCAGCGCTCAGAGAAAATACTCGGTCAGTCAGTGAGACTCTTAAGTACAATGTGTCTCTCTATACCTCGTCACGGGCTGTGAAGACTGAAGTGAACCAAAATTAATCTGAATCAGTCAGATGTCAATTACACATGAAATAATACTCCCGTTGTGCCGTTGGATGGGTTCTCCACACAAATGTCAGGATGTCATATGAGGTAAACTTGTGAGAAGTCAAGTTCTGCCTCCAGTTTTTGACCACGGTTTAATAGAAGCCGTCCAGTGCTGCCTTCTGAGATTACACGGCCACCTGTGTGTTCAGGAGTCTTCTATCAAAGGCAGCGAGCCAGAGGAGAAAGAAAACCCCAAAACACAAAACTATTTATTGAGACAAATTCAGAGCAGGAAGGGAAATATTTGGTTAGCTCGGCGGCGAATGGTCGGCGGTGTTGGAGCAGTCCATGGTTGAAGTGGGGGGGAACAGCCGGCCCTTTGTTTGCGGACAGAATGGTGCACTCCGTGGGGTCACTGCAGGAGGCCCAACATCACAGACACAAGCACACACACATTCTCCCTCTCTCACACACATGCATGCACGCACATACACACACATGCGTTTGTCCGCACATGCATGCACACTCACACAAAAACCATAACATTCCTCTGCTTCTATGAATGTTTTATTAACCATGTGAATGGGTCACAGAGTTACACCCCCTAGCATAACTATAGTCTCCATAGTCACACACACAAAAACACACTCCTGCTCTTTCTCACACTCACACACCTACCTACCAGGCAGAGTGGATGACATTCACATGGTGGGATACCTGGTTTTTCATAACCCTCCAACCTGTGTCTCCTTGTTAGGTCGCACTGTCTGAATTAGGCCAAAAACCATGTCTCCAGTTGTGGGCAGTCTGTGTTTTACTAGACACTTGGTCTCAGTCTTACTGCTGAAACAGGACATTCTTTACCACAAATAACCATTAAAGGATTAGTCCATCCAAATACCTAAAAACATATTTTCTTACTTACCACTGGTGGTATCTAGCCATGCAAATGGTTTTGATTTTATTTGCTGTCTCTGAGATTTGTGCTTTCATCCCATTACGTTGGAATTTTGTTTTTGGAGATTACAGCATTGAAACATTACATTTGAAAGGTTCAACACAGAAACAATATCATGGACAGCATGTCATGGGGATTATCCAAAGACACTAGGAGACAGTTTCTGGAAAAAGATGTAGCCGCTGATTTTTTTTAAATATAATTTTTCAATGCGGTGAGCACCACAAACAAAATTCCTTTCATCTCAATTATATATAGGAGGAAGTAGAAATCTCAAAGTTGTGACATTTTGAGATTTCACAGTTTCAAAACTTGGACAAATACAACCAAAACTATTTGCATGACTAGATGCCACAAGAGTTGAAGACACTTTTCAACATTTTGGGAAATATACCCATTTTACGCTCTCATGTCTGTACAATAAATATGAAGCAAGAGTCAGCAGACATTTCACTTAGCATAGCTTTACAGTGTAAAAACAAATTGTGGTTTTAATGGAGTCAGGGTTTAAAGTACAGGTGAGCTACATGGAGCTCAGCTCTATTCAAAGAGCTTCCCAAAAAGCCTCATCTGAGAAATTTAAGGAGAGCTCCATAATACATTAATTTTTTTGTACAACTTTTTGTACAACTTTTTTTCTGTATAAATTATTTTTCCTGTATATTTAGGTTCCTGAAATAAATAATAGGCTAATAGTAAAGTGCTTGTCAATGTACATGTTTATTTGTGCAGAGCAATTTCTGGTTATTTGTGTCTAATTAAAATGTAATGTAATGCAATTAAATTGTATTTTTTTATTTAAATCTATTGATAGTACAGTACATTTTTTATGTATGTGCATGCATGCACCATCCCACCCCGAGGCTAGATGACACCCCGACCCCCCGGCACCTCTAGTCTACCAGTTAGGCTAATTACCATGCTTCAGATGTGAGGGTCGTATCAATCTTCTCATCTAACTCTCACCAAGAAAGTGAACAAATATTTTCCATAATGTTTTTATTTTCATAACTTGGGTGACCTGGCCTTTAATGAAATGCAGCCATGAAGGAGAATCCCACAGAAAGCTCCTGGAACAATGCACTGATTTAGATGTGGCAGCAGCTTTTGCCTGGATGTTTGTGTCTGCTTAACAGGATCCTAAAAGTCTTAAAACAGCCTTTAAACCGACATTGGCGCTTTCCGCTTAAGTCCCTTCAATTCCAAATGACCTCTTGTACGTTAGAGTGTGACCTGTTATTTTGTCCACCCGTAAAATATTCCTGAGGTACACAGGAAAGTCACTTATAGCAGCTGTAAACATCCTGGAGGATACACAACATGAGAACATTTGGTTCAAACTACCCCCTCTTTGGTTTTATGAGCATAAGACATTGCCAGTTAGTCCATCCCCCATACGTGCACAGCACTGTTCTTCTTGGACAAGCCATGGCTACATCAGTCACCAGAGGATGACTGGCCAATAGTTGATCCATACCAAATCCCCTGGTGCCCACACGCAAACATCTATCAGACCCCCACTGCTGAGCTCTGGAACCAGAGAGTCTCACCCGATGCCATGCAAAGGTGTTAAACTAGGAGCATTTCCAGAACCCACCATCAGTCCTTGCACACCACACACAGACACACTCACACTCAGGCATGTTAATTCCTCACGCTCCTCCATACCCCCACAGAGAGCAGAAAACAACTCCTGTTTGGTTTGGATAGCCCTACTAGGGGACCTCCATGTTGAACAAACTGTAACACACCTCGGCCCTGTAACACAGCCCGAGTCGTCGGACACAACAGGCTACACAGTGCAGAGCTCCTGCAGTGATCAACTCCCATCTCACAAGACCTGGACTTTAAAACAATCATTCAAATCCCGCATTGACGAATCATATTCTATCCTACAAGCCTTGAGTCCGTTCATGTATTTATAAATCAGTTGTGCAACAATCCTCATTGCATCCATCTGGTAATTTCGTGTCTCTTTCAGCTCTATGGTACACATGCTGCGTATCGTGATGGTTGCACTTTCAGTTGTCCTTTCAATGAGATCTCCGATTCTAAGGATGACATTGCTGCGTGTCCACACTTGGCCTGAAAGTGTCTGTTGTGCATCTGATGTGGCTGTTTTTATCAAAATCAAAATGTATGGGATTCTGATCTCAGTGTGAGCCTGACTGCTTCCACATGTGGCTTTGAAGCTCCAATAGCAGCATAAGCAAAAATCCAGTTCTTGTGCGCCATGAGCTGTCACTTAAAACACCCGTGCTTCAGACACAAACATTAAAGTCGTAGTGAAATGACACGTGTAACCATAGCTTGTGATTATGCGCCGAGATCTCTCGAGAAGCATTTACCAGTGGTTTGTGTTTCCTGCTGTTTTGGTTTTTATCTCATTTGATCTAGTCCCAGTGATGCTGCTGTTCTCACAGCCACGATGGAGAGAGAAGCATTATTGTAGATAATGCCCAACATTAATCTCACACCGCCCTACATATTCAGGGTTAGAGGTCAAAGCCATTTCATGTTGTCGTCCTCCAGCTTGAACTTGTATTCTCCTCCCCAGGACTATTTATTATAACCCTAATGGCTTGGTTTCAGATATCACTTTAACTCTCCCTCACTCGCTTCCTTCTCACACATATGTTGGGTCTGTTCGAAATTTCAAAATCATAAATGCCTGCATTTTGTTGAATAGATAATGATACTGTTGAATAGATTTGCCACTGCAAGAAGTAGTAACAGGATACTCCCATGTTGTCATAATGACAAAGGGTTTTAATGGCTTGTTAATAACAGAGAACGACAGCTCGCTGTTGGGCAATTATTGTTTAAATCCCAAGTGTTATTACTTCCAAAGGAACAACTGTATATCTTTCAATATCTGTTTGTGCATCCAGGAGTTTTGTTTTAGAGAGTGGTCATTCTCAAATGCCACTGTAAATTCTCACTGGATTTCTCAGTGTTTTTCAAAGATGACAGCCAAGAGGAAAACAGTATTGCATGCATTCAAACAAATAACCACAACAATTAATCATATTTTGTTTTTCAACAGAGACGTGGTATGGGAAATGGCAAGGCATTAATGTGTTTGTGTGCTATGACAAAACCATTGAGCACGCCACTTCAGCTGACTCTCTCATAATGCTCCTCCGCTATTGCGTGTGCACACACACACACACACTTTCAAACACATCTCCAGAATAGTCCAGATTTAAGACCTGTCGCTGCTGTGGAACATAGTGAAAAGGAGTATCCTGTGGGGCCCTTGGGGGCCAGAAAGGTAGCTCTGTATGTGCTCGTGCATGCATGTGTGCGTGTGAGTGTGTGTGTGTGTGTGTATGTGTGTGTAGTGGCAGAGAGTGACCCGAGAGGCCCAGCTAGTTACAGCCTCTCTGCTGGAGACCACCACTTCCACAAAACAAGCATTGTTGGTACAGCGCTCCAGACACCAGAGACACACACTGGAAACAACTCCTATGAACACACACGCACATGTATACACACGCATGCAAACATACATACACACCACAGACAAAACTGTACTGAGTTTGACACCATCAATCCCAGCAGAGATCATGTTCTGTTCACCATGAATAAAATCACAGTGAGTCCCTGGAAAGAGTCTCACCTCAGAGCTACACCACAGCCTTTCACTACAAGACTCTCTCTCTCTCTCTCTCTTTCTCTCTCTCTCTCACGTGCACACACACACTGTACGAAATGTGCATCACTGCCGCTAACAATAGCCCTTGGGTGGTTGGTCAGACTATTATTGTAGGTGTTTCTATGCAAATTATGTGTGACTGAGAGCATGTCAGAAGCAGTTACTGGAAATAATGTGGTGAGCTGGAAATTGTGAGGTAGAATTACTTTGCCTGCAAAGAAAAAAAACACAGTTTGTTGAGTTCCAACAGTGGCTTTGTCTGACCAGCACTAAACAAATGAGTGCTGTGCCAAAGCCACTGTTGTTACTCCACAACACAAGGAAGACATCATCATCATCATCATCATCATCAAAGAGAGAGGGGGGGTCAGCATCATGACCTCCACTTCTGGCTGGGCTGCTCTGCAGAGACCTCGTTGGCTGACAGGAGGAGACGTCAGCACCTCTCTCAGCTCCAGTATAACCCCCTCCAGCCTCTGGCGCTCACACAGACACACAGACAAGTGTGCATTTGTAAAAGTAGCAGCTCCAACTGTTGCCGGACTAACGAGTCCAGCATCCACTCAGAGGAGGGAGACGGATCACCGAGCACGGAGCGAGAGGAGAGAGCAGAGCTGGAGCTTTTACGCACAGCCTTTCTGCTCTGGATCATTTTGGCGCATCCATAAAGTCCAGCTTGGATAGTTTTGGACAATTTTTTGCATTGTTTTTCTCTTGGATTTTGATTTTCTAATCATCTCAGCCCTTTAAATGGCAGCTCTCAGTATGATTTCGTGCCACCTGTTCCTGCTGATGTTCAGCTGTTTCCTGGGTGCTGCATCAGTCAGGAGCGCACAGGACAGGAGCTTCCTCCAGTCCTCCTCAGAGGACATGGACCAGGACATGGTCTCCCAGCACATGTCCAGACTGTACGAGAAATGCAACAAGGAAAGCCGGCTCAGGGAGGGAAACACTGTCAGGAGTTTCAGAGCCAGCCGAGGTGTGTGAACGCGTTGATTAACCTGTGCGCAAAAAATCATCTCCTGCAAAAATGTAACAATTTAGATTTGATTATTGAATCAAAAAGGAGTGTGTGCAATTAGTGCACCAGTCATCAGATACAAAAAAAAAACAATAAATAAATCAAATAAAAGTGAGGAGTTGTCAGAGAGCTGCTGATCCTCTGCGTGGATGCTATTAAAAGTCCACGCGCTCAGTGGGGCTGCACGGCTCGAGCAGACGATCTAAATGAGGCAGGATTGTCTGAGAATGCACTGAAATGATTTTGGGGCTCTGTGTTTGCGGCGGCAGCTGTGCCCACTGTGCGCACTGTCTGATCAGTCACCGCAGACAGACGCGCAATGTCTCCCTGCGCTACAGTAAAAAGCTCAGCTGCAGCAAAGGGTCATTGTCGCGGCTCCTGTGCTGCTGTTGTGGCTGCAGGACATGTGTGACTCCACGTCCTGGAGTCAGGGGGGCTTAACGCACAGTTTGATGCTGTTTTTATAAACACAACTCTCAGGCATTTATATCCAGCGTGGTTCTCAGATGGCATATCATAACACGTGTGTATTTTTACTGCACAGGCTGGAGTGTAATCCAAGGAGAGATGTAAGAGAGTTTTCACAACAATGTAAGATCTGTTAAAACAGTTGATTATGTCTTGGTGTCTGGGCAGACAGTGCTGGCTGTATTAGGCTTAAGGGGAAGCTTTAAAAGAAACTGAGGTAAGCATTTCCATATGCAGGCTGAATCCGGGGTAATGTATATCTCTTGAGTCAGTCCATACTTCCGCTGAACTCTTACACAATGAACAATAACTCTGCTGTTGAAGTTAATGTTCATCATGAATATGTAGCTCTCTGCCCACCCACCCCCCTCCAGCCCTGCCAGCCAGATCCCCAGAGTCTGGTTCCTCTTAAGGGCACCTTCTGCAGTCCTACCAAGGAGCAGCAGCCACACAGCTCAGCCATGTAACACAGAACAACCAGAGGTGTTTCACACTCCCACAGCAGGAGTGTCTTTGATGCAATTGGATACCTTTTTTCCAAATCCCTTCACTTCCTCCTCTTCATAAAGGACTTCAATATCAAATTATTCCCTTTTCAGTCCTTCTTCTAAAATTTCTGATAAATAATAGTGAAAGCTCAAAAAACAACCAAAGAATAATGAAACATATAAAACTAATTTATCCTTCTCAAACAAGAAAATAGAAGCACCTGTAAGCTACAAAATCGCCAAACTGTTTTTCTGTGTGGATTCATTTTTTATGTCAAGGAGCAGCGGCAAATCTTTTTTGAATAAATTTGCTAACATGATTCTGTGGATTAAAAAGGCGTTCATTGTCAGGTTGTTTACCTGATTGTCTGACACTGATTGATTGATTGTCTTTGCAGACTCTCCTGACTACAGGATGGTGTACCGACTAAACCTGACAACGCTCCAGGACTCAGAGGTCATCCTCTCTGCCACATTCCACTTCCTGCTCGATCGGCGCCCTCATCAAAAACCCTGGTTCTGTAAACGCTTCAAAAGCCCACACTGCCGTCCCTCACCCGTCCACCCCTCTCCGTCCATCAGCCTGCTCCTTCGCTCTGTCTCCTCTGGGTCAGAGGTCAGATCTGGGTCAATGGGGTCATTCCTAGGCAATGTGACCTTCCACCCCCACAGGAGAGGGGTGTGGCAGATGAAAGATGTGACCCAGGTCATAAAGGAGGCACGGGACAAGGGTCATCTCCTGGTGTCAGTGGAGCTGGACTTAGGGCTGCAGCACCAGAGGAAACCAGAGGAGGCATTGTCTGCTGGCAACCTGCCCTACCTATTACTGTATGCTAATGACCAAGCCTTGGCAGAGCCCAACAGTGTGGCTGCAAGCCTTCAGAGATATGACCCGTTCAACGAGGAAACAGAGCCCTCGCATTCCTCTCAGTCCTCTCAGCTCCTGCACGGACCAAACTCCTCACCAGAGTCCAAAGGACGCATGAGAAGGGAAGCAACTCTGCTCTCTGACCCCATTCAGAACAATGAGCTGCCTGAGGTTGACTACAGGCCTGATGGATACAGGAAGGATGACCTTTGGGAGAGCACTTGGTACCTGGCTCTCAAACCCAAGCCTAAATCAGGAAAGAAGGAAAAGAAGAGGAAGAACCAGGAGGAAGAAGGAGGTAGAGGAGAACACGATAAAGAAGAACCTCGGGTTCTCAAAGAAGGAGAAGGAATGTCACAGGAGCTCAAACCTGATGACTCAGCTGTGAAAAAACTCAAAGACACTCGCATGCTGTCTATCGGCGACGGACGAAAGCATGAGCGGAGGAATGAGGGAAAGGATGGGAAAAAGCACAAGGGGAGCCCCAACTCTCGGTCAACTGTTCTGAGTTTTGATGAACAAACCATGCGTAAGGCCAGGAGGAGGCAGTGGGGAGACAACCAGCACCGAGGCTGCTCCCGGAGGAACCTCAGAGTGGATTTTGCAGACATTGGCTGGAGCGAGTGGGTCATAGCACCCAAAGCCTTTGATGCCTACTACTGTGCCGGCACATGTGGATTTCCAATGCCCAAGGTAGGACAACAAACATCTGACATCCAGGTTATACTGAGTAACTATAGTGTGATGTTCTTTTCCCTTTTATTGATTTTCTCCTTGCTCCTTTTCTTCTCTCCCAGGTGGCGAGGCCATCCAACCACGCCACCATCCAGAGCATAGTCCGAGCCGTCGGGATCATCCCTGGAGTTCCTGAGCCCTGCTGCGTCCCAGAAAAGATGAGTCCTCTGGCTGTGCTCTACCAGGATGAATCCAGGAACCCTGTGCTCAAGGTTTACCCCAACATGTCTGTCCAGTCCTGCTCCTGCAGATAGGAAGGGGAGGGCGATGGAGGACAAAACAGGGTGGCTGTGGAGAGAAACAGGAAACAGGACTAATGGAGACAGAACCTCTCATACCTCTGTTTGTCAAGTGGTTTTGTGATACTGAGAAACAAAGTCACTTTGGCCGTCGCTATTCCTCGAGGAACATAGACTGTAGAGAAATCACTTCCATCTCTTCTGTCCTGCGGCAGCAGACTTGAAGGGACACATTGTCTGGCATCTGCCTTTGCAAGAGGAACAGAGTCACACATGTAAAGTCAGGGCCCCACAGGTCCAAGAAGCCCAGTTGTTTTGATTCTGTGTTTGAGATGTATTGAGAATATTGAAGATTTCATGGACAGGAGCATTTAAGGGATGTTTTCCTTTTATCCCAGAACTTTGCTCATTTTTAAACAGCTCACAGTGAGTTTGTGTTCATGTTTTCTTTGGACACAAAGGCTATAAATAAAAGACTTTATCAGTGCGTCATGGGGAGCTTACACAGTCACATACAGATCACAGAGATTATCAAACTTATTTTTACATTTTCACATACTGTGTACAGCTGTTCTTACTTTAAAGCTAATCATATGCCACATTGTACATACATGCAACGTTAATTTGTTTGCAAGACAGGAAGGTTATTGTACATTCTTGCTCTGTGTATCTTAAAAAGGAAATATCCAATGGATTGCAGAGAGCATCTGGAATTCATTTACACCCACCAACCCCCTCAAGAATGCTATATTGAAACCAGAAATATTTTTCTATTTTGAATGTGAAACTTGGTTAAAAATAATTTGTCATGGTTACTAGGTTATGTATTACTATATTTTAGATGAGATGGTGTTTTGTACATGTGTATTGTTTAACTTATGAAAAGGTAGCCTTCTATAAGTTAGAATAAAAAAGTAATTTAATCCAGTGCTCTTGCTGGAATATTATTGTTTCATACACTTGGTGTTATTTTTGGTGCGTGTAACGTTTGATTCTTGGGGGGAACTTTTTTTTGTCAAAACAAACCTAAAAGGGCACCACTGTTCTAAAATAGCTTAGTACAAAAGCAGGAAGGTTCCACTCAAACATAGCCAACATTCCCCTAAAGCCCCTTGAACCCATTATTACCCCACACCAAAGGCTCAGCCGTCTGTTGTCCAGCAGATAATGTGACTGATGCAGTTGCTGTGGGTTAATGGTTGATGAAGGAAGCAGGCATGCACCTATTAGGACGTCAGCCACTTGAACTTCAAAACACGGCACACTTCCCCTTTTCCAAACCCCCCTTCAAAAGCAGAACATTTCCAAACGCAGGATGTTCTCCTCAATAGCTTTTTTTTCTTGAACGGATGGTTGCAGACAGAAGATCTCACCCACTTTAACTCAACCTCTTGTCACTTTTATTCACAAGAGGAAGGAGGTGACCCATGTGGTGCCTAAACAGTGTGTCAAACTGACAGTGAAATGACAGAGGGAACCTTATGATTATCAACCCATTAGTCTGTGGTTGTTTTTGCCTTCAGCCTGAAAAAGCTGGCACGGAGAGCCACATCTGTTTGCAACAACAGAACTCTCTGAAGTTTGCCAAGACTGGACAGTCATTTTGTCTCAAAGACAGCGACATTAAGTAAGTGCTTTGGGGGGAAAGGAACAAAAGATTGTGCCATTATACTGTTTATTGCAGTTGAGAATAATGCTATTAAGTCTTGTGGCTTGCAGTCACCTGTTATCATCTCTAAAAACAGACTGTGCCACCCCTCCGGTCTGCATTAGATATACATAAAATATAAAAATGTATGCACCCTCTTTGGAAGCTGTCATGATTTATTGTCTCTCAGCAATCAATCAAAGGGTAATGTAATGTCTTCACTATTTCGACATTGACTCAACAAATTTTGGACCTTAACAATAAACCCCTTCAGGGTACACATGTGATCTCCATTTAACTCATTTATGTAACCTCCAAATCCGGCTGCAGCAGATAATAATGACTATGTGTTTTTTTATTAAAGGAAGTTGATACTTGTGCAAACATTTGCATTTTATGTTTGTAGTCAATTTAAATCAATTTGTAGAGATCTGTTTTCACATGGACATAACGCATAACACATCGGGTCTTTTTCTGTTGATCAGTGTCAGAAACTCTACGTTAAATCTCCTTTGTTTCAATGTTGTAAGACAATAAAACATGAAAACTTCCAAAAAGGGTGAATACTAAGTATAAGTATAATATAAAAATGGAAATCGTATCTATTTAGCTTGGTAATAATTGTGCTAAACTTTATTTTACCATTTGTTATTAAGAGAGTTGAAATAAATGGGAGTTATCAGATTATCTTTAATCCATATTTGAGGATGACAGAGAGACAGATGAGGGCAGAGAGAGAGTCTGAAATACTGCATGTATGATTCAGTTGTGTCCATTCTGAACAAGTGGAAATGTTCAGCAACAACAAGCCTTTTAACAAACACACCCTTTATGGGGTCTAAACTCTGTTTAAATTATGATGACGGCCGTAATTGGGGTAATTATCAATCATGTTTACATTATTAGATGTTTTAGCTTCAAAGTAGGCTGTCCCAATTGTAATGAACACATCCAGGTTCATTTGTTCCTCATTTTGTGACTGATCCCTTTTACAGTCCGGACCCACGGGCTGCTATTACAAAGTGAACCCCATGTCAACCGCAATCACAGTCACAGGAGAGTACTTACAATGGTCAATTCCAGCCGAGAAAACCACACTAGTCTAGGCTCGTGTTCAGGGCCCGGTGACTAAAAGCCAAAATGAAACGAGCCAAGCGGGGAACCAAGAACAATATTTGTATTTCCACATGATGACTGTTCAATTAAAGGAGAGCAATACAGCCATTATTAGACAACAGAGGATTTTCTGTGTCTGGGCTGAAATGGCTCTTTCCTCACATGGTTACTGAGCTCAGAGAACTAATAGTCCTGTTCATTAGGACACAGCTTTAATGGAGTGACACTGTGCCTCTTAATCACCCGTTTAATCATGTGGGCCACTGGGTATTTTATTTGAAAATCTTATTTTTCCTCTAGAAAGTGGAAAAAACTGTTAGCAGAAAAAATCTATCTTTATTAGTTTCCAAATAACTTTTAGAGCTTTTATTCAGCCAAGTAATCCATTTTATTATTTGGTCAACCTAAAGATAAATGAGGGTTTAAATCTCAATGACAGATTATGAACATGCTTCAGTGTATTTATTCTCATTGCAAGATTTTTTTAGGGTGCAGTTTTCATGTATTGTGTATTTTTAAGTCCCAGTCATAAAACATAGCAAAACATCCATGAAAGGAATCTTTTATATTTCCATAAAAGTATTAATGAACTCCCTGAAGCCGCCCTTTGATGGTCTAATCAGTGGGTGGTAGGAGAGACTGTGAAGATAAACTCTGTTACTCAAATAAAAGTAGATAACGGCAGTGTGGGCTGGTTTCCATCCCTGCTTACGTTACAGAGTGACTGAACAGGGTCGAGGCATGACTTTCCCATGAACTTCATGCCTTCTTCCCGCCTCATTTACCTGCAACAGAGACAGCTATTTATGTCCATCTGTCGGCGGCCTGACCTGAATGGGACGTGGTATTGGTGGAGAAACGTAAAATCAAAGCAGTGAGTTTATGTGGACTCCATCCAGGTTTGTAGATGAATGGTAAACTTTAAAGTAGAACTTGTTTTCATTTTGGAGTGTCAACCTGGAAATCAGACTCTTATTGTTTCAACTCTTTTTTTCAAATAGCATGCTGCTGAGATGTTGGATGCAAAAGCTCAAATGACCACAGATACTGATGCATCAAAATGTTGGTCTCATATTATCAAGTAATGCATGTGAGCAAAGTGAGAACAAATAGATGTTCATTTCCTCCCATTGATTCATGCACTTTTCTTTCTATAAGTGACACAATCCTGGTATCAATCAGGACAGTGTGATCACAAAGCAAACATATTGAATGCTCAGTCTTTATATTGAATCATCTGCACAGAATAAAAAGAAAAAAGCTGGTCTCAGTCGCCTCCTGTTGGAAATGACAAAAACTGACACCCTCTCTGATTTAAACCAACATGATGGTGGAAAAAAAATACTCAAAACATCTGTTTCATTCTCATAATTTTAGATTTCAAAACTGAATGTGCAAACACACTCAATCCACATCTCTTGTACAAACCAGAGCAGAGAAAAGCTGATAAATAAAGTCCAGACATTCTTGAGCTGTCCTCCAGATCTCTGCGTCTTTCCAGTCCCATAAGGCACAAAATGACCATCAACCTAACACACAGGACTGAAGGACAGACAACAAACTGCAGTGGGATCAGCTTCCACGCGCCTCTAACGTCATCTAGTGGACAGGCTGCGATGGCCACGTGCTATTTTTCCTTCCTTATTTTCCTACCTACATTCACTGTTACACACCAAAGCCTGGCCTTGAATCTGGAGTCTGCTCAACACGAGCATCACGTAGGAAATAAATAAAGTCTTGTTTCGTGTCCCTCAGTTATGAGAGGTCATGTGTCTGGACAGGTGGTGGCGCTCTCGGAAGTACTCGTGGCAGATCGGACAGGTGAGCTTCTCCTCCCTCCTCCTCCTCACCTGGGACTCCGCCGCGAACTCCTTCTTGTGATGGGAGCGCATGTGGAAGACCAGGTCGGAGGTCATGCGGAAAGACAGGTTGCATTTGGCGCACCAGTTCTGCACGGACACGCCGAAGGAGGTGAAGGTCGGCGGGAGGATGGTGAGAGAGGAGGGGGCCTGCAGCTGGATGCTCCTGGACCAGTGCTCCGGGGCGTAATGGAAAGCATTGTTCAAGGCGGCCGGGGAGGGGACAGCCTGCAAGTCAGCGCTCAGGAGGCTGGAGGCCATCAGGTTGTTGTATCCCATCACAGTCCTGGAGCTGAAGGTGTCTGTCATCTCCTCTGGGCGGCTGGAGGGGGCGCTGCTCACATGCGCCTGGGGCTCTATGGGTGAAGTCCTTTTGCTGGGTTTGCAGAAAGCGCTCTTCTGCTCGCCCTGGTTGTTGGACAGGAGCAGAGAAAAGGCGCTGCTGCTCCCGCTCGGGTGCGCACCGGAGCCCTGAGCCGCCTCCGGCCGTGCGTCCTGCTCCGCGCCGTGCGTAAAGGCCCCTCTGGCTGCAGCGTCAGTCTTACATCCCCAATGATCCGCTTTGTCACTTTTCAGCCTCCCGGATGCATCTCCTGCCGCCTGCTCGCAGCTCTTACTCAGCTGTGAGATGTTGTCATCGTTTGAAATGTTAGTTTTTTCCAGCAGGACCGTTTTCCGGCTTCTTGGATAAACACCGTCCTCATGCTTCCTTCTCTTGGGGGAAACCTCGACATCCTCGCTGCTGCCGGATTTTTTGTGCTCCAGATCTCTGGCGATGTTGTGGAAGTCTGTCACTCGGTGTTGCCTCTTAGTTTCCACGTGCTTGGGCTCGTGAGCCTCGCTTCTCCAGGAGTCACTCTTCACCTGGGTGCACAGGAACCTGCAGTGAGCCAGGAAGGGATACTCATGCCTGAAGACCTGGTCGCATCTTCTACATGTGAACTCTGGAACAAGACAAGTGCACATCCATATATAACATAAATTTAAAAAAACATGCATGAAACATAATGCAAGAAAATTTCTTAAAAGGGCGCACAAGCCCAGCAGGACAGAGCTCAGCCTCACCTTCACTCGATCCCCTGCTCATCTCCGTGAAGCCCAGCAGGTGACACAGCTCCGGGTCGTACCACACCAGCAGCTCTTCCTCCTGCCGGATGTCCCGGGTGGTCCGCACGTACAGCTGACCCGCCTTCAGGAAGGCCTCCGTGTTCTGCTCCTGTCCGTTGCGCGCAGCCTGCACCAGCCGCAGCCAGGACAGCAGCAGGGCAGAATTACGCAGGGCCTCTGGGTCCACCTGTTGACAGGAAGCATTTCAGTCGAGGTCCCACATGATCACACATTGTATTTTCTAGCTTCAGTACAAGTTTGGAAAGCTTATGCAATTTTGATATAATATCCAAAACATCAGCATCATGATAAACAAAAGCAAATCTGTTTGGAGACATATGCAAACTCCACGTGTCCACCTGATCACTAACTCACCCTGAACATGTAGGACTTGGCTCTCTTGTCGCAGGACTTCTGCGCTATGAAGGCGATGGTGTCGTAGAAGGCGTTCTGCAGGACGCACGGACCGAAGCAGGTGCCCGCGGGGATGCTGCGCGTGACGACCACCGTGGTGAAGAGATCCGCCTGATGCTGCAGGAGTTTACTGTCCCCAGTCCACAGGGACCGAGGCAGGAGAGTGTGATCCATGGTCAAACTGGGATGAAACACACAACTGCTAGTTAGTTTAAAGAGCAGGTGGACAATGTGGGTTTGATTCATATGGAGACAGAAGCAGATTGACTTCAATCTTTAATAGACTAAAATCATGAGACACATTTTAATTATCTGTTAAAAAATATTTCAGTCAATTGGGATGTATGTAATAGAATACAGGTTTTAGTGCTCTGGCATGCCCTGAGTTGATTTGGATTCAGATGCTGAATTCTCTTGCATGCAATATTGGAAATAAATGTATTTATCAGCAGTATTTTTTTTTACGTTTTCTGCTGAAATCACGCGTCCCGGCTGTGAAGCAGGAGCAGCCGGTGCGGTGCCAAAATGATTTCTAACGTCCTTTGTCTCAGTTTTTCAGTCGGTTTCTCCTTTTGTCTGCCCATCTGCCGTGAAGCCAACCGCCTCCTCTGTGCGCCCGAGAAGTTCAGCATGTTTCCTCTCTCATTTTTTTTTTTTAAATCAACCCACCAACATCACATCTCTATCCATTTTTCCCTGCACGGCCAATAAAAGTATGTGATGTTTAAGGTGTTAAAAATGTTGCCAGCTGCAGCATCCTGACACAGTGATCTGGTGTCAGTCTGCAAATGCAAAACAGTTCCAAATGAAAATACTGACACTTGGGAGAATAATCGTGCATCCCTGTGAAGAAAGCAGAGGATTCGTGTTATTGGATGTGGACTCACCCGCCGGACATGGAGCAGGATGTTTGTGGCAGCAGGTTGCAGCAGGTGCACTGGAGCTCGGTGTCGATGCCCCCTCGTTTCTGTCTCGGTGTCGAGTCACTTATCCGGCTGGATCTTCCTCCGTACTGTCGACCCTCTGCTCTCCCACTCCCACTTATCCCCCTCACGGAGCGCACTGGAGCGTGGCGCATTGATGTAAACACGTGCGCGCTCACGGACGCACACATGCGCGCGCACACGCCTTGAATATAGTCCCTTGGCTAATTGTCTCTCTTGTCTGATGGAGAAGAGAGATGAGGCAGTGATGGTTTGGACAATAATGCACATTGTGGGGTGTTTATAATAAAGGTTGCATGCATGCAGCTGACTGGTGTGGACATGCACCAAATAAGAATCTTAATCTTAATTTTTAATGTTTGCAGTCATTTTCCAAATTTCCTGAGACCATGATCTTAGAGCCACAACCTACAGAACAAGAGCCCACACAAGCTCTACCAGCCTGCAATTAGTCAGATAAAATCCACTACAATGTGTGCATGGAGCTACTCTGACATCTTATTTTCTGTCATGGTTTTAAATGAAAGTCACTACACTGTGTACACACGCTATGTGGCATACAGAGAGTGTTTTTGGTCACGTTTCTGGAAACAATAAGTCCAGTCACAGGAGTGGTGGCAGTGGTCCTGGCTCATGTGGGCAAAGGGAAATTGTAAAATTGGCCACTGTTACATGATATGATGCAGGGTGGTCTGGCTTTGCCACCGGGCAAATGCATTATTCATCAACTAAATGTTTCTGTCTAATGAGCATTTAATGGATTATTCTGCATCAAAGCTTTGGTTGGAGTAAACGCCCTGGTGGTTATCCAGCCAACTTTGTCTAATGAGAAAGAGGGAACCCATGAAAGCTTTTCACTGGGGACTGCCTGCTGAAAGTGCAACTACACTGCAGGCTGACAAATATTTACATTGGATAACATTTGCTCCACTTTTAGTCGCCTATCACATTACACACTGTGTTGAAGTTTGATGTCTCAGAAAGACTTTCAGCATCACATCCTCTCATGGGTCGATTTGCATCCCGGCCCGTAATTGAGTTGAGTCCAGACACAGAGGCAGTGAAAGGATGGAAGTCAAATATTGAAATAAAACAAATAAATAAAAATAAATAAATCTTTATTTACTTTGCCTTTTAACCTGCTGTTTAATTCACCAGGATGTCAAACACTTAGACTACACAAAAAACATGACATGCATATTGGTACCACTTTTACTGGTTGATACCCTTTATTGATGTTTTAGTATAATAGCAAAAAAAAGATTTGGGTTGCCAGGTTATCAAAGAATTCCTGGTATTTGTCTTAATTTACTTTGCCTTTTAACCTGCTATTTAACTCACCAAGATGTCAAACACTTAGACTACACAAAAAAGGTAGGGTAGATAGAGAAATTGTTGAAAGGATGTCTGAACTCAAATTTATTTATTGAACATTTACAGCTTAAAACCCTCCTTTCACTACTACATCTTAAGAAATGTAACCCAAACCTTGATCATCTACACTTAGGCAACAAAGACAGGATAGATAGATAGATAGATAGATAGATAGATAGATTCTGAGGCACAAAAATAGCCAAATTATTCATTCAAAACAAGGTACAAGACCATGAGTTACCAAATTTGGCATTAAAATACTGACCACATTAAAACTGTTTTAATTATTAAATAAATATAAAGCAAAACAGTGAGTAGAAATCAAATGCATTGGACAAAATTATATTTAATCCTATTTATTTTTTGTATTCTGATTGCTTCAAAACATGAACAAAACAAAACAAAAAAACTTATTTGACACACTGATTTTTTCCCCTCATTCTCGACAGTGTGTTGGTATTTCGGATAATCCCACCCAGAACAGCTCACTGCTTCTCATGTTTTTTTTTTCCCTCCCTGTGTAAAAGTGGAGTTTTGTGTCTCTCCTCGGGTGTCGCTCCTCTCCTCCATCCTGCCCTGCTCCACTACATTTTTTTTCCTCCCTCATGTGAAAAAGGAGACTCGGGAGTCTCTCCTGCAAAGCTGAAGCGAACGGGACAGAAGAGGAGGAACAAAGACTCGGACACTGACTGCGGTGGAGAAAATGTGAAGCTCCTGAGTTGGAGAAGTGAAGAGCGAAACGGGGAAAGATGGCGAGGACGCACACGGGCACGTTGCTCTTGTTGGCTTTGCTGGGAGTTTTCCTGCTCCGTGTGTCGGTGAAAGGAGCTGAGCAGCAGCAGGAGGAGGAGGAGGAGGAGGAGAGGTCCTGTCAGGGCGCCTTCGACCTCTACTTTGTCCTGGACAAGTGAGTGTCCCCTCTTATTTATGGCTTTGTTACTTTCTGGTGGCTGCGCATCGTCCAGCTGTTTGCGCATCAGCCGCAGTCGGTCTGCACCTCTCTGTCCTTGTAAAGCTGCTGAAGAAAAAACAACCTGCGAGTTTGAGCTTAACTAATAAAGCCTTTTTAAATGTGTTGTAAATCTGTCTTGTTTAATGCAACAACGCATACAAAACCACGTTGGCTGTTAATTTTTGCGCACAAGTTTAAAGTGCTGTGTCCAAAGGAAGCAGGGTGAACATGTCTGGCATTGGGGCCATGCTTTTTTCTCTTCGTCCGGTTCAAAGTGGAGGTCTCAGGCAGCTGCTCTCACGCGGGATGTGGGCAGGGCGAGGAGCAGCCCGGGTAGAGTTTCAGGCTGATGACGCCTGCGGACACAGCTGCAGCAGCTGCCCCGCGGCGGTGCTCTGCGGCCCGGGGAGGCTGCAGGCTGCTCCCCGCCCCCTGGGAGCTGGATCCTGAGCAGGACATGCAACTACAAGAAGCAGCATTTATTGTTTATCTGCAGGGCTTCTTATCACTAAATCTGATTAGGTTGTTGTTTTTATGGAGGAAAAAAACATGCATATTTGTAGCACTTTTATTGGTTAAAATAATTGTTGGCTGATGTTTTATAGAAGAGCAAAAACAAAATTTGTGTTGCCAAGTTGTCAAAGAATTCCTGGTATTTATCTTAATTTGCTTTGCCTTTTAATCCGCTATTAAATTCACAAAGATGTCAAACACTAGATGTACTTTGTTCATCCCAAACTGGGAAATTGTTAAAAGGATATCTGAACTCTTTAACATTTACAGCTTAAAACCCTCCTTTCACTACTACATTTTTAGAAATGTAACCCAAACCTTGATCTTTAAAATGACCCCGTTTCTTTGTTCAACTATTTCTTGAGCGTGTTTGTCTTCATTTGATAGGAGTCATTAGAGGTTTGACAGGAAATGAGGCACGAGAGAGGGAGGACGGCGAACAAAGCTCTCCAGCCTGATATGAATCAAAGACCTTGCAATTACTTACGCCTCTAAAACCTCTCGGCCACCAAGACGCCGATGATCCTAATTCTAAAATTAACACTGAGATCAGTCTAACACCAGATAGGTCTTTGAATATCATCGTGCACTTTTCAACACTTTTATCATCTGAAACTCAGTAGACATTTGGGTGGCACCATCTACAAGCCAGGAGGAATGCACATTCAGCCGCATAACAGCCCCTACAAACATACCTCAGCGCCATAATAATAAGATTTTTCAGGCAATATGGTCAGTGAGCATGTCTTTGCCACCTTTCTGGGTTGTGCAAAGTGCCTATGCAGTAATTATCCATGTGTGATCTGTCTGCGGTCTCAGACTGTGCCGCTGCTCACAGCAGCTCAGACATTATAATTGACATTTTTGTCATATCTTGGCTGGATTTGCAAGGTGAAATTAAGCATGTGGACACAGAACAATAAGACATGTGGAAACCTGCTGAGCACAGAGGGGGAGAGAAAGAGATCGAATGACAAAAACATTAAGGTACGGTTGAATTTGTCACCCTAACAGGTTATAATGTCCAAAGAATAGAGTATGTTTTGGAAAGAGTGAGTACAGTGATTTTGCGGTGAAGCAGTTAAACACTGTGTCTCTGTATATGTGTATAACCTTTGGGAATACAGTGAGGTTATGGTTTTAAAAAAGCTTGCTGTATGTCCTCAGTTGCCCTATGTGCACCACCTATGAGCTGTGAGGAGGACACGTTGAGTGATATTTTACTTTGGTTTCAACACGTCTCAGGATCTTTCCGATATCCATCTATCCATCCATCTGTCAGCTGCTCTTCAGTCTTTACCCTTTGCTTCAAAAAGTTTAGGTGGAGCCTGGGGAGCGTGGCCCGTCACGCATGGCCAAGTCTGTGGTACGCCTCTGTTTGTTTGACTGTCTGGACCTGCACGCCATAGCAAGCCTTCAGGAAGCCTCTGCTCTTTTTCCCGGAGATGGCACCGACATGCTGGCTGTTTTTCACATCTTAAATGCCACACAGTCACCTAATCTGATGCTTCAGTGATAACGATCAGAGCTAAAATCAAGCATTATGGATGTTTTTGCATGTCCACACTTGTATTCACCTCTTCACTTTTTGTCTTACATCTCACATGTTTGGCTTTGGCTGCCCAGAAGGCTACGAGACGTGCTGAGGAGAGAGTGTGTGTGTGCAGAATGAACATTAGAAAAATGAAAGCGATATCAGCTCCCCACGTTCCTGCACTCCACGTCTGACCCACACCGAATACCAGGCTGCATTTTTCCTCTCTGTCTGGTTGCCCACAAATAGAATAATAGGTGTTTTATGGCTGAGTTTGGAACAGCGGTTCACTGACACAAGTACTTGCAGACAAAAGGAGATCCTACCCTGATATATGCAAACTTAGGAGGTAGAAAGGTGTCACTTTGGGCTCTGGGAATTGTTATGTGCATTTTTCACAATTTTTTTGACATTTCATTGACCAAACCATTAATGAAAACAATCTGCAGATTAATCAATAATGAAAATAATTTGTTGATGTCCTAGTGTTTATACTTGAACTGACTTTGAATTTAGGTGGCATTTGCTGGGAATGAGAATGAGTTTTCCCTAATGTGGGCAGTATTTAAAAGCAATAAAATACATACATGGTCTAACAGGACTGTTTTTATTAGTGGTCAATCTCTCAATTATTGTTCTGATTAATTGAATAATATTCTATTCCAGAAAAATGTCAGAAAATGAAAAATACCCAGAGCTCAAGGTATTTCTCTCCAAATGGCTATTTTTAAAATCTGAACAGTCTAAAACCCAAAGATATTTAATCTTTAAACTTCACAGTTGAAATTATTCAATTACATAGAAGGACAAATAATGCTAATGAGGTTTACTTAGTGTACAATATAAAGGTAGTCTGGTGTTGGAGCCCTTTGCTTCACTCAGGTTGATTTTTGACTTCAGCAGTGATTTAAGGCACTTTCTTTACCTGTGATAGTAAACTCTGTGAATCTTCAGATTAAGGTATTATGATTGTAGACTTGATAGACTTCTCCTGGATCAGGCCTTTTATCAGGCCCTTACTTCCAGGGAAGAGGATAAGTGGAGCAGGAAGCGACTGGTTAAAGAGGAGAGGAGCCATCGTGAGTCCACCCAGCTCAGATATTCACTCTGTTTATGACCCTGTTACACACACGCACACACACACGCACACACACACACACCCACACACACACACAGCCTTGCTGAGTTTAGCGTATAAGCTGTTTGATGTTGCTTCCCTCAACAGACACTCACACTCACATTTACCCCCTGCTGAGTGTTACTTCTGTGTCCCGTTGTTGTTCATGTCACAGCCTTTTCACTCTGCAGACCCCCAACCTGTTGTTAGACTTGCTCTGCTCACTGGGACCATCTGTTCTCCCTCACAGTCACACACACTCACACACACATATAAACACAGACACTGCACACACACAAACAGGGACACACAGGCCAGCTGCCTGCTACATGGTCCCTGCTAGAGGCAGACTGCTACATCTGTCCCTGTCTAACCTCAACCCTCTGGCCCAGCAGCAATTAGCCCCCATTAGCAGCCCCCTGGGACTGGGCTTCATTAAGGAGACTGTCATGGACACAGCAGCATGTAGCAGACTAACCAGCAGCTCTCACCGCTGACAGGTTACTGTCCGAAGTAATGGAATGTGACTGAGCGGCCAGAGGAATGTCCTCGAATGTGCAGGAGATAATCTGTCACTGTTGTTCCTGAAATATATCTCAATAAATCCAGTCTGTGCATATTCGGACGTGTCCTACAAAACCAACACCTTTGAATCACATCCTACGAAAAGTGATGGTACTTTTCTTCAGATGCGGATTTGGATTTTTCTAAGTTAATAGATTAATAGGTTTTGCATTTGTTTTCTGAAGCTAAGGTAGGGTTAAATATTTTTTATTAAGGTATAGATATGGCCAAACCTCCCTGGAGACATGGCAATGTTTTACAGTAATTCTGTATTTAATTCAGTAAAATATATTGGCTGTGGCTGGTTATAATTAGTCTTCTGTGGCAACATCACATTTTTTCCTTTTAAGATTGTGTTTATGTTTTTTTTTAGATCTGGAAGTGTGAAGCATCACTGGATAGAGATTTACTCCTTTGTGCAGCAGCTGGCAGAGAAGTTTATCAGGTAAAAGCAGCATTAGTCATCAAGAATTTGAATATTTTCTGTGTTTGTCAGCGTTAATGTGAAACAACTGTGTGCTTGCAGCCCCATGTTGCGAATGTCCTTCATTGTCTTCTCCACGCGAGGAAACATCATCATGAGGCTGACTGAGAACAGGTAAGACCGACTGAGCTGAACAACTGTTACTTCTGTCTGGATCTTTCCCTCCGTGCACACGCGTCCTCTCTTGCTGTGTTTATCTTTGGTTTTCCAGACTTCTGACCAGATTTTCTTGCAATTCAAAATTTAATTGCAAACAAATTTCATCCAGCTTCATGGAACCCACGAATACAAAGCATTGCATTCAGTCTGCTGAGGACAACCTCGGCTGAGGGCTGACTTTGGATACTAGTTGAGCCACACAACGACTTGCCAACTCAAACCACTGTATTGGGAATATCTTTCGCTATGAGCAGCTTTCTTCCAGTGTATTTTATCAGGCTGTTTGTCTGTTTACCCTACAGGGAGGCCATCACTGAAGGCTTAAGGGCTCTGAAGCGAGTTATCCCCGGAGGAGACACATTCATGAACTTAGGCCTGGAGATGGTAAGGATGAGGCCGAGGACCCAACACATTGGTAAAGCCAGCCTCAATCACACAAGCTCAGTCACTGCAATAAGATTTTTTTCTGGAAAATATTAACTGAAGATTAATTGAGTCTGGCAGCTGGAACCAGGACCAATTAGAACAGTATGAGGAGTGGCTCAGATCATGAAAGACTCTCTGTTCATCCAGTCAATTGTAGGAATGGTGCATGTTGATGTCCTTTGTAACAAAATCATTATATTTAAACTGAGTCCAAACTATTTTAATGTCTGAAGCTTTTCTTTTTTTTTCAGTTTACTGAACCTTTACTAACCCCTCCTTTGCAATTACAGGCTAATGCCCAGATATACCAAGAGAAGTATGGTAAGCTCTGTCTAATATGCTCATTACATTACCTTACATTTCCTACATTTTTCCAGAGATCATCATAGTTTTGTGTTCTGCAGGTACAGCCAGCGTTATCATCGCTCTGACCGATGGAGAGCTGAACGAGTGGCAGTTTGACACAGCTCAACGAGAGGTGAGACAACACTTAACGAATAAGGATTTTAGATTGAAGTCACCTGCAAACATTGCCACAAGAGTGGGCAGGGTCACTGCAGGTTGCATGCCAGTTAAATCTATTAAGCAACTTTTTGTTTCATATTTTGTAGCCTGCTATTGATGCAGCTGCAATTTGGATGCAGATGACTTATGATCGTTGTTGCTCCATCATTTGTTTCACATTTTCCTAAAAGGCTCAAGATTCAGTACTTTACTGTCCATAATTTGATGCTCACTCATTTCTGTGGATTTGTTTAGTTCCTTTGACTCATTGTCAGATTCCTTTCAAAGCTGGCCAATGATGCTAATTGGTATTTAACAAATATGACCCACCTTTGTGGCAGTGTTTTAATTGTGCTACTACTTATGTACATCATATTGTCTATCTCCTAACCGAAACTTCTACTGTGTGAAATGAGACAGTGTGATGTGTTTTGTGAGGGATGTATTTGGTTCCATAAACCTACTAGAGTCTCACTGCATGTCGGTTTATTTATTGTTTTTTTGCAGGCACAGAGGGCCAGATCTATGGGAGCCATTGTTTACTGTGTAGGGGTCAAAGAATTCAACCAGACCCAGGTAGGATCCACGGATAGATATTGAATATGTTGCAAATACATAAAAAAAGCAAATACAATTAGTTTCTTTCTGTGTCTCTGTGTTTTTGTAGCTTGCAACTATTGCAGACACTGTGGAACATGTGTTTCCAGTATGGGGAGGCTTCCAAGCCCTCAGGGGAATCATTGACTCGGTATGGCACATACATACCACATGAGCACTCACGCAAACACTCATCCACACACACACACACACACACACACAGAGACACACAAAATTGTATAATGTTGTTAAATTGTCTTGTGACTGTGTTTGTTTTTTCTTCTCCTTTTGTCTGATCTCTCAGATCATCAAGAAGTCCTGCATTGAGATTCTGGCAGCAGAGCCGTCCAGTGTGTGTGCAGGAGGTAAGAGGTGTGAGGAGCAAGGGTTTCCCATGAGCACACTGGGCAGTCACGGTGTGTGATTGTGTCAGATGACAGTCATCTAAAGCCTCTGGAGTGGAACATGAGGTTGAGTAATCGCATGGACGCTTATGACTGCGGAGTGACAGAGAGCGTATTGTCATTCACGGCCGGGGGAAATTAGCATAGCCACTTCAGCACAGCGTGTGTGCAGAAAAGAGGAGGGGGGGCGGGTGTTGGTCAGAGGAATTAGCCGTGAATCTTTAAGCATGGCTGCTTCTCTGGCCTAGTTTGCCACATCGTATATGTTAAAATGGCTGTTTCAACCCTGTCCTCCTCCTCACCTCTTCTTCCATGTCCAGCTCTTCGGCTTGTGGTCAGTATCAGGAAGTAAGAGGCAGGATAAGAACCGAGGGAGACGATGGGAGAGCCTTTATGTGTAGCCAGCAGGATGGATGAGCTTTGACATGACCTTATTAGGACTCACTTAAGAGAGTGCATTTGCAGCCGCGCTACCAGGACGACCGATGGAGATAAGCATCCATTATGGGATATGAGGGAGGGGAAGAGGATGTGGAGAGAGGAGAGGAATGAAAATGTTGCCTTGAAAGGGCAAAAATGAGGAAGGATAAAACAAAGAATCACAGTTGCCCCCTTGTGATAATTACAGTCTCCAGTATCTTTGCCGGAGCCTGAGTGCATCACTTGACATGTGCCTAAATATCCTCCAACAGCCTCATTTATTATTCGATTGATGAACAGCTTAATGGTCAGTGAACTAAGAAACCAAGGACCCACTTTAACCAAGACTGGATTTTGGCCTAATTAATGAAGGGCAAAGATTGTAATGTGCTGAAGACACATACACTATGTTTGCCTTTGTTGGGACATGATGTATATGAATAATATACAGCTCTTATTTTAGACATCCCATGCTTACATCTTATCCTTATGAATGACTTTAAATGGTGGAGAAATAACCCTTACTCAAAGCTTATTCTTGCAGTATAATGTGATTTAATGTTATTGTAATTCAGCAAGAGTTTGCTTTTATTTTTTTAACTGCAAGCTGGTGGACAAGATTTGATTATAACCATCCACCCACATCCATCCACCCTGATGCATTTACATACAAGTACATACTGACATATTGCATAGGTATTGTGACAGTCTCCCTCTCTGTCTTTCTCTCTGCCTGCGTGCAGTCACATACCATACATGCTTTACACACACATGTTAAGATGTTCTTTAGTCAGCACACACACACACATCTTCAAGCACATGTACACACATGTCCCTCACATTGATGTGAAGTGACCAGACCGAGCTGCCTGCAAACAGGCCATCAGACTGGACAGTGAACGTTGGGCCACACTATCCGACATGACAGCACCGATTCCCCTCACACACACGCGCACGCACACACGCACACACTGAGAGGACAGTGAGAGTTGGGCCTTAGATCTAAGATGACAGCAGAGATTGCTGCTTTCATTAACGCCTGACCCTCTCCTCCCCGTCGTCCCGTCCTCCTTTGCCCCTCCCTGCCCTTCACTGTCCCATCGCACTAACATGATTGAAGAGCCACTGTTCGGACAAGCTGCACCCCATTTTCTCCACACACACAAACACACGTGCACATACGTGTACATGTGTTATAGTCGCACACAGACACACATTCATACAATCCTTGTCAAACATTCAGGTGTAGATGTAAATGGACATGCGGTCACAGAGGCAGGCAGAGAGCAGAGAGGAGAGGGCGGCAGCATTATGTTGTACATATCAGCAGGGTGCCACCAGTCCCTGCCCACCATGTGTCTGACAGCACTGACCTTTTAGCCCATCAAGCCTTGGTGTGTGTGTGTGTGTGTGTGTCAGGGTCTGTGTAGAAGATGTTCAGATTGATAAAACATAAAACATCTGTGCAAACCAACATGATACAGTGTTTCAGTGTATTTGACAGTGCTTATATTTAGCAAACATTTTGGTTTGGAAATATTCAACATGACTCAGACGATTCAAAAAGAAGAAAGAAACACTGTTATATGTAGTTATAATGCAATGCTTCATTGCTGGAGAAATGAAGCAAAACCAGTGAGCATTTATTCATTTTTTACTTTTAAAAGAGTAGGACAAAAATCAGTCCCATAATTGAATGTAAATTTCCCCACTGTGGGACGAATAAAGGTTTATCTTATCTTATCTTAATTAGACCAACTGGAGTGTGTGCATGCACCGTGTCAAAGTTGCGGCTCACGCTATTTGATGGTAACATTGTGTGAAAGGGGGCCGACTGCTAAAGCAGCCAAGGCACTGAGCATTGGGAATAATTAGTGTTAAGACCTCTAATTAAGTTGCATATTGTTGAGGTTGCAAACCACTACAAACCACATAAACCATCAGTTTATGTGAAAGTTAATACAATACAAGTTATTTGATATTATATTGTATAGCTGTAATTTATTGTTCTGATTGTTGTGGTTGTGTTTTACAGTAAAATTAGGGCAGGAGGGAGGGAGAAGACATGGGGTGTGGTTAACAGTCGATGATTAGGCTGTGTGTAACAAGGTGTGTGGTTCATCATCAACAGCATATGTGTGTATGTGTGTATGTAAGTGTCTACATATTTAGAATCTGAGTCTAACTGAGGAAAGGACATGAGCAATACTGGCAAGCTGCAAGTCACGGAACATCTGGAAATAAGCACACATACACACACACACACGCAGATGGACAGCGTTGTATGAGGCTGGCTTTGTGCACAGTTGCAGGATATTAGAAATTTGACTTAGAGGTTTTATCTTTCTTAGGCTGGATAAGTGCACTGTTTGTACTAATTAGGGTGTAATACATTTCATAATATTATTATTATTATCTAATACCTATATCATATGTGTAATATATACAACTTATCCCTGTTCTGTTTAAAGCTCAATTTAAATTTCCATCTGTCTTGTACATCAGCGCTTTTCCTCCTGGATCTGCTCCAACAGCAAATCTGCACTCCTCAACATTTTTACAGGATCAGCAAACATGTAGAGATGTGCAGACAAGTGGTGTTTGTTTTTCTCCACTCAGCTCTGCCACTGTGTATGTATCTGTATTTATGGCTTTTCAGAGCAGCGTGTCTGACCTTTAAAGAAATACTGTCACATATACACCCACACCCTGTGATGGTTTTATCCAGTGATCTTCACGCTGGAGCTTTAAATGTTAAAGGTGTGGCAAATGCTCACTTCTATCAGCCAGGATAACGCTAGAGGAAACCTCTGTGCACAGCCAGAGACCACACACACATGCACACACACACACATGCACATGCCTGTACACATTCATGCATGCATGTACTGACATGCAGACACTTACAATTTCCCCAGAAAAGCCGTTCACACATACAGTATGTACACCAGCATGTACATATCTCCACATATACATCCTTCACACACACGTGCTAATGGTGCCATAGGTGAGGTCAGACCTACTTTGACAGTGCTGTGCTGTTGTTAGCCCTGCAGACATGTTTTTAAGCAAGTTTTTTTTTCCCGCTCTCTAACATATGCTGGGCAGCAGCCACATAGACACTCCAGCATATGCTGGCAAGCCTCTGTCAGTGCGCTTTAACAGCGCCTGGGGGAGACTAAAGGTCAGAGACACACACACACAAACACACACGCACAAACCTTCTGGCTACTGCACAGCACATATTTGTGAATAGCAGCACTTTTAGCATTAGTACCATTGAAGCTTATTATGGCCTTCACACACATACATGCAGGAGCACACGGATATTAACAAGCAGTAATGAGGCATGCACACTTTTCTACTTTCTAAGTTGAGCACATCAGAGAAAGGAAATGGCTGTCAGCACTCACCATAATGGTACACCAGAAAATTTCTTCCACTTCAAACTAAAAAGGAGGGCAATTTCGATCTTTTACATCTCTCATATTTTCACATACGACTGAAAGTATGTGTCTTGACCATGGTTATGCACAAGCATGCATGTTGCTTATCATCTCTGATGATGCATGCACCCTTTTTGTTTTTCTCTCAGAGAGTTTCCAAGTGGTGGTGAGAGGCAATGGCTTTCTCCATGCCAGAAACATTGACCAGGTCCTCTGCAGCTTCAAACTGAATGACACATACTCTGTGGGTAAGTTCTTCACAAGTGACTCACACTCACAGAAACACACAAAAGAAGCAGGATGTGTCTTGCACAGGTTGGCAGGATAAAAAGAATCATTCGTGTTAAAGTAAATATCAGAAGCAACAAGGCAAAAAGCTGTGTCAGCAGGTTTAATCAAGTTTAATACTTTCACTTTAGACCTCCTGCTTGTATTTAGTCTCTTGTTCAGGAAAATACATTTAAACTAAAAATTATCATCAGAACACTGAACTCTGATGGGCAAATTTCTTTTTGTATGCTTTTTATTACAGCAAATTGCTGTAACACATTAATGCTTACACTTTAATGCATCATGGGATTCTGGTTTGGCTCGTGCATGTAAGAAGAATGTGGGAACTGTATTTAGGCTGCAGATGTTAAAGTGTCTACTACTTCAAGTATGATGTTGTTTTTCCCCGTGCAGATGAGAGACCAGCTGGAATAGAAGATACCTTCCTGCTCTGTCCTGCTCCTGTCGTAGAGGAGGTTGGGAGGTAGGCTGCACATCTCATTTAGCTCTCACTGCCTTTTCACCCCGACACTGTTTCTCAGCCAGTTGCCAAACTCTCCGTGTTCCGTGTTCAGCTGTAACTGTCTGAGCCCAGATACTTGCCAGCTGCACGCAAGTTTGGTGTGGACACAGAAGACTGCTGTCCTTGAACAAATTAGGGCCAAAGTCATTGAGTGTCTGTGATCAATCAGTGTTTGTCACAGCTAACGAAGCCAGACACCAATCACAAGGGGACAACAGGAGTAGAGCCCAGGAACACGACTTAATGAGAGCCTGCTGGAGAGGACCTTCGCAACCATGTATGTGTGTGTTTGTGTATTTGCGTGTGTGCGATGCATCACAATCTCTGTCTGACACTTTGGGAGAGCGAAAGTGTGAGTGGAGTCGGCGGGGCAGTGTAAAGTTTCCTCCGAGGGCTTCCAGCTTCGCTCGCAGTGATTCAGAGCTGAAGTTTCTTGCGGGCCAGACAGAGGGATGCTGTGGGCTGAGCTCAGAGAGGACCGAGGCCCAGCAGCCTTCCCGTCCCCGCTGCCTGCAGTCCTGTGCATAATTATACACTCCAGCCTGCGGCCTCAGACATCTCCCAGTCGTCATCTGTCTTGTTGCTGTCACTCAGATTTCTAGCGTGATTTGAGATTGTCTTGTCCGCCAGTGAAAAGTACCGCTCTGATGGGGAAGCACTGCTCAAAGATGGGGGAGAATATACATTTTGTTTTCACACTGTGGCAGCAGGGAGATTTAAGAGTCTGTCACGCACAGTATGTTTAACTCACCCCTGTTATAACAGATGTGCCGCATGGAATTTTAACTGTAACACACAGATAAGAGTTAGAATCAATAAAACAACAGTTCACTTAAGTCACAGTCCAGCAAAAATCTGCTCCTTAAGTCTGCAAGTCAGGTCAGGCTGCTCCTCCTGAGAGCAGAGCAAAACAGGGAGCATCATTACACACTGCAACGGTGCCTGAAGGAGGCGTCCCTCCATGTAACAGGAGCCCATTAGAGCAGAGTCAGCGCTGCCCAACACCCTGAGTGCGACTAAAGAGGAAGTCAGCTGTGAAAGGCTGAAGGGCCCAGAGAGAAGGCCAACAGCTGGCTGATGAGTTCTGGGCTGCGGTGCGATAACGTGCAGAAATATGTAGTGAAACAGGAGGAGTGCCACTGTGCAGGCTCAACAACATCCTCTTTCTCATCACCCAGGATCATCAGATTTATAACTATACATTCACATCTATACTTAGAGACACTAAATCCAGCTTCTCAGACATGGAGAATGTCTGCTTTATGTCATTGTAGATTAAATACCTTTGTACAGACAAAGCAAGGACTTAGAAGATGTTTTCTCAACTGATGTTAAAGTGTGATGGAATTTTTTCATGATTTTCTTTTGTTATGTTGTTGTTAAGTTTTGTATTATTGTTTTAAAGAAAAAAGAAGGATACAAAACTCAACCCACCACCTCACAACACAAACTGATCAAGATCAACAGCACCATCCCACAACACTGCAGATGTCAAAATATTTCTCAGCACAAGGTCCACTGTTATTCTGGAGCTTTCAGCCCTGTCTCATGGCTTTCTCAGAGGAGAGAGTTGTTCAAAATTAAACACAAATTAAACAGACCTTCTCTTGGGAATCTTTTGTCAAGGACTGTTTTCAAGGTCAAGAATGAAACTTGAAACTCAACTCTTGAAGTCCATTATCGCAGCATTCGTCTGAGTCATTGAGTGACCAGTTTGAATAGTCCTGGTAGTCACACATATTAAATAATACTGAGAGAACAAAAACATCAGTTAAAATAAACTAGAAGATCTTCACATTTTATTCACTCACATACAACAAGCAATGTTGCTAGAAAAGAATCTGAACCAAACCACACATCTGGAAATTAACAAATTATACCAGTGGTTTAAAGATTGCCTCTTAACACATGAAATTGTTCACTATTTTCTGCCATTTTATCCACCAAACTTCTTCGATAATGAAAATAATCTTTAGCCGCAGCCCTAAAATCACATTACTTGTCAGATCACATTATAGGTGAACTGCTTCCTGTTTTGGGGTTGTAAAGTCTTGAGGTCTGGAGGACTTGAGCTCCCAGCATCACCTCTTCACCCAAACCCCAAAGACCCTCACCTCCTGTTCCACCCAAGTCTTATCACATATAATGAAGTCATTGACGCTGCCGTCACACAAATCTGTGTTGACTGGGAACCTTCCGGATGCAGCTCCCCCTCCTGCACACACACACACACACACACACAGGGCAAAGACATATATAGTGGGCAGATTGATGATTGATAGGGGCTGAGATCTCTCTGTCAGAGAGGGGCTGATAGCACCGTGTCCCCTGCCTGCCTGAAAGGAGGGAGATGACCGTATGATGGGGAAGGGGAGGGGGACAGAAAAGGGAGTGAAGAAGTTAACGAAAAGATGAGTGGCACCTGCACCGCCAATTTCCCACTCCGAAGTCAGTGTCAGCATGAGTTATGAGACAAGTTGCAGAGGATACAGGAGGGGGTGAGGAGGCGAAAACACAGTCAGTGATTGAGGAAGTTAGGAGGGGGTCTCGGAGGGGAGGGACATCGCTGAAGGGATGTGGAACAGGAAAGGCCCTCCTCCTACCATCCCCCCACTCTCTGTTTCCTCTCCTCTCTCCCACCCTGCAGTGACCTCCTCCCCCTTGTTGCCCCCTCCTCAAACCCAGAGCTCAATGCCCCCCTTGTCTCAGCCCCCCCCCACCCCCAAACCATAAGAACAGCACAAGAAGCCTTTCTCCATTCTTTTCCAAGCCTATAACTACAATCCAGCTGTCTGCGTTTCCACCCTCATACGCCTGTTTGGCTAACACATCTTGTTTTTGTTCATATTTCTTCAGAGCCTTATGAATAACCTGTCAACTAAATATTCCGCTGTCCTTTCTGTTACCTCGATCCTGTACGGTCTTTGCTTCCATCAACACCACTATCCTGTCATCTTCTCAACCAAAAAGATACACACTTTCTCCTATCTCTTCTCCCCGCCCGGCCTATCTCTGTGCAGTTATAGCTTCAGATATCAGCGCTGAATACTGGAGAGTAAGGAGTCATTTAGCTGTCTGTGGTTTCCACATTAGAGGTCTGGGTCTGATCCAAACAGAAGAGATTCCTTCTGTGGGTGGAGAACTCCCTGACCTCTTTAAAGGCTTTGGCTTTGGGTCTATGTCAGCATGTTTGTGTGCTTATAAAGCAGCAAGTATGGACAAAGTGGATGGAGGAATGTGTTTGACACCTCGGGCGAGCTTCTAATAGTAGCCCCAAACAAGACCGTGAATGTGTGCACATAAGCAGAGGTGCGCTCAGGCGTGTGATGTGTGTGTGCATTTGTGTGTCAGATGATCAGATCAGTCATGAGTTCATGTTTCACAGGGTGATCTACCTGCAGGTGAGCATGAATGAGGGCCTCTCCTACATCACCAGTTCTGTTCACATCACTACTACTGAATGTGTGAGTACATCCCATGCACCATCACAGCAGCTCTTGATGATTTATCCCTCTGGCATGCTACCTTATTTGAATAAACTCTCTTTCAACCTTCTTATTTTCTCTTGGTTCTCTAGTCTTCTTCTTCTTCTTCTCTCCTTCCTCTCTGAGGTCTCCTCTGTCTGTCCATCAGAGGAGGCTGTGAGTACTTTTCGCTTTTCATTTTCACCTTTTTCTCGCCTCTTGTCTTTTCCATTCAGTTCAATCCTAACCCTGTTGTTCTGTGTTTGTGTAGTTCGACGGCACCATTGTGCTCATATCGTTGTTGGTGGTGTTCTTGCTGTTGGCTCTGCTGCTGATGTGGTGGTTCTGGCCTCTCTGCTGCACTGTGGTAAGTTTGAAATTCTGACGTTAGTTTGTTGACATTCTGCTCATTTGTTGACTGTTTATTTCTTTATTTTGCTCATGATATATTTTTTTTAAATCTTCAGGTGATCAAGAACCTCCACCACCTCCTCCTCCAGAACCAGTAAGACTTGGTTTTTTTCCTCTCATTGTAAATAACAGTTTCATTACATCAGTGTTGTTATCGATATGATAATGTTGGTGCTATATGAGCTGTGTCATGTAATCGAGTCTCCCTCTAAGGACTCAGATGATGATGATGGGATGCCCAAGAAGAGGTGGCCCACAGTGGATGCATCCTACTATGGAGGAAGAGGAGTGGGTGGCATCAAACGCATGGAGGTACACATGCACACTCATACATGCACTCACACATTTTCATCCGTCAAAAGAAAACACATTTTAATGAGGCTTTTCTAGGTGCGATGGGGGGAGAAGGGGTCCACTGAGGAAGGTGCTAAGCTGGACAAACCCAAAAACGCTGTTGTAAAGATGCCAGAACAGGAATTTGAACCGTTTGAGCCCAAGCCTCGAAAACCTCCCCGCCGCCCCCCACAGCAGAGGAGGTGGTACACACCCATCAAGGTTAGTCTCATCGTTAAATATAGAGGTAGAGGTTAGATTTATATATAAGGATGTGTTTTGACATATGTTTTGGCATCAATGTGTTCCTCCAGGGGAAGCTGGATGCTCTGTGGGCTCTGTTCAGGAGAGGTTACGACCAGGTATCTCTGATGAGACCACATCCCGGAGACCAGGTGAGCCTGCCTCTCGACTGCCGTCACATTTCATTTTTATCTTCACCCAAACATGACGAGAAAATCCAATGTACCACAAGTAGGCATAATAACTGATACACAACTATAATTTGGTAATTATGTGCAATTTTTGTGATTGCTCTGTGGGTAACAACCACTTAAAAGCTTTTTACGAGCAACTTGGATGGCACAGACAGTTGGTTTCAGTGTTTTTTTCCGTCTCTGTATGTTGACAGTTGACAATCTGCATTCGTTCTTTTCTGTCTGTCACATTGCGTAAAGACAACACGTGTCAGTGAGCAACATGTACAGCTTCAACACAGCAGCTCAGTACTGATGGTCGACACACACAGCGAGTCAATGAGCTACTGATACCGCTCTCTTCGTCAAAGCTGCTTTTGTCCACACACAAGGACTACTGTACTCTTCTGTACTGCTGTTTGAGACTCCCAGAAAATAACTGGTTTCTATCACGATTCCAAATAGCGTGTCACATACACTTTCTGCTTTCAAGTGATAATTACAGTAAAATCAGCCACTTTGTCAAAACTGGTTGTACTTGCTTGTAAATTCTGCTGAAAAATTGAAACTACTGGCCACCAATGCTGCTGCTTAAAAAAATCCTAAACTGTGACATCACCAGCCAAGTGTGTGTGTGTGTGAGCAGCAAAACCAGAGAACTGAGCAGCCCGTTATCTAACCTTGACCCATGTGTGGCATCCCATAACCTCACAGACATGTTTTCATCCTCATACCGGTTGTCGTGGTGAAACATCTGCTCCGTTGTAAATGGTGTCATTGTCGCCTCTCATAGCCGAGGCCATATCACCATGAAATTTATTGATTTGTTCTTTGAATGGCATGATTCATCTTTCCCTTTTGGTTCATGTAACAGTATGAGTGTGAGTGTGTGTGTCTGCTGTATCTGGAGTCTATAAAAGTGTTCATCATCAATGGTTTTATCCCTTTTTTCCATCTTGGACTTTTTTTCTAAGCAGCAACAATTCATCTCTGTCATCAAGACAGAAGTTTCTCGAGTCTTTGTCAGCCACTTTCTGAGGGGCTGTGGTTCACAGAGCCGCTCAACAATGACCCCCACAACTCCCTTCACGAGCCATTAGCTGCGGAAAATAAAAGGCTACTTCTCACATGGAAAGAAATGAGGGGAAAGAAATCCGCTTTTGTCACAAGGGGGACAGTTGCCATATCAGACATGAAAGACAACAGTGATTTCTCATGTTGGCACAGAACTAAATTCTCAACATGAATTCCTCACAGTAGTAATGTCAAACATCTCTGCAAAAGCAAGGAGCTGCAGCTAGATGACAAGCAGCAGAGCAGGATTACAAAAAGCCGAACACAGCGATAAGTAGAGATTGTTAACCAGCAGCTCAGGAGGAGCTCATCCTGCTTTCTCCCCACATTACTCCTACTTCGCTGCCTCTGCAAACGGCCATCAGCCGGCTGCCAGTTTCTGCCACGCTCCCAGTTCGCGTTTGATCTCTCCCTGCTGTGTGTGCGTGCGTGCATGCGTGCATCACTGTAACGTGTGTGTCAGCTCTTCCGGGCGAGCGTCACACAAACAGATGGGGAGTTGAAAGGCCACGAGCCATATTGTGACAGAAGAGATTCCCTTCTTTTGTCCCCAGAGCTGATGGCACTGATGGCCTCGTCGCACAGCACACACCAGACCAGACCAGAGGGCGGCCACCATCCATCCGTCCTCACACACAGGCGACACAAATGAGCACAGCAAATCATTTCACTTAAAGGATTAGGTCACTCACATTACAAAATATTTTTTTCTCTTTTTTGGTTTTTGGGTGTGCAAGATCTCTCCCTTATATCACACAGTTTTCATGAGTAGACGGAATTTGCTCTTTTGCCATGGAACCAAGATTTTTAAATGAAAAGAAAAACATTTAATTATCACCAACATCTGTTATAAGTAACAGTCTGACTGATACTCTGGATAATTCACAAGAAATGTTGTTAACAGTTTTCACTGGAGACTTGTTCCATGGAAGTAGATCCAATGAGAACAGTCTTAATCATCCAGAGTGATGATTCCCAACCGGGCATCCTGGTACTTCTGCAGTAGACTGGTGACACATGGAAGTAGCTTCTGACATTATGCACGTGTTTGTGTTTAGGAGGAAAATAATCACACAAACAGGATCGTAAACTGGCTTGAGGTTGATGTGTAGTATCTATATACATGGCGAACAGAAATTTAAGTGATAACCAGCCTTTTAACACTTGATCCCTCCATTTCTGATCCTGACATTATCTAAATATTCCGCCTTTCAGAGCAACATATAGTCTATGAAGTGTGTTAACTCTGAGTACACGTGGAGCATTTTCCTTATGTGAGTGGATCGCTGTAATGTCATGCGAGGTGACAGGCAGAGCTGTCAGGTCAGATGTGCGTCTCCACTCTCCCGCCTTTCTCCCATTTTCTTTACTATAATGGTGACAAATGTGTGCATGCATCAGTTCCCTGTAAACGGCCACAAAGTGTCTGCTTTATGTGTGTGTGTGTGTGTGTGTGTTTGTGAGAGAAGGGCAAAGTCTTGGGGCTAACAGCGGAGTGGTGTGAAGGGGGGATGCTGGAGGTGCTTGAGGGTTTTGTTTTTCACCTAAAAAGGAAGTAAACAGTGGCCAAGAGGGGATGTAAAGCAGTGACAGACATTGCAGCCGAAGGGGCACAAAGGGGAACTGACCATCACAAGTGACACATCGCTGACCTCTCACACGACTCATCCATGCACAGTACATATCACCATCATCTTAAAAGTGGCGTAATCTTCTCTTCTCGCCACTTTTCCGCTGCTCCCTTCGCCACCAGTCCTCTGTTTCTTGGTGCTCTCTTGCAGCCAGCCCCCTAACCTTTCTCTCCCTCTGTTTCTGTTATTCATGAGGCTGAGGTTTTCATTCAGGCCATATGTTCTGACAGAGGCATGCTTACAGTCACACACACACACAAACGCACTCATATTCATGAGCTTGTGTTCTCATTGTGTCCATATGCTGTCTCTGGTGTTGTGCTGCTGCTCTGCTGCTCACAAACTGGCCCTTTCAGCGCGGCCCTAGCGACAAGATCGAAGCAGTCACACCCCCAACTGAGCTCCCCCACCCACCCACCCTCAATCAATTACGCACCCCTCATATACACACACACACAAACACACAATGGCCCCCTCAGTCACAAAGCTACTGCTGCCGGGGTCCTCTTATTGGCCCCTGTGTGACTTTAGGGCCTCTCTGTTTAATAAGGTGTTATAATCAGACCACCAAGGGTCTGTGACACAGAGACCTACTCTCCATCCTTCACACACTGACTGAGTGAGACAGGAGTGTGTTGTGTGTGTGTGTGTCTGCAGAAGGATGCAGGGAACAGAGAGGGAGAACCATCAGTGAGAACAATAAGAGAAGCGTTCCTTTCTCCCCGACTTGTAAATTATGTTAAATGCTAAGGGGCCTCTGTTAACTATTGTGGGGATATTGAAATCCCCCCTTTACATTCCAACAAGTGAAGCACATAAGAGACATAAACCACTTTCTGTTCTGCATCAAGAGAGTCACAACAGAGGCTCCTACAGAAGAGGAGGGGAAATGGGGAAAGCTGCAGCCTGCAAAAGCGTGTGTGTGTGTGTGTGTGTGTGTGCGATAACTTTGTCACTGCCTGTCTTTGCGACCATCACAGCTATTGTAGTGCAGGTGTGGACAGAAGACAGAAGCAGCTCTGTGTGGCCTCCAGGGGCCTCGAACACACATGCCTCTGTCAGCAGAGCTGGGCAAAGACTCATACAAACCACGTTGGCTGGTGGATGTTAGTAGCTCATTGATTTGGCACAAAGACACATTGCGTTTTAATCTGTATTCTGCGTTGAAATGATGATGATGATGTCGTTGTTAACCTTCGTCTGTCCGTCTGTGTGTCTTGCAGGGTCGCTGTATTAATTTCCAGCGGGTCAAGGATGGGGAGTCCACCCCAAACAACCAGGCTCCTCCTCGCACACATCACTCCTTGCCTCCTCCTCCTCCGCCCGCCGAACACCGACCTCTGGTCTCTAACTCTGTCCCCCGTACAAAGCCTCCGTCAAGAGGGCCCCGCACCACACCACCCTCCCGGGCACCCCCTTCTGTGGGCCAAACCCCTCCAGGTCCACCCCCAAGTCGTGCACCCCCTGGGCCCCCAGGACCCCCGCCATCTCGACCCCCACCCAGGCTCTGATGATGTAGAGAGGGCCTCCAATAAACAAGTGATACATCAAGTCATTCCATAAAAAACCCATGTCCTCCTTTCACCCCAAAGACTGAGACAGCAGAGAGGCGTAAAATCTTAAAGGCAGGAGCTCTGACTTGAAGCTCTGTGCTTTGTTGCTGGACAGCAAAAAAATATTTATCTGATATCAAAATCAGCTACTGACTTTCACCAAAGATAACATTTTTATAGAAACACACATAAGCATTATAGAAAAGACAAGCAGTAGTTAGTTGATTAAGCCTGTATGTACAGTATTAAATGTCATGTTGACTTAAAGCGGTGAGAGTAAGTGACATCCTTTCTGGAAATTCAACCAAAAGGATTTATGTGTTGTTGAACGTTAGATTGTGACAGTTTGCATATGAATGATGGAAAGTAGACCTGTTTACTTTGGGTTGGTAGAAAATAACGTTGAGTGAGGATGTGGTGAAACATTGTGAGTATAGTGAAAGATGATAACAGAGTTGGTTATGTTGGCTTCGGTTTTTAAACGTACGCTATCTTAGGTTGTCAGACTGATTCATCATTTTACTTTTTCAACCAAAGAAACTTTTTCAACATCCTTAAATACTTAAAATTTTGTGTAAAGGTTCAGTGATCTCATTGTAACTGCAGGGCAGTTTCTCCATATTTTATTTATTTTATTACAAGCCCTATCTGCATCTGTTTTCTATTTAGTATCAAGTGGGTTTCTGGGTTTTCAAATCTTTGAGAGAGGGCAACGTCGAGGTGGATATAAAGAATCATTCTGGCACGGCATCTGATATATTTGCAGTCTTATAAGATTGCAGTGAAATCAGTACCTTCAGGGTTTTCCTGTATACTGCATTTACTGACTGAAATGATCATTTGCATTATTTCTTTATTAACAACCTTTTGTGTGTCTTCAATAAACAAAATGGGGTTTTTATGTGCTGCCTGGCAGTGATTTCTTCCATGATTATTAAAAGTGTTAAAAAATATGGTATAATATTTCAATAAGACTTTCGTTTTTTTGCAGTCATATTGTGAATCAGCTTACAAACACACCGGGGTCAGTGCAACAGAGACCTAATGACATATTTATTAGCTAATTGGATGCTGCAGGAGTCAACATTTAGTGATATGTATTCCTCTTTAAGCAATGTTCTTTAATTAAACTAATTACACTTCCGCTGCTGTCAGGACACTTGTAATCAATCCATGAAATTTATAAAGGCAGCCTGCAAAATTAATACTAAATTTTAAGATTTTTAATTGCTTTTGGTTTATTCAAAGTCACATTTTTGGAACACATCGCTGCTCTGACGCAAATCTTTCTGTCACTTGTTGCAAAAGTCCTGCAGTGTACTGGAGTGGCTTTGGAAAGTGTTCAAACCAACTTTCTAAAAATATTTTTACATTGACATTATGGGCTATTATGTGTAGGAAAAAAGCTAATTTAATCCATTTTAAATACAAATCTATAACATAATAAAGTGAGTGAAAAGTGAAGTGGTCTGAATAGTTTCTGGAGCCACTTTATTTACATTTAATCAAAGTAAGATGATGCCTGGTCTGAGATGGTCCTGAATCAGTCCAGGACATCCGCTCCCCTCCTCAGAAACTCTGACTGACACACTGAGCTCAGTCAGTCTGTCACTACATGACTCATTTCGCTGCAATCCATCAGTGGAAATGAATCACATGAGGCTAATGGTATGTTAACTCACCCTGCACAACAAGAACCTACAAACTAATCAAAGGCTGGAAATAACTGTGGGCTTCTGATAAGGAAAACAGTTAAAGAGGAAAATACTGAACAGCTTCAAATGTATTTAAATCATCTTTAAATGTATTTATGAACACTCTTATGCACTGTTAATAAGTCAGAAGTCTACAGCGCCCTCAAGTGATCGAATACTACATTACTCTTCCCAAACCAGTCTTATTGTCAGTCTTCATATCCAGACAATGTTCACATATAAATACATTTCATATGCTCATCAAAAGCGAGAGTTTTATCTGATACATACACAAAAGATCACAGTCAACACCCACCAAGGCAGGGAGGGCACATCCAACATACACACACACACACACACACACACTTGCTGTCTGACGTCAATTAGAACATTTCCAGAGCTTACAAAGATGGAACAGTTTAAAAACAAACTGGTTTCACCTTCAGTGACAGTCTGTCTAAAACACACACACACACACACACACACACACAGGCGTATGTCTACATTTCAGTATGTTTATGAACACACCACCACACACAATGCATTTAGAGTCCATGAGTAATATAAGCATGGTGTTCAGGCTTTCCCCTTCCTCTTTTGCATTTTCTTTCCAGACAGCGCCCCCTTCTGGGCTCCTCTCACCATGCCCTTGAACTGGCCCTGCAGTTTGGCACGCTTCCTGTGAACACACCAAGAATAAAAATGTGTTAGTGTCTGACACTCTTACACAAATTAACTCCTTGTCAGAGACATTTAAAAAACAAAAATGTTGCCAGTACCTGCGATTGAGCTGGGCCTTTTTCAGAGGGATGTAAGCATAAGGATCAAGCTTTCCTTTTTTCTTCACATCTCCTTTTCCTTTCTGAGAGACATAAGTTGAAAGAATAAGACACTCATATTTAGAGTTTCTAAACCCACAACTCGTGCAGTCTGTGTTCCTGCATGCTGTCAGACTCACCTTCGACTTGTAGTCTGACCCGATATCTTCCTTTCCTCCAAGAGGTCTGTGGATACCTGCGCCGCCAGCTGAGAAGAAAAAAAAATGTGCTTCTTAGACTAAAATCATCATGGACATGTTGCAACTCCAGAACTTGCACATATGTTAACCTAAAAAGGGGTAATGTTGCCTATGACCCAATCTTGCACAGGCTGATTTAATAACAACTCACTGAGGATGTCCAATCCTACCTTTATATTTTAGCTGGGGTTCAATGTCCATATCCTCATCAAAGTTGTCATCTTGGAACTTCCTTTTCTGTGTCTTCTTCTGAAGGTGATTAAAAATGTAGATGATGAATGAAAAACAGCAATAAAAATGTCTCTACAGCAAGAGGAAAGCTTCATAATTCCTGCGTCACAAACAGAAATACTCACACTCTTGACTCCAGCCTCTTCCAGGATATCCTTCATCTCTCCATCATCTGTGGGGAAAGTTAACTGGTCATTGTCGCAGCCTGTTCAGACATAGAGCAGTGTGCGAAACAGTGACTAACGATAGGATGTCCTCTTACCTCTGTCTTTTACATCCTCCTCGTCATCCTCTCTAATGATCAGCCGTCCGTCTGATGTCACCTTGAAGCCGTGTTCAACCTTGGCACTCTTCTTCAGCGCAGGGTTGGTGGCTGAAAAACAACATAAACCGTGTTAACCAATACACAGGCAGAATATAGTAAGCTGTTTTCCTTGATCAATCAAAATGCAAGCTCACAGTAACCATCTGTTACCTAGCACTCTCTGGGAAACCTTGGGATCCAGGAAGTTAAGCGGGTCATCTTCCTCTCCCTCTTTGAGCCAGGCCCGTCCTTTCTGTGGTTTGCCTGCCTTCTTCTGAGCATTACCAGCCTTTCCTTCATCCTCTGACAAATCACTGTCTGACTCTGCAAGGATGTCCTCAATACTACGGAGGAGAGGACGGAAGGTTCTTATGGAGGAAGTGAGGTAAATACATTACGGAAGGCAGGGCTTTGTGATTGGGAAAAGTGGTCTACCTTTGGCTCTTGGTTTTAGGTGCCTCCTCTTCACTCTCAGAGTCGTCCTGCTGCTCCGCTGCCTGTTTCCGCCTCTTGGTGCGAGCCTCGGCCTTGCGGATGTTGGCGAGCACCTTGTGGTGTTCTGCAGGCAGCATGCTCTTCACCAGCTCGAAACTGGAAGTACAACCAACAATCAGACACATAAAAACACACAGTGCACGACACTGTAACATGGCACAGTGAATGAGGGAGGAAGAAAAAAAAGAAAGAAAAAGAAAGACAAATTAAGGTAGACATGTAGAACCATCTCATCTTCAGCTCTAACATCCATTCCAAAAAGTTTATGAGGAGTCAGTTGTGCATTGATTAAACAAAGCTCCCCTTTGTTAATGCCTGTATATGATTAGTATGAGAGTAATTAGTATTATTGCTAACATCTTTCACTGAACAGTGCTTCAATCATTTGCGTTTACAACAAGACAGTTTTGCTAGCAGTCAAACTCACACTATTTAAACAAAGAAGAAAGTCAATCAGAAACATCCCTGATGATCAGACATCAGGTCCCAATCAAAAACAGCACAGAAATCAACTTCTTTTAAGAAAAAAAAAATCAGCTGAATCTGACTTTTTTGGATCATTACACACCACATCTCCCCCAGAGCCACACATGAGTTGAAGGTTGCTCAGTTAATGCTGATAGTATCTAAAAAAAATAAAAAGAGAGAGAAACAGCACTTACCCAAACTTTCTGATTAACTTAGTGAAGATATTCTTCAGTTTGGTTCTGAAGTGCCTCCTCACATCATCATTGATGCTCCCAATGCCCTCCATCTGAACACAAGCCAGAGAGTAAAGTCTGTATCAAATGAGGGCACAACTATCCCTTCAAAATCCACCCAAAATACCTGGAACTTTTACTCCCAAGAATTACTTCATATTACCACCCAAGCAGGGACTTTTTTGGGGAGTAAAATATGTAGTGTCAATGCCTACCATGACAGTGGCATGTGATGCCAGTGTCTTGGGGTCCATGATGAAGAGGATGACCTTGATGAAACCCAAAGCGGCTTTGACTATCTCTCTGGTACGAGACGACAGCAGCAGACAGACATTGTGCAGGAGCTGCTCCCTGGTGTTCACCTCGATGGCGTCTGGGAGAGAAAAGGTGCCAGAGTGAGTCCACCGGTTCAAAAATACAAGCACTCAAAAACACCAGCAGGAAATTGGTGAAAGTCAGTGGGCCTACCTTTGTACTCAAACATGAGTCGAGTGAGCGCCAACACTGTACAGGTGATCATGGTGACAGAGCCTGTGAGTCCTGCATACACCATCACCAAATACTGCTCCATGGCATCTGGATCAAAGATAGATGCTCGGTTAGGATTTTAAAATCATCACGGCCCACTTGTCAAATCTCTTTAAAATGAAAAACCTGCCCGCACATACACAACAGAAGGAAGATCAGCGTGTTACCTTTTGTGTTCCCACAGAAGCGGACAAATGCATTTCCTATTTCCACCAGCAGATTGTAGGCATTCTTACGAGCTCCAACAGACACCTCTTTGGTACATATAATCACCTGAAGGAGAGAACAACCCCATGAACCCCATGATAAATATCAGCACTCTCTGTGTTTGTGCATTCCCCAGCACATATTTGTGTTTGTACCTCAGGCAGCAGAGTGGTGATAAAGTCTTTGTGTTCTTCACTGAGCCTTTTCACGATGTGGATCAGACACTTGAGTCTCGGCTGAGGAGAAGCAATATAAATAGGAAGATATGATCAGACAGCTCTGTAAATTAGGGTATACAATACCATCTAATGTCTGTTTTATTTTATTTCTCTCTGCACAGCAGTCTCACCCTCTTTGCTGGTGAGGAGGCGTTTTTCAGAGTCTCGAGGAGGACGGCTTTGAGCGTTTCCAGATTAGCCACGACAAACGACCTACATGCATCCGTCTCTCCTCCGCACATCTCCTCCAGCACGCGGTACGCCTTCTTCTGCATGCCTGGCTCTTTGGTCTGACACACACAAAGGCAACAAGAAATATATTTGGCATCAACAGTTCTGAATTACAAACTGGACAATGCCATTAAGTACACCGTGTGCACCCCTTACCTCCAAATACGGTCTAATTAGCTCAAAGGTTTTAGTCATGGTGGCCTCATCTACAGAGGGAGCCATGGCAACAACAAGGTCCATCATCGACAGCCTGAGAGGAAGAGGCAGACAGACGAGTGAGCACACGGATATCCATTCTGAAGCAGGCATAATTCTATAGCAATGTGTCTATATTCACGTCCTACCGTGTGAACTCTGTCTCTGTGCTGCTCAGTCTATCTGTGGCTTTTTGCAGGAAAGTGCACACCATCTGAGGAGGATCGTTTTGAATAGTGAGACATGTGGCCAGTGACAGGACAGGATCAGTTATGAAATCAGACTAGACGTGGTTGTTCTCATGTATGACCAGCACACACACATTGTGCAGCAGAATGGGAGCAAACTTAACTCACCTCCGTTTCAGTGACAGTCAAGTAGACCTTGATGGTGTCTAGTACAGCCATCCTGTAGGTCCCGGACTCTCCAGCTGCAGGCTGCTGGCTGTACACGTTGAACAAGATGGGCAGGAAGTTCTTGGAGAACCGGCCCACTTCTGCCTTTTCTTCCTCTACAGACATAAAAGCAGACGCAACAGGGTTTTGAAAAGACTCGATTCAAGAGTAAGAAGTTGAGGTAGCTTTTATATGTTGTCTCTCTCTGTGAACATGCATGTCTTCCTACCGTTGGAGCAGCTCTTGTTGATGATGGTGCGTAGAGCCTGGCACACCGTGAGCCTAAGGTCTGGCCGTTCATTGACAGTCATACCGAGTACACGGGCGATGCCTCTGAAGGAGGTGAGCAGGTCCACCGGACATGTACAGAAGCCAGGGAGCATAGTCCAAATCTGAGGGAAAAGAACACACATGCACTTCTAAACAACTCCATTCACTCACTCAATTTTCTGGGGCCTTTACACTGAATATACCAAATTTAATTCAAACTAAACCTACCTGGATCTGTAATGTCTGGTAGACTTTGGCCTCAAGTTTCTGTCCTGCTTGCTCCAACTCTTCAGCTACAACACAAGAACAGATTGAGTCAGATAATACACATAAAAAAAAATGTTATCAACCCCCTTTAAGTGCAGCATCACACAGTTACCTCTCTGTTTGAGTGTAGTTGCCAGAGGGAGAAAATAAGAAGTGAAGAAACCGAGGTGAGTGTTCTTCACATGGTCACGTATGACTGGGACCAGCCAGCTGCGTGGGAACTCCAAGTCATCTCTGGATTAAAAAAATAAAATAACATACACATTCAGTTAAACTGTTATAATGACAAGAAGATGACAAAAAGTGCTTGTGCATGCACTTACTCATAGCCGGTGATGTTGAGAGGCACAGCGCTCAGCACCACTTCAGGCCCCATGCTCTCTACAGCTCCTCCTATAGCCAGGTCCAACTCACCACTGAAGGGGAAGTGAGGAGTAGAGCGCAGGTCTGCCAAAGACTGGAGGGACTGTCCAGGACACAACACAACAGACTCAGGTAAAATGTTCTCTGCTTATGTCTTTGCTTACGTGGCGATCCACAAAGTTTTGCGGCTCTACCTTGGTCATGATGGGGTGAGCTTGTTTCCCCGCGACTCGATAGAAGCAGCCCAGAATCTGCAGCACGAATGGCCAGGAGGCATGGAAACGATAGGACAGTCCTTCTTCTACGATGCTTGAAAACACACACACAGATGCAATAATCATGATGAGTCACTAAGTAGGAAGTAGAAAAAGACGGAGGCTGGCTTGGTAAACAGTTTGGGGAACTAACCGAAACATTTTGCAGACATAGGAGGGGTTCCCTACAGAGACAGTAGCAGTGATTGTGCCCATTTCTTCCATGTGAGGGGCCACACATTCAGTCAACAAAGTCTGAAACAAACAACACAAATAGATCATCAATTAGGGCCCTGTGGAAAATGAAAATCAGCGGACTCTTTTGCAGAATGTCTTAATCAAATTAAGAGTATTTACTAATTTTGCAGATTTTCCTCTCTGGAGAGCATCTTAAATGATTCAATTACAACCAGAAATAGCTGGAGCCTTGCAAGCCTTGACAAACAAAACATTTTTATCAGCTTGAGTTACTCAACCTGAATGTTAATGTCTTTACCTTTAGTGTATTGGTGGCTGCAGAAACCACCTGTGTGTGAGGCGACAACAGGCAGGACATGGCAGCAGAGAAGAGGCGAGGGAGGTGACCCAAACTCAGAGAGCTCTGCAAACTACACAAGGACACACAGACTGCTGAGTAATCTGGCTAGAAAACACAAAATCACAAGATTACAAGAAAGGACATGTGATGCTGTTGTGAGAGAACAGTTTATTACCTCGCCAAGTGAACATGTGCTTTCTCCATGACAGTGAGCCAGGCCAGCAGAGGCTGCAGGTCGTTCTCACTGGGTAGGTAGTCATACAGAGCCTGAGGATGAGAATTAGCTATTAGCTTTAACACCACATTTTTGCATCATGACTTTGGCCCTCTTGTGTTGTTTGTACTCTCTCACCGTGATGATCTGTGCATTGAGTTCTGGTGAGAGGGTCGAGGCGTTCGGCTTCCCGCTGAACAGCCGATGAAAGGCCTGCATGGCGCTCGCCGTCACCAGCTACAGCCAGAAACACAGCAGCCACATTAAAAACTACTTTGAGTAACCATATAGATGAACAAATGGCATCTGGCTGCACCTATGAATGTTTGGTGTTCTCACCACATGGCTGAGTGTCATCACTCGCAGCAGAGTCTCACAACAGGACTTGACAGCTCCCAGAGGAAACGTCCCCATCAACTCCTTTAGGAGACCCAGCACATGTAGTGTGGTGGTGTCCTCTTTGCTGCCTGAGGCGGGAAAGAACAGACTTAAACTACAACTTGCTGGCCAACCACATAATCCCATAAACTCCTGATAACAGTAAGAACAACAAATAGGCACACACCGGAGCTATACAGCTGTATGGGTCAGTACACTATACCACTGACCATGCTGTCTTACCTCCTGCCTGCTCCATTTCTTTGATGCAGAACTTGGCTGTGGTCACTGCAGCAGGGTGATGGGTTGGTGCATTGTCTGTAAACAGGAAGTCACTACCTCTGAGGATGGAGCAAATGCCCTGCTGTGCTGCTTTACGGACCTGAGAGGAAAATTTGTGCAAAATTGTACAATTATAGCACCATATTCAACGTTGAAATCGGCACATTATACCTCGGAAGCATTTACTAGTGGGTTGGTGAGACAGACCTTGGGCTTGCTGTGCACTGTGAAGCTGAGAAGGCCGTGATAAGCCTGAAGAGTAGACGGGTAAGTCCAGACGGATGCATCCTGCTTCCTCAACAAAGTGGCCAGGCATGACAGGATCTATACAGGCAAAAAGTGACTATAATCAATCTTTGCTGCAATTTTCAACAATTAACAATAAACAGACAAACAGGCTCAGAGACAAACCTACTCACCCATCTGAGAGCCGAGGCGGTGTCAGACGTGGCCTCTTTAGACATGACGTCCATCAGAGCCTTGGTGGTGTCTGAGAACTTAGACATGAGTACTGGAGCAGGAACCCTAGAGAACAAAATACACCAATCAGATGAGAAAGATTTCCAGTCATATCCAATTAGCCTTGACGTGCCCGGTGCTTTTTTGTTTTGAAGAAAACAAAATTGTAAAAGTCCAACCGTTTCATGACGAGGTTGAGGAGGTACGCCACTGCAGCCTGTGACTCCGCTGAATCTACAACCTCCAGGGTAGTCATCTACAAAAAGCACAGACATGCTTTATCGTCAACACACAGCACCAGCATCACTGATAATAAGTTATTTGGTAAAGTCCAAGTGAACATATTAAAAAAACAGCACTAACCAAAGCTGCAAAGTACTCTGTTTCAGTCTCCTTCCCTCCTTGACCACGGATCACCTCAGTAACAGCTGCCAACACTGCACAGATCTGTGAGATACAGCAGGTGACAATGTTACAGCCACGAGAAAACGCAGCATCTTGGACTTACAATTCTATATTTGTTAGTAGTGTTGGCATCCTTGTATCCCCTCAAAATGTAATCAACAACATTTCAGTATTACCCTATTATTTTTTTAGTTTTTGCTCCAAATGAAAACGACCAAAACAAGAGGTTTGCAAACATTACAATCACTTTTGCATTTATGGGGAATGAATACATGCCTACCTCTTTGTGAGCAGCTGAGTTGGACTCCCAGTAGCGCTGCACCTTTCTGAAGGTCAGGTTGGAGCAGTCCGACAGGCCACTGAGGAAGGTTCCCGAAGTCTTGTCTGAAAACGCCTCATCTGGCCCTTCCTCCATACAGGCGTCTTTACGGCCCCCTGCACTGAGCTCCAGAGAACCCACCTGCAGCTCATTGTGCAGCTTAAGAGCATCAACTGTTAGATCGCTCTTTCCTGTATGGATAAAAACCATTACATTAAGACAACTGCGCCAAAAGAGAAATAGATCCCAGAGCAAAATGGAGTTTCCATACTCAAACATCAAAGGCAGGAGGTTTGGGCATAAACAGAGAAACATACAGTAAAAGACTATCAAGAAAAAAGAAACAGACCCATTCTTTATTGCTTTGTCACTTTCTATAGTCAAGCACAATGAATCTGACATGAAATAACTGTAAGGCTGGTTCTGACTTGCAGCTTTGAAGCTGTTTAAAGACATCCATGCTGAACAACACGGGAATCAAACACCTTTAGTCTTCACATTCCATGACAATACAGATGGACAATGATCGTAAACATATAGTTAGAGTAAGCAAGATGTTTAACTACACATAAACCTTGATCACACTAAGAGTGTGTTTTATTTGTGAGGATCAGACTGAAGGCAATAAGGCCCTGAAACAAGGATGAATTATAGCGTAGTGCTGCACAGGTCTGGCAGAACACAACCAGGAAGGCTATCAAGTATTTAATTATGTCTACTTACATCAGTCATGGAGTGGAGAGACAAACAAATAATAAACATGATGCCATAAGTGTTTAATTATTTTGGTACTCTGAAATTGAGTGTCCAAACTTTTACTTAAGAGTGAGCATAAATATATGTGATGTGCTGGAGTACAGAGCAAACACAACTAACTGTGTGTCTCTAAGTTTAATAGTAGACTCTTCACTCATCAGCCATAATAAAACAACTCACACAGCCACAAACACACAGCTAGTTGTTATCATTTCAAATCAGACAGACATATCAATCAGGACTGACTGACAGCTTCTTTGGGGTTGCTGACAAACATGTAATATAAAGTTAGCTTGAGCTGCTACAAGTTAAATGGCTGACGCTAGCTTGTGTTAGCACTAGCCACAGACCCACGTGTGATGGGAAGCTCACCGGAGGGTCGGCTGAAGAAGCGGCTTTTAGCAGCCTGTCGAAAGCGACTCGTCTGCGGGTTTGAGTCGCTGCTGTGTCCTTTCTTCCATCGTTTGAGTTTCGACCCCGTCCCAGAACGAAGTTTCCCCGATTTCACCATTTTCGGGGTTGAAAATAATCACGTTAGCTCACCAGACTGTGCAGCTCCAGATGACTCTGTCGCTCACAAGTGACGTCACGGGCGTGCCCACGTGTCTGAGTTGGCCGTGATGTTATTTTGCCAGCAAGTGGCGCTATTCAGCACTAAACGACATACACTACATTTAAAACCAAAAGCACCAACCACTGAGCTCACATGTCAATAGATCATCACAACTGATCTGTTTCAAATGGAAAAAATCTTGAATGTCAACAGATCCATTTTCATGACAAGTGAGCAAACTGATAAAGACTGTGTGATACAGTTGAAAGCTCCAGGAAAAAATGCTAATAAATAAATACATTTATAGACCTTATAGACTTTTAGGCTTTCCGACTTGTGAAAATAGGGTTCAAGGGGCCAACAAGCTTTATTTATTTTATTTTCTTACATATTATATACTATCTATGGTTATTTCCTTATCGTGGCCATGAGCTGTGAGCAGTTTGACTAGAGTAGTCAGCATTTCACTAGAGAAAAGCGGAAATTAAGAAAAGTCAAAAAATATAAATTTGTGTGATACATATTTTTATTTCTTATCCCTTAAACCATCTTAAAATCTCCAGATTTACTTCGGGCCCTTTTGGGCTCTTGCAAACTATTGTTTCAGGATGAGATCTAACTTTAAACATTTCCATAGAGACTTGTGGTGCCGAAGAATGAGGAAGTAGGAGAATAACTTTAAATTTACAATATTTATTGATAATTTATTCAAGTACAGTGAGCATCATATTGTACAGAAGACTACAGTATCTTGTTTGGAGTGATGAAATAAAAAACAGATCTAATCATCTCTTATTACCTTTAAGAAAGGTGCCTTCATTACATTGCGTGTCTTTATTATGAATATACAGCTATGAATTGAAAATGTAGTGTGCACATAGTTACATGACCAAACAACACATATGGAAACTTATATTTACATTATTCTTTTTCTCTACAGTTTTCTGACATCATTGCCCTACTCCTCAAACCCCATGACAGAAATCTTTATAAAAGAAAAAATAGAGAATCAGTTTTCCTTATCCGGATCTCCAGGTGAAACATATTCAGTTTATCAATAAGCACAAGTAACACACATGACAAGGAGGGAGGACCGGTGTAAACAATAGAGCTGTGAGTTGATGTTCACACAGACAGACAGACAGACAGACAGACAGACACTGGGATGTGCATCTTAGGACTCTACTTTTAATCTAAAGTGTTTCAGTGCTTTTCAATATTTATACTTCATTTGGAAAAAGGAAAAAATACAAAAAGGAGCAATATAAAAGCAATAATATCTTATATAAAAATGTACATAAAATTCCACTGCAATACCAACTGGAAAGTGATTTCAAGCCCTACTCCTATTCCTGCACCCCTCTCTGGCACGTCCTTCATATTTTCTTCTCTCCATAGCCCTCAGTCTCACTCCTCAGTTAGCTATGACTGCCGGGTTCACATTGACAATCACTTGGACAACAAAGTCCTTCTGGATCTTGGCGTCCTGCAGACGGGTCTTGTCAGTGAGGAGCTTCCCGGAAAAGAACCACCTCTGACGGGTGACTTCAATTTCTTCCTGTTCTTCCAACTGTTTCTTGAGCTCAGCGATGGAGTCCGCCATGCTGGCTGTCAGACGCACATCCTTTCCTGAGAAAACCACAAGGCATAAATAGAGCTGACACAGATTTCTAAACGAGCTGTGAGACACTGAAAAGCTATGAATTATACATCAGTCTCCAGCCTAGATGAGACAAGATGCAATGAAATGTCATATGCACAGGGAGTAGTTCTTTATATTTAATGTCCTATTATATTCTGTATATTATAGGTCACACTGGATGTTTCTTACCTGTTGATAATCGCACCCGCAGTTGGAACTCTTGCCTGCACGGAGGAGGCTGAGCTTGTTTTTGTGTGGATTCAGAAACTTTGCTATCGCTGGACGTTTCGCTGATGAGGTTGACAGGCGGGGCTAAAGTGTAGGCTGGGAGCTGGTAGCGGTTGCCCAGTTCATCATAACTCTCTGTGAGAGAGCCTGCAGAGACAGAAATTACCTACATGAACAACAGATTTCCAGAAACCTTTCTATCAGGAACAGTAACTGACTTTAACCCTGATACATAAATCCCTTCTCCATTGTCAATAAGCCAGAGGCAATCACATTTACAATAAATTTACTACATCACATTCACATGAACATCACCAGAAAAAAATTACATACACAAACAGTAGATACTAAATATGCTGTGACAGAGTGTCTTTTCCAACCAACTCTGTCATGGCTTTCTGTGCACCAATCCATTCACAGTGGTCACGCAGCACTGCGACTATTATGTAACTATTACAGCAGTAATCTCTGAACAACTGATGCATGGGATTCTGCAAACTGTCCTTTGACATTTTGAGTATTATTACAGTGAGTTATGCGTTTTGTACAGGAAGTTCCAGGACATTTACAGCTTACAATTGATAAGTAGATGAAGCACATTATCATATCTGAAAAAGAGTGTGTGTGTGTGTGTCTTTATTTTTATATTAGAGTGGGGACTTTAACCTGACTGCACACCAACCTATGGGGACTTCCTGTCACCTTGGGGACAAATTTGAGGTCCCCACAGGTCGAGACAGCGTTTTGAGGGTTAAGAATTATGGTTTCAGGTTTAGAATTAAGTTGAGGTTAGGGTGAGGGTTAAGCATTCAGTTGTGCTGGTAAAGGTTAGGATGAGGAGCTAGAAAATGCATTATGTCAATTGAGTATCTCCACAGTGACAGTGATACAAACGTGTGTCTGTATGTGTGTTCATGTGCATGTGGCTGGTTTCATACCGTGTGGCAGAGTAATGCAGGCTCCATCCACTATAGCCTGTGCTAGCTCCAGGTCATTGCACTCTGCAGCCAGGGCTGCTGCTCTGAGAGCGTCCCAGATCTCTTTCCGTCCATCAAAGGCCGGAGCCGTATCCCAAAACTCATCCCTTTTACTCCTCAGCTGGCCCTCCGTCATCGGGTACTCGCTCTTCCACTTTGGGCGCTCCTTCTTGAGGGGCTCATTGCGTCCTGAAAGGAAAATAAGGCTGTGTTCAATCTGAGGTAAAGACTGATCTAAGTACTCATGCAAAGACCGTAACCCTATATAACCAGGCTCTGCTCGACAGACATGCAAACAACTTTCAGTCTTTAAAAGGTGCAAGGAATTACATTTGCAGTAACTTTTTGCAGTCAATTTGTCTGACATAATGGCCACAGCTAAAAGGGATTACAGGACAGTAAAAACAAGTATCTGGTAGTGAAGATCCGAGAAACCTGCTTATGCAGATAGTTGGCTCAGGTCACAACGGCAGGTTGAGCTCTTTACGATTACCAAGAAATAAGACATGCTCAATAAGAAAGAAGAAATATTCAAATGTGTTAGGAATATATTGTCTTAAGCAGAGCTGTAATTTCTGGCAAAATAAAGCACAATAAATGTCAGAGCTTTGATGGTCTACCTCTTATAATTAATATTATCATTATTACTTATTGTTATAACCAGAACTAACATTTCCCAACATAATATAAGATAGAATTTATGGAAGATACATTAAAGAAGCTCAATGTGTCACATGTGCTATGATTTTACTGTTATATTCTGTTATATATACACTTGGACATGTAAACACCAGTGAGGTCAGACAAGGACACAAAGACTGATCTTAGGATACACGAAAGGATCTTGAGTACTTGATAAGAACAACCCTTGAAAATGCACAATGTGTACACTCCCTTGCATCAGTGATATTTAACACAATGTATTTGCTTTACTTACAACTACAATTACTACTATGCATGAGACTGCCCTTTGTCAGAACTCCAACAGCACAACAGTCATTTTATACTTTCCACACTGGCGTATATGGCAATTCCACTGTACCAGCGTACCAAGAAAGTCAATTTGATTCACAGAGGGAGAAAAATCAAAGTGATTATTTATAGTGTTGTGGATTACTGCTGTGGCTAGTAGACGCAGCAGTAACATACATGTGCACTGACATGCACGCACACACACAAGCACACACAAGCACACACCAGCGGATTATAGGCAGTAATCAGGTTCCACATAACAGGATTTATCTTCCCCTATCCCATAAGGCATTGGTTGGAGAGATGAGCACTCTTTGGCCAATGACAGCCAGCAAAAACACAGAGGGACCGATACAAGTCTAAAACTACAACCACAGGGAAAAACAAAAGCACAAAGCTTCTACAAATTATTATCACATGATCACGTTTCTGAACTGTAGAATCACACATACAATCATACAATATGCACAGATTTAAATGATTTTCTATAACATTAATGATGCAAGTCACCATATGATGATAAATGTGACACCATGACCTTTAGTTTCAGAGAGTTTCAGATTGCAAGTTTAGCTTTATCTAAGGTATATATTTCTTTACATGTATGCCTTCATACATTTTCATTCAGAAGTACACATTTTATCATTTTTGTTTTATGTATTAGCAATAAAAAAGCAATATTGTAATATCAAATCAACTTTTTCTCATTTTCAAAGCCATAAATATAAGATAGCAGACGTCTGGAGAAAGTAATTACTATTTAAAAAAACCTCTTTATTCCTCTGATCCAGTGTCTGTGACATTATTATGTTAAAGACTATTCTATTCTTTTAACTTCTCTTGCACAAACATAGGTTTTTAGACTTAATTTTGTTACTGTGGACAGGTAGCTGCAAAGTTGCAAAGGAGTGCATTAACATGCCAGCCAAATAAATGCAAATATTATGGTTGCCCGTCATTCAAAAAAACATCCCGACTGACAGGAAGCTTCACTGAAATAACTGCAAGTCACTCCGAACTGTTGATGATTGATGATAAATGAATTCAAAAAGTATGTACATAACAGCTACAGAAAAACAGTTATGAAGCCTGGGTATCCTGAAAGACGTGCAGAGACAATATGAGGACAACACCCATTCATGGGACATTTCATTTCATTTCATGGATCACAGCACATTACACACTGACTTCAACATGTGTGATTAGAGCTTCTCCTGGTTGTACATAACATTACTGTGGGTTTAGTTCTGTGTTTACTAGAAAGAGGCAGATGTCCTGCTGTAGTAAGTCAGTGAGCCTGACTGTTTGTGTATGGTGGAGTGTGTGTGTACAGAGTTATCAGCTTTGACAGTGTGTCCTCGGCTGTAACCCCACAGCAGCTACCTGGAACCTAAGCTTAGAAATTTCAAATGAAGTCAGTGGATCAGGGGTTTTTTTCCCTTGAGCTTAAATGAAAGTGATATTTTTGGGATATTATTATTGCTGCACTATTTGTATACACTATCTTAACTATTACTACTAGTAGTAGTAGCTGTAATAGTTACAATATTTCAGTGCTCAGCATGGTGCACATAAACAGCATAACTACCCTTAATGCTAGAAAATGCATTAACTCAGAAATATCAGCATCTATAGGTAATGAGCAATCATCTCCTAAATATCAAACTTAACTGAATTCAATCAGTTTCACATCTCCATCAAAGTGATGTCAGTGTACTCCTTCATAACCTCATGGACGTCGGGAAAAGGAAGCATGGTGGATATTGTCAATTATATTGTTATGGCTTCTTTCTGTTTGTTTGTCGTGCATTTTCCTTCTCATTTGTTCCATTTCATTTTCAGTATAGGTTGTTTGCCACAAACACACACAAGGAAATTTAAAACCTTATTGCAATAACAACAGCATTAACAGCACAGGCAATTTGGAACTCAACATACGCACAAACCCTCTGAGACAAATTATGGCACAACACAGTGAAACAGAACAAACAGAAAACATGAAAGCATTTCTTTTAACCCACACAAAAACCTATACTTACTCTTCAGCAAAATCCTTAAGGGTGTGTTTGGAGCGTGATAGTAGTTATACTCCCTGGAGTTTGGTACTCCCATAGCTGTTCTTTCCCTGAGGTTTGATGTGAGTCAGTTTACTGACCCTGACCCTGAGGAAGACGACTGCCCTTCTGTGTCCAACCAGCTTGCCCCAACAACTGACGAGACAACCACCTGATCTAGTTTGCCACGATGTGCAGACTCTGATTCAGAGCTCAGTTAACCGTTGTGACACTTCCCCAGTTGCTTAAAAGTGGCCACACTCCCTCCACTTATATCCCTTCTAATAACAAACACTTCACGACCCCGAAATACCGCAGGATCCGTTATGGAAACAGGTTCAATTTGTGGACAGAGTAAGTTGAGCGTCCTTGCCAGGAGGTGGCTTCTTTACACAAGAGACCTAATCCTATCAGCTCTATTTAGAGACAGGATAGAAATACCCAAAGGCAACATGCTAAACCTATTACCAGACAATAAACCCCTGTCAGACATTATGGCCTGTTTGAAGGAGAAGCTACTGTACTTCTGTGAACTGCCTCAAACAGGTGATTGTTTGAACAGAACGCTCTGCTATTTATATGAATAAGATGCTGCATTTTCAACAACTAGTGGTCAGGCAGATCATTAGAGAAGCCTTCTGTGTTTGCATCTCACAAAAGCAGAATATCTGACTGTATGAACATGATCTGAGGGGTCAGGTAATTGATCTCTCTCTGCATGTAAATATATTTTGCAGCAGGTCGACTTGAGGCAAATCACGCACCAAGTAGGTCAAACTTTGATATGAAAAGTCTCTGTGTGGGCCGGGGCTGCTGCTCAATACATAATGCATGACAATCCAGCTGAGTGCACGACCGCTTTCATCGCAAGGCACGGATTGATCGGTGTTTATATAAAACACTGTCCTGTCGGGGAAGGTCCTCAGCACAGATTAGACACATGACGTGTCGCCTGAGACAGTAAGCTCTCATACTGCGAACACCGTCCATGCAACTGGGGTGTAGCCAGGAACACTGCCACCGACCAAAAGGCATCATCCATCTGCTGATATATATTTATCTATGCCCCTTTACACTCTCATATGCAAGATGTAATATTGTTCTAACAAAGTTCCTAAAATAATCATGTGTCTGATATATTCTCACCACCTTCCTCACATGTGACAGCACTCTCTGCAAAATAAATGTATAGGAACAGACCCTCTGGTCTAAGGACATAATCACTCATGCTTACATCTCTTCTGTTTGTGCAGCAGTGCTTCTAATGCACACACAATATATATATAGTTTAATAGTACATAGTTAATATATATAGTGCAATGTGTTCCAGCTTCTTACCTCCACGTTTCTTGCTCCTTGTGGAGCTTCTGGCACTCCCCTGTCCATCCATCCTGCTCCTCCCCACACAGCCTCCCATCACTGTCCCTGTTCCAGGAGAACCATCATCATCATCATCTATCTACATATTTGCCACATGTTCAAGTGCAAAATGCTTTAAAATGCAAATGTGATCATGTTGGATATAGAAACAGTCAATGCTGATATTAGATGTTTTGCTTTACACGAAAAAGCATCATCAGGTAATAATGACAGCTCAGCACTTCTTGTTCCTGTGAGGTCAGATGAGCTGCTATGTTTATGTCACGTGTACTGCCAGCTGACGGGGGCACGCGCCTGCACCTCATGTCATCTCTGCTCTGATTTTTTACATTCACATATTCAAATATACATCCTCGTGCACTATTTCAATAAATGTCTGTTTGTAATTTTAAATATGTACTTTTGATGAAATCAGATTCTTTTGCTGTCAAAGGCGTTTTGCAGTATGAGCATATTCAAAAACAGCTGTCATTCATTTTGCCTACCGGAAATCCAGTCTGCTAAATTATGCATTCGTCTGCAGTTTGCTTGCCACATCCGAACTTGCTCCTGAGTGAAGTTTTAACCTGATCCTGATCCTGATCTGCAGGAGACGCCAGTCAGCAGGTGGACGGACACAAACTGGGAGCAGTGGTCGGTGCAGGGCTGGAGGGCTGGAGACCAGTCTGGCCCTGCAGAGCCTCCAGGAAATCTGATCAGCTTCTCCCACAAAAACTGCAATCAATATCCGTATTGACCCTGAATCATAATGGATGGAGATCTCCCGCACGAGCCGTTTGCGCTGATCTAGAATTAAAGCCTTATCAGGCTGCGCGCATGCGTAGTTCAGATCGATTGTCTAGCCTGAGTCAAGTTCCCCAGAGTAAGAGCGGAAGCTCAGAAAGAATCCCTCCAGAATAAGAGAGACGATTGGAAATTTTTAATCATTTAGTTTGGAAGCAAGTAGAAGTTTAGAATAATAATACTGTTATATATAATAATAACAGTCGTAACGTTAAACTTGGTGGAAAAACAAACGTTACTGGATTATTGTAACTATTTGGCAATACATGATTGAATGAGTTAGCATGGATTTTAGCGTGAAATGCAAGGCGGAGGTTGTTCTTTTTGGCTTATTATTATGAGTTACTTGACTTTTCACCCTCAGCCAAAGTGCTTCTTAGTCTTTTTTAAATGTGGTATTTGAAATAAAACACACACCTTGAGTTTTAATTATATAACTTCAAAAAGAAAAAAACAACTGTTAAGCAAATGTGGAGCAGAAAGTCTCACTTTTGTAAGATTACTACTTATATACTTAGAACAGTTTCATTGGAATAAAACTGTGCAAACAAAACACAATATGTCAGTTCAAAAAGATTGTATGTAGCCTAAATAAAATTAACTATCAAGTTTAAATCTGTATTGGATTATGTTGGATCCCTCCTTAGCCAACCGAATTCGTCAGACCTGATCCTGGCCTGCATGAAAACACTGAATCTGTTCAAGAGTGTGTAATGGGTTGATGCCGCCAGGTATGAACATATTTGCACCATACAGTTTATGCATAGCCAAACCTTTGGCCATTATAAGTCTATGCAAAGCATTCACCACAGCATGTCACTCTGAATGGATGCCCATTAAAACAAAATCACATTTAGCAGTTGATACCAGAAATTGTAATAATCAAAACAGTGGTGTGTAACCCAACATATCCTAATTACCAACTGGAAATAGTATGCAGTTTTAATACTATTATTGAATGTACTACTACTATGTGGTTTCCTAGAGTTGATGATAACCTCTAATATAAACTGAAATTATATAAATTATTTCAAAAACTGCAGGATTCTTTTGTTTTTTCTCCATTATTATGATCAATTATTCTCATCTTCCCAACATATTGTACAGCTTCTGACCAAACCATGACATGTTGACCGCTGACATCTGCTGGAAGACTCAATATTGGTAGGTCTGTGCATGTGTGTATGTGTGAGACAGAGTGGGAGGATCTGATGAGCAGTAGCAGGGTGAAAGTGGGTTGAAACAGGCTGAAATCTGTTATCATCCCTTAATCTCCTCTGTCTTTATCAGACAACCTCTTCCTCTTGCATTCACTTTTTAACTGGCAAGATCACCATCCATTTCTTAATTATCTGTTTATCAAAGGCATTCAAAGCTTAATATATGTCTTAGGAATAGTATGATACCAGCAAGATTTTGGTCTAATTGGAGAAAAAAAAATTGTCATATCTCCTCCTGTTCATTTGCTTTCATCTTTGTGCATCTCCACTACTGTAGTCACTTGTTTCTGACCTTATATATTCACATGAATCTGCAGATCAAATCTGGCAGGCAACTGAATTAATCCTTCGCTACTACCAGCATGTCACTGGTTCTGTCTGCGTAAGTAACGCTATGACATAACACTGGAGCTGCTCAGTATTGTATAGTGATCCTGGGGCAAAATAACTAAATACCATTATTGATCATTTTTAGGCAAATATGCATAGGTCCAGAGGGAATATAATTCGCAAAATGTACAAGAATGCAATCTGTCAATGTATAGTAACATGCATCACATGTATCTTCAGTAATAACTTAATACTCACTGTGACTAATTGTTTAAATAAAGTTATTTAAAAAGATTTATTAACTTAACAAGTACAAAATACAGATAAATTCTAACATGTCATGGCATTGCAGTCTACCTTGAAAGTTCATTTCAAATGATAATATTGGACTGGAGTGTGCACACCGAATATGGAGGTGGAAGTGTTGGGAGGAACAATTATGTCCCAAAGTGTCTTTCTTTTTTTCTTTGCTTGCGTAGAACAATCATAGATTGCTTAAAAAAAAAATCATTATTCTAAAGGTACTTCAGTACAATAATATGTCAGTCAGTACATGTGGCTTATAAAAATATCAAACCCATCATTAGCTCAGAGTCAAGTAAGACCCATTTGTCAGTAAAACCCAGTAGAGAGCACATCCAAAAATGTAGATTGTCGAACCATGAGCAATGCCACAGCACGTTTTTGAGGTATTGAAGGTTGACATGACCCCGGTTTTTTCAACTGTCTGGAGCCACCATGCGTGGATCCTTTCAGCCAAACAGATCAAATGACCAGAGCAGGTTGGACTGCTGAATTTAGGCTACAAGTGTGCCTTAGTGTAGTTCATCATACAGGTATTAAGTCCTTTTTAACTGGGAGCATGTCCCATGTCAAACCATCACCATGCGGGGTGTGTCCAGAGGGGAGGAGAACGCGCGTCACCCAGTGACTAGGAGACAAAAGAAATGCAAAACAGGGATAACAAGAAGTACAAGTTAGCACGGATCATAAAAGATACATAGGTGCCAGTCAGAAAATCATTATGAACGTCAGAGAGACAAACCTTCTCTTCTCAACACCAAAGAAGACTTTCCAGTTATTCAGCCTGCCATAATTATAAGGGTTTCTGTATACCTGACAGAGCAATTGAAAAAGAAAAGGAGTGATTAAAAACTCTCTGCAATTTATTGTGGGTTGGAACACAACTTTAATTATGTCAACATTTGAAATATTTAACAAGCTCACCTTTCCTCGTTTTGCCATTCGCTTTATTTCTTTGCTGTTAATGTGTCTTTCTATGCTGGTCTCTCCTCTGGATATGAGAACAGCGTGCCAAAGAGTCAGAGCTCCCAGAGCCACTCCCACTGTGCTAAAAGAACAAAAGGCATTTTATTTGATCTGCTGCCAAGATAATAAATGACAGCCATTGTGTCCCAATTCTGTGCTGTGTACTGTGTACTGACAGGTAACGGTATGTCATTTATAGTGCACCCTGTTGGGAGTTGATGTGAAACAAATCAAGGGTCTTGATTGTTTTGTATTAACAGGACGTAATAAAAGATGTCTCTCAATCACGTTGCAATTAAACTTGACAAAAAGGAATGTAAAATGGCTTTCCAAGCATTTAATACTTTTGTTTCTTCTTCCTGGAGCGGTTTCATCACATTCCATGATTTTTTGCGCAATTGATTTTGAGCAATCCCTCAATTTCTTTTGTGCATTGCATTGTGGGACTAGTGTCCATTAACAGCATGCTCAAAAATCAAGCAGATTTACTACACATACAGGTATCTTTGAGTATACTTTATTTTGTCACTTTTCTAGTGTGAACAGGCTCCACAAAACCTGCTTTTAATTAATTGACATGGTCGTATGTATGACAAGTGGCAACATGAAAAACATGTCTTACCTGGTAAGCACCCACATGTAGATGATGCTCTTATGAATCATCTTATCCTTAAAGGTGTACGGAGGTGCAGGTGTCTGATAGTTGGTCTAAAAAGAGCACATATTACATGACTAACAGATAATAAAAACACATAAGCTTAATCATGTTACTGTGGGTGTACTTTTGAAACTGTACCTGGCCCGGAGGGAGAAGCCCTATAAGTAGTCCCATCCCCGTTACTGGTACCCCTGGCTTTTCCATGTCCATATGTTTAATGCGCTAATGCAACAGCCCGCACACACAAACCCAAGTGTTAGAGACAGAAATAAGGTAGAGTCAGTCAAAAACAGTTAAGCCCCGCCGAGAAAGACACCAGACATGAAGGAAAAGTAAGAGACAAAACCTAACAAGCCTCACAAGGACAAAACACCAAGCAGGGCAAACAGGAACAGTCTGACAGTGTGATGTGAGTCTGACCATCTCACCTCGAGAGCACTGTATGCACCTAGGAATAGGTCCCTGCCACTGATGCTACAGTAGACACATCCCAAGGTCATGAAGAGGCAGAAGGAGAAGAAGTAACGGTGGTTAAAGTGACCAACGCAGTTATTCAACCAGGCTGAGACGCTGACGCTAAGGAAAGGCACCGTCTCTTCATTTTCACATTGTCACATGTTATATCTGATAGTACAAAAAAATATTTGAAGCAACGTCAGTATAAAGGATACGACAGTGATGGTCCATTTTCAAAATGCATCTGTAAAGGAAAAACAAAATATTTAATCTGATACTTATACAAACAACTCATTGTACCCAAAAACCCACGCCCAAAAACCACACCTGCCCCATCCAAGTCCATCATATTCCATTAAAGTCACATTTTCTACCATCAAAACCATCCGTCTACCCAATACTCAAAGAAAAACCAGTCATCAATTAAGGAAATACAGAACAAAGAAAAAAGGCATTGACTCACCTATTACAAATACCACAGTGGTGTGTTCTTGCTGGTTTGGGCATGATGCATTTTTTGCAGACTGCCACAAATGGACGGTCATTTTTTTCCTGATTGAAAGAAGACATTTTTGCATTACTATATGTAAATTTAACTCAAGCCTGGATAAGTAAAGTCGTTCTGCAGAAAAGTGTAGTTGATATCTTACTGTAGGGGGGTACCCAGGGGAAGTCTTGGCCGCCTTGTAGTAATGGAAAGCAATCATGATGAGGTTCCAATGTCCATAACAAATGTGCCAAGCAATCCATGGAGGGGAGTATGTGTTGAGAACCAGAGGCAGTAGGACCATATAGCCTATCATCACGATGGAGCTGGTCAGTATCACCACCAGACAAACAAACACCTGCCAGACAAAGACAGACAACACCCATGGAGAGCTTGGTTCAGGGAAAAACTCATGAACTTACTGTGACTAATTAAAGAACACATACAAAACACACACTCACCGTGCCAAACCAGCGGGTGACATAATCCACAGTCCAAAACACTGGTTCAAATACTGAGTCAAAAACCACATCCGAGTCTGTGAGGGTGTTAAAATAAAGTGACTGCACCAGCACGCTCATGTAAGCCCATATTTCCCTAATCCACAAAGGCAGTCTGCTCCTTCCTCTTCTGGTACATGGCCACAACCGCAGACAGCGCAGCAGGTGGAGCATTGAGTTGGGACACCACCGCATCCTGCATCTGTAATATGTTCCCACCTTTGAAGAAAAGAAAGAAACAGTGAACAATAGACCCTCTTATGCCAAGTTGAAGTTAAAAAAAATTATATAACCCTGTTTTGATAAGTTGTGACATTGCATGTATAATACATCCATGTACAACAAAAAGGGTGGCTGTAGCTCAGGAGGTAGAGCAGTTGTCCACCAATTGAAAGGTTGATGGTTCAATCCCTGGCCCCTGGCCCCCCCGATGGCCGCTCCATCGGCATGTGAATACGTTGCTTTGGGTAAAAGCGTCTGCCAAATGAAATTGTATTTTCTACAATCCAATGTAGGGTTGCAATTAACAATTATTTCTATTATCACATGATCTGCTAAATATTTTCTCGATTACTCAATAAATTGTTTGGTCTATAAATTGTAGAAAAACAGTCAAAAAAGTCAATTGATATTCAAATTACTTAATTAACTGGAAATGTGACTCAAACAATTAATCAATTATTAGAATAGCTGTCAATTAGTTTTCTTTCTATTGTGAAATTGTTTCAGCTATCATCCAGTCAAACTTACTAGTCGTTGAATTTGGGAGCCAGTCAACTTGGATGTCTTGGGAGTTGAGTTGTTGACATAATTTGCCAAATGAGTCTGTGGCAAATGACACTTTAACTTCAACTGGTACGGCTACAACTTATAGGTAAAGACTAGCAAGAGTATAGTGAATGTAATAGAGATATAGAGATAAAGAAACGAGTGTGAAGAAGAGCTGGCTGCTTCACACATGGGCTAAAAGTCAACCTGCTGCATTCCAGACAGGGTGGAGTCTGGGTGGAGGCTCTGCAGTTGACCTACCTGAGATGACAGGGGCAGTGGTCTGGATGGAGCTGCAGCAGCACATGTCATTATATATATATATATATTATGTCACATTATACGGCAGATGAGCTCAGCTGTAGCCTAACATGTCATGTGTCCACACTACAAACTACCATACAGCCCTGTCCCTTTTGTTTGGATGTCTGTCATACTGTGTTTTCCTTCTCAAAATCCCGACGCTGTGTGTTGCATGCTGATATTTGATAACATTTCACATGTATTTGAGGGAATACTCACTGTTCTATGAAGGCGAGGAAGCTGCCGAAATCAGCCCTCCCGTCGACATGTTCAAAAAGGAGGGCAAAAAACCGGGATTATTGTCTCATATTAACAGAGAAGAGCAGGATCAGCGAGCTTCTGTTACAGTTAACAGATCTGAATCCTGATCCGGACTTAGTGCGCATGCGCCTTAATGTGGCGAACAGCATCATGGTAGTCTGAGTCAGGAAGTAATCACAACCTTTCAAATATGGTCAGTTTGTCCAGAAATTTCTTATGTTTTATCCCTCTTAACACATTTCACTTAAACAGACTTCTAACTGTTGCTTTACTCAACTCAATAGGAAGGTAACAAGGGGGAGGAGCGGTTCGCGTCCTCAGAATTCCGGGATTTGCAGTTCTTAACTGGCAGCGGCTCTGCTCGCACAGACCTGTGCACATGCGCAGTACCGACCGGGCAGGACGTTCGGATCGGGCAGAGACACGCATGGGTCGCACATTAGTTTGTTCGCCACGTGCAGCCAATAGTAAACGAGAATAGCAACTTTTCAACCTCAAGCTAGCTGTTGTCTGTCACCATGTCATTTTGTTTTAACTTCGACGTTCCGGCACAAACAACAGACTCGGACAGTGTGGATGGAAATGAAGTGCAAAACAGAAAGAAAGACAGTGCTGCTCAACCTGTGAGTAACGTTAGCTAACTAATAATGTGCTCTGAAGAACTGGACCCTCAGTAAAACACTGGGCCTGGTCTTCTTTTCTAACAGCAACGTTATTACTGTACACCTTCAATATTTTATTCACATCTATAGCAATGCAAAAGATCCTGGGAGTACAAGTAAGGCCAGAACAGCAATAAGGTAAAGAGGGCAAAACAGTAAAACTATACTTAAATAATTGCACTTAAAAGTTCATTCTTAACTTAAGGTCCACTTACTACCGCAGTCCATGGTCTTCATCACATTTATTTATACATAAATAAGTTTAGATAGATAGACGTAATAACCCAGTTATTAAACAGATTGCCTCAAAAAATGAAATGAGAAACGAGAAAGACCCCATCAGGTTAACTTAAAAAATAGAAACTGATACATGACTCTAGTTTGTGGGTGAAATTCATAAACTCAGTGTCAGTAGAGGTGGGTGTCCAGTTTTTCAGTTCACATGAATTGTAATGTTAGTGTTTGCCCATCACAGTGGCAAATAATTTATCTTTTTAGATATTTCATTTTACAGGTTAAAGTTTAGAATAAATTGAAGGATAGAACAGTATTGTTTTTGAGATTTGTCTAACTATTGCAAATTTCCCCGTTGCAGAGCTAATAAAGGAATATTTTATCTTATGAAGATAGAGCTGTCTACTGTGACAATAGATACAGGAAAAGTTAAAAAAGTTGCCCTTTGAATGAGGCACAGAAGGAAAGCACAGGGATACACCCCCACACCAATACACACACACACAAATATGAAGATTGTTTAATTGAGTAATTTCCACTGTATGAGCAATTCCATCACAATTTACAAAGTAAATTGTTCTGCATCCGCTAGAGAGCGTAGGTTGGTAATCTCCTTGCCCACGAGCCTTGACGTCACAGGGCGGAGGCATGTCAATGAAAAGCCATGTCAGAAAATCATACAAGTTCATACTGATAGTGGATTGTCTGAGTTGTTAGCGTCAGATACCAAAGCTCTGAGGCATGTGAAAAACTTCCCCAGCATTTTTATCTACACTGTTTTACTCTGGCGGCTGTGACTGCATTAACAGTTTTACCAACTAATCCACACCTGATCCACACATGATATTTGCCAACAGTGTTTCAGTCACACAGTGAATCACATGGCTGATTTGTAAAAGTCTCATGTCTAAGTTCGTCACCCAGTCAAACAGTCTTTCAGTCAGTAAATGGTCTGTTGCATCATTGTAGACCAATTAACAATCAACCAAACACAGCACTGTTACAGATTTGTTTGAATCCATTCCATTACAAGGATCCTATTATAACAGAGCACTAACTGTCTTAATGCTTAACGCATTTTAAGGTAGTTATCAAAGCCTCAAAAAACTTTGTTTTAACATCACCACTTGTTATCTTGGTTAGATTAGAAAGATTAGTTGAAGAATTAGTAGAAGTAAGTTAAGAAAGTAAAGACAGTAAGACATTCTTGTATGTTCAGTGACTGAACAGTGTTCAATTTGTTTCTTACCAAAGCACTCACAGTAAACAACACAGCATACTTAGGACGTAGGGTTTGGCTGATGGCTGACCACTGTCAGTTATTGACCACTGAGCCCCTCTACTATTGCAACATTGTGATTTAAAAGCCCCCCAGTCCACACTAACACAGGGTGCACCCTGCCAGACACACATTACCACACAGACAGGGTCAGAGAGAAAATAACACCACAAAATGTACCACATGCAGGTAAAAATCTCCTTACTGAAAGTGCAATAAAAGCTTCACAAGTAAAAAGCCAATTAGAGCAATTTATCAAAACATATAGCACCTTATAACTGATGAATATGTATTTTAAGGAGTCCCAGCCATAAAGCACAAAAATGAAGGATGGGTTTATTCTAATTATTATAATAGCTCCTTGTGCCTGATTTACTGTGGGAAAAAGTGGGAGTGGATGGGCTGTGAATTGGCTAGTAATTAATAACCCACATGCATATGTATAAAAGGTCTAAAAGAAAGTATATAAAACTTGTAGTACTTTTTATAAGAGTAAATTATTATTTGTTATGATTTCTAGCTCCTCTGCTAAATGTGCCTCAAGCCATTATATTATACACATACTGTATGTAGCTAAAGGAATAAATTTGTAGCCTAACCATGAATACTGCTTTTTATTTTTCAGATTGAGGATGATACCAAATCAGCAGAGCCAGTGAAAGAGGCCAAAGAGCACCTTCCACTATCTGACCCACAGTTTCTCCTCATGGACACTGTCACCGAAACAGTTACCATTGGAGCTCTTCCTCCTCTTCACTTTCTCAACGAGACAGTTTTTGAAAAGACGGCCTTGGAGAGAGAAGACAGAGAGAAAATTCTCTCTCGCACTGCGGAGCAGAGGTCTGATCTCATCTCTGGCGTGTACGAGGGAGGGCTGAAGGTGTGGGAGTGCACTTACGACCTTCTGGAGCAGATTGAGAAAGACGGAGAGACCTTTGGGGGGAAGGCAGTTTTGGATTTGGGCTGTGGTGCGGGGCTGTTGGGGATATTGGCTCTGAAGAGGGGAGCCAGGCAGGTCCACTTCCAAGATTATAACAGTACAGTTATTGAACAGCTCACAATGCCAAATGTAATATTAAACTGCCAAGAGGATGATGACGTAGATAGTGAAGATGACCAAGAAGGGAGGAGCAAAGGAAAAATACAGAAGGAAGATGGTTGTAAAATGAAGGCAAAAGAGAAACAAGAGGTAAAAGATGGCAACCCACCACCTAAGAAGAGAGCCATAGACTTATCCCAACAGCCATTATTAGCCAAGTGTCGTTTTTTCTCTGGTGACTGGAGCACATTTCTTGCTTTAGTTAAGCAGGAGGACCCACAACCCAAAATATGACATTATATTCACCTCAGAGACTATCTACAACACTGCATACTACCCAGCACTACATGACACCCTCCACATGCTGCTGGCACCAGGTGGACTGGTCTACCTCGCCACCAAATCCCACTACTTTGGAGTAGGCGGTGGGCTGCACCTGTTTGAGACGTTTGTGGAGCAGAGGAATATTTTCTCTTTGGAACACCTTTGGGATGGGGAGGAAGGACTTCAGAGACATGTAGTAGTCCTACGATTTAAAATGACAAAGGACACGTGAGGAAGCAAAGCAGCCTTGGATTTAATACACAGCTTTATTCATGTGTTAACTGTCAGCGACTTTTGTGTTCAGTTAAAAAATACTGGTGATTTGTACACATTTTAATGCGAACATAAATATCAGGATTTCCTTTCAATCTTCTATATGAAGCTTGTAAATTGTATGTTAGAGCAACAGTGGTAAAACAAGGAAGAGCTGTAATAAAGATGCTGTCTCATCTCCTGTGTGCTCTTTGGTTACCTACACCTTCTTTCACTTCCTATATAGAAATTTGAATATGTCTGCCAGTAAGTGAAGTGCAGTTGAAAGGGGCTCTTCCAGGTCTTTAGATGCATGGGGAGGCAAGAAAGGAAATAGGCTCAGTGACCTTTGCGAGTGATTTCCCCAGTGTTCAAACAGCAGCATGAAAGCCAGGCTTGTTTCTGAAGTCTGGCGCAAAATGTCAATTGCAACTTATCCCACCAGCCCAAGGATGTAGTTTGAAAGTGGAGTCTAGAGTCACTGCACATCAATGGTAAGACTCTGTGAGGTCTCTGTACCTCTTATTCTAGTAATGGCTCCTTGTGATTCTGTGGCTTTTTGCCTTCAGTTAAAGCCACTACATAATTGTGTGTGTTCCATTGCAAAACAAAAAGTCCTGACACATTATGACTATATACATTCAGGAAATATGTGCAAATACGCATCCAAGTGGTTCCCAAGAAGAGAACTGTGATCTGTAGTTTTTCCAGAAGTGTGTAGATTCCCCATTTTGTCCAGATCAAGGAAATCACTTGAATTAATGTGACAGGGTTTTTTTTCTGAGGAAGTATACATGAAATTCAGAGTAGTTTCTCGTACATGAAGTGACGAGTTAAAGCAGATGAGGAAATAAGAGAGTTTTTACAGGGTCACTGAAAAAAGAAACTGAATATTACTGTCCCCCGGCTTGTTTAAAGCTGGTTTTTACCCTGCTGACCCACTCCTGTCATGTTGACCTGATTGAACACAGTATCACATCCCCGTCATGTTTGACTATGACCAGAGAGCAAACACGGTTATTTTATGATGGCTGTGTTATTGAATACACTCCTATCAGACCTCACCTGAATAAATGACTCCAGCTACACAAATATCCACATGAATCGATCTCATCCTAAACACGCCCATGACGCAAGCAGTATACGTGGCCCTGCTGATAAATAATATTTAGCAAAGATAAAAACCACTTTTCGAGGAAACGTGGTGTCACCAGCTTGAACATGACTGTGCATTTCAACACCCACCGTGTGTGGACAGAATTTCCATTCACTTATTATGTAAACATACTGTAGGGTTAAACACTATTTCACTCTTGCACTCATACAAAACACCAAACACGGTTTCTGTTTGCATACGCCCGGCCAGCAAACTTTCAGTGTGTCAGCTTCGTCATCGTCTCTCATCTCGACAGCTGTTCATGGCCTGTGGGGGAATTCCTGGTTCCTCGAGTAGACGCAGCCTTTCCCCTGCTTACTTTATGGGAACAGGGGGCAGGGCCAGTCAGATGGTTTTCCTCAGAAACTATTATGTGTTGATTCACTGTGAGGGGGCGTGCTGCTCACTCCCACTGTTTCCTTCTTACTGGGAAGTGACTGTCAGGCTTACCGAACAGAGGGAGTGTATGAGAAACAGATAGAGAGGAGGGAGGGAGACTGATGGGTGATGTGAAAGGTGGTGGTATTTAAGGTTCTTTGCTCTGAATGTCAGACAGTACGCTGTATCATTCCTTGGAACTTGGAGGACATGGGAGAGCGAGCAGAACGTGCAGGTGAACTGGGGAGAGATGGCTCCACTTTATGTACATTCAGTTTGGAAAGACTTGCTTGTGATTCAGCGCTAAAACATCTTTTGTCGAGATGGGATGGCTGAAGTGTGTTTAAAGCTTCACTCTGCGAGAGAGCACTCCTGGGAGGCCTTCATGAGGAGATGTATTTCTGATATACCCAAGATCTGGATCATAAACATTTTCTGTGAATATCTGGGTAAGTATATAGATAGAAAACCAGTCAAATTACGATCACATTTTAAAAAATACTGGACATATTTTATCGTAACTTGTCAGATATCCCTATACAAAACTACAAGCTAAAAACTTCCATGTTTTAGGTTGTCACATTTTTTAAATAGCTACAGTAGATTTCTTAAAAAGACATAGTAACTTCCACATTTTCTGAGCACTGGCAGATGAAGGATGTGTGTATGTTGACTGATGTGATCTTTGTACGAGAGCTGTTAGTTGATCAGTGCAGATTTTAAAAATGGGTTAATGCCCTAATAAGGGATTTCTTGTCTAGTGATAGGCTGTAGAACCGGTTGTTTCCCAGTCCAACTGCCGGAAAGATCGGAGTTTCCTGAACGTGTTCAGGTGTGGCCTTCCTCAAAAAGTTCATTGTACTGTATTACCACACTGACTGAGATAACATTGAGAGACTATCTCACTTTACCGTCACTGTCAATATTGACTCCAGGCCTTGAATGAGGGTTGTTTTTTTTTAAATGAAAGAAAAGATTCTGTAATCCATCGCAAGTCGGTTAATGGCAAACTTACTTTGGAGGGTTCAAAGATACATTGACCAACTGAATGCGAGTAATCATATTATCCCAAAGTTCTTTTCCTGGGAGTGTACGGCCATAACTGATGAGTCATTTCATTCCTTGACCAGCATCAGGCCAGTAGACAGACTTTCATTTCAGTGGTTGTGAAGCATTTCCAGGAATACTTATGTTGAGAAGATGGTTTCCTCAGATGACCCTGAAACCCTCCATAGGCTCTGTCTAACCACAGCATTGGATCCTTTCAATCTTAACTTCATTTTGGAGGTTTGTTTTCCACTTTGGTTTTATTTCGCTTACATAAAATGCCTCTCAATCTGTTGCCACTCAATAATGCACCACTGTATAATGTAAATGCCAAATATGATTCATCACCGTTTAAGATCAACTTCAGTTGCCACTGCAATGGCCTATAGCATTGTGTAATTTTCCAGTGAAAGAGGTAGGGCTGACGCTATTGTGCCATCATCACCCTGGTTTTCTTGAGAAAGAGGGATAGTCATGAATGACTTAATCGCAATGTGCTCTTTAACATGTAATTTATCATATATTTTAGACCCAATTTTATTGTTAATTTCATCCATGTTCGTGGGGTTTTATATGGGTTATAGCTGGTTTTACTTTGGTTCAATTTATTTGTTAAAATGAGTTGAAAAGAGCTTTAATAATGAAGCACGAGTTGTGTCAAATTAAGCCACTCAAGGATCAAGAGGCCCCTGAGGACCAACATGTGATAAGTGCTCTACTATGAGAACTGAATTCCATAGATGGTGGCATCTTCAGGTGTCATCTATGGGCTCAGTTCTTTTGGCATGGTACGAGTTTGTCAGCCTGACCAAAGAACAGAAATCGTGACCATCAGAATCTATAATTACTTGTGTTATTTACATTCATTCCAGCATGTATAACGTTTATTACACATTACTTTTGTTTGGATGTGTGTGTGTACTGTTAACTTTCTTCAAATGACAAATAAGGAATTTAACTTGCATATAATTTACTGTGAGTAAAATAAACATTTCTAAATTACTGTCAGAGTCGATGTTAAACATATTGTATATTGTAAATAAAGTAAATCAAAGTGAATCATTTTCGTCTGTCATCTATCAACTCTCAAAACATTTTGTTTGAGTTTTAAAATATTGCAACATGTATGTAACACATTTCACAAGACAAAGCGAGAGCTTTCAAGGACAATGATTTTCAGATATACAATGGCTCCCATGCTGCTTATAGCACCTTTATAACCCCCACACACGCAGAGCTATTTTTTTTAGATCTTATCTGAGCTCTAGTTCCATAAACTCTGCAGTCATGGCGATGGCGGTTAGCTAGATTAGCTATAAACAATATGACAGCCAACATCCTTTTCAATTACAAGCTCATGGGAATCTAATATAATTTCCAGCTGCAGTTTTTGAAGTTTGAAGTACAAAACACTGCATTGTTATATGGACTTTTAGAAGAGGAAGACTCAATCATTGATAATTGTAGTACTGGTTTAAAGCAGTTCTTTTGGAGGTAGGCCTACTTGTAGTGTCTCAAAGTTATTGTGGGATATGCCGTACACAGGACCCTCCTGACAAGCTCCGTGACAAGACTATACATCCTACAATAGTTTCATTTAGCAGACACTTTTATCCAAAGTGACATACATCTGAGAGTTAGAACAGCCATTGAGGACAATTTGGGGTTCAGTGTTTTGCCCGAGGACACTCGACATGAAAGCACCCGTTTTAGGTGGCAGTCATGAGTGGTCGTGGCGGCTGAATTTGCTCACATATCTCCCACATTAATTTAACAGCATTATAGGAGAGGGTCTATAGTGGTGGTTGTATTCTTCACCATCCTAGTTGAGCCTTCAGACCCCCGTATGGCTGTGTATGTATCACTGTGTGGTGGTAGGCAGAAAGGGAGGCTGATATTTTACCACTGCACGTGAAACAGTGAGGTATAAATTGAAACATTGCTCTATTGTATGTATATAAGAAAATCCTACATATTACAATGTTAAAGAAAAGGTAAGTGAACAATGACTGACACCTGATGCCTAGATAATCTTTGTGTAGCTAGAAACCTGTTGGCTAATAGAACACGATGCTTACTGTTCTCTTACTGTACTCTACTTTCACATTCAGTATTATATGTATGACAATGCCATGATTATCTCTTATCAGGGAAGTAATGATAACAAAACCTTTCTTATCATGTAAATGTCTGCTAATGCCTGTCTTTTGTTTTTCTGAAATCATTTTATTCAAAACATGCACTATACAGCATACTGGATCAGGACCAAGAATCCACAGTCTGTACATTCATGCAACTATCAGGCCCCCAGTCCTTCCACATTTCCCCTAAAATAATACTGTGACTTCTTTACTATGACATCTTCAAAGTGGAGATGTATTTTCACTGAACTCTTTGACTCTACAAGAAATGTTAATAACTCTCACTTTAACAAGAGGCTCTGATTGAAGTGCTGCTTTAGATACTTTAAATACACTTTTCTGAAAACAATACTGTACTTTTACCCAAATAAAAATGTTAATGCAGGACTTGAGTGGAGTAATTTTGCATTTTCTTATTGCTACATTTCCTTAAGTAAAGAGTCTGTGTACTTTTTCAAGCCCTTGTTAGTTGAACTTTTCTTTAAAGTCCCATTTGGCCCTTGACTCTATCATTTGGCCCCTGAAAAACTTTGAAGTCCGACCCCGAAATCACATCCGCCTACTCTGTGATTGACAGTCTAACAGCCAATCATAACAATCTACAAATCTACACAAACCTAAAATCTAATTCCCCATTGGTTAGTAGCTGCAGTCAGTCAATTTCGTCACGGTCCCTTCCAGCCAATGATGAGGTAGTTTTTGTAGAGGATGAGCAACAGGCTGCGCTCCTGCTGAGTGAAACACAACGATCCGGGTTAAACCAACATTTCCTCGGCCAACATTTCTATCGCGGAGCCCTTAAAATTTTAGGTTTGTCTCGCTTTGTTGCACTGGGGATAGACAGCAGACGATAAGTGCACATACGTTGTTTTTATAGAATAAGCAGCTTTGTTCGAGGCCTTGGCATGGATGAGATTCGGCCTAGCAGTGGTGCTCCAGCCCACGGCCTGGTGCCGCTGTTTCCTCCAGGACTGCAGGCGATCTACGGGGAGTGCAGGCGGCTTTACCCCGAGCAGGCTAACCCGCTTCAAGTTACAGCTATTGTAAAATATTGGTAGGTACCTCGTTCACTTGTTGAGTGTCTGACATATTTGTAAGTTGGGCACTAAGTTTGTGGAACAAAATTATGCAGCTAGTGATGGCTAGCCAACAGTTAGCTTAGCCGCTAAGCTAACCTTTCAGCTAACTCCATCTAGAAGCCATACTGTAGAACTGCTGCTGTTTTGATGAGTTTCCGTATCAAACTATAATATAGTAACTTCATTAAAACTTCATGAAAATGTATCTTAAGTTATGACCTCCCAGCTAAGCTAACTGTCTACATAGTTACATAGGTGTAACAGTTACTGAACAGTAACACAGTCCACTGATAACAAAAACAATTTTTGACATGGCCGATGGTTTTTATGCTTCTCACAGGTTGGGGGGACCAGACCCGTTAGACTACATCAGTATGTACAGGAGTATGGGCTGTCCAGCTCAGGACATCCAGGAGCATTGGCACTATGTCAGCTTTGGACTGAGTGACCTGTATGGAGATAATAGAGTTCATGAGTAAGTACACTAATGTAAACATAACAACTTGACCTCCATTTGCACAAGTTGAGTCGAGGGACTTTCAACACATGTTTGATGAGATGGATGAAGAGCTTTCTTTACTTCTTTCTATTCATTGAATTGATTTTAGATTGTGAAAAACCTGGATGTATGTCATATCAAGCTTATGTCACAAGCTCTTTAAGAGTAGCCCACCTACTGACTAACATGATCACCACCTGATGGTCCTCTATTATTCTACGACTTGCTGTTGGTCTTGGCCAGCAGTGTGATTCTTCACAACCCTCATGCATATAACAAAGGAATAAAAGCACCGCTTCTGAAGTTTTGTTTACCTCGTTTCTCACTGTGTGTGTGTGTGTGTGTGTGTGAGAGAGAGAGAGAGTGAGAGAGAGAGAGAGTCTGTGTGTGTGTGTTTTTGTTTTGGGTGCAAAACCAACCCATGAGGGACAAAATTGAGGTACAGTCTGCTTTTTCGGGGTTAGTTATAGGAAAGGGTTTGGGTTAGGCATTCAGTTGTGATGGTTGAAGCTAGGATAATGGCCTGGGGAATGTATTGTGTCAATGGAGTGTCTCCACAGGAATAGTGATGCAAACTTGTGTGTGTGGTAGATTCACAGGGGCAGATGGACCCAGTGGGTTTGGCTTTGAGCTCACCTTTAGACTCAAAAGAGAGGTGGGAGAGACGGCACCACCAACCTGGCCAGCTGAACTCATGCAAGGATTGGCTCGCTATGTGTTCCAGTCAGGTAAGAGCACAGCGGTTTTATGGGGCAAATGAAACCAATCAGTACTTATGTTTTTGCATCAAGAAAGCTACATATTAAATAATATTAAAACGTTTTTTTACCTCATTACTCTAAAAAACAAATTGTAAATTTTGAACAACTTCATTGTGGAGAGTTTTGCAGCAATAATGACAAACGTGTAGGAGAATGAAGACTCTCTATCTGTAAGTGTTTTTGTGATAAGTGAACTATTTAGATTTAATTTGTCATATTACTGAACATTGAACACTGAATATTGGGTATTAATATTAACTTTGTAAAGAGTTAAATACTTTTTTTAGTTTAGTTTAATTTTGAGTTATTAATCAGAGTAAACAAGCAAGTTTAAGACATTAATTTGGGCTCTTGAAATGTCAGTGGTATTTTATGCTGTTTTAGACATTTTAAGAAGGAACTGATTCGTGTCCTGCATTCTTCATCCTTCACCTGTAAAACTTGTGTTAAACAGTAATGATTTGTGTTGTGTTTGTTAATAGTCTAGTAAATGATTTATCTGCACAGGTTTTGATGAAACAACTCCCTTTTGGCTGCAGTTGCTATGCCTCCTTGTCACTTCTTTGTGAAAGGGAAGAATGTGTTCTCTTTAGAGGTAGCTTGTAATTCCAGTGATACATTTAAAGAGAAAAGAATAGAGGAGTCTGCTGCTGGCAGCAGTTCTAGGTTTTGTTCACATCATTCGTGTTTGTTGGAACTGTGGGTATTGACAGGAAGCCTGATTTCCCGTCTTTTCCTTTGCCATTAGTGAAAACATTCCTATTAAAATGGTAAATAAGACCATTGTTTTGGTGTGTGAACGTACACTGTGTGTAATGGATCCATACTGAACTGCTACATTTTTTTAATCCTCCAGTTGCATATATAATGTGCACTAGAAAATGTGGTTGAGAGGGGAGGCGGCATTTAAAAGCCATGCAGAAAGAGAAGAAGGCTATTCTCTCCAGGCTCCCCTCTCCTCACCACCCAATCCTTCTCTGCTATCCAGCTGGGGTCAATTTGCGCTTGGGTGGGCTGGGCTCCTGAGCTAAATGAATGCTGATTCCTGGCCATCTTCCCCTTCGTTTTCTCCTGCAGCAAATCTGGACTGGGTGCACGTTACCTCCCAAGCAGACACATTCCTCAGATGGAAATGTAGTTTTTATGCTTTTCTTGCCACAGTATAGACTTGATTTCTCTTCTCTCTCTCTCTCTCTCTCTCTCTCTCTCTCTCTCTCTCACTTACTCATTCTCCTGTTGATCTGTGTCCCCTCTTTCCTGGCACTGTAACTTTCCTTCAGCAATTCTGCACAGTCAAATGATGAAAAGTAGGAAAGTCGGACTGCTTCCCACTGGTGGCTGAAGGCACATGCCCGAATCCACTGTGAACACTAACGATCATGACACGAGTGTGTATACTTAATAATACTTAAAACAGCACATTTTGTCATACTTTTAATTGATGTCTCCTTTTGTCCCTTCTTCTACAGAAAACACATTTTGTAGTGGCGACCATGTGTCGTGGCACAGTCCACTGGACAACAGTGAATCTCGTATTCAGCATATGTTGCTTACAGAGGACCCACAGATGCAACCAATTCAAACACCATTTGGCACAGTCAGCTTTCTCCAGGTGAGTTCAAATATGTGATATTAACTTAGTGTTCATAATTTCACATCAGGCATGGGATCTTTGGGATCTTTTTGCCTACTAAATTAAGGGTGGGATGAGTCATTCTGGAGAAAGATATTTGATATTGATATCTCGTAGACTACACCTTTTCATGCTTTGCACTGTCCCCTATAGATTGTGGGCGTATGTACAGAGGAGCTACAGGCGGCCCAACAGTGGAACGGCCAAGGCATCCTGGAGCTGATGCGTGGAGTCAGAGTGTGAGTGTGTACATCAGTACATGGTTCAGCGAGATGAAGATGCCAAGTTTTAGATTTTAAAATTATACTTCTTCACATTGGGCTATGTTATTATTCTTAGGTTTTATTGTGTTGCTCAGCTTTGTTTAATAAGTGAGTGTTCATTAGTCAAACCAGGCGAGGTTAGTTCCATTTAATAGCCTAGGATTGCTGTGTCACTAAAAATGTCAGTCTAAGCAATTCGAGTATGAATGGATTACTGATCTTTTGGATTTGTAGAAAATATAACTTGACACAAGTTATTTTGTGAAGTTTCACAAATAGAGCATAGCTACTTGTTCATTTATTAACTCTGTGTGTTTAACTTGAGGTTAATGTTGTCTGGAACTAATGTTGATGATTGTCCTGTGTGCAGAGCTGGTGGCCCCTGGCTAATCACAGACATGAGGAGGGGGGAGACCATTTTTGACATTGATCCACACCTACAAGTAAGGCTTTATTAAGTTCTGTACACTCAGCTAAGTACAAAATATTGTATTTATAGTGTGTGTTATAAGGGTCAATTTTATGTTCCACAGCTGGTAGCTCTTGTGTATTATACATTTTAGATACACATATCCGCCTTTGTTTCTGTTTTCAGAAGCATTGATACAAATCTAAATAAGTGATGATGCTATATTTTCAACAAATGAATTGTGTAAGACCATTGCTGTGTAAAGAGTAGAGTAGAATATAAAGAGCTGACTTTAAAGTGCCCCGAGGAAACCAATTGTCCATATATAAAGATATAAATAGATAAAAGGAAGCCATTTATAACTTGCTTACTGGAACTGGCCCGGAACAGGTCAAGGACCTGTCCTCCATATCCGAGGCAAAGTGACCTTTACATCTACAAAGCATTTTAAAGGGAACCCTTTATAGATAAAGTAGTGTTATTTCCCAACCACGTGTACACTTTTTTACTCTCTGACAGTATTTAGCACCCCCTGTTGACCCATAAATCTTTATGCAGTGTCTTCTCATTTCTGAAAATGTCAACCTTAGGTGAACTAGTGTTAATGATTGCGTATATTTCTTGCTCATCTAAGCAGGAGAGAGTGGACCAGGGTATCGAGACAGAGGGCTCTAACCTGAGTGGGGTCAGCGCCAAGTGTGTGTGGGATGATCTGAGTCGACCACCAGAGGACGAGGAGGACAGCCGATCCATCTGCATAGGATCACAGCCACGGAGGCTCTCAGACAAAGGTATGCCAAGTCCCAAACGAGTCAGAAGAGTCTATCCTCTAATTAAGAGCAAGAATGCTTAACCAATCAGTACACAGGAGTTCTGGTTTCATGCTGTCAGCGGTGCATGATGGGATAATTCCATGCTGATCTTTGTCTGTGTGTTGACAGACACAGAGCAGATCAGGGAGACCCTGAGAAAAGGGCTGGAGTTTAATAGCAAGGCAGCGCTACCACCCATCAACAGCCAGAGGCAGAGCCATGAGAGACCTCAGTGAGTGTTCCTCCCACACAGCAACACAAACACACAAGCTCAGCTCAGCACAAGGGTTGCACCAGGATAACTCCCTCCACCTTGTGCAATGACTCACAGCACAACTGACATTTGAACTGTTATCACCATTGTTTCTTAGCTACCGGCATAATATGGTGATTTGTCACTAATTTGTTGCTATTTCTGCCGTTTCTGTGGAAGTCGTTGCGTCTTCCAAAAAGCCAGGTAACAGCTCTGTGAAATCTGTGCCAGCACACTCCCATAAGCAGACAAAAGCCACTGGGCTGCCATTTCCTCATTGATGATACCATATAAGACTTACTCACTTGTGCTTCCACTCTTTCTTTTCTCTCCATTGTCTGTTTCTCAGGAGTCGGAAGGACAGTTTGGAGAGTGAGAGTTCAGCGGCCATTGTTCCTCACGAGTTGGTCCGAACACGACAGTTGGAGAGCGTCCATCTGAAATTCAACCAGGAGTCAGGCACACTGCTGCCCCTCTGCCTGCGGTACTGCACCATTCTCTCTTCTACTCCCACACACAATATTTACCCTTTTGGAATGTCCCTAACACAGACCGATAAAAAATAGTCCAAATATTTGCGTTGGATGGGTCTGGCAGAATGTCTAATAAAACACCAGAGCAAAAACACAGTTGACACCATTTTCTTAGAAGTTAAAAAGGGGATTTCTGCAAGTCAGCCCCAAACTCTTATTTACCTCCACCTACTTTCACTTTGATGCCACTTCAAAGTGTAAAGAAAATAAAAAAGATAGCCAGTTTTCAGTGCATCCAGTGCCATTTTAAGTGATCCGAAGGTGTTCAAAGTGAAACCATTTTTAAAGAATTTGTATTTTTGGTCACTTGTAGCTTAAAGGATAAGGACTCTGGTCCCCTGTATTTATCTGGCATATTTTGCATAAATAGGTTTGCTGTTTTTACTTCTTTCCTGACCTTTGACTAACTAGAAAGTCAGTAAAGATTGTTGCTGTACATTGACACCATAAATGGGTCACTGAAGTCAACTCAGCTCATGTACAATAGCTGTCTTTACTGCCTACACAACCAGAAGTATGTCAATCGGCAGGAAGTAGCTTTAGAAGTACAAAGGTCATGATTTGCTAAATTAAAACTAGGAATTTCGGTCAACATTAATGCTATAATAAAGTTGCCTCATTACTATTGTGTATTAACTAACACCTGATCATGTCAACCAACTTGCATTTAAGGTTCACAAACATGGGGAAAGTTAGAAAAAAAATACATTAATTACATTACATAATATGATGATAAGATAAATTAAGACATACCAGTTTGCAGGATCTTGTGAAATTTATACACCTGTGGCTGACAACTGTCTGTGCTTGGTTTTCACCTTTATTTGGAATATATGACATTTTTTGGAATGTGTTTTCGCAGACAAAATACCACCTAAGCAATTACTGCCCAGTAAGAATTGTAGGGTTTTTCTAAACGCTCCTGTTCACAGAGAGGAGTCGAGGACAAACCTGGTTTTTTGTAATCTCTATCTGAGCAAAGGACAAGACCAGAGTTAGTTGACAGAGAGACCTTTTGTGTGAGAGAGGGAGGGATGTGCAAGGAGTTGAGAGTGAGAACTCGGTGTACAGGGCCCAATTATGTGATACCGACATGGGGCATAATTACGTCAAATGTTGCCGACAAACTGTGACTTTTGAGATCTGAAAAGGTTGTGAAAATAGGTGAACATTTCACACTATGCAGCAGACTCAACCAGAACCAAATTAAGATGTCTGTGTCATATTAGAGATAGACAATATATTTAATTTTTTGGATTGATCCTTAAATATTTTAGTGTTTCCAGTTATCTGCAATTACTTAATGAAATCCATAAACTCCATAAAGTCAAATGAAGAAACATGCAACAATATATTTAATTCTCATAATAATATTTGCAAACCTTTTTGTCCTTGCATTGTTTTCTTCAACAGATGAATTATTTAGAGCTTCATGCTTCATACTGTACTGTGTTTGATCTTTTACAGGGGCCGGTTGCTCCATGGGAGACATTTCACTTACAAAAGTATCAATGGAGACACAGCCATTACTTTTGTGTCTACAGGAGTGGAAGGAGCTTTTGCTACTGAAGAGCATCCGTATGCAGCTCATGGCCCCTGGCTTCAGGTATGCTTCCATGTATTTAATGCATTTATCTGACCTTCTGCTCAGGGATGGATCGATACCGCTTTTTCATGTCCGACACCAGAACCCCTGAGTATCTTCTGATACAGATACCAAACCGATTCTGTCTCTTTTCCCTCTCATGAACAACTAAACTGTTAATAATACATTTGTATGGATGCACCTTGCATAACATAGCCATAGTACAAAAAACATCATGCTCAAACTGTGAAACAAATATTCTACAACGTCTGCTCCCCTAAAGGAAGAAATACACGGCCCACAACATGACTCACTTATGCAATACTGCTTCTTTTTATTAAAACTTTTTCACACACGCAACTTTTAGCAGTATTGGACAGATACTGAGTATTAGCTCTGCACATCCCTACATCTACTCTCTCTGTATAGATATTGTTGACTTGGTTTGTGGAGCAGAGGTTTGGGATTTATAGACCCACACATAAAGTCAAAGTTTCCATGTGATGCTTTCATATTTAATGCATTTATTTGACCTTCTGTTCTCCCTGTATAGATATTGTTGACTGAAGAGTTTGTGGAGCAGATGCTCGGGGATTTACAGGAACTTAACACCCGTGAGGAGGTGAGCAAAAAACCCTGTATTTTAACATTAACATGGTCGGTCTTGTTCAACTGCCTGCCTGTTTTACCTTGTATGTCCTTTCTCTTTGTATAGACAAAGTTACCAAAGGAGTACAGTTGGCCAGAAAAGAAGCTGAAGATCTCTGTACTACCAGACTCTGTGTTTGATAATCCACTGCAATGAGACAGAGACACTTAATCACTAGAAAATACCAACAAAAACACCTGCAGGCACACACTTCCAGAGTGGACCATCATGAACAGGAGACCTCCCAGGACATGCAGCAACCCTGAGCTGTCAGGGTGCACAGTTACGTCGTTCCCACAGCGGGTGGCTAGAGACTGTTTCACTGCTGAAGACGATCTGAGTGATCATCTGAACATTTTTGCCTGTTACTGCATTCTCAGACTAGCCCCACTGTTTACAACATTTCTCTGAGGCTTGAATTCTTTTGAGAGCATCAAATCAGCCTAAAACCAGCCTGTCCAGATGGTCGACCTGTAAGAACAATCATTATGTGACACACTAGCTGTAGGGCAAAACAGGATGTTCCTCCAATAAGGCCTGCCAGAGTCTGAGGTCCAAAATATATGTCACTAATACAGCTGAGCATGCATCCTGTGATCACCAGACAGTGCAGTTCTATTTATTCCATTGGCCTTAGAAAGGATGGAAAAGTCACATGTTGAACCTTTTTATCAGTGTTTTTTTTTTTTTTTTTTCAGTTGAGCTCATGTGTATAGTATTTACAAATGCTGGACATTTTTCTCTTTTATGTGTTTGTGGTCATACCAAAGTTTGAACTGTTGGCAGTCTGCTGCCAGTCCTGTCTGTGTCTCAAATGTGTCATGGTTCAGTAATAATAGGTTGGCTGAACTATGATTAACTATTATTCACTACCTATTTGTCTGGGATAATCACACAAGCATCTGAACTGTTACGTATCTGGTAAATGCTGCAGGTAAAACAACCTTTTCTCTCCTGTGCCAAGAACATGACTCTTTGTATTGAGTAATATTTTTTGAACATGTCTTCTCTCAGTTTTCTCACGCATGATGATGCGTGTTTTAAAGCTATGAAATGTAATACAGCAAGTCCGTTGTAAACGTTCAAAGACTGGGATTCCGTGTTCAGTGTCTTCTCAAGTGTTGTCTCCAGTGGCCACATAAAATGTGTTGTTTTTGTTATCAGTAGGACCTCCTTGAAAATGAGTCAGAGTAAAATTCCTCAGTGCCTTGAGCTGAAAAGGACCACAAAGTCTCTGGTGACTCTTAATGCTGCCTACGGCTCCTTGATTAAGAGACACCACTTTGACTCAAGGCTGCTGCATTCATTGTTTGTTTTCTGATATCATGGCATTCCAATTTAACACTAAAACAGAAAACTACTTTTATGACAGTGTCTCTTATACAACGTGATGGCATGTATTCTTCATCTTTTTTATTCAGAGTGACAAATGTAAAATTTAGACATTGTTGATACGATATTTTGTATTTCCTGTCTTATTGACTGAACTGGCTGATTGTAATCCCAAGTGCATTAAAGAGTGTAGATATTTACACAAATAAAGCTGCAAAACTAATGAAGAATTACAGAGGAACTTATTTCATTTTGAGACTTTTTGTATGTAAATGGGAAAAGGCTGCATTTATATAGGGATTTCATCCAAAGAGCTTTACAATTTGCCTCTTATTCACCCATTCAAGGTACTCGTCTAACCATCAGGAGCAATTTGGGGTTCGGTGTCTTGGCCAAGGACACTTCAGTGTGCGGACAGGATGAGCTGGGAATCACAGCAGATGGCCCACTCTATCTGCTGGCACACAATTTCCCCTTTGCGTATATATAGTATAGTATGGATTCTTTATATGTTCCTATTAATGCTTATTGTGAAGCACCTTAGACCAAATAGTTATGATGTGTACTGCACGACCACAACATCGCTAGTTTGATTACAACTGGTGACCTTTGTTTCATGTCATTTCCCCTCCATTTCCTGTCTCCTCAGTCTCAAGCTGACCCCCAAATCTTATTGCATATAATGCTATGATGATGATGATTATTTAATAAACAACATGATTTCATATGTGGGAGTAAGGCACCTTTTATAAAGGCTGTATAAGTAACTACTAATGGCATTATTAATATTTACTAAATCATTTACTCAGGCTTCATAAATTTAATAGGAGACATTAATAAGAATGTGTTTTGGTCGCCTGGTGAAAAATGCCTGTGGCTGTTGTTAATTCATCGATATGGTAATAAACCAGTTGTTCAAATGTTGGTCATGTATTAATGAATTATCATGCTCTTCTCTTTCTTGTAAGCCATACAATCTGAAGCTGTAAATGTTAATAAGGTGTCACTCAGTGGATTTGGGTCCAGATGCTCTGCAAACCTTTCCCACAAGGTAAGTGGTCTAATGGTCCATTGGGGTGGTCTTCATGAGGCTGAATTACCAACCAGGCCAAGAGGGTCACTGTCCCTAGGGTCCAAACCCTGAGGGTCCCATGTTCACTGCATGTTTGCACCACTCAGGTAATATATCAACTAAAGGCTTCATTAACTAATGTCCCCATTGCCATGTCAAATATTATATCTTACAGTGTGCTCACATGCTGCATATCTCATCATACATTGCTTAGATTAAATCACTACAAACCTGCACAAATCGAGTATTTTTGCAGCATAGGACCACTTTTTATATACTGCAGTTAAAAGTAGCCAGTAATTAAAAGCTCAATAAAAAGACAAAGCAAGGCAGTTTTTCCACAACCTGGCAACCCAAACGTTATTCTTAGAAATTGTTTATAACTGAAGTATAAAACATTAGTAAATATTTAAACTATATTAGCCATTGATAAAGCCTTAAAACTTACAGAGCCATTATAAAGGGGGTCTTATTAGAAAATGATCTTTTTTTCTGCTCAAAAGAAAGATAATCACAATGTCTTCAATATTTCCACCTGATGGGCCCCTGGGGGTCCCAGCCTGCCGGGCCTCCTGTGCCGGGGCCCCCGCGGTGCAGAGGCCGGGGCTCTGCCGGAGCGGGTCCCGGTCATGGAGCAGTCTGTCCGGTAGAGTTTGCTGTGGTCGCTCTCTTCTCCTCCTCTCGGCTCCTCCCCGTCTATTTATCACCTCTGTGACGGGTCACGTTATCGGAGGGGGTGAAAAGCGCTGAGCCGCCTGCCGACGAGTCAGAGTCTGCCCGCACTTACCAGCGAATATTAGTCAAAGAGTTGACGGGAAAGCAGCCGAGGAGCAGCCGGATAAAAGCTCCAGCGGGGAGAACGGCGCGTCGGCTGGAGTCTGACCGAGGAGCTGGATCTCATCGCGGGCTGGATGCGAAGCTCCGCGGCGGTCTAGGTGCACCGGAGTCTGCCGACGACATGGAGAGTAAATAGTTGGTAACGTTGCTTTTCCTCCATAAGAACACGTCTAATGTGTTTCATTTGGCCACTACAGCGCTTTATTGACTGTGAGCAAGTGTGTCTTTGTGTTCAAATCAAATGTCAATATGATCCAGTGACATCTGATTAGACTGAGACTCGTTTTCAGTGTTATTCTGCAGCAAGTTGTCACTTGCTCTCAAACGCCTCAGCTTGTATCCTCCTGTTGTGAATTCCCCACGGCAAAATCACAAGCCACAGATTTTATTTTCATTGCAGGTAATTGTTTTATCAGGACAGTAGTTTTCAGAAGTTTCACTGTTGCTGCTTCTTTTTGAGGTCATCTGACCTGTTTCTATTTGTGTTCATTCATGAGTCTTCACCCCCGAAGATCTTCTCCATCTGTGGTTCTGCTTTGCCCGCATCTGTCTCTTTTAAGTAAACAAGACTGTGATAATCTTAATGTGTTTCAAAATGAGTGCAGCAATTCATATTTAGGAAATAATTCTCACTCTTGCTCCCTTCAGTCACACGACATCGGTTTGGATCCAGCTGAAGTCATGGATGCAAGTTGGAAAAACTGCTTCGAAGAGGAGCTTCTGTGTCCCATCTGCCTGAATGTGTTTGAGGAACCCATCCAGCTGCCATGCAAGCACAACTTCTGCAAGGGTTGCATCTCTGAGGCCTGGGCCAAAGACAACGCCGCGGTCCGCTGTCCCGAGTGCAACCATGACTATGACCAGAAACCCGCGCTGGAGAAGAACTTCAAGCTGGCCAACATAGTGAAGCGCTTTAATGCCTTGAACACTGAGAAAGTCCCCGCTGTGCTGCACTGTGTCCTCTGCAGACGAGGCCCCCCGCTGCCCGTGCGGAAGGTCTGCCTGCGCTGCAAGGAGCCCTGCTGCCAAACTCACATCCAGACGCACCTTCAGCAGCCATGTGCGGCCCCGGGACACCTGTTAGTGGACGCCGAGGAGCTGAGCGCTTGGACCTGTCCCAGCCATGAGGAGTACAGGCTGCTCCACTGTGAGGACGAGCAGGTGGCTCTGTGTCCGTTCTGCTGCATCTCTCACTGCACTAACCAAAGACACACAGTCTGCGATGTGGATACCCAACGCATACAAATGCAGGTACATAAATCGCACCCACACACACTCTCCTACTCACGCACTCACTTGAGTTATCAGCTGAAAGGCAGGTGACTGTCGAATGATTTGTTAGATGCATTTTCTTCCATGGATGGAAGCAAGTGTTCCTCTCAGTTCATCAGTCTATAAAAGCCTTCTTTTAATCCTAGCTGATGTGAGAGGACTGGACAGGTGAAAGCCACCCCGAGGGGTAGATGATAGCACGCGCACACACACACACACACACACACACACACACACACACACACACACACACACACACATTTGCAGGCATATGTCACACACTGCTTTTAACCTTGATCAAACCACACATTCCATACCGCCACGCCTTCGCATTAGCCGCCCTGTGCCCTCGGGTAAGTGCTGTGATGTAATCTGCATCCACCGGAAATGATGACCCCTGTGTAGCGGGGGCAGATCCGCATGTAGTTTGTTTATGTTAGCTACCATGATTGGTTTCAGGATGTGTGCACGAGGAAATGCACACTGACATGGGCTGATAAAACAACTGACTCACTGTTTTTGAGAAGGAAATATGGTGATTTGTGATTTCCGAGCGTCGGAAGGTGATTCTTGTGAAATGTTTGGGGAGAGAAAATAGATAGATTCTACAGAATGTGTGTTAATCTAAATGACAACACGTGACTAATGGTCTGTCTTGGCAGGGTTGACCTCAGGACGTATAGAGGAATTCGTCTCGCATGAGGCCAGCGTGTCACGGCGGTGTCCGCTTCTGTATTTCCCTCGGTTCTATACTGTTTCTCTGGTCGCTCTCTTTTCATGTAATAATGTAAGTGGCAAGGTGTGAAAAACAACCACCCACATGGCCTTATACACATTTCTTCCCTGTTCCTCCATATCTGTGAAGGGGCGGGAGTGAGAATCAGATTAGTTTTAGCATCTGCCGTGTTGCGGTCTTGTTGATATGTTCGGTGATTGTATTATTCCGGTCGGGAAAGTTACAGGCGCATTTCTTTCCAGTGTGCAGATCACAAAGTTCTAAATCTGTTGAAGTCTTCGGTGCAAACTGTTGCTCTGGTTCGGAGCTATTATTGGGACAAAAGATGTCTGTTCAGCCCTTTCCACAGCTGCTCTCTACACACACACATGCACACACCCACCCATCTTTCTTTTCTTTCCCCGCTGTATGTTTGCAGGGTAAATGGAGTTGTCCAGGAGTCAGAGGTCCTGGCTTTGCTCAGATCAACACTGTCCATGCTTGGGCCTTCAGAAACAGAGTGCACTCTAATATTGATCAATGTGGCAACAGGCAAAGGTTAGGCTTCTTGTATGCTGGGTCACTGGTTGAAGAAATTTTAGGCCGGAGCGGCTTCTCTTCATTACTTACTGAAAGGTTGTTCTCCTTGACAGAGCTGTGGTCTATTTTAGTAAAAGGATTTTAAATTCCCCTGGCAGCACTCTTGTTGCTTTTGGGATAAACAAAGAGGGAAAAACCAATGTTCAAATCTTGGGTTATCTTTGGCTCTCAAAGGAGGCTTTTACAGTAACCTTTTGCAGGCGTGCTGGTAATTTCAAGACGAGAAAGGAAGAGTAATATAATAGTAATGTCGTCCCTGGGACAGGCGGAGGAGGAGCCCTCCCACACAACCTCACCTTGGTTTTCTCAGGCACCTCAGCAGGAAACGGTCGCTCATGGAAGCTCTGCCGTTTGCAGTTTCTTGTATCTGGGCTGGAGTGAGTCAGTTCACCAGAATGCTGAGGGCAGTCCATTGACATCAGACGTGGGGAATAGTTGTCAGTTGATTGTGAAAGAGGCTCTCTGTTCATTGAGCCTGAGGCTCCTCATTTAAACATGAGCTTCCTGGCAACCCGCGGGTGTCTGGATGCCTAAATAGGACAGTGGGGAAAGTGATCATTGGCAAGTTTAATCTTGATAAAGGTAGGCTTTCACGCAGCTACAGAGAGATCACCAACCAGACAGTTCCCTCCTGTCCACTTATGCTATTTCAAGCGCACAACAAGGCAAGAAGGGAATTGGAGGAAACATGGCAAAATGAGGAAGCCACAGTTGTTGAGCAGAAGCATCCAGGCGCAGAAAAGCTGTTGTCATTATGTGAAGCCACATAAAGCAGTTCACGCAGCGTTTACGATAGCAGTAACCCAACAAAGTGCTCTTTCCTGTTTTCGTCAGTACGGCAGCCACGCAGAAGGTCTGAGGTGCCACTGAACTTTTACGCACCATGTTAAGGCGGTGATTATCAATGCAAGAGTGCTGTTTTACAGTGATGTGCACAGAGTACATGAAAATCTCGAAGATACAAGAAATGCAGCCAACTAACTTGTTACCAAGTGAGCCTGCAGGCCAGAGTCAGTTTTTATGGGTGATAACAGATTGTTTGAAGAGGACTGTTGAGCTGAGACTGTCTGCATGAGCAAGATGTAGTGTGGAGCTGTGGTACAGGTGTGGGATGTGTTTACTGTGTGTAACAAGGAGGCACACACAAATATGTATTCAGTATATACACAGCATGTTTGTCCAGTGTTTCTCACCTGATCACATGTAACATCAGCTGCTAACAGTCGCTAGTTGGCAACAGTAAACTGTGACATGACGAAGGCATGTCTATAAAAACATTTGGCCTTGGTGCATCATTAAAATCCTTTTGCATCTTCATCCTCTTTCATTGATGAATCTGTGTTTTCCCAAGGATGAACTCCAATTTACCACCTGTGCTTGTGGTTTGCATGTGCGTCCTCATCATTGATGCATTAAGTAGTAGATTTATTTAGAGTCTTTTTTGCCATTTTCTTTTAGAAACTGGAGGGACTGTTGGAAGTGTTCACTGTGGTACAGTACAATGGCCAGCCGGTTGTTGTACATAAGACTCCATGGGTGTTGTAAGCAGCTGAAGAGGCCTGTTGCTGTGATACCACAATGTAGCTACCCTGAAACTCGCTCACTAGAGACCACAGGAATGTCCTCATTCTCCCTATCTCTCTTTTTCGCTCTGAGCTTTCTCTCTGTGGGTTTCACTCTCTTTTTGTGTGTCTTTCTCACTTTCTTTCTGTCCGTTCTTGGCATGTGCAAGCAGAGCCCCGCAGCACTTTGCCTTTCCTGCCGTTCCCTTTCTCGCATGCACGCTCACGCGGAGGGGAGAGAGCCGACCTCAGCGCTATGCACACAGACATGACAATCTGTCACTGACACAGAGGCCAATGCAAACAATGGGAGCAGTGCATGTGGCAGAACGAGAAGGCAGAGAGGGGTGGTGAGACACCCCCGCTCCTTGCTCCCTCACATACACATTAGCTTCCACATATAAATACATACATACACAAGGCTTTGTTGCCATGACAGCTGGTTTCTCTTATTTGGGCACGGTGCCTTTCCCATGCAGAAACAGTTCATTAAAAAGCCTACCTGCCCTCCCCTGTTCCTAGTTAGCTGTCAGCCTGTGACTCTAGATTGATCTCCATCTCCTGCAGTAAATGGAGGAGGATTATGTTTAGCGGCTCTTTCACTGGCTTTTTGCACTTGCGATGCAGCCCACAGAGGAAGTAGGCTGGTCCCAACAATGGACTTCACTTGATGTAGCCCCTGTTAAACCTGGTCGCTGTTAAACTTAAAGGCAATCAGAGATGTATTTGTGCAGTTGTGTTTGCCTTCGCTCGAGCTCTCCTAATGGATAAATGCATGTGGTTGTCGCTGGCAGCTGTTCTTTCCTCCAACTCATTGGGATTGTGGAGGAGGTTGTCTTAGTGACTAATGAATGGCACCCAGGTTTGCTTGAGGTCACAGCAGAGGCCCGAGCTTTAAGGCAGAGTGTGTATTTACTTATTTATTTTCTATTTTCAGTGCATCTTGTGGTGGTTCATCTGTCTGATCCGTCTCTTGTATGTCACCTCTCCACAGGCCATGCTAATGAGGCAGCAAGACAGACTGGAGGGTCGTGTTCAGAACATCGATGAGCAGCTCACCAAGCTGGAGTCAGACAAGACACTGATGAAGGTACAGTACAGCCCACACTGCGTTCAATTACAGAGACACCATTCTGAACATTATCACTACACTTCTTTGTCATCATGTGGGTTTTGTGCTGTAATTTTGTCCACATCGCGCCGTAATGAAATGACTCTGTACCTTGGTTCGCTGTTGGAAAATGAAAAGAAAATGTAATTTATCTGCAGCTTTGAATGGCTAGTGCATTAGGGTGGAAAATGCATTTCACAAATGACTTTCCTGCTTCAGTCCTGAACACAAAAAGTACAGATTGCACAAAATGAGAAAAAGTCAGAAAAAATAAACTTAAACATGCAATGACTGAACTCATCAATTCATTACTGTGTATTAATGCATACCCTTTTTATCACAGGCCTTTACCTGTTTTCTGCTGAATGGTGTTAATGATAATTTATGTAGATTAGATGCTAATAAATTGCAGAAACAAGCGTTAAAAAAGGCAAACTTGTTTGTTAAAATCGTCACTCCAGCAATTTAATATTGCACTTTCAGAGGAGTCCCAAGAGATGGATTAAAGAAAAAGTGGTCAAACAAAAGTGATGGCCCTTTATTTTATCAGATTTGACAAAAGCTTCTCCAGAGCCACCAAAGACATTACACAACTTTTTTTCACAGGATGGGTTGTATTATTCATTGCTAGTAAATATATTTTGGCTTGTAAAAAAAAGTGGCTGTAAGTGTGTGTGTGTGTGCCTGTAAATCATCTTGTCTCCAACCTGCCCTCTCTCCAAAGGATGCAGTGTCTGAACTGAAGGAGCGTGTCAGAGCCCAGTATCAGAGGATGCATGCGCTGCTAGAAGCAAGCCAGGCTGAAACTGTGCAGATGCTGGAGAGCACTTTCACCATGTACGTGAGGAAAAACTCCCAGCAGGTACTGCAGCTCAACGAGAAGCGCCAAGAAGCGGAAAAACTCCTGAGCTCAGTACAAACATTCTTCCAAAGATCAGACAGCGTTAACTTCATGAAGGTACAAATCAGCACTTCTCTATTTCTCCCACATGCATTCATATCTCTACAGCCACACACACACACACACACACACACACATAATACACACAGCAGCAAAAAATGTTTGTGTTCGCATCCACAGAATTAAATGTTGGATTTTTCAACAACACACAAAAAGCACTGTCATACACAAACAGACACACAATGTTCACAGACAAACCAGAGCGGGCCCATTGTCTTCTTTTCTTCTCATAGTAGCAGTAGTAGTGAGACGTGCAAAGGCAGATGGATGCTGAATGACTTGTCTTTTTGTCTTTTTCAGAACACAAAACCTTACCAGCTGCTAATGGACAGGTAAGCATTTCTATTTCTGTTCTATTTCACTTTACTTGTACATGATCATATTTAGTATTTAGCAGCAAGTCAGCAACTAGTATTCATTGTTTGGTATCATTGAATGTTTACAGATTGTGGTCATTTAATATTCCTGTGCTCTTTTCTAAGAAGCTGTTGTGCTTTCTTGCACAATCATGGTGCACTGACCCTTTGAAATATGCAATCAAAAACAGCACTTGTTATATCTCCTCACATTATTCACATAATACTACTCAAAATGTGTAAACATAAAGGAGAACTTCTTACTTCACTCTTGTGTGTAAGGTATATGTTGTAAATTACGCCTCCAGTCTTCCAGTCAAATAAAATTCAAGTCTCAAAGTGCAGAATGTGTCTCAAACAAGGGTGCAAACGACGTATTGAATCTGGTCCACTGTATTTTATGCTTGTGTGTCTCTTGTGTGTCTTTTTTTTTTAGGTCAAACTCACACCTGACTAGTGCGATCCCTCCACTCAGAGTGGGCCAGCTCAACTCTCATCATTTGCTGTCCGAACTCTCAACGAGAGAAAAGAACCTGCGGAAAATGATGGAGGGTAAGAAAAAATTGCAAACACTAAATACAGATCAGTTTCTGTGATATAATATGGTCAGAATTAACTATTAACTCTTTCTTCGCCCCGACTTGTCATTCTCAGAACCCATCAATGAGGCGCCCATTCTCGAGATTGTCCAGTCTCACAGCAGCTCTGCTGGCTCCCACATGGGGACTAGTTCGGGACTACAGAAGAGGAAATATGGCATGGCTTTCCTGGAGAGTAGCACAGCAAACTCCACCTCCCAAGATCCTCCGCCATTGCTCTACAGCAGCAAAAAACCCTTTCTAGCTGACCAGAGCCATCATGCTTCATCCATGTATTCCTCTGAAGGCCTCTCCCAGAATCCTCACGCTGGCCCTGGCCATAGCCGACTCCTCGACGCTTCGGCCCATCACATGGTGGGACTAGGGTCCGGCTCTAGCCACCACTCAGGGACCATATTCCCCTCCTCTCACTTCCCCAGCGGAGGTGCCTCGCAACAAGCCATGTACGAAGGGAGGAAAGTACTGATGTGCACTCTGAATAACTGCTGCTGCTCCAGGGCCCCTGCTGCTCGTGCCCGGCCTCCGTACCCAGCGTCGGACTCCTTCCCCTCCATGACCTCTCAGGAGTTTCCCCCACATGCCCCGCTGCCTGCAAGCCAGCCGCTGCAGCATTTTCCCATGAGGGGGCTGATGGAGGCCTCACAGACAGCCAGGCACCCTGACTTCTACGGGCTATACGGCCAGTCTTCAACCAAGCATTATGGGACCAAGTAATAAACCAGAATCAGCATTTTTTTCTGTTGTATTAAATCACAATCAGCATCAGAATTTCCACGTTTGCTTTATGTTCCTTTCCATTTTGGTTTAGAGACGTGTTGTCAGTTTGTGTCTCCAACACAAAATTTGGAAGTTTCCCCTTTGTGGGACTAATAAAGGAATATCTTATCTTATTTACTTGACCCCATTTTGGGAAAGCGTACCCTGTTAACTGTGCTAGCCCGGTTTACTTCCTGAATCACAGTGACAGAAGTAATGCTCTAATTTGTTTGCATTTTTATTTATTTTCAGTTTCAATTTGACTGGAAGTGCTAATGTGAATAATGTCGTCTTAAATCTATTCAAGCAGTGAACTAAAGAAACAACATATCCTTCATCACGAGTCCTGACGTGGGACTCCAGAGACTTCAGTGCCTAAAAAGACTGTTAACACGCTCTTATTGTACTTGCAAGTTCCTAGCTCTTGATTATTTCCTGTTTGCGGCTGAAAGCATGCAGGGAGCCTCTCCATGCACTCCAAAGTCCATGTGGCTTTAGAAACACACTGGACACAAATGCTTGTCAGGTTTTTCATGAATTTTTATACAAGATTATGAATAAACCAAAATCAGTGGAAAATATTGAATAAACAAGCATATGAATTTACCTTTTTGGTGTATTTTAAGCATTTGTTTATAGATTTTAATATGATCTTGTGGTCTTTTATTTATGGTTGTATTGTATAATTTAAACACAGTGACACATTTGTTATTTTAAACATCATGTCTGAGAAGCACATTGTGTGATTTATTTAGATTAAGAGGTTTCACAGTTTGACTCACTGGGTAGCAGTTGAAATGTCAGAGCTTCCTGTAAAAAAAAAAAATGCCATTATTGCAGTGAATCCCACCCTGCTACTCACCCACAATCTATTCATAGGTTACGACTTGTAAATGGAAAAAAACAAGACACTGGATGACCACATGTTAGAGATCTAGTGTATTCAGAGGAATCTCAGAACACGATGGAGGAGGTTTGGACAATGATTTGTTACAGACCGGGCCACAGCAGGCCCATTATCTGCCAATTTAGGACAGTTCACTTCCTCGTCAACATCCTGGTCTAGGGCAAAATCTCTGTCTCATCCCTCTTTGTCTCATTATTGGAGCTTGTTGTCAAGTCAGGTCAGAGAACAGGAATAACTGATGAGCAGCACCTCCCTCCCCTCGCCTCTGTCTCTTCCTCTCCCGGGGTATCATTTGTCGGGGCTCGATGCAGAGGAGGAGGGGGAGGAGGGTGACAGTGGCGGATGATATAAGCACAGAGTTTTAATGAGGGCTGGGACAGCATAGTCATCTACTTATCTGTCATTCATACTCCTTTCATCGTCCCCCCTCCCCCAGTGAGACGGTGAGAGAGAGGGAGGGAGCTGAGGGGCGGAGTGGAGGACTGAGAGGGAGGAGAGGAAATAAGGGGGGAATGGTTAGAGAGGTGGGGTGGGGGGTTGCAGAGCAAGTGAGGCGCATCACTTATTTATGGGTTATAAAATGTTCTGCCCTCCTGTTTCATTCTGTCTTTTCTCTTGTCCGGTCTGGTTTTAGGTTTATTTTTCTTCATTCAAATTCAAGAGGGTGAATACTGAAATTTCTCATATCCTTTCCACAGAACCTCCTTCAGCAGCAAATACATGAGGCTGAGGAGTAGGAGGAGCTGAGGTTTAGTTACAGTGTGGCATGAATGTGACATTTATTGTGTGTGTGTGTGTGTGTGTGTGTGGGGGGGGCTATTAGCATTCCCCTTGAGCACTATTCCTTCCGTGTGTGTGTGTGTTATTAATAAAACATACAGTAGATATCCTGAAGAAGGCCATACCATTAATTTAATCCATATAAATAATTTCATTTATAGCTGCATCATTATATCAACCATGTCATCTTCAATCATAAAAACAGCAAAACTTAAGATAAGATAAGATAAACCTTTATTTGTCCCACAGTGGGGAAATTCAAAAACTTGGCACAAAAAATGTCTTATTTTAGTTTGAAAATAGTAAAAATTTTGAATCAGTTTTTGATGATTTCTTAAAGCTAAATTATTATTAGTGCAGATCATTACACAGCCTTGTCATGTGTCAATCTTATTATGTATTGGCACAAACATTAAGCTTTGAAAAAAAAAAGGTGCGTAGTTTTGTGTGTGTTTGGTTTGTGGTGCCTTGCGTGCAGGCTTGGTGCAAGTCGAATCCTGTTGTACGAGTGAATGTGTGCTCAGGTGTCAGCGCACAATCTGCCAGTTACTATGTGTTTCCTCATGTATGTGCAGAAGTAGGCTCTATGTGTATGTGTGTGTGTGTGTGTGTGTGTGTGTGCTCAGTGAGGTTACATATAGGGTAAAGGGTGATGCTCTTGACAGCTGTGCTCTGTTGTGGCAGGTGTGTTGGAGTTGTATATGTATGAGTACAACACGCCCCTGCCTGCAACAGGACATGAGTGTGTGTGTGTGTGTGTGTGTTTTCAATGCATGGGGAACTGTCAGCTGTTGTGCAGCTGTTGTTTGTGTGCTTTAGCCAGTGGCTAGAGGTGCTGTTGGAGTTACAGTGGGCACTGTCTCCCTGTTTCCCTCACACACACATTTTCTTGCCTGGCTTTTATCATACAATATATCTCGGAGTATATTTACGTTTGATGAAATATTGATAATATGACAGATGTTTGCATCCCAAGATGTCAGTAAGAGCTCTGCAACATTTGCATCACAGCCACGGATCCACTGCTGCTTTTATAGCACAGGGGACAGTTTACAAACAACTATTATGTCTTGAAGGAAAAAGCCTCCTTAAAATATTTCAGATTTTAATGTCAGTCCCTTAGAATGAAAGAGAAGGGCTTTGTAGATTCATCATTTTGCAACAAGATCAAATAACCAAATCAGGCCAAGGCAGTCAAAAGAGGGTGGTGTGAAAGTAATTATGAAAAATAATGGAAGTCAGAAAGAGGAATTGGACAGATGAAAACACCTCATCACAGAATAACCCCTGGAATGTACTGAACATTACAGACTGGTGATGTATAGCAGCTGAAGAGTGTGTGAGGGTGGAGTTTTCCTCTGTAACTCAGGCCTTTGATGAATAATATTGACATAGTACCAATACATTTGTACAGTTTTCAGCTTGCATAACCATCCTGTCAGTTCAGTGGTGGATGTGAGAGGTGGCTGACATGGCAACATTAAATATTATTGTGTCTGGATTGAATGGCTATTAGTCTGGACACACACACACACACAGTCAGTCAGACCTCCCAGTAACACTGACAGGAACATGGACATATACAGCATAATGCATACAGAACAGCTATTCATCAACCATGCAGAATGCCAACCTTCATCTGATAAGGCCTTTGAAATCTGTGCCAAAACTCCAATCCAGGATAGCAGTGTACACACACAGTGCAAAAACATCAAAGACAAAGGGCCATGGCCAATGTTTATTGATCTCCAGGTCTATTTCTGCTCGTGGAAATCATTGTAACATAAACCAGCTCTCCGTTGAGCTACAGCTGAAGGGAAACAGGCGACTTTTAAACAATATATATATATGAGTGAAAGAAGCAAAGAGAGGAAGGGTGTGTACAGGTGAATTGTTCCAGTGGACATGTGTGTTGTATATATTACCATGGTTGGCATTTCAGAGTCCCTCTGTGGAGAACAGCTGTATCAGGGTTTGAGAAGACAAAGCAATGTGTTTCAGCTGTTGTTTGGACTATGTTAAAGTGACACATTTAAGGTGGAAACTAATAATATCTCTTCTCTAGTACTGTACTTATAAATACAAATTTTAGTGCATGGTTCCTCCCTTTATTATTTTCATTTTTCCATATTATTATTATCATCAGAATAGTAATAGAAAATATTACAGTGGAAATGATTTTTTTTTAAGGTTACTGTACTGTTTTATACCTACATTTATTAACTTTTGTTCAAAAGGTATGAATGAACATTTTTTTTGCACAGTTGAGTGGTTTATTTGAGTGTGTATGTGCTTGGTGACAAAGAAAGAGGTCGCATTACTTCCCAGTCGTGATGACGTAAGGGTGACGGGAGAGAAAACCCGGAAGTCGCTTCCAGTTGTAATTTACTGAAGAAATGACTCAGATTAGTTTCTCTAATGAATGAATAGTTTAAAGTGGCAAGTTTTTAAAAGTAGTACAGATTTATTTGCTTTGACTATTAGTTTTCACTACTTCTGCCACGTTGACCTGCTTTTGCATCGTTTTGAGCTGATGAAACTGAACAGAAAGTCTGAATGAAGTCAAAGAGAGAGCTGCGGTAAAACACAGAAAATCCCCTCTCAGCTTTTAGAGTAATTGAGCACATGAAGTTACTATAAACTTCCCAACTTTACCCCTGTGAAGCTCAATGTAGAGACATAATTTCTCTTTCTGTTTTATTTTTACGTTTAAAATCACTGTACTTTCCCAAACCCTCCTCATTACAGGAACACTTGTGTTGACTTGCAGCACCTATGAATTAGATCAATGGGAAATATACACATTTAAAATGTTTCCTAAATGTTACCTAAATGTTAAAAATTATCTTTTAGCATTTTTATGTTGAAATGAAAATTTTCAGTTGTATCTCTAAAGTACTAGAATGTTTACCTACATTAGTAAGTCTGTGATATGGACCAACATTCCACAGCCACAATCAACAACCTGATCAACTCTATGCGAAGGAGATGTGTTGCACTGCGTGAGGCAAATGGTGGTCACACCAGATACTGGCTGGTTTTCTGCCCCCCCCCCCAAAACAGTAAAACTGCACATTTTAGAGTGGGCTTTTATTGTGGCCAGCCTAAGGCACACCTGTGCAATAATCATGCTGTCTAATCAGCATCTTGATATGCCACACCTGTGAGGTGGATGGACTATTAAGTGCTCACTAACACAGATTTAGACAGATTTGTGAACAATATTTGAGAGAAATAGGCCTTTTGTGTACATAGAAAACGTTTTAGATCTTTGAGTTCAGCTCATGAAAAATGGGAGCAAAAACAAAAGTGTTGCGTTTATATTTTTGTTCAGTGTATTTGAAGCATATAGTATTTTTTTCTAATATGCATAAGCATATTCATCAGTGTGTTATTGATTTCAGTAGTTAAAAGACTAACTGAAAACTTCACCAGGTGTATTTTATGTGGTATGGTGGGCATCAAAGCTGAAAGTCTGGACTTTACATGAAACCACAGGTACTAAATAAGAGACCAGAGCAAACGGACACTGATGCCCTTTTATGCTTGCTAATGCTTTTACTGAGCTTACTCAGTTTTTCTGCAGCTCAAGCCACAATAGGCTACATTAGTCAGAGATAAATCATAAATCTGTCAATTGTTTGTGTGGCCTTAACTAGAAACCTCAGCTGCTTTGGCACTGAAGCTGGATCTGAGTATTTTTACTGGCTGACCGAAACACTTGAAACACATATCTCTTCTGTCCTGCTGCCTAATACCAGGACAGGGACTGGTGGACAGCTGCAGGTGGACAGACGACACGTCCCTGGCAAACATGGCACATATCTGGATGGATTCACTCAGTCGGTATGAACAGGAAGTGTTTTGAGCTGTGATGTTTATGAGTGTGTGTGTGTGCATGTGTGTGTTTCAGAGTGGGCATTATTCCACCTGGCACCATTGAAGAGGTTCTACACTGGGAAACCATATGACTCAGTTTCACATGAACGCTGATGAACTATGAGCACAACTGAACACGTGTCATTTCAGATGAGTCCAGAACCTCCAAGCTGAGCAGGGTCCAGGATTACAATCCACACTGTGCTCTGTGTAACATATTGGTGTTTTTTAATGTTACTATTCTTCAGGACAGTGCAGGTCAGGTGTTCTGGCCTTGGATGAACCAGTCTTTCAGCGCCTTGGTCGACTATACCAGCTGTAATGCTGCATCACCTTATTTTTCATCACATGCCAACAGCTTTTCTCTTTAAATTTAATGAGCTATACAGTAAATGAATGACTCAGCATTAGTCATATCTAAGATGAGCCAACCTCTGGCAAAGATGAAGCTGAATTTTTTTTGAAGTTACCTGTTGGTCTCGCTGTACTTCATAGTACTTTCCAAAATTGCGTAATATAATATGTATTAAAGCCCTGCCCAAAATTAAAAATCAGTCGTCCATGTACTGTATTCTCATCTGTAATATTTCCACAGATCAGCAGTTCTAAACCGGTTGGAATTAATGAGGCCAACTTTTTTTGAAGAAAGAAGAAATTTGAATTTGTCTGCACCCAAAGGTGCTGTGGCAAAAAAAAACCAAACTACAACCATAGTGTTGTCAGTGAGGAAAATATAGAAATAATGAGGAACATTACATTCACATCATGTGGTTGATGGATAGACTTATGTTTGACAAAGCTGTTAGGAGAATTGTGCCATTGTGCTGCCATGTGGAGAGACAAATAGCTGTACAGTGAAATGAATATTGCTTTCTTTCTTGGAACCAAAAAAATTGATTTGATTTGAAATATAAAAATGTGACAAAGGTGCATAAAATCCAAAGAATTGACCAAAAAAAAAAATCATGGTTGTGTGTTTCGGGTGCATATATTCAGAAAAGGGCTCAAATATAAATCAAATTATGTGCAAAAGAGTTTCAGTGAAATGAAAGCTGATACAGCACTGTCGAGTGGGGCACTGACTTTTGCTGTATGTGGCTCATACATACACAAACAGACATAGCATTAATTCACCATTTCTTTTTAGGTGGCCCAATGTGCAAGAAAACATGATGAAGCACCCTCTAGGCCACCCTTCCTGTGGAGAAAATGGGATGCAGTGCCTTATAGGCTGCCTCATATGCTAGAAAACTTTCTGTGTGCTGGTGCCCTTTTCATTTTTTCTGCAAATGCTCCATCGCTGTCTATACTTATTCTGGGTAGGCACTACTCCGAGTTACTGCCTCTCTGGTTTGCAGCAGAATTGCACCTATATATATGGTTCACACTAAGGTTCCATCTCTGACCAGGCAGATAGTCAGTCATAGTTGGCTGATCATAGGCCACTCCCTGAATACGCCCTGGGAGTCTGTTGTGAAGACCGAGGAAAATCTGATGGGGTAGGGTGAACTCTTCGTATAACTATAACAACCTATAACAAGCTTCCCTGTGTTGACCAGCAGATTGTTGTTGCTTATGCTAAGGACACAAACAGTGTTCTGGGCACAGCTGTAACCTCTACACAAAGGTGAAGGCTTAACGCACCACACGGACGCTGGACCATAAAACCCTTATACCCAATAAAAGTGGTATAAAGGTTCACAAAACCCCCACTCAGCATACACCAGTTGGATGTGGTTTATGAGTCGGAAAATAAGAAGCAGCAGCACCTGCTCCAAGTCAAGGTGACATTAACTAGTTGGAGGATTGTTACACATTGATTTGCTATCTGTCACGTGACCCTTTGAGGGTTTTCTCCCTCTGGTGGTGTGTAGTTCAATGGGTCTGCCTCCTCCGCATCGTCTGTTAAAGCCCCATCAAAATCTAGAGCAGTATGTGATGTTGTCTGAGGTTATCACTCGTCTTTTTTACCTTCCCCTCCGAGAGAGAGAGACGGCATCACTGTCACAATGACAGCAAGCAAGGGTTGATCAAGGGTAACAGCTGGAGTGTAACACACTAATAATGCAAAATCATTTATTTAAAGCATCCCTGCGCTCCTGCTCTTTGTGCCCCTGTTCCCCCCTCACTCCTGTCTCCTTGTTAACAGAAAGCTGCCATCAAGGGCATCACACAGGTGGTCATTTCTCACGTTACCATAGCAGCACCTGGCACGACTTAGTTGTTAGGACAAAAATGATGGTGGTGTTACCCTCTTATGGACATCTGGTGCTCAGCAGTGTCACTTATTTTGTATTCTCTCTCATGACTTTTCCATCTTCTCTCCCACTGTGCCACAGTCGCGCTGCCCGTCATCGTGCAGACAGGAGAGGGATGATTTCATGCAGGTGAGCTGGGAGTGTAGATGGCTGAATGTGTATAAGAGGATGTTTGATGTTTTCCATCTATTGTTGGACAGAGAGCCGTTTCCTGACACTTTGTTTCAGAGAATCACATTCCTCCATGCACCTCTGCAGGCGATGGCCGTCCTTGTAATTGAGAAGCTCTATCACAGTATGAAGACAAAGTGCAGTATATCTACTTCAACAATGGGCTCTAACAAGACAGAGTGGAATGGCTCTGACAATCTGCAGGTGAACCACTTATGAAATCCACTACAGTGACTTGCCGTTTACAGCTGCCTCGCAGAGATCATGTTTACACGCGAGGGTGTTTGCACAGTGCAGGGATCACAATGTGTATGATACTGTAGATTACATCTGTCTTCATAAAGCGTTAACTGATATCACACTATGGTCATCGTTCAGCCAATGAGTTATCCATTGGTGGTTTACTGTCAGCCTGGCTAATAATTTTACACAGTAATAGTTCAAGTATCTATATACGACATTCACTGCCACTAAATATCACATCAGCTTCTCAGACCAAAATGCACCAACATGCAAACATTCAAAGAAGGCACCAAACTTAAGTGACATTATATAGATATGTACACGGTATATCATTAAAAATACTTTTTTCTTTGTATGAATGAAAAAAGCGAGATAAATGAAAACACCAACCAATGCTTTCTTGATAGATTCACTGTAAGTACAGGATCTTCACATTTATGATTGACATATCACATAGAAAAACAGTATTTTGGAACTACAAACAACTGGAACATTTAATAAACTGTATGTGTGTAAATCATCTGATTGCACCATTCAGTTGGAATCATTTCATCTGAAAGCCATTTTTTCCTGTCTGATAAGTACATGCACGCACGCAAGCACACTAATGCGCACGCATACACACACACATACACACATTGTTTTTACTCTTACAAGAACAGCATCTTCAAACTATACCTGTATCCACTGGTGGTAAAAGACGTGTTTTTCACCACCGGTGCAATAAATCCATGTCAATGGTGACTGTATCATATACAGTATAAAACACTGGGTAGCATTTAATAGCAAAAACAGTTCTTCAATACGTGAAGGCCTCAGCTGCAGTTAAATACACTGATGAGACCAGTGACAAACCGACAAATGGAGAGAATATCAGAGTCCATCATGATGTTCCTTCCTCCTACAGCATGTTCAGCTGCCACCACACTAAGCGTTCACTTGGCTGTGTGGAAGAAGTACTAAATTTGTAAAATGTGTCCGTCTGGTACAAAAAGCTGCGTTATTTCTTAAAACATATCAGCGAGCGACTGAGGCCATTCCAAAAAACCAGCAGTGACCTCTCCGCCTACTGCTTCTGCTTCTTCTTTGCTGGTTTAATGGGGGTGATCTCTTCCTCCTCCTCCTCATCGTCATCATCATCATCGTATTCCTCATCAGACAAGTCCGACTCTTCAACCTGTGAAGCTGCACAGGAACAGAGGACGATGTTCAATCACTGTCTTAAATTGAATCCTGGTATTGTATTTAATTATAAAAGGCCAGAAAGGTGGCTTTATTTAATCTGCCCTTTCAATTGACCCCATGCACAGTTAGTAATATGCAGCTGCACACACTCATTACAACCAGTGGCAAGAGCAAAAGAAGGTGTCTATTCCCTGCAGTACTGAAAAGTAGATTTCACAGATTCTTTTTTTAAATAACTTATGATCTACTTTTAAAACTTAGAATTATCAAAAGTGTCAAAGGTCTTGGGTTTTTATTCAGAGAGAATATTATTGCCAAAAGATACATTTAACTTTTCATGTAGTTAGGTCAAATTCAAGAGAAAATTGAAGACAGAAACAAAGTTCAGAGTGTCAGGAACCCCAATTTTCTCCAATAGTAGCCCAGCTATTCTAATATTATATCATATTATATCTAATATATATTTATTTTCTCAATTGAGTGATTGGTCAGGAAAATGTCAGAAATTAGCAAAAAATACCCGAAAAAGCTGGAATATTCCAATAACTTAACCCACAGTTTAAAAATATATTCAGTTGGCAAACAGAAGAAAACAACTACTAACGCTGGAAGAAGCTGGAATCAGAGAATGTTTGATATTTTTGCTTAAAATGTTACGTTTGATTATTAAATTGTTGCTAATTATTTTTTCTGTTGATCAACTAATGGAATAACTAATTTGTTCAGCCATCAAGCAGTGTGCACAAATTTGTTATTTTTTAGAATGTCAAAAGCTGAATGTCAGAGAAAATCATTGAAGTACTGCATTATGCTTTTTGATATTTACAGTCTTAATATGCACAGACAGAGGGATAAAAAGGGTTTTGCAAAGTGTTACCTATGAGATGCAACCCGCTGACAGTAACTGGTCCTGTCCCAGCCTTGAGCCGGATGGTCACTGGGGCTTTCAGCTCAAATTCTCCCAGACTCACCTGAGGGAAAGAAGGTAAAAGCTGAGACAGACCTCTAACATGTGTGACATATGTCACCTGGAGAAATCACTGCATCGTACCATGGGCAGACAGCTGATGTGGAGGTTGGCGATGGGCACTGAAATAGTCTTTCCTTGGTGGTTCATGGCTGTGACCTCCACCACATTACTCTCCGCCTTGGCACCCTCTCCCAAACAAACCTGCAGGAATCACCAAAACTTATTTACTCCATATTCATTCACACTGTTGGCATCCAGATAGAAGTATGACTTGAATGGTGGATTCAAGTCACTGTATAAAAAAAACATGAAAAGTATGGTTTAATTACCTTTGATACTTAGATACACCTGTAAGCCCTGCATTAAAGTGGCGGGGCACAGACTTGAATTTGATTATATCAATTGTGGATTTGTACATACTGTTCTGAGTTCAAGGAAGTGCTCCAGGTCCTCCTCTTCATCTCCCTGGAAAGTGTAGAAAGGTACTTTGGAGGACAGCTCGCAGCCTGAAAGACAAAACCAGTATAATATTCATAACAATTTTTCGATTTTATGTGGCTGATAGTGCAAAAATGTAGAATTATTCTATAAGCATGTTCTTCACTGTGGGAACATCACAGAAGAAACCCACGTGTGCGCCAACACAGCCCAACTGATAAACTGTTTAAATTGCTCTTACTGAACAGGAAGCTCTCCAACTTTGATTGACCGGTCAGTCCGACATCTGAGGACTCATCGTCGTGGAAAGACATTTTGTCGAAGCACTAAATCTGTGTTTGCTGTTAACACTTTATAGCCAAATGTACCCACCACGAAAAATAACAAGCGCGTCGCAAACTGTGAGCGTGAGTGATACGTCATCACTGTGCGCCTCTGGCTCGCCGTTGTTTTTTTCTCCAGACCAAACAGGGACGTGTTCAGTCTATGAGATGCTACTAAATAAACACAGATTAGAAAACTGTTATTTACAAAGTAATCCGCAATGAACAAATTATAATAAAGTAATTAAACTAGATAAGATACGAATAAGTAATAAGAATAAGATTACATGATACTCAGTAAAGAATTACAACAAACGTCTGCTTAAAACTGCATCAAATGTTTTTGTAATGATGTGAGGCTGCTGATAGAATCTAAAAAATAATTTTAGCTAAACACAAAAGTTTATTTAAAGTTTTATAAATATGTATTATGCCCAAGAACCATATACAATCAGTAATAAGCTCTCTCTAAGAAGCAGGTGTACATAGATTATTCAACATATAAATAAAATGAGAATTTATGTTTAAATAAAATTTTAAAGTCCAGGAATAGTACAACTGACAAGGGCAGTTTACAAAGCTACAAATTTAACTCTAACAGGGACATTAGATAAAAGATCTTTTTTTTTTGAGTGATCAGTGCTGAACCAGGTGTGTTTAGTGATGGTGAGTTTCATATTTCTGTGTGTTTGCAGACATAACTTTGCTTTTTTTTGTCAAAGCAGAAACAGAAACAGCACAGAAATTAAAAACATCCTGAACATTGGATAGAAATGTTCACCCCTTCAGTCAGGACAGGCTCACAGAAAGATGAGTGCAAGACAAAGGACACACAGCAGCAAAGTAAGTTATTATGGTTTATTAGTTTTTAATCTTATGTATTTTACATACAAATTTTACATGGTAAACTGTCGCTGTTATGACCCCCCCTCCCTCCCTCCCCCAACCCTAAACTTAGATAATCAAAATGTACAATTGGAGCCCTTTCTCTCAGTCACAGCCCATTTCTATCAAACATGGTTGGCAGAGGAGAAAGCTCACGCATTGACAGACTGCAAAATCAACCATTTAAAACAAGCGTGAAAATTCTGCCGTCATTCCCGAAGAGGACCGGCAGATCTGTTGGTGAGTTTCACACCTTGTTGAAACACAGCCAGGTAGGATGGCTGTACAGGACAGGGTGTTGTAACAAGGCCAGCATTTTATTTTCCAAAGCTGACCACACTTTCAATAAAGGAACACAAAATAATAACACTTTATGATTGACAGTGTTTACAGACTGTCCACCAACTACAGTATTATGCTCATAGAGGTGAGTGGCATGCTTCGTCCTCTATGTAACATGAAATGAGGTTACTCTAATGACTGCCACAGCAAATCCAATACACCTCATGCACATTATGAATGTACACAGTATCAAAACATCACATTGGCAGGCAGCTACTGAAGAGCAACTGATGATCTTTGTTCAACCAACAGAACACTCCTATCTATAGTCCAAGTGCTTTTTAAGTATCTATATACATTTACAAAAACAAATGGGAAATGCATCAGAATATAAAACATTCAATGGACAGATAGGAAAAGGCCTAGGAATTTCTGCTGCAAACCCCCACATCTACAGTTCAACAGTGTGGGAGTCACTTTGGTGACCTCTGCGATACTAAGAGCACTCACCAAGGCTCAACTGAGAAGACATTCATGAGTATGCAATGTTCAACAATGCAGGGAGGGATGCAAGATGACAGATGTAAACTGATTTTTTTTCTACTAGCAATGATAAGCAAAAGCTAACTTAAGCACGACACATCTCTTGAACGTTGCTCAGATAAACTGTTGCTTTAGAAGCCAGGTTTGGAATTAGTGGTTAAGAAAAAACTGAGCAGCTTTATGACAGGGGAAGAGTTGACGCTTCCACGTCTTCTTATCCATTTTAAGTAATGAACTCCATGGAAATCGGTGTGAGACAAACGTTAGTAAATGTATCATCTTATGTAACTTAACGAGACGGCCTGACAGTGATATTCCTGTCATCTTAGGTTTACTGAGGAATTTCTGTGCTGGAGTCTGGGATGACATGTGGATGGTCACTGTTAGGCTACATCTCAGGATTTTGAGCAACAACAAGGTCAATGTCCAAAATGACTCTTCTCTTGCTGTATCTGACTGACACGTGTTACAAAGCCTTTACACAGAAGACACTGGGGGTCTGCAATATAAACCTAAAATCCAAAGGCAATGAACCAAAAGGCAATTGCTTAAAGGGGAAATAAGCAAAAAAAACAACTACTGATTTATAAAAATGAAAAAAATGGCCACAAGCGAAGCACTGAACAGAAATAGGCTGAGAACCATGTTTGTAAACTTGTGGAAGCTTTTCTATTGCTTTCCAAATGTCTACGACTACTTGGAACGGAAATTCAGAAGACCTCTTGGTTGAGTCTTCAGCAGTCTCAACAAATACTTGTCCTTTGCTGGTCTGTGATGATCTTTTATTAAGGGTTTCACAAACCCCGAAAGCTACAATTTTCCACCCACATTTTCGTGTGTTCAGACTCCGCATTTAGAAACACGCCACTTTAAAGGCTTCTTTCTAAGAGTCTATTGTGGAGCAACTGGAAATACCATGACGTGATGATGAAAGGCAAACTCTCACATAGCACCTCACATCCCATACAAAGGTGTCCTACTTATGTCGACAGCGGTGTTATTTCTCTATGTTAAAGCTGGAAAAGCAGGACGTAGGGGTAGTGAGACACTACCTGAGATACAGGCCGTCCTCATTTCACAGCTCTGCCTCCATTTCAGGTACAGACACTTTGCATTAGGGCATGTGGGCAATATCCATGTAATGGCTACTGGATTAAATCAGAAAAAGGCTTATGGAGTTATTACTTCCTGCCTCCTGGAGGTATATGAGTAGTGGGACCCCAGAAATCAATGCTGGAGTGCGACTCTTCCTTGTTGGCTCAAATCAATCTCACTACAGATCACTTCTCAGCCTTTTAGCTTCGGATCTGCCGAATCCACCAGAGCCGTAACATGTAAGGGCAGCACAGGGAATCTGTGTGTGCGACTGCTGTGCTTCTGTACACAAATCCTAAAAAGAGGTTTCCCGGGGCGAGCCCAGATGGTAATGTAGTATAAAATCATCATGGAAGTTTTTCTCATGAAGGTAGCAAACATGTTTAAGCCACATTGACTTGCTCTCTCTCTCTCTCTCTCTGTGTGTTATTGTAGCAGGAGATTTCTTCATAAGCTGCGTCCCATAATGATGAAATCTTTGGGAAAGCCCTCCATTTTGGCCACTTCAAAGCATCCCAGCTTACTATAGAAGTCCAACATTCTCTTATCAGTCTGACGAACCTTACAGAATGCACCAAGGGACCCTGGAAGTTAAAGACAAAAACAGATGACAACTAAGTCAGTAAAAACAAAATTCAAAAATGATCTTCCTGACAATCAGTATGGCCAAATATGGTTTTAAGCTGACGATAATCTTCTCCTGTGTCCCTGCCAGTAAAATACTGGTTCAAGACCTCTGTCACAGGAAGAGAAGATTATTTCTGTTGGTACTTGGTATAATGTCCTAACTCCCAAAGGGATGCAAAGGGATTTAGACAGCTAGCTATATAGATAGATAGATGCACTTTATTTGTCCCAAACAGGGAAATTATTTACCATGACATGAGTAAACTATGTCTTGAAACCTCATAATTTTAGAAACACAGCCATGTTCTGATCTACATCTTTGTCGTAAGTAACTTTAAATATTCTAAAACCATCTTCCCAACATGACTAATAACACTAATGCAACATGTTCTTTCTGTAGTTGGGACAAGTAGTATGAACTTTGTTGTCATCGCTGAAGATGGCTGCCACCTACCGTTGGCCTTGAGAGAAGATAGAAGACATCCCATCATGCTTTTGGCCACACTGGGGTCAGTGACCTTGGCGTGAATGTCGACCTTAATGAGAGAGGGGAAGTTGGAGAGGAAAGAGTCTGGAAGACCCTCCTCCTCTTCATGGAAACTCAGCATCATCTTCTACAGGGAACGAAAGACAGAGATGGTTAAGTAAAGCCCAATACAGATGATATGATAGCATGACAGATGGGTTGAGATCCTACCTCAGCCTCTGTGAGGTCTTTCTGACCATCAGGTTTGTTGTATTTCTCTTGCATGAAGGGAATCCAGCTCAACTTGCATTTCTTGATGAAGGGCTTGACGTCCACAGTACCAAGGGCATAACCGCAGATCCCTTCATCATCCTCTAGCACAAACCCATACTCTGAACTCAGTGTCAGGAGACCTCCCACTAACCTGTGAACAAACAGTGAAGGATTTGTCAGCCATGTCGATTTGCACTGCAGGGAAAAAACTTCAGTCAATGGTAAACAAATACATCTCCATATTTTACCTGTCTCCTATGAGGTCAGGATCGTCATCAGAGAAAGGTACGTCCTCCAGTCCTTCACAGTACATTTCTTTACAGATTTTATAAACTGCAGCCTGCAAACAGAAAGACAGATACAGCTGTTTAGTTGAGGAGTTACAACAACCAAAATAACAAAATCATTTTTCACTGGATACAAAAATCAAAGCTAAGCCCAGAAAATGATAGAAAGAAAATCAATGTGCTTAAGAAAGGTTGGAAATCTGAAGCTGCCTTTACATTCAGCACATATATTTGCTGATGTACAGAGCAGTTGAGCATAACATGGTGGCATATTAAGCACAGAGCATTCACAGCTTGAACTAGGCCAGTTCTGCTGGGAATACAAGCAACTGGCCACATCACTCCTGCAACCATACTTTTATAACATTTAAGAATTATTATAAATGCTGAGTAATCAGAGGGCAGAAGACTTCTGGTAAAACACACAAACAAACATCTCACCTCATCTTTGGGAAAGTACGGCCTTATGGAATAGAGTTTGGAGGTTGGCATTGAAGGTGGAGGTTGGTAGAAAAGATCGTTTGCCCCATCTATTGGCAACAATCTCTGTGGGTATCAAAAGAAAAAGGTTCAGTTTCACTGAGACCAGGTGGTGTGCTGCTTTGGCTGACTGCCTCACTGTGCATTTGCTACAGTTGAACCACTGTCAAACCAAAAGGAATTACAGAAGCAAGCAAAATGCTTTGGAATGACAAGTATTTTAAAAAATACCTTATAAACTGACATTCCTTACTGATCTGACAGTGGACAAGAGCAAACATCGCATCTTTCTCATTTTTGCTCAAGGAAGATAGCACAACAAGCACGTACAGATTTGCTCTTCAAATATAATAAAACAAGGGTGGTATTTTGGTCTGACTAAGGTTTTACTGGCTGAAGGAGATGCTCCTTTCCCTTTTGTAAGACATCACAATATTTCGCTGCGCAGGACCCTCCTGTTGAGAAAAATAATGATGCTGGCGCAGAGAGACAGAGAGAACTCCAGGAAAAAAACCAAAGTGGCAAATTAAATGTGAGCAAACTGAGTGGTTCAATATCAGTTGCCATCATGAGTCTTGCTACTCTCCAAGGATGGAGATGATACTTTTGGCTGGACAGGTGTGTTTGATCATGGAGTTTTCCCATTGCAAACATGCTTGCGTTCACGCGGGCGCTGCGATGCTTGTGCGCGCGCTTGCAAAGGGTTGGCTTGGTAATTTGTGCGCTGTGCTTTCCTGCAAAGAAATGAGATGTCATGAAAATAAAACCTAGCCATGCTCGCTTGCGCTGCGTGCGCTAGGGAAAAGCAGCATCTCCTTGGGCAGTTGCTGAAAGAAATTCAAATTAATCAATCATAAAATGCCATGCCAAACACTGGCTGTAAGCTCTTTTGTCAGGATGGGTTTCAGGCCACCCATTCCCCTCCCACAGACTGACAATATCCCCAAGTAAAACAAGGACATGAATGTCTTTGGAGAACAAGTGAAGGGGATGGAACCCAGATGTTATGAAGCCTGACCCAATACAATCAGCTCACCTTTGACAGACCAAAGCCCTTCATACCTATGCATGTATTACCAGCGTCTTCTTTGCTAACAACACTCTTTTTTTCCATTTGATTGCTGTAAATTCAGTGCATTAGATACCTGGAACTCTCCTGCTAGACCTCCCCTAAAGGCCCAGGGCTCTTGGTCTCCTCTAAGGAATTGTGCTGAGGACTGACTACGACACCCTGTTAGGAGCAGAGCCAAGCGGACATTGTTACCACAGGATGGGGCTCTCTAACACAGATGAAGCGAGTGGGGAGATGGGGAGGAAGGGGGTCATATGTATCTTAATAGCATAATCCATGTAAAGAAATTAATTTTGTTTTAATCATTAAAACATAAAAAGGACCTAATTTGGAATAGATAAATTATATTCTGAGGAAATATTTTATGATAAAATGGGGCTCGAGCAACTAAAGCTTACATGTTTGCAAGAAGAAATCAGGTCCAAGATTTCAATTATTCAAAAAACTTTATGAGCTCTGCACCTTAAATTCTTCCTGTCGATACAACAGTGTCAAACTACTCCACATAACATGGCACCCAGGTCTTTAGAAATAAGCTCTTTTTATGCAGTGGAACACACGCTGTCCAAAAACTGAAGAGAGAACAGACTTAAGTGCAGTTCAGCTGACGGAATTCATGAATATTATCGTGACCATCAGAGCCAAAACCCGTACTATCCACGGACTAAAGAAGTAAGCTTCAGCTGCCGTCACCCCACTCATCTTAGCACCCCGTGTGAAGTCACATTCTCATCTTATCTGCCTCGTCACATGACTAGGGAGCATAAGTCATCAAACCAGGAAGACAGAACGAAAGGTAGTATGAACATTCCCTGAGATAAAGGGCCTCTCAGCTGACTATTAAAAGCCACAATCAGACAGACCACAGATGAAATACGCTGCAGGGACAACGCATATAAAGAGGCATATTTATCTAAAGCACACAGGGCTCTTAGAGTCTGCATACAGTTGTGTTTCTGCTAACACAGTCTAACCCTGGTTGACGAGAAGCCCTGTCATGTGACCAGACAAATGCAGCGCGCGGGAAGGATACCTAACACTGCTTTAGATATGAACCTCACCCTGATACCTAAAACAATTCCTCTGACGAGCTGGCACAACACAGCGCACAGATGCACCCACGGGAGGAACTCTGAACTTGCTTACCCAAATTAAAAACTGCAAAATGGACAAAAGAATGATCTCTTCCGGGATTAGTTCCACCTGAATGATCTATTCAGACTGCAATGTCTTAACACAATCACAGTTATGCAAAAAACATGCAATTCTTGTTCTTGCAAGATCCAGGCGAGTATGTGAGCATCCAAAGTATACAGTCAGAAATATCCCTGAGTAGGATGGAGATCATTCGGCATGATAGAATTTTAAAGCCAAGTGTAAATTCCCTTGAGTAGGTGCATCAGGCTGGTCTGAGCCATTTCTATAGGCCTACTGACAGAAACAAAAAAACAAGTTAGAGAGATGCTGCCAAAGAGAGAAATTTGGAAGTTAACACTTTGGACTCATAGCTAAATCGCTGCGCAAAATGTGACTTCATCCGGAGGGCTGCTTCCTTTCCTCCATATCAATCTTTTACATTTATAAATCTAGTTTACGACAAAAAAATTGACATAAATTTTCAAACATGAACAAAAGAAAGACAACGCCAGCACTGTGCATACATCGGCCACTGTCGATCCAATAGCAGTAGAAACTTGTACTGTGGATTCTTCCATCTGTACACAGTGAAGGGAGAAAACAGTAGAAAATAGTTATTAGTAAGTGTTCTCAGTACAATAACCAGGGAGGTTGTGACTAAGTGCCGGCTGCACAGCTTTAAGGGGACAACATGGGGAGTGATGTAAAAACCTGCTAATAGCAACAGCAGAAGTCAACAGTTAGGCACTTAATGACACTGCAGTTATTAGGAAGATAACTATGGGGCACTCGATTTCCTCAGTGTTGCTAGAGTGGTTACAATCATTTCCTGGTGCATTAAACCAGCAGTGTGGATTTCTGATGTGGCTTTGCCAGTGTGGGTATGCTGCCTGCTGTGTACTGTGGGCTAGAATCCTCAGCTTTACCATATAGCCGGACAGGACAGAAACCTGCGAATGAAACTGGGTTACGGGGGTAACCTACAGACCATGCTGGTGCTTCAGACTATTCAAAGAACACTCCAAAAAGATGGATGTGTTATCACAAGACCGAACGTCACTCAAACTGCATCACAGTGCACCATCTGAAAGAATGAAAGAAAGCGGGAGGTGAAGGGAGAGGTGGGAAGCAGGAGAGAAAGAGTATCCTCTCCAATACAAGGTGATGGATGCCACCCTGATACAGATTGAGCAAATGATTTAGAAGGTTACAATCAGCCTCATTTTAGAGACTACTCCATGAGGCTACAACACAAAACTTTGTGTGATGTATTCATATGGTTCAAGTAAAGAGCGAATGAGAAAAGAAAGACCAATTCGGACAGCTCTAAGTCAGTTTATGCACCAGAATGGCCTTCCACAGTCAGTCAGTCAACTTGCTCTCCAAGCTCGCGTGCGCGCTAGGGCATGGAGGAGGGGGGATGGGGACTTCCCCCTGGCTCCCATCCCCACAGACAGAGAGATGGAAGCAAGTGTGTCTGTGTGGGAATGCAGCAGTGATGTTATTGGATACACAGCAAGCAGCAGTAACCCTGCTGGGACATTTGCCACAGAGGCCCAAGTTTAGACATCACCAAGATGGAGTGGCTAGTTATGGGGTAAATAAGGAGGATGCTAGCAGTGCAAGCGGCATTCAGTCAGACGAAAAAAAAAAGAAAAAAGAAAACAATCAACATGTGTGAAACAAGAGCAATTAATAGAATCATAACTATTGAGATGTGATGCATCTGGCCTGATCTGTGCTCTGCTGATCTAAAGGGCTCGTTTAAAAATGGGGCCACTACTCAGATTCTCACCTTGTTTGCAGGTGGAGGCCAAGATCACTAGGAGCTTTATTTCTCTAAGTCTGTTAAGCAGACTGCACAAGATGTGTGAAATAATTATAAATGTTCCTCATTAAACTACATAGCACTGGACTACAAAATAATCCATGCAGCTAAATAATGAATCATTAAAGTGCTTTTTCTCAATATAATCTGAATTTGAAAAAAAAAGGTGATTGAATGATTTGTGTGTAAATAAGTCTGAGAATAACAAAAGTCAGGACTACCAGACTTGCTCTGACTATGGCTATACTACTGCTCTCTAAGAGTAGGCGCCTTATGGTTCCACTCATACATACCTAGCCACTGGACAAAAGACTTGACCATAGAAATGATGCTCTTGATGTCCCAGATGTAAGGGTAGAGGTCGTACAGGATGGTGCGGTTGGCTGAATTGGACAACCGAGTGAACATCTGGATGACTGAGGAGCACATCTCCTCAAACTTCTCTGCCCTTGATTGCCATTCTGCTACCTGTAGGCAACACAGTGATGAGACATAAGAATTAATAATGTTGAAAAAGGGTGTCACTAAACTATTATGGTTTGTAATAGGCCTTTATTTGCACTTAGGACATTTTGACTTGTCATAGCAGGGAAAGCACGTTTTACATATAACATTAACAATAGTTCTGTCTTATTCGAATGTCTTAATAAGCCATGACCATATTGACATGACATCCTTAATTTCATTATTTACACCCATGCTTTCCTGTGACATGTCAACAAGGCAGATGTCTTAATAAGGGAAGCTGTACACAATGCTCTTTGGTGCAAGTGCACTCCATCTTCAATCATAACCACACCACCCAATGGACAGTATGGGTAGTACACATCCACCATTTTGTTTTCAGCAACCAACACTCATCACAAGCAAATTCTGTTAATAATGAACTAGTTTTCTCACATAGACCTCTTTCTCTCAACTCATGTCCGTTAAATTCATTAAATGAACTCACCTTGTCAGTTTCCTTTCGCTTGCAGTTGACACTGACAACGCTGCTGTTAGCTCTTAGCCAGTTGAACTCCTTTAACATCTGCACGGCCTTGTTTCCATGTTCATAAGGCAAGTAGAAGAGCTCTGCCAGCAAGCTCAGGTCCTCAAGTGTGAGGGGCTCTGCTGTGAACAGGGGCTTCTCGTTGGGACCAGGCACAAACACATCCTGAAGACACAAACCAGCGATAATGTGACTTTATTAGGAATCCTAATTTGTTTTTGCTGTCAATTGTGGATATAAAGGGAAAAAAGGCACTCACAAATGTTTGAGGCACCTGTTTGAGCTGATCATCTGTCTGCATAGGGGCGATATCGCTGCCAGAATCCTCCTGGATAGACTCTTCAGGAGACTTTGACTCTGCCAGACTCTCCTTGTCTGTATCCATAGGCTTTAGGTCCTCAGCCATCTTGTCAGCTAAGATGGGACCATCATGCTTCTCCTCTGGGTCACCTTCTGCTTCTGGCTCTGGTTCATCCACCATCTTCTCAACCACCATCTCCATAGGCTCCTCATCTGAATCCTTCTTCTCCACCTCCACCTACACAGGTGAAGTAAAAAAAAAATCACTCACAGAACCATATAAAGATGCTCTCCCCTCTAATAAGCAAATGCTAAAAAAGAAAGTGAATCGTCTTAATTGTACCAAACCACATAGAAAAAACCTTACCTCCTCTTCCTCCTGAGGTCTTTTTACCATGGGGTGTGAGAGTGGATCCAGACAGAGAGGTGGCATGGCTGGAGACATGATGGGCTGCTGGAACACAGTTGTGACTGTTGTGGAAGAGCAGAGCGAGGGAGCAGCCATGGATGACACGTCGATGGCTGTGCTTTTGGCACCACTCTGAGGCACCTGTCGGCCTGAAAGACAGAGTTGAGCCTCATTGCATCATGTCATTCAGTCAAAAAATGCTAATTTTAAACTGTTTGTGCTAATACTATGGGTGTAATCCAAATATCACTGCTAGAAAATCCATTAGCATAGAGATATGACACAATAATTGGACTGCTCTTACTGTTGTATTGATGAGGAACACAGAATTCCCCCAGCCATTCTGTGAGAGCCAGTTTTAGAGCAAGCTGTGGGCTGTAGAGCATGTCTGTCTCAAGTTCTTCATCACTGCCCTCATTCTCTAACTTGATCTGGATGGACACTGTGCTGTCCTCACCATCCGCTAATAAAGGGAAAGATAGAAAAACAAAGACAGAAAATAAGACAACATTGATAAATGACCTGTATTACAGTGCGACATGAGCTCACAGTGCATCCACATCAAAACATTACAAATTAGTTAACTTTCAGATCATACTTACTCATGACCACATCCTTGCGCACCCCATTCATATTAGACTTATACCAGGTGGCAAGTGTGTGGATTGCTACAAAGTTGGACTCAAACTCGCAGTTAGGGTTGGTGAGGACTCCCTTCAGCCTAGGGATGAGCTCTGTGGAGCGGCCTTTGTATGGACCCAAGAAAAGCCTCTTCTGGTCATAATCATTGGCGTGAATGTTGTCCCAGATCACAGGGGCTCTTCTTAGGATTTTTGACACCTCTTCAATAGACTCCACTGTGATATCTTTGGACACCACCTTGGGGCCTACAGAAAAGAAAACATCCCAATTAATTTTTTTTCAACAACTTTGACATGTCTAACAGTGTGCTTAACAGTAGAAAAGGTGTAGGGTCAATTGACAGGAAACGGGTGTTAGACTCACCTGTCCATAGCACGTCAATGCCAGGCAGTAGCTTCTCTCCTACTGTGTGCAGGTAGGGCGACTGAGGGACATTTGGGTAGCAGAATGTTCCACAGTACTCTGGATTTCAAGGCAAGAAAGTAAACAAATAATGAATAAACAAATTGATGAAACAATTGTGTAAAATGCAAAACAGATTGAGCCATAGAACTGAGGTACCTGTAGGGCAGAAGAGGAAGGTTTCTGGCTCTCCCAGGTACTGATAGATTTCGTTGGTAATGGATACCTGAGCGTGTGCAAAGGAGCTGAACACCTCTTTGTCAGCAGGGCACATGTTATGGTCAATATCGTCAAAAAGTAAGGCAAATGACTTGCAGCCAAAGTGCGTAACCTTAGGGGGAAAGGAAAAGGTTCGAAATAAAGTTCAACAAAATGGTTCCAGAATGACACAGAGTGGAAGACACATAAAACGCCTGAAGATATGTATCAAAAGTTTCAACACACTGTTAATACTACTGTCATGCAAAATGTTTCAATACCTGATCAAGTTTCCTCTTGAGTGCAGAAACCTCTTTCTGATTGGAAAAGGTGATGTCCAGTCCAGGGGAAATGGCATAGATGAACTCTATCCCATGCTCCTTAGCAGCACCAATTAAAGTCATGAGTTGTTCTAGAAGATAAATTGGGAAAGTCACTCACTAAATGCATTATTGTGGTTTTGTAACTTATCTGAACCAATGTTTAAAACTGGAATACACAGACTGTCTTTTAACTTAGATAATAAGGCATTTTTCATTTTCCTTGCCCCAAGAAAACAGATCCACAGATCTGCTCTGTATAGTCACCTGCTTCTTCCACTGAGTACAGCTCTCTCCAGAACATTCTGTGCTTGTAATCATCTTTGGGTGCATAAAGGTATGTATTCAGTCCCCATTTCTGCTGCCTGTAAAACGCAATGATGTGCAAAAAATCAATAAAAAACTCAAATTATCTGGCTATGGCATTAATATTTGCAATATTTATATCTGCAAATTTCCCCACTGTGGGACGAATAAAGGTTTATCTTATCTTATCTTAATATTATTTGATTAACATGCGTGCTTATTTAGTTCACATATTTCATCGTACCTTCTGAACAACTCTTTCCTCTGCTCCATTGTCCATGGTCGACCGTAAAAACCTGCATCAGCAAACAATACATTTAGTTTCCATGCAATCTGATAATCAAATATATTTCCTGTGGACAGTGAGCTGCTTGACTGCAACAGCTAACAATTTGCCCCCAGGTGTAGGCTGGGCTGGAAATGTCTTTAGACGTGCAATTTTAGCTTATTTAGACGTTTTTCTGCATTTATCAATAAATCATTTTGCCTATGAATCACCAAACAGTATGAAGAATTGCCATCTTAAATTCATTTATGAGAGGCCAATACGTAGTCTTAATTTTTCTTATTTAGTCTGATCAGAAGCCAAAGCCCACAAAATCAACAATTTACAATATGACACTAACCAAAGCAATTGCTAATTACTGTTCATCTTAAACATCAATTCAACGATTAGATTGTAACAGACTTCTGACAATGATGATTTATAACCTGCATACATGATTAATTCAGTTGGCTTTTAACATATGACTTACACGTTTTTTGTGTTTTTTAAATTCCCAATCGATTTCTGACTATTGATTTCCGAGTGTTATCCAAATGAAAACCAGTCTAATGACTTGTATTTCCAACTGATAGCAATAATCTCCTCCCCCGGAAAAGCTGAACTGATGCGGTATTTTGATGCCCTAATTATGGTTACTCGCACATCACAACAGGATCAAATGACACAATTGATCGTTTTCGGACTATATTCAAGATTAAAATTACCTTCCACGACTCCACTTATGAATTTTCTGTGGCCTGTCGGTTCCACTGCAATGCCGGACTCCTCCACCGGGCCGGGGGCCTCGGCACAAGCCTCTCCGGAGACTGGGCTGGGGCTCTGCTCCACGTCCACCGGAGGAGTCTCCAGCGCCTTGTCTTTCTGAACCATTGTTGTAGATTTCTCTGATTCCTCCGCGTTAGTACCGATTATTTGTAAACGTAGCTTATTAGACAAATTAAACAAGTCAAACCTGGAGGAAATAAATCGTCACTGTCTGCCAAACGTTTGCTAACATTCGCTCGTATTCCTATTAGCCAGTCTATCAAAGTTGTCGAAAATTTAGCCACCGCTTCTACAATATGTAACGAAAATACTATCAGGTGGTAGAAGACAACATGTGTGTTAGTTAATATATAAAGAAAAACAATACGTCGGTTCGTTTTTCTTCGATCATGTTCTTCTCTTTATGGCAGATTTGCCCTGGTTTTCGTTGGTTCTTCCTGTTTACACCGAGTGCGCATGCTCACAGGACTAGATTAAACCAGTTAAAACTAGATCTGCGTGACAAAACAGCGCAAAGATGTCACCGAGGCAAAGAGATAGATGACATCGCTGCTGCCAGCGCCAAACACGAACACGTAGCTAACATTATTAAAGATAAAATGGTCTGTTTTCGTAGCCATAAAATAGCCTCTAACTGGCAATTGGTTTATAGAATCAAATGACAGTATTTTCATTTGCACAAAAAGTCTTAATTGCGATAAATGGTTAGAAAACAATGAGGGAAAAATACTCGGTCCGCTTTATTTGTAGTTCTTCAGAGCAATAATCTTCCTGCTGAAATATTAAAGAGCTGGTTAATAATTGTCGGCTAAATTCTTAAACTTGCAGCACAAGTTGAGAAAACGTCCATTGACTGGCTCCGTTCAGTGATTGTGTTGAATATCTCGACAGTTTTGTACCATCTTGAGATTCCAGTCCATATTAGGAATGCAGCTGAGCTCCGGCACACATTCACAGGGGGAGGGCGCTGCTCGTCTGTTATGATCCGAGTCTGTCAGCAAAACATACTCTTTGTTCCAAATCACCAGCATATATTCAATGTGTGTTTTGTCATAATTACCCAGAACTAATACAGAAAGTAGCTCATGTAAAGAAAACATAATGTGCATTGGTTAAAAGCTGGTGCATGTTATATAAGGAACCTGACACAGTAGGAAAATCACAGGTGTTATTAATGTCATTAAAGATTAAAGATGTGCTGTTGTGCTTTTTATGTCTGCAACACAGTATTATGATCCTTTTTATTAGCAAAATTTAACATTCACATAATTTCATGACAAAACCTATTTAAAATTTGTAATTAATACATATGAACAATTCAGCACTCTGCAAACCCCAAAGTCTTAAACTCTCATTGAGTGTGACCTTTCTTCATTATTTATTTAGCCCTTAATCCTTCATCCTTGTTCAATTTTGCAATAAAATAAGAGATAAGTGTTCTATTGAAGTGTCCCAATAAGCCATGGCAGTAGTGTGATGGTGAGTCAGTCAGACCTTTTTGGCAGGTCATTGCAGGAAAAGCACAGGTGTAAGTAATGAGATCAATGAGTGCATTCTTTTTAGATGAGCCATTTCCAGGGCTCGGATATTTTGCATGCTGGCTCACTGGGACACTTAATGGAGCAGAGTAACAAAATTAGTTTCACCTGTGCGTTTCCTGCTATGACAAGTCAAAAAGTCTGCCAGGAAAGATGTCCATCGGCAAAGCAGCAAGATTAAATTCAGCCTTTATTCCAATATTTAGACCTATGCTTTACTTTGGACATGTCAAAATGTCTATTATTAAAAAAAAAAAACCATTACCTCTCTAACAAATGACTTAGTGTTTTCAAAGAGGATAATTTAAAAAAAAAATGCAGACAGGTGAGTTGGAATGAAAGACAAACAGTATTTCAAGTTCTTTTTTTTTTTATTTAGGCTTGCAGTACATTCAAATGTATTACAACCTTTCCCAGTAATTAGGGAGTTCCTTTCCACTTAACCTTTCCTCTTTTAAAAATGATTCTCTCCATACAATTCAAATTTGATTTAACATTTAAATAAACTTTAAAAATTATTTTATTTTACTTATTCCATTTTTTTTCCTTTTCCTACTTTCATTACAAATCTTCACTTCAATAGAAGGTGTTAGCTTGCACAAACAAAATAAAAACAAAACAAAATTATGCAAAGGTAATGCAACAACTAAAATGTAAAGACAGTGTTGCAGGTGAGGAGCCAAGCGTTGGCTCTGAGGTAAGTGTCAGCGGCTTCCTTCTGCAGGCCTCCTGTTACCTCTTCAGATTCTGCTGGGCCTGCTTCAGTAAAGTGTCAAAGTCTAGTGCATGAAACTTGCCTTTCACGGGCAATGGATCGTACTCTCTACTCGAATCTGAAAAGAGAAGGACACACCAAGTCAGCATAGCATTAAAATAAAGGCACGAGGACAGCAGAACATACTGCATTTGGGTTGGAACAATGTCATAAGACTGATCTGACTCTTGAAACCACAGCTGTACCCAGGATTTTATAAATACTAGTCATGAGTTGAAATTCCCCCGGCAAAACCAATTTCATCAAATTTTTGACTCCCCACCAAAGGCAATAAACTTTAGGATGAAATTCTGTTGTTTCAAAACTTTCTCCACACTCCAAGGAATGCAATTCTGGTAGAGAACAATTCCTTTATTTCATACAAATTGTATGATTTTTTGCCAGAAAAAGCCCCTAAAGTCAAATTGAGCAAAAAGAAAAAACCCCATCAGAATCAACAGTAAAAAAAAAAATGATCATGTATAACTTGTGTGTAATGTAATATGTCAAAACAGGTCAGGTCAATAAAACCCTCCACGTTCATAAAATCAATACAGAGGACACGACCTACATTGAGTGCTATAGTCCTGCCAGCAAGCCATGAAAGAGACTTGGTGGTGACTTTGCATGAAAGCCAAACAATAAACATTTAACATCCTGCATCTAAATGTATAACTTTGATAATCGTGTAAAAAACCAAGCAACTAACACATTAAAAATGACAGTATGTAACAGCAAGTGATTTGCCAAGTTTCTGAGTTATTGGCTCCAGTTCACAAAGCACAGCAGCGCTCAGTTGCATTTAGCTTGTGGTGAACACAGCATGAACTGCAGCCAATCTTCTGCAAACCACATCAGTACTATTTGGATAAACCAACAGCCCTCTGGATAATAGCTACAGGAACTTTTGTTGGGTCTTTTAATTTATGCATACCCAGGTCAGCATAGCTGGTCTGGCAGAACTGTCTCCTTCCACCAAAACAGAGATCAAATGGCAGCTCATCAGGCTGGCGCAGTTTGCTTCCATTCTCGATGGCCATGAAAGCATCCTTGTTGTCATAATAAGTCACAAACCCATAGTTGTCCCTGTGACAGATAAGAGAAAAACATCAGCTTGTATTCATTTTCAGCTGGGCAGAGGTCCAGTGAAGGTCAGAACACGTCTTGTACATAGTTTTGAGCTGTGACTTGCTTTTAAAAGAGCGACCTGGGAGAGTTTCCAGGAGGCCCCAGTTATGAACAAGCCTGAATTCACTTTAGCACTGTAGCTTGGCCTAAGAGGTCATAGACAAGACCAAAAAGGTTCAAAGACAGTGCAATGTGCTCACATTATAGCCTAAGTAGTAAAAAAGTAAACCATGTAGAGAAAGTTATGCAGGTAAAATACTAACTGTTAATGGACTCACCCGTGGTCTCTAAAGTGCAGGGTGCAGTCTTCAATCTCGCCAAATAAAGAGAAGCGCTCTTTAAGTTCTTTTTGGGTCATCGTTCCCCGAATTCGACCCACGTAAACAACCCGACGCTCCTCCTGTGAGAACAAAGTAGTGCATCAGATGATTCACACATCTACACATTTACAATATCTGAACTGTTTTGCTTTGAGAGATGTCCTCATTAAAATTAACTTACGATGGCTTTCTCCTTGCATTTCTTCAGGGCCTCCATGTTTGGCTTTGCACTGTGACTGTAGCTGGGCCTACATGAAGATAAGATGAAGTCACTTTAGTCTTACCAATTGTCAAAGCATTGCTATAAAACCCATGTCTTGACAAGCACCCAGATGCATGGGTGCAGCATGATTCATATACTGTACCTGCACAATCTTCTGCTTCTACTCCACTGTTCTTGCCTCTGAGGGGATCTGGACCGCGACCTCGATCGACTCCAAGAGCCAGAGCGAGAGGAGGAATACGAGTATCTCCTCCTCCTGGGAGGGGAGCGGGACACAGAGGGAGAGGATCGAGAGGAGGAACGGGATGAGGAGCTGGAACTACTCCCAGAATGACGGCGACGATACCTAGAGAGGAAATATGAGGGAAGACCAGTGATCAGAAAAAGAAATGGAAACAGAATGCTGCATGACCATAAGACATCTTGACTGAGGGCCTAACCTTTTCCTAGATGGAGAGTGTGATCTAGACCGAGATCTAGAGGAATGGGAGCTTGACTCTGAGCTGCTGGACATGGGGCTGGGAGAACGATGGGATCTTCTTTTTCTAGACCGGCCTCCAGTCCTCTCTTTGGGACTAGATCTGGGGCTGGGTGTGCGAGAAGCAGCATGTCGACGATAGGACTGTCCAAAAGGCCCTCTCCTGGGGCTTCCTTCTTCAACACTGGCATCAGTCTCCTCTCGAGCAGGTGAAGCGTCAGGAGTCTCCAGAACAGAGCTTCTCTCCACCCCATCAGTCCTGTCATCCAGGAGCTCTGTCAATGGAAAATCTTGTGTTTTGGTTGTAAGCACTGCGTTTGTGGTAGACTGGGCAGATGATACTGGGACAGCTGGGGGTGTTCGTGTAGTGGTTGCGGTGGGCTTGATGGGTTTAATAGTGATAAAAGATTGCTGTTTGACATTCCAGCGCTTGCCTGGCTCTCCAGTGCCTTTTTGGGGGAGGCAATAGTCATGGTCCATGCATGCCACCTCAGGGGCAACAGTGGCGGCAGCAGGAGTGGGTTTGCTGCGGGACCTGACTGAGGGCAGAGGCCGTGCCTCTATCTGGATCACCTTAGAGGGGCTCGACTTGGAGGCCTCAGCGGCCTTGCTCTTCCCCAGCAGGGCCACGGGGGCCAGTGGTCTCCACATCTGGTGGGGTGGTGTGGCTGGAGGAGTCAGAGCTGAAGGAAAAAAAGTGCATTACAATTATATCCAGTTGGCCATCCGTGTTGCAAGGTACTGAATCTGCGATCATGATGTACTATTTTAGATAATATCTAATAGTTGTGCTTTTTTTTTTAATGCTACAAGCATTCAGAGCAGATGCCAAACAAGGACAGAATAACATGGAATCACTTGAATTTATAAATGTGCAACTTTATAATGATAAAAATCTAAAAAGTCACTTCACTTTTTCCTTGTGTTGTTTTAATGGTTGAACTTAATGGACTCGTCTTAAAATCAAAGTCAAAAATGCTGAATTACCTGCAGTACTTGAGAGGTCATTAGCTCTCACACGCTCCACAACTGTTTTCTCTGGAACCAACTCAACACTGCAAAGGGAGCACAAGAGTCTGTTAGTATATCACAGGTAAATAGTGTTGCTGCCTCCTCAGTTTGACTTTGGATTCGAAGGCAGCCAAGTCCAGACTATGGCCACACAAAAGCAGGGTTTGCGGTAGGTCTTGGTGTGTGTCACCTCCACACAAACACACGCACACATACAAACACACAGCATTTTCAGAGAAACCATGACTCCATCACTCACACAGAGCAGCTTGAGGGCTGTAGGGTAACTCACCTAGAGTTTCCTACAGCTGCTGCTCTACCAGAGACCTCCGGCACACATTGCTCCTCTTTGGCTAAAGAGAGAAGGAACAAGGAAATAAGTGCATCAGCACAGGGAACAACAACATACAGAGAAAAACAACACCCACAAAAATAAATGTAAAATTGTGTAGATACAAATTCTGTTTGACCAACTTAGGATGGACTTTACAACCTGCAGCATGTCAGGTGTTAATGCAGTGTATTGTGGGTTTACTCTCCTAATATCAGTGCACAGTGTTTCTTCCATGGGAACTCTCCAAATAGTCAGCAGCTACATTAGCCATAGCGCACAGTATGATGGTTCAATAACAAATCCACTGACATGAGTAATGGCACATAGAGTCCAGCCACTTGTTAGGGGCTTGTATATCCACCCAAACAAAGACAGCAGGGCGAGAGTTAAATGGATTTGCGGACAGGGCAGAATTCCAGTAGCTGAACAGACAAGAGCACAAAGCAGCTTCACTGCCCCCCCACAGCACTCATCTCTTAAAGGGCACGGTTTCAGGAAAAAAACAAAACACCCTGCCATTATGACAATGTCAGAAGTCCCCCACAATCTTTGACCGTTAAACATACTTCTCTAGGAGGATCAGATAAACTTCAAGTTCACATTGAACAGCCCAATAATATCTTTGCTACGTGGTCACTCTTGTCGGACTATGACCTCAGAAGTGGCCTTCTTATACGCCGTTGGTCAAAAATATAAAGGAATGGTGATTTGACTTCACTGAGATGATAATAGTGCACTTGCTATGGTCAATTAAGTTCTTAAATAGGTGCTTGCTATTCAAGTCTTTTAATCAAAAGTCCTCCTGCCCACTAAACCACTACTGTTAACCAAGATAGTGCTGCAGTGTTGTATGCCACTTCCTGCCATTACGAAACCAGGAAAACTGATACCCTGACTACATTTAGCTTGGTACTACAGCCTGTGACCCACTAAGAGAGTGGTTAGTACACCCATCCATGTGCCAGAAATGAAGTATGACAAAAATAAACTTTGTGTCTAACATTGTCAAACACGAAGAGCACTTCCTTCAGACAGATTACAGTAACAATCTACCATTATTGTTTACCTTGAGTTTCCTCAAACTGCTCTAGCAAGCTGGTCAGATCAGCAGCTTCAATACCTACAAAAAAGATCATATCATGTCAAACAAAACACATAATATAATTGTACTTATTTAACCATTAATTATACAGGTATGGTAGCTGAGAATAAATGCTTTTATACACAAATAAGAAAAAAACAAGATATGGGCTCAATTAATGGGGTGACCATCAAATGCTGTAATGTGCATTTGTTCAGAACAAAACATGCTTTCAATCAAATAGAAGAAAGATATGGAAATGAAATAGTCATTACTTTCTTTAACAAAACTAAAATGTTAGCCTTCAACTTTAAAGCTCACCTATCTCACTGGTGAAGGCCTCGATCAGCTCCTGTGTGGGGCTCTTTGCACTTTGAGGTTTCACTGCTGTAGTGGGTTTGTCTTTAGTTTCAAGCACAACAGGTTCCGCTTTTAGACTTTGGGAGTCTTTGAGATGAGTAGCACCAACTACTCTAGTACCATTGGCTGTAGGTTTGGAGGACTTGCAATCAGATGTGATGGGGTTTTCCAACAATGTAGGAGCAGTGACCTCAGGCACCTTCTGGAGAACACTGATTTTCTGGGGGGCACTGGGTGCCGACACAATAGCAGCGGTGGGTTTAATGGCCTCTGTAGTGGTTTTAGGACATGTTTTAGTGAGCTCTACAGACTTAGAGGACACAGGCTGAGATTGGGGGCGTTCGTCAGCTCCACCCTTCTCGACTGAAAGTGCAGGAGAACATTTCCTATCTGCTAATGACATGAACTGAGTGTCAGATTTTGAAGAAGACCCAGAGCTCTGAGGCACACAAGGTACTGCAGTGGGGTCTTGCTGTGTGGGTAAACTCCTCAGTGAATTAGGGGCTGGGGTTGAGGGCTTTGAGGATAGAGAAGGTTTTGAAGGTTCAGGTGTTTGCTGGGGTTTAGGAACAGGAGTAGCAGCTGAAACCTTGCTGGATGAGGCTACCATGTAGGCTGGTGGCACCAACAGCGCCTCAGGTGTGGGTGGTGCACACGGTCCCCTCGGCTGCCAGGCAGGTCTGACCTCCATTTCCTTCTTTGTCGCCTGGAGGTTGGGGCGTCGAGGATCCTTGGGGCTGGGGTCAGGCAGGCAGGGAATAGGGGGAAGCTCTTTAGGAAGCTCGGGAAGGCTGGGCCACTTGGTGCTGTTGCTCTTGTCTTGATTTTCTACTGGAGCTGGCTTTTTCTGCTGTCGGAGCCGCCGGTACTCAGCTAGACTGAGTGATTTGGGCTTCGGCTCAGAGACTGCAGGGGCCACAGGTGGGAGGGCCTCACTAACAGGTGGTGTCGCCTGGGGTGTTGTGGGACTAACAGCAGCTGCAGGGCTCTCTGAAGACACTGGGGGCAGGACAGCAGAGGGAGCTGCTGATGACTCTTCCACCTTCTCAGGCGCTGGGACTGGGACTGGCTGTACAGGCATTTCATCGGGCTGTTGGGAGCGAATAGCTGTGGGCGAACAGCTAGGCTGAATCTGCTCAGGGCTTGCATTTAATGGAACCGTTTTCTGTGTGGGTGACACCGATGTGGCAACTTCCACTTTAGTTTTAGGCAATAGTGTTGTAGTGGTGATTTCTCTTTGTGTTTCAGTTTGGCATGAATTTGATTTTTTAGGTTTTATAGAGGAAGAAGCTAGAGTTGAGGCAAGAGGAGCCTTTGGGAGTTTGTGTTTCTTCTCCTCTTTGACTGACCTTTTTTCAGGCTTTTTGGGTGATTCTTGCGCTGTATTTTTTACTGTGCCACTCCTAAGGACCCTTCCCTCCACAGGTTTGGGTTGGCACTGTTCCTTACATTTCTTTTTCTTTTTTCTCCGAGAGGGGCTTTTCTCTCTAATCTCCTCCTTCTGTCTCTTAATGATCATCTCATCTTTTACGTCTGAACATAGGTCTGTTGTCACAGGGGCTGCAACTTTCATTGGAGCCTCGCTGACTGTTACATCTTCATCATCAACAACTATATGCTCTGAACTGTCAGAGGCTACGTCTTCTGCTTCATCTGAAACTTTCTGCTCATTTGCTGAAGACTGCTGTTTGTGTGGCAGAGAGACTGGGAGATCCATGTCTGGGATGGCCAGGATGGGTTCCCCATTTTCCCCCTGGTCCACAACCTCGAGTAAGATGCCTCCTTCGGGCAACATCTGTTCCCCCTCCTCATTCTCCACACAAATGGCCATACAGTATGGGTGCATGTGTCTGACCAAATCCCCCAGGCTAACTGAAACACCATCTTCACCCTCCTGCTCAAAGGTGACAGGAAGAGGGAGGGTCATTCCTTCCCAGTCCAGCAGGTCATTGTCAGGAGATGAATCATGGCTTACTGGGCTAAGAGTAAAGGAGCCATCTTCCTCTTCCTCCCCATCGCTCCTCTGGAGAGAGTCTGCTTGTATCCGGGGGAGGCTCTGGATACAGACAGGGAGACAAATGTCCAGATAAATCCTGAAATCTGTCTCATGTACAAATTTATATACACGTTTTTTGAGTGTGAAAATCTACCTTTCCAGTTGATAAGGGTCTTGTGCTACATAGTCCGTCTTTCTCTGGAGGGGAACGGGACAGACACAGCAATCTCCTGAGCTGGAGTGTGAAAGACAAAAAAGCATAATTCCATTAAAACCTTTTTACATTTGTAGACTTTAACATAATGGGCAAGAAGTATGTTTAGAACCACAGAGGTCGGCAAGTTGTCCATTAACCCCCTTTCACTTCCTCTGCCCCAAGCTCAAAGGCCAGATGGGGGGGACGTTGAGAGTAGGAATCTGAGACACACAGAGTTATGTATGACAGCTGTGCACTAACCGGAGAGTGTTCCCTGCCCTTCTGACCTGACAGCAGGTCTGAGTCAGGCAGTGTGTCAAACGGGGACAGGTTCTCATCATCCACATTGTCCAGGATCTCCGTCAGTGCGGTCAGCAGCGTGGCTTCGCTCTCCTCGTCTAGTCCTTTAGTCTAAAAAAAGACAAGGAGATTAGGTCAATGCACGCACAAAGAGGAGTATAAACAACGATGCTCACACATCAGAGCTCTCTCAGGTTCCTGTAATACATTAGCACAACAATGTGAAATTAGTCTTGCCTCTATTGTTGGTGTGTCCTCAAAGATGGAAAGGATGGAGGGGTCTAAGCAGCTTTGAAGGGTCTCCAGAGTTTCTCCAGAGCTCAGCACAGCAGTCTAGAGAGGGAAAGATACACTGAAGATTTCTTTGGCAAAAACACAACTGACAAAACTGAAAACATAATAAACTACTGTCTGTATACATATACAGCTCACTTAGTTCTATATTATCATGGCAGCAAGCTTAATTTATTAAAAAATGTAATGTATATGTTTTTAGATGTAGGGGTCATTTGGATTCTGGGACTTGTGTCAAAAGATCTGTTCCACAAGGAAAATAATCCTTGTATTATCATACATGCACCACTAGGGTGCATTTCCATCACAACCGGACTGGACTGTGTGTTTTTATTTCCTTTTTATTTTTAAAAAGGACATCCAGCTTCTTGTAGTTCTAGATGTTCTACCGCCTCTGTAACAAAACCAACATTAATCTGTTTAGGTAGTTGCCTAACTTTTTCAAGTGAATCAAATTAAACCAAAAATGTTACTTTAAACCATTAAGGCTTGTCTGTGTAAAAAGTTGGGACAGTGAAACAGGTCAACCTCATTAATATGTTTGATGGTTGGAGGTGGGAGGAAGCCTGAGCTCAAGTCATGCATTAGAAAATGAGAGTGAGAAATGGAAACCCCAGAGGGCAACGGAGGGCACGTGCTTTTAGTTCCAGCTTGAAAAAGAGGAAAACAAAATACCAGAGGCATTTTCTCATGATCTGAAATAAACAAGAACACTGGAGCAAGAACCTGAGATGCAGGAGTCCAACTTGCATTTAATTGAAATAAGTTATAACATCAGAACAAATAAATCAAATACCTAAGCAAATAAATTGTTAAAGAACAGAAAATCCAATGAACACTGGTCGAGTCTGAAATATTTACAACTCAAACACAAGTTTAACACACAAACGTAAAATTAAACCAACAGTTGAAATGTGTCAGATGCCATGAGATGAAGGCTCACTGTGTGTAACAACTCTTCAGATTTGAATCAAATGCATAACTACACTAAGTCCAACACCCACCGCGTCCTACAAGAGCAGACCATTGTTAACACGCACTTTGGTCTAAAATCGCAGTAGTACCTTGTAGTGACCCACGTGTTTCTGTCCACACATGCACACACAGTGCGCAGACATGTTTGATCCTCGCCTCACCCCGTCCAAAGGGAGGCTTCCTACTCAGCCCACGTGTTGCACTACAACAAACCGAGCAGGGCCTCGACATCTCTGCTCCTGTCCGAGATTTTTGATCTACCAACTGATGTGAAACATTTAACCACACCGTGTCACTCCAAACGTTAACAATCTACAGTCAGTTATTAATAAACTCCGTGAAAGTGTGTGTGTAGAGATTCAAATGACTGAGCCTGCTGCGCATGTGCGAAGTCGCCCAACATGTGATTCACCACGACTAAACCACATGTGGATATACACACAGGTTTTGAATGAAGACTTGGGATGCTACTGCGAAGTCAGAGGGAATAATCACGCAGGTGTGTGTGTCTGTGCTGATTTCAGTCATTGTCTGAATATAAAAGAGCTTCATCATTGTGTACATCATCACTGATGACACATGTACTGCAATGTGCTGGCATGGAGCCTATAAACTATCCACACATGAAGGCCAAATTAAGGTGCAGCACCTTCACCAGTGTCAGGATAAAAAGCAGGATACATCCACACTGCAGCGATGATGAAGCTAGCTGATTAGCATCTTGCAGTGTTTGTTACCACGTGTGTATGAATCAGTTGATGAACAGGACACCCAGTACTTTCGCACAAAAACCTACTGATGGGGCTTAAATGCACATAACTTATATTCATTATACATCTGGTGCACATGCCAGATCAACTACCAGTAAAAACACACAGCTGTCACTTCACCTGTTAAACGATTATATATGATAACATTATAAATGTGTCGCCCACTAACTTGCCGGCTAAGCTACACTGACTCACCAGCTAGCATCAACATACAGCTAAAAATACCAGCACATTCAAAATGAAGCATTGTGTGTTATTTAATGAACATACCAAAGAGTCATCTAGCTGTAATCACCACAAAACAGGGAGTACTTCTTTGATTTAAGTTTTACTACTGATACTACAGCTGCATCCACGTGTCACTTTTCCATGCGCAGTGTGCGGCTCGTACACACAACACGCTGTGAACGGCCTCCAGAAACACACACCAAACTAGTAACAGTGGATTCACATGTTAGGAAATAAAGTGCAGAAGGTGTTCTTTACCTCGTCTAGTGTATCCATAGGGAAAAAGTCCATATTGCACGCAGTTAAAGTCTCCTCGCCTGCTCCCCACCGCGCCGCCATCTTGCTTATACACTCCCTGCGCCGACTCGCTTCCGAATGAGAAGTAATGAATCGCGCATTGGAGGAGCCGGCAGGAGACACGTGGTTCAGCATTCCCGGCAAAATGACGTAAAATGACGCAGAGGGGGGGTCAGGGGTTGCATGGCCACGTGTCTGCTGTAGTTCAGTTTGAAACACATCTATGAGTTTTATTTGTGCTGCAAGATGAAAAGGGAAAAAATGCACGAGGGCAAACACACATTGCAGTTGTTTAACTTTTAATCTTTTATAGTGGTGACAATAGCAGAAACAACAAACTATCCAATGACTACAATTACAGTAGTATGAGATACATCAATCCATTTTCTTATCTTATCCTTTGTAGGGTCATAGGGGGCTGGAGCTGAGAGGCGGGGTACACACCCTGGAAAGGTTGTCAGTTCATCACAGGGGTGACACCTACGGAAGAAAAACATGGTCACCCCTGACCCCTGGAGTCATTTGCCATAGAGACAACCATTCATGTTTACATTATCCTAGCATTTCATATTTGACATTTAGAGACACCAGTTAATCTGCATGTCTTTGGATGAGGGAGGAGGCCACACAGACAATGGGAGATGCAAAGGCCCCAAAGAAAGGGGTTGAACCCAGACCCGAGTGGGCAAAACACTACAACACTGTGCTGTGCTGTGATAAACATGACCAGATAAAAAGCAAAAAATATCACCTATAAGGTTCGGTTCATCATCTTTTTACAGTCATGTGAGTCACAGCTGACAGAAAATTAATTTGCAAAAATTTATATAATTGAGCCAAAGCCAAATGCTGGTTCCAGCCTCTCAAATACAATGATATTAATCTTTTCTCTGTTTAATATTATCTTATAAATTGATTGTTTTATAGTTTTTTTTACTGTTGGTTGAACAAAACAAGATATCTGAATATGTCATCTTGGACTGTGGGAACTTGTGATGGGCATTAACTAAACAAATCAAAAAGCTGTAGCTCAGGAGGTAGAGCGGTTGTCCACCAATCGGAAGGTAAGTCGGCTGTTCCATCGGTATGTGAATGTACGTCGCTTTGGATAAAAGAGTCTGTTAAATGAAATTGTAGAATTGTAGAATTGTAAATTGATAATGAAATGAATTGTTACTTGTAGCCCTAATGTGAATTCCAGTCATGCATCATATAATGCTGAAGGTATTGGTGGACAAGTCATATTACAATCGATCTGCAGAAATTCTGTAACATCCCTTTCGCATAGTTTAATGTGGATTATATGCAAATACTCCCTTTTTGTTGTTCTTTAATTATATGCATGTTGATGCTCTGTGGTCCCTTTTGAGGCTGTAGTTTGTGGTGCAGTTGTAAGAGCCTCCATTATAATGAAATATTTGTCTAATGTTTTGTCATTGTCAGTGTTTTGTTATTTACACATATGGAGGTGCAGAACTCTCAGTCACCTTACAATACAATGCAATGCAATACAACAACACGACAGAGTGTTCACAAATCTTCCAGGAATCTGGTAACACAAGAAGGAAACACTGTATGCAAAGCATGCACGCTCTACAACAACACAAACATGCAATGTTATGGGTAATTTCCTCCTTCAGTCTCTGCCATGTGGTGGGAGACGATTGTTATATGGTTTAGAAGTTTAAATGACCTAAATGCAATTCAAATATGTCTACCTGCCTTTATAGTGTGATATTATGACGTGATCTTTTTGTTGTAGTACACATCCTAGTAAGTAACTAAATTATGCAAAGATAAGTTGTTTAGAGGGGAAATTGCACGAATGACATGCTATGATTTCCACTACAGCTGTTGTTATATCTTATGTATGGTAATAATGAATATTCAGGATCAGAGACTTGTAGTTTTACTGTTTAGTTGAGTTTCTGTTAAGGTGCAAAGAAAAGCCAAACTGGACAGGAATACACATTTACAGTGACAAATAATATGTTTTTATTATTATTATTTATATGACTATGTTTACATGTAATTTAATAAAGTCTTCTCAAAGTTCTGTGAGAAACTTAGTATGATGCTGAAAAACACCCCCAAAAATGCAATGAACACAAAAACAACACGAAGGGCTCCCAAATGTTTCTGAGATAAAGATCCAAGGTTCAAAGCAAAAGGTTTAGAGGAAATTATACTTTTTTTTTTTTAGAACAGGTTAATTGGCCGTGCTTACACTCTAGTTTCTCAGTTCTTTTCCATCTGTCTGGCATTTCTGCTCCCACAGTTTGAGTCTAATTGCTTGTACTTTCAATGACCGTGGAAAATGGGAAGTAAGGAGTGCTCTTCAGGACTGGAGGACTCTCGTGTTGTTCTGTGGATGAGAAAAACACCATTTATGTGGAGACTGTTTCCACTTTAGACTGAGGTGTATTTTGTGCCACGGTTTAAAGACAAATCTCTTCTGACAAGAAATTTGTTAACATTTTCTAATTTTTCTGTCGGGTCTCACAATGGCAGTCATGAATTTTAATGAACAACATGTTTGCACTGTTTATGTTTCAAACTGTGTCCTGCTGTTTTGTACATCTGTTCTTAAATTCTGTTAATATTTTATGAGGGGTACATTTAATGGAAGCGTTGCATTAAAAAGTGCATATATTTCTAGGCTACATGAACTCAATCACTATTTTTTTTGTGTACTTACAAAATACCAAATTTCCAGGTCATATTAGGACAAGGCTATGAAACCTTTGAGGAAATGTTTTTCTTCTTGCAGAAGAAAAGTTCATTTAAAAAGAAGCCTCCTTCGTGCAATGTAATGCACAAGGGGTTTTAATGCTACAGCCTGACATGGTCTGGCGTGACCAGCATCTTATCGTGGCCAGTGTTAGTAGATACTGACTTCATGCCTCCTTTTTAAACGCTTACCATTATCCTGTAATTATAACTTGCGGCCCCAGGGGGCGCCGTTCAGCAAAAGTCATATTGGCTCTCTGTATCCCTCTGAACCCCAGAACACACCGGCAGGTTTGAAAGGCATGTTTTCTTTTTGTAAAAATCGCCAAAATGACATATGATATAGAGACAGAAACTTTAACAACAGAAATTATCTTCGGATTTTCAAATTTCAAATTTCATTTAAACGACTCATGCTATGAATGCTTTACTCAGGAAAAACAACTACATTTAAACTCAAAATAGTGATATTTCATCAAAACCACTTTATTCTACATGTCTCATTTAATATTCCGCAGAAACGAAACCATGTGCACCAACCAGATCCTGTGAAAACATGAATTTCTGAAGAAGCCATGAAAGAGTGGGCTGAGACCTCCAGTCACGTGACAACAGGTCAGAAGTCGCCTGACCTGCGGGTTGTGTTCAGGTGCAGAGGAGAAGACAAAACAAATGCTTTGTACAGGTGGTAAAAATGTACATAGTTAAATATCTAATAGCATATGGAGCCTCACCCTCCTTTTTTCCAATATTGGTAACACTTGCTCTTGGAAAAATGTTGTAGGCCTACATATAATTTTTTCCTTTATATTTTATGATTTAAAGCATTATATCTGTGCTATATGTTTAATGCACAGGGATTTTTAAGTTCTCCTCACTTCTAGCCATCACTGTGCTCTTTTCATACAGGTGCAGGATTTTATGCAGTGAAAACACTAGCCTGCAGTGAGTCCAAATGTGACAGGAGCAAAAAGAAGAAGCTGACTGAGGTTTTACAGGAGTCAGTGGACGACTGGAGGACGATCAAGGAGGCCATTTACATCCATCACAAAAGACCATTTTTGTCCAGAGACAGATATTACAATCTCCCCTCATGTACGACAAGCGGTTGAGGAGATGACACCTGAGCAAACTGCACTAGCTGATGAAGACTTTGAGAGGTGGTTAAAGCTCTGGAAAAAGCTAGTAAATGGATCTTGAATTAAGATTTTATTCACTCAAACCCTTATTTTCTGGTTTGGACCAGATAGTATAACACAAACCCTTTAGAGTAACATGCCTAAAATGAAATTTGCACAAGGCCATTATGAAAACTAGGACTAACCAAACATCACACTGAGAAGAAAAAATGTTTTCTCTCAGAACTGTGGAGGTAAATTATATAAAGGACATAGATGGACCTCTTGTTACTGGGTGTAATACATGAAGGAAAGGTGTGATGAGTGAACAAGAAGACAGGCTGTGAAACACAGAGGTGAGGATTAAATTGGGTCAAATAGAAAAGTGGGGGTGATGCATTCCTCAGTGTAGGATCAGTGCTGCATGGCACAGAAAAGCCATAGGCAATTCCCGGGGTCCCACAGGCAGAAATGGATTAGAGGTGAGCCCAGCCACGCGCACACACACACACACACACACCATGGTCTTCCATTGTGGGTTACCACTTTGTCTACGTCTCTCTTTTACATGCAATATGTCATTTACTCTCAGCTGTGTGTGCTTTCTTCTCTCTCTGCCATTTGTAAAGTTTTGAAATCTGTCAACATCCTCCAAGAGTTTCCTCACTGTGGCAGAGCTCTTCAGCAAACTCATCCACGCGTTACGGTAAATTTGAAAAAGCATCCTTGTTACCGAGCAGTCTCAAAACAACAGACTTGCCAGGTTACAGACCCACTGCGGCGTACTTCTGTGTCTGCGTGCTGTATTTGTTTTCTGGCGTCAATCCAGGAATCCCTTAGGCAACAATAAGAAAGTCTCACTTATCAATTTTGTCCCATGCTGCATTTTATGTGAACATGACTTTCCTGAAGAACACGACCATTTTAGTTATGTGCCTTATAACATTTATATAAAAATATAAGTAATGTTCGTTTAGTAGTTGGATTCACCAGCAAGGATTCACTCGGCACCTCCTCAAAGTATCCTTGAGACTCTTAAATAGCTCCTGATGGGTGTGGTTGTACGGGAAAAAATGCACATCACTTTAGACAAAAGCATGTGCTATGGCTGTAGCAGTGATTCAGGTTGAACAAGAAGTGAACAAGAAGTGCATGTCATGTCAATGAGGAAAGTTTTACATTCAGTACTTTCTTTCTTCTAGTTCTTTGGTTTTAGTTTTCTCCTCCTGCAGTTTTGGGCAAGTTGTATATCTCTGTCTATATTCTGTCTCAAATCATTGTGTTTGCAGTGTTTCACATTATCCTGTAATTTATGTTGCAAGAGGATCAAGAGTAATCTGCATGATTAGACACAATATTTAACACAAAAGCAACTTATTCTTTTCCCGGCGCTTCCCCTCTGTTCCTTTCTACAGTCACAGCAGAATGAACTTGTGCTTCCTTGGTTCCTGTTCCCCGAATAGTGTGAGACTCAACTGGCCCAAACGGTCTGCTTCTCATTACCTGCCATGTCCTAATGAGCTCATATTTCCTCTGCAGCTTTTCCTCCACTATATCACAGGCTGCGTACTGTACATCTGTGGGAGCTGAAAGACTGAGGAGCTCGTCTGTGTGTGAGAGACGGAGGAAGACAGGAACACACCACTGTGCCCCAACACACTTCCTAACTGCTACCTACCGCTGCTCTGCCGTTGCCATGGATACAGTGCCCTCTCCCCCCCACCCCGTCTCCCCCTCTCTCTCTCTCCCCCTCTCTCCTCTCTCTCTCTGTGGGTATGGAGGGATGGGGCTGGAGAGGAGTGAGGAGAGGAGAAGTGACTCTGGCTCTGCGTCATATTCATACCAGTGCAGCTGAGAGCAGCCCCCCCTTTTCCCCCTCATCCTCCTCCTCTTTCCTTCCTTCCTTCCCTCCTTCCTTCCTTCTCATCATCCAATTTGCACACTGCTAGACCCCCCCCCCTCCATTTGTGTCTCCTATCTGCATCTGCTCATCACAGTCTCTCTCTCTCTCTCTCTCTCTCTCTCTGCTGGCGCAGCTTGCTTTCCTCTGCGTGGCTGACCCGGGCGGACTTTTCCAAGCGAGCGTAGGCGCAGAAGAAAGACAAAGGTAAGCGCTGAGATGGAGGATGTTTAAGACTGTTTGTCTGTGTGAGAGAGAGAGAGAGTGTGGAGAAAAGAAAAGGAGAGGAGAAGTGTGTGGGGGGGCACAGAACAGCTGCAAGACAAAAGACTGAGAGGTAAGCATTGATGGCATGAACTCACCTGAGATAACAAGTGTGCCACCAGGTGCCTTTTAAACATTTTGTTAGGAATTTAGGAAGAAGCAAGGTTGTCAGTGCATGTGAGCAAGTGCTTGTCTGCTGTCAGAGGACAACATAGTGAGAGTGTAAATGTGCACCTCAGTCATCCAGGCAGTAAGTGTGTGTTTATGTGCAGGCACTTTGCTGTCTGTCATATAATGTTATGGAACTGCTGCTGCTGCATGTTCCCACAGTGCAACTTCATTATTCACAGAGAGCTTTTTGAGCGATGTTTGGATGTGTTGACAGAGCGGGAATCTCTGTATCTGCAAGAGTAGGAGAGCGAGAGGAAGAGAGAGAGCATGCCTGACTGTGCATCAGTGGTGAAGTGTTCAGCTTCAAAGCCTAATCGCTCCTGGAAACAGAAGCCATTTCCCAAATCACATTCACGCACCCCTCCTCTGTTGCTCCTCTCTTGCTCTCATCTCTTGTGTTCCTCTCTCTTGCAGTGTTGGGGATTGCCTCTCTCTATCTCTCATATCTGCCTTTGTTCAGAGTTCACCATTTTACAGTAGCAGAATCTTCTGTAAATGTCAAACCCACAGATCGCGACCTACAAGGCGCACAAAGGAGCAAACGGTGACAGAATAGCAGCGAGAGATGAGAGGACTCCAAGAGAGACACAGACCTTGTTGAACAGAGAGAGACAAAAAAGTGTGTGAAGGGGAAATGAAAAGATGGGGGAGAAGACAAGTAAGGGGAAGAGAAGAGGAGGCCCGCAGGGTTATTCATTGTGTCTCGGTCCTGAGAACAGTGTCTGACACTATGTATGACATTTGACTGTGATGCCTCTGCCAGTGCGCTGGTGTGTGGGGAATGTGCCTGTCGTTTCAGTGGAGACAGTTGTTTGTCTTTTGTTAGTTTATTGGTTGTGAGTGACAGACAACAGAGATCAGAGGGTTGTTAAACTAGGCTTCAACTCACTTGGGGGGCTTCTTTAGTGCAGGAGATACATGGATATAATAGACCAGTGGTTTGATGTTCCCGCACAGGCCTATCAGATGAACCAAAGTGCCCCTTCATACACACATGCTGTTATATATTTGCAAAATCGGTCACATTACAAATATGGTATAATATAAGCAGATGGTATTTAACACTATTAATTATATGAAAGTGGATATTGTTATTTTTGTCATACAATTTAAGAACTGTCAGGTTTGCATTTGTATGACGACAACTTGGATTGACAGAAGTTGGGCATAATTTTACTTTGTTTATCCTCTATTTTTTAGCTTTCTAACAATTTTTCAATTCAGCCATTTATCCATTACTTCTAACTAATTATTCCAACTGTTTATCTATCATATTTAAGTACTTTGACCATTTATTCATTACTTTAGTATTTCAATCATCCATCATGTTTACCCATTTATTCATTCGTTTGTTTCCAACCATTAATCCAGTATTTTTTTTTTTAGCTATTTCAACTGTTTATCTATTACTTTCAGATAACTGTTTAGACTTCTCTGCCCAGTACATGTAGTGTTTCCAAGAACCGCCTGGCAACTGCACCTCCTGTGGTACCATTTTTTGGGAGTCACTGTATTAGACTGTGCTGTACATGTATGTTTGTATTTCTTGCCGAAGACAGAAGTTTCTTTAACCATTATCTGTTTTCACTTTTCCTTGCATTCATTCACAATGACTAAATGATACAGTCTGTTATCCATCTGACAGGATCAGGTACACGAGCAACAAAGACATCCAGCTCATGGGAGTCAGTTATGTGCTTGTGTGTTTGTGTAGCGAAGTGTGAGATTATGAGATTATTGGCTCGGAGAACGGGCTCGCTCGAGCCAAGAGAAGTTATGGGATGAACGGAAAGGGAAACCAGAGACGTGGAGGAGGGAGAGGAAATGAAACAAAATCACATCAAGCCACGTCAAGCTGCAGAAAGGTCAAGGTAATATCAACAGGGTGAGGAGATTAAATTGACAGAGTGAGGTAAGATTAAAAAGCGAGAAAAGAGTAGAAAAGAGAGAGAAGAGGCAGAGGCTGCTGGGCAAACAGTCTGCAGTTGAGTCAGACTGTTTACATGCAGCTCCTGTTGGGTGTGAGCGTGTGCACATTTGCACATGCACGTTCTTCCTGCCTCCCATGGGTCTCCAGTGTCCCTGCGCTCCAGGTGGGCTTTGCATTTTTAATCGATACTGTCTGTAGTGATTAACACCAGTCTTTTCTCGGCAGCGGAAAAACAGAAGGAAGTAGTGAGAGAGGGAGACAGAAAGAGAGATGGAAATCTGTCATACACGAGGCAGGGTGTGTGAGTGAGTGTGTGTGTGTGTGTGTGTGTGTGTGTGTGTGTGTTTGTTTGGCAGTAATGACCCTCTGCCTCTGGGCTCCTACTGAGTATGTTTATCTCCCACAGCAGCATAGGGCAAAAATGGACGATGCATCACTGCCACACACACACACACACACACACACACAACATGTGCATTTTCTCCTTTTCCTCTCCTTTGCTCTAATTGCCTCCCTCCTGCATTCTCCCTTCCGCACACACACACACACACACTCCCTTACTTCATTCCATGTAACTTACTCCAGTCTCACACGCCGTAAAGGCTCTTTCTTCCTATTTCACTCGTCTCTCATTTTCCCTCCCACTTGTGTTGCAATATGCCTATTAATGATGCAGCTAGAGCACCACTGCCAACTTCCTGCCTCTGACAGAGAGAGAGGAGTGTAGTTGTGGTGTACATGCCCTGCTTTGTACCACTCCCTCTAATCTCTCCACCCCTCTGTCCGTGTTGTTTTCCTCAGAGTTAGCCCATGCGAGCGGTGTGTGGACTGAGTGCAGCTGTTTCGTTCCGAGCAGAGCCCAACATGTGAGAAGATGTCTGTTGGAGGTTGTGCTTGTCCCGGTGAGTGCCTGCTCTCGCTCTTTCTCTCACTCTGCCTCTCTTCTCCCTCTTTCTGTGCTCAGTGGTGCTGTCAGAGCGATGACTTATGTAAAAGTGCTGCAAAGCTGCCTAGGGCCAGCTGTGTGAGTTTGTGCGTGCACGCATGAGTGTGTGTGTGTGTGTGTGTGTGTGTGTGTGTGTGTGTGTGTGTGAGTGTGGGTTGGTGAAGCCATGCTACACTCTCAACACATGTCCTAAAACAAGGTTATAGACTGAGGCTACCACACTTTTGGATTGAGTTGTTCAGCAGACCCTCTCAGTCACGCTAGCTTGCTGTGCAGCAGATCAATGGCTCTTTGAGTGTTGCCACATACACAGACACTGACATATCAATAAGTACTTCTGTTCACTCTTTTCTGCAGCTTTGTCTGACCATTGTAGGTCTGCTTCTTGATTATTTCTGCTCTCATATGTTTACAGAAGTTGATGGAAATCACTGTTCACAGGAATTGTTTTTCATATTTGTCCCATGGGTCAGAAGTGAGCGAGACAAAAGTACTTTCAGTTACTCACTGCAATTGGTTTAAAGCTAGTCTGTGTTGATGAGTTTAAACCAGAGTTTAATGAAGGTACTTAGGAAGATTTAACTAAGAGTTGAATTTGCTTGGAGCTCAGCTGCTGTTTGGATTATTAGACAGCTCTTTGTCATTGTGACTTTGCATTTTGCATTCCTGCATATTTTCATTCTTTGCACAGTTGTTTTGCTTGGCTATAACCTGAAACCAAAATTCTTGAGCTTTAAATAAAGGTTATGTAAAAAAAATGGTTTGCTGCCATTATCATGGTGTCTTACTGGTGTTCAGTTTCCATACTCTGCTCTTATGCTTCAGTGTCAGAGCAAGAGGAGGGAAATCGAGTGCTGTCTGCACATGTCAGTCTTTGGCAAGCAAAATGTTTTGGCACTTTTTTATCAAGTAGATCTTATAATCTGTTGTCTCCCATAGAGTGTGTGATCCTTTTTTGACTTTGGAGCAATTTCTCTTTAACGGTACCCTGGTGAGAGCAGGCGGGCCACAGAGACGGTTGCCTTGTGCACAGTGAAAGCCTCACAGTGCCAGGGGACGGGCTCCGTGCAGCACGAGGGAGCAAGTAACAGATAGAAATTGAATCGTAGCATCTGCTCAGGGGGATCTCAGAGAGGACAGATTGAATTAGGGTGTCAGTATCATTTTAATGGGGCTGCTCTGATTCATCGGTAGTCGGCTATCAGATGGAATAAAATCAGAGAGGCCTCCTCTTGATGTTCTCTTCTCAGATCTTTTCTCTTCTCCACTATCTCGCTTCCTCACTCTCTGCTGTAGTTTTCCAGTATCTCTGCCTCCTTCGCTCGCTCAGACTTTACTGTGGAGCAGAAACTTTTAATGACATCCACATGTTTTTGAAGGATGTACTGTGAAAGGGCTCGAAACCAGAGAGATCCGCCATGCACCGACATTCAAACGTTTACAGGTTTACATATGCAGGCATGCGTGCAAATGTACAGCATGCACACACTCATACGTCATCATGAGGAGCCTGCTAGGACAAGTTTAGGCTGGTGGATCTCTCAGATAACCACAGAGCAACATTGATCGACACCGGTTTGCAGTTTCTCTCTCCCTCTGTGTGCGCACGCTGTAAATCATTATATTTGAAGGCTGGTTTGTTTACATTCTTCTACGATGGTGGATGGAAGATCCTCCCCATCCTTTGTATGTGAACCTGCATTGGAAAAACAAATGTTCTTTCATTCTAACATTGCTTACTCTCTTTATAACCAGGTCTTTGTTTTGTTATTGGGTCAGAGTATTTTAGAATAAAGGCATTTGAACTGAGCATATTTGCATGTGACAGAATGTGAGCCATAATAAAGGACAGACTTCTGCTGTCTGTCTAGTTCATTGACAACGCTGTGACATCCTGCTGTTGTTGTGACTTTGCTGTGAATCAGCCTTTTTAAGGCTTTGTTCCCCACATGAAGGAGATCCGTCCTAACACAGTGGAGCCAATCACATCCTTTGTTCAGACTAAATGGTAAAAATAGATTGCCTGTGAGCTGAAGATACCCCCCCTCTCTCCACTCTCACATGCACCCATGCGCTCCCCTCTGCTCGCCACTCTCTCCGTCTCTCACCCATCTCACTCTAACCCCTCCCTCCCATTTCTGCCTTCCTCATCTCACTCTTTCCCCCTCTTCCTCTTTCCCCCTCTGTCACTCCCGCATCCCTCGCTCGCTGCCTTTTTGCAGTAACAGTAGTGTTACCTCATGCAGAAAGTCACATGGCTCCTGATTGGAGAAAAGTGACTTAAAGCAGAGCCAAGATGGCAGCCAAACAGCCAGGGCTTTTTTGATTACCGTTACACAACAACACGACTGGCTCAGCTTTATCTCACTGCACTGAAAGCCTGTGCCTCTCTTTCTTTTCCTCCTCAGTTCTTCACTTCTTCCCTTCTCCTCTCCTCCTCCTCCTCTCTCTACCCTAGTGAGTCTCTCAGATCTTGTTTGCTAGATCAAAATGGCTGTGTGTGCAGAGGCAGAGAGAAAGAAGGAATGCGTGGGAGACAGAGATGCTGGGGAGTCAGAGAGATGCGGGGGGGTGCAGAGCGGAGACGAGCTGTAGTGATGTCACATCTGCTGCAGGCCGACAGGATGGCACAGAAAAGCTGCCATGTGCCACACGGCAGAGAGGAGGGGGAGGATGGGGAGAAAACTAAATGTGTGGGAAGGAAAAAATGATTTTCCTATCAAAGCACACCTTTATTTGTGAGAGATGTGCAAGCTGCGGAGTCTTTAAAACATGAAAGCGGGTTTGGTGCTGAGGTAGAAGGTGACGGTAACAGTGCTCAGACTGAAACGGAGCGGTGCTGAAAACAAAAGGGATGAGGAGAGCCGCAGAGTTGTTTGAGAGCTTTGTGCTGTGTGTCTGTGCCACCTGTGCGCAAGTGTGTGGGTTCAAGACTGTGTAAATATAGCATACACCAACTAGATTAATATTTTTTTTTGTAAGAGTTTAAAAATGGACCTTGAATTAACCAGCCTGTTTGAGCTAGTGGAGGGTGTCAAATATGAATTGTGCAAACAGACTATGAATGGCACTGGATTTTATGGAGTTTATGCAAATTAACTCAAATGTTGACATTTTGAGGCTGTTAAGGGGATTTCTACCATAAAGTTGAATTTATATTGTGCTTTGTCAAGTGTCTCCCTAAAGTGTGAATCAGAGCTTCGAGGCTTGAATCAATGATGTCAGCAGGTGGAGGTGGAGTTGGTGGAGTTGGTTGATTCACTTGGAATTAGAGACTGACTCATCGGGCTCATAGTTTGTGTTTGAGATGTGACATTAAAACAAGGGTTTTTGTAAAGTAGGGCTTTATTAGATAAAGAGTCCACATTCCAGTAAATTCAAGTGCTGTGTCATAGTTGTTTCATTATTCACCATCAGTGGAGCGGCTCCAAGTTAAGTCTCTAAATAACATCATCACTGCAGTCTGTCTCTCTGTTTTTCAGTGTAAGAACAGACATTAAAAATTAATTATGAGAATACAAGCGTAAATTCTGATTTAGGCATAATATAGAAATTATTTTTATTTTAATTATTCCCTGGACAACAAGCACCTAACCAGCAAACCTACACTTTAAACTGCACCAGACCATTCCTCTATGACGTACCTTAGGGACTGACTAATTCTGCCTGGATTCAAATCAGTGGCCTCTGTCATTGTAAGCGTCCACAACCTTCACATACCAGCTTTCTTTTGTTATCCTTAAATTTATCTTGAGCACATGCTTTTTTAACTTCCTACCGTCAAGCCACAGTAGCATCCTCTGGGTGCAGTCTGTGTTCGTTCTGTCTGCTGCCGTGTTGCTATCACTACCTGTCAAGTGTCACAACAGTTTCCCTGACAGTTTTGTGCTTCCAGTGTGGCGTTTAGAAAAGCAGCAACAGGAATGTGAACATGCCGTTCGCTGGCGCTCTCTTCAGATTTGCTCACTTTTACTCACTCTGTTAGAAGTCGGCCTACAAAAAACAGTTTTTAGGTTATATTAACACTTGGCCCATGTAGGACTTATTTACAGCTCGCCTCAGCTTCTCAAGTGTAAAACTGTACCGACATTTGATTAATGAACCAGATGATTAAAAAACAGATCTATGTTCTATTTTTCTAAACCACATTATTATTTTCCATGACAGTGTGAAAGCTTTTCAGTCCACCTCTGCATAAAATAGTTCATGTACAGTGGATCTAGGGATCTATAAATACAAGAGGGTACATCGGATCTTGTGTAGTACAGGACAGTGACTAAAATAGGACTTGGTTCTCGTGTATATGACTGCCATATTCTGATTAAGCCTTTAATGTTATCACTGCCTGCCAGCCCTACTTGCCAGGTACTCCGTGTATGTGTACTAAATGTGACTCTTGCTGAATACAGATGAAAAAGGATTTCAATTCTCAGAACTGAAGTGCTCCCACTGTAACACATGCAGCATCACATATTTTGTGCCATGTAATCCACACTTCCATTTTGGCTGACTTTAAAAGTTTTATGTAATAATGCTGCAGACTTCCTTCAGATGTTGCAATCTTAAAACATAAACTCTACTGTGTATGTAAAAGTTATTGATTGTTATAATCATGGAATAGGCAAATAGAGCTAAAGATCTAACTACATGATGCAAATGAGAGATGTTACGGTTTCTATTTAAAAACCCTACGATAGTTGTAAATAGTGTACGGTATAAACTCCTGGAGAAAGTTCATTCTATTGTGTTCTACTCTCTTCTATTGTGAAGCGTGAGGAAGATGTTTGCAGTATTTGCCAGCAGAGGGAGATGCTGTTCTATCACATCTCTCCTGGTGTCAGTCCATCAATACTAACAGACAGCAGGCTGGGGAATCATTGTTTTCAACAAGAGATGCTAGATCTGGGCCCATGTTATAACAAAAGACTGTAGTCTTTCCTTTATTCCCCTTGTAGCTGTTTCATAATTTATTTTCTCTCATAACAACAAAGGCAACTCTCGAGACTGGAACACAGTTACTTTGCTTGAACAAGATTTTGAGTTGCATCTTTTTCCAGAATTTAACTGAATGATGCAGGATTTCCATTTTAGCTGAACAACATCCTGGTACTAAGAATAGGCTATGGAAAAAACAATATGATGAGATGAAAAATTAAGAGGAATATACTGCAGCTGTTGTTATGACATGAAATTCCAGGTCCAAGCGGTGATATGGATTGTTAGCGTGGGTCAGATGTGCTTACTCTCTCAATTAAATGCTCATCCGTGCTCCTGACTTATATAATTCCACTAACTGACAGGCAGCTCAAATGAAAGCCTCAACAAATTGAGCTTTAAAGGCACTTTGAAACCGCAAAAGGTTCTCCGGCCTTCAAATGTATTGCTTGTAAACATGAGAGTGGTTATTGATTAAAAGTGAGGCGGCAGATTATACCCTTACATAATCTGAGGCTATGACGGGCTCAGGACTGTGGTCTAAAGGATTTGAATCATCAGCCAAGTCAATCATTTTTCATAAGCCTTTTCATAGGTTGACTCGAATTAAACAGCCTGTTTAGGTAACTAGTAATTGTCAAAGATGTGCTGAACAGTGCAAACAGAAAGTCTGACTCATAGCCCATAGATTTAATAAAAGGTATGTAAATCAAGACAATTTCTTCTTATTTTGGGATCATTCAGGTCAGGACAAACTGTACAGCACTGAATGACCAGTTCTAGTTCACAAAGTTCCTGCAGCCCGAGCAAAATAATTTCGCCATCAATTTATTCCTCATGACTGACTATTATGACTGAATTAGGTATCGTATCCCCGCCATGCAAAGCTTTTAGAAATGCAGCAGTTTGGAAAAATAGTCTGACACTGCAGAGTTTCACAGGATACAACAACCTGCCAGTTTTTGGTTTGGGGTTGAATGCAGGAGTTTCTAAACTCAAAAAAGGCATATATCATTTCATTGCACAGACATTTATTATTTATATTTTAAATTCAACCTTTACTTACTCTTCATGAAATGTGTTGAAATATATTGAGGGTCTATGCTACTTTTTTAGAGATTACAGGTGCAAATAAAATGACAAAATGTTACATGACACTTGGTGAAGCACGTACAATAAAAATTAACAGGATAAGATAAAATTATTTATCCTAAAGGACGTTTTGTATGTACGTTCAGATTTAAACTGCCCCAAAGTTATAACTCATTTCAGTCTGTGTAATGATTGAAGATTCCCCACCATGTCTAATATAGACTTTTCAAAATCCAAGCCAACTTGTGGAACCTGGAGAACGAGCCAGTCCTGTGAGTGGATGTTGTAATCTGGTAAAATCCTTAAAGGGGTTTCATGTTTAAATTTATGCCAGTCGTAATCCCTCATAACAGACACGTGTGGCTGTATTACACACTCTGACATTTTAAAGACTGTATTAATCACAAGTTATAAATCTGAGCGCTGATAGGTTATAATTAAAGGCATCATGTTGGCTGTGGTGGAAACTATGTACATTTACACAAGTACTGTACTACAGTGCAGTTTTGAGGTACTTTTTACTCAATTTATTTGATAACTTTAATTGCCTTGCAGATTCAAAATTAATAATACAAAACATAATCAACAAATAAATTATGGAATATTATTATGAATAAAGATACAACTTTATTGATCCCATGGAGAAAATCATAAGCAGAAAAAACTAAGCCCCACCTTTACCAGCTGCACTATTAAAGTAATTCACATATTAATGCATCAATAATTATTAGTCAGCACTATAATAAACATTATTCTGGAATGGGTAATTCTGTATAATGAGTACTTTTTGGACTTTAAGTATATTTTCAAACCAGTTTGTTTGAATGAAAGTAGAGTGATGGAAAGTTGGAACAAGCTGATTCTGACTGAATATTATATGATTTTATTAATCCCTAATAAAAGAGTGTTGCTCCTCTGACTGGGGACCCACCTTGTCCCGCTCTCGGGGCCCCTGCGTGGGTCTTGGAGGAGGCAGACCTTGGGCCCTTGGCAGGGAGGGAGGCCTGTGCTGGTCCTGGTCTGTGAGCTTGGATGGGCGGAGGAGCCTGGAGGAGGCGGGGCTTTTGTTCGTGTCTCGGCTGGCAGGAACAAAGGGTCCTGTAGTAGTAGTAGACAGGTAGCACCGTCCCCCCAAACAAATGACATTTAAAACACATAACTGGGGACTGCAGATTGACAGGAACCGGGGGAACTAGCCGGAGGGGTTCACTTTTCGTCGCTTGCCGCCTTGTTGTGGATCGTTGGACGGAGCTGGAGCTCTCATCATCCGTCCGCTCCGGCTAGCAGCGAGGCTAGCACCGAGGCTAGCTGGCTAGAAGCACCGAGCGGAGGTGTTGAGCAACACCGCGTTTCGGTGGACCTTTCTCTGCAGGTAACTCCAACTCACAATCACGCTATTTTAGCAGCAACACTGGTTCACAATACACCGCTTGAAATAGTCCTAAACAAACCCTCGAAGTGATAAGTGGACGGCGGAGATGTTGGGAGTTTAGCAACTTGCTAGCTTAATACTTTAGCATCCGTTGCTAAAGACCGTCCTCTGCAAGCGGCTCATGAACGCGGCCCTGCGGTTCACTTGACGTGCTCAAACCAATACTGTGCTATCTTTAAATGTCCACAGACCGAGCAATAAGTTGACACCAGCATGCGGTGCAAGTATGTGTGTTCACACATTGCTTTGGATGTTTTGTTGGCGGAGGGCCAGACTCAGGATGCAGCTCTATTGTTTGCAGTTGGGCGGACTAACCTGCAGCAGTCTCACTGTTTAAACTTCGCCTTTGTTACTGTGGTTTTGCATCCTGAGCTCTCATCTGAGCTTCATCAGGCTCCTCTGTCAAAGGATGCTGGATTCATCCATCTCTATTTGCCATGTGTACCCCAGCTCAGGATGCTGCTCTGTTCGTGTCTGGCCCGTGAAATTGTCATTATATACAAGCTTTTGTTGGGTCTTCCTCACTGGGAGGGTGTGTGAGAAAAATATGGGTGTCAGCATTTTTGCAGAAGATGTGTTTTTTAATATGCATGCATTGTATGTTAGAGAAAATAAGATATCTACTCCTATTTGTTGCATTTTGCACAATTGATTGAACAAATATTTGTCATATGGGGTCAAAGGTAATGCATAGAGGAGCATTGTTGGGTGCTCCTGAGCAGGTTCACCCCCATAGTAATGGGGAGGAGAAGATGACCTGCCTTGACTCTCTCTTGTATACTGAAACAAGGAAGAGAAGGGGGAGAGTAAATGTAGGAGGGGTTGTGGTTGTTCAAGGAGCCTGGACTGTGCTGTGAAGGAGGTTGGACAGATCAGAGTTCACACATGCATACTTAACCCCAGTGGATACCTTTCTTTCTCAGTTTGCATTTGTCTTGACTTTAACCACTACAGATTGTGGAGTAGGCTGCCTGTGGGCTGCCCATCGGTTCACCACAAGTGATGTGAAAAGATTAAAAAATACAGCTTAATTAGATTTGATCCCGCATTAGAGTGGCCCATGTTGGATGTACATGCCCTCCCCCGCCGGTTTTAATTTGGTACAATCGCCATTTTATATGCCAAGCTGTCAGTGACCGACTGTTGTGCATAAATTGTGACTAAGTAGAAGTAATGAATTAACATTATGCTGCCTTCTTGTGCCTGTTGGGAGTACCAGATTTACAGGCCGGGCGCACGTAAACAACATTACAGAGGCTGCAAATACAGGATTTTCTATTCTCTCAAAGCTGCCACTATCTGTTTACCCTAATATGAGTGTATCGCCACCACATGTTCAATTCCTCTAGTTCACTTTGCATTTGTCTGTATCTGTCCTGAAAAGTAGGGTAACTGCAGGATGGTTGTGATGGGTCGAATTTCCAGGGGTTGTTTTTGCTCAAACATCCCAGTCCACCACTGCCTGCTTGGGTATAAAATATCTTTGGTCAGGCTTAATTACATGCAGCCGCTGTCTGTGTGAGGTCTCCTTGAGTTGAGATACAAAGTAGATGTTTTCTCAGAGCCCTGAATTGTTTGAGCATGAATGGCTTATCTGGGCAGACAAGGGTTAACAACAGCCATGGTAGTGAGTGGGGGGATGGGTGGAAGAGGCAACTCAAGGGAGACACGCACGCACGCGTGCACACACTCACACACACACACTCACACTCACAGTGCAGTGCGTGGTTTGGATCTCATGGGGCTGTATGCAGAGAACAGGGATCCCTATATATTGGTACGATGGTACAAGAACAAAAAGAACATGCCAGACCACCTACTCTGCTTGTATCCCCCCATTTCACTGATTGTTTTCTCAGATTTCTGCAGGCTAATAAATATTGCTGTTTCCCCCCCCTCCTGATGATTTGTTTTCTTGTCCATTTACCAGATTGAAGATGCATTAGATAATGAAAGCAGCAGGAAATTGTTTTGGCAGCGAGTTTTTATTTGAGTAAATCTCAACAAAATCATCCAACATTAGATTACTTAGATGATGCTGTGATTTGAATGAGCTAAATCTAAAGTAATCTCCTCTAAATCTCTGCTCTTTTTTTTCCTCCTCCTCTGCTATGTGCTTGTGTGCAGGCTGTTCGTCAAAGTCATTCAAGCTGTACTCTCCTAAGGAGCCCCCCAACGGCGGCAGCTTTCCCCCCTTCCACCCAGGCGCTATGCTGGACAGAGATGTGGGGTAGGTCTGGGTCATACTGTCTGTCGAAACTACCTTTTGCATTCATTCAGTCATTAAATCGTGGAATTTCTTTCTTTCCTGATGTCTAATTTTCACTTCTTTCAAGCTGTAAGTTTTGTTATTATTGTATTAGAATTTGTTTTCTTGACATTGATATTTTTACTGAAGAATACAACATTTTATCTGTTTTGAGATGGTGATTGTTTTAAAAAATAATTATCAGTATTGATGTTTTATGGCTTATATTTTTGTGTTTTTCTTCTTCTGGGGCATTCTTCAAACTGCACTGTCTGATCGCCCCAATCTTTGATATTTGAATAAAATCAAATGAGAGTTGACCACACAGAAGCAAATGTGGCAAATGTTTACAATAATTTTTAAATGTATATTTGATTGTTGCAAGTGCTGAATATTACATTTATTTCTATACATCCCTGTTCTGCTGTTATGTGGATTTTTATCTGAAAACTCCATGTTGATCATGTCAGATAAACAGGACCTTGAAATGCAACAATTGCTCTAAGCAGTGGGTTTATTTTTGTAGCACCAAGATCAAAGTTTAGAGGTCACGACGTATATCACATTTACCATATAGTACTGAAAGACATATAGTAGGTTTGGTGTTGCTTATGTTACTTAGAAAATGGTTGCTGATTTTTGTATTCTTCATTCCTCCTAGGCCTACACCCATGTACCCCCCATCATACATGGAGCCTGGAATGGGGTGAGTAGTACTGACACTAGAATAGTAAACATACAGCTGTGGTTTTTCGTGGCTCAGAAATAATTTATGAAGTGTTGAAGCTGGTTGCCCTCCATTCCTGTTAAAAATGTGTCATTAAATTTGCCTGTAATAAACTTCGGTTTGGGGCTGCTCTCGGCTTATGCTATTTGTTTACACTATGGGTGTGGAAAAGCCACTGACGCAGCTCAGACTGCAGAATGTTGAATTCCCCTGTTTTCTGTTTCAGGAGACCCACACCGTACGGGAACCAGACAGATTACAGGATATATGAGCTGAACAAAAGGCTACAGAATTGGACAGAGGTAAGAGTCACCTCATCATTCACACAGAGAGTAATAATACACCAAACTGTTGCTGTACAAAAACACATCATTAGTGTTTCATTTTTAAGTTGCTTCTGATTACAGTCCATATTCTGCAGCTCCTGCGAACTACTTACTGTTGCCATTTTTTCAGATTTTCCCTCCCAGCTGTTGTTTGTTTAACTAACCATGCTAGGGATTTTGTGGGAAATTAAGTCAGAGAACCTACTAGCTGCATTTACATCAACCCTAATATTCCACTAATAATTGGACTTATAGCTCAATCAGAATAAAAATGCCATATGTTACCCCCTCAGTCGAAAGATACTGGCGGATTCCAGCCTGATAGGAAGGAATTTCAAATCCGATTGAAAGGGCTGTTTGGAATAAATATATTCTTTCTGCGCTTGTTTGCCTGCGTGGGGGTGACATTAGGTGACGTGAACAAGTTTCCTGGAGGGACAGAAGCATGCTGAATGTATAACATTACAACACTACTCTAAGACACTTTATCAGTCACCTAGAGTTGCACGTAATTTAAGTGCCAGCTACAACAATAAAATATCAGCTTGTATAATCAGTCTGCCTGTTGTTGTCAGGACCACTTTTCACCAAATTAATATTACTTAGTACAAGGCAGTAGCTAGTAAAGCATGTACACTGTGTGTATAAAGCTTTGTCACAAGTGCATATGCCGAATTTACAAGAATTTTGTGCTGAATTGCAAGTTGTCATGTTTTTGCACACCTGTACATTAAAAGCTATTAAGCTACATTAAAGATCAAGACATAAAACACCATTTAAGATACTTTATGAATCACAGAGTTGTATTAGGTCAGCATAAATCTAATAGAATAAGTAGCACAACTTTTATTAACTATTAACTTTTATTATTGGTTTGTCTGTTTTTGTCACAATCATTTTCGCCTGATAGATGTTCTGCTCTTAGTGATTCCAGCTAGTAAACCGCCTATAAAAGTAAAGATTTCATTCAAACAATTGTTGCTTTGTCAGTAAGATGTTTGCCAAATTTACAAAAAACTTCAATCGTGCTCAATCAATTGCTGCCATGTTTCCGACAGATCAGATGCTTCACAGTGGGAGGAGCCACTTTGCACATGTCACAAAGTTGTCTTCTGATTAAGTGCTTATGGGGCGTGTAAACACACATCTTATCAGATCACTTTATTTAGTCCCTGTAAACAGTAAAGTTGGAATCTCTAATCATAATGATTTTATCAGGTTGCAGAAATATTGTCCATGTAATCACTGCTACTGAGTTCATTTATATCCAGGCTCTAATAGAATATATCTGATCAACCTGACTACAGTGTAATTGGAGTGCCAACTGTTTATATGCCTGATTGTACAGCTGAGTAAATGTTATAGGCGATGCTTTTAATGTGACTGTCAGTCTGCACGGTACAACAAATACATGCACACCAACCTCTGTATGTTGGAGAGATTTCAACCTTGGAACCCATTGGCTATGCTCTTTGCTCTCCACACAGACTGTTTACTTGTATGGAACCAAAGCACGCTCAAATGTGATTGGTCAATACTGCTCAGACTAGAAACTGGAAACCAGAAGGCTTCTGATACCAAAATGCTGTCCCACGCCTACAGATTCTTCATTCATATCAAGATATCTGTTTATAGATATGAGAGATTTTTAAGACAATTAAATTCTATGTCAAACAAAACAGCTGATGTCTGACTCACAGCATGCCTTATTTAGGAAGTTCGTCCCCTCGACTTAAGTTTTGCTTGTACTTCTTCAATGTACCAACAATGCATTTTCTACTACTCAGCCTTCTAATCTTTAGGGCCCCAGGCAATGATATGAATGACTTATCATCAAGCATGCACATCTGTTCTCACATAATCTGCAAACTTCCAGTGCTTTACAGAAGCTACAACTCTGTTGACCACATTTTAGGGAAGAAGAGTAGAAGTGTTATAGAAGAAGGTGGTAAATTTGAGGAAACCAGAATTTCTGCTTATTCTTTGAGCGGTTGTGGTACATTCATTGTGTTTCACTGTGTTTATTCTTATGTATTGGTCGGCTTTCTCTTATGTAACTTCCTCACCTCTTTATAGCAAACAAAGACTCTATTATGTTTTTGTAACAACTATTTTTAATAGAGAACCTATATATTGTGTTTTCTTCCTGTATTAGACTTGAGTGATATGTTTTATATTATTGTGATTTCATAAACAAGTAACTTTCCTCATGTACTCTTTTAACAAAGTAATGCTAGCAGATTTTAAGGAATGAAAAACTAAGAGTAATGGTTCTTCCTCTGTTTTCAGGACTGTGACAATCTCTGGTGGGATGCCTTCACCACAGAGTTTTTTGAGGATGACGCCATGCTCACCATCACTTTCTGTCTGGAAGATGGACCCAAACGATACAGTAAGAAAATGCTGATATTTATTTATATTTTCAAGTTTTAATTGTAACAACAGTGAACCTGTTTTTTTTAGTAATATACTGTATGTGTTTTTATCTTGATATTTTGTATAGCTTTTACATTTTCTTGGTAATTTTATCATCCGATAATGATTGGCAAGTGTTGATAGTATTATGTATATTTTTTCTGCTCTATTGTTTTTATTTTATCCTTTTCATGGCTGTTTAAGCTTTTATGCAACCGTACCCACCCACTTTCCATATGTGGGTGATTTAAATTTCATTTTGTTCATCTTCTTTAACTGTTCATTCGATTTATTGATAAAATTATAATTTTTGTCTGCAGCCATTGGCAGGACGTTGATTCCACGATACTTTCGAAGTATTTTTGAGGGGGGCGCCACTGAGCTGTTCTATGTTTTGAAGCACCCAAAGGAGTCCTTCCACAGTAACTTTGTGTCTCTCGACTGTGACCAGTGCACCATGGTGACCCAGAACGGCAAACCTATGTTCACGCAGGTACAGTTAATTTTGCACTGGATGAAAAATGTACAGCCATCCCCCTATTTTGTGTCACTGGTGCTGTGATGTCTAACTTTTCTTTCTCTTCTGTGGATAAGGTTTGTGTGGAGGGCCGCCTGTACCTAGAGTTCATGTTTGATGACATGATGAGGATCAAGACGTGGCACTTCAGCATCAGACAACACAGAGAGGTCCTACCAAGGAGCATTTTGGCTATGCATGTGAGTTCGATACTCAAAAACAAATCCACCCGCACTCACATATCCACATACTGCAGATGCACTTATTCACCTCACCTTTTTGATCCAATCACGCAGGATCCCCAGATGCTCGATCAGCTGGCTAAAAATATCACCAGATGTGGGCTGTCCAACTCCACACTCAACTACCTCCGTGTAAGCAAATTTCTATATGATTGTTTAGTTCTTTTTTGGTCAGTCATTGAATTAACCTCAACTACATGTACAACAACCTATTCAAAGTCCATGTGTCTTTGGTTCTTCTCTGTATCTTCCCAAAAGCTATGTGTGATATTGGAGCCCATGCAAGAGTTGATGTCCAGGCATAAGACCTACAGCTTGAGCCCCAGAGACTGCCTGAAGACCTGCCTCTTCCAAAAGTGGCAAAGAATGGTCGCACCTCCAGGTAACACACATACACTCCTTTGCCAGTGGCATTTATGGCAGTGTTGCCCAAGTTCATTAGGCTTCAGTGTACTCATAGTCCAGTTGCGATCGCATGACTTTATCCTCAACAGGCCTAAAAACAACTGATTTATAGGGATTTAAACACTTGATTAAGAAACATATCTTCTCGATTTGTCTACTTGTAGCTGAACCAGCCAGACAAGCTCCAAACAAGCGGCGAAAAAGGAAGGTCTCTGGTGGAAGCACCGTGAGCTCCGGCGGAGGCAGCAATAACAACAGCAACAGCAAAAAGAAGAGTCCAGCCAACAGCTTTTCACTCTCCAGCCAGGTACCTGTAAGCATTACATCTACTTGACCTCTATCTGCACCTCCAAGTTCAGCTAATCAAGGCATGGGAGGATAAGGCAGAGGGTGGAGGGGCTGGAAGGGAAAGGTAAGGAGGTTAGAAAGTTATTTGTGGGAGTAGGGGGTGGTAGCTGGGGTTGCTAGTTTGTTTAGGGATAGCTTTAGCAGTAGGTCAGGATAGCGATAGCTTAGGGGGGCTTCTGGAGGTGGGGGTTGGATTCAGGTGTGGTGGGGGGATAGGGGTTGATTTCTGTAATTCTGAAGATGAGTAGATGTAGTTAGAAAAGACCCCCTGATGTGAACCAGTGATGGGCAGTCCCTGGTCCTCTGGGGCCACAGGCTTATGGGTTTATATAGAAGAGGTACAAGTGACCTCCATCTCTAAGTAATATATTTTGGGGCCGTGGAGTAGGGTTACCTTGCTCTGATCTCCAGTGGGACAGCTAGGTTTTCTCTCTAAATCCGCTGTATTGACCTGGTTTTAGAGTTACCACTAAGTCTATCAGAGCACATGATTCACACAGCACTGCTGTCTTTGCTTACTTGGTTGCTTGATTGAGCGAACGAGACCCGAGGTGGAATGAAAACCCCCCCTGATGCAGCACTCAAGGATCAGGGATGCCCACTGCTGGCCAGTAGGGAGGGCCCCTCGACCCTGGTTCTTGGAACAGGGACAGGGAGTCAGGGCCGCATGGACTACTGAACTGTCAGTGTAGATGCCCTGTCAACACATTGTCCTGTTGTGATAGGGTTCAGAATGAGAGGACCCGAATAGCTTAGGATTTTAACACTCAGGGTCCCTTGGTCCCTAAAACATAGCTTGAAGTATCAGTTATAATGCATTTCATTAGTTAAATTCATTTGTAACCCTGGAGTTGAGCCAAGTTAGATCGCACCTAGACCATAAGCAAAAAACGCTACAGTTACAACTCGTCCGTGCAGCCAGTCATTCCGCGCACCCCCTGTATTATGGGGATAATATGTACCGGCCCTTGCTGTCCCCTTTAGGACGTGATGATGGTGGGAGAGCCCACTCTGATGGGAGGGGAGTTTGGTGACGAGGACGAGCGTCTGATCACGCGGCTGGAGAACACGCAGTTCGATGGGGCGAATGGCCTGGAGGATGAGGACAGTTTCAACAGCTCGCCTGCACTGGGGGCACACTCGCCCTGGAACAACAAGGCTCCCTCCAGTCAGGAGAGCAAGAACGACAACTCCCAGTCGTCCCAGTAGAGCGCTGTGGTCCCAGCCAGCCCCTTTTTTCAATGCTTAAAACCTACTGGGATCCACCTGAGCCAACACATTAGCGAGAGGAGTCAGGGAGGGTGGCCTCGAGCACTTGTGTTCAATTAATTTTTGTTTGTTTTGTTCCGTTATGTTATTTTTAAGACGAAAGGAGAGTGGTTAGAGAAAGGGATGATAGCTGATGGACTGGTAAAGCTCTTGGCTGTCACATGAAGGACAGTGTCAGCAGAATCCCACTCGCTCCCTCACATTGTTGCACATGACCAGTGGTGCTCAGCCTTGGCCCTTGTCTGCTCGGCTCCAGTCAGTCCTCTTAGAGGTGTGGTGAGACTGGCGGGGTGGCGGTGTGTGTGCATGTGTGTTTACCCCCCCATCATCGCTCACCACAGCGTTTGAGCCAAAGTTGCCGTGTCCTGTTGTCCGGGTGCTCCCCAATGGCGACCATGTCAGTGGGTTCTTGTTCCAACCTCGGGTCTCTCGGGTGTGCGTTTTCCTTCATGACGCACCTCGTTGTTTCTGTTGTGCTCTTGTCACAGGGAAGAAATGCTTAGCTTTTATTTAACTTATTTTTTTGCAGGCTGCAGAAAACTGTGTGCACTCTTAGTATCAAAATTCAACGTTCGGTTTTTAAAAACTCAATTATTTGTTTTTGTAGGACCTGGTTGGAACAAAAACCTGTACAGTGCCGGAGCTTGAGGACCGGAGTTGAGAACCACTACGCTAAATCTTAAACACACAAACACACACACACACACACACACACACACACACATGCAAACACTGTCACACACATACACACACTCACACAGACCAGTGCAACACGAACACACAAACACTCACCTACAACTACAACATAAAACATTGAGGTACTGGAGAGAGGTGGTACGCAGCATGTCTGGACCAGAGCACCAGATGCTACAGAAGTGTGTTTTCATTTTCTATGTTTTAGACTTGTTTTGAATTTTTTTTATTTTTGTAAACAATTTCTAAAAAATAAACAGACAAGCAAGCAAACAGAAACACCCCAGAATATTCTTTGCACTGTTTTCCACAATTAACTCCAATCTATTTTTCTTATGAATTGACGGTGTATTTTTTTCTTTTCTATTATTGCTAATGTAAGAACTGTAAAACATCTGAAACCTGCAGTATATTAATGTATAAGTATTGCTGTTAGATCATTCTTATTGTGATGGTAATAACTTTCATGTAAATCTGTGCTTGATATAATGTCATCCATCTGTGTCCAACATCACACTGTCACCAGGTCCATTGGCTTCAGTGCTAGAGAACGGGTTGGGGAGAATGAGGCTAGTGTTTTAATACTGTACTACATCTTGTTTGATGTGAGTCCAAAGCAGCACACTGGAAACCACTTTCCCCACTAAAATTTCCATCAAGCGCCTGGTTTGGATCTGTTGACTTGTCATTGAAAAACTGTTTGCTTTGTCTTGAAATCTCTATCTGGGGTTCCTCTCTTCAGAGAACATAACAGAAAACGTCTCAAATTTGCTACTCAAAAATATTTTAAAAACAAGTTTTGACAGGATTGTAAAATAAGAAAAAAAGACTTTTGTATTAACTTAAGTTTCCCAGAAATGTTTCTAATCACAATTAAGAAAGCTGCAGACCAAGGAGCTACATGTAAAGATTCTTTAGATATTGATTACACTGTGCTGTTTTATGTTTTATGAAGAATCATTTTGTTGGCTTTACTCCTCATGTTTGTGTCTGTGCTTGTATATTTTTAGGTAGTAATTTCTGTAAAAGTTATTCTATGTATTCCTCCCTAGAACTATGAGAAACTCAATCTAATGTAAAGAGATGAAAAGCCTCTTAAAAGTTTTTTTAAACGTGATTTTTAATGGTACAATCACTGATAAAAGAATTTTGCCCTCATTTTAGCAAACTGTATTTATTTTTCTATGTACTGACATTCTGTTTAGGTCCAACCCACCTGTACAATACTCATGATAATATATGGAGGAGTTTGTGGGGCTGCTGAGTCAGTTAATGCTAATAGAGGTCATTCCATTACTTGTGTTTTTTGATATGCAGCTCCCAGGTTATTCTGGCCTGTTTATTACAATGGTTCAGTATGTTCACACTAAAGAGATATTTAATAGACAGTTTCTTCTGTTGTAGGTTCCTGGTCTATCTGAAAACTTATCAGATCCACTGAAAAACAAATAATCACATTTAGAGAAAACATTAGTCATCCATTTTCCTGTGAAGTTGTCATCCTCTGACAAAGAGCCTTAAGTTCCTCAGAAATGTGCCACAATGGCGCAAGCTTTAGTGAAATTTAAATAAAATGTACCTAAACCTTCAACTGTATGATTTTATGGTTTTGTGATGTATTTGATGGATATTTGTCAGATACATTTCAAATCTAAAACTCATTAGTGAAAAATGCTAAGTTGATATTTCATTAATGGCGAAATATAGCTGACCATTGACATTACATCTTATTCTGGGGAAAAAAGAATCACTGGGTTTGACCTTAAGCTGCTGTGTCAGGGTTTCCTGTTTCGGTGCATATGATGAAAAAAAAAAAAAGGCCATGAGTTGCCTCATGGACTTCAGAATCACACCCAGAATCCCAGCTGACAGCTATTGGATAGTAATTTGCAGCCTCTCCCAGCAGGGGTCTCTCAGAGCACCAGGACAAACTGGGCAGACTATCAGAAATTCCTCCATCATTTTATCTGGCCGAAATGCTGTCTGTAAATCCATGCTGAGCTGCAGGCTGTTGTCTTTAAATCCTTATTCATTGTCTCTAGCACCCCTAGTCTACTTTTGTGGTGTATCAACTCAGCAGGCCGACAAAGAATTGAATCCAGGGGCAACTTTTCAACACCCTGTGTTTCCTAAGTTAACATTTAGGGAATAAAGGTTTGTGATATGTGAGACAGAGCTGAAATGGCAGTGCACTCATAGCTGGCTCCTGTAGCACCTCACCATAGGGGTGATTTTATATCTATATTTTTTGCCAGGTTTCTGTCTGATAATTCATGTATGGTATCAATAAAGATGAATTTTCACTGAAATACTTTTTGTCTTCATTGGACACCATTGTGATGATTCTTAATGGAAAAACATCTCTTTTAAAAATAATGGAACAGATCACAGACATTTTCTCCAGCAATCATGGGAAAACCAATTACTCAGGTACGTTCTGGTAAATCCTAAAATCATCAGATCTTGCAAATAAAACATGGCCCAAAAAATCAAGACAAAATTTTTCTTTGCATGCAAGATGGACACAAGCTGTGCCCAGTACAGTTTAGTGAATTTTCTAATTGAAACAAAGTTTGAAGTAGAACGTGAGGAAGACACACAAGACAGATATTGTTTCTGAGTTAACACCAAATAGTCAAGGATGCAATTCACAATGTGACCTATCTCTATCTGCCAGGTTTTTTTTTTTTAGCAAGTTATCCATTGTTTCTTGGCAGGGCAGAAGTAATGCAGAAGATGGCAGCCATGCTGGTTGGCAAAAAAAGAAGAACGGTACCTATTGACAGAAATTGTGACAATAGCAACGTGTGTAATAGATAGCCATAGTTATACAGTGCTAGGTGTCTGTTTTCTCTGGCAAGCTGGTGAATCAAACATGTGTCTCAGGTGTACTGTATAACAAAAAGGCAAAATGGAAACAGAAGAGCAGAGTTAGGATACTGTAAGTGATTCAGTAAGTATTCAGATTCAGATGTTTTTGAACAATATTAAAGCTGTTCATAACAGGTACACACTGGGCTTCAGATATGTACTATTTGATCCAAGAAAAGGTACAAAGTAGTTTGAATGTGGGAGACACTTCTTGAGATCAGTATGTGACAAAAACCTCTTGATTTACAGTACACTCAATAGCTTTTTGAGAACTTTTCAGCACAGTACAATTTTGCACCAATTCACCAAGCTGTAACCTCCGGGTCTGAAAAATGAAGCCAACACGGAAGTGCCAAAAGCTGCAGTTCCTCTAAGGGCCGCTTGAAGCAGGCTCCAAAAAGGACAACTTTACAGCAGAAGAAAACATGTTTACAGCCTGGTACAAAAATGGTTTTGGCTCTTTTGCTGATTTCCTCCTTCATGATTATGATGATGATGGTGATTTTTTTTAAAAACGCATTTAAAATCATAGTTAAGAGCGACGTCACTTTGATTGACAGCTGTCTGCTGGCTGTGCTCTAAACAAGGAGCTCATTTAGTCACTGAACTTCAGCTGTGTATGTGGTGTTTTTGCCTTTCGGATATTTTTTTCATGTAAATAAATAAATAAATAAATAAATCGGCTTGGTGAGCGCTTAATTTTACTAACAGACTGTCCAAAAAGTCGGCGCTCCCGTTTTTTCGTTTAGTAGTAAATAGCCAACTAATGAATTAGCATCGGGCTCCAGCTAGCACCTTACATTGTGTGGCGTCTTTGTCCGGGACGTCTGCGCTGTTTTCTCGGTGTGTTTGTTCTGGTGTTTGTGGAGCTGCTTGTTGGCTGGAGTTTGACTGTGCTGCCGTATTGACTGTGTTTCTCTCGGGTGTCCAGGACGAGTTCCTCCGGGGGGAGATGGTGGAGTTTGAGCTAAGCTAACGATGCTAACGGGAGCGTCTGGTAGCCTCAGTTATTAAACCTGCTGAAGTAAAAACGTCGTAACAAGTGTTATAATTCATGGTGTAAATACTTTTGAACAAAAGGCGTCTGTGTGAGGTTGGAGACCCTCCACGTTAGTTAACTTACATTGTGTAATCTTAAACGTTTTTGTAACTTAAGTCATTTCTGAATGTTTCCAGAAATAACGTTAACCGAGATGTTGTTACTGGTTAAGCTGGAGTTGGTTATTGAAGCTAAACAGTAACATAAATTTGACAGTCCACGAACTCAAACTTTATTATTCATATCAATATTATTATATAATTATATTATGATTGAATTGCTAAAACAGAAAGTTTATTACACTCCAAGTATGTTACAAGGTGGGAAGCCAGTGAGGGATTGTGTCCTTATCGCAACACTAGGGGACCAACCAGTAGGTATTGTGTGTTCCAATAAGAACATGACCTCTCACTGGCTTCCCACTCATGAACACAGTGATCTCACATGATCTCGAGGTGCTGTTGTTTCAGGAGGACAGAACCATTGAGGACAATCACCGAATGAGAGCAGTGCAAGGCCTCGATAAGTCTTCACATGCTAAAGCCACTTGCCAAGTGCTCTCTTGGTAGCAGATTAAAGGATCAGCCTGTAATTGGTGATTTCAGGTTGAGGTGAACCGGGGATGAGATGATCGGCGACTGTGCACCTGATAGGGGAAACAGGACAGACACGGCTCCTCAACTCAACGGCTCAACTCCTTCCTCTTCATTTGCATCATTAGAGTTTGGAAAGGGAAATCAGATTTAAGCCTGCAGTACAATGTCTGCCTTTTTATGCAAATGTATTTTCTTTCATCCCTGTAAGAGAGAAGTCACACAGAGCAGATTGTGGACCAAGTTCACAAATTCTACTTCATATAGTGATAAGAAGTATGAGAATAGTTATCACAATTTTTTGTGTCTTGTGTGAAAGGAGTGCCTCTGCGGAAGCAGGTTCCAGGTAAGTAATAGCACCATCTCTGTCTTGTCCTGGTTCAGTCTGTGGTTTAATTCTTGTCTTGGCTTGTTCAGCTGCAGAATTATACTCCACTGTCTTCCTTTCTGACAATAACATGGTGATAACATGTATAACATATCTCAGCTGTTGCCAATAACGGCCACTGTGAAATATTTTTGAGGATTTCTTGGCAACTTTTCGTTGTTGTGTGTTCTCAAAACTCCCTCCCCAGAGTGTATCTTTCCCAGCTATCTTGGCCTGCATATTTGGGCTGTGTTGTTGCTTGTTGGGACACCACACCAGATGTGGACTGATTTACTCGATTACCTTTTTTTATCCAGCACAAAAACATACAACCTTTTAGCAGAATAAATAGATTATGATTTGAACTAGTTTTCTTGAAATTGTTTTTCCCCTCTGTCCCCACTCCATGAAGTAAACCCATACCACAATTTGACTACTACTTGCATAATTGTTAGTGGCATGTTAGGTTTGAGAATTCCCTCTTTTCCCCCCGACACGTCAGACTCCAGGAAACAAACATTTGTTTGCAGGGAACCCTGCTGATTTGCTTCATTCTCACCACTCTCTCCTCTTTTCCCACGTCACTCCCTCCCTCTCTCCCTGTTTATCTCTGGAAGACCCTCCCTTTCTCCCCCCTCCTATCCCCTCTCTCCCTTCCTCTCTTCTTAGTGGCAGTGTTCTCCAGCTGAGCGGTGCAGTCAGTTTCAACTTGTCAGCAGGAGTAGAGCATATCAGATTTCTACCGGACTGTAGGAGTCACACGCCCCTGACTGAATTACAGAAGATCAGAGCGGTGTCCTTCACTGTCTGGCCAAAGAAGGTGAGCTGACTGAAAGATAGACTCTGTTCTCCTGCGTCTCTACATTTAATTTTCTACGTTTCTATTCCTTCTTTGTCTGAACTCTTTTCACCCTGACCTCACTTTTCACTTTTTTTACCCTCTTGCTCACACTCTTACCTTGAGAAAGTGCCTCAACCTGGATGAACTGCTCAGACTTTTTGTTTCCAGAGCCCTGTATGTACAGTAAATATCCTCAGGCTGCTGTGTGTTCAGTTAAAGATAACCATGTTGTATAGTAATAGTCTCTTTAAAGACAAAAACAAGAACATTTTGGCTGTTTGCTCTGATTTCATGAAGAGGAAGTAGATATGCTCAGTTATTTCAGTGCCTCACCCTTGTAATGTTATTTGCATAAGAGCACTATACGTGGAGAATAATATACAGCTTAACAATATTCAAATATTGTGCCAATGTTTTGTGCTGGGCCTAAATGTTTTTTCCTCTTGTTCTGATAAATGTTTTACCGTCTACTCCTCTGAAAGACAAGTGTGGGTTTGGATAAACAGAGGTGATGATGATATCTGAGGTAGATGCAGCTTTTCTGTGTGTTTACAGTATGAACACAGCAGTGACACCACAACCGGGCATGCTGTAATAATCCTTCATGTGCCATGTCATTTCTCCTGAGACTTTTCCTGTAACTTTTAAATGTCAGCACTTCCTGTACCCCCTGACAGACAGTATAGAAGTATAGAAGACAGAAAGAGAAGCTTAAAGGGCACTGTTTTTTTCTCAGAAACTAAACAGGCGTAGGCTTAACATTTATATTTCCTATTTACGAAATGCCATTGTTGCGTCTCTTCTGCAAAACAGTTTTTTCCATTGCCATTTTGAAATGAACTGAGCTGCGACCTCTTTCTCTGTGACTCAGCCTGTGCGTTTTGTTCTTCAATCTGTAATTCTCCTGCCTCATATGAATGTGTCATTGTATTCTGTCTTTTTGTTTTGTTCCCAGAAGCACCGAGAAAGGGTTTGTGCCATGAGGTGATCAGTCTATAAACCTGTTTTGGCTGGCCGAGTCTTTCCCCACCTGTCTCACCTGTAGACATGGGGTTATTTGAGATTATGACGGGTTGGAGGTGGCAGGGCAGCACTGGAGCATTCAGGGCCGGTGTAGGAGTGTTGCTGCTGGGCCTCAGCCTGGCCCAGTCTGGCCCTCCACATGCTGCCTGTCCAGCAGCCGTGGCCCCACAGAGCCTCACCCAGCCCCAGTACCAGGACACAGAGGACACCATAGTGGGTTTCATGGCAGCTCCGGTCCAGTCCTTCCTTCACACCATCCAGCCTAACCCCTTTCCTAAAGGTCAGTGTCAACAGTGTTACTCACTAATCAAGCATCTTGAACATCTGATGCATAGAAGCTTGTCTGCTTACTCACAGCTTCTGTTTGAGGACATTTATCACTTTGTCCAGGATGTGGCTCACAGAGCAACCAGGTGCAATTTAAATCACATTGAAATCCTTTGGCTATCATGCTCTGTGCTGGGAAAAATTTCCCTACAGGTGACGCAAAGGTGACACATCGTATTTAACCTTCACATCTGCTCACAAGCTAAGAATACAAATAGGAAGACAGAATGGGTTAATCAGTAAGCTAATGGGAGTTCTTTTATTTGGACAGTTAATCTTTAACCTTTATGTCCTGCTTTGATATTTTTTATGCCAGTATTTCCTGGAGCTTAGCCTTGTGTCACACCTGTGCTCTTTTGTCTGTCTGTAATTGCTCTAATTGCTCCATAAACCCCTCTCTTTTTCCTACATTGTTTCCTGGTTGGTATTGATTTCAAATTTTAAAAAAAATGGATATAAAACACGCCAAACAATCCGTCTTTAAAGTCATTGTCCTCATCATGTTTGATAGGGTGGATTCAATGTTGATGATTGTCAGTGTATTTCAACCACTAGCCATGTAGTGCCTCATAAAGAGGCTACCATATTAACTGGTAAGTGTCAACATATTGTCTGCAATTGCTCTATGATAACGCAAATGGCTGATGGCTTATTGGAAATCGTTCACAAAAACTGTCCTTCACAATAAGCCACTTAAGGAGGTTATAAATGTTAGTAAGTAAAAAGAAAAGTTTTTTCTCTGTGAAGTTCTTAGGCATAAGGCACAGAGTCAAACATTACACGTTACATTACATTACACATTGTTAATTAATTTATAGCTACAAAGACAAAATAAAGTATTTTTAGAAGATGTACACCAACCAAAATACAGATCTTTCACTCAAAGGTAAATTCATAATCTGGCAAAAAAAATTATTTATGCATTTTAGTGACTTATTACTCATTTGTGAAGAATTGCAACACCAACTTTACGAGACAAGCGGAGAGGAGAGGAGAAGTTTTGACTTTTTTTTAAAGTCTAACGGTAGTATAATGGAAAACGCATAACAGTTGTCAGCAAACACTCAAGCAGCTCACAGTTTCTGAATAATATTGGTTCGCACCTCACTGTAATTCAAAGAGACTCCAACCAGAGATTAATATCTAATGTAAGTAGTAATACTCCACAGGTTTAAAAGGGGAAATGCAAAGCAATGAGGTAAAATTTATTCACATTATTTACAAAACATTTATGGCAGACTGCCATCTGATGATGACCTACACAAATAGCTTGTGTGAAGAACACCAGAACTTTTTCTGTCCTCTTCTTAGTCTCCTGCGCTTTGTGAATGATATCCACAATAACAGGGTTCTGTGGGACCATAAAAAGCAGGCTTTGTATTCTATTTTTTTTGTCTGTAAAAACTTAATCCCTCTGAAAAGTTGTCCTGGTTTCCTAGTTACCACAAGATGGAGGTGTCAGATTTCCACTTTTACAATGAGAGAGATTAAAATGTTTGTATGGAGCACAGGACACATTGTCCCCACTGGCCAGGCTTTTGTACGTGGATAACTAGGACAGAGACCAGCAGCATGGAATAGAATTAGCCTCCAAAACCTCTGTCTTGTGAAGTTACTCAAAAACCTTTCTTCTCTCTGATGTCTTTCCAGATCTGATCCTGAATATAGTCCAGAATATTGACAATGGGCAGTTAGATCAAGAAATCCTCATCAAAAAGGTAAGTGAATGTGTGAGTTTCACATTTTCTCAGATGTTGGTGTGAACTTCTATTTATGGGGATAAAACAGACACACCCTCCTCAGAGACCCTGGGGCTGGTAATCTGAGAACATTTAATGTTAAAGCAGCTTTGTGTGTATGTATCCCAGTCCACTGCAGTTACTGAGACTCTTTCATTCACTGTGATTGTGGACTGTCAGCACAGTAAAGTAAGACTACTGTCTGGTGATGTCTCACGGTGTCTGACGTCATGACAGACCACAAAGACCTGCTTCTGTTCTGCCATCTTTGCCTTGAAATTGATATTTGTGTCGTTTTAGTTGTATTACATATCATCTGTCTGTATGTTTGCGTCTCTCTGTGTATGTGTTCAGGCCCTGGTGTATCAAGTGGGCTTCCTGGTGTGTGCAGCCATTGGAGTCCTGTACATCGTTCTGATGCCCATAGTCGGTTTTTTCTTGGCGTGCTGTCGCTGCTGTGGCAACTGTGGTGGGAAGATGTACCAGAAGCAGACGTCCTCCATTAACTGTCGCAGAAGAACCCTCTACTGGAGTGCATTCATCACCACAGTCATTATCCTGTGAGTGTGTGTGCGCACGCATTCTCATGTGCGTTTTTCAACAGCATAATGATGTGTTATCTGAAATTAGACAGCTTGAATATGCATGCCTCACTGCCTGTGTGCGTCTCCCTTGGATTGACATTATGTTCAAGACACAAATTCAGTTGTGTATGTGTGTTTGTTTGTAGTGCTGGGAACATATGCATGTTCAAAAGTAACGAAACCCTCAAAGTGAGTGTGGACCAGAGTCAAGAGGAACTCAACAAAACTATAGACAACATCAAAACCTTCCTCATTACTCTGCCTCAGGTGAGAGAAACCCTCTTGGTGATTGAATAGCATGATGTGATTGTGGAAATATACAAAGATCAAAGGTCTGGCACATCAATGTGGCTGCATTTATCATCGACTAATTGCTCACGATCTTTATTTTTTGTCAGTTATGATGTTTAAACAATTGATAACCCTGTTGTCACATTAAGTCTTACACCCCTGCCATCAATGTGCTGTGAGTTGACAGCTTTTGTGTGAGATGCAAACAGACCCCTGTTCTCCAGTCAGTCCACTGATTTATGGCTGGCTCTGCACTGCAGTGTCAATACACTTATCTCAAGATACAAGGGAGCGGGAAAAGGTTGTGGGGAAAGGACAGGGTTGTGTTGTTGTTTGTTCTCCTTCATTTGCAAAAGCTGCTATGCCCGATTAGCTCATGGAATCAGTCCTTGACATATTGTATGTTGTATTTCAAGCCATATCTTGTGTGCACACTTTGAAATAGTTTGTTTTTCCTCTGCATATCTCCAGCAAGTCAACTACGTGGTGAATGAGAGCTACAGAACCGTACAGGAGGTTACCAGAAACCTAGATGGTGAGGACAGGGAACTAATAATATAAAAATGGAGGAACCAATTTTGTTCAGTGTAATCACTGTCCTCATCATGCGATTAACCACCTCACACCTTTTTCTCTGTATGAATCAGCCATTGGACCGCAGTTGGGAAGAGAGATCCAGGGGCGATTCAGAGGAAGCCTGGACCCAGCACTGAACTCAGTCAGACTTCTGGACCAGGGTAAAGTGTACCTGCATGCTGGGTGCTGCTTTGGTTTGAGCATGAGAATGCTTGTGTACATATTTGACAGGAGATCAGTACACACTTAGGCGGGGACCTACTCATAACTGCACTGTACAACTTCACGTCGTTTCACTTCTTAAGTTTTAAATGAAGTCTTTCCTCTACTGAGAGGTATCTTTTTGTGACCAGGTGTTTTTATTAGTTATTACATAATAAAAATTGGAAAAAATAGAAAGCTCCTATTCGAAAGCGACCCATCGAAATCTGGGGGACATAATGGATAAAAATATTATAAAATAAAAATAAATCTTATTTTTCTTCATCTTCTTCAAATTAACTGCTAGGCTAGAATAGCCTTGCAACAGAAAACTAGAACAATGTTAATCCATTTGGTTTTGTTATTTACTGTGGAACTTTCCAGTATAAAGTTATCTCTTTTTTTGCTGCAGATTTTTTCCACCTTTTCCAAGATGACAAATTAAGTGCTGCTACATCATTTACAGACCTGTTTCTTAACACTGCTGTCAAAGTAACACAGAGCAGGCTTGGTAGAGCAATTTGGAAAATATCTTTAATGCTTTACTAAAAGCAGCTGGATAAAATCTCCCTTAATAATCAGTTTCCTGTTGTTCTTTCTCTTATAGTGCTCATTTGTTGTTAGATTTTCCACTCCTAGAGGCGTTATAAACTGAATTGAATTCAAAGCCAGGCAGCATCAAAAAGCTTATAAATAAATGTCTTAAAATAATAATTATTTTTTAACATATGCATATGCTGACTAATATTGGTGTTTTTCATTTGTATGGGCAGAGACGGTAAATGTCGATGTTCAACTGAACAAGGTGAACTCATCTTTGGCCCAGCTGCAGTCCAGCGTTGACCGCCTCCAGGCCAATGTCACAGCTGTTAAAAATCACATCAATCAGACTTTGTCCAATCCAAACTGCAATAACTGTGACCGCCTGAATCCTGAGCTACAGGAACTAACACTGGATATCTCCATCTCTGTAAGTACAGATTTTGCATGACCCAGGATGTGGAATGGGATATCCCTGTGTTTTCTTCTTGAATGGAGGAATTAAGTTAACTTAATTCTGTCAGCTCAGTTGTTTTCTGCAAAAGAGGAGTTTGATTCGACTGCTCAGATTACAGACTTGCTGAAGTACAGACTAGAAATCAGCCATGTTACGAGAAATTATCGTGAAGCAACAGGAAGAGTGATTTATGCAGTCAAACCACCTCTGACGCAGACAGTGTGACACATGATGATAGCTCTTCATTTTTGGCTTTGTCTGAACAGCTGATTTGTCCTCCTCCCATCTGTTCTTCTCTCTTCCTCCTACACTCTGACACATACAGACCCCCCTCTCTGCTCTCCCCTCCTCTCCCCTCATCTCCTCTCCTCTCCTCTCCTTTCCTCTCCCCTACTCTACTCTCATCTCCTCTCCTGTCATCTCATTTCCTCTCTTCTCCTCTCCACATCAGTATTTTAGTGGATCTACTGTATAATAATCTTCATCATGACAGTAAGAATAGGACATTGACCTTTCAGTAGAGATACCTTTCATTATTCTTTGGTATGAACTTATCTAATAGTGGCTGTGTGAGAACATCAATGAAAACTTAGAAGTGCTTGTTTTGTGCTGAAGTCTGCTGCCCCCTTCTGTTATTACAAAGCACAACATGTGATTACATGTGACTGCTGGTCACAACAGTTGCAAGTGTGTGACTCTGGTTGTTGTCCACAGATTCCCAGCTTGAATGAATTTCAGTCTGCAGTGGATGAAGTGATGCAAACTAATCTCAAGTCCAAAATCAAGGAGGTCAGTGACAATCAAAAATGTACTAATAATATGAATCTTCATAAAATACTGCCCACTTTGTTTTTAGAGTGTGAACAAGTTTAAACCAAAGACGATGTAAGAAAAAGTGAAGCGTGGAGTTGTACTCAATTAGGGCTGTTGTTGTTTATTTACACACTTTGAGGTAAAGTTAATATGTGTAAGAGTGTATAGTGTATTATGTATGTATAGAGATAAATCACTGGTTGATTACGATGAAGCTACTTTTTCATAGAAAAGAGTTTGACAGACACACAAACTCTATATTTCACAACTATTTATGTGATTTTATGAAAATGAAGGCACTGCTTGTCCTCATTTCAGGTGGAGGACTATTTCAACAGCATCCCTCAGAGGGTGACCAACGACACCAAGGATGTAGTTCAGAGTGAGTGAACACATTTATGGTCACAAACTTTAGACTTTCACTTCTCTTTCACATAATAGCTTCTTAATGAACTTATAAGATCAATTTGAAATAGATATGTGTTTGTGTGTTTTTTAGACAGCAAGCAGCTGTTGGGTGACATAAAATCACAGATCTCCCAGGTTACCACTGACATCCCTTTATCGGCTCTGACCAACATGACGGAGAATCTGGACCAGTTGCAGAGAGAGATCAGCAGGCTCACACCAGAGGTCGAGAGAGCTGAGCACATTAGGTAAAAAGCCTGGATGTGCAAATGTACGTGATCAATACAAGAAAAGGCCAAAAATCAGTCATTGTGTGTGTATATGCTTCTCCAGATGGGGAGTGTGTGTGGTCCTGTGCTGTGTGGTCCTTCTCGTGGTGGTGTGTAACCTCCTGGGTCTGGTCCTGGGCCCTCTGGGTCTGACATCCAGAGCAGACCCTACAAAACGCTCCTGCACGGCAGATTGTGGAGGCACCTTCCTCATGATGTGAGTGCTGGGTTGTAATTTTAAGTCAAACAGCTGATCTGTTTGCACTGCATCACCTCCTGAGCTATTGTTTGACTTCCGACCTGGATGTGGTTGCAGGGGTGCAGGATTCAGCTTCCTCTTCTCCTGGATCTTCATGATAGTGGTGCTCCTGCTGTTCCTGCTGGGTGGGAATGTTTACACTCTGATCTGTCAGCCCTGGGACAATGGACAACTCCTAAAGGTGGCGATACAAAAACATGCACCTGCACACACCTGTATTTGCACACATCAGAAATCCAAACACACTACAGAAACAGTGTTCAGTGTCTTTGTGTCAATATTATTTTGTCTTCTCTCCACAGTTCCTTGATACTCCTGGTTTAATTCCAGGGTTGGAGATAGGTCCAGCTTTGGGATTGAAATCCAACCTTAATATCTCTGATATCTATAGGTATGTGAGGCCGATTCACCTCTCACACAGGAACAAATACACAAACAGGCTTGTCTCCATGTAGTTTAGTCTCATTTGCCCTCTTATGACATCCATTTTACAGCTGTACATCACAGAAAATACATTAGATACATACATACTTGACAATAAACCTGATTCTGCTTTTGACTTGATGTTAATGTTTACAGAGACTGTGAGGAAAACCAGCCTCTGTGGACAACACTCCACTTGTATGAGGTCATAAACCTTGAAGACCTGCTCAATGTATCCAGAGTGAGTTTCCCTACAGTCAAACCTACAATAACTATGTGCATTAAACATATGTTGAATTTTTTTTTTACCTGTGTCTAATCAAACCTATATCATCATTTGTAATGTTTTTTCTTCTCTCACCTCCATGTTTATTGCTTCTACACAGTACACAGAGCAGATCCAGCAGTCCTTTGAGAACACAGACATCACTCTGTCCACTATCACTCTCCTTAGCCCTGAAGTTAAAAACCAACTCAGCAACTTCTCAGCCAAGGCTAAAACTTTTGACGCCACTGCTATCACACAGCAGGTAGGCATTATTCATGGGTTTGTATGTATCTTTGTGTAGATGTACCGTCATTAAATGTATCCATGTGTAACATGTAATTGTGACCCAGTGCTTCCTGTTTCTCTCTGTCAGATGAACAATATTTCCAGCATCAATCTGAATACGACAGCAGATAAACTTGATCTTGCTGCTCTTCAAGTGAGTCATAAGACATTAACATAACACATAATTCCTCTGTTAATATTTTACATTCTATGTCTCTGTGCTATAAAAATGCCACGTGATTCCTAACTGAATACATTCATGTTCTATCTACTAACTAACCATTTGCTTGTTTCTAGAATACTGGTGATATTCAAATAGAGCTCCAAAATGATGCCAGGGACCTGAGGCAGATCCAGATTGACTTAGAAACAACCATCATCCCACAACTGGTGAGTAGCTTGCCCCATCTCTCCTAAACTCTTCGTTCTGGTTCTCCTTCTTCCCCATGTTGGCCATCCATCTGAATTTAAACATCTATTGCTTTTGGCTCCAGGAAAACCTCAACTCGACCATCAAGAGCCTTCAGTCCTTCGTAGAGAAAATAAATGTGAGTACATTGACTACCACCTGAAACTGCCAGAAATAAAGATCATTCTCCTCTCTTTCTTTCTGTGGCTCATTCTCATTTCTCTTCTCTCTGACTCTTCCAGGGAACAGTGGGGGAGGTGCTGAGCAACGTGGAGGCAGCACAAGACTTCCTCAACACAAATACAACACAGATCGTCAAGATCGTGAGTAGAGCCACGAGTCACATGAGTTAGAAGAAAGAGTGCTCCATGTGGTCTGTTAATGCTTGTGGTGGGTCAGTCATTTAGCCAGGGGTGGGTGAGGGGGAGGCGTTGTGGCTCAGTGAGTACGGGTGTGCTGCTCGTAGTTGAAACAATGTGCTTGTTGGTTCCACATCCACAGGGCATGTATTACATTTAATTTCCAGTCTTATTTGTTTTTAGTTATGTATGATTTGAAGTGAAGCAAATGTACTGAGAGGTCCAGGATGACTTTTCTGGTTTATTTTATTTCTAAGGTCCATCTTGTGTCACATGAACGCTGCTGGCAGGATCGTAACAAAAACAAAGAAAACTGAACATATCACACCAATTCTTAGGTGTCTGCATTGGCCTCCAGTGTGTTCTTCTACCATGTGAAGCCTAAGTCATATGCTAACTGTCTTTACAGTCCAGACAAAACACAAAGAATCAGTAGACTTGCCCTGACGTTAATGACCTTTGAATGCACATCATTATTATTATGTATTTACTGCTGCAGGACTGTGTATGTGGGATTGACTCAAAATAAATTACAGTGCCCATCAGACCTGCCAACACTTTCTTTCCTCTCCTATATTTGAAGGCTATCTTCCAGCACCCTCCTGTTTTGTTGCTTTTCGCGGGAGGCTTCTCTTGAGGCGCTTTGAATTGTGCCTGTGCTATAATGTGCTGTATAAATAAACTTTCCTAATTGCCTTACCTCATCTAATCATAATGCTATTACAGTCATTTATGGGTCACTTCAGATGATTTACCCAGAATTCCACTTGCTGAGATAGCTAGGCGTTCTACTGATTTCTCATGACTTTTCACAGTGAAGCAGGGAGAAAATGTGAAGAATTTACTCTTTGTCTCTCTCTTGATTCCAGGAAAGCAGAAAGTTTTTGGACTGTCAGCTGGGTTACTTTGTTGTATATGCGGACTGGGCCAACCTCACGGTAAATTCTGTTCAGATTTTTTTTTTTTTACAATTTTAACATACTGTGCATGCACATAAAGCAGACAAAGTGTCCAGTGTTTGTGTACACAAATGACCTTTTTGCACAGTTACTGATCAGTGTATTCTCCCTCAGATCACACAGCAGGTGGGCCGCTGTGGGCCGGTGGCAGAAGCTGTGGACTCTGCTGAGATTATCCTCTGCTCGCACATGGTGGAGTCTCTGGTGAGGGTCAGATGTTGTTAGCTAGACCTACAGCCTAATTGATTTTTTTTGACTAATACACTGAAATCTGGAGAGTAGTTGAAAAATGTTGTAAATCACTTTTCTTGTTTTATCTGATCTGCGTAGTACTCACCCTGCTCTCTCTCTCTCTCTCTTCTTAGAATGCATTCTGGTTCAGTCTGGGCTGGTGCATTATCTTCTTCATCCCCAGCATCATCTTTTCTATCAAACTAGCTAAGTACTACAGGAGAATGAAGTACTCTGATGTCTATGAGTAAGTGGCACAAACACAAAATACCACAAACATGCATCTGCTAGAATTACACAAATACTGTTTCCATGTGTGTGCATGTTGCACAAGAATCACAGGACTGATTCATTTGACTGTGCTGTCTTGCATTTGACCGCTATTCATGTCTCGATTTCCAGCGACCGCATAATCATGAACCACATCCCGCGGGCCCAGATGAAGTTCTACTGAGAAGACGGCATATGTGCTATGCAGGTACAACTGTGGCATCGCTTGACAAAATAAAAACACATGGTGCACTCCTGAACAGATGTGGCACATTCTCACTCTGGTGGAAATACTCAAACTGGGAAAAAAGGCTTAAGTTACCTACATTAATCCTTTTTTTAATTCCATTTTTCACCATGAGGTGGAGAAGCAAAGCCACTAAGTGACTGCAGTGGTCATACTATACATTTCAGCATCTTTGAACTGACTCAGGGGGACACAGGGTGTAAGGGAATCTGCAGGGATTTTTTTTGTCATTTTAAATACAGTTTCAAAGAGATTTGTTTCATTTACTGTGTCACATAAATGATGTATTTAATGAATGAACTGTGAGCTGCTGCTGGATTCTGAGAATATATGCCCCATATTTCAAAATGAAAAGCTGATTTTTGTCAACAGTTAATCACATTTACACATATATATACATTAGAGTCATGTTGGAGTGCAGTGGTCTCAGAGAACGCAGCAGTGTGTTACTGTGCCAATAGGCATTGGTGATGTGCCAGCCTCTGTCTGAATACTGCCGTGGTTTGGCAACCTAATTCCAATAGGGAAACACTTGTTAACTAAATTCTTAATTACACTTGCACTAGTATTGGAAATCAAAGCACAATTTCCTGTATAAATCATGAAATGAATACTTTTTTATAGATGTGATTCATACATCTGATGCCACCACATCACTGCAAACTACGCAATGCAAGTGTAAAGGGTTTTGTTACCATTTTGCTTTCAAATATGTTTCTGTAAATATTGATTTTGACTGATGTGAGTCATGACTCGATAATGATGATTTTTGTACTTATACAACTTTGTACTCACTAGTAGATTGTGTTTTATCTCTCTGTCACACAGCACTTTATATGGTCTGTTTGCTCATTGTGATCAAAAGGTTGTGAACATTTCTGCCTGCTGTTGTAAGAACTACTGTCTGTAAAAAATGTCACTGATCAACAACTGCCCTGCTCTGCTGTGCATTTTTCTACCTTTTAGCCGTAACATGAGAGGAATCTTACAGATCAGTTGGTATCTATTTTCCACACTAACCGTGAAAGTGCTTTCCACAGTGCACATTTGTGGCCCAGTTTGTCCTTTTGGATCGTACATGAACCTTCATCACAGCACATCTGCTAAATATGTCTCTGTGCAGTCTCATAGTTAATGTGTCAGTAACGGATTTAATTAATATAATTTATTTAGTCGTGATCTCAGTACTCTGACTTCATTATACATCAGTTATCTTGCTTGTAAACAACGGTTTGCAAGTAGTTTAAAGTACACTGCTGTACACATAAACTGCCTATTTACACAGATTACACATATACACTGCTCATTTAACGTTATCATTTACTATGGTAGATGGCTGGTGTGTCTTTGTGATCATTACTGTCATGCATCAACTTCCTCACTCATGTGACACTAGATTATTTAACATGGTTGAGAAGTAACAAGTAAACATCTTTATAAATCCATCTTTACTATTTGACAAAGCACCAAACTGTTTGCATGAATAATGCATTCGACCCTTCAGCATAGAAATGAAATCACAGCCTTTGGGGGAAAGTATGAATTTAATATGAGGCTGATGATCCAAACACTAACTTATACTCCAATCATGTGAGAGCAGAAAACAGTTATTAAATCTATAAACTCCATTAACTATAAGGTACAAAAAGTATCACCATCCTGAAAAGTATTTTAAGCTCCTACAAGCTTCAGTGGTGCTTTTCTGTAGGTAATTCTAACTTGTGTGATATTTAAATTAAATCTACCCTGATGATGAAAATGCCCTTTAATGCAGTTATCCCTCTCTTGATGCAGTCAGCAGTTCAGAGACAAGCAGAGGACAGAGAACAGGTTGGGCTCACCAGTGTCTGTTTGGATTTATTATTGTTTACAGGATGCCACCTATAATTAGAACAAGTGAATCGATGGCATTACAGCGCCAGCATGACTCAAAACCTTGTAACACAAGCGGCTGGATGCAGAGAAACTCAAGCTGAAGAAAAAAAACTGTGACACGAAGTGAAAGAGAAAGAAAGAGAGGACAGAAAAATGGAGGGATTGGCTGAGGGATGTTAGGTATCAGGTTATGACTATTTCTGCAGCTCTCTGCCATTTTGTCGTCCTTTGGGAAGACTCAGTCTCTTATTACCCTCTGCCTCTTCCACTGAAGATACAGGACTCACTTTCCACCTCTACACTGCAATCACAGCCTCACATCCTTGTGTGGAACCTGCCTATTTGCTGTGAGAACCAGCGGCCGCACTCAGTGTCCCACCTGTGTTTTTGTTGTTATCTGAGTTAGTTAAGAGGTGGCCTCTGATTCAAGAGCTTAACGACTGAACATTCCTCTTCCAGGCCCTGACCATGGAAACACTTACACACTCAAATCCTTTAACTAGATCGCACACACACACACATAAGACTGCAGCTGTAAGTGGATTTGTCCATGGAAGGGATATAGTGAAATGGGGGCAATGGATCATATGAACGAACTGTGTGTACAAGACCTCAAATGTTAGCATAGGTTTGTATATCAGCAGTATATTGGCCTTGACATTTTAGTTGTTTCCAGTTGAAAAGTGAGTGATCTGTCAGCTAGACTTATTGTTGTGCATTAGTGTGAATGGAATATGCTGACAGAGCTGAATAAACCAGAACTGCAGCTATCTGTGGGAACAGAGACTAGGCAGGTAGGTGACATCAACTTGTTTGGAAGTACTATTAAAAGAAGCTAGCTGACAGATAAATGTTTTGTTTCCTGTTCAGTCCTCCATGCATCAGGGAGGGATGTCACAGGAACACAAACACCACAGCAAATTAAAGTTATCAAAGTTACGCAGATCAGTGCATTTAAAAAGAATCAGTCTGAACACTGAACATTAGAAGCTTTACATTTGTTGCAGAGCTGTAATAATAGATTGCATTACACTGTACAAGTAACTTAACATGTTAAAACTCAGGACAGCAAACAGAAGTTTTATCTTCAGTTTAATAGCATACAGCATCCGTTCTTAAATACTTGTATACATTTTTTTTTCCAAATACTGCTTAAAGGAGAGCATCACCAAAAGTAGACAATGTAGATGCAAAACTTTGCTGAGCAAATCCAGGAAGAATTCCAAATTGTTAACAGAAACAGGAAGCAAAGCTTAAGGAAATGTAATATTTAACATCTGAGCAGTTACAACGTCAGGCTGAATTGCCTGTCTGGGGAAGTCAGGGAGTTCCCAGTGACTCTCAGATGGGTTCAAACATGTCTGGTGAAACTCAAGGTACTGAACTGAAATTTCCTGCACATATTTTGTTGTGCTTGTTCAAGTGTACAGAACTTGGCATGGCAATATTAATACACCAATCAGACCAGAGTCAGAAATCAGCTGGGTTTCACGTTGAAATTAAAATGGCATAAAAACAGCCTTTGTGTTGAGGCCAATAGCTGTTACCCACATCAAACAAACTCAAAACACTGTACTGTACAACACAGAGAACAGCTCGTCTGATCTACCCTCAGTTCTTTCACACGAATAAGAGCCAGGTTGAGCAGAGGCAGCAGGAATGTGACACTACCCTGTAAATGAAGAGCAGCACTGTGAAAGGCACTCAGATTGTTCTGCAGCATTTTGGAGTCTGATTGTCACTCAGCACTAAAGACATGTCACAGGAGTTTCTCTTCCTTTACCTCAGCCATGTAGGGCCCAGGGTTTTCATTTGAATAGTCTTCCAACGATTGTTAAAACTAAATGGCATTTTGTTGTGGAGGGCTCTACATTTGCATAGAAAAAACACTTTCTTTAACTGCTTGTTTGACAGAGTATATAGACACCTCCAACAGGAAGCATTGACAAAGGCATCAAAGACAACAGGCACTTAAAAATACTTTTGTTAACAGAAAATCAGGAAACATTCATCTCAACAGATTCATCAAAAGCATGGTACAAACAATACTGACTGGGGTGATATTTAAAAGTGCAATCAGTTTCAGAGCATGGAGAAAACTAATGGGCAAGAAGACAGAGGGCCTAACATCTCTAATAATATTACCCTCACTGGGTCCATGAAGAAGACATACTGTAGAAGACTTTATGCAAGCAGCAGGACGCCTATGTTAGTCCCAACATGCCCAACCCACACTCGAATCCTAACAGAATTACATTCGAAATTGAATTTAAAGTCGAACTGTGAGTCACTTTTACTGGGTATTTGGTCTGGAATGTCCTGTGAGTTGAGCTGCCAGGGAGCAGAGTGGACAAGATGGAGTCTAAAGAGCCAAATGGAAAAATGGGAGCAAAAGATGGGCAGAGTGGTTTGGGTGTGTGTCTTCAGAGATTAAATGGCCTGGTTGAGCTCATCAACACAAGGTTAATGTTTAAGCACCCATTAAAATGATAAGCACAAAACCAGAGGTCAATAAAGAAACCTTGGACCCTCCCCCCTCCTCTTTTAAATCACACCACACTTAAAACAAACATGTGAACAAAGGCCAGCTTGTAACAGCAGATTACCCACTGCATGCACACACTTTGACATCAACAAGTTAAAGGCAGCTATACTCGGCTACAATTAGCAGACATCAGCTGTTTTAAAGACAAAGACAAAGACTATTCTACACACAGATATGATAAACCCCAAAAATGGGAGTTAGTGGCTTTCTTTTTGACTGAGCAGATAAACACTATACTGTGTTAACACAATATATTATCATTTATTTGATGGTAGTTTGATAAAGGCTAAGCTTATTCAAGGCAAGTCTATGCAATAACATTCTCCTCCACGTGCAGTTAAGGCTTAAGAGATAAATAACAATGCAGATACAGTATATACACATTAAGACTTAAAATTACCTCCAGCATTTACACTGGTAAGATCTTCAGTAGTCATTTCATAGTTTCTAGTAGTCATACTTCATCTGACATTACCAATTGTTTTAAAAACACCATCATATATTAACTGCTTCACACTGATGGTACCTACTGCCTACTACTACTACTACCATACTGATATAATTTTGTTCTCATTTGATTGTCAACACACACACAGCTTCACAGTTTGGTCAGATCATGTGTGGAATGTTTTATGAGATAGGTTTGTTCTCCATTTTTGAGTGTTTGTTCATTTTTTTTGTGGATCAAACTGGGTTCGCAGGTAGTGCCACCCTGGTCATTGAGTGTGTGGATGACTGCTGTTCAGGCGTTTCTGCAAGAGGAGCCGGTGAAATGTTGCTGCCCAGAGCTGAGTCTATGCTGGGATCTGTGATGGCCCTGGGCTGCTCTGTGGGCTGGCGGGGAGGTGCAGGAGGGGGGAACGATGGCGACTGCAGGATGTCAGCGTAGCGTTGGCTAGGTTTGGTCTCCCTCTGAAGGACCTTTCTCAGCAGAGGTTTCAACAACCCGATGGTCAGTTGGCTGCCCTGGGAGTCCACAAAGGGAGCAGGGGATAGGGAGGTTGTACTGCACATGGAGAAAGAGGAGGATGAAGGTGGGGTGTTAGGGCAGGGGAGGTTTTTCAGCACCAAGTTGAGAATAGTGGTGACAGTGAGGTCCTCTGGGCACAGCACCCACAGCAGGTCCAGGTAGGGGTCCAGGTCTCTGTGCTGGGCCACCTCACACAACAGAGTAGTGAAAATCTCCTTGTTGAGTAGCGGACTCTGTTTGCAGAACGTCTGGGCCACCTGGATGACCCGGTCCCACTGCTGCTTGGCCATGAGGATCCTAAGAGCCTGGAGGATGGCGTTGGGCCGCCCACTGACCAGCAGCAGCTCCACCTCCAACTCCTGGTGCTGCTCTCTGTCAGGGCTCAGGCTGGACAAGATGCACAGGGCTCGTTTGTAGAGCGGCACGTTGTTCTCCCCGCCCTCCCCTCCTCTCGTCCCGGAGAAGCTCCAGGAGGAGGAGGCCAGGCTCAGGCCTAGGCCGGCTGAGCCCTGCTGCTGTTGGGCGAGCTCGAGGAACCGGGGCAACCAGCTGGGCTGGAAGCGGAAAACTAAGTGACAGAGGAGTTCAAACACAGGAAGGGCTGCTGGGGAGGTGGAGCTTGTAGGTTTGGCTTTGCAGTTGGCAATGTGATCACCTTTGAGGCTATGGCTGTGTTTTGGCCTGCCATTTGTCAATGGGAGGGAGGCTGGGGTGCTGGGTGTCACAGCAGGACTGAGGACAGTCTTCCACACGTCTGGTGGTGCCCTGCTGGACAGAGAGCCCTCCCCGTTGTAGTGTAGCTGAAGAGCAGCCTGCGCCGCCCTCCACACCTGGTGGGGGAAGATGTTAAAGATGGAGTTGAGGTAAAGCAGAGCCTCTCTATCCATCTCTGAGGATGACAGTAGCCTGGCTACTTCTTTCTCAATTAGACTCTCACACACTGCCTCCACCTCTTTCACACTCCCCCTCACTAAACTGCCCTTCACCACCTCCAGAGACACCAGAGCCTTGAGCTCAGCCTCCAGAGAGCCCATTAGTTTATCTTGCCCCGCTATACATCCACCTCCTCCGTTCTGGGACAGCTCTGCTCCTTTCTGCTTCGCCCCCGTGCTGAGGTAGTTCCTTAGGATGGAGGCTAAAGAGATGGGGGCCTGGAATCGACCTCCTTTTTTCAACACGTCCACAGTGAGCTGGGTGCTGCTCAGGCTCCTCTGCTGGTAATATTTACAGGCCTCCTCAAAGACAGCCTCTACTAGGAGAGCTCCAGGATGAATAATCTCCACTGTGCTAAAACCAGAAGGCTTCATCTTTGAGTAGCAATCTCTGGAGTCTGTCTCTTTGTTCACTACCACAAAAAGTCCAGCTTCTGAGAGCAGGTGAGGTGTGCATCTTTCAGCCCGGTTCACATACAATAAGCCCTCTCTCTTCAGTGTGATCTTTTCTAGCTCTCTGCCACAGTTCACGTCGATCAGATGCAGGTTTTGCCCTATCAGCAGCGCCAGGGTGTCCTCGTACAGGCAGAGGCTAGTGTGACCATCAAGTTTTACCGAGCAGTTGTCCGCCAGCTTGTACACCTGCCGCAACATCCCGTCCTTCTGCAGCAGACACACCCAGCCCGTGCTGAGCAGCAGCAGCAGGTCTCCACAGGCTGTAGGAGAGAAGTCGTGGATCTCAGGTGGCTCAAGAGTTGATAAATATCCCAAACAGTCAGTCACCAATCTCTTAAAATCAGACTCCTTCGCTGAAATCCTTTTCAGGGGTGTGTTCTTACATGTGGTGCTGACTGTGAAGGAGTCACGGCGAGGGGACCAGGAGAGAAAAAAACTGGAGATGCTCCACAGCGGCTTCACCTTCAAGTCAGGGAGAAGATGCACATATTCACCTGAGCTGATCACAGTGAATTTAGGATTGTTGTGGAGGGCGATTTTCACTCCCCCTAGGCTGACAGCCCCCTCCTCCACCTCGAAGTCACGTCTGCAAACACAGTATCTGAGATTATTCCTGGTGGAGCTGAGGGCAGGGGAGCTTTCTGAGGGCGGCCTCTCCTCACACCAGATGATAAGGCTGGAGCAGGCACAGACAGACACCACTCTTGCTCGGGGGCTGTTGCACAGATCTGATGTTTGCAGGAGATGCCAGCCAGCTTTGCACTCCTGGAATCTCCAAAACTCTGCTTTTCCATCCTCATAAACCACAGCTGCTGCATCTCTGCTGTTATTATTATGGTCCAAATACAAAATATCCACAACAGGCACAGCTCTGGTCAGCCTCAAGTCCAGCTTCTTCTGAGCCAGCTGGGGTCTTGCATACTTGTCAAAAGTCACAAGACCGACCTTCGGCTTGTGGTGGAGAACATGGATGTGGCGTCCATCAGGGCTCAGGCGAACATCTGACAGCTTGTTTTTGAGCTCATTATTAGTCACTTTAAAGATCTCGGTCAGCTCTTTGCCACCAATATAATCCCCGAAATCTGACAGCTGCTCCAACCGCGCCATCACTCCCTGTTTCCAGCCTGATTAGCGGAATGAAGCGTGTACAATTAACCACAACAGATGAACTAGCCTGCTAGCTTGAGTGGCATATAGATCCGACCTGGGGCTCCGGAGAGGCTCAACCGATCCGACCGCATCCCGTTAGGTCCAGAGAGAGGCGTCATCCCGGAGCGGAAGGATACCGACAGCCCCCCACCTCGCTGATCCCATGTCGGAAGACGACCACGGAGCTAAACTGTTAGCTGACAGCAACAGCTTAAAAAGTTTCAGGCGAAAACCGACACAGCCACTTTAGTCATTCCGATGCTATGCTAACACTCCCCTGACATCACGGGACCGTTCATTTCCGGATACTGGCGCTCATTTGCTTAAGAGGAGGAGCTAAGACGTCACGACGGTTGACAAAGATTGTGTAGAGTCAAAGAGAAGAGCAACACTAATCTTCACTCGGTGGTTTCGTCCAGCTGGAGAACTAGAGTTAAACATCTTCACATCTTTGCGTCGAAAATGAAAATAATCATTTATCTTGGAAGAAAAACATTCATATTTATTTATCTATGTCAAAATCTGTTTGATAAGAAGGAGGCTACTATAATCAAATTTTATTAATATTATACTATAATTAATAACATTGTGTCTTTGTTACTGGAGCTGGATTCATAAGCGACAAACAATGAGTCACATTGTTTGGTAGCTGGTGCTGGAATAATACCAGGAACTGAATCTGCAGTTTTATATACTATATGCAAAGACAGAAGTATATTTAGGTTTGGGTTATGAGAAAGCAGAAGAAAAGAAGTAAAAACATTTTCACATTTTTGTTCTGTCATGCATTAGCATTTTTTCAAATATGCATCACTTTATTGTTATTATCTCCCTGGTTGTTGTGATTTAGCAGCACGTTTAACTGCAGTTTTTGTTGCCGTCTGCAGTCAGAAACTTCTTGTTTGTCCAAAATTGTGCACAGCTTTTGCACCAGTATCTCTGTCTGTTTTGATAACATGACCCCAACATCAAAATGGGGTCTAGAGCAGGCCTCTCTCATGTGTTCAGGCCTTAGAGTTTTAGTCAGTTCAGAGTTTCAGTCACAAAGAATATGGGCAGCAATGCAGTAAACATACGCAGTAGGTGAGTTGAAAAGAATATCTGTTGTAGATAAGCACAAATGAGGAACTGTGCTTATTTCCTTGCCTGCTTTGACAGCATACAGAACATGTTTTTAAAAGTACATCATACACAGGGTCCAGCTTTACCTCCACAGATCTGGAGGCAAGAATCCAATTTAGAAACTGAGAAACTGTTCCAGTACATCCTTGGTCGTTTTGGCAAGAGGCTGAGAAAAAATTGGCTGGTCAATAACAAAGTCAGCTGGGTTAATACCAACCGGAGGTACTGACTCACTTAAATCAGCTTCGGAAATAAGAGCCATGCTGCTTCACACCACAGATGTGGTTGCAGAAGAATTGTCAAGCGATGTAGGTCAAGCTTGGATGACTCTGTAGAGGAAAACCTGGTAGGAGTCTCGGGGCCAACTAACAGCACTCAGAGGTAAAAGACTGTTTTGTCTTTAAAGGGAAAACAACATTTATCACAATGGGAGTGAAATGCTCAGTGGTGGTGACTCACAGTGTAAGTGGACGCCTGCCCACTGTGAAGGCCCTGTTTATTACCTTAACAAACTTTCATGGCAACTTTCAAGCCAGCCCACGTAGTGAAGCTGTGCTGGTAAATGACACATACTGACATTTAGATACACACAAAGGAATCTGTCATTTGCTCTAAAGTGGCACACACCACTATCTGTAAGGTAAGTATTTTATGGGATATTTACTACAGCTGAAACGATTAGTCAATTAATCAATTAGTCGGTTCCACGAGTCTTTGGGTTTTGGACTGTTGGTTGGAAATGATAGAGTCAAGAATGAGTTTGTTTGTTTTTGATACTTTTAAATAAATTAGCAGACAAGCTTGTGATCCCAATAAAATAATCAAATCATCATGAAAGTTCCAGTGTCTGTGTCTAACTGCCTGACAATTTTCTCTAACACAAACCTTATGTTGACACGTGGTTGCCTTCTTCAATATTCTAGGCTCAATTTAGATCACTGGATCAGAGAAAGCAAGTACTTGAAGTTTTTGCTGGTGTGTGTCATTTTGTAGGTTCACTTCATATCCAGGAGGAGGCAGTATTGATCTTCACTCACTGCATGTGGTGAATCAAAACTTCAGTGAAAAAAATATAAAGGAATGAAAACATCTGAAAATCACTGGGGTAGATTTTAATTGATGGATTGTGCTTTTCTTCATCATTTCTTCTTTTCCCTGTTTCATTGAGTGCACAGATGCATTGAATCATACTCAGACAGCACTCACTGTTACTTTTCAATGAATATCACATGGCCATACAGACTCAGCATCACAAGGCTGCTATCGTCTCTCACCCACAGTTAACTAAACTTGTCCATTAAATCTCGTGACTTTCATAGTTTCTGTTTTACCTCACTGCTTGTGGACAGTTCAAGCTGCCCAGTAAAGCCCACACCCACCCTGTGTTGGCCACAGAGAGATGAAGTACCCTGAGTAGTTTCTGAGAGATTTTTCATTCATTCAAGTCACAAGATAATAGTTTTGTTGAGGTTGCTCTTTCAAAGCTGGTGCCTTTTTCTTGCTGTCAGCTCTCATATATGTATGTGGGCTGTCTGTATTATTGTGTGCTTTAAGGGAGGCAGGCTATCATTTCACGTGTCCATGTACTTATGTCCTCTTATGTCCCTGTGTCGCTGCTGATAAAGTATATGGATGTAGTACGTTATTCAAACAGTCGATTCAAGCTCCGCTGCCTCCAGACTGGCTTGCCTTGGACAGAAAACACCCTCTATTAGAGAATGTGTTTAGTCTGCTGTGCCTGTAGACAGGAAGATAAAGTGCTTGTCTGGAGACTAGAGGGGGTTGGAAGCAGGGGAGATTTCCTTTTTGAGCTATATGGTGCAGAAAAGAAAACCGATGGCTGCAAGATTTTTCTGCTCAGGGTAAAGGAGATGGGTTGGCTGTCAGCTTTGCATTTCCTGAGGATAGAATTATTTTAATTTGAGCACAATTTAGAAGAAAGAAAAACGTCTGTGTGTAAAAGCCTGAGTGGGAAAAGGGATATTTTTCAGCCTGTTTGGGGTTTGAGTGAGATGCTACTTCTCTGTATCTGTGTGTCAAATGAAAGTTGCATCTGCTTGTCAGCCTCCCGTCTCCTTCGAGAACAGGCAGATATTACTGTCAGTCTGCTCTCGCTGTTGTAAAGCTGTCATGTGTGCAGCCTCTCTCTCACCATCTCCCCCTTCGCTTCTGAAGTCACTTCACTGGAGCATTTTGTCTTGAGCTTCGAGGGTCTTTCATCGACTCTCCTCTGCGCTGGCATACAGTACAGCATTGTGGGAGGTTAAGTCATCCATCTTTTTTTCCCACTCATATCATAGAAAAGAAGAATGAAAAGTTCAGACCTGGAAGTTGAGGAATGGAGGATGGATAAGAACATTCCTCAATATTACTGACATTTCATTCATTAAAAAATCATATTGCATCAAAAATTGGAAATATGTTTTTGTTTATATTGTTTTAATCTCTTTGATTGACATCATCTTAAAACCAGTTCATTTAGTCAGTGAAATAAAGCAAACAATCTGAAAATTGAATAACCGCACTGCTCTTCAACATCCTATATGAGAAATGTTTATTATCTGGATTTGTTAATGGTTGCAAGTGCTCCAGTGGCTCGAAGGTTACATTCATTCCTCTGCAGAGCTTCATACCTGACACTAATGGAGTCCTCTAAGCATTAAATAATTTTCAGCAAGATCGTATTCTAACATCCAAGTGCATATATCTCTACAACACTGACTGCGTAATGAATGTGTACGAGCACATGGATTGGCAATTCATGATAGGCTGTTGGTCCCAGAGTACAGAGAGGAGAGGTGATGCAGAGAGAGGGGGAAGCTTTGTGGTTCATTAGGAAGACAAACACACATAAATGAACTGCGACTGACTAAATCTTCAGCTGAGATGACTGAACAATAACGAGCCGGATGAGACAGCCATTTTGGAAAATGATATCGTCCATTAATGTAATAATGGAGAAAGTTGACACACAGGAAAAAGCTGGAATTAGAATATCCCAGAATGAGTGAAATCCTTGAAACTGTTCCTTGAGTGAACCCAAACGAGAGGTCGCATCAGTGCTGAAATGTCTGAAGCACCATCACTCCTCACAGATAACTCGCCTCATGAGCTGATTAGATAACATTTGCAACTGGCTGTCCCTCCACATTTAGCACCAGGCCCTTATCTCAATGATCCATACCCCGACTCTCAGCATAAATAGCATTAGCTCTCACATCACACTATTAATCGGATTCATGGCCCTTGGCTCATTGCAGGATTGGTTGATGTTTTGGGAGCCCTTTGCCTCCCTATGCTCGCCTCCTATCTCCGTCTTGTCCTCATAAAAAGGCAGATGAGAAGACACACGCTTGGCTACTGAAGTGCAGTACTGTTTGTGACCACAGATCGGCAGTACCTGCATTGGCTTTGATGGTGCAGCAGCTGAGGTTGGTCATGTGAGGATAAAAGAAGGTCACACCATCACTGTTCTTATACACAGTGTGCTGACTGAACTGTTTAACCACATCCAGAGGGGTTAGAGGATTGAATATAATGTCTACCATCAAATCCTGCCTCCTTCTGTGTTTTGGACAGGGGAGCTTACCGGCTGATCACAGCCTCGTCTCTGTGTTTTACAGCTATAGAAACAGGTGTGAGTCACTGAGCTGGCTGCAGCTTTGACTGTACAAAGTCTTGCTGGAGCAAAAGATCAAAGAACAGGATTCAGCCTGAGCTTCCTCCTCGATTTCCTCTCCATTCCACCTCGCTGCCTCTTCATTAATCAGCCTGGAATTGTATCAAGGCTTCCCTCCACCTCTGGCATTCATGCTTCCTCTTTCTCTTTCAGCTTCTGCTTGTCTCTCCTCCTGCCTCCGTCTCTCTGTCCCAGGATCAGGTGTAATTGCTGTTGAGATAAGCCCTCCGATGCAATTTCTCCTTTTTGTCTCTGAAAACATCCGCCTCGCCTCGGTAACATGGAACAGTCAAAGCGGTATCAGTGTAGCCTTTGATCACGCAGCGCATCCTCTCCCCAGTCTTGGCCTAATTTAACCGGTTATGTATCAGCAAAACCTTGATGCTGTCACTTGAAAGTCCTCCACCTTGGCTGCATCCTGAGCTGAATCTGACAGCATCTCAGCATGATCAGACCCTTTAAACACGAGCGGCGCGTGTGCTCACATGCGTGTTTATATGTGTGTGTGAAAGGTGTGCACGTGTTGAGCGTGTTGTCGGCGGTTTCCTCTTAACTTTGCCCCACTTGCACGAGAGGAGAAGCGGTGAAACCTGCGATGAACCGGTGCGTGATGAGGCCCCTCAGACGACGATGAGCTGTGAAATTATAACGTCTAGCCAAGTCATTAGAACTCGGTGGCATTTGAAATCGTCTGTGTGTGCTTTCAGCAATTGCCTTTATGTGCCTGTAATCTTTTATAGGTGGTAACGATGGCTCAGATTGAGATGCATTAACAACAACATCTGTTTTTCTTGCACACACAGACATGCACTGTCTCCTCTCTCTCTCTTTTTTTCTCCCTCTCTCTCGCTTGCTGCTGCTCTCCTTAATTGAACGGTATATTCTGCTGTAAGACGCCCGCATATGTTGCAGTTTTTTGCCTGATCTCACAAGCAAACATTATACTGGAGACAGCTTATTATAAACACCGACAGTCAGCTGCCATCAGATCAGACTTGACATGTAAATGAAGCAGACACTAAAGCAAGCTTTCCGAGCTTTCTGTAATTAGTTAGACAGATCAGTTAGAGGATCCCTGTTTCATACAACCTGGATCTTATTTTCACAGTTTTCTCCCATCCTTCCTATCATTAATAATAGTACTGTACTCGCCAAGTAAATTTGGGAAACAATGGTAAAAATAATTATTACCCTAACCCTAACACCAGAAACATGAGCAGTTAGGTTTGTCAAAACTTATTTGAAAGAGAACAAGAAGAATTGAATGAATTGTAAACATTCATCAGACTGGTTCAAATTTGACTTACACTGTACTTAACATAGTTGCCCAGTGTCCCCTTAGTAATGAGAGATCATTACCCACATTTTGAATTCCCTCAGTTTAGATTTCAAAGGAAGAGATTTTGATACTGTGGCTAAATTTCTGGCATGTTTACAACCTCTCACTGCTCGTGTTTCTTGCTGTAGTGGTGTTACCATGTTCCCAGATCTCAGCAGTTACTTTCATAACTAATAGAAATGTTTGGCAAAACTACAGGGATTTTGTAATAAACTGTGCCCATGTGCCATTATCAGCTTCACGTGTCCTGTCCTGTGGCTTCCTGTGGAGATTTCTCCTTTGTGCATTCATCACAACACTCCTCCTCTCCGCTCCTCTGACTGTGCATGAAAGCATCTTAAAAAGATAATCACACTTCATCCAAACCACAGACTCCGTGAGTGACAGCACCCCAATTTTCCATTTGACCAACAGGGGGGTGAAAATCTGGTGAAGAGGCAGGAGGAAGGCGATTCCATTCCAGTTTCTCACAAGGAGGATTGTTGTTGTCATTCTGGCCACTTCCTCTGACCACTCCAACATCTGGTGTCTGCTTCGTTTTAGAATTTGGCTCACACAGTGGCATTCGCTTGGCCGACGTGGGCTCTGGGAATAGCTGCAGTAGAGCTGCCGCTTACATCCCTTAGACCTCCTAGGAGGATGGACCAGAGAGACAAACAGAGAAAAATGGAATTTGTCAACAACTTTTTTCCTCCTTTTTTTGGTATGATTTGACATTTCATGACAGATCCAAATCTCTATGTGTGGGTTTGTGATTGATTGTGAGGTTTCAATGTCTAAGAGTAATTTAAGCTTGGCATCAAAACACTTCTGTTAGTGTAATCAGGGAGCATTTTCAAATTTAACAACAAGACTGAAATGCTGATGAATGTGCTGGTTGGACGCGCATCGGATGTATGTGTGCTACCAGACTGACCCTTTTCACATTGCCCTTTAATCATTCATATTGTGTTTTTAATGGAAAGCCCTGCTGCGAGCTGCCACTGAAGGTTTCTGAATTTCAAAAAGAAGCACTTTTATAATCACCATTATTGACAACAAACAACATGGAAGTGGAAATGGAAATTGTCGTTCTGTAGCTCTAAAGAAAAGCCCATTTCAAGGCTCATTTGGACATGCCAACATGTATTCAGCTTTAGCATCAGCACTGAGATTACTCCAATACAAAACCATGAAATATTCACACCATATTAAAGGGAGATAAATCAGCATTTTGCAGTGATAGGAGACCTGCCATCTTACATTTCCCTCCCTGCAGGCCTGTACTTGCCTGTCCCATTTGTTTGACCTTAGCTCTCCCACGCGTGGATGGTGGAGGGAATATGAATACGTTTGGCTACACCTCGCACATTACGGCTTCATTGATTCATTCGCTGTGTGGCTGCATCTCACAAGTAAATGGCTTTGACACTGTTGGCCTTTGCTTGATAAATTAGGTCCCTGGGTAGGCGTCCAACATTACACTGCACATTCATTATGAGCTAACCACGGGCCATATGGCAGGGAAAGTTCTATATCCCCACACATTAGCTGGACATTATCAGAAACACTGTGAGTCACAAACTTCCCTCCAGCTTTAAAAAAAAACAACCTGTCAGCAAACCCCAACAGTACATTGTTGATATCTACATCACATGTTAGATGTATAGGCTTTAGGCATGCATGCTGTGTCGTCTTAATCCATCATTAACAATGCAGAATCTAGAGACCTGGGGACTAAAGAGGAACGACTTCAGAGATGCTGTGGCTAACAATCAGCCGGCACACTTCCTAATTGGAGGAAGGTGGAGCTCAGGGGACAGAGGAGATGGGTGGAGAGTTTCACAATGAGTGTAATGATTTCCTGTGGGCAGCAGAGGAGCCGGGAGCAGGCCCGATCAGGTAGGGGTCGAAGGAGGAGGTGAGAGGGATCAGACGATGAGGAAGGCAGCTGTCTTGAGACTCATTTGTGAAGCAGCTCTGCTCAGAGAGGAAGTGACACCACAGATTCTTGGACCTGGATCAATGTGTGACTTCTTCCCCCTCCCTCCCGTCTTGCATGCCTCTTTAGTTAGTCTTACGAACTTTTAGCCCGAGGAGCTTTGGCGAGAGCAGACTGTTGGACTCTCTGTCTTTCCAGGAGTCGCTCTCGCATTCTTGATGTTTTGCGTATCTTATTCTTCCTCATTTCCTGGTTACACAGGTTTTCTTCAACATCAACCAAGTTAAACTTAAGACTTTTAATACCACACAGAATCTAATAAATCTTTTTCACAGCAAACATTTTGACATATCATTACAGGAACAGCACAACTGTAATTGTGAACAATAGAAACAGCTGAATTTAGGTGAGCCACTTCCAGGGTCCAGTTATTGTGCAGCCTCACTGGGAACTGAGCCATCGTTAACCAGATTTGTTTCACCTGCACTTTTCCTGCTATGACAAGTCAAAATGTCGGCCAGAGTTTAGTTTCTTGGTCCACGATGTTTCAGAAAAGTATGGAGGCCTTAAATTATTTTCTATGTCACTGAATCACATTTGTCCATTCCCACCTAATGATAATTTAATTTAATTAACTAATTAAACCATATATGAAATTTACATATATTTACATTATATTTACATTACCAATAATATAAGTTAAATAAATTTACAAAACTTTTTCACTGTATGCAGGTAGCAGATAATGCATTTTCCAGTTTGGCCTCATGTTGTGCCACTAATAATATAAATTAATGCGGAGAAAAAGATTAATATGTTTCTTTATTTTAGCAATACTATATCCAATTTTAATGCCTATGACAGGCAAGAAAAATATTCAAGACTTTTGTAAATGAATCTGAGAACTCTCTAAAGTCTTTTTTGAGGAAACAGCACTTTTATAGACTTTAAGACGTGTAGATTCCCTGTGAAATAAGATCACAGAGTAAGTTGACATTGAAGACCTGGTCATTTCAAAATCATATTACTCCCTCAATTTTAGACTTTTTTATTCAGGCAAAGTTCTTGCACAGCTTTTCTGTTACTACATTTACATTTGGCTTATTCTGCAAAAAGAAAAAAGTTGGTTTAGTAGATATTTATGTTGATGTTCCTTGAAGTAAAGGCATTGAATTATTGCTTTGTTATCGCTACTGAAGCTCAGATCATATCTTACTGACTATGGTCATCCCTGAAAACATCGTCCATCTTCTGTCCCCTCATTTCCTGTCATAAAAGTTAATGAGAGCAAAACAAAACAAAACAAATCCCACTCTTAGTGCAGCAGAGTCACCACTTTTATGCATCTGTCTTTCTCATTTGCCCCTTCTTTAACTACCCCCCCAATCTTATTTTCTCCTCTCTGTCTCCCCACGCTGCCTTTGACATGCCCATTAGTCCTGGCATGCAATCAATACTTGGGGCATTCGGCTCTGCCAACCTAAACGTGGTGAAGGAAACGAGGAAGGGCATGAGAGAATGAAAGGGTAAGACATGGACAAGACTTGTGATGGTGTCTCTCAATGTAGCTGTAGTTTATGGAGCTCTCTTTTTCTCCGAGCTGTCTATCACTGTCGCTACTGTTATTGATCACATTTAAGCCTCCAGATAAGAGCGTGTGCTAAATGCCGAACTTTTAAACTGTCAGTTGTGGATTATAGGTTCACTTCCTTTTCCACATCTCCCCCATCTGTCTGTCTTTTAGCGCATCATATTAAAAGTTTGGCCTTTAAAAACAGGAACATATTGACCAGTGGGACTCAGTGCAGTATTTGTAGATTTATAGTTCCTGTTTTATGTCAACAAGGGTTTTGAGAGGGAGGAGAGCTTGTGTCTAAGGTGTAAATTAGACTGTAGATCAGGGAAACCAGCAAACACTGATGCTGCAGGCCTGATGAATGGATAATGGTGCCTCTGTTCCAAAGAGCCCTTGGCATATGGCAAATAAACTGGGCCAGCAGACAGACAGGTGCATGCACATGCACACGCATACACACACACACACACACAGGATTTTTGTTCCATGCCAAGAAGCTACAGACAGGAGAAACTCAAAGTGAATACAAAACATGGGGTTGGGCACCTTGAAAGTTATAGTTTTTCTTAAAAGCCTAAACATACATCTTTCATTAAAGGATGTCTTTGCACAGGGAATAAAACTCATGTTTTATGGTGCTAGAGAAAAAATAAACACCATCATTTCATTCCAAAACCAAGCAAACATTCAACAATTCACCTTCACTACTCTTACCTGCAAGACAGTGTTTTAAATATATCATTATTCTTTAACATCTCAGTCAGTTTGCACTCATGCAACATGAAAACGAAATGAACACAGGAAGACTGATTTAATTTATCTTACAGATTCTAAGCTGCTGTTATAAAAACAGCTAAATTGGCCAATGCAATGGCTGTGAAAGTGTCATCATTATCACATTAGTCTGAGTGAGTAATTTCAGCAAGACAGATGCATGAGTTAATGTGCCGAAATTATTAATTTTTTTTTACCTAAAATATTGTGTATATAACAGTTTTTAAGACTGTTCATTACTGTTCATTGTCCATTTTTTTGACATTGCCATGTATTTTCCACTCATGCTTCCCTTCCTGGTTTAACGTCACGTCATATCATTCAGACTGTAATGAGCGGCAGAGAGGGAAAAACTGTTGATGTCAGCCTCTGAGTTGTAATTCTGAGTCGGAGAAACCATGATTTCTGACAGATATATTTCCAACTTGAAGTGTCTGCAAACTAATGGCATCATGGCTGCAAAGCTGCTATTGCTGGCTGTTACATCTAATAAAACGCTCTGTCTGGTTTCACTTGTTATTGACACAAATACACATTACAACAAAATCAGCTAATTAAGGCTATAAGAAAAGGCATGTGTTTGAACTCTCTCAAGTCACAACAGGAGATTTCCTGGTCGAGCCATTCTGTTGAAACTTTTATCTTCAAGATGGCTAAATAAAGCCTACTGTCAGGAAAACTTGAGAGGGTTCAACGTGTAATGCAAATGTTAGTTGTGATATTCTGTCAGTCGTCATAACTGGCTGGTTATGAAGTCTGACTGTCGGTTGACCCATTGGTAATTGCGGCCATGTTTCATCATTAGAAAGAAGCACTGATCCTTTGCAGGGGACATTTCAGCGCTATTATTGACAAATCATTCAAATGAACAGAACGAGACAACATTGATCACTGTTAATATATTTGCCAATATTTTCTCTGTACGGTAAATGCGAAAGTCTCGGACACCGTGTTGCTCCCTGCTCTCCGAAGAGATAAAGGAGAGAGGCCTCCTCCACAAAACAGTCAGGAGTTATGGTGACAAAGGAAAGAGGGTGTGAGAGAAAGGATGAGAGTGGGTGTTGGACAGATTTGAGATTACTGTTTTTACCTCCTCTACACTTAATATCCATCACTTTCTAAATCCCCATTGAGCTGTAACTATGACTCAGCCAGTGTCTTAGATAACTGAAAGATGGCTGGAGAGACAACATGCAGCAGCGCGTGGCTTCTAAAAACAGCCACGTTATTACATCAATCCGAGACTTTAATCTTTAATCTAACAGACCCATTCATCATGCTGGCAAAAATCACAGTCACCTCTTCTGATAAAGGTCTTTACTTAATTGAAATTAGTCGGATTATTATTTTTTCTAATGCAATCATGAACCACCAATCCTCCGTTAATACAACGCTGCAACACTTGATTCGGTTGTACGATGAAGTCTTTCCAATAATCTAACAAATAGGGCCGTAATAAATAATGTCACATCCTCTGGTGATTGATGATGTTTATATCCAAGAGCGATGACAGCAACAGATGCTGTGATTAAGCAGACATTGTCTCACACACACACACACACACACACACAGAATGAGAACAAGTTACAAACGCAGAACACATAACACACACAGATTAAAAACTTTGACAATGATGTGCTGTTTTTGTACATGACAGATGATCAATGCGTAACATGATACTTGTGTGTATGATGAAAAAGAAAAATTTCAGCACTGATTTACAAAATGTGGAACATTTACTATGTTAACAGCAATGTTTCTTCACATAATTTGTCTAATAATATTTAAATTATAATCTTTACTTAATGGAAACATTGCATGGAGGCAGACAGACAGGACAGACAAACAGAAACAGACAGACAGACAGAATTAAATTATCACAACTAATGCAACCTCTTAATTGCAGCAGTTACTCAAATCTCCGAGTTGTTAATGTTCACAGTTTAAATCTATTGTGATATTACTCAGGCGTGTGTGTGTGAGAACTGGATATCGTGCTGGGAAATTGCTCCGGAGTGACAAAAATACTTTTTTCTTGATCTAAATGATTAATGCAATAAGTAGCAATGCGGTGAATAGCTGAAGTGTGCAAGATTGCATGAGTACACAAAACAGGAACACTAATCAAACTTTCAGACAAAGAAGTACTTCTTTTTTTTCAGCAACTTTTAAATGAACTAATTAAATCATTCTCGCTGTCACAGTACAGCCAATAATGTGATTATATTCTGTATGTGCGTTACCCACTGAATATTCAAACTCTTGAGCTTATTAAGATGAGAGGTTTCAGCGTGATTGACAGTCCCTCTTCATCTGACACGCGGCTCGTGTTACAGCATGGTATACTGATATGACTAAGAAGCAGACGCTCTATCACGCTGTCCTGCCCGTAATTCTTTTAAAGCATTTCATGATTCAGCAATCTATAGCTGTGCTGCAGAGATAATGTGGTGGCTTTGAGGGGATTTACACAAGTAGGTGTTGCTGCTCGCCCCGGTGCTGCGGCAGGGTTTTTTGCCGTTGTGTGCTGGGAAGCGTTTGGCTGCGAGCTGCCAATGACGCCATTGGCAGAGTGGGGTAAACACGGGCTGCAGTCTAATACCTTGGCATTAGCTGTTGAAACAGGGACTGGAGGATTTGAAAGCCCACTAAGCTAATATCAGGGGAGATAACAAGTTATTGGCCAGACTGATTTCAAATGCTGTGTGACTAATTGAAGAGGGGTTTTCCAGAACTCACTACGTTTGGTCCCCTGTCATCACCAGCCAACTGGATTTTATTCCTTCATTTTAAAATAGAAGGAAAATGTTGATTTTGTTGGAATTTTTTTCATCAACACCCATTACAACCAAGTTATCAGGTATCATTAGCTACTAGCATCAGCGGTGTCCCACAGGGCCTGAGAGTAATTTTAAGGGACTGTTATTATCTTTTTGCATCTGTCCTGTTCACTGGCGGAAGAAGTATTCATCATGTTGGGGCGGCTGTAGCTCGGGAGGTCGTGCAGTTGTCCACCAATCAGAAGGATTGTTGGAAGGTTGGTGGTTCGATCCCTGCAGTCTATGTGTTGAAGTGTCCTTGAGCAAGATACTGTACCCCAAATTGCTCCAGATGGTTGTTCCATTGGTATGTGACTCTCAGATATACGTCGCTTTGGATAAAAACATCTGCTAAATGAAATAATAGAATCATGTGTTTGTAGCGTCGCTGTCCTGTGAGAACCACGTATCTCTAAAAAGTCAACTTTTCATGAGCTCAGACAAACAGCCTGTTTTCAGCCTTGTGACAAACCAATCCATCCAAGAGGGGTTTAAATAGTTTGTTCATCTTAAGAAGTAGTGGTGTTTTCTCAGCCCAGTTCATTTTTCAGTTTATCAGAAACATTCACATTCAAAATACCACATTTGGAGATACATAATTTTGACTGGATACAAAGGGTATGCAAAATTGTAGAGTGGGATAAAAAATTGCAAAAAAAGAAAAAAAAGAATTGAAGTTATTATCTGCAAATTTCCACTCATCTAATCATAGCTTGATAACAACAACAGCACTTCTTTCCATGTTAATTGTATTTTACAGTGGAAATTAGGCTGATTTTTAAAACAGCAATAATGATGCAAATTGGAAATTAAATTGCTGAATATTTGTACTGGCTTACTGTTGCTGTGGGACTATTTCTGAATTCCTTTTCTTCGAGCTGATAACATCCACACAATGATGTAATTGCAGAAGCAGAAAGAGCTGATGTAAAAGCTCAACAGTCCATTACAGTATTATGCAACTATTAGTCACCAGATGAAAATATTCTCAATTAGGTGACATTAATAATAGGTGCCCAATTTCTTCCTCCATTTTATATCATACATTATGTCACATGCATACATCAAAATATATGTTGACAGGCAGTGTATTATTTAGTGGTGAGTGTCTCACACAGGCCTGCTTAATGTCTGAGAGCTTTAATGAGAAAAGCATCTGGTGGGATGTCATTGGGGTGAGTTGACATGTTTGTGTGTCTTTTGAAGTAGCAGAAATTTTGCAGAGATGAGAAAATCAAATGAAGTCTTGCTCATTTATAAAATACTTTTATTTTTGCAGGTTCACACAAAGTGCACAATTTAAGATATGCGTCAAGATGATCAAAGTCTGTTTGTGTGTGTGTGTTTGTGTGTGTATACTGAACACATACAGTATGTGTGCATGTGTGTTTTCATGTGTGCATCAGAGCGGCGCCAGAGTTTCAGGCTTGACTTGAGTCTGCATCTGATTCTCTGACATGGATGCGATGTTTTTTAAAACAGTATGGTAAAAAGATTTGGCCAGAGCAAAACTTACTTTTACAGAAGAAGATTGAATTCTTGTGTCTGAACAAAGAACCAATTTAATGTAGAGACGTTTTGGTGCTGGTTGATTTGGGGACACCTCTTGTTACTGATGTAATGCAAGTGCACTTTAATAAAGGTCCCAGACTTCAAAATATGATGTTTATCAACCACTCATGATTAAAGATTTAGCATGTTTTAAAGTTTTAATTAACAAGACTAAAGAAGACAGTCAATATGAATTTAGCACAACGTCTAATTTGTGTATGCTGTATAACGTATATCTGTATTACTTAGTCTTAAAAAATATTCAGGCCATGAATAGTAATCAACATAGTGTTTAAAATAATAAGACAAAGATGATAGAGAGATGATGAGGTAGAATCCCTTGACCGAGTCTTACTGTCCAGATGAAACATGTCATGAGGTGCTTTAATCAAGGCTACACACACGGGAAATAAGAGCTGGTGTGGAGCTGAGTTTAATGGCTAATTAAGCCACTGCGAGTGAAGCTCTGTTAGTAACTCGATGATAAAGATATATGTCACTGATTTAATTTAAAAGAAGGATACATGTTCGTAGAAAAGTCACTTGGCCAATGCAGCTATGGATTAATTATACTGGTTTACTTCCTGATTTGTATTTGTCAGCAGCATTGTAGCTCCCCTCTGACTAAAATCATTGTATATATTCCACCTTGGTCCTCATGCAGTTATACCTTTTCTGAAATTTTCACCGTCCACCAAGGTTATTATTATCATATAGGACTGATGGTATGAGCCAATTAGGAGCCAGATGGGAGAGTTTAAGACAACATTTTGAGTGTTTTGGCCAATTAATGAAATTCACTTTATGATTAGTCTGTGCTCATAATTTTTGTTGTCTAGTTACAATTTATTTTTAAAATGACTAAAGCCTAATTAGCTTATTTTGCAGTTTCATTTTTCAGGTAGCCGGAAACATTAATTAACAATGAATTCTTTGGAATAGACCCCGGTCTTCTCTCTCTTCTTCATCCTGTCTGTATCTTCCTCTCTCTGTCTCTCTCCCAGTCTCCTGCTGTGAAGAGTTTCATGTACAGGCCCTTGACATGCTCAACCAAGCAGTAACACTTCACTTTACATGTCACACACACACACACACACACACACACACACACACACAACACACACATGCATGCGCACACACAAAGTGCTGACTTTCCATCCAACTGACAAGCTGTCTGCTGCACTTCATCCCTGAAAAACACCTATCAAGTCTACCCCGACTCTCTCTCTCCCTGTCTCTCTCTCTCTCACACATCAACACACACACACACACACACACACACACACAGAACGAGCGTACCAGTTCACTAAATGTACTTGCACAGACACAGCTCCATGCTTTAATGGTGGCAGGATGCTGGGATTCACTGTGCTATAGGGGAACTCTCCCCCAATTATCCCTCAGGATACCAAGATAAGTGTGTGTGTGTGTTTGTGCCTGTAAGTGTGTGAGTGTGACAATGTGCATGCTTATGGATGACTTTCTGCCTCTCACTCGGAGATCATTAGAGAACCACTCAGTTGTAACAGATCCCTGTGGAGAGAGAGGCAGAGGCAGGGAAAAGAGGAAAGCGAGAGGTAAAGGAGGCGATGAGCTTTTCTTCTGTAAAGAAACAAATGAAGTTTTGTCCGACTTAGTTGGATTCGCTGGAAGACAGTAAACCAGCTGTGGCGTTGTCACAGGTTCGGGTGCCAATGCGCTATCTAGTCGTGACATCAACAATGGCTCTTGTCTATCGTCCTCTATAGACAGTTTGTTCGGCTTTACAGGAAAAAACCACCCTCAGGCATCTATAGTATCTCTCAATCTGCAGGCTTCCCTCACACAGCCGAAGAGTAATCCTGCTGCCGAGTGGAGCCGCACATGTGTGGATCTGCCTGTCACAGTGCTGTGATAAGAGGCCGATGTTAGGAAAAAGCCTGGGGGATGCTACATTAATACCGCCTCTGATTAGCAGTGCAGTGAAGGAGGGCTTCTCTGTTGTGTTTGCATGTGAGGTGGAGGCAGATAATGCCAAAAGAAAATGGCTTACACATAATATCTACCATCTACTGTATATAAAACTACACAATGCATTGCCACCAGGGTGTTCAAGGCCAGACAGACTGAAACATGAACACAAAACGAGATCCTACATTTCCTTACAGATGCCTTCCAATGAAAAGTTTCAACCTTGGCGTGTCCATATTTGTGGTGTTTTTTTTATAGGCTACAAGATGTATCATTTGCATTGGGCATTTTCCAGAGTGACGCTGTTTCATCCATTTATCCTGCAGACACAGCGATTACAAGCCAAAATGTTTTGGTTTTATTTTTCCTGTGTTTTATCCATTGACTGTGTCCAAATATCACAAATACAATGTGCTAGATAATGTTAGTCGACATCAACCTGCCAAGTTACATGATGATTCATGTCAAATACAGAACAAGACATTTTATATGGCTTGGGGATGTTGATGAAGAAATTTATGACAAACGTTAATCCCAACAGTTTGTCAGACAGTTGAGCTGCTGAATTAAATGAGGTTTGTGTGTTTGATGAGCAGAGTCGAAGCTGCAGGCGGAGGGGTGGGTGGAGATGACAGTGACTATTTAGATCCACACACACTAAGGCAAAGGTGTAAAGTCACATCAAAGCCATGTTAGACATGAAGGGATTTTTCATGGAGAAAAAAAATTAAATATGTGATTTTGATAAACAGATGCCAGAAGAGGAACTTTAAGGAATAATTCTAGTTTTAAGTGCTCCAGCTGTGCAACACATGTCCAGACTACACTTGATTGGTTTGGGAAATTGCTGCATCACATACCAGCTCATAAATAAGCCCCTGTACTCATTGTAGTCCTTATACTCCTTATACCCCTGAACCTCCACTTCCTGTCACAGCTCAGTCTCCCATATACTGTACATAAAGCCCCGAACAACCCACAACCATGTGGATGTTATTGATAAAACCTCAATGAATCCCGGATCCCTGGACGTCTTCCAGTGCCTGTTTAATGTCGACGTTGGCTCCTCTCATGGAGCCTTTTTTCATGTCAGCCACTTTGTCCCCTGCTCCACGTTTGACTGCTACTATCACACACAGAAACCTGGCAACCTTGCAGCGCTCAATCAAATCCACCTGACAAACACTCATCATCACATGACAGCTGGGGAGCGGCACATTTTCTAGTTGTGGTTTTTGGCCATCATTCTCATCAGTAATAATCACACCAACACTAAATATAATGCCAAATTAATTGCTGAGCTGTGAACATGGCAACATCACTAAAAAAGGACAAAAACCAGAGCAGTTAGCTGATCATACAGGTTGTGAACAAACATGTCTGGAATAGAAAACAAAACTAAATGGTAAAATAGTATGGTAAAAAAAACCTGTCCATAACATCTATTGCAGCTTCCAGACTTCCTGGTTTGACCGACTGTATTTGCTGTAGTTGTAGTAGTTGTCTTTTAATCGCAGTATAATAGTATTAAAGAGTAATATTCTCCTTATAATGAAGTTGCTTCATAATTTAACAACCAGTTACACTGAACTTTAAAGAAGCAGATTTCATCAAGCACTTCGCAGCTGAACGTTAAAACTGACAGTGTTAAGGCATCTCAGTCTGATTTTCCTCATTAGCTGATAACTGACAGGTGTGTGTGTGTGTGTGTGTGTCCATCAGCATGAGTGTGCAAACGTGTTTTTTTGTTTTAACATTTCAACGTGGGCTTGTGTAAAACATGCATTTATGTGCGTGTGTGGGCGGCAAATGATTCTCTGAAAGCTGGAAATAAGTGGACTGATGGATTCCTACATCCAGCATGTCTTGTTCTAGGAGCACCTCCACCGCTGAGAGGCACAAGGAGCAGGTAAAGTAGTGCTGGTCATCTCTCTCTGTATGTCCGTGAAGCCTTGTTTGCTTTGCATTTAGGCCCATTCTCACTGGGATCGGTGGAGCTGTTTGAGCCACATTGTGGGAGATAAAGTAATGATCATTATTGCTTCATCATGCAGCCTTATGTCCTGCTGTACACAGATAATGTCCACATGCATGTGACTGCAAACAGACCAACACAAATGCCCTCTTCTTTTTCTCATTATGTCACAGCCGTTCTCTCATGCACGCAGAAACAAGACTCTCCAAGGTTCAGTTAAGCCTTATTAAGGTTTATTTTTCTTCTTTACTTTGACACCAGTGATTTGGGTCAGACCCAATACAGCAGGGAACCTTTCTCAGTATAATGAGGAACCGGGGCTCGGCTCATTGTCACATCTGTTCCCCCATGACATTATCCGCACCGCGGTTCAGACTCATTTTATGACGCTCATGGGGCAAAGGGTCTTTCGTGCAAATGGAGAACATACTTAACCAGAAGGGGACAGTATTCAGAATGACAGCTACAGTGTTTCTTAATGTTTGGACATCATGGGGCTGTCTTCGTGCACCCTGCTTGGCAAAAATTGCATTAGTGTCATCATTTCACCTTGAAAGCTTGTTTACTGTCCAAGTGTTTTTGCAGAAGGAGCTATTAGAGCAGCCATTAATTAGTGTCACTCTGAGTTAACGTAGGAGGTTCTCAGGCTTGGCTTGTCTCCCAAAACAAGAAGCACAAGTACACGCACACATACAGAAACTCTTGTGTGATGCACACGGCCGTGCAAGCTTAATAGATTTTATATGTGTTTTTTTTCTGGCATACTTCTTGAAATAACAACCAAATCAAAGTGTCTCTTTACAGCCTCACTTCTCTGCTTTCCTGGAAACATTTACTGCCAAGCTGCATCCACCTTGCTGCCAAATCCAACACTGGTACATGAGGAAGCCTTTGTCACAGGACACTTCATCCTCATAGCTGACTTTGGTTGACCTCTGTCCGTAGTGATGAGGTGCACAAATATGCAGAAAATGGTCATTATATTTTGGAAAAGAAACGAAGTATATGTAAGGGGTAGATATGTTTTGTCAGCAAATGTGTATAAAATTATTATGTATAAGAATTCATAGAGGCCTGTGTGGGTGGTATAGACTTGTTGGTGCACTCATATAAGAGTCTCCAGGCCTTCATCTGCAACTGAAAATTTTTTACGGGTCACTGGACTCAAGCTGACCTATGAAAATATTGAAGTATACTATTGACTCTTTCAGGATGCGGGGTCAACAGGCCTTTTCTCACTGCAGACAATTTGACTTGTTATAGCAGGAAAAGTTACTAATAACATTAACAATGGCTCTGATCTCTGTGTCCCCACAACTCAACACCAGGACCCTGAAACTCAATCAGCTAAATGGAATTCAGCCATCATTAAATTTATTATCCACACTTTTTCCCACAGTGACTTGTCAAAATGTCTTCATTCAGTAGAAAGCTGCTCCAAATCGACCTATAGGGAGCCCCATTGCCTGTACACCAGGTTTTATTGACATCACACAGGTATGAAAAATGGGTGAGATTAATATATTTTCTGTTATTTTCTATGCAGGCAATTAAAATGTCTGCATGCTGGAGCAAACAAGAGAAAAACAATGTGCATATTAAAAACTGCCAAATGTCAGAGAAGTTTATGCAAAGTATGAATATTCTAGACAACTGTAAATCAAGATTTCCTTTCATTAGAGGACTTTGAATTATTTAACTCCTGCCTCTCTCCTTCTGATAGCTTATCTCCGCACTGCTTTGGGTTTATATTGCTACTCCGGAGCTGCGTCTGCCTTCACTCTGGGGCTGTGATTAAAAAGAGAGCGAACGCCAGTAGTAACCTTGGAAAATAATTGGGTTATTTTTCAGTGTGTGCCAAAGAAAGTGAATTGTAATAATCTACTTCTACTCACAATTTCCCTCCATTATTTTCACTCACTTTGCAGATTAATCAAAATACAACATACACTCAGGCGCAGACACTGATGCGCACGCTCACACTGACACAAATACACACTCGAATGTGCACAGGGGGGAAAGAGGACATCCTTCAGTAGAAATATTAGCAAAGCAGGAAATAATGGGCTTTCAAAAGACTATCCTAAGGACTGAAACAATTTATATCTCCATAAAGGAGGAGTATTTTCAATTGAATCCATCCATTCAGCTTTGGCGAGGTGACAAAATGAAAACGGTTTGTCAGTTGGCTTCGGGCATGTCCTGAGGTTGTTTAGCATGTGGCCCCAAGCTTTGCTTACTGCTCTCAAAACCATGTTGTGTTTGTCTGTCTGGGCGCAGCCTGTGCCCTTCAGTTGGCTGCAGTGGACTGGAAGGGGTGAAGCTGCCACCGCGGAGAGCTGGGCGAGCTCCTGGCTGCTATTAGAGTTCAGTGTTCCAGCGAGCAGGCATGGAGAATGGACACAGAATAATGTATGAAGGGCTTCTCAGCCGCAGGTTAAAATGCTGCAGAATGTGGCAGAGTGAGAGCGTTTGGGAATGTGTGCGTAGGTTTGGGTGGGCATAATAAATGCACACAGACTGGATTTGAAATGGCAAAGACTTTTTATTTTTAAAAGGGGAGTGGGTGGTCCATCGTAGACTTCTGCATGTTCTTTTTTCAATTTCAGGGAGCCTCAGAGATAGCACTGCTCACAATTTAGATGGATTCAAAGATTTAGGTTCAAATCGAGAGACATTGCAGTCACATTCTCTGTCTCTATGTGCATCAGTCTTATAATTTTATTTGTTTAAATTCTATTTCATTTTTATTTTATTTCAATCTGATAGATGCATTTTCTCAATTTTAATATATTTTTGTCTTAGGAACAATTTTAAATACAAATAGCTCTCATGAAAAGTTATACAGTAGTGGGTGTTGCATCATTTGAAGAGTGTATGACTGGTTGTCATATACATCCTCTGCATCCTGCTTCATATCATCCTCCTCTCAGTGTGTCATCAGCCACATTCCCCCGTGCTCTCTAATATTCCTTAATCAGCTCCATTATTAAAATGTCTGGGGTAATTATGAATGCAATTTGCTGTAATCAAATCCCTCTGGATGTTTCATGTTCCACAATAAACACTATTGGATGGAAACCGTGATATTGTATTCGCAGAGAACAAAAAAAAAGGGATTCAGAGATTCAGATTGGAGGAATGTAAATGCACAAATACACATTCACAGATAGAAGGAGGCCGATGTATAAAAAATAATAGAACAGTTGCAGAACCTCGGTACAGAGAGACAGCGTGCAGCACCGTGTTAATGAGTTTGATGAGGCAATAAAAATCAATTACTAGAAAATGATATGCAAATAAACACTCTGAGAATTCAGTGCATGAGTCCCAGTGTTTCCATAGGAGGAAATTATGGGCTGGTTTAGCAGAAATACACTAGCTGCTATCTTCTGTGCCGATGGCCGTAAATGATCATCTGATATATGATAGTTATGCAGTTAACCACTTTAATATTTGCATTTTTACACATGAAAATGAACACGTATGCACATAAACATACAGATATATACTGACAAACTGTACATAAACACGTACAAGCACATAAGACACCTCCTCAAACATCACACAGCAAAAGACTTCACGGAGACTTAACTACCGACTTAGTGTTTCTTTAACATGGACTTTGAGCTCCGGCTCCAGCTTGTAAAGCACCTCCCTGTGACATTAAGCCTATTTGCAGGATCCACAGCTAAACAACAACCTTCTAATGTGCTTGAGCTCCCTATTCGCACAGCGTTTTATCTCACCACTAAAAATACTGCCCCCCCCCCCTCGCCTCCTCAAAACAACTGCAGAAAAGTTCCTCGGAGTCAGGAGGAGTTTCTTCTAAGAAACTGTTCTCAGGAAAGCTTTTACAGTCAAGTATTTTTAGGGAAACTAGAGGCAGCTCTAACCTCTTTGGAAATATCTGTTAGTTATAGGTGCTTTTAAGTGGCTGGTGAAGAAGCTGTTGTTGCAGTAATTACAGCTGCCAGTCAGTCCTCTAATGAGATACGACATGCAGACAACACTCAGGGAAGAATGGTCATTTTTACCATCAGCGGTCGCCAGATTGATGTAATTATTTTAAAAGTGATCTCCTAATTGTTGAAGAGTCACAGGCATTGTGATGGATTAAGACATTTATTGCTCAGCAAGTGTGGGTAACGTTTTACATGTCATGGTAAAGAATTGTTTTATCCTCACCAAACCTCCCTCCCTCTTCTGGGAAATCTTTTTTTTGCTGCTTCAACGCTTGGAGAATTTCTTGTCGAGAAGCTTTTAAAATCATGACTGAAAAGCACATTGCTTTTAGAATTTGTTCCTAAATTGGCCAATTAGGGGCCACCTTTTAGCTTCAGATGGCTTTGTGAATATGGGCCTGCGTTCATGATTATTTCATGTACTCTTATTTGGACTCATGAATTATGCAAGGGATGTCATGAGTCTGAGAGTTTGGCACTGCGAGCGACCTTTGTGTGTGTGTGTTTGAGAGGGAGTAAGTGGGTTCATGTGAGTTTTGTGTAGTGAGTATACACTGTATGCCCCCCGCTGAAAGAGGTGCGACAGATAAGTGAAGAGACAGATTTGAAGGGAATACTCTCATACATATAAGACAGGAAGGAGGGAAGCCAGTATTTAAACTGCTGAGCTCCAAGCCTCACGGGTAAGTTTCTAAGTCGCATACACAAACAAGTGCACAAAAGGCCGTGCACGTGTCAGCAGAGGCAATAGACGTGTGTGTGTTTAATAATGTAACAGCTCGCCCCTCTTTCCTCCTTTGTGTTTCAGAGATTAGGCAAAGTTCCAGAGAGTGCAGTCACGAACACACACTGTAGTCTGTGGTACACACGCATGAGGGGAGGCAACATCACACACAGACACACATACACACACACACCTATCTCACTTCACAAATGCATATTTAATATCTGCAATGGCTTTAGATGGTTGTAGAACTTTTAATAAGCTAGTGATGGAACAGAGGGCGAGCTCAACCAGAAATAAAATGGATTTACTGTATTTTTAAAAACACAGAAAACTCCACTCACATAAATTCATCCTTATAATAAGTCTCATCAAACTGATATCAGAATTTGGACCACAGCAAACAAATATCACTGATTTGTTTATTAGCCACAATTCCACAAGCTTCTGTAACGCAATAGAATATCTTACTCTCATCTTTCTTATAAAAACTCTTGTTTACTATCGATACCTATAATCTAAATCAGTATCTACAACAGCAAATGCTGTTAGAATCGCAGCCCTTTGTGATTTTAAAAATCATTTATTAATTTGTGTGCATTCCCAAATGCTCAGATTAACTACTACTCTACCCAGTACAACTTTAAAATGCTCTTACATGTATTGGTTAAAAATAAAAATTGTAATCTGAAAAGTAACTTGTAACTAAAGTGGTCAAAAATGCATTGCAATAAAAACTACAATATTTGCCTCTAAGATGTAGCAGAGTAGAAGAATAAAGTTGCATAAAATGGGAATAATCTAGTCGAGTACTTGTACCTCAAATTTGTACTTGAGTAAATGTACTTAGTTACATTCCACCACTGCTCATACATCTATATAGGTGAACCCCATCCATCCATTTGGCTGCCTGTCAGTTAACACATGTAAGAGTTGTGGGAGGAAAAGCCTGCAGGCTTGCATTGACTCATCAGTCTCCAGGAATATCTGCCTTTATGTGTGTGTACGTGTTTGAGAGGCAGCGTTGAATCCTACGTGACATCAATGTTAATACCCATGTGCCCCGGGGGTAGAGAACCACATCATGGCATGCACATACATTAGAGGTCCTGCCAGGGCAGTTTATTTGCTTGTAATGTGTTGCATTCAGTCTTGTTGGCAGACCCAAGGCTACAGAGAGTCTGGATGTATTCATTTCTCTGTCCAGGCACACTCAGGTTCTCAATATTACAGCACAGAACAGCAGCAGTCAGAGCACTCCATCTTCTTTATGACTACTGTTGTATGAATTTCTGGTAACTATGTTTTGGCGATTTCATAATTTCACTTGAATTGAAGGTTTAAATGCTCCTTTATGGCTTGAGAAACTTTGTAGGGCTCCAAAACCAATTTAAACTCCATTATATTACAGCGAAACTGCTCCCTCACCAGGGTGAACGTTTTCTCTTAAATGCTGAAACCCATTCAAGTTCTGATGATGGCAACATTATGTAGATAGCAGCTGCGGTTGTTGTGACAGGGAATGAGAGTGGAATAATACAAATGTCTCCATATCTTATCCATTTCTGTTCAGGCTGTTCCACTCTGATAGTTGTGTCGTTCGTCTCCTGAGAATCATCCTCCTGACTAGAAACCTCCGCTGAGATCTGTGTGACTAGATTGCAAAAGAAATCAATGTTTTCTCTTGATGATAAGGTTTGTCAGAGATGTCACCCTATGGATGTGAGCATATTGAAATTCCTCTCACCAAAACTTCCTGAAGACTGTGCTCCTGTCCATCCTGTGGTCAAAGAAAATTCATGGCAGCCTCTCTGGTCTGGGACATTGAGTAATATCAGGGAACCAACCTGAATACCAACACACTATGAAGAGGAAAGGAGGATCATGGAGTAGAGGAAGGCGGCGCTGGTGTTTGGTGCTTTGGGATACACCTCAGTAATTAAATGCTGCTCTAGGAAAATTAATCTGCCCAGTGTCCATATTACCCAATGAGGCAAATAAAAAAAACTCCTACGAGAATTGTTGCTGTGATTCAAATTACCAACCTTGGTGCTGCTTCTTTTGGATTTGTTTTAAATATAACATGAAATCAGCAATCAGCCTTTCCCATGGTTTTATCAAAGTTACAGTCATCTTCATCATAGGAGGCTGTTGTACTTTAACGACAGTGAACTTTTTCTGTTTGTTTGCTTTAGTCATTTTTTGATATTGCTTTTATTTTTGAGGTATAAACTTGACCAAACAAACTGAAAAACCATACAGTACATATACTATATTTCAATTTCCTGATTTCTTAACCAATATGTCCATCAGGGCTTGTTGAACTTGTTGAAATCCATTTGAATGCACATGTAACATCCTGTTGTGTTCCCTGTTTTATTCTGAAGGATTAACATATTCTATCATTTCAGTTCCTGCCTCAGTGTTTCTTCCTGGTCCTGATTGACCACACCTGTGCTCCAACCCTGCCCCTGGTCTTCACCTTGGTCAACCCCGTATATCCTGCATACGCCTCTGCTTTCTTTGTTCCTTGACAGATTGTCTTTCTTCCACCTTGTGTGTTCATAACTTTCCTGAATTCCCTATTGTTAGTATTTATGGTTTCTTGGATTTTTGTTCCTTGGTTTTTGGATTTTGGCTACTCCCAGTCTGGATTTGTTTTCTTGTGAGTCTCTGAATTACCAGATACCAGTTACAGCAACCCACATAGTTACAGCATTCAATATTGTGGAACTGATGCTGCTCATTCACGGTCACTGCTCTGCCTCACTGAGTTGCAAGCTAATGTTACATTAAGGCTGTTGCATGTTACGAAGTCAAATATAACCTTTCATTTATCCACTATTTTTCTATCTGTGATCTAAAATGCATTACTTCTCACGAGGTTGTGTGTCGTGATAATCTGTTCAGCATGGCTCGCTAGTTTTTTCCACTTTGCATTAGTGAAGAGAAGAGCAAAAGCCTAAAAGGCCTGTTGTGCTTATACAGTGTGAATTTTGAACTGACAGATCAGATATTTCACCTTTTACATGTTACATGAAAAAAAGCCATTCAGCTGCAGTAGTTTAAGAGAATTAGCTTTTTTTCTCCAATCATGTAAAATCACATGATGCAATCCTAAAATGTACAATGTTAATTTTTTTATACATGAATTTAAACAATTTGTTACTAATTGGTGCTGATTGATCTTTAAATGGACGCATCAGTGGTAAATTTTAATGCTGGGGTTGGTGGGATGAAGAGGTAACTATCACGTGAATACATATTACATGTGATGAATCATCCTGGCAGCTCATCCATTCAACAGTATGCCAGCGCATGTAGCAACCGGCCTATCTTAGAAAACCCTGATGCTTTTATGACACTTTGTAAAGATCATCGTCATCTTCCTTCTCCTCTTCGTCCGGATGCTTATCGATCGCTCAGATCTGCCTTGAAATTGAAATCCTACCAGGAGCTCCTCCAGTGATTGATCATCTTACACAAGAGCGCAGGACCGCTGTGGGTGGACAGATGGGGATTTAGGGTTTATGTTATTGGGCAAGTTCACAATTAAATGTGCTCACACACTCAGCTCGCACACGTACACACACACATGTGATCAGTTTGATTAATGGGTTTGTATTGATCTGTCTGTGGATGAATGTGATGATATCTCACAGTAGGAGGTGGTCAATTATTCCTTCCGAGCAGCGCTTATTCTCACCCAGAGACTCCTATATTGGTCAAACTGTGTATGAGGCGACATTGACAGAGAGCCCAGGGTTTTTTTTATTGCCTCGGTTGTTTAATTGGCCTTGTTCACCACAGCATTTTTGTATCTTTTATCGCTTCACCTCTGTGTTTCATCACAGAGCAAAAAATAGAACAGAACTAAACTAAAAGTAAACTACAGTCAATACAACTTTCTACACTCTTGCAGCATTCCCAGCGTTAAGTATTATATCTAAGTGGCTAAATCCCACAGCTTTGTACCTGGCTATTAAACCCAGGCTGTTGTGGACCTGCATTACTTTTGCTGTAGCGGCCCACCAAAACAACACAGTTTTGTGCTGAAGGAGGGGATTTGTGAAGGAGAGAAAAAGCAATCAGTGGTCAGACATGGAGGGGGGGGGCACAGGGAGGAAGGGAGGGGGAAAAAGACCTCGAGGAGTCTGGGAGAAAGGCAGAGGGAAGTGATACAGATAGAGAGAAGATGTTTAATTTGGCACGGCGCTCCACTGAGACACTTAATCTCCTTCAATCCTTGTGGAAGGTGAAAGCAGGGTGGCAGAGGGTGTGAGGGGTTAGTTTGGCCAGGTGGAGGAACCACAAATCTTCCACAAATGGCCACTGAAAAGCTGGTGGGTGTTTGCTGCTGACTGACTGACTCATCTGCCCCTCAGTCCCGTGAATGACACTCACACCAGAACTTTAATACCATATAATATCAGGGACGTATTTACTTTTGAAAACACACAACAATAAGAGTGAACTGAGGTCGGCACGTCCCACGCACAAGTTCCATGTCATGTCCCACACAAAGAGTGAGTCAGCAAAGTGAAAGGATGTAGAGGAGGATTTATTGAGCTGTAGTCACGGCCCATCAGTCAAGACATTTATTTTGGCAGCGATTTTAATGACAATTAACAGTCAATTAACAGTTAATAGCCCAGGAAAAAGTCCCTGGTGATTTGGAAGGTAACTAAGTGGGGCGGCTGTAGCTCAGGAGATAGAGCGGTTGTCCACCGAGGGGTTGGTGGTTCGATCCCTGGCCCCTGCAGTCTATGTGTCGAAGTGTCCTTGGGCAAGATACTGAACCCCCAAATTGGCCCCGATGGCTGTTATGGTGAATGTACATAGCTTTGGATAAAAGCGTCTGCTAAATGAAATTGTAGAAGTGATGAATAAGGATGTGTTTTTCCTCTTAATGGATGCAGGATGACCTGTGTGCAAACATGTTAGAGATACAGTCGGAGAAAGAGGAACAAGAATCACTCACCAAGTCCTTGTTTCTCCTCCTCTTCTAGATGAGTCTTTATGCAGTGTGAGAAGCGAAAGGTACATCTTAGCCACAAAGAAATCACAATACATGTGACAGGGGAAAGGAGACTAGTCTAATTACTTTGTATAGCAGGAGATATGGTGAGTAGAGGCTGCTGAGGAAAAAGACATAGAAAGCAAGAAATTGAAAGAGGATGCAAAGTAACTTGTGCAGTCTGGATAACCAGCAGGAACAGAAAGCTATAATGTTTAATTTTCATCAGGCTATGGTGTATGAGTGCCGAGCTGCACTGCGAACAATGGTGATCACCCCTAATGCATACATAAAGTCTTTCTCTGATTAGTTTAGGAAATTAAAATGTAACGCAAATGAGCTTATAATGACAATGTTCATCATGGCTAAAGCATACAATACACACTTCTAATGGCAATACCACCATATTCTTACAAAACAATATAAAGTGTAAGACATGATTGTGTCTGGCCAGGATGACTTGTGGATGGCTTGATGACTTTAAATGATGGATTGTACTAATTTGGGTGCATGAAGAGACAGGTTAAAGAAAGAATGCTCAAAATCTAATACTGAAGCATCAGAGGCCAACATATCCTGACTTTAGTCTTGTATGGGTCCACCACCAAAAATGCTAGAGCCTATATTTCCCACAATGTTCTGTTTGTAATTCAGACTTTCTTTTATAAATTTTATTTCTCAAGACAAATTGAAGATAACCCTGATGACAGTTAGCAAACATTGCTGCCTTTGCTCATGAACACTTCACACTGTGTGGTTATTGTTATTATGAACAGCTGAGCGTTTTAAAAAGGGTCAGTACAACTTCTCCATCTTCAACACTCCACTTGTTGACAACATGTTCTATTCACTAACACATATAAGTACTTACCTGTGAGGGTATTTGGTAAGAATATATTCAGGACTCCCACTGGATGAACACCTGACAGTCTGCACTTGTTGGTGATATTTATCTTGAAGAAAGAGGATAAATCAGTAAAACTTCATAGGCGACCGCTGTCTCAGTCTCCAGAGGCAGTGAAATGATGCTCCCTTGAACAACTAACATCAATCACCTCAAGGTCAAGATGGGCTCAGTCAGTTAAAGGAGAGTTCATGTCAACACTCGACCTTCTTTAAGACTGATAATGAAAAAGTACACTTTCAAAATTCAACCGACGATCAAAAGCCTTGATATTTCTTATTTGTTTTTCTTTTTTTAACTCAGAATAAATTGAATGAAAAGTTGAATGTGTCAGTGACAGTTTATAGTTAAATGTAATGCAGATATTATGCTCATTTATACACACAGGTGGTGCAAGAGTGCAAAACTTTTTGCATACAGACTTTTTTGGCCAATCAATCATGTTTGTTATTGGAATGTTATTGGGAGCTTCCACTTTTTAAGATGTAGATCAGTGGGTCTGATATGAAACTGTCTTCAGTCTCCTCTACATCTAGATTGGCCTGTTGCCACTAAAAGAGACATTGGTATATATATCCTGTGTGCATGTGTGTGTGTGTGTGTGTGTGTGTGTGTGTGTGTGTGTGTTTTATGCCTAATTACCTACCCAACATGTCTACACAGGTGCTCTTGGGATCTCCCTTTCAATAAAGCAAAGGAGATGAACTCATTTACTCAGAGGTGCTCTCTCTCTTCTCTCTCTCTCTCTCTCTCTCTCTCTCTCTCTCTCTCTCACACACACACACACACACACACTGTGACACTTTGATCAGAGGTACACTGGCATCTGTCCCATATGGTCAGCCACAGCAAACTCTACTTCCAGCGGAGCATATGTGTCCACTTTGCATGGTCCAATGCTAATTTTACCCTCCTCTTTGATGTTACATAACCAGGTTTTTATTTTCACCCAAACTGTGAACTACTACATTCATTTCATAGTACTGCATGAGACATTAGAATATGTTTGCACTGCTTTGTCCCTCAGATAGAGGGATGGATATTAGAGTCAAGATAATTATGCCATTCTTCATTATCTGAAGGGAAAGCTGTATTTTCCTCACACAGCATCTGTGGAACCAGTAGGGATTAATGCCTTGCTCAGGGGTGCTTCAGTAGTGTGCTGACATGGGGCTTGATCCTGGGTGTCTCTTACCCCTGTAGGCCACCCTGGCGGCCTACATGGAGTGATCACCAGAGCTGGACGTCACGCTGCACCTGCTGCCCATCTCCTCTCTGCCAGGGGGTATCAGTGGGGTTTATCCAGCTTGATGGAGGTGCAGATGGCCAACACAACAAAACGCCTCATGTGCCTCTGTTTGCAAAACCACTGAGTCACACAATGTGAATCACAAATGACTGACTCCGACTTCGTCCGTGCCAAAGAAAGCATCTAGAAGACAAAAAAACAAACAAACAAAAAAAGATATAGCATCTGTTCATCCCATGATCTGACATGGAGTTCACATGGGGCCGTTTCAAATAACAAGCATTTGTGGCCTTTGAGTCAGCAATCACTCATTTCATGCAACTCAATTAAAAAAACCTAATGAGGATAAAAACATACAACTAACACAGAGAGCGCATCGTTTTACCATCACTGTGTGTTTCTGAAGAAAAGCACAGATCAGATTCTGTGTTTATTATCAATTTGTTTTTTTGGGACTTGAAATACATATTCAAAGATGCATTAATTATTATTTCTATATTAATGGATTTAATTACAACGTGTACTGTGACAGATGTTGCCTATATGAATTAACACCCAACTCAGCTCCTCTCGGCTCTATGGAGCATTTTAACGTCCTACAGGTCATTGTTTTGCTTTACGGCCCAAACTACTGATTTGATTTGCTCCCTCTTCTCTCATTAACCTTGTTTCCAGCTGTAGCAGGCAGCTGTTTTTCACAGAAAAAGCTTTAATAAACCCATGGTATGCTGCCTCCCACAGGAAGTGGTGGAGACCAAAACAGATTAAAAAAGAGAGTGAATATTGGACTTTTTTTTTTTTTGTCAGGTGCCCAGAAATAATGTGTTTGCTAAATGTGTAAATAACCAGCCGTCTGATAATATGTCAGTGTTGTGTTTACTACTAATACTAATATTATATATAATATTGCAAGACTTTGTGGTCGGTCTTTGTTCGGTGGCAATCATGACCCTGATCACTTTACTAACTTCACAGTTAGGGCAGATATATGATTTTTCCTCAGTGTGTTGTTAAGTACAAGTCTCATGATTTTATGTAAATGATTTAGAGCCTATATGCTTTTTGTGAGACATCCTCCTCCCTCTCACTTGGAACAATGTCTGGCTTTGAATATATTGTGCATGAATTATAAATGTGCAAGAATGGTAAGTGCTTCAACCACCTAGATTCCTCTGCTTTTACCCATCCAGTAAGAGATATACACACATCCAGAATGCCACCATGAACAACACCATGACTACGAATGTATGAATGTATGTGTGTGATGACTGCCATCAACTGTGAAGCCGCAGAATAGTCTGGACGATCGGCTTGTATGATGCTTTACTGATTGCAATTAAAAGGCAAATTAAGTCCTCAGCCTCGCAGGCAGATGGAGGGTTTGGTTCAGTTAAAGCCTTCATCAATTTGTGTGTCAACATAGATCCTCACTCCAGGTGGTATTAAAGGGGCTATCACTGGCAGCCACTCTTTTTATTGCTGTGAAAGTGGCACTTAATGAACACACCTACACAAACCTACACTCTCACACAAGCTGTTGCACTTGAACACATCCTCTAAGGGGCGTGACGCTTAAGAACAACAACGTTAAGTAATCAAACCTGCAACAGTGGATCGGGAACATCATTTTAGCAGAGCTCGATTTCTTCATACGTTCCTGTAAGAGCAGAACAGTTACAGTAGAGATTCAGAACAAAAGACAGATTGAATCTAAATATACCAATAAAAATTTTCAGTCATATGCAATAACACTTTCAGAACAAAATAGGGAGAGAAACGTCGGTGCCAGATAAACAAAAAGTATCCTCTCTCAGCAAAGTGTTGCTATGACTACACACCTACAGCCCTTATTTATGAAAGTAATTTCATTTGCAAATGAAACTGATGCCACTGAAGCTAATCTTGAGAGGGTAGACAACAGCTTCTGCCTCGCCTGTGGTTTATGCCGTGCATATTTTTAAAGTTTAAAAAAAAGGTGAAGTGAGCCTTCTCTTCACCTTCTCTCTCCTGGAGTCTATCGAGTGGCTGCTGCAGCTGGAGTCATGTCACAGAGTGCACGGCCCGACCGGCATGTGGGTGAGAGCTTGCCAGGTAGAGAAAGAGATCGCTGTCTGTAGGTGGAGGTTAAATTCTGTGTTTAATGCATGAAGAATCAGTCAGAGAGCGACAGGGAAGGAGAGAGGGAATAGAAGTGAAGGTGAAAGTTGTTCAGCCTCGCCTGAGGATCAGCATGTGGCCCATTAACATACACGATCCAGCACGACTCCACTGGGACAAAGGTGGCTGCTTTTTTTTCTTTCCTGGCTTTAACCTGTGCACACTGTATGAACACTGTACAATAATTTGTTGTGCCGTGATGAATTTTGAAAATGAAATATGAAACAACTGAGATAAACACACTTTTCCCCTGGAGCTAGCAACCTTTGATTTAGTTCTATCTTACAACCACACCTTTCCTTCCCAACAGTGCTGTGAACCATCAAACACACCAAGTAACAGAAGAACAAAAACTGAAGGAAACCAGCTCATAAAGAGTTTCATTAGTGGGGAGAAATGAGAGAACAGATTAGGAGGGCAGATGGGAAGAGTAAAGCATCAATGAGGAAAGACATGGATGAGATGAGAAGGAAAAAATGGACAGCAGGATGTCCTGAGGACAGAGGGTGTAAAAGGAGGCGTAAATCTGACATAATGGGCAGAAAGAGGTCCTCAGGTGTCCATAGCACCACACACACACACACACACACACACACACACACACACACACACACACACACACAGTCATGTTTCCATCACTTTAGAGGACATTATACTAACTTAAATTCATTTCCTGGAGACTTAAATTAACCTTAACCCAAGTCTTCACCCTAAAATTTAATGATTTACATTATGGGGACGTGTGTCTCCATTAGGTGGTTAAGTCGCCACAATGTGACTTTGCAAACAGATGTATGTCCCCACAACATGAGTAATACATGGACAACACACACAGACACACCATGGCCACAACTCAGGAGGCAAAGTAAGACGAGGGTGTGTGTGTGTGTGTGTGTGTGTGTGTGTGCGTGTGTGTGTGTGTGCGTGTTAGATGGGTGTGTGTGTGTTCACAGTACATGGCTGTAAAAGTGCATGAAGCTGAAGGGGAGGATCTGTAGGAGGTGTGTTTTACACAAAAAGGACAAGGTGTATTTCGTGAGATGGCAGATTAATGACTTAAAGGGAGATGTGTGATCAAAGATAGCTGTTTGGTGCATTAGTGCTGAGGCGTGAACAAGAAATGTGCCTCTTTTTATTTCACTTTGCTTCCAGCATCAGTGAATTTACAGTCTCTGTTCTCTCACCCATAATATATATATACAAAGGAATATTTACTGCAAAAGTTGGGACGCGGTAAAATTTTGATTAAAACACATTTTGATGATTTGCAAATCATTTAAAGCCTATATTTAATTGAAACTGAAAAATGTTATGATTTTATGAAAAATATATGCTCATTTTGAATTTGATGCCTGAATTGTGGAACAGTCTTCTATTTGGGGACAGAAGTAAAATGAGAATGTAAGAAAAATGAATGTAAGTCAATGCAACGACCCCTGAAGTGACATGACTGTGTGTGTGTGTGTGTAGCAGTACAGTGCTGTTTATATGTAATCCATTATGCTGGTGTGACTTTTGCTTAGTGTAACCTTTTAGAAACAAAATCCTCTAGAGGACGAGGACAGAATTTCAATCAGAGCAGACCAGCTAATTGAAAGAAGAATGATGAGGATATTAATATTGTTATGTTTATTGATTTTGTGTCAGAAATGAATCCAGACAAATGCAGATTTTCAGATAGAGCTCTTTGTGAGTTTTGCTTCTGGCTGACTGAGGATGCATTGATCTGGAGCTGCTTTTCAACTGACTGACAGGTTAGATGGACCGACTGGACTGTTTCCCACTAGGAGCATTTGATGATAATGACACGGGAGGTTAGTGCTGTAGTTAGGGGGGAGGTGGGGCACTCAAAACTGCAAGCAAACAAAACAAGAAAATGAGAGCAGCAACCTAATCAGCCGGAAGACAGCTGGCAAAAGTGTCTGGATTTACATTCTTGACAATTTTGCATAACTTCATTGCACCCATAACACCTCAATCAGTTTTCACAGTTGGATGAATTAAGAGAGGTTGGTATGATGTGGCAAAGTCAAGAGAACCTATTTGCATTAATGGCCAAAAAAAAGATCTCTTGTGTCCCCAATAGTATTTTCACCTTAGACAACCACCAATATTTTTTTCAAACATTCGCAGCCATGACTCACTTCTCATCAAAATGGATGGATGGTTCCATTAGATGTAGGGTTCAGAAGTCAAATGATGCATCTTTGCAGAAGGCCACCAATAATTTTGTGTCATTCTTGTCCTTAACTCCTGACCTCTTTCACTCCCCTAAACATGAGCACGACTCTCTTCCTCTCTTTCCTCTTCTTCTCCTCTTTGACTTGAGTTCTGCCCAAAAATGGCTGAGTCACAGTTGGCGTTCTGCTCTGAAAGTCTATTGTCATCGAGATTTTCTCTTTCTCTCTCCTGGCTCACTGATTCCTCATTCTGTCTTTTTGCTCTTTCATCTTTTGTTCCACCCTTCCTCCCATAACACTGTAGCTCTGGTGTGTCTGTCTTTCATTCCCTTATGTGAAACAGAGTGTGTGATCAGCGCCATATAATCTTATAGGATCACACAGAAAAAGAAAAACATGCACTGACAGGAGTGCTCACAGATTGCAATATGGCATGATGAGGAACGATTTGTAAAGTGATTCATGTAATTGTTTGTGTGACAAAATGATGATACAGACGAAATCTTTTGTGCATTATAGTTTTTTCTTTTTATTCTTTCTTGTCTCTCTTGCACCAGTCCCTTTCTCAGTCTCCTGCGCCGCCTCGCTCTCTTACACACAAACAATCTGAACCATGCAAGGAGCCCTTCGCCTTGTTTCAGAAATTGCTGTCATGAGCAATCAGAAAAGATGAGGAAAGAAAACATGACCTATTTCGAGTCTTGATTTGACGGCATTTTTTTTTCCTTCATGGATATTTCATGAGGGAAAGGAAAAGGTGCTGTGTGCATGTGTGTGTGACGCAGGAAGGATCCAGATCGGAGTGCATGCATGACTTATAAACCAGTTGGGAGGATACTGAAGTAACGTAGATGGTTTGTTCAAAAGAAGATCCTGGAAATGTTTCAAAAATGGTCCAAATGGTCAAAGACATGTGAATATAAAATAAGATGTGAATCTGCATGTATTGTGTTTTGGTTTGTGTAGGAAGACTTTTTAATTTCTGCTCTTTTTAATTTACTCATAGCAACGGTGAAAAGGGGAAAATATGCTCCCTCAATGTATAACACTCACAATATGTCCTATGTGAAATATGCTGATATGGGTGTTTGTTGTATTGGATGAGAGAAATGCAGAGTCCAGACGGTTTTGTTTGGATCTGCTGCACCATTAGACATAATGTACAACAAGCAAATGTTAAACTACTTGGAGTGAAATGAGACAGCTCTGGTGACAGCAGCTGCGACACTCTCTGCATTTTATGGTTAAGAAAAACAGATTTCTTCACAAATTCTATATAGTTATGCATGTGTACATTTTATACCTAGGTAAGCAACAAATAATGACAATAAAAAACATCTATTCTTTGAAAACAAATAACGGTAGATCTTATAGCACTTTGGCATTTTCTTTTCAAATGTCTCAGTGATATTTAGCTGTAATTTCTGTGAAATGTCTTATTTTTGAACAGTAATGCTGTTCAACATTTGATTCTATTCCCACTATTTATTACTTCTTGAATTGCCCCCTCAGGGACAAATGAAGTTTTTTAAATTGACTTAATGTCTACACTAACATAAAAAGTTTATTTTTCCAAAAAAATCCACAAATCATGCCACAAAAGTTAATCATGTCCATCCATGTACCAACACACTAGATATGTGTAAATGTTGACAGCATCTGAGAGATGCAGTCCTTTACAATTTGTTTTCCAAAAGCTGATTAATTGATTAGTGGATCAACATAAAAAATTGTTAGCTAGAATGAATTGGAAAAAATTAATTGGTACAAGCTTCTCAAATTGGTGGTTTGCTTAGTCCTGTATGATATTAAATGTCTTTGGGTTTTGAATTGTTGGTCAGAGTAAATAGGCAGTTCGAAGACGTCACCTTGTGCTCTGAATCAACAAACAACATAATCTATAGTTGAGTAAAAGCAGAAACAAAGAAAAGCAGACAAAGTGGAGTGGATTATATTTTAGCCATATACATGAAGATCATTAAAAGCATCCTTAGTACAGTGACAATTGAATGCAATCACTGTAAACTACCCTGAAGCAGCTACCACTACACACACATGCAAAACAAACTGTCATGCATATAAATATAAAGTAGACATTTCTCCATCCCATCCCCCCCAGGACACCTCAGGCAGATAAGCGCAGCGGCAGCAGCTGAGATGCCATCTTTGTATTTAAGATTTCCATACAAAGCCGCAGTCTTCATCTCCAACAAGCCATATTTCCTCGGCCCTCTGGAAAGCACGTGGATAGATTGTGTGTGAGTGACATTTCCAGGCCATTAACACCCATTGCCATTCCCGTTCAAGACATCCAGTGATGAATTTTACCGAAGTCAATCTAGCAACCTGACATTTAAGCCTTCCGTTTAATGCAAGCCCCTGCAGCTCTGTCCTCAGTCAAACAGGCTCATGTGAGAAACAATGGAACATGAAGCAGAGTCTGATAATGTTCAGTTTTTGTTAAGCAACCAAGAGGGAGAACTGCTCCTGGTCCTGTTGGGTCCATTCATTCTTAACATTGCAAAGGCTTTCTTTTTAAATCCTCTACATGTTGGAGTCAGTTTGGCAGCCAACAGCCATGGCCTCATTACTGAAATGAGAAGAGCTACATTTTGTTATGTAAGACCCTGTCAATGGGAAGCTCAATTAGATATGTCACATTTGATTTGGAGTCTGAGAAGTACGTTTTATTGAAGGATATCTTCCTGGTACATAAATTTCTTCTGCCAGACAGAGAAAAGTCATGCTGAATAGCCTATTATCAAACTACAACAGCCGAGGAAATGCCAATGTTTATCACTGACGTATTCTGATATGCTGTCAGTTCAACACGTTTCTTAAAATTGTCTGAGAGCAAAAGTCATTTAGGTAAAATACTGATGAGTGTTTTTTTTATGTCCTACAGAATGAGTCCTGGAAGAAATAAGGCAGTTTCCAAAACATGTCCCTTAGAAGCCTGATGCTGATGACGATGAGGATGGAGTCAGAGACAGGACCTTTGTTTAAAATTTCTGATGTGCAATTAAATGAACAAGTGACAAAACTATAAGCAAATGGAGTAAAATACTTGTTTGAGCATTTTTGGCAGCAGTCAAAGACCAATACATAATCACAGTTGTACATAAAGTCAGTCCATCCACAAGGATTTTTATGAAGTTTTATGTTGATAGTGATGAAAATCACAACAGTGATGATGATCATGTAGATGTACACACTGAATACAATGACCAATGACTACAATGACTACACACACTAAAAACACAAGGTGGGGATGGTCCCAAAGGCGGGAAATGCACAAAGGCATTAAGGTAAAGTAAACCAAAACACACCTGAGAAAAAAAAAAAAAAGACAGAGGTAGAAAAGTTGGTGTGTGTGTGTGTGTGTGTCGTGGGGAAGCAGATGTAGGAGGAGGACTGATGGGGTTTCCCTCTGTAGTCTGGCTGCAGACCTTTTTGAATAGCCCTGGGTTCAGAGCCTCGTTTGTCATGAGGACAGCTCTGCCTATACAGCTCTGATACGTGTGTGTGTGTGTGTGTGTGTGTGTGTGTGTGTGTGTGTGTGTGTGTGTGGAGTACCAACTCTGAAGAGAGCGCATTTGCATAACCTGGTACCCAGTGGCATTCTCCTGCGCTCTTTCAATCAGAAGATTTTGTTTGAATAATGCAAGTTATGAAAGATGGGATTCATTCATGGCCCAAAATAGCAAAAGCAGAATGAACCCCCTCAGGTGCGACCGTGCGTGTGCGTTTGTGTGTGTGCGCTCGGTTTGTTATGGTGTTAGTGAAAACCTATTACAGTTGATGGGCTGGAGTGATAGCCTGCTCACAGCTTTAGCGGCTGATGAGTGTGTGTGTGTGTTTATGTGTGCATGTGCATTATGCATGGATCACAATCTACAGCCATAGCCTTGGGTAATTAGAAAAATGCTATCACACTATTTGCCTACAAGATCAATTTGTCAATGTTTCTCCTGTGATCAAAGCACAAATCTCTTTGCATATAAATGCCCTGCATTAACATTAATAGGCCCGAATGTTTTCTGTCGAGCTCTGTGCCACTATACAATACTTACTTGCGTGTACCTGACTCAGTGTCTGTTCTATTATTATCTACTACCAAGGGCCCCCTCTTTAATGTTTGGTTGCATGGTCTCAGGGGGGTTAATGTGTGTGTGTTTGTGTAGGCATGTATCTGTTTGAGTGTGAGATATTCATCAAGTGTACCAACAGTTTCTCCCTCTGAGTACAGTGTCAACACAGACTATCTGGGGGCCAGTCAACAACCCAATGAAAGATGCACCTGGGTGTTTTTTTTTTCTCCAGTCACAGCAAGACGGCTTGATGTATTTGTCTGGTGTGACACAACTGTGTGTGCCTCAGTGTGTGCGTGTCTCACACTGACATCCTCAAAAAGAAAGAGATTTCATATTCGCTGTTGCTTACCTGCGTTTACGCCCCCTCCCTCAAGATGGATGACTCTTCATGCTCCCGTCACTGCTTGTGTGTGCGCTCATTTCAGAGCGAGCGTGTGTGCTCTATATGTGTACGTGTGTGAGGACGGAGGACGGGGCATGAGTGCATGAGAGGTAGAGAACAAGATGGGCTGGAGAAGCAGCTGAAATCATTCACATACTTCAAGATAACTGCTGAGAGAATATCAGATTTTCTCCTTTCCTGTTTCATCCTGTCTACCTTAATCTGGCTCTGTTTTTAATTTGTAATTTGTATTGTGGTTATTATTATTATTTTAGACCAACAGAATGGTGAAATTTGCTAGATGATGCTGATACTATTACTTATTAATCTTTTATTTCTCTTGCCTGGCTGCTTTTATTAGCGCAGAGCAACGAACCAAACGTAACAATTGTTAAATCAGAACAGCAGTAATATCATATGCACTTAGATAAAGTTGATGACATATTTGGAGTTACTTTTTCAAACTTTGTAAAGCTCCAGAGCAACATACGATATTATCCAATGGTCTCCTAGGTTGAGCTGTGATAACTAAACTGAACCTTCATGTTTAAAGTTGGTATAGTTACCCTTTAAGTCTGAACTTAACTTGCTCAAAGGTCAAAATGAAATAAGTCTACAGACCGACAGAGTGTGTGTCATGTGTAGTCCAACAACTTAACTGACCACATCAAGTAAACTTTAGGAGCCAGAATACAGTTAAACTTTCATGCATATCATATTTTTTTTATTTTAAGCTTTTCAACATGGTTGCAGCCCAAAAGTGTGGGCAGGGGGAGCAAAGAAAAAAGCAGCAAACGTGCCCTGTTGGACGCCCCTATGGTAGATAAAACAGGATAAAGTGCCCTCCGTGGTGGCTCAGTGTGCAGGAAAACTTAATAAGGTGCCCTTATGGGTGCTCTTCTAGTGGAGAAAACATGATGTTAAATACTTAATAGTTCCCTGTGTGTTTTTATTACAGAGTTGCAGTATTTATACTTTAAATCTGAGTGGCGTAATAAAACAATTGCAATATTAATCAGGGTTTGGAAAAGTTTCAACATAAATGAATCACGACTTTCTTGCGCACATGCACCTGCTGCCCTTTTTATTTTTTTTCCACCTCTGCCTCTCAGACAGCCTCAGTCCACCACCGAGCTAAGTGACACATTTGATTTTATAGAACAGCATTACTGCATTGATGCTTCAAAACACAACTTGTGCACCCTTTCAGGTCACTCAAGGCAACTTTTGGATTAATTCTTATGACACCCAATGATCTTTCTCACCATCATCATCAATCTGCCGTCTCGACAAGCTACACAGACCTGCATCCCATCATCTCAGCTTCAGCACCAATACTCCTACATCCTCAACGCTGTGATCTCTGTCATTGGTTGTCACGCACTTGTTTTCTCCCTCTCATTATATTCTGTAGTTTCCATCTTTCCCTGTCGATGTTGTACCCACCCCCTCCTCTTTCTGCTCAGCGCCGTCTTGGTTCTGTGTGGTATTTTGACGTTTCGCTCCTGCTGAGAGATTAATTAGCTATCTACCTGTGAGATTGGTATAGGAACCTCATGGCATCCTTCAGTTGATCTTGTCATTTCTCTTTCACGCATTCACGTTTCATTTCCTAATTTATTTTTTTTTTTGTACTTTGTCTCATTTTCGTCCTTCCAGCCTGAAGTTCATCTCTCTGTCTGGTATTCCTATTAGATACTGTAGCAATGACGACAGACTCTAAGCACCCAATTTTAGCCCAAATATAATTGATTCCTCTTGGCATGTGTTGAGAAAACAAAATCTGAAAGCTGTCTGCTTTATGCACTTGAAGCAGGCTCTGTTATTGAACAGTTAATCTGCATTCAAACCAGAAGCTTGCCTGCAAGGCTTACATGCTGTATGTTCAAAGGATGTAAAGCACAGGTCACCAGAGACAAAAGCTTAAGCCTTTGTTACTAAAAGGATCAATAACTCTGCTAGAGGACAAGATCAAGAGGGTTGAGAAAGATTTATAGCATTATATGACGCTCAAGAGAAACGTTTGAGCTCAGGTTTGTGTCACGTGAGCAAAGCAAAGGGGACATTTTTAGAAATTAGAAGTTTTTTCCTCCTGTTCTCCTTAAATGGAAAGTCGATGTCAGACCCTCATAAGGTTGAAAGCACTTAGCATGCAAAAATACAGCTTTACATAATTTCATGCTCTTGGAAAAACTAAGCTGCAGCATTTCCTTGCTCTTTCTCCATAACTAACAGCACTCTATTTTAAACTTTCATGTGCTTCCAGAGTGAGTCCACAGCAGAGTAAATGCTGTGGGCGGAGGTCTTGTCAGGCAACGTTAAGAGCTGCGGTAAGAGAGAAGACAGCAACCTAGTCCGTCAGTTCAGCTGATGAGCTGCATATTTTACGCTGTATTTGGTTAACATCTCTTGTAGATGTTTTTAGAAAGTGTTCCAGCTTTACAGGATAACCATTTAAATTCACCACAGACTCCTGTGAGATGAACAGGTATTTAGACAAAACCACAAGTTGGAAATTATAAGTACAAGTAGGAGGTGGATAGAGAGAAAAAGCTGCAGAAGAGGTTATTCTCCAGCTGTCTATTTATAACAAAGGCCTTGTTGTGTTGTCTCCTTCTAGAAACCTGCAGCATTGGGGGAAAAAAAACAATTTATGGTCATTTTTCAAGGCTTCCGAGTCATTCGCTTTGCACGAACAGCATGAAACAGGTTGAAATATTGATGTTCCTCTACATTTCACACATTACAGTCTGCAGGTGCAACACCTTGCCAGTCAAGCTCTCTTGCGGCATAAAAGTTTAAGGTTTAAGAACAGCGACATGAAACCCTGCAGTAAATACTTCAGTAAAAATCAATCAAAATCTTCTGTGAGATATATACTGATACAACAAATTACCAAGTAATAGAGTCATTTTTATATTTTCTGCAGTATTGCACCTGTATGAAAAAGCTTTGGTTTGAATGAATGGAATGGATTTTTTTAACCCCAGGTAGTGAGAACCAGGCCTTTATTTGGGCTTATATGAGAGACAGGCTTTTATTTCTAATTTCCCCTGTTACTCAATTAATGCAAGCTCATAATTTACTTCATGTTTACCTGTTTACTTGATAAATGCAGCATAATGTCCATTTCCAACATAGTAATTCCATCAGCAAAGCAAAAGCCATGTCACGCTTTTCACTTTGAGTTTTGCCCCGAATGACAGTAAGCTACCATGAATGAAACACAGCACTTCCTCCAGAAATTTCACATTAACCTTTATAGGTAGGCTTTTAATGTGAAAAAATAAAACATTATTTCTGTTTTTAAAAAAGCTTTTAGAATTGTAGTAGGCTCCAGGTAATTCCAGCGCACCTGGACTTTATTAGCAACTGACCTTTATTTGTTGGAGCTGGCCATTTATTTGAATACCAGCTTTTATATGTGAATTTACAGTATAAGAAGAAGACAACAATGTTTTCACATGCGACTGGCCATTCACTAAGCCCCACCCTCCTCTGTATGTTGCTATGCCTGTCAAGCTTTCCATTCTTGCATGGCACATATGCAGTTTGCAATGTCAGTGGTGGGAGATTTACCATGTCTAATTCTAGTAATTGTAATTTTTTTTTTTTTAACATTTTTTTCCCTAGTAATGAATAGGGCTTCCTTCTCATGACCTGTAACTAACGTGGTTAACGATGTGCTCCTTGGCCTGGGAAGTAATACGGTGACTACTCTAGGTAGTAGGTTAGTGTGCCTGATTGCAGCTAACATTAGAGCAGGCAAACACACTGTTTAATGCATTCCTTACACTTATGGTTTTCTGTTTTTGGTTTTGCAATGGCTAACAATAAAACATCACCCTCCAAACTCTTGGCTGATGCTCTTACTACAGCGTCACTCTTTAAATGCTGAGTGACACTGTTACTGCAGCTTCATGCACACCAAGACAGAAACACAAAGCTTGACAGGCCTGCCATGCCAAGTTATGGTTATCAAGCTATGATTGGAAAAACACTGTTTGGGGGAGGGGGTTATGCTGCTACTGTTGACATGAGAATATTGTGACACATCCCCAAGAACAATGATTTGGGTTAACACACATGACAACCAACATGAATAAGATTCACTGACCTCCATGTTGACAAGAGATTTTCAGCTTCAGTGTGGGAGCATCTTCATCTTTGGATAATCCATCACACAAACCATGAGCAACAAATGTAAAGACACACCTGTCACTCACCGGCAGTACAAAGGACAGTTTGATTGTGAGAGACAATATGTACATTTCCTTGTTCCTAATATGTGTATAAGTATGAGCAGTCTGTTTGTTGTTGTGCATTGAAATTTGCAAACTCTTGTCTATGTGTGTTTGTCTATATATGTATGGATGTTCACCCTTGTGTGATAAATCCAAATGATAACCTTCCACTTTCAATCAAGCTGATCCCATTAGTGCAGAGTGCGATAAGTGTAGCTAAGCCCTAGTGTGATTGCGGGGATTTGAGCTTTGGCAAAAATAATTAGAGATGATTACTGTGTAGTCACACAGACAACATCCCCTCATCCTTTACTTCCAGTCAGGAGACCGCGGCTTGCTTCCTCTCTCTAACAGAATAAGATAAAGCTTCAGTGAGATTACTTTCATGTCCAATTTTCCTTTCCCTAAGATCATTGGCTGAAAATGTGTTTGTTGTTGCTCTCCTTGTTTTTTGCACCGAGACAAGGTGGGACAAAGCATCTTTTATTCCATCTGCCTCCTGCGCCCTTTTTCCATCCTTTACACAACTTTTCTGGCCACTGTCGAACTCCTTCTCTATTTCTTTCTCTTTTCCACTCTCTTATCTCATCAGAATATTCTTTTCTTTGTTCTTTTGCTCCTTTGCTTCTTTCTCCTTTTGAAGGTTTGAGGAATCCATAGTGTCCTCTTGTCTTTCTTTTCCTTCACTTCAGATATCAGATTTCAAAGGAATATACTAACATCTCCAAGTTCCCTCTGCGCTTTTTTCCTCCAGCTGAAGGCAAAGAAAACAAACACCACAAAGGTCGTAAATCAGTAACTGAGAGGTATGATGAACTGTATATTGGATGGTATGTACATGGCTTATAGATGGCTTAGGGGGAGAAGATTGAAATTGATTGTTAATGGTGAAAATCCTCATCCTGTGGCTGTGTAGCAGTTATTGATTAGGTGCTGTATTTGTGCCCCTGGGGTGCTGGCTTTGACTAGGGATCTCCTCTCATGTGAGCTCAAAGCAGCAGCAACACAGTATGTGAACATACACACAGAGCTACATAATCATTGGAGATCACATGTACAGTGTGCAAGAAAATCCTACATCATCTCTCAACCTGTGAGAGATCCTTGTGAGACCAATCAATACAAACATGTAGTCGAGTCTTTCTCAGGGCACAGCGGGGCAGACAGAAAGCACCGAAATAAAGAATGGGATTGAGAGTGAAAATGAAGTAATCTCACTGGCCTTTTCACAACTATATCCCGAGACACAGCTAAATATTCCTCTGCTGTCGTATTCCAAAGAATTCTGATAAATTAGTCCCTTTTCGCCGGGAAAAAAAAGGCCAGAGAAAGTCAGTGAACGTGCATTATCCAAAGGCCAGTGAGCACATTTAGTGAGTAAATGCCATGTGTAAATGGCTCTACCACGAGCCTCTGTACCTCTGCCATGCCATTTTAGTTCTGAGGGAGGGAGAGGAAACGAGCCCTTATTTCCCTTCAGGCCATCGGGAGCTGGCAGATTGGTCAGGTGACTGCGTGATTGACAACTTGGCGGTCTCGCCCCGTAGACTGTCAGATGGCCCGGAGGAACGAGAGGTATTGCTTCTAATAGCTCAAGTGGACATACAGCTGTTGACTGAAGGTTTATTGCTGACATTTACTTCTGTTTGGATGCCTGTGTGCAAACAGTTCCCGAGAGAATTTAGGTTTCCACCTGGTCTTTTAAAAGCATTGTGTTTTGATGCAGATGTGTGTTGATGTACTGTGACTGCTAAGGTAAGACAGTTTAATGTGAGATCATCTTATGAAGGAAAGTGGCCAATATGCCCGATGTATGCACCAGATTTTAACAAGAAAAACTAACATGAAATAAGTTGATTGGCTGGTCCTTTGGTCCATGACCTTTGGTCCTGACTGAAATATCTCAGGAACCATTGCCATTATCTTATCTTATTAAACTGTCTTTTTTGAAGCCAACAATGTAAAAGAAGTGCAATGCTAAACCGGTAGAGTACTCCTACTCTCATTTAAGAGAGACCAGTACATTGTTTCCACCCTTCAACGTGGCTGTAGAGATGTTGAGCTGGTAGTTGTACAAAGCAGGATGTCAACAATGTCACATTTGGTGCTTTGCCATTTTTGCTGTGCAAGGACACACACATAACAAGAAACAACAAAAGATTCAGCTCAAACTCATTCACACAATTGCCAGTTTATAAAGAAAGTTAGAGTAACAGACAAACTCTTAAACTAAAGCCGGTACGAGACAAGAGGATTCTCTTTATCCGTACAGATCTGGACTGGCGGAGCTCCAGCCTCGACAAACCACAGCCATTCCTCTCTCTGTATTTCACAGGCCAGTGACCAGCTACCACTTTCATCTGTGAAAGCAGCTGCTATCTGGTCCCTCATTCCACTCTTCTTCATCCACGACCCCATTCTCTCCATGTATCATCGTCCTAAGTCCTCCACGCGACGTGCAGCTTCCCTCTCCTGCAGCTCGTTTATCAAGAGGAAGGGGAAGCCTCCACTCTACAGGCATCCCGGGGGGGGGGGGTGAGGAGGAGAGAGAGAGAACTGTTGATGGCTGAAGGACGGTGGACTCTCACTTCATGGCAGCTATGGTATAGCAGAATAAGGAAGGCTACTCCTAAGGGTTGATTTTGGGTTTGCGTGTTAATTGCATCCATTTGCATTGCTATGACTTTTTTTGTGTGACTGTATTTTTTGTTTATTTTGCTGTTTTGCCTGGTGTTCATTTCTCCTTACTTGTATTTCAGTTGGCATATTGGTTGCTCTATCCTTTATTCATCGCTCACCCTTAAATAGTAATTGCATTATTTACACCTCTGCTCTCCCTAATCGATCTGACAGGCATTTCGCAGGAACCAATCCTTGCATGGCCCACAGTGGCAATAGGCCTATGGCACAGCTGGAAAGGCGGACCTTGTTACCCTCAGGTACTAGATAGGTAGCAGTCAGCAGTGGTATTGAGGATGCAGTGACTTAATGTTTAAAGTGGAGGCATGGTGCAGCATAAACATTTTTTTTTGATTTGTGTTTCTGGCCAATATCCTCTCTCCTTTTGTCACTGTTTTGGTCTCCACATAGCCCTAAGAAAAGTATCTAGCTCTTGCTAAATGTTGGACTCCACAGCTAATTAAGTTTGTCTGTCTGCTGTTTGGTGCTGAGTGCATAGTGTATATTGAGTTTATCAGAACAAAGAGAATGAACAATGATGTGGACTTGCAGAACATAAAACCAAAGCAGCTTAAAAAGAAAAAGCTGAAAAAGAGCTTAAAAAAGGCTGGCTCTGTAAAGCTACAGAGGTGGTGACTTATGTTACTTTGCTGCTGTGAGCGACCCCTTATATATTACATATAGTTTTCCAATTCATTGTTAAAATAATGCTGATTAGTGAAGCTTACAGAGGATGAATGTCATGTCAACATCTATACCAAAGCAAACTGTAGATGCTACAAAAACCAAAACACAATTTTTTGCAGAAAAGTAGGTAGAAATAATTCAGTAGTATTCAATTCCATGTTATTAGGGACATTTTGACTGTCCATATGCAAATCTCCACCCTTGCTACTCTGTGTTTCTGGCCTTGCCTCCTCTTTGTTCAGTTATGCTCTGAAACATTCAGCTCACCTCACCTTTTGTGTGCAGGAAGATTTTTCACAAAAATTGAGCTCAGTGTCAGGGAGACCAACCTGAATGCAAAAAGAATAATGCTTAGTGCAAACTGATGCCAAACCTGTGTCAGAAATGGATTTGATGCAAACGTTTCATCTCCTTCCCTCAACCACTTAAGCTCGTCTGGCGTGAAAATATATCAGAAAGTCACCCCGGCCTCTGTCATGTTCTCTCCTTTTCTTTTATCTGTCATTCACTCACCTGCAAGTTCTGCCTCTTAATGCCCCCTGATGAGCTCGTTTCCCTTCAGCTCTTGCTTTCCAATTTTCCTCTCCACCTTCCTGGTCCCTGCGTTGTATCACTATTCTCTTTCATTTGCTCTTTCCTATTCTCCTTTTCTCCCCTGTCTGGTCTGCTGTCTATCAGCGTCAGACCCAGGGTCAGCGCCAAAGGGAATGCTGTCTGGCTTTAGATGAAACTAACTCAATTAAGAGGTCTAGCCTTTCAGTATTTGTAGTTCTGCATTATCTGTATCATTCTTAAATGTCCTCTTATTTTGGGTCTTATTCAATTTGTTTAGTCTTACTCTTAAAGCATTGTGGCACAGGGAATCGGTCCCCTTTTGGAAATGAATGGTGGAAATGAAGGTTCAGCCCTGCAGGAGTGAGGAGGCGTGTGTTTCCAGAGAAAAGCTACTCCACTGCAGAAACTTAAATCTCCAAAGAGATTGTTTTAACTTAAGACTTTTGGTTGTAGCCGTGTAGGAGAAATGGCTGGTGCAGTTAACAATCAGTCATGTTTATTTGAAAAACACACCTCCTCTGAACCGGCTGGTCACCTCAACATATCCTAAAAATAGCTTAGCTCTCCATTATTTTCCCTGATTCACTGCAGCCAGGGGACTAAATATAAATTGCAGCACAGGGCTACTGCAGTATAGCTATGATTAAACACTGCTCCTACTATTCATTGTTTACATTCTAGATTTATATCTCTTATTAGTATGAAAAACTTCTGTACTTCAATAGTAATAGCCTAAAAAAGAGATAATTGCAAAGTTGATTATGTTTGATGGAGTCAGTCTGCTTGTTGGTGTGCTTGTTGGACTGTGAACAGTGTTTAAAGGTTCCTTACCCCACACATTTATGATGTCAGATTCAAAGGCCTGTATCCAACAATTTTTGTTGCTTTCCAAAAATCCAACAAGCACACCCACTTCACACAGTGTTTGGCCATGTGGGCGGAGGTGAACAAAAAAACAACGATTTAAACTTCTCTCTCAAACTCTCCTTTTTTTGCTTTCTTCACACTGGGTACAAATGAATGCAACCCCATGATCGCCTTTGAGGAGATAATCTAACCATGATTGTTTGGACCCTCTCTGTGACAGCAGGCTTCTTCTACTATGGCCACTGGCCACCCTGTACAAAACTTTAGACTGCTTTTAGACTTGACTGGATAAGGCTACAAACATTTTAACACTTCAGGACTTGGACATCATATGACTTTGGTAAAGTAGCTTCTGTGTTTGGGAACAAAAAAATAGCTATGATCAGCCAACTGACATCAGATTGGAGATTATTATAGTTCCAGATACAGTAAGGATAATATTCCTCGAACCCCATCTTCACACATTCCCATCCATCAAAGAATCAGCAACAATGCTCACATATCACAAATATAAACCAAAGTACATTTAGTAGTTGGAATTCACCTGTAAATAAATACACACTGTCATTTGTGTTAAAGATAAACATGAGCACAGACTATACAAAGATTTTTTTATATTGCATACAGCCAAATGCACAAAAACTCAAATCAATCAGAAAAATTCCAAATGTTTTGAGATTGAGCATTGATATTGAAGGAGTTTGTGACTATTTAACCTAGTTACATTTTGAATTTTAATCTTCCAGAGGCATTGTACTCAAACGTCATGTTGTTGAGTGTAATACTTTCTAAGGTTAAGCTCTGTCTCTGGCTTAATCTTGTGTCTGCCCGGCCGGCTCATACTGTCAGATGCATATCTTTCAGTTCTGGTCATGGCTCCGTTCCTCTGCTGTGAGCTGTTTGAGTTTGACCTTCAGCTTCACTGCGAGCAGGGAAGTAGCTGTGCCCTGCACTCAGACACAGGGAGGATTAATCTACACACCTTCACGACTGATTTCACACTAGATTAGAGAATTTCATCCACTGCATCCTTTCCTCCCCTCATCCCTTGTCCCTCTGCTGCTGAGGTGGAGAGCGAGGAACTCCAAACACCTTGGGAATAAAAGGGCAGTCTTAGTTATGTAATGCCTGAACCTGTGTGTGTGTGAATGCATGTATGTGAACATTTATAAGTGTGCGTGTGTGAAGTGTGTGTGCATTAGCCAAATACTGTACTGCATGTTTCTGTATGTGTAAGTGCGCAGGTGTGCCCTAGCAAATCTAATCCTCCAGAGGAACCTCTATGATGGTCTGATTTATTTGTGGAGTAGATTCATCTTCTGGATGGCACATCTGCTTCTCTGCCAAGGGCACTGTGCACGCTCTGGATTTGTTGGCCCCGCGCTATGCAAACCTAACGAGTATGCATGTTCAGTGGCTGTATATAAGGACTTAAAGCCCTGCCTAACTGTAATTGCGTGCATATCGATACACAGCAGCTCGGCCTGGCTTGCCTCAACCCTTTCAACGTGGGTGAGATTGAACCTGACTCATCAATGCTTTCTAAATATAGAACCGTCAAACCATAATCCAGCAAATACTGTACATAAACCGGGGCTTTAAACCCCGAGGATCTTCTGAGTATTAGCAAATCGTTTCTGAGGGGAAAGTTGCCGTTTCCGCTCGCCTGATATTCCAGATACACAAGATCTGTGCGTGTAATTTATGATCGATAATGATTGTCTTGCGCGAGTGTGTGTGGGAATGCCTGCGTGTATGTGTCACTTTGAGTGCTGCTGCTTGTTTGCGTGGGGGATCTTTTCTTGACACGTTTCTTGTGCTGTCAAAGCATATTGTGTGTGAGTGATTACCTGTCATCGCAAGCCTCGAGCTCTGCTTACTCCTCTATCACGCCGCTGCTGTTGCTTTCCCATCGCTCTCCCACTCTTTGTCTTTCTCTCTAACCCCTGCCAGCCTTCTTTCTCTCCTTTTGTCTTTCCTCTCTGCCTGTTTCTCATTTTCTGCGAGTCTGTGTATCGCGCCAGAAAAGGTGATATCAGGGTCTTGAGGTTGGCGGTTTTCTTTGATCTGTTTATTTTTTTCATTTTATTTTTCCCAAAGCCGTTCAACCATGAAACAACCAATGTAGGTCCTCGTGAAATTCCTTCCAGACCTGGCTGCAGCTTCCATTTGTAAGACATGTAACCACCGGGTCCAGAGGTTGTGCTGATGATGACAGGTCCACTGGCAGTCTCCCTTGGCGTGGGCCATGCATATTACCGCCTGAAAAGCAGCCTGGTGCTTTTATGTTTGTTTGGGGCATCAGGACATGCTGTGCACAGTGTGGGATGATGGCACTTTGTCCCCTTGCTTTTTCAACTGTTCAGTTTTATTTTCAATATATTCTCTTCTTCGTGATTTATTCTTTTTCTTGGTTTCCTTTACAGTCTGCTCACAGGATGATAATGTGGGGTATATACACAGTCGACTGTGCACTCGACTGAGTTTGAATCATATTTCCAGACAGTTTTTAATAAAGTGGGATTTGGAATTAGTCTCATTTCCACTTGTCTTTGGCTGTATCTTTGGCTGTGGCATCGCCGTGCAAGGGTGCTGTTGCATCTGCCTTATGAGAACAAATGGCCTCAGCTTTGCTTCTCCAATCAGACATATCGGTGTATTGATTGAGAGAACCGCCCCTCGCCACAACACTGTTCCTACAAATCCCTGCCTAATGGCTGCTTTGACCAATAATTAGAAAGTGTGTCTGAATGTACTTAAAGTACGGTATCATTAGTCTGAAATTAGTCAAATGGGAATGTTCGTTTACCTTGAGAGTGAAATCATGTGTGTGTTCCTGAGTGGCTCTGAGGGCTGACCATGCCATCTGGGTCAGGTCGTGTGCCAGGTCGGCCTCATGCCGGGTGGTAAGAGAGCTGTCTTTAACAATCGACTTTGTCTGTTTTTGTGACTGACACCGCCTCTGATGCTTTGTGACACCTTCTTATTGTCTGCTGGGTAAAAACTGTCACTGTCTGTGTTAAAAAGGCTCAGATCAGCGATTCGCTTAATGCAAAGTTAACTGCAGAGTTAAGGAACGTGCTAATGACGAGAGCATCCATGCCCCATTAAGGATCGAGCCCCAGCCAATTTCATGCAACTGAAACAGACTTCTGGTTCTGGGCCAACAGTTCTAGTTCACCCACAGGCAAGAATGTAGGCCTTTATTACTAAAGACATGTAATAGTAGGAAAAGGACTGGCGTCAATAATAAAATGAACGATGGCTGAATTCCATTTTTTGTGTTGCAGCAGTTTTTACTTTCATTGTCTGTAGGTGGCAACATTTATTACTTTATGTTTGACAATGACAGAACAGCCTGAGAGAGAACCTGCAGCATGCTCGATATGAATAAGTAAATTTGTGAGTTTTATTGATGTTAGACATATAAGACTCTTTACTGTCACTGTTCCTTAGTTTTATCTAAACACACCTCCGAGTTCACTATAGTGCTTGTTTAATCTGCTGTTACCTGATTTACAGATGAGGTACTGATTGACTCGGTTTTATTATTAAACCAGCCATGCTGTCAGAAATGGAAGTTATGTCACTGTTGAGAGCATCACCCAATTATGTGCACCAGCAGGTCGTTAAATAACACAAGGAAACACAAGGAAAATTTACTCACCTGCAGGTCTTTCTTTGTCTATTTTATATTTTAACAGCCAAGAATAGATAAATAGACAGATGTACTTTATTTGTCCCAGACTGGGAAATTGTTGAACATCTTTCTACGGTTTATTCATTAATAGGTATATTTATATTTTCCTCCCGTACATCTTTCGACACCCTCCTTCATTTTGGTCTGGCGTTTCTGTGTTTTTACATTGCAGTGAATAATCTCCATATCTTGTCTTCCTGTGTTTTGAGCGACACGACAAGGTGAGGGTCAGCATATAGAGCTGGACTAAAGCCTCACTATCCCGCTCTTCAATCTGTGTGGCCGTGTGGCACTAAGCTGGTGGTGAGGCGACACAGGGGGTGAGCTCCATTGAAGCATCCCTGTTTGATGATAACTCTGCCCCGTGGGAGGAAACAGCAGGACGCCTGAGACAGCTCGGCTCTGGCACCGCTCCTGTCTCAACAGGTACAGACGAGCGTTGAGTCGAATGCTGATTATCTGGTGGGATTCTTGTGTGAGGCTAGAAATGACAAAAGCAAATACCTGGCATAAATGGAATCCGTAGGGATTCAATCAAACAAAGGTCACATTACTAAAATATTGATCTTGACTTATTTAAAATCTGTTCAAAAAATTCTTTTCATGTCAGCAGCTTTTTAGAATATAATGGAACCTCTCAACAAGTGAAGGATTGTGTGTGAGTGCCGGTGGGATGTGAAAAATGTCTCCTCTACTTTGCCAATTGTATTCCACACATCCCGTGTGCATCCTTTATTGCCGGGTCATTAAAAGTCAGAACACACACACACCCACACATGCACTGCCAGCCGACATTTAAGGACAGATGGAAGCCTTGGGGCAGAAGTTTGCTTGCATTCAACACAATAGATGAGGAATCTATTTTCATTCCCTTGAGTTGATCAGGGACACGACTCGCATAAATTAAAGTGATGACACTCCACTAGTTTATAATAGTATCGACCACACAGAGTAAATGCCAGTCTTAAGTGGGATGACACACAGAGATGGAGGCTTTATGGATGGCAAAGCACATTGATTACAGAGCACACTGGTATTTGAATCAATAAACCACAGAGAAGTTCGGAGCTGTGCGGTTTAAGAATAATGGATAAAAGCAATGCATGCTCAAATTGGAAAGCACATGTATAAAGTCCTGGTGTCAGCAAAGATTTGGTTTAATTTCAACCCTGAAATAAGTTGGGATGCTTGGAGGGCGTCATGATTGACCATCCTGTGTTCATCAAGCCCCGGTGTATGGTTAAGCCAGCAAACAGCAGCAACACATCCCTGTCTTTCGCCATGATGTCTTATCCATCACAGTAAATACGCTACGGACAATTGCCTGGCCACACCTGATGATATAATATCCTGAAGGACTCTCTGTGTGAGCATGCATGACCGTGCTTGCCTTTACTGTATGTACACTGTGCGGGAGGTGATCACAGTGCCACATATGTCCTGCATTAGGAGGCCAGTGGTCAGTGGTGTGCTTCACTGACTCACATAATGAGTAACTATGGTTGGTAGTTTGCACCAGGTCTCAGGTGCTGCTTCGTGCATGGCTGCTTCTGTAGGTAGAGGTAAAGCTTAGATAACCTCATACAGGTTGTGATTAGGTTGTGAAAAATGAAACCAACCGTGCATCCTCTTGTAGGCAGTACAATTAAAGCAGCTGTCTCTGCTTTTACTGACCTTAGGGTTGTTGTTAGAAAAAGCAACCTTGTATTTGTAGCTCCTGTTGAAAAGTTGACTTGTTGAAAGTTTATTAGCCCAATCAAGTGTACTGCAGGTACTTATGTCTCTAACCTGCTGTCCTCCAAAGAACCACTTGAAGCTCCTGAGAACACTCTCTGGCTTTTTCCTGTGTTCTCCTCTCTCTCCTCTGTTTGGCCCCTTGTGGTTTTCCCCTTTGATCAGTTTCTGTTCCAGTGTGTTACCCTGTCTGTCTGCCCTCTTGTGTTGCTCATGTGTGTCCTGGTATTCCCAGTCAGACACTCAACCTATTCCAATTGTGTGTCCTTCCCATTTAGTCTGTCTACCACAGTTAGTCTCATGATCTTGCTTGTTAACCCTTCTCACACTTGTGTTTAGAGTTTACCTGTGCGTTTCTACCTGATGCTTGGACATCACTGAAGACTTCTAACCGGGATTACTGCCTCACACTCCTGCAGTGATTCAGTTTCTTCTTAATTGGTCTTGACCTCTTGTGTCCATTTTATCCAGGAGACGTCACTATTTGTTGGGCTGATTATTTTTCAGATGTCAGTCCAGAACCCAAAGATATTTAGTTTAAAATATTGTAAAACACACATAAGCAGCAAAGCTTCATATTTATGAAACTAGAACCAGCATATATGTGTCATTTTTGCTCCGGTACACAACAGTCATGATGAATTTTGAATTGAATCAAAATAGTTGCTGACGATCAGCTAATAATTTAATTGTAAATATAGGCAGCTCATCCTCGACCACATCATGACTCACACAGACAGATGAGCTTGGCTGAGCGCTCTTGTATTTTTATCCATCTCTTTTTCCCATGTGGTATTTAAAAATATATTTCTGTTTCTCTCGACCATTAAATGCTGCCTTGACTTATGTCTGACCTCTTTATCTGCAGTTCTTGTCCCTGCTTTGAGCAGTGTGTGTGTGTGTGTGTGTGTGTGTGTGTGTGTGTGTATGTGTGCGTATGTATGTGTGAGTCTCGAGTCTCATCAGTGCTTATCTGCCAGCACATCTCAGTGTGAACCAGGAAGACTTCTGTGTGTGTGTATGTACGTGCTCCCTTAACTCAACTTTCTTTCAAACCCACAGTCACTTCTCTTGCCTGATTTGTGCATTGTTTTCCTCCACATTTGTGCCACATCTCTGTACAGTAAATCACAGCAACATCAACACTCATCAGAATTCTTGTGTAGCGGCTCGACCCCACCGAGGAGGAAAGCTGTTGCCAAGATTAGCGGTAAGAGCTCTTCCTGACGACGATGTGTGGTGAATAAAGCAGAGGCTAATCCTCCCTCCATAGCTGTTGGCTAGATGGCCATTTATGGGTGGTTTGGCTGTTGTGTTCTGTTTCCATCTCCTCTGTTAATCCACAGGCAGCTGAAGTGGTTGATGAGACGCTTCAGCACTTCTCAGTATATACACAAACAAACTGGCATGTTCACTGGCACCCGAGCTCAGTCTGAGCATAATGTACTCTGCATTGAAATGCTTTTGTATTTTTTTGTTTGTGAGTGTGTGTGTGTGTGCTTGTGTTTGTATATGGGTGTACTATATGTACACATGCATGTGTGTGTTTATACTTTGTGTACAAAGAAGTAATATCCTCCAGTATGAGTCACAGGGTGGAAATTAAAGCCTGGGATGATCCCTCCTTCAATGAGCAAACACTTCATTTTGACAGATCATTAACTAGACATTATCTTTCATTAGGCGCCTCTGCATTACTTATTCAACACCCCTAGGACCCACATGCACATTCACAAGTGCCTGCACACACACAGATAACCCCCTCCACACACTCACAGAGGAAACCACGGACTGATTTGATACAATGCGTTTGAAACACTGCACTCACAGAATTATCTGTGTCGCTGGATTGACACTTAGTGGAAATATATTCAGATCATTGATAAAAGTCTTCATGTAGCTCGCTGTGGTTAGACTTATCTAATATATTATACACTCAAATCAAATTTCTGTACCTCCCGCTCATCTCATTCATTCAGGTCAGAGTAATTAGACTGACAATGAGCTTCACCAGAGAAGAGCAGGCAGAGTTGTAAAGAGCATCCTGATAAAAAAAGAGGGACGCTCTTAAGAGCACCACGAGAGTGGAAATCAGTGCATCATCCAGTGGTAATTCAGATGCCTGCTGCTCTCGTCTCTCACAATGGAGACAAGTGGAGAGGGGCCGAGCTAAAACAACGTGAGCCTCCCCCTCCTCTGTCACAGTGTTGGCGATACAACTTTGGTTGCGGCATGAAAACAAGCCTCTGGCGACGTTAATGGTGACAACACATTTTAGGGCAGAGGCTGGGGCAGTTTCCGGCCTGCCAGACTCAATCCATCTGTCTGCTTGCCACATCTGTACTTTTCCTGTTTACTCTCTCCATCATATCCTGCGTCTACCCACCAGCCTCTGGTCTTCATCCATCTCCTTAGCAGCTTTTTTTCCCCGCCCGCGCCTATAAAAACCTGTGCGCCTGCCTCGGCCAAGCACACCCCAGCGATCTATCAGAGGGTGATTTTATGGGCTTTTCCCCCTACTGATGGCTATTTAGCTGTCCTCAACCAACCCAGGACGATTTGTTATTGTAAGTGTTTGTCCAGCACATTTGGGCTGTTTGCTCTGATGGCACACTGATGAAAAACGAGGACGCTTTATGGAAAGTTATGACAATTCATTGCGCCGACAGATCAATGACACATCAGGGAAACAGGAAGTGATAATGAGATTGCTGTGAAAGGATATTGAATAGATAACAGATCGAGATGAGGGATATGTTGAGATAAATGAGATTCACCTACACATCTCTAGATTCACCTCCTAATCAATGAGATCTTAAAAAATGTCTCCCAACTCTTCCGCTTTCTTTTTTCCCTCTCTGTTGTTGACCACATTGGTTTTCATGGGCACAAGGAGGGATTTAACTGGATTCCTTGCACTTGCTTGCTGTCACTGCTTCAATGCACAAGCTTTTCAAGTTGCATTGCCCTGATGGAAGGGCACATACACACCGACACTGCTAGAAGAGCATGAGAGGCTGTGTTACCTCTCAATGTCAATGAAAAATCACTTTGAAAACCAACTCTTATACCCCCTTGGGAAACATTGGTAGGTGATTATAAAGGGAGGCTTATGTGTTTCCGATTGTGTTATATTGGCTTTGAATTTCAATGGCGCTCTCATCTGGGATGACTGAATGGAGAACAATACAATCAGGTATACAATAAGCAAATTGATTGTTTCGTGGTTTGTAGCGTAACAGCCTCTTGGTCAACTAAACACCACTTTCCATTACTCTGGGGCAGCGCAGGAGGTGCATGTGTACGTGTCTGAATGCACAAGTGTATACATGTGTTTTCACGCAATGTGGCTCTTGGGAAGCAGAAATAGAACGAGGAAAAACAGGTCCCTGCTGGTGTTCTCTCTCTCTATACAGACACATTATAGCATTATGATGCACCCTTTCTCCTAAAAACTTTAATATACTGCTTTGCAAATAGCAAGGGAAACAAGGGAAGAGAAGGTAGTGAACATCGTGGTTCATTGTCAGCACCCTGACTGAGAGGCAAGCCAGACACCCAATCACCAAATACCTTTTAGAAGCAATGTAATGCAATGTAAAAAGCAAATGCAAAACATACGTATAAAGACACAAAATGTTCGTACTGAATGTAATCTGCAAAATACTGACTGACAACGGTTAGTTTGTTTTTCCTGCAATATCTGTTCATGGCAACTTTCTGGTTATATTTAGGCAGGAAAAGATCGTTCCTCATGAATAAATATTTTAAAAAAAGTCAACAAACAGAACACATTGTGTGACAAAGCCCCGTCCTTCCCTAACTTTAACTAAAGTATTTTAAAACCTAACCACACAGTAGCATCTAAAACCCGGTCAGAGTCTGTAAAAACTGTCACACTTCCTGGGAAAAAAAATGCTGCCAATGAACATAATCCAGTCCCCTAAAACGTAATGTATTTGAGAAAAACACTCAACAGTTTATAAACTCATTTTTTAGTAGACAGGTTTTCAATGTATGATGAAGAGGCAATAACACAACAGTTTTATGTCACTGTGAAAACCTTCTATAAACTTACTGCCAGGGCATAAAGTGGCTTTTAAACTGACGTCCCACTAAACCGACTGAGAGTTTTTCACTGTCAGTCTGTATTTGAATGAGAAATGAGGCACATAGCAGACGGACGAATTGTGTCAACACCAATCGTCTGTTGATTAACCATCACAGAGGGCACCTCCGGATAATATGCTCCAGTTCGAATTAGTGTGGGTGTGTGAGTCTGTTTGTCTACCTTTGCACAGAGATGACTCCGCTGTCTGGACGGAGAGGACACGTCTGGGACAGACTACACAAGGACGCATGGCAGGAACGAAGAAGGTGGCAAAAAGATTGGGGCGAAACAGCCAAGTAAGAGGAAAAGGAAATAAAGAGTGAGGCCAGTGAGTTGGAGAGAGAGAAAGCATGCACTTTATCCTCATGAGTAATTCATACAGGTTTCTATTCTGCCTGGTTTTATTTCCTCCAGACCAGTAAACATAAAGAGATGCAACATTATTCAGCTGCCCTCTATAGTGCACCAGACCTAAAACACAAGCTGTATACGTTATATTGAAACAGAACGAGAAAAGATCCACACCACCCAGATGACTGTGTGTATGTGTGTGTCACTCTCTCAGTGGGTGTCGTCCCCAAGGCAAAAGGTGATGTTGGTAGCAGCAGCCCAGCTGACATCTGTCGAAAGCTATCACAGGTTTTAAATGCTCACTGAGACAGCACATGTACCTGGGGGGGTGGTTGGGTGGGGAATCAGGGGTTATGTTATCCTTCTTTTCCCGAGACAGCACCACGAAACAAAATAGAAACAATTACAGTCAAGTGTGATCAAAAAATCCTGACACATGTAGAGAGAGGGAATCAGTTAATGTTTTTGAAGGTCACACGCTCGTCCCATCGTGGATGGCGTCATCACTTATCTCTGGATTAGAGGACTGGATGGAGGCTTCAGAAAGACGGAGAGAAAAGAGAATCAGAGTACAGTGGGGGACGGGCGCAGAGCAAGAGCCGACAGTCAGTTTGGATTAGGGTTACAGCGGGTTTGACGACTAAAGAATGAAGTGATAGTAGTATGTTGAGATGGGAATAAACAGATAAAAAGAAGGGAGGATGGGGAGATGGAGACAAACTATGATTATTTTAAAGAAGATGATTTGGTTTGGAGCCATTGTGCAGCTGTCGTTATTAAAACTGTATATAAGAAAGTGAAGTTTATGGGTCTAAAGGACATATTGTACAGAAAACTCCCTGCAGATATACAGAAGTTTGGTGCAGTTTGGAGGTTTTATCTTCTAATGGTGACATGTGCCTTTTCATCACTTTGCTTATGGCCAATACTTACAATATATGGTTTAATCAAATGAGAATTTGGTACAGAAAATTATTTGAAATGTTATCTCTACAGGAGGTAATGGCCTCAGTGTGTCCAAATGAGATGAAGTATTTTGCCATTACATCTGGAAACCAGACAATATGGTGGTATTGATCAACAGGAGAGACTATGAAATAGAAAATAAAACGCAATGAAATATCAGATTGTTATTTTTGTATGAAGACCCTGTAAAGGGCTTTTCAGTTGTAAGTCTCCGCATATTATGTGCAATGCAGCAATCACTTAAATGTCAGCTGCAGTCTTTTAATGGTTTTGTTTTGCTTCATGTCATCCCATGAGGGACTGATTGTTTCAATAGTATGACACCAAAATCCCCAAAAATTCTTTATATAGGTGGTTATGTGGTTAAACGCAGATATGTCCTAATTAGACTAGTATTAGTATAAATTATTAGAAACTGCATATAATGCTGTATTAGATACAAACTATACTGGACCTAGACACTATTCTATCAAATTATACTCTAATTAGGAACCAAATAAGAAGATTTCATCATATGAAGGGTAAGGGGATAACAACTGGGAATTTTAGAGGAAGGGAGAAATAAATTATACTGTAGTATTTCAATGAAGTCACTGTCATCATCGGACATGAAAATACTGTATTAGCACATTGTATATCGTGAGTGGCAAAGAAAAAGCTAATGCTGATCCTCTGATTGATACAGAAATGAGCCAATCAGGCGACCTGTAGTAGAGCAGACAGAGTAACCAATCAGCTCATGGAGGACATCTCCCTCGAACTCGTTGCTCGTGTTATAGCAGCTTTAGGAGCTCTGTTTTGACCTCAGGCTGGAAAAATGTGCACGCAGGCTGAAATTCATGAGATGCAGTGACTTAAACAATGAAAAAGTATAAATAATGCATGTATTTTGTTAAACTGTGAGTAGAGGAGAAGTCTGCTCGCCGTTAGAATAATTTATACAATGCAAAATGCCAGACGCTTAACCTAGTGATAACAATAGTAATGAGCAGATGACAAGGGTTTTGACTATGGACCTCGACAGTTGTTATTGAGCCAAAGTTTATATTTTGGTAAATATTCTTGTTGTTAAGCCTTTTTAAAATGTATGTTAGTGAAGCCAATTTCAAGTCAACTTTCCTGCACTTAACAGGTTACAGTTATTTACAATTATTTAACTGTTATGTGTTTTTTTCTTCTGTTATTGTCCTCATCAGTCACATCTTGAATGAAAATGAAGAACAGACATTGTAATATCTTCTTTTGTCTTTTTTCTCTTTTTATTGCTCTGCCATGTTACAGTCACTACAGTTATTAGAAGGTCTTGCTGCTGCAGTTTCTGGCGATCATTGTGATTTAATTATAGAAGCAGACTATAATACATCGGTCCTGGCTGCTCTGTACAGACGAGTTGAAGGAGAATTCTTTGTAATGCTTTGCAGATTTCCCTCTAAGAAAGTCTAATAAGGTTCTAACAGTGGGAAATAAAGATGCTGTGATAAAAATGATGTGATTTGATTGATTACAGTTTTCTTCTAATGAGCAACAAATAAACCTAAAAGAAAGTGAAACTATATTAAATAAAGGCCAGATAAATTTATTGTCCTCTGACTTCAAAGCTCTTTAAGGCATTACAATCATCTAATTACAGTCTGTGCTGTCTGATTATAGGCTGATGTCGGTAGCATTGAATGAAATACAGCATATTTTGGTAGTAAGGCTGGAATAGATATGGCATTGTATTTGATTTCTAATTAGACAATATATCTTGTAAAATGGTGTTAATAGAAGATCAGAATCTCCTATTTGGTTTCTAATTAGAGTGCAATTTGGCATAGTAGTGTCTAAGTATAGTATACTTTGGGTCTAACAGAGCATTAAATGTAGTTTCTATTTACAGCCTAATTTGATTGTATGGTGTCTAATCAGGGTTTAACTTTGTTCACTGTCTAATGAACATTAGAAATTATTTCTATTATTTGTAACTACTTGATATGGCTTATTCATAAGTGTACCTTAAAGTAAAGTGCAACCAAAATTTGTATTTTATACCAAAATCAAGGGGTTTTCAACAAGTATGAGCCTCCATTTTCTTTCTGTCACTTCTATAGATAAGATGAACTTTATTGAAGGGACACAGAAGCAAAAGGAACTAAAAGAACAGATGCATAGTTTAGATAAGTAACCTCAATAAACTGGATACATGCTTAGCATTGAACATAATTTAACACTGAAAAACAAAAATGAAAAATTCTCATACCTTACAAGCACTAACTTGTTTAGAACGATGCAGATCTGCTGAAGGATGAACAGTCACATTTATTAAATTGACAAAGATGTGGATCATTTAGTGTTTGTGACCGTGTGTTCATTTTTGTTAATGCGCATTTGTGTGTGTGTGTGACTGGATCCTTGTGAGTGTGTGTGGACGTTTGGTGTACATGTGTGTCCAAGTCTCGCTGGACATCATCAATCAGTCACTCAGCCAGTATTGGGTCAAGCTGACAGCTCTGTGCTGGAGGTCACAGGCTCTGGTGAATAATGAAAGGAGGTGTCATTTAGACGTTTGAAGTGCTTTTTAATACTGCTTAACAAGGAAGGTTTTCTTTCTACTTTGGGAAGCTTGAGGCTTAGAAACACCATCAGTGACAGGTTTTTAATCCTTCTTATTCTGTCTTTTCTGCTGAGGAGCAATATTGTCCTGGCAGAGAGTCTTTACCCTTCTCTGCCATGATTGCACAGAAACTGCAAATGTTGAACGTATTTATATGAGGAAAAATGTAAAGCTTAATGCAGAAAAAATCCGCATTGTTTTGCTTTACAGTGCAATATGTGATTTAATTCTGGTTGGCACCACTGTACCTAAGAGTTGCACACACACATTCTGACACACACACACACACACACACACACACACACCTTGATTTGGGAATCCCAGAGTTTTGTGCTATTAATATTCACAGTGCAGTTTGGCTCATGAGAGAGTTGCCAAGGACAGGGGACTAACCTTGGGGTTGCAGCGAGAGCCAGAAGGTGCATCTCAATAGTTTGATGAGTGCCCCCCCCCCTCTTCTTCCTCTTCATTCTTCAGCTCTCCCACTTTCTCATCTCTGAGTTTTTATCAATTACTTGCAGACGCCAACAACATAACCTGTGCGTCCAAAGAGCTTTTGAATGGCTATGAGTAATCCGGTTACATGGTGCTGGAGGTTCATGGGGAGACTGGGATTAAATGGCTAATTCAGGCTACATTCAAATTTTGCAATATGCAGCTGCACCAACATACACACTGACAAGTAGTTTTTATGTAAAGTTGGCAGACATATTCCAACGAGCAGAATCATAGGCTAACGCCGTCAAATCAATGAAAATACAAAGGGAGTTCAGAAACCAGCAATAGTGTCCATAGCATCCAAATCTCTGCTATGCTTTTTCTACTTCTATTACTGTGATAGTATACAATCAAAATTTCATATTCATTTCTTGTTCATATTTCCCAGAAACAATCAAGATGAAACACCATCTGCAGGTGAAGACAAAATTTAATGTCCTGCTGCTGTATCACTTTTGTCATTTTTTTTGGCAAATCACTGAGGAGCCTCCAGGGAAATTTTGCTTTTGCTCAAATGGAAACCATATAAAAAATAATTTTTTGAGTCATGTGGTATGTCTCCAATATGTATTGCCCTTAAAGCAACTGCCAGATTGATGCAGAAGAACTTGATCTTGAGTTTTGGGTTGGTTGTTATCCAGGATGCTCTCAGCTGATCATAGCTGATGTTACTTATCTGCTACAATAGAAACTTTTTGACAATTTGACAAACACATATGCAAACATTCACTATCATGTTTATGTGGATGCAGATCTATGTTCGATTAAAAACAAGTGCAGAAGCCACCTGATATCATGTTTCTAAGAAATAAAGTGTTGGATACAAAACTTTCTGCAACAAAATGAAAACAGTCAGCAGCCAGAAACCTGAATGGAGTCTGGACAAAAACTTTATAATGTATCCTAGAAATCAGGAGCATGTCAAAATCAGGCCTTTCTTTTCCTACATGCTCATATACAATCGCTTGATCATTTTTTATTATTACTTTTCAGCTTTAAACAAACTCAAAGAGACAAGATCATATCGTATGGAAAGTATAATTATTACTCTGTTCTTAATAGCACACACACACATTTCAAAAGACTTGCACTAACTATAGTCACGAGTGTACAAGGTAAGCTTGCACAGGTAAAATAAACATGCATTGGTTATGAAATGGATAAAAGTTTCACCAGTGTATCCCAACTGTCTAAATTATGCTTTTTGACATTGTGATAACAGTGTTTGTTTATTTTAACTGAGAGTTCAACTATTAAAAGCACTTCTTCAGTCTAATTACTGTGAAGGTACTTTGGATGTTGACTGAACTCAGGTAACAAATAAAACGCTTCAAACCGAGTTGTCGACAGCACTTATGTTTTAAGATTAATTAGAGTTACTTCTTTGAATGTCAGCCAACACACAGACTGATTTTAACAGTTTGAACATGAGTGCTTGTAATCAAACATACTTGAAATGATTTTCAAACTTTGGAGACAACTGGTAAGATTTATGTATGTTTAGAAAGCATAGGATAGCATTGAGTACATGTTGACTATGTCCAAACCAAGTCTTCAAGAGGGGAGCAAAATAGCTCCCTGTTTTCACAGTGGTACAGTCCTGCATCGACCTGACATCTCTACATCCTTATCAGGTTCATATGTTTCCAAGCTGAAGAAGGAAAAATGGTTTCTGTGAAATCAGTAAATCATTTTTATTCTTATCGTATCAGAACGATTCTTTCCACAGCAGTGAGCAATAAAAACCTCAACTGGAAAACAGAAAATATAGAAAAACACATACATCACATTAATATTAATTTGAGGACTAGTATCCAAATAAAAAGAATCATAAGGCTTGAAATTGCCAACGGGACATGGCTCCTTTTCATTTCCAAGAGTTTCAAGTTGTGTTGCCTGTCATCTACTGCACTGGCTCTGATCCTGACATTTGGTTAAACTTTGCAAAGACAAATGATCTTGACTCAGAAGCGTGAAAAGACCCTTCTAAATGTTTGCTTGTGATGAAAATATGGATGAAAAACACCTCGCTAACAAAACAACAGCAGAGCTCTGTACCCAGCTGGCATCATGCCTGGTATCTGTTGTTTTGTTCTGGGATACAACAAGGTTGTCTCTGGGTCACTGCACAGCTATGAAGTGTCTATGTCCACAACTAGGTTTGTCTTGAAGTCCCCACCCCACCACTAACAGTCTCAGACAGCCTCTTCAGCAATGACTCGCCGATTCTCTTTATTTTGGCTCTGACTCACTAAATCCCCTCTAACTCACCATGAATCGATCTCCCCACTTCCCCTATCCTTCATTCTTGCACACTCCTCCTTGCCTTCATTTAGAATCCACCTCTCCTTGTCTCCTTTCATTTACCACACACAGAAATCCAATCACTATCCAATCGTCCATATCTGTGAAATATTTTGTTGGTATTAGATGACAGAAAAAGCAGACCTTGTGGTTATTGTGGGCCTCCTTCACAGGGTTCAAATGAAGCTTAGCAGGAGGAACATCCAGCTCCTTGTGACCTTAACTCACCTCCTTTGTCAGGTGTTTAGGAGCCTTTCATTCAGACTTTATACTCAAAATGTAAACAATCACAGATAAACCAACCATGTAGGCATTTGTTATAGACCTGTATCATCACCTTCACACTCATTGGCACTGACTGGGAGTGATTTTGGGTGTATGTGCCTTCCTGAAGGCTGGGGTTTGTTGCCAGGTTAGTGATGGCTCAGATAAGACTCCCACCAGGTGATGTTTAAAAGTTGTCAGTGGACGTTGAGGAAGCAACAAACCTGTGGCCAGCTGACCTTTGGCCTTGGACTATTCTTACCCTCCTCTACTGACTGTTTTCCACTCCCTTCTTGATCATCGAAGAATTGCCACAAATCCAGATGTCTTCCCTCTGATTTTAGTGTATTGATATGAAATAATAAAGCAAGCTTTTAAACTTTTCCTGTGATATAGTCTTTTGTCCCTTGCTTAGACTGTTGGTCAAATCAAAAATCTGCCACACATTTACCCATCTGTATATGTGATCATCCACCTGCTACTCCGAAGGTTCATCAAAGAAACAAAGCCAAGACAGGCGACATTAAGGTTTCCTCTGTGATGGGTAAACAGTGGCAATAATCATAGATCTGAATATAGTTGGCCCAATATATCAAGGCCATACTCATTTGTGTTTGTTCCCCAGTCTGTCATTAATGCTTGCAAACACAGACATTTTCACCCAGGAGGAATCTAACTGAGTCAAACCCACATGTCTTTCGGTCTGCCAGTGAGAAAGCCAAACACACAAGAACAAACAAAACCTAAATGTGCTGTATAATTACACGATAACCACTTTAATCTGACGACTGACTTTAAAGTGATTCTCCACTTTTGTCCCTTGTTGAGAACAGCTGCTGTGGTCAGCTTCAATGTCAATGTATTCGTTACAAGTAATGATAATGAACACCTGCTGAGTATTTAGCCATATTTTGACAGAATCGTTGTTTGGAACATACTAAATTTGGACAAAGATGAAGTGGATTATTCTGCAGGAGTAAGTTAAAAGCTATATGGACATTGTGATTATAATTTTTTATCTACCTTGAAAATGTGTGTTTGGTCACCACACTTGAAATTAACTAGTCCATACGATGTGTTGTCCAACCAGGATTGGTAACAGAGACAGTAACCTCAACGCTATTAATTGTACTAATGGAAACAGTCTGGACATTAATGGTGTCACACTCTTGTTGTTCATATGGAAATGTTGTGAAATATGAAATGGCATTTGTTATAGCATTTTTTTGCCAGAACGATAAAGAGAACTTGAAAAACAGGTTACATTTGCACCTCTGCACACCTGGTCAGTTGCTGCAGGAAGTGGATGTGTTTTTCCGAATAATGGTTTTATAAAGTTAGAGAATTTGTCAGGTGCAGTCTCCCCATTTCCAACATAGTTAGTGTGTTTGTCAGGGGCTTCTGATGCTGTTTGATGATCCCACAAGTACTTAATTTGAAGCATACTGACCCTTTGAGTCTACGGTAACCAACATGACTTCCATATCCGATCTCTGTTCCCTGAGAGGGACAAAACCACCAACGGTCTTTGAAGGCATGTTTGACAGTGAAAACAATTTCCCTGAGAGCTCTCATGTAGAACAAAATCAACTGGTGATTACAACATGTTATCTCGTACAGAAGCCAAACCTTCATCAACACTATCCTCCTGAGCCAGTCTGCATAACTCTCACACTGTGCTGTATGCTCACATGATAACCGGCAGGTCAAGGGCTACATGACATGTGCATTGGCATGTAGGCATGATGGGACTGCTACATCACACTAATGCATGCTTGGATGGTAATTTCAGCGACAGATATGACACTTAAGGCAGCCCCATCTGAAGACAAGGTCTTCTGGACAACCTTTTAGTGGCACGTGTCTTATTCAGATGCCAACTGATTCCTGGGAGGTCAGGACGGAGCAGCGCACTATAGTTTACGTCTTTCTTCAGCAGGGGGTGCAAAGGGCATGAGCATCTAAATGAAAGAATAACTTCATCACACAGTAACAGACTGATAAACATTACAACCGTTCATGCCTGAGATAATGAATGAACGGATGGATGGAGGGTTGGAGAGCGTTATTGATGCAAACTCTCATATAATGTAAAGACAGATTGCTTGACAGATTGTGACCAAATGTCATACTGTAGTACGCGAGCAGGAAAGGGAGGCAAAGACAGCGAGAAGGGAGAGAAGAGAGGGAGAAAAGGGATAGACACAAGGCTTCCCAGAGCCGGTGAGTATTTATAGATCAGATATAGTCAGAACCTCTGCCTGGCAGCAGCACTGTGCTCCTTGTTGATGTCTCTGTACACATCCGACACGGCTCTGACTCAGTGGAGAACATTAGGAGAGGATATGATGGTGATATTAATGGCAGAGAGGCAGTTCTGACGACCAACTCGCTGAGTGAAATTCTGCATGAATGGAGCCGGATATAGTGCTGGTCACACTTTACAACACAGTCCACAAAAATGGGAGCAGTCTCTAGGGAAGGAGTGAGGAGCGGACTCATAGTTAATGAATTGTTAAGAATAACTCTGATTCAAGGGCTATATAGTAGATAATGAAGATTCAGATAAGGGTTGAATCAACAACTGTACTTGACTGTAGATGCCTGAAGACATCTCATCCAAGAAGCTTCTTCTGTTCTCTGAAGTCAGAGAAGCTGAACTGAAGAATGAGAAGTGAAATGTCTTCAAGCATCTACAACTTCCTTTGATTTTCCTTATTTGAATGCCATAACCTAGATGATTGAGAACCTTCACAGACAGATAATGAAGAGTTACTAGAGGACAGACTGGGAGAGACTATATTAATGAATGATTATTCTTTTTGGAAAGTGTTAAAAATATCCTCGCCCTCATTTAGAATCCACCTCTCCTTGTCCCCTTTCATTTGCCACACACAGAAATCCAATCACTATCCAATCGTCCATATCTGTGAAATAGTTTGTTGGTATTAGATGACAGAAAAAGCAGATCTTGTGGTTATTGTGGGCCTCCTTCACAGGGTTCAAATGAAGCTTAGCAGGAGGAACATCCAGCTCCTTGTGACCTTAACTCACCTCCTTTGTCAGGTGTTTAGGAGCCTTTCAGTCAGACTTTATACTCAAAATGTAAATGATCACAGATAAACCAACCATGTAGCCATTTTTTATAGACCTGTATTATCACCTTCACACTGATTTGGAGTGACTTTGTGTGTGTATGTGCCTTCCTGAAGGCTGGAGTGTGTCGCCAGGTTAGTGATGGCTCAGAGAGGACAGGCAACAAGTAATGTTTAAAAGTTGTCAATGGATGTTGAGGAAGCAACAAACCTGTGGTCAGCTGACCTTTGGCCTTGGACTATTCTTGACTGACTGTTTTCCCCTCCCTTCTTGATTATTGAAAAATTAGAGTATTGGCACAAATCCAGATGTTTTCATCTCTGATTTTAGTGTATTGATATGAAATAATAAACAAAACCTTTCGCCTCTTTTTTAGACTATTGGTCAAATCAAAAATGGCTCAGAGAGAACTGCCACCAAGTTGTGTTTAGGGCTGGGAGATATTATATTAAGATTTATTGATTGATTGATTCATTGTAAAGTGTCAACATATTGCTTAAAACCACGAGGGCAAATGTTGGGAAAGTCCACTGTCATCTTCAAATTTTGTTTAAAAAAAAGTGTCCAAACCAAATCAAATTTTGAAAAAACATTTTGACTCTCTGTGCATCTCTCTCTCTCTCTCTCTCTCTCTCTCTCTGTGAGTGAGTGTGTGCCGAAGCGCGTGCGTGTGCGCGTGCCGGCCCATGTGAGTCGACCAGAGGGGCGCGTGGCTCACTCAGCTCCTGGATGCCGAGAGCGCACAAACAGAAACAGACACGGTGGAGAGAAAAAAAAACAAAAAACTTCACATGGCTCTATCTTTCTTTTTAATCCAGGCAGATCAACTATGACTCGTTAGCGTCCGTGCACTTGTAGCCATCCTCGGCGAAGGCGACAACAAAACCACTGTTCTCCTCCAAACATATCAGCTGTTTGCCACAGTCCCACATTCCGGCGCGCGCGAGGAAAATGAAGGCGAAGAACCGCGAGCAGAGCTTGTCGGACTCCAGAGAGCTGGACGGATCCTATGACCAGCTGACAGGTGAGCAAACACAGGTGCATGTTGTGTGATTGCATGAAAAAAAAAGAAAGATTCAATATGCAAAAGCTGGTCATCAGGATGCAACTTCAGGTGGATTTAAAATGCCACAACCTGTGCGCCATTTGTCTCATCATCCAGAAATGAAGAGGTAAATATTTTCATGTTTATTGTGGATATTTAGAGTTTATTTGGAGTGATTATATAAGTTTGTCATACTTTAATTTTCAGCTTCCATGGAAAGTGTTAAAGGAAAGAAGCATTTTTAAAAAAATTTTATTTAGAAATAAAATAGAGAGGAGCCACAAGTTGAAAAATATTTGACTGGAAAAAAATCAACATATTGAATCTTTTCATGTCAGTGTTGCATGTCGGTGCTGTTGTGTAATGATGCTGGATGATGGCTGGTGTGTGTTCAACAGTTTGTGTGATGGTCGCTGGTTTGGCTCAGCTATGGGAGACCACCTTATTGTCCAGCTCTTGTGCTGTTGTGCAAACAGCTGCAGGGGAGAAAACACTTGCCTGACCAAGCCGATGCTCCAAAACTGTGGAGCTCGAACACGTTCACCTGCTCTGGTGTGTGTGATCACTTCAAACAGAAATGTGAGTTTTATCTGCTGATGTCTGGGTGTGTAGCCTTTAAAAAAGGGGCTGATGTTCTCTGTAAGCGAGAGATCTGAGCTGCACTTGATGCCATGTGGGTTTTAAATTTGGTTTGTGAGACTCTGATCTGTGGTTTGAAAAAACCCCAGAAAACTTGATCCTATATTGTGCTTTCTTTCTGTCCTGGCGTGAGCTACCAGATGACCACTTTATGTACTTGACACACATCAGTGTTTTGCGGTAGTATGAACCCGTTCATTGAGTGACATACCTGTGCTTCCTGTGTGCTCCTTTGTGCCATTGTCACATTACAGCTCTCAGCTCTCCCTCCTATGTGAGCACCGTTAGCCTGTTAAGTGCCGGCTGCCTAAATAAAACGCTTGCTTTTATGCCTGAACACATCTCGGGCCTGCAGAGGGAAAGTGTGCTTGTCCAGACAGCTGTGTGCCTCGAGCTGGAAGGGGACACTATAATCTCATTTGCACTATAGCACATGCATTAGCAGCTAAGCAGTTGCTTTGTCACAAATATAATGCATCTGATGAAAAGATTGCAAGGTGTCTCAGTGAGACCATGCTGATGTTTGGTGTGTGAGGTGCAGTATGTGGGTATCTCCAGCTGGGTTTATCTGTGAATATCAATGCCTGTGTGTGGGTATGTGCATATGTGTGGGTGAGTTAAGAAGCAGCAGCTTCACTTTTTGTACAGTCCATTGTTGAAAGTTAAAAAAAGGACCCCCACAGTGTGCTGACCATCATGCTTGGACAAACACTGTGCTTTGCAGAGATACACTTCAGCAACTTGTGTCTTTTCTCCTTGCAACTCTCCTCGGAGTTCGCTTTGCTTTGCAACTTTATCTTTGGCTCCGTATGAAGTTGCAGATTAGTATGCGATACACACCTGCTAATGAGATGTATTATGGATGATTAGTAAATGTGACAGTGGTGGAGATGAAACCTTCTGTAATGTAAATCTAAACTCCTCATATTCTGAAAAATCAGCATTTTCCTCTTCTTTTTTCCCCTCCTTCATCCCCTTCCCTCTTTTCAGTCCAGTGTGTTGAAATGGTCCCCAGTGTCTGACTGTCCACAAGAAGTCATATTGCTTTTTTAATAGTTGGACAAGGGGAGGGAGAGAGAGAGAGCAAGTGGGGGGTGGGGGGGACCAAGTCACTCAGTGTGGCGGAGCAATTTACTCCTGGCATAGTTTTTAATGACTTTTTCAAAGCTGTGAATTGCGTGGTTAATTCATCTTTGTGAGACGCTGTCAACTCTAAAACATACTTAGCCTTGATAGTTTGCATGGTTATTAAGGCTGCCTCATGCCAATAAGAGTCAGCGTAATAAAGATGTGATGGGGCTAAAGCCATGGAGTCTTTTATTCATGGCAACTTTTTTTTTTTTGTAGAAGGGCCTGACTGCAAAGTGGCCCAGTTTAGACTGTGTGTGCATGCATGTGTGTATATGTTTGTGACAGGGAGACAACAGGTGACAGGTGATTTTCTGCATAATGCCCACTAAAATGAAAACGTATACAGTGTGATGTGAGGGCATGACTTGTGAGAGTAGATTCTTAAGTGGGTTTTTGTGTGGGAAGGACAGCTACAGGTGAGTCATTCTTCTTACTTACAAGCAACTTGTGTGTGTGTGTGTGTGTGAGAGAGAGAGAGAGAGAGAGAGTGTGTGTGTGTGTGTGTGTGTGCTTAAAGCAAAGCTGACCTGCGTTGCTTAAAGGTAGCGTGGGTGGTCTCCAATCACCATTTGAGTGAAATGTAACCCTCTAGAAATAACTCCCTCTCAGCCTGCTACATTGTACTGAAGTGCGCCCCACTGTGTGTGTGCATGTGTCGGAGTGTGTGGTAGCCTGGCATTCCCCGTTGTGTTTAAGAGCACCGGCTGAGAGATGAGAGGTAATTATAGAAGCGTGGTGCAGTAATCTCCTCTTCTACCTCACAAGCCACACTCAAGAGGAATCATATCACCTACACACACACACACACACACACACACACACACACACACACACGATGGCTTCTCTCCACATATGCCACTATTATCTCAACCTCGCATCCTTTTCCTCGCTCCGAGTCCAGAAAATTATCTTAAGGCTAAATCAGAAGGGCTTGCACAGCCAGTCCTTTTGCTCTGCTCTGTCTGATATTAATAGCGTGCATCACCTCATTTGTTGGTGTAGAAAATGAGCATCTTACAGTTCATGTTTTAAATATTTCATCAAAACTATTTCAACAAAAATGTATGTTTCTAATTCTTTGCTGCTACTCACTTTTGCGAGAAAGGAAATTAATCTGCCACAGATTGAATAATTGATGTTTCATCTTCTCAAATATGAATATGTGGTGGTTTCCATCCTCCATGATAGTAAATTGAGTATATTTGAGTTTTAGTCTTTGGGGTGTATAAAGCAAGACATTTGTAGAGGTCACCTTGGACTCTGAGAAACTGTGACAGACAATTTTCTAAAATTTCATGGACAAATGAATTACTTAGAATAATAATAGAATAGAATAAATAATAGAATAATCTTCTAATCTAGTCTTTTTCCCCACTCGAAGTGTATGTGTATATGTCTGAGGTGTAGTAAAATCTTGCACTCTGTTTTGAATACAATCATGTTGAGGTCAACTGAATGTCAAAAATCTGTATGAAGGATTTAATAAAGCAGGGAATTATTCGTAAATGTGTGCACACGGCGAAGATGCCCTCAGATTGAAAATAATATTGCATACTAACACTACTGTTTGTGTGTGTTTGTGTTTCGAGGATGTAAAGTACAGTATGTGGAGGATAGGTTAGGCAATGATGTCCGTGTCTCAGATTAACTGGATATCCGTTCTTGGCAAAGTGAGCTGATCGCCCACGTCCCAACAGTCAGCATAATTCTACGGATGCACCGCTCACACGCTTGGGCACACACACATAAACACATACACAGGTTTACTTAGGTCACTTTGGGGGAAATTACATAGACTTCCATTAATTTCCTGGTGACTTACTCTAACCATAACCAGCCATCCCCAATTAACTGGTCTTTAGTGTGTCCCTGAACGTAGCCTCAGTCATACCCACACACTCACACACATACACACAATCATAGACACACATTAAAGCTATTATTGCTGTTGTAGTAATTAAATCTATGGTTTCATATTCAAACTCATTCGGTCTGTTTTACTCAGCAAACATATAGAACTTCATTTATAGTTGACTTGTCTCATGCAACCACTCTATTAGAGATGCTTTGTCTTTGATTTATATGGACAGTTTATTTCTCACTGACACGCTCAGCTCTTAATGAGCGATGTTTAAAAGCACTGGCATGCCAGAGTCACGCCAGGCTTGCAGTCAGGATAGACCTCTCTTTCTGCCAAGAACGAAAGCCAAGAGAGAGGGTGGAGGTGTTGAGGTGAAGGTTATTAGCTGGTCTGGGAGCCACATAACACACAGCCCAACCTACTGACTGATGCAGAGCCCCCCCGGTGAAAATAATAATGTACAACAGCTAGACCAAACCGATTCCAAGATTGCCTTCATAATTGAGCCTGTCAGAGGGAGTTTAGCCGAGAGTCACCTTCATGGCATGACAGTTTTTGCTGTATCTAGAATTGTAATGGCCACGGGCACTAATTAAAAGCCTTGATTTAATGTGTCATCTGATGTGCCGGGACATGTGTGACACATGTTGCCTCGTCGGGGATCCTCTCCGGGTTCGGAGGCCCGGATTCCTCCTGGAAGTGCCAGAGTTGCTGATGTGAGATGACTGGATTCTTACATGGAGGAAAGCTTGGAGTGGTTCACTTAGGCTTATCTGTCACATCGGTTGCATCATTGAGGGAGGGCAAGAAGGAAGGAATATTGAACGACAGGATGAAAAGGAGAGGGGCAAAGGCAGGGCAGAGGGACAAAGAGCAAGAAGATGAATTTGGTTGCAGATAGTATTGCATTTGCCAGGCAAATCCCAGTGATGCTCTTTGGTTGTCTGTGGGTGTTGTTTGCCCTATTATAAAAGCTCCTCCTGCCAATCATTCCCTGCTAATGCGCAACTCCTCTCCATCAGCGTAGTCCTGTAATGACATGGCGGCTGCCCACCTGAGGCCTGAGCTCGTTCTGACATTCAAATCCGTGCCTCTTAAGGTAAAGTGGATTGAATGTTTGCTTGTCGAAATGAAGAAGCTCATGTAATTGCTCATCCATTCTTCCCTGTACTCTTCCTAATGACCCCACTATATTTCTAAATAATCTGACTGACAGTCCCCACTTAAGCTGCACTCTCATTCTCTCTTTTTCTATCACACTCCTCCCCCTCACTCTGTCTCCACTCTCGCAAATCAGATTATATAATGATATCATATATATTTCTGTCTGTAACAGAGTGTCTTCTCTGTCCTGATTCATCCCGTCTCTCCTTCCATTCTCTCCCCTTTGTCTGTGTCTGCTCACATACCTTCGCCTTCACATCTTAGCTTTCCTGTCATCCAGCCCTGAACCTCCCTGACCCCTCTCTCCTGCCCCCCCCCCACCTCTCCGACTCTTTCAGGCCACGGTGAGATCGTGGCTCAACAGGCCTGGAAGCCGGAGTCTAACGAGTTTTAATCGTTGACCGAATCTACGGAGGGCCGGGCGATCGTTAATTAAAATAAGCCCTGCTCACCTCTCCCTCGGCCCCCCCCAACCCCCCTCTCCTCTCCTGCTTCCCTTCTCTGTAAACACATTCATTTATAAATGCCTACAGGGAGAAAATGGAGAGGATGGAGAACAAAGCAACAGGATGGGATGGGAAGACGGGAAGGAGGAGCAGAAATGGCTGGGAAAAGTCGACCTCATATCTTCATCTTCAATCTCTCACAGATTGAAGATGAAGGAATTAAGGGGCATTGGGGAGCGAAAATTGAATGTTTGATTCTATGTGCTACAGACGTAAAGAAGTCAGTTATTTTCTTCTCAACATGAGTGTGCCGATGTTTCCTTGTCAGAGATGTTTATCAGCGAGCGACAGATTGATTGACTGACGTGTGACAGAGCCCGATGTCATTCAATGTGTCTCTCTCTCTCTCTCTGCTGTACTGTCACTCACAACATCTGATGTGCATTAGAGGATGATTTTCTGTCCATTAGCTCAGCCATTCTCCATTAGACTGTTAGTATCTCATCAGTATGGGGAGGAGGAAAGACCAGCAGACAGCCAAACAATGTTACTGTGTACAGTATTACTATGTAGGTCGTAACCCTGTTCCTCTCTCTGCGTGCCCTTTGACTCATCCTGTATGTGTGTGTATACGACACAGAGTCCTTTGTCATCGCAGGTTATTAGCTTGCACGTCTCAGACTGACGATAGGGGATCGCTGTGGGTGTGTGTGTTTGGGTGAGGCTGTAAACATATGTGTAGAGGATGTCTGAAGGGCACGCGTGACTGCCATCGACTGAGCATTTCGGGGGAAAGGATGTCTGGAGGAGTGTGTGGGTGTGTGCTGCGATCTTTCCCCTTTCTCTTTCTGGCTGTAGTGGTGCATAAAATTCATGGTGTGAGATGTACCTCAGTTTTAGGTTCACAATTTGGCAGGGAAAACAAAAAAAATTGCAGAAGATAACATTTTTGTCATTTACTTAACTTAAATATAAATATTCAACAGTGACTCATTGACCATAATTCTTACAATGAGCATTAAGGCACTCACATACTGGCATATTGTCAATAAGAAAAAATAAATATAAAAAATGTCAGTAATGCTCAAGACTCTGACCTGTTGATAATTCTTGAACACCAACTAAAATACACACATGAAGGTGCATTGTGGCGGGGCTCAAGCACTTTTACCATTTCGGGTGATGCAGCTGTAAATGACATAGCATGCTTGAAGAGTGTCCACAGACATACCTGACTTCAGTTTAACAATGTCGGCACACAGTTTGACATTAATCTTCGTCCATTTAACCAGGAAACCGTTATAATCTCACACGGTGGATCTAAATGTCATGGGAGGATCCTCTAGTTCTGGTCTCACAACATGAGCTTGGTTAACCTGGCTAACTGGAATAAGACTAATAGGCAACAACGGGTGCGCTGCTAAACCTTTCTGTTTCGTGTGTGTGAGCACATAGACGTAAAAAGACTATTTTGGCAGTAATTGTTTATGGTCACAGGACGTACAGAACCAAGGAAGACACTCGAACACATGCACCATGACACTCCTGTTTACTACAGTACAGTTTGGTGTCTCTTTCAGCTGTTGCATTTGTGAACAATTGAGTTTGTACAAAAGATGCTGTGTATGATTTAAGTAATATGTTACCTTCCCTTTCCTTGTGTGTGTGTGTGTGTAAGTAGAGATGGCGTAAACAAGCAAACAATAAGTGAGTGTAATTTGGTTTTGAACGGGCCTGCTGAGGACGTTTACTCTGTTCACCGAAGGTTCTTCAGGAACAACTTCAGTGTGATTGACAGCGCAGCAGAGAGTGATAATGAGGGAGGTGGAGGTGATTAGAGGAAGCCTGGGGTTTGCTCTTGTCAAAAGCAAAATCTCTCATGCGCTGACACAGCACACATATAGACATAAACACACACACTGGCAGGCACGCTCACACAGGTTTTGGCCTGAGGGATGGCAGCTCTGGAGAACTCTGCAGCTGGTCTTACAATCAATCAGTTAGTTCTGACAGAACTTTGGACAAGATGTCCAGTAGTCAATAACACACAGGCGTGCACATTCACACTAACACACACACACAGCTGCCAACACAGACACGTACATATACACCAACATGAGTGCGTGCACGGCTGTGAAACAGTCAGTGGTCAAAGCCTGGTCAATATCTGTCAGTTAGCTTACCAGTCAGAATAAACTCAATGTCTCCCAGTGCACACACTGTCTACTTGATAGCCCAATCAAGTTTAATGGAGAGGTCCATCTGTTTCTGGTCTGCATTGATGAAAAGTGATACAGTTTCTGAGCCATATGGTTCTAAACATGAGGACCTGGACTGTAGATACAGAAACAATGTGTTAAAAGGGTCAATGAGGGTAACAAGTTTGAGGATTGAGGTTTGATGGTAAACCAACTATCCAACTCGTGTGCTCCTGCATCAAAACAGACATGCCCACCCATTAAACACACGGTGTCCTGCTGATTTCTGCAGCAATTTGTGTGGGAAAGTCAAAGAAATTGAGAAAACATTATACAAATCCAGTTTGAATTTCCAATTTGACTGATGAGGAATCTCAGTAACTGTACTAGTTACAGTTTATGGTGTTGTCATCTGAGCAGAGAGCAGAAACTGTTAAACCAGCTGTTTTTACAAAATGTCTCTTAGACAATATGATATTGTCCAGCATCATTAACTCGCTGGCAGGCCTAGCTGCCCTTGCTCTGGCCCCAAAATGGCTGCCTTCATCATGGCTGCCTCTGTCAGCCCGGGGGCCAGGTTGTCAGAAGGGACACTTCCCGACAGCTTGGTCTTTATCTCTCCCAGGAGAGATGCTGAAGTCAGCCAAATCCTCAACCAGCTAAATATGCACAGCGCGACAAGGTAAAGGAAACAAGACCGATTGCATTTTGGAGCCTACGATATGGTTCAGGGTATTACAATTGTGTGAGAGAAGGTTATTGAGAAACACTTAAATGCTGAGCTGGGAATTTTGCGTTCGGCTTCACGGAGCTGTGTCACCGTGTCCTGACTCGACTGTTGAACCAGCCGGTAGCTTCTTCATCTCAGGCAGCAACGACAACCAACACACTAAATAAATTCCAAAGACGCAGACTTTAAAAGTCCAACAGCACATTTGTATACTTGAAAATCCATTTGCTTTAATCATCTCCATTGCGCACTGCTCGCTCTGGGTGTTTGCTTGTTTGCTGTGGGGCTTGAAAATCCTATACTCCCTCTGGCACTGGTAAACCGATTACTCACACAGCAACCTGACGTTCCATAAGTGCTTCTCCCCAGGCACCAGGGCCTGGCACCAGAATTTCATAAGAGTTAATGGAGTCTACTAATCAACACACACACATACACACACTCACAGAGACGCACACAAACTCACACACAGGCAAGTTTGATTGATTGTTGGCGTGACAGCCATGACAGCAATGGGATCATTACCGACCTGGATCTGAGTGACATCCACTGACATTACCATCAAAGGTGGGCCTGAACCTAATGTTGTATATAGAGTGAAGAGAGAGAGCATTGGGAAAGAGAGAGAGAGGAACAGGTGGAAGAAGTCTCTGATGATATATACATCCAATATACATATTATTATAGGCAGCGGCTTTTTCACTCACATATCAACTGAAATGCGATTAGATAAATTATGTCAAATCCAGGGAAACACATTATTGAGTTAAGGTGTGATGAACAGTCACAGCTCCTAAACATTTCACAATCATGTAAACGACAAACACATTTATGACACGTCAAAATGATTGCATATTTGTTGTATGATTTGTTTTTTTGGAATGATTTGTTTTGTCTTACAAATACAAAATTATTGTACGCCTGGTCACTCTGGCTTGAGTCAGTGTAACATGTAGTTGAGCACAAGCAAACACTAGCAGCTGATCTCCTGCTTCGATTTGACATTTACAAATATACCACTAGGGTGTTATGATTGTATTCATACAGTGCATTTACTGACCTTCTTATTAAAAGTAGTTTTGAATGTGTGAGATGACTATGAATTTTCTATCTGCTTCTTTTACAATATGGCAATAAGTCTCTCTTGGTCTCAGGGCATCACTTCACCTGCAGTTTCAGCGGTGGCCACCAAACTCATCACAAAGTATTACATGTAATTATGAAAGCCATAATGAAAAGTGCACTTGAAGAAAGTCATAGACTAGCATCTGTCTGAAGGTTGTTTTCCGGTCAACATTTTTTTTTTTTTTTACAACCACAAGATGTTTGCTTCTAATGAGGGTGATTTTGGAGACGCGGTGCACACATTCTCATGCACACTCAGAAAAAGTCATTAAGAGGGGTAACGATTATTAATGAGGCCAGTATGAAATTCATGCTCTGAAATATGAGCCTGTTGTTTCCTTCCTGCGTGTTCATGACTGAGAGAGGCTCTGCTGGATTTTGGCATCAAAGGAGACATTGCTGACGTGTATAATGGCACTCCTGACTCACTGAGCGGGATGAGCACCGTTTGGGGATTGAACCAGTTAATTAAAATTTCATTTTTATGTGCGTTAATATGTCTGGAAAGTTCTCACAATGCTTCAATATGCCAATCATGTCCTTATTTATTGCATCGTGTGTCTGTGTGCATCTGTCTGTGTACGTGTGTGGAGGAAGTCTGTGGTTCTCAAGTCCCACCTTCCCACCTGTCCTTCCTCTCTCCTTGTCTCCTGACTCCTCACCTGCCTCTCTAATTACCATTGCATACACGTTATTAATCCTATGGCCTCATGTCTGAATATTTATGTATTTAAGTAATGTCATAATAGCTAACACAATCCTGTGAGATAAGTAGAATTGGGTTCAAATAGTTATTCTATTTTGAATCCTGTTCCAGCTTGATACAATTCCTCGATTCATTTAGTTCAGAGGTTAACAAATCTCTTATTTATCTCTCTGGTTTAGGAAAGATTAATTCACAGAACGTTCAGGTAGGCAGGCTTTTCATTTTCAGCCAGGGCATTAGAGAAAGAAACCATCTGTAAGATGACCGAGGGAGTGATGAGTCTTCTCTGGTGAAACAATTTCACTGATTGTGGCATTTTCACTTGTTGGAAACTCACATCAATCATTTGAGCTAATCTGTTTAACAGTTGTGAATTGGGACCTGCAGTATTTGGAGCAAGTAGCTTGTAAAGGTACATAAGTAGGCTACTGTTGTTATTTCAATGTGTTACATTTAATCAACATTTCATATCTTCTCCTGCTCGTGTCATTTTCAGGTTGTAGCTACAGTTTGTGAACATCAGTAGGGCCACCACTTGAAACTGCCTTCTCAGATCATTACAGATCTTTGAGTTTTAGTTACTTATAACTTTAGTTACTTAAACTTTAGTGAAATTTAATCTGAAGCTAAACCTAATTTGAATTTCTGACCTAATTTCTGATTTTATAAAACACTACTGAACCCCAACCTGATTGAGGTTGATTAAATATGTATATCTCTTTACAAATATTTAATGTAGATCTGCAGATTATATTAGCTGGAGCTCTAATTCTGTAAGTAACTTGCCAAAAGGTCAAAATGGTCTTTGGCTACGAAAGTCTAGTGACTGTGCTTTGTTTAAGCTGGTGTCTCTACTTGGCCAAGGAATATTAGGGACACTATTCTGTAACACGACTCTGATTGAAAGTAGACTCTGTGTTTATGCAGTTAAACAGGGCAGAAAGATGAGTCTTCTCCTGTGAAACAATCTACCTGGTTTTCCTACAACCTCCCAGTTCACTTTTATCACAAGAAAATTTTTAAGCTGATCAGTTTAATGGTTCTGAATTCGAACCTCATGTATTTGGAACGAGTTGCTTGTGAAAGTAAGTAGTCTACATTAAGTAAGTAAGAAAGTAGGCTGTCATTTTAATGTATCATATACATATTTAATAGGAATTTAATATCTTATGCTGCTTATCTAATTTTTAAGTTGTAGCTGCAGGATATGAACATAACTTACACAACCACTCAAAACTGTAGTGTTTCTGCCTTCAGGTGTAAACAGGTGATTACACATGTCAGATCTTACAAATGTTGAAAAGCAAACCTAAGTGGAATCAGTAAAGGATTCGAAAGGATTATGATTCAGCAGGCAATGCTCGAATCACTTTGAAGATTATATAAAATGTTATCGACCACAGACTCTGTCAACATCCAGCTTTTAGTGTATTTAAGTTGTGCTTCGGTTTTACTTTTTTAACTTGTGGTAATAGATGCATTTAGAGGTCAGGCTGTCTGAACAGGGAACATCTTGGTTGGCGTGTGTGCTTATGTGAATGTTTGTGTGTGTTTGTTGGAGTGTCTGTAAGAACAGTGGTATCTCATTGATATTCCTGAGTAGATCTTGACATTAGTATGTCATTAGAGTTTGACAAGAGAGAGGCCGAGGACCATTGCAGATTCTTCTCACCTTCACTTTTCACCCTCCTTCTCCTCTCCTCTCCTCTCCTCTCCTCTCCTCCTGTCCTCTCCTCCTGTTTCCTCTCCTCTTCTTCTCCTTCCCCTCTCCTCTACTCCTCAGAGGTGGAAAAGGTGATTAAAGTGGATGTAAAATTAATGGTTTCAGCTCCAGCTCTCATGCCTGGGTGGCCACAAGTCGTGAGTGCACTGGCCACTGTAATGGAAAATAATGTGTGCGTGTATATACAAGTATGTGTAGGGGTTGTTTGTCACTGAGGGAGATTTATTCACATTAGCTCTGGAGTTCAGTGAGGGCGGCGGGGTGAAGTCAGATTAAGGTCGTAGAGATAAAGAAACACAGACTGTCAGATCTGCAAGAGATGACTCAGTCTTAAAGAACATGAGCGAAAACAACTTGAGATAAATAATGGAGTAAAAAATCTTACTCTCCATGCATCGTGCTTTCAAGTGACATATACAGTATAGACAGAATTAGAATTATTACTTTTTGAAACAAGCCACCTTTTATTATCAATATGAATTGTTAATATTTCAGTCTGTTAATGGTGGAGCATGCCAATTTGAAAAATCTGCAAAAACAATCAGGCTAACATCACTGAGATTATATGTTAATATGATGCTTCATACATATATGTATGTTTTCTCTTAATGAGGTTTTATGCTAATATTTTTTAATTTCTCTTTAATTATTCATGCCCTCTTAATCTTACCTGTCTCTATTTATCTACAGGTCTTTGCATCTTCAAGTTGTTTGTTGAGCGGGTCCTGTTTTTTGTTCAAAGTTACAGATATCCTACTTTGTCCTTGTTGCTTTCATTTTCTAAATGGAGCTAGATTTGAGTTGACAAGGGAACAGTAGGTGTTATCCGGCCTGAGAAATGCATACTGTGCAATAAAATATTATACATTTGTATTTTTATGAAAGCTCTTTATTTTTGTTTAAAAAAATGAAAACAGTTCTTAAAGATATGCACAACCTGTTTATTTTTAATCTCAAATCTTCAGTTGACCAAATCAGAGCTGGATTGATAAAGCTCAGTTAATCAGTTCATGTTATCTCGTTGCTGATAAGCTGGTAGCGGCGTATATGTCGACCAACACGTGACAAGAAATTGCCGTGCAGAAATGCTAAAATATTTGCGGTAATGTAGAAACGATGCATCATTACACAGTTTGTCCACCAGAGAGCGCTGACAAATTTATTTATCAACTCTAAAATGTCCCTGAAAAATCAACAAATTTAGGGGATCCTCATCAAAATATTTGTTTGTGAAATCAGTCACTATTTACTAATCAAATTCTTTTATAGACTGTAGACAAAATGTCCACACATGGTGTCCAACTGAATTTTTTTTTTTTTGTCTGCTACAGCCTGTTCCATATCTGCTCAGTGAATCACTTGCCCTGTGTTCCCCTTTGAGAAAAATAACTAAAACTAAAAGGGAGAAATTTATATTTTGTATTTTTTGGTTTCATAATTGTGCCCTCTAGTTTTGCATTATGCCTCTTGTCCTGCACCTTATCCTGTTGAATGACCTTTGCAGGTTAGATGCTGGTGTGGTCTTTACTCTTCAAAACCACTAACAACACACTGTCTGTGCATGACATGTGGACCGCTTACGACCTCACTCTGGCAGCCTGCCAGCTCCTGTCAATCAAACACTGACAGGGACACACCCCTCCTGCCAGCTGAGACGACAAGAAGCATTTCTGATATGTCCCCAAATATCTTTTTTTTCTTTCTTTTAACAATAAAAAACTATTGATACATTTAAAAAACCTATTGACATTTTTGAGTACAAAAAGAGATAAGTAAATGTGTTTCAGCTGGAGTTTAAAGGGAACTGATGTACCTAACCTTAAAATCGGTAAATAAAAAATCTTTGAGCTTGGAGCGAAGCAGATCAAAGATACATGGTTTGTGAGTGTGTGTGTGTGTGTGTGTATGAGAGAGCGAGAATCAGAGAGGACGATAGAAGTCATCTCTCGAGGCCGTCTCAGTCGTCCTTCTCTGTGATAGTGACTGTGGTATAAAAACTGAAACAGAGACTCGTCGCCGGGCCTCAGATCTTTTTTTTTTCTCTGGACTTCTCTCATTTCTATCAAAGACTTGCAGAAAAAAAATATAACATGCCGATAAATGCGATGAGGGCAAGCAGCCAGACAAAAACACACACCGCCACACAAACACACACAGACCACAGGCAACTGTGATTTAATAAGCTGAAAAACGACCCTGTAGGTCAATTCTTTGACGAAAATGAAATAACTTCAAACTTGGCAGGCACCGATATCATCTGCTCTTGTATCTCCTGTTTTTTTATTATTTAACAGGCTTTCCAAGCAGCGAAACCAAATCAAAGTTTTATGGACTAATGCAGCATCCATTTAGTGAGTAGTCAAGTTTCCAGCCGTCAGTCAAATGAGACACACGCAAGGCAAACACACACACACGGAAACACACTGAGGTGAGTCTGATACCCGTTGATCTGTTGATTCAGAACTATAATACCACAGCTGCTCTCTGTCAGCACCTCCAAGCAGCTAGAAAAGCACCTCTGTCACCACTCGCCTGCCTCTTAGTCTGGCTTTATGTCAGCGTAATGCTTATGGGAATTATTTTTAGCATCTCTCTCATTTTGTCCTTGGTTGAAATGCTGTATTACCAAGGCTGGAAGGAGGGGATGGGGTTGGTTATTGAGTGAAGGTGAACAGGAGTTGCTAATAAACTAGTCAGTCTGTGTAAATTTATCTCCAAAATGGCAGAGTTTCACGGTCTGATGCCATCATGTGCAACACACCAATGGCGCTTACACATCAGACACTTGTTGACTTCGACCGGTTCGCTGTCAACAAACTGATGTAATCCTGTCTACTCTGCTAACTTGCAGTTCAATGACTCAGTGAGGGAGTCAGTCCTCATACTACTGTGCATCTGAATACTAACGATAACATGTCATGTTGTTGAAATATTTCAGCCTGTCAACCTCTGTCGGTATGCCTACAAACATGTGATCAACCCTGGCAAGGGACTCTTTGGGGTGTTACATTTTATTAGTAGTAATGTCGTTTTTTTCTCTTCACTGTGCTTCCTTCTATTTCCATGACATTCAACATATTTGGCGTCCCTCTGGCCTGCAGAAGAGTAGATCTGGTTTATAAAACTAAAGATTTGAACTTAATCTGACTAGGTAACAGTAGGTGTCATTAGCTTTCAGACTTATTCCCCTTTGGTACCAACAGTCTGGGCTTGACAACATCACAACTCTTCAGTAAAACTACAGTCAAAATGTTGCTTAGTGAAGCCTCGTTTGTTTAAGTCTTGACAAGACACATCAGTCCACCATTCTGTTTGAACTGACAATGATGGTTATGTCTGCTCGCCTCTGGTTTGGTTTGGGGATGTGGAGACCGCTGGATGACATCGGTGTGTCTTTATGAACCTCTGCCATTGTTAAAGTGGGTCAAAAAGTACTTGCTGCTCATATACTAGTTCAGATGCCCCAAGATAGATAGTGAAATTACGTGTGTCTGGGTTTTGGGTGGACTGTGTGATGAGGACAGTGCAGGATACTGTCCTACTCTCAACCTTAGTGCCACTACTTTGGCCCAGGTTTATTATAAAATCTTCATTGGGATCTTACGTTAGATATGATTAACACTGATGTGTGCGGCCGCTCTCAGTCTCAGGAGTGACTGCATGTCTTATGTGTGTGAGTGATGTGTGTGTTTGTGCCCTTGAGGCTTGTGCTACACCTGTAGGGAAACTGTGCGCCTACCTGTTCCTCAGTTCTCCCATCACCTGCTCTCCTTTGTGTTTTAAGGGAGACAGTGACAGAGGGAAACACACTAAGGAAATCCTGTGACAGATTGTGTGTGTGTGTGTGTGTGTGTGGTATGCCTTCAGCAGAGACTGAAAAACAGACAGGTGTGTGTCCCTCTTTCCCCCAAGTCTGCTTCTCCTACTTTGCCTCTCCTTTCCGGCAGCAGAGATGAATTGGTCCCTCTATGTCTCCCTTTCGTAGCAGCTCCTTAAACAATCCTCTGCGCTGCTCTTCACTTCGCTTTGAGTTAGACAGGCGGTCTAAAGATAGACTGGAACAATGAGGACTGCGCTACTGCTCTGCTCTAATAAGCAATGATTGGTACTTTGTGTTTTTTTCAATGCCTCAAACTTTGAAATAAGAAGAGCTGTTGATAGACACTGCTCCCATGGCTGACTATTGATTATGCACAGTGTATAACATCACTCACTATCACCAGTAATCATGTATATGTGAGTGTAGCCTAACTATTGTATTATGGTACAATTCGAGAATTAGTATTATTAGTACTAATTAGAGTTAGATTTGGCCTTTTTAGTATGAATTAAACAACCTTTTTAAAAATAAAAACAAGAGAAGCATGACCAGTGATAGCGACCAGGTTTGACCGAACAAAAAAAACTGGTTATTATTATGAAGCAGCCTTTGGAAAATGCAGAAACACCTCCGCAATAAAAGACAGGATCACATAAATTACCACTTTAAGTGTGTGGGTATGTGTGCGCATACAGTAGGGAAGTGGTGAAAGATTTTGGCAGCTGGTCTTACTGTCCTGATGGTGTGTGTGAAAGAAAGATTGGAGGGTAGAGAAGGACGTGGGGGAATAGAAAAACGCTGGTCAGTGCTCTGCCTTGGCACAAAAATGAAATGGTGGTGTGTCTTAAGGATTTGAGTGGCCTCTGTAATGCTGATGACACCTCTTGTCTCTCATTTGTTAGTCAAAGCGTCTTGGCCCAGAAGGAAATCCTGCTCCTCATCCCTCTCCTCTCTGCTGAATTTTGCGACCTGCATTGTGGCAGTGATGACAGGAAAGCTCTGACGATAATCCCCTCTCCTCTGTTCTCCTCCTCACCTCCTTTATCAGCCCCTCACCCTGAGCCGGCACAACAAAGACTGCTTTCTGTCACAAGAAGACAGCTACTGTGTCAGAGCGTCAAAGTATAGGTTTCCACTCAACTCACTCAAGTGGGAGCACTTTTCACGTTGTGTTATGGATGGAAGTGATATGCTCGAGCGCAGTCAGAGATACTGGGATGTATGCACTCACAAACCCATGCAGACACTTTGACAGAGAACAGGTTATTTCTTTTCGGGTCACTTTAGAAATATTTCTTAATATCACACATCTTCAGCATCATCTCCTCCTCTCTACTCAACCGGAGAGATCACCTTTGTCGTCCTGAAAGCACACACACAACAACCGCTTGAAAACACCTTTAAGATGGTTGTTTGATGCGATAAAGCATCCATCATAACTTTAATAACCACCTGCATGAGGAAATTATGTGAAACGAGTGAAGCGAGTGGCGCTTTCACTCTGGTGGAAATTTCTGTCAGGCTGCCAGGCTGAACTTCAATTGAACTTTATGCATTGTACTTTCTGACTACCTTTTTGCAGCCAAAGCTGTTTTTTCTCAGGATGCGCTGTTCAGTACATAATACGCCAGTTCTCGTTATCGACTCCTTCTAGGTGTGAGTCATCCTCGAATTGTTAGGCTTACAAATGGAGGGATTTTTTTTCTTGCCAGATTTCTTTTTTCTTTCGTTGTGTCTTTCTGACCTTGTTGAAGTTTGGCATTTTGAGTACAGCACTTTTAAAAAGTTGCAGACAGATGGGGAAAAAAAAGGCTGCGTAATGGCACTGGTTAATAGCCAAGTAAGAAAGTACAATTTCAACAGATGCACGCGTACACACATAGACAGTGTGACATTTCCCTGCCGTTCACCTCCCCCTCTCCTCCCCTCTTTACTCGTCTTCTCCTCCTCTGCTCCTATTCAGCTGCGTCCTGATCGGGGAGCCTGTTTGTCTTATCGCCGTCCGCCAGCTGGGGTTCGGATTGGGGATCGAGGGGTCTCTCCTTCCCTCAGCTCTCCCCACAGTCAAAGAGAGGGGGTCAATGATTTGGCATGCTTCACACACACTCATAAACAATTAGAGCACGCTTGAGGGGCCCACAAAGACACACAAACGCTGACATGTGCACACACTCGCGGAGCTCATCCAAATTTCATGGCTGCGAGTTGTGCAGACCTTCGAGGCAAAATAATAATATTGAAAAAGAAATATTGTCTGACTCCTTTCAGCTGCGTTTTTTCCCTTTTACGCTGTCATTAGATGCTCCGTTTGTTAGAGTCTGTAATGCCACCTGCCTGTGGCTGTTAATGACTACAGCCACTCTCTATTCCCCCATTCTCCTCACTCACTTAAGCACCTTAATGAACCACCTGTACAGCGTGTGTGTATTTGTCTGTGTATATGGATGCAACCGTGTGTGTGTGTGTGTCTGTGTGTGAGGTACCTAAACAGCCACAGAGTTGCCCCCTGTGTATATGAGCCAATTATCTTTACTTACTTCTTTCCTAACAACGACTTTGAAATGAGCACAGAGGAGTTGGGACAGAGATAACTCTGGCAGCCACGAGCGCCGGTGTGTTTGTGTGAGAGGCCAGAGGTTTGAGCCAATCGCTGAGATGACTCTGGCCAAGAAATCTGGATAGTTTAGATTATTTGGATCACAACTACCGCAGTGGGCAATTTGCCTTATTGTTGGTTTATGATAGTATTATTTAAATGATGGTTATTGTTCATTTCCTTCTGATGACTTGTGCCTGCTCTTCCAGAACCAACATGATGCTACATTAGTCAATATTTTTATATTAAAGCAACATTTTGTACATATAGACTATTTTACATACACATTGTTGCTTTAATATTTTTTATATTAAAGCAACATTATGTATGCAACTATTTTACAGCATCTCCAAAATCATTTTGATGATACACTGAAAAGCCTATTTTATTCCCACTCCCACTGGCTCTTTATAACTTACCACTTCTCAACCACGAGAAGTGCATACTGCTTTACGACACGACACACCACCTGGTGTGTTGCTGATTTGGGCAATACCAGATCAGATTTTCTGGAGAAAATGTTGCTGCTCTACCTCAGCTCTCTGTGATTTACGGACTTTCCTGATGGACAGGTAGCCTAACCTGAACGCAGGACTGGACTGGGAGCTCGGACAGCAAATTTGATGACTACTTAAGGCTTACTTAATTGATTCTTTGCCACTAGGGGACAGCACAACAGAAAACAACACTGACATATCTTCCCCTAATATGGCAAATAACATTCATTTGGAGTTGGCGAGTGTAAGTCCAGTTTCCTTCAAACTCTTTTTGGTCTCCACCAACCCCTGAAAGAGATATCTGTCTCTTCAGCTGCAAAATGCTCCACTGTGTTCACCAGCTAGTTACTAACTGTGTCTGTCAGTTTGTCAGTGCACATTTGGTTTTTAAAGCATTTTTACAGAAAGCAGCCACCTGCTGAGTCTGGAAATGAGGTTGAACCAAAGCAATAAAGCCATGGGCTGGAAAATCAAGCCACTGCGACACCAAAAGGCTCCATGGAGGTTTAAACACAGCTTAAAGAGCAGTGAGTGCTGGACTTGTATTTGCCAGAAACAATAAAATAATTGTGATGAGAATGTTGCTCAATTGCCCCTGGATGTGTTAGGGCTTTTTTGAAGGTTTTACTGCCCCCTAGTTGCCAAAAATTGCTTAATGCAGCTTTAATTTTCAGCGTCAGTGTGTTCAATAGGATGGAACAGATTGCCTTTTAAAAAAAGCCCAACTTTTTGCCTCAACTCAAGTCAGTAATTGGACTGTCTCTCAAGATTTTTTTCAGACACGCTTGCCCAGAGCTGCCTAATTAAACCCACACACACCTCTGACAGTTTCTCATCACTTTCGCTGTACTCTGGCCTTTTCCAATAATATTGAGGTCTTAACAGGTAGTGGTGGTGGTGTTGCTGACAATAATGCCTTTGTTTATGCTGCTCTCCACGTCACTTTCAAATTACCCGAACACCAGAGACAGCGGTTCCAATCCACTCGAATCTCTGTTTAATAAACAGAATTCATTCCCTCTGTCTCTCAGCATTGCCACAGGTGTGGACCGTGTTGTGTTGTTGAACGCACGGCCAAATGGCTGAAGTGTCTCAGCTTGTTATATTCCTCCTAAAACCAACCAACTGTGTGGTTATCCTTTCTTTCTATTTGGATGTCAAGTGGCTAACTTTTGTTTTATTATTCACGTTATTTATTTCGCATGCAAATATGTTCACACGGACTCGGAGTGTTAATGCTTTCCTCAGTAATCGCCTCATGCAGCCTTGTATTAAAGGAGCCATCTAAACAGCAGCGCACAGCAGCGCGATAGATGATAAAATCCAGCAGTGTTTAATACTCTGACTGGCCGACACATCACACAATCTAATTCCATCTCTTGGACTGTTTCATGGCTCCATAACAAAATCTGAGATTAGGACGGTGTCAGTTCTCCAAACAAACACACGCGCTCCCTGTGTGTGTATTCATGTGTTCTCCATCCTGACTGTGTTGCCAGTTTCGTAATGTCTCTGAGGTGTTTGCTTAGATAAAGGTCATCTCAACAATTAACCTTGTGTGACGGGTTTGGGAGCGATACAAACAACAGGACTGAAGGACTGTGCCTAAACAAGCACAGACATTTATGCCTATACGCTCGGCACACAGTCACCTGGGCTTTTGATTTCAGTTGGCTGATAGCTTTGAGGGTTGAGGTGCGTGACCCAGTTCATCATATCCTTGATGCCCATCTGAACAGAAGGCTCAATCCGACAGAAAACCAATGCAATAGAGGAGCTGTAACAACGTCGAGCCCTTGAGAAAGGACGATACAGCTGCAGCCAACAGCTTGGAGGCAAGTTAGCTTTGTTATTGAACACCTGCTGGGTTGTTCCAGAGCTCTGGCTTTCACTTCTCTGGGATATCTGAGAGGTGAAATCTGGCCGGGGTTAGTTAAAGAAAAATGGGATGTGAAAAATGAAAACACCTGGAGGCGATTTGCTTGAATTTAATAAAAAGTTTGATAGAAAGACATTGAGCTGGCTCTGGGTTTATCAGCTCTTTCAGTCATAATGAGATTAAAAGCATTTTCACATTAGCTAATCCTTCAATATCAGAATGTGCACCTGTTTGGTTATGACTTTGATTTCCTCATATCTCTAAGAGGTATTATAATTTACTGTTAATGGAAGTTTGCTGAAGTGAGACATTGAGCTGAGGCAACCCATTCATATACCACCCCTGACCCTCACTCTCTGTCTTGCACTGTCTGCGAGGCACCCAACATGAACACCCCATGACCCAAGACTCCCCACTGTGGAACACTTTGTCAGGATCTGCTCCAGCTTCAGCCCCAAGCTGACAGAGGAGTTGTCCTCTGTCAGTGTAGTGACATATTTACACGTTTCTTGATATGAAGCATGTGTTAATTTCTACACTGAAGTCATGAGTTTCATTCCTGCATCACGGTGACTGGCTCATTTTAGGAACTGTGTGGCAAGTAACCTAAGTAATCTAAGCATGATCATTCAAGTGTGCAGCGTGCCTATTATAAACTCACACCTCTTACTATTCTTCTGCTGATTGGCTCAGGTCTGTGCCATTGGTTGCCATTTAAGGGTCTCTGACTGAATTATGTGTATGTGAATTAATGTACATGTGCACTTTAAAGTTATTTAATCCCTGTAATTGCTATTGGATTGTGTCTTATAACTCTGGAGAGTTGGGTCATTTTCTGACAAGAGATAAATAAATTTCATTGATTGAATGATACATTCAATCATATACTTCTGAAGAACTTACAAAGTTTTTGCGAATGGAAACACAATCCTTGCTTGCTTTTCCAAAGACACTGTGTGTGTTCCAGTTGCAGAAATCTGCCCTGCTGTTTCAATGAATATTTGTAGAATGACTGATTTGATACTTAATCATATGCTGTGTTATTGTAAATTAATAGTATGATGTTGTCCAGCGCTCTGAGCCAGACGATGGTTTTTCACATATTACTATTATTGGATCTATGTGTAGCTTTAAAAACACCTGCTGTTCATTCATGCATATGTATCGACACAGCTGGTGTCTTTTGTCACATGTAGAAGCTTTGTCCCCTTTTTGTCTTCAGTTTCCTCCTACACTACATTACAGTATGCTTTGCTATACAGTCAGCGTTCAGGAAGCTGCTCCGCAGGGAGTTGATCTCCAAAGTAACGAGACAGCGAAGTCTAAGAAACTCTGTCCCACACGCAGAGTACAGTAGGTGGCAGAATGGCCTTTGTGCTCAAATGTCACACTTCTGCTCTTTCTTTCCTGCCTTTTAAATTATAATCTTTGTGACACCCAAAAAAAAAGGATCGCACACCTACATGCTGCACACAAAGAGCTTTTGTGATATCTGCACTCTGTACTTGTCAAGCAACGCATTGTTTCTTTTATTATAGTGGGAATGTAGTCTTGGTCTTTCACATGGCTTTAGCAGTGTTAACACAACTTCAACCTCTGTAGATTCTTATTCTTTTACGTCCTCAAACTCAGGGCTGTGATGAGCATAGAAAAAACATAGGTATACTCTAGAAATTGATCGGCTGGTTGTGTGTGTGTATCATATGGAAGAGAGTCATTCCCTCAGAGAGGACTCTTGTGCTCGCTGTCAGACGCACGACACTTATTCCCTCTGTACTGGATCCTCTCCTCACTCCCTGAGCGTCTCTGTGCTGTCATTTCTCCTTTCTCCGCCCACTCTTTTTACGTCTAGTGTGTGTTTGGTGTATGTGTGCATGCATGATTTGAGTGTATAGTAGTAGTAGTGTAGTGTCATATAGTAAATCATATAGAATCACATTTAGTACCCTTTCCTGACATTTTTTTTGTGTTAACATGACATTTGATAATAAGCCCAACTTGCAAAGTACAGCTAAGACTGATGGGAATGTCATTAGTTTTGCAAGTATTTGGTCATAAACTTAAGTATTGGACAAATTCAAATTTTGTCCCAATGATGGTGCTAGATTAAAGTTAAGGGATCACCAAAGTTATTATAGTTCAACCTAATGGGAATATGAATGTGTGTGGAAAATGTCATGACAAGCCATCCAACACTTGTTAAGACATTTCACTTAAAACCATAAATGTCAACCTCATAGTGCCACTAGAAAAAACATCACCAGTAAGTAGGAAGCATTGTCTGAGAATGCTTCTACAAAATTTCCTGGCAATCCATCTGATAATTGTTGAAATATTCAACTAAATATACAGAAATGTCAAACTCATGGTGGCACCAGAGTAAAAGTCATGGTATCACCAATGTCTGTAGGCTTCATCCTCTGGGAACCATAAATGTTTGAGCACATTTTCTATGACAATCCCTCCAATAATTGTTCAAATATTTGGTGAGCATTGGACGAACTGATATACAGACCGACATTGCCATCCATAAACCCAGTGCGGCTATTAATCATCGGTTGCAGCCCTATAAATTACAAATGAAGTCACACATCAAATGAGACACATGTATTTTATCATCATTCAGCTGTTTACCTGTCTTCACGGCCTCTATCAAATGTGATGGTCATCATCATCATTCTGAGCCTCAATGCCACCATTTCTCTCAATCCCTGAGTGAATAAGAGGTTGTCTAGTTTCCTAAATATCTATCATGAAGTGGTGCTGTGGCCATTTGTCCTTGGCCATCGCTTACAGTAAACATGTCACCTCAGCACTATGGAAATAGCAGATGTTCCCGCAGCGACATCTCTCCTTATCCATCCTTGTTTGGAGACTGTCAGAACATTTTGTTTCGCAATAGGCAAACAGGAGAACTAACTCTCCTCTATGCTAATACCGAGGTGGGTTAAATCAACCATTATATAAACCTCAGACATCCTCTGAGGATGTGTGTGTGTGTGAATGCGTGGGTGAACCTTTTTTCCCACCACCTCACTGGCCCTCAATCTTAGTGCATGAATCAGCAGGACATTTGATCTGGTTGGATACGAGTAGCCTATGTGCCATTGTGACTACCTTTTCTGCAGAGAGAAACAGAGTATTTGTATGTGTTGAAGAATTTAAGAACAAAAGAGGCAGTGGGAGAACAACAGACTGCTCAAATTGTGCATGTAATTCACTGCATCATTCATCTTTGCAGCTCTTTGTGAATGCTTGTCTGTTTTTTCCTGTGCCTACTCTCAATTAGACGCTCTCTCTAAGTGCCTTTTTTTTTTGTTTCCACCGTTGCCTTTTCGTCTTCCCGTCCCTCGTCCTTGTCCGTCCCTCCTAATCGTGTGTCCAGACTTAAGAAGCAGAATGAAAATGAATGGGAGAGAAAAGATTGAGTCAGAGATAGTGGGTGTAATAGACAAAATTGGTTGGCAGAGATGGGTCGATAAGAAGGGGATGGATAAATGAACATAAGGGAGGAAAAACCCCAAAGCATCCTTTTAAAGCTGTGGGGTTAAAGCCCAGCCTTTTCACAGGGAAAAGTACTTTTAGAAGAGTTTCAGAATGGAAATGGTTCTGCAGAGGAGTGCTTCACAGTGAAGCCAGGAGACTTAGTGAATTGGGAACAAGGGGCAGTACGGCTGATTTATTATGAACCACACTATATATTATAGATAAAGGAAAGTTGTGAAGCCTTGAGAGTTTCTTTTTCTCCACCGCTGCCCTGCATGCCTCACCTCGTGCGGCTTCCTCTTCTCTGTCACCCATGCAGAAATAAAAAGAGGGTGAGTAGTAGGAGAGAGGAGCACACGGTATGTATTTCAAGGGAAAACCAGAGGAAGAGTAATGCTGAAAGGAGGTATAAGGCTGTGGTGACAGAAAAGGAGACAACAGAAAAAACACCTTTAATTAAAAATACAATTTAAGCAGCACTATGGTATTAAAATTTGCTCCAAACATCAGATAAAGTAATTTAACACAAAAAAATTTATTTTAAAAAAAAACCCATTTTGCCTTCTGTGTCAAACTTTTTGCAAACTTATATTGGGAATTTGTGAAACCTTTCTTTATTAGACCTGTGCAAGGCATTGGTGTTATTGTACTTGGAGCAGCTTTCCACCCACAGTAAGTACAGATAACGATGAGATAGACCTGTAGCTGTTGAACGTGAACCTCTCAAAAGAAGTTAACCACTCAGAACGGGCACATTTATTTTGAGGAGGAGAAGAGAAAGAATCCTTAAGAGAGACACCGAGAGAATGAGAGCGTTAAAGTGTGTTAGAGAGCGAACCCAATCCGCCCTCCTCCTCCTCCTCCTCCTCCTGTCACCGATCCATACCTGTCCGCCCACTGATTTCCCATGAGCCTTTGGGTGATTGTGTGAATTCAGCCAAGTCGCACCCCTTTCCATGGAGTTACTGTGCATGTACACAAGTACACAAGTACACGTGCAAACACACACTCAGGCGAGAACACGCACCATACACAATTGCTCACATTAGGTTGCACGCCCACACGCACGCACATACTCGCTGTCCTCTGTGTCTTACATAACACTTGTGTTTACAATGACGGAGGACGAGATGAGTTGCTTGTTAGGAAAAATCTTACAGGCAGTGAGTTTTGTGTCGTCTTGGAACCAATGCAAAATAATTTCTTATGCTCTGAAAGATGTTTGTCGCCTGGTGCGTGTGTGTGTTTACATTGTCAGGCCTGTCTAAATGCTGCAGAGTCTGCTGACTGTCTCGTTTTTCATCACTGCGTTGCTATAGTGGGATGTAGCTCACCCTGGTTCACCTCTGGCTCCCGGCCCACATGCTGAAAGAAACAGCGAGACTGAGAAACAGAGAAAAATATTTTCCATTGCTTCATTCGCCAAGATCTCTGTTTCAGATGATATGACACCCTGCCATCATTATGTGGGGGGTCTCTGTTATTAGACAGATGGGTCTCCTGTGCCCGTGCACGCACACACACACACACACGCGCGCATACACACACAACCACTCAGCAGAAATAGTGAAGAGTCGAAGCACTTAAGAAGCCCTGCAAAAGCCGGAGAGAGAGCGCCGAAAATTGAGTTGAGAGCGAGGTGGACCGTTCAGCGGCAGCTGGAGAGAGAGAGGGACGGGCGGAGCTCCTTAAGAAAGCTGTAGATGGTGTCAAGAGAAGTGAGGGATTACATTAGGAGAGTTAGCGATTATAGTAGTGTAGTTTAAGTGCTGCACTTGTCATGATCAAAGCTGCTATTACTGCTCTAAGTGAGGATCAGATCAGGCTCATGAAACATGTAACATGAGTGCAAATGGAGAAGCTGTCAAGTTAGAGAGAAAAAAGGAGGGTAAGACGCTTCACAGAGATTTGACATTTTTTGTTCATTTTTTAGATGTTTGGTTGTTTTTTGTCAGTGAGTGGGAAGGCGTAGGTTTGGGGTCTTGCTCAAGGAGACTCTGACAAGGCTGCTGTGGGATTATTGTGGGCTCTGTCTGTCTTGGGGCAGTAACTCTAACCACCCACCCTGCTTAGAGGTTCAGCATGCCCTTATGCCTGTGTAACCTTTGCACTGACACTTTCTGATGAATTATCCCCTCAGGGTACAAGGCGTAAATACCTTCCCATCAAAAATTCCCATCCATCCCTTCATTTTCTGAGCAGAGTCTGTGGCAGCCTCTGAATTTCTGCACTGTAGCAAAGAACAGGAGCAAAAAGTTGCTGTAAGCTTGTTGAAAGACAAACAACACTCTTGACACTTTATGCATGGCTGATAGCACAAACACACACAGTCCCACACACAAGTAGACAGTTGCACAGCTTCAGGCGAGTCTCTCCGAGGATTCCCAATCAGGTGGACTGTGCCTAAATCACAGTGAAGGTGACCTCTTGTCCTCCGACGGTTGACAGCAATGGGACTGATCTGTCCCTGTTCTATTAGAACTGATTATATCATTTAGATACAGATGGGTCGTTTAACCCAGCAGCTGTCCTCATCAGACGCACCAGGCTGAGCCCCCCGGTTAATGGCTCATGAGAAGCCATGAGGCTGGCAATGAAGGGGAAACACACAAATTAAATACATTGGCACAAAGGTGGCCGAGTGGATGGAGACGCCAACCTGTTACCAAAAGGGCTCAAGCTCATTTTCTGCCAGAACCGTGGATGTGTGGTCCATGTCAGCAGTGTCCTGAACCCTTTTGTGCTCACTCCAGCAATCAATGACTCCTACAAGAAAAGTTAGACTTGTCCTCACCAGCAGGGGGCACAGCAGCTCTAATCTTAGTAATTTCTAAATATGTTGTCTGCGACAAATTTCAGAAACCCGATTACCTGATTGATTTTTGATGTCGGAAAATTAGACAGATTTCTGGTATGTCAGAGATTTTCCCCAGCTCTCTTGCTCTCAAAATAAAGTTCAATCAAGAAAGTTCTGATCAAAGTAGAATTTGAGAAAGTAAAGTTTCTTTTTTTGCCATAATTCCTTCCAATTATCCAATATTTTAGGCCAGTTTGTCGAACATTGTGATTGGTGGGGAAGGAATTGGGCAACTGTGGAGAGGCTGTAATCATAAATTAACTTTCCTTTTTGAGAAATTTATCATATTACTTCAGTTGAGAAATTACTGCTTTTGTCTAAATATTTTTAAATATGGAAAGTAGCCATTGTGATTAAGATCCCAGAAGGATTTTTTTCAAATGTGTCATTTTATCTGAGTTAAAATGATGTACATTGGTTATAAAGTTATTTTTCTACCAATGCAGTCTTTTTCTTTTCCTTTTTGTAAACTGTGTGGTACATATGGTTTGCAACAACCCTGAGCTGTGTCGAGTAAATTCCTGGAACAACAAACAGCAAATCGAGAAGCGAGTCAGAGGAAGCCAGGCAAGATGTTTTTAGAGGGAGAATTATGTCATACAGAAATAAATGTTGCACTCCATACAGCCATCCACCCACAAGTTGGAAGCTATTCCGTTTCCATGAATGTTTCATATTTAGAATACATAATCAAGGTCGGTAAGATAGAGGATGCTCTCTAAATTAGGCATTTACAACACTCTGGCCTCAGAGGACTGGCGAGCAGATGAGAGAGAGAAAGAGGGACAGTGAATAAGAAGTGGTCTATGTATGATGTGGTTCTGGTATTAAGAATGTTCCCGTCATGAACACAAGACTCGTCACTGCAGCTACATGGAGAATAATGAAGTGTAATTCACAAAACCGCTCTCAGAATGAAAGAGAGAGCAGTAATGGAGTGTTTGAGTCAGCATCACTGAAACTAGTTTTAGGTCAGAGAGAGGGGAGCTGTGAAATTGGGTTACCTCAAAAAGGTCTGATTTAATCAGTGCAGAGTCGCAACGTTGTGTTTAGTGTTACATCTGCATATCTCATGCACAGAATGGACCTGATGAATAAGTTTCTTTCTTGCTTTATCTACCCCCCCTCCTCATTTGCCCTACTAGTCCATGCATGTGTGCACCCACACTGCCTTTCTCCCTATTGACACCTCAGCAGCAGCAGATCACATGCATCCTTAAAAAAAGGCTCCTCACTCAGCCTGTAGGAGACGAACATGAGCATGTAACATGGATAAGACACACGCACTTGTATCGAACCGATGTGCTTGTGGTCCGGGGGTGGGATAAGCGCTCTCTCCTGTTGCAGAGAGAGGACAGACTCTGAAAATGGAAGCGCAGATTTTTCTCTCCTCCTCCTACACAGGCAGCCGAGCTCAGAGGGGCTCCGTCTCTCCGAGCCTCTCTGATCTCCGAGTCACAAAACACCTGCTGCCTGCCTTCAGACAGGCAGTCAAGCAGCCAAGAGGTTGGGTGTGACAGCGAGAGGAAGAGAGACACAGGCTTCAGAGGAAATGCAGAGCGCCTGTGTTAGATGATAACGTGTAAAACAGGAGCGGAGCAAGATGTGGCAAAGGTGAGGTGATAGCACTGAGTTCACTTCGACACAGGCACTTAAGGAGCATCAGAAGCCGTTTTTTTGTCGCTCGCAGAACGTTTGATGCCTTCAAGGAGGCAGCAGGTAGCAGCGTGTGATTTGGTGATCCGCTTTTCCAACGTCAGGCTTGGCTGACTCTGAAGCCGGTTGGTGCCTGGCATTAAAAACAATGTGAAAGCCACAGAATCTCCCCTGTGGGTTATTTGTAGACCTCATGGCCCAGTGAGCCGCTCCTCTGCTCATCTCTCACTCTTTATTTGTCAGTCCTGTCTCCCTTGGGTGTGTCCCCTTCTTCCTTCTTCATCTGTCCATACAGCGGCTGCTTCAACCCTGACTTTATCCAAAGGAATATGTAAGGAGCTCCCACAGGGTAGAAAAGCTGAGAACAGTAGGAGACAGATTGTGTGTTTGTGCAGCTTGAACATAAAGCGGAAGAGAGTTGTGGCTTGAGTCTCATATTTATTGGTTCATTTCTGTTTGAACTGCTCCACGGCACAGCCAAAGATCAATTTTGAGAAATGTGACAAGTTCTCATCAATTCATTTTCTGTATCTTGTTATTCCTGTCCATGTATTCCTGTAAACACTCTCTGACCACACGTGTCCTCTCATGACCTTTCAGCGTGTTCCCCACCAGCATCACAACACTGAACTGATACAGATTGACAGATCACTTTGAAGCCCAGAGCAAAGAGCAAAGCCGAAGCCCGATCCTTAAATCTGAAGCAGCTCGGCTATAGGCAGATAAAGGCTCGTAAATATCTCTGCATTTACCCCTCAACTCTGATTTCTAATGGTTCGATTACACTGTTGCTATATTTTCTGTGGGCGAGATAATTAGCTGTATATAAAGGCAGTCAGCAGTAAACTGGTTCTAAACATTCATCTAAGGAAAGTTGGCACAAATAATTGCTTTTCTAAGATTTGTCTGAAGTCATTACCAAGATATAAAATGGTTTTATTCATATGCTTAAATTTTAATTTGGAGTCGGTGCCAGCCTTTCCACCACCTAACTGATTCATAGTTGAGGTTGGTGAAATGTATAATATATACTATTGCAATGTGTAATTACATTTATATTTCACTCATTTTTATGAATCCATTTTGCCTGCAGGGCATTTTAATCTCCAAAAATGAAATGTAGAAAGAAATTATATATTTTTTTGTGAGGGACAATTATGAGTTTGTATTTTAACCTCACAGTAGTTGTGGTTTTGCTGGTCTGTATCTGCCCTCTACTGGTCAACACTGTTTGGTACAGCCAGTTGTTTTAAAGTCTCTGGACACAGGAGTAAATGCTACATGCTGTATTTTAATATGGAGTGCCAGATGTCTTTTCTGGCCTTTTTTCCTTCTCTATCATTTAAAGTATGTGTATATATTACATGCAGACTAATTGTGCAGTGGTATTCAAATCAGTGAAAAGTTTTACTTTTACTTCTAAGACTGAACCAGTAGAAATCAATGTTTCAGATTTGTGTTTTCCTGCCAGACATGAAACTTACTGAAGCAAACTCATTTCTATATTTTAATACTATCATTTTCATCTGCATGTTTATTAAGACATCTTCAACCCTTAAGTCACTTAGTGTTTTTTTTTCTATCTCAGAAGACCCCTCTACCTTTCTAAAAGATTGTCCATTAGTGGTCAGACCAGGGATGAAGGAACTATGTAAGGTTTGTACTAGGTGGCAACCCGACCCTTAGATGATAAAAGACAGACATGCACATATTTGTTCCCACACACATACACAAATAATTATTTTGCAATCCATATTTTCTTTTCTCAAGAACAGCTTTAAATGAATATTCATCGGGATTCAAATTAAAATGTGCTATAGTTGTATTTCTCTCCCTGGTAGACCAGCCATGCTTCATTAGAGACTTATAGCGTTTCACTTCATTTACATCCCATCCTCCTCTCATAAACATTAGGAGCTGATGTGTGTGTGTTTGTGAAGTTTATGAGCTTCTTTTCCTCCCAGTGCCTTCTCTCAGTCCATCTGTTTGCCCCCAGGACAGATGACTCGCTCCTGGAGCTGTGGCTGTGCATGTTTTTGCCTGCAGATGGCAGCACTGTCATGGAGCTTGTTCTGGTTTTGTAGATCTGCAACACCTGACTGGCAATGACCACAGTGTTGTGTGTAATAAAAAAAAAAAAATCCCCATCTCTTTTAAAATTTAACAGTGTTCAGTAAAGCTGTGATGATTAGTCAATTAGTTGGTAATGAAAATAGTCATTAGTTGCAGCCCTGGTGTTCAGTGCACTGCTGCTCAATATCAACAAGGCACAGACATGAATAGATTATCTCTTGTTGTCTTCTCAAGTTTTAGTTGCTCAAACATTTCTGGTAACTGGTAGCTATTCCAAATGCAGTCCTCAAATAAAAAAAGAGATACTAAACTGTAATATTAAGGTATTTTATCATCTAATCTTCATAACAAATGTCACTCAGTTAAATTGTGGAATCATGTCCAGTGAGAAAGTTTGTGTGTTGGGTTTCAACTTGTGACATTAAAATACATGGCACATGTGTTAGACCTGCTGTATACCACAAGAATGCTCTTAGTGAACAAGTCAAATTAGCTTCGACTGCGAGTCTGAATGAACTCTAATTAAGGCTGTATAGTAAGTTTATGGACCACTAGGAAACATCTACTGCTGTAAAAGCTTCTGATTTTATGAATCACACAATGTTAAAGAGTGTGGCACTGAAATCTGTCTTCTGCTAATAAAACATAAACAGAAAATAAGTTAAACTGTTTTCAGCCTAGTGATACTCAAATCAAGAGTGTGTGATGTTTGAAGGTTGGCAACAGTTATTTTGTGAGCAGATGCTGCAATTTCATTTTTCTACTTTACCCTCTTTCACTCAATCTGGCTTATCCCGCTGACGTGAGAGCCCTCACAGCACATTAAAGAGGAGGGTATAAATAAACAGGTGCATTGTTGGACGCACTTGCCTCTCTCGTCCATCAGCAGAAAACGTCCATCACCATGGATATGGATGATTGCCTCGTTCATTCACCTGTTTACTTACCCTATGTTATGATCTGTAAATGTGTAACATCCTTGAGTCAATCTGCCTGTCATGTTCATTTTAAATGAATGATGCATATGGGTGTAAGACAAATCAAATATATTAAGTTTTAGAATGATTGATATTCTGTGATTTTTGCTCGAAGCCATCATGAAAAGGCGGCGTTAGGTAAGGTTTATGTGCATGATCAAAATAGTGCAAGAGGGATGTATATGTATAACAATATATGTTCACTTTAGTACCTGTCATCCATGCTTATGGTGAGGGGGCAAAAATATGATGAAGTCATGCTTGCATAACAGCATAAAAACAAGGCCCCTGTGCTGTGCATGCCACTTTGCTCTCTGCAGGATTCTTTGCAGGAGCAGGGCAGTCTGGGCAGATGATGTCTTGGCAAATGTCATTTTGCAAATAGAACTATTTGTTAGACGTTTTATAGTGTATCATGATTACCAGGTGGAATTAACTCAGCAAAAACCCACAGACTATAAAGAGAACATGGTTAACTGTAGCAGCAAATGTTTTTAGTTTGGTAACACACTCACTCACAGGTGCGGCCAAAGTTCAACAAATTTGAACATATTTATGCCAATAGAATGTTTGATTTCAGTCAACATAGATAACTACTGATAATTTTTGGGGTTAATGTAAACAGTATGTCACATCAATTGCAATATCGCTTCAAAACCCGGGTCATGTGGTCATGTTGGATGGTGAATGATTGGATGTTTGTGTGCCACTTGGAGCCTGCCCGATTGTCAAGGGATATGATAGACAGTTTATGAACCAAGGTTTATTCAATATATGCTTTCATGGTGGTTTGCATTTAATGCATTTAAGTGAACGTGTTGAACATTTGTGAATAGTTTTATTATCGCTATTGATCTATCGCCAGTAGATATGGCTTTTCTTTTATCACCTAGATCTACTTTCATATACGTACATCAATGCATTACCTTTGAAAGGCACCACTTACATAATAATGGAGAAGGCATTTCAATGATAACGTGAAAACGACTGAGGTCAGCATCGGTGCAGACTCGCTTTTGAAGAGTTTTATGGTCCACTTTCAAGCAGATCTAATGAGGGAAAAACCCTCCATGGAAATGTGCAAAAGGAGCAGAGATGCATAAGGAGAAGTTGTAGTGGCCAGAATGTCTCTCCTCTCAGCTCTGTGAAAACTTCTCTTCATTTTTGTTTGTATTTAAGGCTGAACTGCACATCCCTGAAGACGAGTGGTTCCACCTGTGCCTCCTTCTCGCTCCTCCCTCTCTTTCCCTTTCTCCTCTCCTTAACTCCACAGTCACATGTTCCCAGTGAATAGCGTGTTGAGTGGGTTTCACCAGCTGGTGCCTTTGCCTGCCACATAAATAGTGTTAAAAACAAATGTGTGTGTGTGTGTGTGTGTGTGTGTGTGTGTGCACGCGTGTGTCTTTGCCAGATACTTGAGTGGAGTGTCAGTGTCACATCTGCCTTCCAACATTCCTGTGTGCCTTTGTGCTCATATGGCAGCCTACACAGATTGCATCCAAATCTGTGGAAAATCATTATATTGGCCCTCACAACACACAGACGCTCACAGAGACACTAAGGCTCCCTTTCATAACATTTTATTTTTTGCATTGCAGCCTCATTCAGTACAAACCTTAATGCATTCATCCAGGCATGAATTGAGTTTAGAAGCAGTGAAAAAAGGTAAAGAAAAGGCAGGTGAGGTCAATCAAGCAGGTGAGTAGATTTCTGATTTATCCTCCTGTTGACCTGAGCAGCAGATTTCCAGGCTGCTTGATGATGTTCTTGACAGTGACTTCATGGTCAGGGCAGGTCTTAGGCCTTCAGGGTCTCCATCTTAATGATGGATCCAATCACTCAGTCAGCCTCCAGATCTGGAGCTTTACCGTCGGGTCAACGGTGCAGCGACTCTGCCTGCTACTTAACTCATCTTTCCTCTTGTCTGTTTGACTTCTCTGCCAGCGTGTTCCTCCTTCCTTCCTGTCTCCCTGTCTGTCCATTTTTATGTGTTTTGATCACTTCGCTGACATTTTAAGACTGACACTATTTTTACTCCTCGCACGAATACAGTTAAAAGCTGCCAGCATATGATTGAAGTCTCGATTAATACATCAATGCTGGACACAAAAAGGTTTTGTCGGCCGATAATTGGTGCTAAAAGGTCCTGCCGTGTGAAGCGATGTGTCCTTTGTTTGTGTTGTGTTTCTTGGTAATAGTCACTAATAGACTGCAGCCTGGATTTTGCTCTGCTAGGTTCACACCCTGGACATCTTGGTGGTGGTGAGTCAGACTCCGGGATGGAAAAAACACACACATACACACTCACACACACACTCTGAGAACAGGTGGGTGAGTCTTGGCACCAGTCCTGTACGTGTGTCAGTGTTTGAAACAACAACACATGCAGATCTCTCGTCCTGGAGCAGCCACACCCCTCCAATTCATTTAATCACCTCCTTCATACCCCCCAGTGAAAATCTTCATCTTCCTGCTTCATAACAGGCAGCTAATCCTGACATTGTGCTATTCTTACCATTTCTGTTCAACTGATGGCACCTCAGTGTGTCTGGCTTTTTTTTCATTATGTTTTTTCTTTTGCTTTAAATTCACACATATAAATGTTGATCAGTCTCTTTTTCTTCCTCTCCTTCATCTCCTGTGAACAAAGCAGGCCTTATAAAACTTTAACCTTTCACCATCAGATCATACACCCTGCTGCCTTGTGTGTGCATATATGCGTGTGTGTGTGTGTGGCAGGAGATGGTGTGTTGTCAGAGCCTACATTGCACGTCTGTAATCCTTCATGCTACACTGATCACTCAATCTGCCGCTTCAGTTCTTCTACGGCTTTTACCTCGTTACATGTATGTGTGTGTGTATGTGTGTGCTCGCTTTCTTAAGCTACAATGAGAATGAAACTATTATTCATAGGCTTAGGGAGACGAGTATATAAGTGTTTGTGTGTTTGTGTGTGTGTGTGTGTGTGTGTGTGTGTGTGAAAAGGAAAATAAACAGCGTTGGTCGCAAGTTTGTTTGCTTCCCTCAGATTTCTTTACAAAAACCTGCCTGTCGAGTTAAAGCTGAAACAAAGAGAAGATCATTCAGCGATTGCGTATAATCCCGCTGAACATCATCGGCCTCAGATCATCTGTGGATCTCGCTCACTTAGTTTTTTTTCGTATTAATTTAGATGAATTTGTCTCAGCACTTGTCAGAGTAGAACTTGTTGTTTTGTTCTTTTTTCTTCACTTGGAGGCATTTCGAACAGCTAAATCTGCTACTGGAGCTGAGCGATGCAGTGTGGATTACCTAATACTTCATAACATGTTGTCAGAGTCAGACATACAGTACAGTGGCAGGATGATGAAGACAGCGGCTGCAGGGAGCAGACAAGTTCAGATGACTGCTGTCTGCTCCACTTGCCAACCAACGTCAAGCCGAGTGTGCATGTAGTTCCTGCCTCCACTGTTTTATTCGGCTTTTCTCAAACTTTCCTCAGCAACAGCCAGTGATAACAGGTGTGACAGGGCACTAAACTTAAATGTTACTGTGACCTAATGTATCATCACATCATCATATATCAATTTACACATTTCTAAGCTTATTTCCAAATATGGTCCCAAGCGACTTGTAATAATGTTGTAATTTTGTTTTACATGTTTTTTTGTTTGATGTAATGCAGAATATAGAACCAGTGTATTAATCATATATAGTATGATTAACAATACTAATACTGATAATTCTCTGTTGGTTTACCAGTACAACCAACCCTTTGCACATACATGTAGTCATGTGATCCGTTGTGAGTATAGAAACACTGATTATAGCCAGACTGACAGAAGATGTCTGACAAATTACCAATAAAAACATGTACTGCAATCTAAGCTTCATGTATCTAGAGAAAAAAAATAATAATGAAACAACAAATTTACTGGCTGAGATACATGTAACTATTGCTTAACTGTTGTTTCTGCAGTAATGTGTGAAACCCTGCTTTCACACACTCAAAAAAAGGGGAGTTAATCCTGACCTGAATCATTAGAGATCCCCGAACTAAGAAGCCAGGAGTTAAAGTTAATAATTAGTAAGTAATCCTCATACAATCCTTAATACCGAGCTGGAAAAATCTTAAAGTCTTTCCCATCTGCTCTCCCACATGTTCTTAAGTCCCTTTGCTCAGAATCCAACTATAAAGTCTTTGTGTGTGATGCAGTTATGTCAGGGCTGTTTGTCTGCCAGCGTTGCATCGACTCATAAGGCTCGAGAAGAGCTCGCTGTCAAACACTCGCCTGCACTCTGACCCCTCTCTGTGACCTCTAGATGAGAACGAGAGCCAGCACTAAGACAACAAGAGCGTTTAGAGGTAGCATCTGCCTGACGTCTGATTGATTTTCTCTCTGACCTGGAGAACAGACAGGTGTGTGCATGCATGTAAGTGTGTGTGTGTGTGTGTGTGTGTGCCACTCAGACTATCAGAAAAATCCATGGAGTCTGGGGTTGCTTTGGTAACAGTAATCACTTTAAATTCAGCATCAGGGAGAAGGAGAGGGGATAAAGGTGGAGTGGCAGCAGTTTAGTAGGGTAATGTGGGAGAGGTAGAAATAATAAAACGTGTCAACAGGGAAAACGGGGGGGAGTGTGTTTCCTTGTTAAGTGGCTCTGCGAGCATGGAGAGTGGAGGCAGAATGATAAGGATGAAGGCTTTACATAAATACCTTTCTTTCTCAATGCCATATGATTTAAAAGCTTCTCTTTCTCTCTTGCCCTCTCCTCTCTGCTGGCAGATACTAATCCGTGCATCAACTGCTGGTGAGGGCTGGTATTTGTGAAACAACCTCTCTCCCCTGTCAAGCTTTTTTCTCTCCTTTTAAATTTTACCACACCGGAGAGAGGAGGGAAAGATATTAATTATGCATTCCCCTTTTTGCCCCATCTCCACCTCCCTATCTGTCACTTCACTTTTCCTTTTTTGCTCCTCCTCTTCGTCCTTTTCCTCTCTCTGTGTTATGAATACCATTAATGAGCGCGCGAGAGACAGACAGACAGACAGAGAAGGACGGTGTGTGATGCTAATTAATGGGTTTGGTTTGTTTCCTCTGTCACTTTACTCAACCTCCTGCTGGCTCAAACACACACACACACACACACACACTCAGAGGCTGTCTTCTCTATGAGCTCTGAGTGGAGGAAAAATAGAAAAACCAACATCAACAACATGTTAGGAGTGTGCAGCTCGAGAAAAACCACCACCTGCCACTCAAGTCAGCCTCCTCGTACTATACTGCTCACACACACACACACAGACACACGCGCATTCTCACATGTGCACCAGTCCGTAATTTTCCTCCACGCTCCACTCCCAGCCAATGAGGGGCCAGAACAGGGCTTCTCAGAACGTGAGGGGGAGGGGACAAGGCGCTGTCTGATTGACAGCCAGCGCCCTACAGGTGGAGAGAAGAGCGAAGAGACAGAGAGAAGGGGGAGGACGACCGAGAGAGGCAAGCGAAGGGGGTGAGTGAGGAGGAGAAGAGAGGCAGCGGCAATCAGACTTCCATACACACACACACACACACACACACACACACACACACACACACACACACACACACACACTCACTCACTCACAGAGCTGTGTTCCTCCCCTCCTACCTTGAGAGCTTGCTTCCCCCGGCAGACTAGCCGACTAACACCACCACCATCACTATCATCACCTCCACCTCCAGCACAGCTGCACCAAGATGAGCCAGTGCAGGAAAAGGTGCAAGCGGCAGCTCACCAAGGTGGCTCGCTATTTCTACCACTTCCTCATGGGAACGCTCACCCAAGGTAAGCACCCAAAACTTCCACTTCCGCACCCGGAGGTTCGCCTCTGTTTGTGAAGCCAGGTGGAGATGGTCTTCAGAGGAGTTTGTGTGCAGCTCAAAGTCCTGGTTTCTGATCTTTGGTGGTGGTTCTTGTTTTTGGTCCATGGAGCCACTGTCCCGTGTCTGAGGCTCAGTTTGTTTTCTACCTGAATGATGGCAGAGCAGATGCACTCCGGATTTGCATAGATGCAAAACAAGCAAGAGTGTGAGCGGACTTCTAGGGTTTGTGTGTGTGTGTGAGCATGGTGGTCATCTTGTGTGTGTGTATACAGTACGTCTCAGTGCTGTGTTTCATCTCCAGTTAAAGAGACTCTACAAAACGCAGGCACACAGCTTAAAGACTCCATTAATTATTCTCTGCATAATGTATGTTCATATGTTCTGGATATATATGTGTGTATAATATAGTTTGTGTTTTTCTCACTTTGCTCAACTCCTGTGCATAATAATAGATCAGTATGCACAGTGACAATTAGAAAGGGCTGAATGAACTCACTCCTTTTCTCTTTTTATCTGCCTTTTGACTCCCTCCTCCTCCTCCCTTCACAGCTCCATCCTCCTCTCTCTCTCTCTCTCTCTCTTGCTCTCTCTCTCTCTCTCTCTCTCTCTCTAGCAGTCAAACAGATTGCCCTCTGGAAGCGTGTGGCATTCCACCTCCATTGAGTCTCTCAGTGGGATAAAGGCACACACAGCCTTTTATCCAGCCCTTCAGCCAGCTCCCAGTATGACATCAACTCACCCCGTCCTCCTCTCTAGCTCCCCCTGTATAGTCACACACAACTTTATAATGCTAATCAGTGCACTGAGATTAGACTAAAGTTGTATAAGCTCCATCGAAATCTTGTCTTGATACTTGGGTTTTATTTTCTTTTATGTCCTCTCGCTCTTTGTGCTCCTGAGTTTAGTGTTGGCTGAATCAACTGTCCTTTACCAGAAACAACCTCTACAGTTGCCTATTGACAGCCCGCTGCTAAGCTTTACACCCATTTTCCTCTTTTTTTTTTTTTTCTTGTGAGTGATATTGAGCAGCAGCTCACATTGCCTTGGGGAAGACACAACAAAGTAGGGTGGCTCTATTGAATCCCAGCAGTTGATCCAAGAAGGTGGAGATAAAGCAGTGTTTAGATGACCTTGTCAATAGAGCGGTGTGTGAATGCTAATTTGACATCCGCGCCGCTCATCTCCACCTCAGCTTTTCACCTTGTTATCTCTTCAGACTTTGATATCTGCAGAGCCTCGTGTTCATGCTTGGACGTGTGTGGAGAGGCACGTACACGCACGCACGCACGCACGCACACGCACGCACGCACGCACGCACGCACGCACGCACGCACACACACACACATTATAACCCTTATATTGCTTCTTGAGCAAAACAATAACATTGGGTATGATACCCAACTCAGTCATTTGAAAAAACAAAAACATTACCAATTTTCTTGTTGATAAAAGGATGAGGCTGATGATATTCTATATTTTTATTAAAACCAGCAATGATCCTGTCTTGTCTGTGTAGTCAAAGCCTTATACAGCTTATTTCTCTTTACCACAGACCCTTATTGTTGTCCGATAACCACTATAAACATTGACTCCACTGGGTGACATGTTCCTTCATTACAATCAACATGGGCACTGTAGTTTATTTTGAGTCACTCCTGAATACACCATCTTGCTGTTGTTGTAAATACTCCACCAAATGCATATTAATCCACCACTGAAAGTAGTTCCTGACAAATTCACAATTTACTCCTGTTTGGTTTTCAGCAAAAAAAACTTCTAACACTATTACACAGTCACGTAATCAAGCTTTGTATTGTTTTATTCAACAATGAAGCACAGATAATCTTTAAAACATACCAAAAACTAGTTAATGAATTGACTTTGATTGTGCTAATTTGAGCTTATTAAAATGAATGAAAGGGTTGGGATAATTGTAGTAATTGATGCTCTGGACAGCTGTTGGGTGTTGTGCATGCCCACACACAAACACCAGTGAATCCCCACACATGCATACCCACACACACACACATCTATAAAGTGTGGTAAGGAAATAGAAGCACTGGTAAATCATGGAGTTTGACATTTAGCTTGCAAAACAAACTACTCACTGTTCAGACAGCTAACTAGCTACACAGAGCCTCTTCACCAGCTCCCATCCATAAAGTATTTATTAAAACATTGTAAGTGTGTGTGTGTGTGTGTGTCTGTGTCTGTGTGTGTATATATGCACATACACATCCTTAAATTTACTCAGAATGGAGTTACCATGACTACTGGCTCCTGTGTGTCTGTACCAATGAGAGAGAGAGAGAGAGAGAGAGAGAGCTCTGCCTCAGTGCGATGGGAGCCAGTGAGGGCTGAACTGTATAATGGCTGGGCTACATAGGGATTTCATCAAGGCCATTCAGAGTTTGGTATTTGGGTATTGTGGCATTTTTGGCTGATCCAAGGTGCTGAGGGACCTGCCATTTAAGTCAGGCATGGAGAGACAGAATTTACTCTGTGTACGGACCTGACAGTGATTTAACCTATGCAAACAAGGGCATGTGACATTAAGAAAGCCCCAGGTTAATTGGTGTTTTTAATCCCACCTCATTGGATAAAGTCAGTGGACCATTTTTGAACAACTCTGCCAGTTTTTTTGATTGTATACCCCACTGAGCCTGATGTCACACAGTGTGTTTGTGTCTGTAATTACTTCTGTCAATTCAAACTCTAAGCAGAACCCCCTACCTACCCTGGCATAGACTTACATAATGGTTGGGAGTCTGATTGTGTCTGGCTATAGCTCCTTGTGTGTGTGTGTGCATTACTGATGACATTCGTAGTCACCCTCCTTCTTGCCCACTAATTAGTCTGTTTCATTAGCCTCTGTAGGGGAAACAAGGCCATGCTGGTGTGGTGTGTGTCCTCTTCTCCTTCTCTGCCCTAGAGCTTTGTTTGTGTTCATTTACCAATCGTGGGACCATCTCTGTTTAGTGCAATTAAGATGTTGTAAATACTTTTCAACTTGTTTGCCAGCCCACACACACAAACGCATACATTAAGTATACTGGTCCACATACACTATCTATACGCACACCATCTTCCCTTTCCACTTCTCTATGCTGCATGACACTATCTGAGACTGTGGATATTGTGGCTGTGGCTGTATAGAGTCTCTGTGAGCCCCATTGATCTGTCCTTTAGCTGTGCTCTTATCTAGCATAAACAGTCCAAGCTGACAGCACAGGCCTCCTTCTTCTTTCTGTAGCGTCTCCTACAGCACCTCCTGTCCCCGTCTCTGTCACACACTGTACCCCAGCTTTGTGTCATTATAGTGTCTCATACAGCGGGTGTGTAGGGGCTAAGCTGTTCACCACACATGACAAACAGGTGAGATACGTCCATAACTTGATAATTTGTCCAATTTATTTATTGTCACATGTCCATGTTGTGCTCTTGATTTAGTTTGTACCACATAATCCCTTCCCAGTGGAGAAAGTAAATTTGTGTCCCAAACACTGAATCCATGAAAAAGGCCTTTGGGTCTGTTGCTGGGAAGTAGACCCGTCCCTTTTGCTTTGCCTTATCAATAATCACCATTTCCAACAACCAGTTAGTCCAATTTGTCTGCATATCTTAAACATGTTTACAGGTGTACATAACATTGACCGCTGAATGGATTCTGCTTCTGTTTTTGCTAAATAACAAATGACTGTTTCATGGTAATTTCACAGTGACAAAGTGTAGCTAATTTTTTTGAATCAAATTAACGAGCAACACTTTGTGCCCTAACAACTTTACTCCACAGTCACTGTGCACAAACACATTGCTGTGGCTTGCAAATTGCTTTAGCTTGTAATAGACGTGTTAAATCAATATTTCATGTCTGAAGATTAATGTCTTGCTGTGTAATGAGCAGCAATACATGCTGGTCATAATTAAATAGAATTAATATGATATAATATAATAATATAATTCTCTTCAGGTGAAACAGACCATGTGTTGATTCTTGCAGAGACTTGCTTCCTGCAGCTTTTTATAAAATGCGTCCTCCACTTACAGTATAGATTCTACGGCAGGAAACACACATGAGCACCAAGAAACAGTCACGTTCATTTCCTTCTTCAGACTAAAAGCCATTAGTTAGGGGCTTTGACATTTTTCTAAATGAAACTGGGTGTTAGTCTTCCTCCAGAGGCCATTAGAACTTTTTAATTAATAACCTCTGAGTACTTCCCCTATGTGCTGCTTCACCTTGCTGTTGCCTGGCATGTGTGAGGGTATATACACATAAAAGACATACAGCCTGACAGAGACACACACACATTTCCACACACTCTATTTTTTTCAGTTCTAGTACCTTGAAGCTGATTCTCTTTGCAGCACACTCATGGCCATGACCAAAGAGATTTTGTTATCAACCTTTCATCTATGAATAAAATATGTTGGGTCCAAGTCTTGGCCCCAGCTTAGAGATACTGAGCTTTACGTGTGGTGGAGGTGATGCTGCCATTACATTGTGTTACAACCCTGATTCCAAAGAAATGGGACACTGTAAAACATAAATAAAAACAGAATGCAATCATTTACAAACAAGCTGTGTTTATGATGAGGTCAAACATTAAATATATTGTCTTTGTACTGTTTTCAATTGAGTATATGTCAAAAAAGATTTACAAATTATCTGTTGTATTTATGTTTTACATAGTGTCCCAACTTGTCTGGATTCAGGGTTGTATATCGTGAAACCTTTGTAATGCTGTTATTAGGTTGACAGTCTGGATGTTTAAAGACTGGCCGTTTTGGGGTAATTGATTGTCAACATTTCAAAATTAAAATGGCCATAACGGCTTCACTGTTAGTCCCCCTCTTATTAATCTTGGAGGAGTAATGCATCATGCTGCTGAGCTGAGGAGGATGTATACGCGTCCTTCCTCTGATCTCCTGTAAGCACCTGTAGAGTTTATTAAGTTTACCAGTGTCACCTCTGTCCCCTCCCTCTTGTCTCAACGTAATTGCACACCCATCCATCACTTTCCTCCCCTTTTGACAAAAATTGACATTAAACGTCAATTTCAAGCTTAATGAATAAATCATGGGCTGCCTATGATTACATATTCTGAAGCGTGCTTACTTGTGCGTGTGCGTCTTTATTCGCGTGCATGGAGAGTAGGATACCATATCACAGTATGTGGTAATGGTACTCACAGTGGGAAGGGAATTGTTCATTACCATAAGGATAACTTACTCCAAGCTAAAGTCCCTTTCTTGTGTGCTTTACCATGGGGTGAAGAGGAGACACTCTGTTGTCTCATATCAATGCGCAGTAGGCAATATGAAAACCCAGCAGGAAGCTGAGCCGACGCCTCGGGTTTGGGAAGACATGACTCGCAGGGCGGGAGCGGAGAGATATATTCGATTCATTTACAAGATCTTGTTCCGCTTCATTTGAGATTTTCCTGGCTGCGGTGCCAAGTGGTGACAACTGTTTTGTCATTTGATAATCTGTTGTGTGACATGATAGAAAAAAAAGATCTCAAAGTGAGGGGAGGAAAAGATAGAAAGCAACAAAGTGAGAAGACAGGAAGGGAACAGCTAGAGAAAGAAAAACGCCACATCCTATCACATCTCAGCGCTCACATCCATTTTAAGAACAGTCGTTTTGTCGCCAGACATGTGAAGATTCTCACTTAAATTATCTCGCTTACGCTGATTATTCGCTTCTGTTTCTGTCTGTTGTTGACACCTCATGACTCGTACAGTCTCAGTCGACATAAAAACGTGGCCTAAAAATAAACTCTTTGTGCAGGTTCAAGGTCAAAGCATGTGCAGAAAAAAAGTCCCTGTTTGATGATCTATATTTAAAAATTTCTCTTTCCCACATGCTGTCAATTTGATGCACATGCAGCGACATTCCAGATCAAGTTATTAAAGGAAAAGCGACAGTTGGTTTGTAGTTATTTGTGCACTCCTTGTATGCTGAATTGTCCCTCTGTGTATCTGCTGTGTGCTTTCTTATCCTTTGTTTTCTCTGGCATCCATCCCACTCTTTTAGCCCTAATCTGCTCCATGCTGTTCACATTTCGCTCCGTCCCAAGCTGATTGAGTCAGTGATCCAGCTTGCTCTGCCCATCAGGTGCTTTTCTGCCTATAACAGTGTGGTACTTGGAGTTTTACTTTCCATATCCCCTTCCAACATGATTTAAAGCAGGTTCTCACCTCTGACCAACTCTCTCACTTCCTCTCAGGAGATACTGAGGGAAAGACACCAAGCTAGAAATTGATTAAATTTCAGTTTTCACCCAAAGCTGAGGCCGTGGCGAGCTGTATTCTGATTGGATGGTACTGTTCCTGTCATCCCTCATCTCTCTGAAGAAAACCACTATCATCTGGTGCAAAGCGGCCTGTTGATCCTCAGCTGCTCGTAGGTCAGTTTGCTGTTTCAGGGAGGATTTCAGATGGAGGCCTGTTCTCTCTCACAGCCCTTCTGCTCCACACTTTCTGTATAGTAACAGCTCTCCCAGCATGTGTCTCGCGAGCCTGCTTCTTGACCCCCCACCCCCCTCTCAACCTCTGCCCCCTTCACCTCCTTCCATCCCTCCCTCACCCCCCCAATGAGAGAGATGTGAAACATCACCTTCATCCATCATGTGTATACACACACACACAGCTCACACGTGCTAAAAATAAACCCCTATTAGTAGCAGTCTGAGTGGGGGGGGCGGAGGGGGCAAAACTAGGTGTGACTGGCGGAGAGAGGAGGAAAGAGAAATTCAATGCAATGTGCAAAGAAGGAAAGGAGAAACTGAAGGAAAAGGGTTTGTATTTTTCATCGTCTTTGGCTCCAACGAACCTCATTTATGACGAGAAACGACTGATGAATTCACCCACAATGAGACCTTGGTGCTTTCTAATGATATGTTGCATCCACAAAATATAGTTACTCATACTGTAGCTTTTTTTAGGATGTTGTAAAGCCTGAATTTTTGTCGATTTTAAGCAGCTATCAGGACAGACACTGCAGCCAGAAAACTCCAATTTCAGCCAAGAAAGACTCACAATTAGGTTTTCCACACAAACACAACTCTCTTCAAGAATTTATATCTCTTATAGCTCCTTTTTTTCAAACTGCATTGCACCATTATTTTATTCCCAAATTAATGTAGTTTAAAGAGTAATTGACTGCAATTATCCTACAGTATCCTGAATATGATGGTAATACACTTTTTAAACTGATAGGAAACGCCAGCATTAGATGAAGAAAATAACATTTGCTACTTAAGTGTTGAGGCAGAAATATACTGGCTTTGTAGCTCAAAAGAGGACGAGGCTGATTTCACAGATTTTTCTTAAAGCACGCCTCAAGTTGCGATTAGAAAAACTGTCACGACCCCTCCTCTGTGACACGCGCCTGCCTGTTGTGATTGTGTTATTTTCAGTCTTTTTAGTGTGGGTGTTTCATGCTTGGTGTATTTCGGTTTTGTCTATCCGTTCATCCCCCTTCCCCCTCTGCCCTCTGCCTCTCTCTCTGCACACCTGCTCATCATTGGGAATCAGCACACCTGCCTGCCATCGAGCCGTCACCACTCCACCACAAGAACCCTGTGCCGACAGCCAGTCCCACATCATTGCGCCATTCACAGCGTGCCACACTTCAGCTCACTAACCAGTCAAGTTTTCCTGCCTGTCTCGCCTGTTCTTAGTTTGTTTGCCTCCTTGCCTGTCACTAAGTTTTACACCTGGATTACCATCCTACCTAACCCCGCCAGCCAGCTCTCATTCCCATGATACTCTCTGCCAAGCCCCTGGATCCCTTCCTCCTCAGTTAAACCCAAACTCCAGCCACCATCTCACCATTCCTCTCCACCTTCATAACAAAACACTTGTTTTACCTTACGGACAGGACAACTTTTTGGCTCAGCCAGTGTTAAATTTGTAATATCAAAATACCTTGAAAAATTCAAGTGGATCTTTGTAGCAGCTGAGGATATACAGTAAAGCAACAGGGTTGTCGGTGTCTGGCTGCAGGGCTGCAGTAGAATATCTCACATGTTGTAGCAAAGCTTTCATTTCTATCCTGATTACTGTTTTACAATAAGACAGTATGCAGTCTGTTCTCAGAGACATGTAATTGTGTTATAATGTTGAGGCCTGTTTTTGTTTTCCTCTCTTTCTTCTGGCACAATTACAAAAACAAGAGGCCAAAATGTCTTGTTTGATTATATTTTTTAGATGTCAGAGAGCAGTTTGGGAGTGTTTTTTTGTGAGAACTAAAGGCTCTTATGCTTGTTACAAAGCAATGGGGAAAGTCAGTAAAACACAAGATGTTTTATGTCCACACATTTTTTAATGTTTTTTTTTCCTAGAAGAGCTGTTTTTTATTTTGTGTGTGTTGTGTGTGTGTGTGTGGAAATACAGGACACTGAATACAACCATAGACAGTACATTAGTCACTAAATCTCAGTGTTTCAGTGAAATACAGCTTCACTCACACTGTCCTCCATCTGCTCCTTTTCACCTTCAACTTATCTGTCTTAATGGAAAGTTTCCATGTATTAAACATTTACATTGTGTTGCTGTGATCAGAATCTTTTCCTCCATATTCAACATTTGCTGAGAATACACTTTTTGTAGTTAATGGCTGTAACGTCCATTACTTTATAAAATTATCCATTGCAATGTCTATCAAGGTCACATGGGCGCCACAGAAATAAGGATGGATTAACATACAGGATGTGTGAATTTTGCATAATAAACGTGAAATACAAAAAGGAAGTTAATGTATTGTACAATATGTAAATATGGCTCATAAATATTATAGTGCTGCAACTGCATGTTGTACTCATGATTTATTTGTACACACAGAGAAGTACTCGTGCTCACCTCTATCCCCAAGAGCTGTTGCATCATTGTCAGACCAACGCATGAGCCACCACACACACACACACACACACACACACACAGTAACCCCACACATAGGCTTACACATAGCTACACATACTGTACATAAAAGCTGTGAGAAGCCTCCCACACACACATATGCATACATAAAGACTTATAGCCCTGATTTGAAATTCAGAACATTCAATTTACACCTTAATGACTTGTCCTCAATTTTTCAGTTTTCAGGGGAAATTTTTAGTAGTATTTTGATAAATAATTAATTTTCTAATCAGCTCTTTCCAGCCAGCCCCTCAGTCATTAAAGGCTAAGTAACTCAATGGAAGTGTATTTTCCATCCTTCGTTGACAAGTTCCCTTGGCAGGTGGATAAATTTACTGCTAACTATAGCTATCAGAGCAGTGAATAAATCTAAGCTAACTATAGCTATTAAATGCCTCAGGGATCAGTTACACTCGGCTGCTGTATGCATGTGAGCACAATGTGCACACCTGACTCTTTACTTTCAATGCAAAGTTGATTCTTGAGGGTGAAATGTATGTTTGATTTTGCAGCCACATAAAAGAGCATCTACTGTGATGACAGATTATTGTGGTTTTGTGTACCTGATTGACTGTCTCATTCATTCTTCTAAGTACATGCACATGCATAATGCAATAAAAGTATGATTGTGTACAGAGTTAAGGGCAAGGCTTTATTTATGTTCTCTCATGGTATACAGCTATGTTTCCTTTTTGTTTCTGTTCAACTAAATTCCCCTGTACTCTACCCCACTGAAGGAGTGTGGTTGGATATTGATCAGAGTGATGACAAACTGTGTATGAGCGATGCCACAGTTTGTATTCTGGTAGTGTGATAATGTACTAAAAATAGTGAAGAAACAAGCTAGAATAATAAGTTATCTGTCAGGGCAGGTGAGTGTGAGGCAGCAGGGGAAGGACCCAAATGCAGATGAAGCAGGCCGACAGGCAGTTCAGTGATTTATTGCCAAAGTGAAGGTGTATATAGGCTCACAAGCAGGTACAGAAATGAAGGCAAGCAGGCAGGTGCAGGTACAAGTAGGTACAGGGTCAGAGTAGGGGTCAAGTTCGGTTTTGGTGTGCAAGGAAAAGCAGGGAAAGGAGGGAAGGTTCGAGGGATGGATGGATGAAGGAACTTGGGGAATAGTGAATGTGGATGGAGGGACAGAAAGACATGCTGTGACATTATCCATTTCCAAAAACAGTGCAGCAATGTTTCTATTGGCTGACCGAGCATATCTGCTCTGTTAAAACTGAACTCTCACCTGCAAATCTGCCGAAGCAGCCTGGATATCACAGTGAAACACAGGCTGGAATTTGTCTACCTTTAAGGCTTGAATAGAAGTGAATGGGAGACAGCAAATATGAGTATACTGGAATTGTAATGTGTCCATACATAACACACAGGGACACTACAGGATTTTAATATGGGTCTAAGCTCATAAACATGAACATCGCTGAAGACTTAACCTCATCCATCAAAGAGGTGCCACTATTAGACAAAGCAGCTGACACCTCAGAAAGATTGGAAAGTGGTTTCCATGATCCAAATAATAATCAGCTCTTTAGTCCTTATTGGTCCATGGTTTTTCTCACCACACTCCCGTCCACCTGGAAGTTGACAGAGACGCACATTTCCCGACAACCCCTGCCTATTAGCAGCGTGGACTCATTTAAAGGAACATTTAATTAAATTCATCCCATCCCTCTTCCAGCCGCTGCTTTATTTTCATCCCTCTGTCTTTCTCTCTGCGTCACTCTCTCTGTAATGGACAGCAGCGGATGGGAACAAAGAAAGGATGCACATCGCGCCTATCCACCAGGGAGGCCGGTGGTCAGAGTCACTAAAAGTCTGATGGTCCCCAACTGGGACGGAGCTGTCTGTTCCACTCAGCCATCCAGGCATGAGGACGCCAGACCTCGGACAGGGACGACCTTGAGAGACTGTGCCGCTGACCTCTAGTCAACATGACAGAGAGGGGGCAACAGAGAGACTGAGAAGAGGGTGAGAGAGAGGAAGTGAAGGGGAAGTAGGGAGATAGACGGAGGTGAGGATTGTTGAAAAAGGATTGTTTAAAAAAGAAGTAAGCAGGAAACCATGGAAAAGGGAGGAAGCTCAAAGGAGTGACAGTGCTAAAAAGAGTCAGGTAGAATGTTTCCAGAGTCTCTAAATAATATTTTCTTTTTTTCTCCACAAGCATCTCAAACCTAAACACCAAGATGTTTGTCTCTTTTCTCCAATGTCTGCCCTTGTATTTCTTCATTCTGGCCCCCAATTCTGTGCCTGTTCTCAGATTTTTAATAGTCACTAATGATCACTTCCATGGCATGTCAGGGCACATTTGATTTAGTGTAGAGCCTGTTTAATAAAACAGGATTGTCGCAAAGTGTATCACAGTCTAACAAATTCATATAAGTTAGATGAAAGGAAAGTTAATTATTGGGGCTATAAAACTACAATTCATTAAAACAAGACTAAGACTTTTCTTGGATAAATAAAGCTACGAAATAAAATGCAAAACAATAAATGTATTAAATAAATAACTGAACAGATGATTAAATATATCTTGCCCTGCTGAGAGACTTCATCCCCGCTGCTCTTGACTGACAACAATACTCAACGTCTCCCTTCTCTCTGTTACTGTAAATGTGTCTCTTGCTTGTCAATTTCTCGAGTGGCACTCGTCTGTCATCTTTCCGCTCTGCATCAGCTTGATGTCTGTCACTTGTCTGTGTGTGTGTGTGTGTGTGTGTGTGTGTGTGTCTGTGTCTGTGTGACTAGCCCCTGGGTGCCTGTCTGTGTGTCACAGTTGTGAGTGATATGTTTTATAGTTTGGGGGAACAGAGAGTTCAACATACAAAGCAGACAAGATGAGGAGACGTTCAAAGACTTTGTACCACTTAGATCACATACAGTACACACAGACAGACACACAAACACCCTCTAGAAGTGATTACAGGAAACAGACATTTAAACTTAATTTGATGTGTTATTTTGGATCCAAATGAAAGCAGCGCAGCACCTTTCACTTTTTTTTTTTAAATAGAGGATTTTAATCCAAAATTTTCTTTGATTTCTTTTTTTTTAATAACAAAATGATTATTCAAATTTCAGTCTTTTGTAAAAAGACAACAGATATTCAAAAATGTACAAAGGTTTTAGTCACAATGTGCCTGTGTTTCAGGTAGGAGACACTTCAGTGCAATGGATAAAAGTTAATTGTTTGCTTTGTAGATATATGAACAGTCATTTTCTTCTTTTCTTCACGAAGGACAAGTAACATGTTCCAGCTTAGCTTTCTTGATCTTCAAGCAGTATAATAATAAGCAGTATAATAAATGACCAACAATTGCATCTTCTCAGTGTCTTCCAGTTATTTGATTGTCTTCTATAGACAAATTGTCATGTCCTTGTTGAAAGTCAAACATATTCAAATCATATTCAAATGGAAACCAGAATATACACAACATGGGTGATCTACAAAGATTCTGGTTTCATGTGTTATTAATACTGTGATGTCCTTGAAAGGCTGCATGTTCGGAGCTCACATGAATATGAGACACGCTTCAACACTTCACATCTTTGGTTTTGTTTCCTTGACATCATCATTCACATCACAGCTAATAATTGCACCAGCTCCACCATCTTGTCTTCATCGTCTTCATCGTCACCGCAGTTAGCTCCTCCCCAGTTTTTTCACCAGGAAGTCACCACACTCCTCACAGTCGTGGTGTTTTCAGTCTGGTCTCACTCTCTGTTCTGCTGCCTTCCAGCTGTTTTGTCAGCTTGTCTGTCTCCGTCTCTGTATGATGTCAGTCTGACTCCATTCCCTTAGATGCAAGCCTTTTGTATGTGTGCATGTATGTACGCACACACACACACACACACACACACACGGGTATGTGATCTCATCAGTTACCACCTCCGGTTCTCCAAATCTGATTCCTTTCAGAGCTATTTATAGCTGTGGAGGCCCACTCCACACTGTGTGACACGTCATGACCTGTGCTCCTGCCTGCCTTTGTGGAAAAGGAGCACATGACACTTTAAAGCAATTTTATCAGGTGTGCGTTTGTGTGTGTGTCTGTGTTCTCTCTATAGCAGTTTTCCAGGAATCAAGGGTTTTAGTCAAGGTTCACTCATTCTGTGTTAACATCTTTATATGTGGTTACTGTTTTTCAGCCACACGAGTCACTGTGTGTGACTGGGAGACTCATCTGAGAAGTGAGATGGCTGAACTAAGGATCAGTCAAATTACTGAAAAAACACATTTTCTTTCAAACTTACCTCTAGTGGCGCATATTCCTCTGTACTCACGATGTGTGTATGCTCATCACACTTCCAACAAATGTTGAAGGCCTTATTTTTTATTGAAAGCTACTGTAAAACTGTGAAAACAATATGAAATAAAACACGCATCTAAGATCTGTGATTACAGTTTAGCACAAAGGCATTTAAAAACTAGTGAATGAGTGAGCGAGGGAGTGATTTTGGACCCTGCTTTGCTTTTATTTGCAGAGGTTTTTGAGATATTTGTCTCTGAAATTTCTGCCTTCACTTACACAACGGATGCAAATGTAATTTTGTTTGTTGTGCTCAGAGCGTTGAAAAATGCTTTAAAAATTCTACATGTCACAGAATCAAATAATCCACAGAGCCCGCTGTCAACAGATTTTATAGGAGTGACAGTATTTCTGCAGCAGAAAATAGCTCTAATGAAAACCATTTACAGCCAACTCTGTGGATTGTTCAGCGTAATGGAGAGGTTGTTTACGGAAAATCATGCTGCTGTGAGAAATGTTTCAATGTCATTTTCAAAGCTTTGATCACCACAAACAAAATTCCATTCGCCTGAAGAACATCTCTGCATAGATGCACAGGAAAATATGTTTGAAGTAGGTTGGATGGACCAACCCTTTAAACCTGGAGACAAATTGCATAAACTTTCACGGTTTTATGGGCTATAGAAGTGAAGGACAGAGAGGACAGCTGATGGGTCACATGATTGGACAAACAATGAGCTAATGAGAAAACCAGAAAACAATGGCTGATCGGGATTATGACAGATTGTATTCTGCAGCCAAGCATTGATTTATCCAGCCTAGAAATAGAAATCTGTGGTACAGTATATTTACTTCAAAGATGGGAGAGAGGCAGGAAAGTATTAGAACCAATTAGGACATGATGCAACTCTTGTGCATGTGTTTACTGTTTGTGTGTATGTTTGTTTGCCTGCTGCGGAATACTAATGGGCGTCATAGCCTGCTTGGCCATGATAATGAGGTTTGTCGTGTTTGTGTGTGTGTGTTTGTCTTTAAGTGTGTGCTACCATGTGTGTTATATGAATGCTGGATCAATACATTCACCGGCCACGGTATAATAGATGAAATGGGAATGCCTGTCTGTGTCGTGTTTTTACCAATACATGGAGCTGAGTGAAAATAGATGGGAAAGGTGTGTGTGTGCAGGGAATCGATGCTATGTGTTGCGGCCATGACGACAGCATCTCTCTCTCTCTCTCTGTCAGTCTATTTCTCTCTCGCTCGCTCTCTTTGGTGACAGTTGACAGGTTTAACACAATAGAGCGTTCGACTCCGCCTGGCTGTCAGAGACAATCACAGCTCTCTCTCCTTTCCTGTCTCCTCTCCTGTCCTCTCCTCTCCTCTCTCATTTTGTCCTCTAATAATTAAAAATTAATTAGTCATTTTAATAGCATCTCTAGTCTTTCTCTACCTCTCACAGTTACCTATGTTATATCTCGTTCCCTGGTGTAAACACTTGGTTGACTCATAAACAAATTGTCCCTTTGTGTCCTCATACTTTCCCGATTTTCATCTTGTTTGTGTGTGATTTTGTGCTTAAATGCATTTTTATGCTTGCTCATCAATCGTGTGCCATCCACCCTCTGTGACTTTGCAGGCTTTTGTGTGTGGCAGATTTGTCCTTTGGTAGAGGCTGGATCATTTTGTGCCTTCTGATTAGCTGCTGAATCAGCGTAGCAGCAGCTCCACGTGCTTGTTGTCCCTGTCCTGTTGTCCACTGAGACAAACCGACGGACCGGGCCCAGCAACAGCGTTCGTCCTCAACTAGACTGGCATGAGTCAGTCAAAATGATCAGTGATGAATTCAGCTGGCAGTGGGTTTCTGAGATGTTGCACATGCTGTTATGACTTTGTTTTGTATTCCACGTGCATGCATTTGAAGTCAGACGTTTTTTGGAACAAGTCAGTCATGTCAGATCAGTGCACAGCTCAAGGTCTTTTTACCTGTGAAGCATTGAACCTGTGACTCACTTATAACCTCCTCTTGCCAACCAGCACAGTACCCGGCTGCATGCCAGGCTATATGCTGCTCTCTTAAAGGATTTACTGCTGATGAGAAGGTGTTACAGACTTGGCACCAGCTCAAAACTGCTGCAAACTGTTATCAGAACATTTGAAAGTCACATTAAGAAAAAGCTTTGAATGACCACATATCAGACGATTGCCACTGTGTGAAGTGTGTGTGTGTGTGTGTGTGTCAGAGGAAGCCAGAGGCCGAGCATGAGTCTGTATGTGTTTGAAATATATGTAAATACTTTAATCTACACTGACCTCTAGTGGAGATTGATTGAAGTTGCACTTGTTTCTTCAACGTCTAGTGACTGGCGAGTGTGATAAAGGTGACTTTCTCAGTATATTTCCATTTTGATTCCTCTCTACAGTCTCACCTCCTGTATTTTTTTCTACAGCTCAAACTCACTCCTGCATTATTTTGTAATTCTCTTTCCTCTCTTACAGTCTGTTGGTCTGTCTTTCTTCCCTCACAAACCTTCTTTCCCATTCTCTTTCTTCTCTCCCTGTAGGTTTCTAGCAATCCAGCACCTGCTCGCTGGCACAGTGAAATTCAAAGTTCACTCACTCTGCATTCGATTCGGGGTATAAATAATACATTGTTTATTTCGAACCCTGCATATAAGACAGTTTTTTTTACTTTTGTCTGCGCTTGCAGACTTAAAAACTGCAAATTTCCTACATTCTTATCCGTGTATCTGGAAACAGCTGGGTTGCCATTGACTGTAGATGCACAGGTTGTTTGTATGCCGTGCCGGCCCACCCATGTCGCTGTTCCACATGTATTGTGTCTTGTCGTGGGGCAGAACAGCTATCTAATGCAACAACGCTCGTTTCTAAGACATACTGTCAGAGCACGTACTGTCCATAAATAAATAACATAAAGGGCCTCATTTAGACCGACTGAATAGTTGACTGATAGTAGCCTGCTTTTTTGTAAACCCTTACAATAGCAGCTAGATCATGAGGGAAAAACAACACATGCCTTATCAAAACAGGTGGTCCATGATGATGTGTGTTTGTTTGTGCGTATGGGTGTATGTGGAGGAAGTAAACAGATCTTTTACTTAAGTAAAAGTAGTAATACCACAGTGTAAATACTCTGTTACAGGTACCAGACCTGCATCCAAAGGTTTACTCAAATAAAAGTTCATAAGTGGCATCGAAAGGTACAAAATGTGAAATTATTCATTATTCTGTGTAGCCCATTTCAGAATAATGTATATTTCGATTAAATTATAGTTACTGACATTTTAATATGTACATTACTTTAATGTTGCAGCTGATATTTAGTATGAATGGCTGGGTAGCTTTTAATTTCACCAAGTTGACTCTTATCTTTATCCAATTTAATGCATCATTATTTATTTATTGATTATGTTTTTATTATTATATATTTTTTTGTATTACGATAATAAGCATTTTATGTATTATTGTACCTGCAGAATAACTAGTAACTAAGGTATCAAGAAAATGCAGTAGAGTATGAAGTAAAATATTTCCCTAATATAAAGTAGCAGAAAATGGAAGTACTCAAGTAAAGTACAAGTACTTCAAAATTGTATTCAAGTACAGGACACAAACTATGATGTGTGTGATTACGCCCACAGAAGGAGGGGAAACTGTGCCACTGATTATCTCTGATACAGCGTTCTCCTAACACACACACGCTGGGCGGTGATCGTGATCTCTCACCTGTGTTGGTCATGTTGTTTTTAAAGTCTGTGGTCGTCCTGAGCGGCTCTGAGGAGGGCACCGGAGGTTTCTATGCTCTCGTCCTCCTGTCAGTATTTCCACTGTCTTACTGGCTGTTTAAGAGGAGAGGTGAGTGGCACTTTCTCTAAGCAGGAAAGTTTCCTTTGACCCCATGCTCCATTTATTTCTTGACTTGTCAATCGACTAAATGTGTTGTGAAATGTTTTCATGCCATTTTAGAGCAAGGCAATAACATAACATTAATATGGATATATCAGAGAAGACAAGTGAGTGAGAAGAATAACGTGTATATTTAAGAGGAAAATAAGCTATAGGAAACAAAGCAAAGTGCATTAACAGAAATTGTTGGGGTTGAAATTATCTTCTTGTAATGTGTCCGATTGTGTGTGAACATGTGTAGAAAAGTGTGCCAACGGTATGTGGGCTACAGACAAAAATATAACTACACGCCAATGCTTTCAAATGTGAATGAATGCAGAATGAACCTTGCACTGTTCATCATTTAAATCATTATGTAGTGTCTTATTTGTTGCTGCAGTGTCTGATCTTTGCCCTCTGTGCCCACTAGATGTCCCAGTCTAGCTGACCCAGGATTTAAAATAAAAACACCACTTCAGTTTTCCAGTCAAATCGTCTCTTGTTGTATTATACCTGTATTGATCATCTGTGTGGATCAGCTCACAGTGTGACATGAAAGCTGAAGCTGACATGCTTGGCCAGACGTCTACATTGTTACTCATTTCAACCGTATTCTGTGTGTTCACTCGAGCCCTCATGAGACGCTACAGTGTCAGGTGAAATTACTAAGTGTGACGGCTGGAGAGTGAGCGTGATCTCAGTGCGCCTGTGATTTCATGTGTGTCTCGCATTTTGTGTGTGTATGTGTGTGTGTGTGTGAGAGACTTGCTCTCTCTTAAGCATGGTCAGTCAAGCCTTATTGAAGCAATGATCAATAGTCATGTTCTCCAATTAGCACATTCTGTAGATTAGTGAAAGTAACATGCAAGGATCGATGCAGCAGGACACAGACAGAGCAGCTCACCTGTCATGTAGTTTCAACCTTCATCACTGTGGAAAGTTTTATGTGCTGCAGGCTTGAAATCTGTCATAAATCCTTTCTTTGCTGCTTCAAGTCACGATCTGATAAAGCTCAAATGCCAGATCAAGGATTAATAACATTCCCTTGAGGCCTTACGTCTGACATGTATGTACAAACAGAACATGAGATGCAAGTCAATAAAGCCATTCACTTCAGTTTATCATAAAACCCATGAACCCATTGGCACAAATGTGAACAACAGTCTCCACAGTTTAGCGCCTATCAGTTGACTGGCTTCCCTTCAGTGCTCACGTCTCAAAGCATCTCTTACAGTATATTTAGCAGCAGAAGGAATTTGGAAAAATCAATAAGAGCCTGAGGGGAAAGATAGAGGAAGTCAAGTAATTTGTGTTTTGAGCTGAGTGACTCTGCTCATCTTATATTATAGGTCATAACAGACACCAAAGACTGTGCACAAGTTTGTGTGTAGGAAGATTTGTTGCTTTTGAAAGACTTCATTAGTCTGATATGTCTCAGCAGGACACAGAGTCAGGAGAGCAACCTCAGGCACTGTATATTTAAAGGGACTGTGTGAAAATTATTTGGTTGGGGAAAAGGACTAAACCTTATATTTTACTTTTTGAGCAAAGCAAAGTTCTCAAAATAATCTAACCTTGTACTGGTACTGAACTTGCATATTATAATTATATTTCAATGTAATTCTGCTTTCTGTTATGATGCAGAAGAGAGTTACTGTAGATTGATTAAACAAAAGGATTTGCATCTTGATAGAGATAACATTCAATAATTAATATGATTTTTGCGTATTGTGCAAAATGTCCCTGTATGAACTATGGCACATACCAAAGTCACACTTTTGATTTATCTCTTTTCTGTGTGATAAAATATAAATCTAGGGTAAAGGGAGAAAAAAATGTAAGACCCTCCAACTAGATGAAAGAAAAGCACAATATCCTCCACTTTTTCTTGCTGAAACGTTATTTTCAGAACTGGAATCTAAAACTGATAAATTGTTGTTCCTCTTTTTTCTTTTCTTTTTTTTTTTTCTTTCTCTTCCTTCAAGCTGTAAAAGAGCACATATAATTTTCAGCTAAGATGCACATGTGCTATTTGAATACTCTCTGAAGATTGAAATGCACTATTGTCTGGAAGGCATTTCTGATCATTAGCTGTACCCACACAGAGAATTTGTCAGAAAGCTATTATCTTTTAATTGTTGCAGGAGAGCTCTGGTGGCAAACAGACCTGTTTCACCGAGACCTTAATTGAACTTTCAGATCCAGACAATTGTCCTTTGTCGTGAAATTAAAGTCAGAGTTAGACTTTCCAGCCTCGACCCTGAAAGAAGTTTAAGTATGTGCTTCTTGTTTGTGTAAATCTGATGAAGAATAGAGGAGAAAGTAGGGGAGGAGAACAGCGGAGGAGTAGAGGACACATCTGCAGGTCCAATTTTCTATCGTGACAGCCGGAATGAGGTGAAAAATCCTCCAGGAGGGCAGAGATGCTGGAGGGTAATAAAGAATAGATGCCTCTTCCCTCTGTGCTTTGCAGATCGCTACGCAGAGGGATCTGACCTTAGTCACTCAGGCTCTTCAGTTTGTCCTTCCTTTGTTCCTTCATGTTCTCTTTCTGTCTTCTCTTACTTCTTCCTCTGCCACCATGTATCATGCAACAACCTACCGTGGCTTCTTCTTTCCTTCCTCCTCTCCGTCTCTCCCCTCAAATGACAACCCTTCAATAAATAAGTGGGCAGAGAAATCATTTTTTAACCAACAAGTCAGGCTCAGATTTCTCTTTCTCTCCAACCTCTGTCTCTGTCGTGAGCGCGTGTGGTTCAATATTTCTCTGTTTACATTTGACATTTCTGCAACTGGAGCTCGGCTTCGATACAGCCAGTATGCATTACTGCCATGGAGTGAGGAGAAATGGGTCTGCCGGTGGCGTTTGCCTTGTTTGTTTGCCTTCGCACCATATATGAGCAGAGTGACGTCGCATAAGATTTGGTTTCCCGTCACCTTGCCTGACTTGTGTGTCTGCGCCAATGTGTGTGAGTAGACATTCGGGCGACCCACACGCTCCTCTGTGATGCTGCTTATGTGACAGACGTCTCCGTAATGAGGCACGCTGCTGTACAGCCCGGTTTGAAAATGCAGGGGCAGGAATGTCAACAAAGAGAAACCACAGCAGAAGTGGATGCAGCACATTTGTCAAACCCCTGCTGTCTCCAAAGAAAGAGGCAGAAAGGGACACATGGTGGGGGAATAAGGCGAAGAGGGAACATCACACCTTTTTCCATTCCTGTTATTTTTGTAGCACAAGGCGAAGTGATACCCTCACTGGGAGTCGAGCTGGGAGGGTCAGAGCATCAGCTGGTGGCTAAGAGTAGCAGCCTGCACCGATTCATGTCGATGCTTTAAGTATCCCAACCTCACCTGATGACTGACAGACGATATTAAGGATGTTTGACACAGGAAATGGCCAAATCACTCAGAGCCTCCTTGGATGTGAAGGTGAATGTTTTTCTGCCGGTATTAGAATTTATTAGTTGTGTAAGAAGGTGAGAAGCGTATAAAAGCTGGTGTGAGCTGAAAGCCTCGGGCTCACTGATTCAGTCAGGAGGAAATATTTATGCAAGGATTAAAGCAACTAATTAAAAAGTATACTTATTTATCTATATAAGTATATGTAATATATAAGTTTCTGTAAGAGATGAGCTTTGTCATCTTCTTGTACTTTGCATTCTTTTAAAACTGGAAATGCTACTTTGCGTTAGGGACTGTGCAAAAATTAATTTCTCAATAGAAGTTAGTTTGAATTTTTTTTCCCATTTTATTTCAGCCTTCAGCCGCCATATAAGATTTATTAGATAGAAATATATGAAATAGCAACATGAAAAAGAGGGTTTTAATGTGTGCCATGGTTCATATACTGTAGGTGCATTTTTTGTAGAAGATAACGATACAGACTCTGTATTAGGCTGTATTTCCTTCATCAAAATGAAACGTTGCTAAATGTGGACTTTCACCATTCGTTTTCATCAACATTATAACAGAAAGCACAGTGAAGTAAATGTAACGTATAAAGTAAACCAATAATATGATGCAAGATTGGCATCATACATGTTCTATAATAGTATTTCACTTTTCGATATTAGGAGGAGGAGGCTGCAGTTCTTTAAAGAAAATATCAATATCACTTAAATTTTCATGCAGTCCTTTACTTAAGCACATATTTAATCAAGAACTGATCTCAACTACGTGTGAAAAGACATTAGCTTTAATCTGTTTTCACTTATAAGGCCATTGCTGTGTGCAAAATCATTCACTATTGACTATTCACGACTCACTATTTAGGGGTTTCTAATGTATCAGATGGGAATGTCAATCATTTCCCACATCTTTAGACTCATCCAGCAGTCGTCTAAAATTACCTTTTTGTATCTCCACAATGTGTAATGGTGGTTATCTTTGGTTAGTAACCAAACATTGTGCACTACTTTTAAACTGCCTCATGTCCGCTATGTGAGATAATGCAAAAATTCTCACTAGACATAAAGAAAACACTGCAGACAAACATGATATATGGTGAACAATGAACAATTTTCAACACAGCCCAAAAGTTTTCTATGACTACCCTCTTTCCACAGCATCAGTAAATTCAGTATGAGGGATCGATTGATGCTGAGTTACTGTGGTGAGCGTCAGGATGCCGTGATGGTGACCAAATACAACTAACTGTTACACACAATTGTTCTCAAATGAGCTTCTTTTGTACTTTGCTTTCAATATGACTGATATTCATTATGATAGTCAAGTAACAGTACTACTTGAGTTGGACACTTTCCTGCTTTTGCAGACAGTCTGTCAGGCACAATAACACCAGCATCACTATCTAAAATTATTGCACTTAGCTCCTATTTCTCTTCTCATCTTTGATGGTCGTCTCCCAAATATTGCATTTTCCGTACCGAAGCCGGAATCCTTTGCACACTGAGCTCTGACAGCAACTCATTTAAAAAGTTAATGAGACATTGCATCGACCGGCAGACATACAGACTGCGAAACAGATGCAGCGATCTCCATACAGTGAAAACACACTTTTGAAAAGTTGAATATATTTTCTTTCCATTTGCTACATCTGGCTTTAAACGCTGTCTTCTAGTTCCCAAGAAAACCATTAGGCAAATCAATGGAGGTAATGTCACACACCCCCATAAACAATCTCTGTCTCACTATGTGTGTGTGTTTGTGTGTGTGTCTGGCCCTCTCTCTCTCTCTCTCTCTCTCTCTCTCTCTCTCTCTCTCATTTTCTATGCCATCTCCCACTCATCCTCTCCCCCTCTCTTTATCTGCCGCCACTCCCTCACTCACTCCCTCTTTCCCCCTCACAACACTCGCTTCCTGACAACCACTGCCAAAGGACTAGCAGGCGCAGCACATCCCAAGTTTCCATCACTCGACGGGGGCCTGGAAGAAGAAAGAGAGAGGAGAGAAAAGGGAGAATCCTTAAAGTTAAGCTCAGGTGTTGTGACAGTCTGGAGCTCTGTGTTGCAGCCTGTAGCTCCAGCAGTATGGCCTCCTCCAGGGGATAAGAGGGGTTGAATGATTTTTCTAAAGTTAGAATATTAGATTGGATCGAAGTGGATAAAAGTGAGGAAGTGGGTGGAAGACGAGCCATCTGGGCTAAAGTTGGACAAAGTGCTCAGGTTGGGTGCAGTTGCACAGGTCTCGTGTTGGTGGCCGGACTCGGCCCGGCTCGGCCCGACCTGGCTCGGTGGAGCAACACTGGGCGATGACAGACAGCGGTCTCCCAACATGTTGAGTCTGGATGGCTTGGAGATGATTGCTGTGCTGGTGGTCATGGGTCTCTTCATCAAAGTCCTGGAGCAGTTTGGGATGTTCGAGCCTGTCGGAGGGGAAGGTAATGGATTTTCTCTGAGATTTGTTGGTTTTAAAACGGGACACTTGTGGTATAGTAAAAAAACGAGTTCACAGATTTTAAAGGTGGTGCGCGTACGAGTGTGTGCATGAGCTGGGACTTTCATCTGCAATGCTCATTCCCTCTGGTCCTGAATGGGCTGCAGTCCTGTCTGAGGGTTTGGATTACCGGTGCAACAGTGGGCCATGCAACACTCTCTCTCTCTCTCTTTCCCTCCCCCTCCCTCCCTCTCTCTCTCTCTCTCTCACACACACACATACACACACACCCACACACACATACACAGAGTAACTTTAGCTGTGTGTGAGGCCTCCCTCTGCCCCTGGGGTGTGTGCTTTTACCCTTTAATCGATAACACTATGGACAGAGTGGGTCTGAGTGCTGTGTAGAGGCACTTGTCTCACTGAGGGAATGTCAGCCTTACTCTCAGTACACTTGTTAGCCTATAGCCTTTGTATGGAGCTGCATCAAGAGAGACAATGTGGCTCATTTTCTTTGTCGCAAATCATAGGTCAAGTCAAAGTGTTTTACTTAATGCGTTTTGTCGCATTAGTACTATGTAAAAAAGATGGAGCGTTATAGAAGCCCTCATTCATTTGTGGTAAATCAGTGGTCGACCATACTCTCAATTAGAGGGTCAATCACAGATGTTTAATTATGGTTTAACAAAATTAAACATTTATTGATTGACACTCTTGCAACATATCAAACAATGCTGGCCTGTGAATGAAGGATTGATTGAAAAGGTCCTTGTCCTGCTCTGGCTCACCCCCAGGATCTGTCAACACGTACTAAGGCCTTGTTTGGCCCTTCTCATCTGGATGACCCATGTTTTGTCCCCCCCCCCTCCTCCAAGTCCAATCGACTTCATTGTTCACACTTGCTTATCTCTTCTCTTTCACTGACAACATGAAAGATGGGATTCTTATCTTCACTGTGCTTTTTTTTCTCTTCTCATTTCCCAGAGTGTCCTGTAGACTTTGGGCATCGGGAGACAGCGGCTCTCAGACAGATGGGGTCCTAAGTTTTTCTTTTCATGCTGAGAATCTGCTCTTCTACTCTCATTTTGAGACACATTAACAGGGTAGAGATGCAGTTTAGTTAAAATCACTGCATTGATTAGGAATTTGCTCAGCTAGATTCTCTGGATGCTATTCTCTGTAAGAGACAATCTCCATCCCTGATGCACCCGCTGGACTGCACCCAGTAGTCAAGGTGTGCCAACAGCGCCGTCATCCAAGTTCCCCTTGGAAACCTATAGTCTATGATACAGTGCTCTGCATACACATGCGTGCACACACAAACAAACAAACACACACACACTGGAGGCTCCGTTTGTAGTCTCATTATACTCTAAGCATCATTCTTCAGCATATTTCGACCATTCTTTATGGAAAATGGCAGACATAATAAGTGTGTGTGTGCCAGCTCCCTTGTGAGTACTTAAGCTAATGAATTTTCTCTTTAATGGAGGAACTTAGTCCAGATGGCAGAACTACTGTATTACTCAGACTATCTGCAGAATCATGTGCCCACTGGAGACCTAGAAACCATTGCACGCTCCATGTAAGGGCTTGTGATATACACTCGATATACACACGCCTCCTTGAGTATGTGTGCTATGTTCACATGGAAAGCAACGTATACAGCCTGTGTGTTTACAATATAACAGTGACGCCATTATGTGATTCGTCAGCTGATCTATTCTAGCTGTGTGTTCCTGGGCAAAATTGACATCTTCCTTCATACTCATTTATAATCTGCCCCCTTCTATATTAATCCCTCGCTTCACTCCTCTATTAGAGATTCTTTCAATCTGCTTGACCTTTCTACTATAATAGTGGAGTCTGCTGGCTGCTTGTGTGGCAGAGTGTCTTTCATTCGCTTCTCACTCAGGATATCGATCTGCTGACGTGAGTTGACTTGACAGCAGTTAGTAGTTAGTCACTGGTGGTGTGTGCTCTAACAGGCGTGACAAAAATAACAAAAAAAAAGTTTGCGATGATAGTTGTGTGTTTTCCCACCAACAGAAGCTTTGGAGGAGAAAATAAAAAACAGATAAGATATTAATTATGGCTGAAATGCCCTCCCTTCCCCCTCTTCCCAGACTCATCTTGCCAGACTCACACTGAGTCATTTTCTGGTGAGACAGAGCGAGACAAGTAAAACAAAGACACTGCGAGACTCCCATTACTTTAATGAGCTGTGTTGCTGACCTTCCGCTGATTAAACACACACACACGTTTCATGCTATTCTTTTCCATTCTCCTTAGAAAGTGAAAGAGGGAGAAAAAAGAGAAATGGCTGCACGTGTGTGAAGAGGATGCATAAAGTGTGTGTGAGGTGCACTCTGGTCTGGAAGTTTGCAGGATTCTGAGAGATTTAAAGCTAATGGCTAATGGCTGGAGCGTGTTCTTTAGAAGTTTATGAGGTGGAAATTGAAGATGTTCTGGCCTGAGCTGGATGGCAGCGAGCCTGATAAAAGAGTGTCAAACAACACAGCGGTTTCCTGCACATTCCTCTTCTTCTAAAAACATTCCCTGGGTAGAATTTGTTGACTTCAACTAAGTCACAAGAAATCGTTCCCCATGTGTTTTCCAGTGATAGATACATCAGGTTATTTTCTTTACTTCTTGCTGTCTCTCTGTGGATACATTTGACTAATTGGAAACTACCTAGAGGTTTAAGGTTTATTGTGTGTGCTGCAGTGAGTACTCCAGTCAGTCACTAGCATGAAAGTTATGGCGTCTTGCCATATGCACTGTGGTTTGATTTAAGTATAAATTGAACTGGCACTCGACTTGATGAGGTCCTGGGTGTCAGGGATATGTTCCAGTGCTGTTTCATCACTTCTGAAAGGCTTTTGATACTTTTATGTCTCTCCTTCCCTTCAAATCAACTCATACCTGATTTAGCAGCGAGATGTGAGCCATATGTCAAACCAGCCCTCAGAATCTAATCCTTCACTTTTCACAGGAAAAAATGTGTTTGATTCACATCAGTTGCCTGGAAATTTGATGCAAGTCTCTGTTTCTTGTCATTGAAGGGGCGCACTGTTGAGAAACAATGTGCAGATTATTTGTTTTAGAGTCCTGTGGAGGACCCGAGGAGAAATCCAGGGATCTGGACTCCAGGATATTGCAAGAGGGCTTCAATTTATACAGAATATTAAGGACATAGATTATGAAATTATGCTGTTTTAGCTTTTTATAGGTCAGCTGCCTCAAACTTTAAAATCCCTGCCTACAGCTTTTTTTAATTGTACAGATTTAAAAAAAAAAAAAAAAAATTAAATATATTAATTAAAATAATTAATGTGGACTCACCTCTTTTGTAGAACTGTTTGAACATATAGACATTGCACGCATTACTCCACCTACATGTAAAGCATAAACTGCTGTGCATTTGCCAAATACTAGAAATAATAATAATAGAAATTATTTGTGGAGGAGAGATTAGATTAATTTGCTCACAACCTCTAACATTTTTAGCCATGCGAGCAGGGAGGGTTGAGGCCAGCAGCGAGACAAAGAAAAGACAATGACAGCTACTGTATGTGTGCTATGGCTTCAGCTTTACCAGGGATCCATCATCCCTTCTTCCTCTGTGCCTGGTATGTGGCATGAAATTGTCAAATCAATAAATGGGTCCAAGCAAACTTAAAAGACCCCTGACAACAACTCATCCATCACTTGCTCGCAAGGATTTTATTCATTTGAAAAGTCAACATAACAGACATGATCGAGTGATGATAAAGTGTGAGAGGAAGCACTGGAGGCTGGTTGTCTAGTGGCTGAAATGGTAGCAAAGGCTCAGAGCTGAGAACTGTGCTTTTCAAGTCTTTTCAAGTACAGGGAGCGACTGAGGGCTGTGGACCGGGAGCTCCCTGCCAGGACAGGGTGATTGTGTGCATCGTCCCAGGCTCAGGTTTCCCACTGATAGTAGGTCGCATTATTTACCCCCTCCATAATCCCCCCCCCCCCCTCTCTCATAACAACCACTTGTGTGTGTATGTTGGCCATCAGAGGGATGGAGGGTGTTCGTTATTAAATACATTTTATACTAGGGTGACTTAAGATTGGCATATTTTTGAAAGGTGCTGTGAAAAAAGTTGAGAAATGCTGCCAAAGATGATGAATCTAATGATCTTGTGACTTCCCTGTAGTGCCACCAGCAGGTCACATTTTCTCAAAATCTACTGAATGGATTGGCACAAAACTTTGGTCCCCAGAGGATGAATCCTCTGACTTTTGCCAAAGCGCCATCATGAGGTTGGCATTTTTGTTTTTTATTGAACTGACTAAACAACTATTGGGTTGATTAGCATGAAAATAAGCTCTCCTCAGGATGAATTGTAATAATTTTGGTGATCCCTTGAACATTTCCTCTGTCTTCCTTCAAAAGTCTGCCTAACGTGGAGAAACTGTAGATTAATTGAAAAATCTCTTGGAATTTACTCACAAGCAAAAAGCTGAAATATACAAAAATTATGCCCCTCATTGACAATTAGTTGGTGAATGCTGTGCTGTTAATAATATGAAATGTAAACTGAGAGCAGCTCAGTATGATGATGGATTAGCAGCAGAAGATGATAAGACTAGAAATATGTTGAACAGAAAATATAAAGTGTATATAATTTTCCACCTGTAGTATGATGAATGGTCTGATCTGTGAGTGTGTGTGTGTGTGTGTCTTTGGTAAACACTATAGTTGTAGTTCCATCATGTTGCTGTATAATACAAAATACAATAAGCCTCATCATTTTTCTTGCTTAAAAGCTTATTTTGCTACGATCAGCACAGCGTGTGTGTGTGTGTGTGTGTGTGCATGCATGTGTGTGTGAGGGAATGAGACAGTATGAGGGAGGGGGATAAGTGCAGGTAAATTGCTTAGCGGTCAGCAGAGGGCCCATTTGTGTCCAAGCACACACAAACAACCTCATTGTTATTGTCCTTCAATGGATTGGCACACTAATGGGGAGTGCACTGTGTGTGTGTGTGTGTCTTTGTGTATGTGTGTGTTTTTACAGCCCATTTCAAGTAAGCTACATTGCTTCACACACTCTCCAAGAATCTGAGGACATTATAGCTGTCAAATCTGATGATATCCTATAGCGATGCCTCGACCTCAAAACAAATAAAAAATGTCACCTGAATCTTACGATTCTCATGAATTGTTTAAGGTTTTCAATTAACATTTGAGGAGTCATGTTTCTCCTCTGTTGGTGAAAGTTGAAACAAGGGCAGGTACATACATACCGTAGCTTCTGTCAGCAGTTTGGACAACAGGTAGCCTGGTTGTGGCAAACTTTATAAAGAGTATTAAAACTGCAGTGAGTGTGGAGGAGACTGTCCTTGTCGTCCTTGTCTGAGGCTCTTTCTCCCTCTGCCCCTCTGATGGCCAGCCAGCGAGAAGATGAGAGCCTGGGACACAGGAGGATCAGACAGGGGATATTTAATACACAACTCTGTCTATCCTCTGCCATCCCTCTCTCCCCGCTTCCCTCTCTTCCTCTATTTGTCTCTCTCCCCACTCTTCTGTCACTGTCTGTCTTCTTTTTTCCTCTGGCTCTCCTTCCCTCGATTTGATTATAGCAGTCGTGTGTGTGCGTGTGTGTGTGTGAGTGAGCTGTATTTGTATGGCAGGTGCTCTGTGGATAAAAGAACAGAAATTGTTGACGTTCCGCTGCTCTTCCTCTGACACACGTCTGCAGAAGGATGATAACATTGAGAATAAACTAATGAATTCACACTCACTGTCCTTGAAAATATCCCTTGCTGACTTATTAGAGTTTGGAAGATTTGCATTAACACAGCTTAGCCTTGTGTCTGAAGACCTCTTCCCATATGCTGTTTAACCCATTACTCTTCTGGCAGTTTTTAATGTCACATTTGATTTTCTGTGTAAGAGGCTCCATCAATTTGCACAAGACCAATTAATACTAGAGAAAATATTCTGATATAGCTTCATCAAAGCAGCCGCATTCCCAAGCAAAGCACACAATGAGTTAAAATAGTCTCAGGTATGATGGTTTTGTAGCCATTTATAAGGAACCCAAAAGGATCATGTGCACTTAAAAAGCCCCAGTATATAAAGTCTATCAACATTTTTTTTAATTAGCAATTTATGAAGCAAATAGGGATCAGCAGCAATGCATATGAATATTGCTCTTTACCAGTGGTGAAATGTAATTAAGTACATTTAGGTTTACTTGAATATTTCTCCTACTTTATACTTCTTCTCTGCAAATCAGAGGGAAATATTGTACTTTTTACTCCATTACATTAATGTGATAGCAATGATTGTAGATTCAGATTAGTAATACAGTCTGAGCAGTGTCAGAATCTGAGCTTGTCTGACAGAGAAACGTTTGCCATTTCTTTACATACAGGTTTGTGCATCAGCCTGAATCAAAGTGTAAAGTAAGAGACTGTTAATGACCACTTTTAATGGAGCTTTGACAGAAATAAACCTGAATATTTCTGTCAGCAACAAGCATTGCCTACTGTCATTGAACAATTAGTGAATGGTTCCAGTGTGCTTATAGAATGCAACCTTTACTTTACTTACAACTATGTTACAATTGCTTGTTGTGTAGCCTCTTCTCTATCTTTTCCTCTATTGCTTTATATACATGTTTTTGCAGTTATGAGTTTGGGGATGAGTTTGTCGTTTATTAATTGCTTTGCCATCTTTTGGGAGAGTTTCCTGTCGAGGGGTGGTGGTGCCAGTGGGGGTCAGGTGCCCTACATGCTAGAAAATGAGTTGGTCTCTACGTCTCTTAATGGTTAAATAGTTGATATTTCCCTGTGTATTTGTAGCAGTTACATTAAATATGAATCTCGTAATAAAACATATTTAATCATTCCCAGGGTTTGGAACTGACTTTCTGCAGCCTGCCCTCTGACAGCTTGAGTCCATCACCGCATCACATCCATCACATAAAATCACATAAAAATAAGGATGTTCCAAGGTTTTTAAACACCAGTGGTCAAAGTATGCCAAATGTGTGCATATTGAAATGGCACTGTACATCCAAAGAGACAAGTAGGCACAAGCAAACCATTGTGGTTTTTGTTGTGTATCCTGTATGTTTAAGTTTAAAAGGTTTTCTAAATCACTTCTAAAATGCATCAACTAATAACGACACATCAAAGTTTCCATTCAGCCTCTCAAGAAGGTGAATTAAAATGTGAGAAAAGTACAGTCTAATGCCTGACTTTCTGCTGCCGATTAACACAAGGTCTCTCACTCTCAATCTATTTATTCTTCTCTTTTTGTCCGACTCTCTCTCGTCCACACACACACACACACATACAGTATTAACAAGGGCACACAGACCTCGCAGCAGGATTCACCAGGATAAAACATTTATGTTGGGCAGACAGTGGCTATTATTCACCCTGTTTTACAGCAACAAAGGAAGGCTACAGGCTGCTGCCATTCTGCCATTGATTTAACTGCCAATTTGATCTTCATTCATGGCTGGATCCCAATAAATGTTCAGGTTAACTTTCCTGTCCGCTGCTGCTGCTGGTTGAGTTTAACTCTATGTTCAATGTCTCACTGTGTTTTGTTCCAATATAGTAATGTGTTTGTTTGGCTGGAAAATGGTGGTAGATTGCTCTGTAATACAATTGCTATGACACTAATTTCCCCTTAAGATTTGTTGTAGTGGTCCCTCTTTCTGAAAATAAACCTTCAGAGAGCTGAGATTCAAACCCTGTTAGCTGCTGGAAAGTTGTCTCTCTATCTAAGTCTCTCTATCCCTCTCTGTAGTATCGACCCATTCAGGATGTTTACCTGATTTGGCTCCTGGCAGGAAACAGCAGAGCACAGCGTTTATGACTTTATGGAAATAAGTTTAGAGGATTTTTGTTGTGCGATGCAAACCCAATTTAGATTGACTGCTTCACGCCACTCAAAAACACAGGATGCACTGCAAAAAGCGTAAATGCAGTTAAGTGACAGAAAAGAGGGTTCAAAGTCTAACAGCTTTAATGCTGTTTTGTCTGTTATAGTTTGATCTGAATCATCATCATAACGAGATTGTCTCTATCCCTGTCAGTGTTAATGTGTGTATTGCGTGTGAATATTTGTTAATGCCTTGTGATCTTTCATTACCCTCCCACAGTTTGTCTGGTCTCTGGAGCTGAATTTAAATGAAGGACAATAACAAAGAGAAAGAGAGAATAGCTAGAGGTGAAGAGCACTTTTGAATGCAGGCTTGCTAACCAAATGTCTTACGTTGTACTGCCCTCTTCAGGTGTAAAAGTTAATTACTGCAATATGAGTTTGGGAAGGTCAGAGGTTTTTCAGCCTTGTGATTCAACCTTGCTGTTTGTTGGGAAAACACATACACAAAAAACCTTTATAACCTCTTGTAGGCTGTCTGTTAGAAATGTATCTATTCAAATTGCTGAGAAAAAGAATAAAAGCTAATTTTTGATCATTTTTAATAGAAAAAAACAAATAGTGCTCTCGTTTGGGTTTTATTTATTTTTTACTGAATGAAAACTGGAAGGTGAAGATCAGGAGGCTTGACTTGCTGTAACAAAAATGTTCGAGGACAATTTACATTTGGTTTTAAATTGTCAATTATGGTTGTAAATGATTGATCAAGTAGCAATTCACACATTCACGCCTCCTTCAAATAGTCAGGTTTACCAACTTTTTCTCCAACAACTGTCACATGAAAGTGTTTCCAAACAAGAAAAAATGGCCACACAGGACGACAGCAGTATATTCCTGAAAGTCTAAATTTAACTATTGATCTAAGTTTCTGTATAGGTGCTGCTCATGTTCTCGTTTCCTTGAAAGAAAAACCCTTGTGATCCCTCTGTCTCAACTGATTCTGTGCACTTTCTAAAGAAAACTCTTCATTAGCAGCTCTGTGTAGTTTATGCTGAAAGGATTCGGCCTCAGTAGAATGAATCTGTTTTCGTCCCACATCACAGTATTAAAAATATCCTCAAAAGCTAATGATCTATGCAAATGGATCTCTGCTTTCACTTATCTAATTGGAAACACACTAGCCAATTTTGAGCACCATTTGTCAATGACCTCCTCTGTGTCTCCTTCCCTGCACGCGTTCACACATACACACACACATACGCACACTACCCCCTCCCTTTGTCTTTTAGACATTTTAATCAGTTTTGAGAGGAATAATTGCTCAGGTAGACGTCTAAATATGGAGGTATTTCAATTACTCTGTGTGTCTGGCTTCAGGCAAAATATGCCTCACAGAGACTAATCAACTAAGACTGATTAACGTAACATTTTATTACAGTCTGAGTGTGTGTGAGTGCGTGTGTGTAAGGGTGTCAACATCTACCATAGATTACCATTCAGGCTTTTGAATGTCCATTATATTACGATCAGGGCTGCAACTAATGATGATTTTTATTATCGATTGTTCTACAGATTATTTTCACGATTAATTGATTAATCATTTAGTCAATAAAACATCAAAACATGGTGAAAAATGCTCATCACAATTTGAGCCCAAAGTTTTGTCTTCAAATTTCTTCTTTTGTTCATCCAACATCCCAAAACCTTCATTTACTATCAAAATGACAAAGAAAATTCTTGACATTTAAGACATTTTTGTTTTAAAAATTTATCAATTAATTGCCTAATTGCTGCATCTTTAATTAAGATTGGAATATCTCTATTACAGATGGCATTTCCTCATGTGCACTGGCCCTGAATAGTTCAGGCTATAATAAGCTCCTGTGGTTCATCAGTGATTTCTTCTTCTGAAGAAACCTCACTGCCTTTTCAAGACCTTTTGGTGTGATGAGTAGAGGTCAAGGGGTAAGAAGCAACATCTGAGGAACATTTCTGGAAGCTGTTAATTATATCACAAATACTCTTCACTTACAAGCCAATGGAGCTCACTTTAGCTCTGTTGGACACAGACTGCACAGAGCTCATATCTATCATTGACGTGACAGGTGTCATTTTAAGAGATTGATGTGTGAGCGTGTTTTTAGTTCTGGATGTGTTTTTGTTGTTTTCATAACTTTTATATCCAGAGAAGCTTCCCAGTGTCACATATTTACTGGTTTTGGTGGTTGATTTTCAGCCTTGCTAACAACATGACTCTAGTGATGGATGGATTGGCATGAAATGTTGTATAGATATTCATACTCCCCCAAATGTATCATAATGACTTTGATGAACCCCTGACTTCTCCTCTAGCGCCACCATGAGGTTAATCTGTGTGGTTTTGAGTGAAATGTCTCCACAATTACTAGATGGATTGCAATGAAATTTCCCATTGCCTTCTGGATGAACTGTACCAGTTTGGTAATGCTTTCACTTTTCCTTCGCTAGGTCAGAATTGCAATTATATGAATTAATAAATGACATTAGCATTTCACTCCATGCATTGGTGTGCATAAGTCCAGTCTCACAGAGCAGCTGGCATGGCTGTAGACTCATTTTTATTTCAAAAGCAAGAATATATTTTGAAGCAGCCCCTAAAAAATGCCAACATACAGTCATTGAAGTTGAAAAAAAAAGCATAAATGTAATTTAGACGTCTAAAAAACTCAACCAAATTGAGTTCACTGCAGTTTTACAGTAACAAAGACATCTTTTGACCTGCAAGTCACCAAATCAATGCATAGAGGGAAGTAAGCTCAAATTTATGTTACCATTATTAGAAGCGAGAAGTGGCGAGTTCAAAGGTTGGCGCCTCGTAATATTCCTGGAATCACAGAGCTGTCAGAATTTTTTTGTTCGTTTGCAATATATTGATCTTACACTTCTGTCTCGGTATATGACAGATATCCTAATGCTTTTTGTAAGAGATAATGACAGATAGGCACGACCAGCCTTAATCTCTCACGCTTTCATCCTCGATTCAACTCTCCTGCAGTCTATGTTAGAGAATTTACTGCCCTGAATATGTCACTGTATTCAGGAATTTATGTAGCCTGTTTAATTTATCGTGCCCATAAATGCATATAAAATATATGCTCATGAAATGCTTTATGCACATTAGAAATCTCTGTAGATGATCAGCTGCGAAGTAATTCATTTAATGACCATTTTTCTCAATTATGTTCTCTTCAGTCATCTCAATTTGCATGATTGTAAAGACCCATTTCTGATAATGTCTAATCCTTCAGTGCCGTTAAAAACCCTTGTCGGTCCCCCTCATTGTATTTAGAGAGCTCGACTGCCAGCGTTGACTCCCTCACAGTAAGTGACAATGATTGACGGTTGCACACTTTGAGCGTCCACGGGTCCAGTTTCTGACTTTGAGCATGAACTTTGTGGCCACAAACTCATTGCTTGTTGTCATTTTGTTTGGCCAAGAGTGTGAGTCTGCCTCTGATTAAGTGTTCAGTCTCACAAGGCCGCTCTGAGATGTGTGCTCCCCGAGGCTTGGCACCTATACTGTAGCTCTAGGTCTCATTTTGACTCTGAGAATCATTAATCACAGGAGAGACAGATCAAGCCCTCTGAAAACCTTCCTGTCTCCCCTCGGCTTCCTTTTCCATCTCCTGCTCTCTTTCTGTCTGGCAGTGAGCCGACCTGCTCGCAGGCACAGACGGACAGACAAATGCACGTAAATAAACAAAAGACAAAATGATGCTTTTAAAATGCTATGGACTAAATATTCTGCTGTCTCGCCCCTCAGTTTCCTGTAGAGCATTCATTCTAGTTTTTGATAACAGGCTGTTATTGAACACTGAGTGGAGGATTAAAGTGATGGAGGACTTTGAAGCCAAGGGATGTCACTTTCCACTTTTGTTGAAGTCTAGCCATTTCTTATTTAGGGATACACTGATCCAACTTTTTCTCTCCCAATATCAATTTCAGACAGCGTCCTCCCAAAAAGAGAAAAAGCATCAGTCACTTCAGCAAATGCCCCAAAACAACATATATTTATGTTTGGGTGACAGCACCTCCAGCAGGCTTCATGTCTTTGGCTCCTGTTCATTCTGAGACGAGGAGGAAGTTATTTGACATCGTTAGAGAGACAAAAAAGTCCACAGAGGGAGGAGGTCAGGGTGGTTGGATGGTTTGATAAAACGTCCAACTGTGACTCACGTGACCCATTTCCTACCAAAAATCAAAGTTGGTTTCTTTTAACCATGACCATGAGCCCACCCTAAACCAAATCATGCTAAACCCACAGTATGCATTTTCCCTGACCCTGGCCAAGTCAGTTTTGTGCCTAAACCTAACCAAACCTCAATCATACTGGTGTCAGAAAATGGTTTAAGTCATTCTGCTGGTCGGGCCGTCCAATTAGAAAACAATTAATGCTTGTGTCATTCTGGAGGGGAGTTACAAACAATGCATTTGGTATTTAATTTGGAGGACTTGTTGCTAATGAGTACTGATCTGATACCTTCCTATTTAATACCGATGTATACCTCACTGCAAGGGACTCATTAGACTCATTCCTGTGTAAGGTACTGTAAGGTCTGGGGTGGCTGTGGTCTGTAGCCCACTGTGACCTAATGACTGAAACTGAATGAACTATAATGGCAAGAAACTGTATTTAACATGGGTCATTCACATCTGAGTGATACCTGATTACTTAGCAGTAATAAGGTCAGGGTTCAGTACTAATGCAGCATATATCACGTCCTATTCAGAAGGATTAGTTTCTTCATGAAATCCCACCCCATACATCCTGTTGTACTTACTGTAATGCCCTATTTGTTCCCTGGTGCACTGTGAAAGTTTAAAAGACCTAAATCAGTCATACACATGACCCCCTCGGGTTTGTTAAATCCACATGGGAAGCCTAAAAAAGTCCACATGCAAACTAAAATCCATCACGATTCCATTCTTCTAAATCACATCTTTTAGTTTTTCAGTTCCAGTTCTTCAGAGATTGTCTGCCTGTGGTTGGATGTCAGTGTGCCAGATGTGACATCAACTTATCCCATCCCAACCGAAATCCTCCCCACTGCGCTGTGTTGCATATGCAATACATGTTATAGCCAGATTTCACCTCCAGGCTGTGTGTTTGTGTGTGCACGTGTGTTTTACACTCAGGGGGGAATGACACATCTGTGAGTTTGTCCACTGTAGCCGCTGGGTCAGACGCTTCGCCTCCCTCCTCCCTTCTGTTAATCGTTCTCTGCGTCTTCTTCTCCTAATTTTGTCCTTCGTTTTCCCCCTGCTGCCTCTTTTTGTTTTTATCATTTGTTTTTGGATTCGGTCCTTGCTTATACCCCTGGTTGCAGTTTATTTCCTCCCTTAACCAGTCCATCAGACCCTCCTTTCCCTGCCTCTCCTCCCATCTCATCTCCCAATTCTTTCTTCTCATCTGTCTTCTGTATGTCCCTACCTCTCTGTTCCCCCTCTTAACCTACAAGTAGGACTCCCCCATCCTTTCCCCTCCTTCCATTTCCCCCTCTCCCTCCTCTTTCCTCCCTTCACTCAGTCCCATCACTGACCCAATTAAACATGGGGAGGGACACAGCAGGAGGAGAGTGACGGAGGTAAGGTGAGAAAGAGAGGGAGAGGGAGGAGAGGCAGAGAGTACAGAGAGAGTTTGAGAGTCGGTAGCTGGAAAAGCAGAGAGAGTCCGAACACACATGAATTGTCCGAACTTCACCTGGAACTTAAACCACCTTTGACAGCCTCGGAGGCGGCGGGGGTGGAGCAGCAAGTCGACAGTCCTGCTGCCACGCGCATACCGGTCTCGATGAAGAAACGAGGAGAATAACAATCTACCTTCAGTGGAGAAAGCGGGCGGGGAGCTGTGCAGAGTTGGGATGGCCAAATTCTGGCATATAGAGGGAGACTGAGAGGAGAGGCTGAAGAGACGAAGACGGCGCATTCCTGGTTGGAGCTGAGTGGGGGGAACGTGGTTGCCCCGGGGCAAGAGGAAGATTTTTGTTAAGAGAAACGGAGAGAGAGAGGAAGGGTAAAGGATGCATCTGTTCTTCCAAGACAAGTGGGAGGTGGAGGGGCTGCAGACTGTGGGCATCCTCCTGGTGGTCTGCAGCTCCCTCAAACTGATGCACTTTCTGGGGCTTATCGACCTTTCCACGGCAGGTAAGACAAATGGTAAGAGAGCAGGAGAGAGGCGCCGAGTGAGAAGTCGAAATGATGAATATGGTGAGAGGACATTAGTAGGAAAACACTCAGCTGGGAAAGGGGGGGTCTACGTGTGTGTGTGTGTGTGTGTGTGTGTGTGTTTCTGAAGTGTTTATTGGGGTTTAACATAACAAAGTAGTTTGGCCTAATTTCCTCACTAACTGGCTGTCATATTTGTCACACCTATTTATGGCCCTTTGTAGTGTAGTTTAGTGTAGTGTGTGTGTGTGTGTGTGTGTGTGCTTTTGTGTGTATATTTTTTTCTGAAATACTAAAATACCCACACCTTTATAATTCACATAAAATATATGCTGCATTTATGTCACAAAAGAGATTCCAAACTTCTGAACAAATACATATGAATGACATCTTAATGTCGCCCATACTGAGAAAATGACATCTCTGAAATGCATCATTCAATGCAGTACTTCTTATTACATCTGTGCTTTCTTTAGTATTTTTCACTGCGGTGAGAATGTGCTTTTTAAAATAGTTTTCTTGTTTTTGCTTAAAGGGGTATTCCACTGATTTTATACACAAAGATCAGTTTCCTCTTCAGGAAGAGCTGTACTGTCCTGTATGTGTCTCTGGAGGGAGCTTTCCAAAGCCTGAAAAGGTAACCCTGGTGATGTCATCAGGGTTACCTAAGCTTGGACTTGCAGAGTAGAGAGGAAAAGGAGAGAGAGCATGCAGCAAACCACCATGTTTTAGTTACATGAAATATGTCTTTACAACAAGCCAACACAAAGCCTGCACAACAAAGTAGAAGTTGGAAGTTGCATCCCTAACAAAAAGATGCACTGTTTTTGGAGCTTGAACCATATTGAACATCAGGATATCTCAACCCCTATTTTGAGCTTTTTTTTTTTGCCTCTCCCCTCCTTTATGAAAGTGCAATACTGGAGTGAAGTTAGGAGTGGGAAGAGATGAACGACATTAGAAAAAGGTTACAGGCTTCATTTGAAACCACAGGCGCATGAAGAAGCAACTGAACCAGCAGGAGGCCTGGAACTGCTAATTTTATGCTAATATTTGTGAAATGTTTGTGATCATGGCTGAAAGGTTCAGTGTTCACAGCCATACTGTACCACTGTAATGTGTTTACTGCCTTTGCTTCGGCTGAGGGATTACATGGTTTCTTTGTGCCTTGAGAAAATCCTCAGATCTCTTGGGCTTATGAAACATGAAGCTCCTTCAAAACTTACTGTATGTGGCCAAAACTGTGTTGCCATCGAGCTAAAAATAGAGCTGTTTTTCAGATGTCCTAAAGAGTTGTGATGGTCTGTCAGTGTACCCTGGGGGAAACTATTGAACACTAATTGCACAATCACTGCAGGGTGCACTGGGTCATGATGCTGCGCTGAAGAAGACGGAAATGTGCGTTTCTTTTCCCCCCCCGTCGGATGAGGAATAGACAGTCTTTACTTTTCCGCCTACTCAGGACAAAATGAAAGAATTTCTGGTCTCATTGTCAGTGCCACTCAAAAAACAATTTTAACTTCAAAGGCTTGAGAACAAATTGATCACATGTTACTTCAATAGCGTAGTGAGCGCAGTAACCTACTTGTTTTCAGCAAAGGACAACAAAGGAGTTTTCAACACAGCATTCTGATAATATTAGATACAACTTCCATTTTGAGTCGTGCATCTTTCTAAATTCTGTGCATGCTTTAAAACTTACAGCTCAGTTTCTAAGATAGATAGATAGATGTTTTGGGGGCATGTTTTATCAAATATAGGGGACATGCTTGTGTGCATGTGCACATTAAAATCAGGTTAATCCCTCTGAGATCAAATATCTCTATTCCAAGACAGACTTGGCCGAGACAGCCAGAGCACATTTACTCAAAGACATCACAACAAGCAAGAGATTTCATCACCAGCAAAGAACAAAAAACACAGAGAAAGAAAGCGAGGGGATGGAGAGAGGGCTGCGAGGCAGGGAGAGAGGAGAAGGTGTCTCAGGCCTGAAACAAGCTTAATCGAAGCATCGACAAGCTCCAGTAGATGCAGCTTTCATGGTCCTCACAAGCTCAGTGTTGCAGAGCAGAGGAAGTAGAAATTGTGAGTTTTATTATTATTTATTTTTTTTTTAACCTTTTTCCGTCCAGACCTTCAGAATAATCAGTAGAAATTAAATTTAGTCTGTTCACACCCAGAGACTGAAAGCTGCATCTGTAACGCAATAACAGTCAGGGTTGTGAAGGTTACTTTAAAAATGCATTTCACAACAGTTAACAATAGATGCATCGTCTCAACTTTGATCTTTAATGTTAGGGAGTGAGACTTTCCAAACTTTACTTGTACCCATTAGATACACCTGAAGCAGTGGTTGCAAGTAAAGCAGTTGCGTTCATTTAAGTATCGTATGGAGCTACAGTTTTGAGGTTTGACTATACTAGTACTTAGTTTGTTCATACTCCTCCACTGTGTCTTGCAAATTAAAATATTGCAAATTTTACTCCACTACATTTATCTGACAACTGCAGTTACACTAAATATTTACATACAAAACATATGATTACATGATAAAATATGATGCATTGTTATGCTGTAAATTAAACTAACAATAGTATATAATGACAAGACAGTTTCACCTCGAGGTCAGTTTATGAGTAGATTAGCCTTTAATCACATCACTTGAGCAGATGGAGTTAGCCAGCTGTCATGAAGTTATTTTCTTCAAGGACTTCTCGTCCATGTTGACTGTCTTGACATTGGAAACAGCAATTGGACAAAACAATCTCACTATCATGTTACAATTAGCTTTTAGTTTAGTTGCATTGCTCAGAAATGCATTGTGATTGTTTTGCCGTTGGACATATTTTTGGTATGTAAAGGTAAAGATCATTGATAGTGAACGAGGACAGGAAATGCATTTCAGGTGTGCACAGGTGGCACTACCCACTACACAATTAGCCTCCTGTGTCTTACTTCAGCAGTGCTCTGATTCACTTTTGTACCTTTGACTGTTGGTCAGAGTGTTTGATATTAATTTCTGTGTTGTGGTCAGACATTGGGTCCACATGGAAAAAGATAATGCACTTATACACACACACGGACCCTGGGGCAGAGGGCTGGGCCTGTTCTAGGCAGCTGGATGAATTAATCTGATATCCATTGGACAATGTGCTCTGCCTGTTCTGGCTCCAAATGACGCCAGAGCCACAGGTCAGGGGGGGCCAGAGTCCCCGAGGCTCCACGGAGCCGAGAGACAATGCGGTGACACACAGAGGCTCGAGAGTCGGTGGAGGTGCTGTGGTTCTATTGGTTTTCACCCCATCATGGCCTTCATCCCTCAGACGGCCGGGGTCCTGCTAAAAGGGGTGCGGGGATTGTTACCATGGAAACTAAGAGGCAAGAGTAAGTACGGGGGTTCATGGTGGCGTGTGCGTTTTACTTCCTCTATCCTCTGATTGTCATGATCATTCTGTGAAACATGTCAAAATAGGCATCGTGACGTGTGTTTACTTTGGGATGAAGTGGCACTACGGTGGTAGAAGTGATGGACTCTGGTGGAGGCGGTTTTCACAGTATAGTCGTCTGGCAAATTATATTCTATGAAGTGAAATTAAGTCCCTGTTTAAGCCGATTGTGAATTAAGACTGTTGATGTTTGACTTGTGTTTTAAATTGAGACTCTCTGCTGGATTTTCATGCAGTTTGCTGAATGTGGCATTGTGATGTGAGAGCCAGTCTGATTAGGGAAACTGTGTGTTTCCAGGGGTCACGCTGTGTTGCTGCTTTGTGGCAATATCTCCTGTTTGAAGTGGTACTCGTGGTCTCCCATCGCTCAGCCAGGTTAGCAGGCACTTAGCAATTAGATTGAAATGGCATGTCTGTTGTTGCATCTGTCCGTTGCATGGAGTGTGTTTTATTGGTTTTACAGGCATGTGTGCATGTGACAACAGAATTAAATCTGCAGACTTGCGTGTGTGCGTGTCTAACCTCTGTGCTATGGTTGGCGATTGCAGGTAATCCTTCCAACAGCCAAAGCAAAAAAACCATAAAGCAGCGATTCCTCAAGCTGCTGCCGTGCTGCAAGCCCTCGGCTGCCCCCTCAATCAGTCAAAGCAAGTGCTCCTTCACTCTCTATACACTACTTTGTTCCATGTGTCTAGGCTCTTTAGTGAATTGAGAAGATTCATTCAGACACTTGTGTGGATGCAGTCATGTACACACAGCCACTGAAACAATCTGTGCACATAAACCTAAATAAACTCAAACACCCTTATTGCTGCAAATAGGTTAGACTTGTTTTCGCATTTTGTGATTTGCGTGTTTTCATGGGCAATGGAAGATGTGTGTGTGTGTACTTTAAAAGAGAAACCAGGCTGATAGAAATTAAAGCGAAGTCAAAGGTAATCGGTTATAGAGGTCTGAGAACTTGTAATATATGACGTATGCCATGAGTTGACAGTTATTTGTGGAGGAACAGATGGAGTGAGAATGGGATGAGGGACATCTGTCTAGCTCCTTTTACAAAGTCTCTTCTTCGTCTCTTCTCCTCAGTATAGAGCTCTCCTCAGTTTCTTTACTGTACTTGAGTTTGGGTTTCCAGACAAGATAGTCTGTCATTTTATAGATGTTGTACTGACAATGCTTTGCTTTGTGATAGTCCTGAAGCTTATGCTGGATCAAATATGATTGCTTGACATAGCAACCTCATAATTATGTGCGGAAAATTACCATCACTCATTCTTTGATTCAGTTGAATAGAAAAATAATGATTAACGAGTGTGTAAATGAAGTATTTTATTTTGCTCTTGTACTGTATGATCAGATATCAGTGTGATGACATCATTATTGTATGTTGGCGAGGTCATGGGGCTGCCCTCGAGGTTGGGTGTAAATGCAAACTAACACTGCTCTCTCCCTCACACAGACAGCGTGGAAGATGACTTTGAACTATCCACTGTGTGTCATCGTCCTGAAAGCATGGACAAGCTGCAGGAGCAGACAAAGTTCACCAAGAAGGAGCTGCAAGTCCTCTACAGGGGCTTCAAAAATGTAGGTCTGGCTGCAGAAGAGAGTGAGAAGCCGGGGGGGCGGGGGGCGGCGGCAATTCAACAAATAAACCTTAAAAAAAAATCTGCTACATCATTATGAGAGTAAAGAGCAGTATCAGTCTGCAGAGAGCTGAAGTTACTGCATAGTCCTGTTTATATTCTGTGCTAGATGAGCACTAATTAGTTTTCTCTCAACTCACATTTGTATCCCAGGAGTGTCCAAGTGGTGTGGTGAACGAGGAGAACTTTAAGACCATTTACTCCCAGTTCTTTCCGCAGGGAGGTGAGTTGTCACCTCTAAACCTGATGAGCTCCAACTGTGTCCATAATGCTTTCATTCACACCTTCATTCTGCCTTCATTGAAATAATGAATCTGAGGTAAAAGTGTAAATAACCTCGTGTATTTGATTCTGTAGAGGTACACATGGAGCTTTTTCATCATCGCAAAGAAATGAACTTAATTAACTCATTATAAATCTGCTCTGCTGAACTATAGTCCATGCACTGCAAAGAGGCAAGGTAATTTCTCATTTCATGATATTTAGGTTGATGAAATGTTAACCACTCGCCTCCAGTTGTATTTGAAATTATTCTTATATCTTGGCTATATTTAGCTCGCTGCTAATCATGGCTGTTCAAAGACTCTACTTCATGTTTCGAGGGCACACGGGTTACTTCAAGTGTCTACCTTTGCAGACTCGAGTATGTACGCACATTTCCTGTTTGAAGCCTTCGACACTAACAAGAACGGCTCAGTTAGTTTCGAGGTAAGCTCTATTCTTATATCAGCTTCCTTTTTAGAGATAAAAAGCAAATATGTGCTCCAGTGAAATTTGCCACCACGGCTGTATCCACACAAATATGTGTTCCCTCTAAATAGCTGCCCACAGAGATTAGTGCTGTGATAAACTGTGATCGTGATGTGACTTCATTTTAAGTAATACCAAAACAACACAGTGAACTGTTCCCCTTCTGTCTCAGGACTTTGTATTTGGCCTGTCTATCATCCTGAGAGGCACCATTAACGACAGGTTAAACTGGGCGTTCAACCTTTATGACTTAAACAAGGACGGCTGCATCACCAAAGAGGTAACACATGCACACACACACACACACACGCACATGCACACACATGTTACTTTGTTCTTGGGTTGCTCTGAATTACTTGCTGCAATACTTAGCAGCTGGGCTGTAGCTACGAATGAGGACTATGAGATCATGTCCATTGGGGAATGTGGAGGTTTTGGCAACCTGTTGCTACAGTATGTTTACATTTCAATTTTGGTGGAAATCAGGTATGGAAATTGTCTGATCACTGAATACATCAACTTTTATTTTGACATTTAGAGCTTGACTGCTCCAGTATGTGGGTACAGCAAGCATACTGCCTCACTATCTATTATCCAAAACATATTGTATATAGCACCCTAGGACCACCATACTTCTGGAATCCTGATTATAGCCAAGCATCAAAGGGATTTTTTTTATGTTAATCACAGATTTCTTCATCGTCAATAATATTTTCTCTTTTTTGTCCTTCACTTTCCAGGAGATGTTAGACATCATGAAGTCCATCTATGACATGATGGGGAAGTACACATACCCCACTATGCAGGACGATGCTCCAAGAGAACATGTGGAGAGCTTCTTCCAGGTCAAACTCAACAGGGTTTACTTTCCCCTCATTTCATTTTTGTTTTAGAGATATTGTACAGAATTCTTGAGCATACAGTAGTTTTTCAGTGAATAAATTTTTTTTTTTTTTTTTTCAGAAAATGGATCGGAATAAAGACGGCGTGGTCACCATCGAGGAATTCATTGAATCATGCAAAAAGGTAGGACAGAAAGGTGGATTTTCAAGTCCTGGCATTTTTGGAAATACATTTTTGGCCTATATAAGATATATATATAATCTCTACTAAAACCACAACTTGACCTTTTGCATTTCTGTTTTTTAATGGATAAAACCAACAAGATATAACGTGTTAATTAGTCAGGTTTCAAGGTGCTCCTTATCTAACCTCTTGTCTTCATCTAGGATGAGAACATCATGCAGTCCATGCAGCTGTTTGACAACGTCATCTAAGGATCTGGACCAGAGAGGACGCTGGCCCCAGGGAGAGGAGTGTGTGTGTAAGAGGAATCGGGATTGAAAAGCGAGAAAGAGTTTGTGAATGTGTTTGTGTGTGTGCGTGGCCGTCTTCTGACTTGCAAGCTTGTGCTTGTGTGTCTATTGAGAGCTGTGAGTCCTGAGGGCACCGAGAAGCCCTCTCCTTTGTCCTGGACCCTCAGTGACATTTCTCCAAGCAACAATGGAGTTGTCCCAACTCCCTTCTTCATCATGCAGAACCTTAGTTTTACCTAGAGACACAGAGAAAGAAGGCAAGCAGCAGGCTCACAGGCACTGGTGCACTCAAGACCCCCCACTTGTTTTATTTGAACTTTTATTTATTACTATTACTGATGGACGAACTTTGTCCGCCTCTGATGGCTGAACTCAGAGGGAGGAAGTTGCCCCCAAAACATTGTTCCAAGATCACTTTTTCCCCTTATCCCTGTGATGGCTGAGATTTGGATTTGTGAATCTGATCCTGCCTCTGTGCATGTGGGTAACACCTCCCTGGAGCCACGAGACTGCTCACGCCCCGGCCGTAAAAATAGAAAAGAGTCTACCGCCATCTAGTGGACCAGAAAGAGAGAGAAGGACACGTCCTGAGGAAACAACTGACAAATTGGAGATCCAAGCGATCCCCTTTTATGGAGATTCAAACATGTTGTTTTCCACGAGGAACTGATTTCAATATCGCATGATGATGTCACTAATATCCAATTATGTATTTACAGAGATACTCCAAAGTTTGCTTGTCTGTCTGCTGTTCCTAGTCATTCACAGGTGCCTCACCCTTTGTGTATGTGTGTGTGCATGTGTAACAGAAAGAGATGTCATCCATCTTACCTATGTAAGACTCTAATGGGACAACACCCACCTCCATTCATGGGATTCTGGTAGAATAATTCCTGGCCTTCCAAACTATTGCAGTCCTAGCTGTAGGTGTCTATTGACTGTTGTACATTTTCTAGCATTCCCAGTGGTGTGATATTAGGCAGTACAACATTGGGATTGCACTGTAGTTGATGAGCTCTTACCAACCCAGCTTCTCTCAACACAGGACTGGCATACCACAGTTGTACTAGTCAATACACATCCAAGGGGAATTTATTAGATTGCAGATCGTATTTGTGAACTTCTTGTAATCGGAAATGTCATGTGGTTGTAGCAGGTTCTACCACTTCAAAAAAAAAAAAAAAATCTCAAAAACCCTTGTTGCATTAAATTAGGCTCACTCAATTTCCAAGAGGCATAGTATGTGTGTGTGTACTGTTAGTGAGAGAAACATTTTGTTTTATGCCCACCCATCATTCTGTATTCTCCCTCTCTCTGCTACACCAAAGAGGAGATATAAATTAAAGAGGTCTATAAAGCCACTCTAAGTTCAGACATAAAGCCCACCTGTGGGTGAAGAGAGAGGGAGATGCTGTGTATTACATATGGCAAGGGGCAATCGGAGATAAGAGGATGTAATTTGGTGCATTGGCAATGTGGTTTACCTGCACACTGTCCAAACCAAAGTGTAACTTCAGGTTGTAAACCCACATTAGGCTCTGGTGAATTACTTATTTTTAAGGGAATTGACAACCACTTGTTAATTTGCTTCTTTTCAAACTTGAACTACTCTTAAATCTAAGATGGTGTAAGAAGAAGAGGCACTCAGGCCATAATTAAATAGGCTGTAGTGTCTTCTAAATGCAGAGAGACTAACATGAATAGCAATAATGTTCTCAACCACGCATCAGCACCTTTCCACTCATTCACCGTCTCACCCCTCTCAGAGCACAGTATAAGGGTGAACTAAGGCCCTGATGAAAATATGCACTTCCCACCCTGCAATTTGTTATTTTCTGTTCTGCATTTTTTATTTTCTGGGGAAAGTGGTTTGGCTCTGATTGTTCCTTGCCAAGTCTTTAACTTCCATTCCTGACCACAAGTAAAACCTGTCTATACCCGCATGTACTGTGTCTAGAAAAATGAAAACCTACTAACCCGTTGTACTGACTGTCTAGTTAGCTAGCCTCAACTGGTTGCATTACATATTCAAAATGTGTATATTTTGTACAGAGACAATAAAAATCACAGTTACTATGCAAAATAGACTGGAGTTTGAATTTTAAAGACTGTACATATTTGCCTTTATTTAAGACAAGATACAGAAAAGATACAGAACAAAGGAACAATTGAGATTCCACATAATTTTTACCTCCTCATCATCACAAGGTCAGCTTGAAATGTTTCATAACTTATATATACATAATTATACATACTATAATCCCTACAGCAACATCTGATTCAACTTACTGGCAGTGCATGACAAGGCAACAGGAGAGCAATCACAAAATAAGCACATTTTCATTGAAAACATCCTGTTAAAACTGCACATGAATAAAAACAGTAATTTAGTCTACTTAAGACATTCCTGCAGAATCCTGGCAGCAAACCAAATATGTACCCTTCACTGGAAATCCTGTTGCTGTGTCATTAAAGCTGAATAGAAATGAAAAATTTACTTGTATTTGCATGTCTTTGATTAATTCCTTGCAAAACAAAACACCTCACACGTAGCTGTTGCCACAAACAGTCAATTCCTCATTGACAGCCCTGATGTACTCTTGTAGTTGTTAACAACACTCAAATAACACCCCTACTTCAATAGCGGTGTGATCAAATAATTCAGTGTCACCACATGAGGATTACTGTGCTGCAACACAGGACAGATGCTTCGGCATTTGCATAAAATTCCAGTGACAGATGAAAAACGCCTCAATTTTTGCACTTTTTGTCTCTGAATGCCTTCTTCTCATTGACACTGCTGACTCTTACAGGCTTGAGGTGTGGCTGGTAGGGATTCAAGTTGTCCATTAAGGAGCAGGTATTTACTTAGGCATCTTGCGGAGCTCTGCCAGAACCCATATGGCCAGTGAGAGAAGAGCCACAGAGCCAGACTGGTGAGTTGCTGCCAGGGAAGTGGGGACATATAGTAATAGGGTGCTGATACCAAGGACAACCTAAAGAACACAAACAAAAGATTTTAGTAACACTGAGGAGTAATAGACTAAACTCACATGTTTCTGGGTTGACTGACAGTCTACCTGTCCGTAGGCCATTGCTGCAAGGAGGCTGATGGCAATCTTAGCCCTCCTGGGCAGCAACATCCTCCTTGAGAACAGATAGAGGCCTGTAATTGCGGTCAATGAAGAGATCGCCTAGGAAAAGAGAAAAAAAAAAATCTGAAGACCATCAACAAGCAATCAATCAAATAATATTTCATTTAAATTAAAATGTTGAAATGTTTCCCACAAGGTTATTTATGTTTAGATATAACAAAATACCAAAATTCGGTGGTCAAACTGCACAGTCGTGGGATTTTCAAAAAAGTTCTTGAGGGTAGGAGAGAATGCCAGCAGATCATCGGGGATCCATCGTTCTCCCATCTTAGGGAAGGAGTTATACACCAGGCCAGCATCCAAACCAGCGACAAACGCACCTGTGTAAAGGCATATACAAATACATTTGCATTTATAGTAAATAGGTTAAATTCTAAGCCATCTTATCTCAACAGGTTGCAACATTAGGTTTCACCAAATACTTACCTCAATTCTGCAGCTCTTCTACTCTCCCCCTTGACTCTCTGAATATGCTCTAGAGTAAATTGTGCTATACTAGTTTAGCTCCAAATTGCATCCCCAAAGAGGCTTGCCAGATAGTCTATATAAAATAAAGTAATGAATCTTCATGTTAAACAGGCAAATCTGATATGACTGTCACAATTTTGAGTTAGGTACAGCCCAGCCTATCACTATACAGATTTCCTTAGAGAAATGCATTCACATATTTATGTTTGTGGCATTTCATTCACACAGGACAATACCTGAGAGAGCAGTAAGGAAGACGAGTCCACCAGTTCCCTTAGCAAACCTCCTCAGCTGCATGAGACGTTTGGTTTCCGCCAGCTGTGAAAGAGGTGCCGTCATGAATAACAAAACACAAAAGCCTGCAACTGGCAAACTGTGTGACATTTGCCCACACCAGGCCAAGGTTAAAGCTGTATTACTTTAGATGTAGACAGAAACTATAATGAGTATTTGGTCTGTAGGTAAGAGACCCTGTACCTTGTGTGCAGGCAGCAGCAGAGTAAGCCCTGTCCAGAGACTGGCACAGTAGAGCAACAAGGCAGAACCAAGGTGAGCACACAGACGATACTGGCTGACCCGTGGGATGTCGTGAGACTCAGGCTTCTCCTCCAGACCACTTTTTACCATGTACCACCCCAGAAGGCCCTGAGAAAATACACACGATACAGTTATCCATGTGGTTTGGACATTAATTTGACTAGCCAAATCATGACAAATTAAACAGTGCACTCAAAGTTGCTCTCGAAAAAACAAATACTAATGGTGAGGTAAGGATTAACTTCCTAGGGTCCTCTCCCTTCACCACAGCTATATAGAGTTTTACCTGAAAGAAGACAAATCCACAAAGCCCCAGCACTTTTCCCTTCATGGAACGATTGAAGTATCCTTTCCTCCAGAAGTACATGGTGGGGAGGACGTATGCAAGTCCAACCAGCCTGCCCCACATACGATGACCCCACTCCATGTAGAAGATAAACTTAAACTCTGACAAAGTCATGTCATGGTTCATTCTGGGAAAACAAAATGACAACAGATAGTTCACCTTTAAATAAATACATCATAATTAAGTTTAATTAATAACACTAAAGTATATTCAATTAAGTAATTGTGAAAGCTTTGTTTGTCATCAAATGAAAATATAGACTCTTGATAAGGCAAACAGAAAAGTTGGGGCCTTACATTTTGAATTCAGGAAACTGCTGGTACTTGGAAAACTCAGCCTCCCACTCTGCTTGTGACTGAGGTGGCTTCATCTCTCTCACCAGATGCCAATCCACCATTGAAAGTCCAGATTCTGTTAGTCTGATTGAAACAAATATACATGTACACCAAGTACCTATGAGCACCACTTCAATACAAGTAGATCAATAGATAGATAGACAGACTTTATTGCCCCAAACCTTCTTTGGGTTGAGCAGCCACAGGTGAAACACAACACATATCACATTAATAATAAATATTAAAAACAATAAAAGTGGGAATATAAGATACACATATAGAAGTCACTTTTACCTTGTGACACCACCCAAGACAACTGCCCCAACCACCAGCCCGCTGCAGCCGAGCAACCAGCGACCTAGTATGCGGTTTGTGGCTGCATTGGGGACAGTAGCTGCTGCCGGGGCGGAGGATGCTCCAGCCTCCGCTGTGATGGTGCCCTGACCTCTCTTCACAAGCCATTGTCGTAGCTGTGGACTCCGCTGAAGTGGTAAATAAAGGAGAAGAGGGGACTTAAAATGATGCAGGACAACTTAACTTCACATCACATTTACCTCACTAACAACAATGTGTTTTTAATGAAACTAGAGAAATTTTAATTCTACAGCATACAATGATATTTGAAACAAAAACTGTGCCTTCAACTTTGTGACAACAGTTTGGTGAGGTAGCTTTTCTGATTCATGACACATTGTAATGTCCCTGCACATAAAGCCAGGTCCATAAAGTAATGCAGCATATATAATCCATAATATTAGAAGGAGATATCAGTCACATATGGGTGTAATATTAGGGTGTCCCCCTAATACTTATGTCCCACATGGGATGAAGAGGAATAAGTAAGTAAGTAACTAGGGTGTCCACATAGTTTTGTTACACATGATTAACCTCTATGCTTCCTTTCTCCTGTAAACTCACTTCTGTTTCTTTGTCATGATGACCAATAAGACATTCAGGACTTCTGGCTGACTGATTGGCTGGTTTAATGTCAGTGGTTACTGGAAAAATGTAGTTATTGTAAATTGTAATTTGAGTCTTTGCAGACACATTTAAGACATTTATTATATCGGTTCTTTGATAAATTCGGTTTATTTTCCAGCTCTTACGTTAAATCGACAGTAAAGTCAACATCTGGATGATGGGAGGTCAGTGAGGTAATTCACTGTTACTGATACATGCGGACGTGACTGAAACCAGGTAGATAACGTTTCCTGCCCTACCTTCATTAAACAAACGTTAAAAACAACACAACAAAGGGGGGTTTAACTAATGAGTTAACTTTTTGAAAACGTCACAATTAAGGCTAGATTGTGTGCAGTGCAGTGTCTGACCTTTTTCATGCTCATCTGGCTAGCTAGCTAAAGTTAGCGTTAGCAGCTAGCTATATATTACTCACACTGCTGTGTTGAAATCCCTTTCCAGCGTTTCTACAACCGCAGAAAATCGTCGTCCGTACAGAAGACAGTAACATCTTTGTGTCCTGATGTGTTGTGATCCTTCAGTGGTTGAAAAGACTTAGCTTAAGTAAAAGCTGCAGCCGGCTCTTACACAACCATGTTTCCTAACTGACAATTCAACTTTGACCCCTGACGTCACAATAAATGGACGAACAAATTAAGATTTATTTTCATTGTTAGGCTGGAAACACGACACTCAAAAAATACAACAAATAACAAAAATATATATATAATATTTATTTATATTTTTCTATTTAAATTCTATGATAGAGAGACGGGTCGGTCATGTGGTACGCGCATGTTTTGATTCTCAGCGTATCCCGCACGGACGGTCAACCTGTATTAGAGCGTAACCAGCGTAGCACCGCACATCCACCAAACCGCGTATTTAAAATTCAACTATCCGGAAATCAGTGATCAGTGATCAGAAATAAGTGTCTGTAGGAGCTGGAGTCAGTCACCCAAACAACATATACTGACTTCATATCGATTCCAATCGACTGATAAGGTCCCATGAATCGATAGGAAGTGGATTTGACAGGTAGTTGTTAGAATATTTATCTGACGTATTGTGCACGTGTGAACTGAAACTCACAGTGAATCTCTCTCTGTCCCTGTCTGTCTGTCCAGACTGTCAGTATGGCAGCAGACGGTTTTTTAATGGAGGTGTGTGTGGACTCCGTGGAGTCTGCTGTCAATGCTGAACGAGGAGGTTGGTAACGTGCATTGAACATTTTTATGCTTTTTTTCTATTAAACCCACTGTGACCTCCCTTATGAAGAGGTAGTGCAGGTCATCCTATTTGAGAAGTGAGGGCCAAAGGTTGCAGCTAATCAGACACAATTTAAGTACTTGCTTAGATGATTAGATTGAATAGAGATTATTAGTACTGATCAGTACTGATTATTAAAAGAAAGTGCAGTGTTATCAAACATAAAGGTACATATAGGTGCAGTCTGAGTGTTTGTCTCTGCTGATAGGTGCAGGTCGACTTGAGCTGTGTTCTAGTCTTCTGGAGGGAGGGCTCACTCCCAGTCTAGGTGAGCACACTTCATCTCTGTGCAGATGTGCATGCACAACCATAAGTTCCTTAGTATCTGCTGAGTCCAAACAATCACACAGAATCATACATGTCAGCATTATTTGCTTTGCCGCAGGTCTGCTGCAAGTAGTGAAGCAGTATGTCAAAATTCCAGTCTACGTGATGATACGGCCTCGTGGAGGGGACTTCCTCTACTCAGACCAGGAAGTGGAGGTGATGAGGAAGGACCTAGTGCTGATGAAGAGTCACGGGGCTGATGGACTTGTGCTGGGAGCCCTGACTGAGGATGGACGGGTGGACACAGAGCTCTGTATGGAGTTACTGGGTAATGTCCGCCTGTATGTTTGAGCTTATCTGTATGAGCTTAAAAGGCACTCATCACAAACAACCAGGATGCTCACACACAGTTCATCATGTTCAGTTCCATAAAATCATAAAGAAAACATTTTAAAAGGCTCAGTTTACATAACATCAATATCCTGTAAGAGACAACACTGTACTCTGTCTAAGCAACATGTAGTTCTTTTTTCAATCTTGCCAAAACAAAAACCTCCTCACTAAAACCTCAAAAAGCAGCAGACATTTTGACACTAAAGACTCAGGCAAATTGTGATGAGCATTTTTTTACAACTTTTTCACATTTTACAGACTCAAGGATTAATTGTGAAAATAATCAGCAAATTAACCACTAATGAAAATAATTGTTAGTTGCAGCCCTATTACTCATAATGCACAGTATAAAATGAAGTAAATGTTTCAGTCTTTGAATGAAACAGTGCAGGACGTTAACGCAGTAACTTTTTTATATTGCTACGCTGCAACTGATGTATTTATTTTGAAATTTTGTATTTTTCCATTTATTTGTCTGATTGTCACAATTTGCTCACCAGCTGCTGCACGACCTTTGCCTGTCACCTTCCACCGAGGTAACATTTTCTCCTTTAAATCAAATGCAGTCTCAAAGCTTTTGAAATTCTTTGCAGCTGCCAGCAATTAGCCGTGAAAATGCCCTTTAGAGTGCTTTTATCAGTACTTCTAAGTATGGTGCCTAAAAGGTGCAGGGAGATGTAATGATATCCATTACTGAGCCTAAATTCATGCTGTTAAACTCACATTGATCCTACTGCAGCTTTTGACATGGTCCATGACCCAGTGGTTGCTCTGGAGACTCTGGTATCATTAGGTTTCCAGCGTGTGTTGACAAGTGGCTGTGACACCTCTGCTTTAGAGGGACTACCTCTCATTAAACGGCTCATTGATCAAGTATGTAGAAATTATATATATGCATACATGTTTGCATGCAAAAAAATGGCATGGCTGTTTATCTGTTATCTCCACCTGTTCTCCTGCTCAACAGGCTAAAGGGAGAATTACCATCATGCCAGGTTTGTATTTTTGCTTTTCTTTTGTATGCAGTTTATTTGTGGGGGGTTTTCCGTAATAGTTTATTTATGGTCTTCAGGAGGGGGTATCACAGAGAGGAACCTGCAGAGAATTTTAGAGGGGTCGGGGGCTCAAGAGTTTCACTGCTCAGCACGCTCCAGTAAGGATTCTGCCATGAAGTTCAGGTATGTTCAAATCTAACCTCGATTCATTTAAAAGCTGAAAGGTGGGATTTTTACTATGCTTGCATACACTTCACAGTTTCTCTCAACTATAAGGATTAACACTAATTAATGAACTTTTTTTGTTGCTGCTGTCTAATGATGTTTCCATTTGCAGGAACACCTGTGTGACAATGGGAGCTGCTTTCTCAGCACCAGAGTACGGCCTGAAGGTGGCAGATGTGAGCAAAGTCCGCACTCTTAATGCAATAGCCAGAAATACCTTGTGAATGGGTGCTGGACAGTCGTGACAGATACCAAAACAGATACCTCAGAAGTGATCACGAGTTGTTACACTGATATGTCATCATTTATTTTTCACAAAGCCCAGAAAAGGTAGACATTTCAAAAATTGCCACATAATTTTATTTTTCTCTTTTTTTTTTGTTTAATCACTGATCAACCAGTCCTTGTAAAGTTAGAGCTCAGGGACAGCCCTGCAACCTTCTGGGATATGCAGTATATCAAAGTATCTCATAGAGGAGAGTGATGAATAATTGACATTTATTATTGTAGACCTTTATGTGGCCCCAGAAAGTGTAATACATAATAGATTGCTGAGTTAAAAATTATTGCTTCTAAAACTGAGGAGAAGCACTGATCAGGGCTGCTGCTGTTTTCAGAACAGTATTTTTCCAGTTGCCATAGAGTTGACCTATGTTTATTTACAGCGCTCCCCGTTAACAGTGGAAAATAGCACAAAGCTGTGACGTCCTATACTATTTTCTTACAGGGACAGAAACATTTGGACTTGATTCAGTTTGCTCCTAATTTAATAAAAAAAAAACTGCAATTAAATGCACTTTCTTTCATTGTTATTATTGTCAAATTAAAACCAGTCTCTTATTAATATAATTTAAAAGATAGGCCATACTAATGCAGAATCATGATGTTAATTATTGAGGGTGGAGAGTCATGTTATTATCTTCATGTTCAACTAACCAGGGTAAACTGATTCTCAAATGGTTGATTCAAGTTTCTTAAAATAGTAATTTAAATCTCACATGAGGAGCCTTCTGGCTGTACTGAAGTGACAAATTTGAGAGAGTCAATGAACTTGATGTCATAAACAAAGGGATGGACAAACAGTCAATTGGGCACTGACATGATATAGACATAAGATGGCATAAGTTTTATACCATGATAAACCTCATTTGGGTACAACAACTCAACCATTGTTTGTTTTTACATGTAGTACCCATCACAAAGGTCAGTTCACCTTGTTTGTCTTTAGGGGAAAAACACATATTTTAACTACTACTACTGACTGAATCATCATGGGTCATTAAAACTATATATAGCCCAGTAACATGTAAACATACAGTATAACATAAAGCACTCTCTGAAGAGCCTGTGACCCCATAAAGGGAAGTATCATGGGTTGTTTCAAGAAGTAGGTTTACAGAGTCATGCGATGACTAAAAGCAACCCCTGACACCCCTCAAACATGGAACTCAAACTGATGATCTGTGCAGAATTTTGCTGAGAAAAGTTATCCAATTACTTCAATAAACCTACTTCTTGGAAAGACCCTGTCAGCCTTTTCATATTGTTGTATTACGTCTTCTTTCAAGTCTTCACTGTATGACCTCATTGTGGTTCAATGAGGAACTGTCTCTGATCACATTTCTTTTGTCCAGGTTATGTTAAATGGTTTTATTCGTTTCTAAATTAACATAACAGATTCAAAAATATTCACTTCATAATAAACCTCTTTGACTTAAGTTAGCCAATAAATGTTACTGTTAAATGTAAATGTTACTGACAGGAAATATTTCTTTTTGCCATTTTCTAAAGTACAAAATTACAACATTTGTCTCCTCTAACTGCCCTTTCCACCTATTTAAACTGTCTTTTGTGATTGTCATCCCCCTCAACATAGCTTCTACCAGCTTCAGCTGGATTATGTAACAGCACTTCACTGTTGAGTAACAAGCATTCAGGCTGAGCTGATCGGTAACTTGGACTAATAATCATAAATCCTTTGGCTTTTATTCATAGCATCATAGCTGTAAATCAGAAAAAATTGCAGCGCTCTTTGGTAAAGCATTGGTTGTCCTCACGTGTCCTGCTGCCCTTGGGGCTATAGACACACACACACGAGTCAGCTAGTTTACGCCCGTGTAGTGTTATCAAACATGTAATGATTAACCATCACACAGACTGAGTAATCTGTTTAGGACCATCTCAGTCAGTGAAAGACTCTTCACACACATTCCTATAAATACTAATAACAGGTGTATTGTAAATGAATCACTTTATTACATGTCTACCTGGTGCTGCTGAGCATTCATTTTACTGTATAGCAATTTAAGCAAATCTTAAAACAATGTTTGTTTATTGACACAGCCAAGGATATTCTTTTTTTTTTTTTTTTTACAAGGTTACGAAACAGATGTTTGTTTTTATTTTATTACACTTGTTTGTTAGAAACTGTTTGCAGTATAAAGCTGAAAAGGAGCTGCTGTGTTTACATCTAAACTTCTCGATTAGCAGATATATGAGGCTTGATAACAGGTGCTCGTGGATAAATCACTTCAACAAAACAATGTTTTTGATTCGTTTGTGCGTTTCTCTCTCTCTTTCCACGTAGACAAACGCATACGTGCACACCTGCATCAGTCCTCTCTGTTTCTGTGGTTTGTGTTGAAGTAGTATCTGGTAACAGTTTACCTCTGGAGTCTTTTATTTTATCAAAAAGTAGCTCATCATCAACATGGCACATATAGACAAACTAGATCTTTCCTACAGTTGCACAGAAGTTATACAGTTGCAGCTGGTTGCCCCAGGTTAGAGGGATCTTATCCTTTGTCTGATGTTCTAGAAAACACAGACAGTCTTTGACTTGAATCTCTTGTATACAGCTTGTTTTTTGCTTGTGGAGTCCAGCCCCCCTCTTGATCAGAATAGAAAACAGAAAGAGAGGGAGAAAGCCGTGCAGTCACCACCCTTCCCTCTCCCCAAATTCCCACTAGCTAACATTCTTCAACTTATTCAAATAACACTTTTAACAGGTTCGGCAACCTCATTCGAATGCATGACTACTTGAAACTAATCTGATGTGACTTGAGTTCCGAAAACGGGCCTCGGCCTGGAGAGAGACATGCAGAGGAGAAATGGAAACACAACAGGAAAAAGGGTCTAATGAGCCCAATCCCTCCCCTTCCCTTCACTAAACACATTCCCTCTTTTAGTGGGCTGTCTCCCTGACGTGAGAGAAAACAGCACTCAAGCCCTCTTTTTTCTCTCACATGCGGTCATCTGCCTGAAATGTTGAACTTTAGACACACGTTTCAGTGGGCTGGTACAAGGCTGGATTTTCTCAAATACTTCTACAGTTGTTGAGTTTTGTCATTGGGCCGAGAGGAGGACTACATGTCAGTGCTTCTTGCAGACATCAAACAAGTAACCGAGGAGGGCTGGAGGACAACCATTAAGTTCTTCTGCCTAAAGCAAACGAAATCAAGACTCAGGTTAAGCATTTACCCCTCTGTTCTTTACATTGATCCTGTACATCTATGATATTAATGTCTTATCTTTGCACAAGGAGGTCGCAAGGTTGGGTTTCTGCTTAAAAGTCTTGTGGCTCAAAGTTCCTCACTGTCACTTCCTGCAATTGTCTCTGGCTTGTGGGTGGACAGGGAAGATAATAGGAGCGCCTGAGTCGACCTCGGCAGCAGTGAAGCAGAGGACGAGAGGTGGCTGGTTGTCTGGTCATCTCAGGGTGACTGAAGCCATCATCAGTTTGGACCATGTGTGCTGCAGCTCTGGAGGAGTACTGCGGGTCCATCTTCTGGGTGAGTTCAACAGGCAGGGTTAATGTATCTGAAGGGGACGGTGGGATTGTGGCCACCAGTTGACCTCAGCTGACACTTTTTATACTCTCAAAATGAAAAATGCTCAGTAACTTGTAATACTTTTGAGACACACACATATGATCATTAACTTAGAGAGTTTCACAATTCACTTAAATGTAACTAGATAATATTTGGTTCTGTTGTTCTGTACAGGCTTCATGTTACTGTGTGTGTGTGAGAGAGACATGCTGTAGTTATGAAGGCTGTTTCTAAAAAAGAAATATGTGGAAAAAACATATTGTGTTCATTCAATGTTTTATGTTGAACTGTTATGTAAAAGCCGTCGATGTGTTTTCACCTCTGTGCATAGTGAGCTCAGTGAGCATGTGACCAAGCAATAATGACTCTTCAGTAAGTCATGACTCGGCATGTCCAACAACTGCAGCACGTTTATGAGCTGAAGACATTGGAAGATGTGAAGTTATGATAGGCATTTTGTCACTTCTTTTGACATTTTATAGACTAAATTAAATTAAAAATCATCCATATAATCGAGTAAAATACTTACACACTATTCAACACCTGCACATGCATGACTCGACATTTCCTTCTGGAGCTTGTATACCAGAACTCATTAACTACATTTGTCCAAGGACCAGACCTTTTCTAAGCAGACACTGTCGGGGCCAGACTGTCAAATAAAAAACAATAAATAGGCCGAACTTATTTTTCTTATTTTCACTTTCTTGTCAGTGTGAACAGACTCAGACAGCACGGACAGAAAAAGATGGGAAATCCATAATAATAAGTAGATACTTAACAAGAAAATGCTCTCAGACCTCCACCAAGAAGGCAGTTCACCGAGGAGTGATGGTTAAAATTTGTAATTAAGGAAATGTAATTGCAGTGTGCAGTCCTGATTGACTTTCTCGAGAAAGCAAGGAGAGAGTGGGAGAGGAGAGAGAGAGAGACAGCAGTAGATGATGAAGAGAAAGACAGATAGACAGCAGATGGTGGACAGACAGACAGCAGATGATAGAGAGAGACGGAGAAGCCTGGGGTGCCAGTCAGAGTCTGACAAAGATATTTTTAGCGATGTACCAGTCAACCCTTCAAAGGAGCCATTTCTTTCAGGACATGGCCCCCTAACAATCACTAACAACCAGATTTTTCAAAAGGCACCAGCAGACAACCAGAAACACAAAAAGTCCACCACAGCTTGTTATAGGCCTCCAGTCAGTGCTCAATACAAAACCCGCAGTTCAACTACCAGCGAATGAGTCCTAATCTCAACAAAAGATTTGAGAGGCGACTTGGACTTGCACTTATTGAAACAGAAAGTATTGCACTATATGGCCACTGTATCCATGTATTAGTACATTGCAACATATGCACTCATTCAGGCCTATTTATTGTTGCTGTTGCAGTGATGGTAAATATCAGCTTTACTGTCTGAGACTTTGAAGGCTACTTGTAAAGAGAGAGAATGGGCTTCAGTGTCGTAGCTTTAGCTTGAGTCCAGCATGTCATGTGGGATGGGCGATAATCGCTGCGTTCATATACAGATTTACTGCAAAGCAGTTTCTTATATATTGAAAATTAGCCAGGTTGTATTTGGTTATTTGCATTACTTTCTCCACTTGTTTTTTGAAGGATAAGGTGGAGTCTGTATTTTTATATTATTACAATATTAATATGCTCAATATTGTTATAGAGGTTCTTGGGAAGAGATATCTATGTTGCCAGATCTTGCGAGCGAGGTGGTAAAAATTGAAATGTGGACCTCAAACACTGTTATGTTACTTTCCAGATTAATTATGAATTATTTTTTCCTGATATGTCTGACTGAAAAATGCCATTTCAGTGTCAGAATATTCGGGAGATATGTGACTTGTGAAAAATGGGTCCAATAGCGAAAAAACCAACATATGTTTTATCATAGACTTTGATCACTGCGTCTGACATTGCACTCCTCTTGGACCCTCCTCATCTTCCTCATAAGCTTCCCTGCTGTAGCTTCTCTGTTGTGACTCTGCATCAAACACACAGAGTTCCACCAATAGCGGTCCAAGTGCCTTAAGCAAAACTGATGTGTTAACAGGGTATTTTCTGTCTTAAGACGTACAAATTTCACATATTAAAGGGCTGTCATTGTCACATCCTGCATCACCCAAATTCAGCATGTCACGGTCACCTGAGCAGGTGATGGTCATTCACTTGCACTTGCACATGTGTGATCATTCCCTAATGGTGTGTTCACAATAAACATGAAGCAAATATTCACCTTGTGCTACTTCCAAGTTTGACCACAGGATCGTTTCTCTTTATTTGTGTTACTTGAAAAAACAGCCACAATGAATGTACATTAGCTGCCAGCTAGCAAACAATGGCAGGCACCAACTATGTTTGCTTAAAAAATAAACTCTGAGCTCTCTTTCTGCCAGAAAATGGCTCCAGATCAGAGCAGATCAAACAAACACTCTGATCTTCTGAAGTCCTGTGATGTCCAAAGATTTTCTGCTCAAGTTGAATATTTTCAACTTGCACAATTGTGCAAATAATGCCAATGATGCAAACTTTGCATATTGGTATCACCCATCTTTGCATTGATTTTGCGTGTGATGACACCATGCAAAAAAATCACCTTGCCCTTTGGTTTTTAGAGTTTAATCGCACATGAGTCACTGTTGATTAAATGCTCCAGGGATACACAGATGGGGCTGTGTTTGTGTTTCCCTTCCTCTGAGATTAGGAATAAAGCATCATGTTATAGATGTTGTATCCTCGCGTGATATATGTTTATGTGTGTCTTTGTGTGTGCACCTCAGAATGCTTCGTATCTGGATAGAGAAGACCCAGACCTCCCAGTATGTGTGGAGCAGACAGTGCTGGTCTGGATCCCCCTGTTTTTCCTGTGGCTCTGTGCCCCGTGGCACCTGCTGTCTCTTTGCAGAAGAACACACGTGAACACGAAACACCTGTCCAAGCTCTACCTCTGCAAACAGGTAATGCACCCAGCACAGAGAAGAGACAAATAGACACACTGGAGGAAGCAGAATTTAATTACAGAAGCACCAACATTAAGTACCCCATGATTAAGAAATCTTGATCCAAGGGGTCAAAGACAATTATTTCAATTTCTGTCTCAGTAGGATCTCCTCCAGACATGGTTTTAATAAATGAATAATATAAAATTGCTTATAATAATAATTTGTGCCTGGTATGTTTTTTCTGCTAAAAAAAAAGTCTTCAAATTATGTCTGCTCTTTCCCCCTCATAAAATCCAGAATTTATGAATACGCAAAGGTTTTTCAGTTTCAAAAGTTGAACACACTTGCACTGCGCAGCAATCTGGTACCAATCAGCCACCAACCACTTATTGACCATTAAGTGATATGTAGTCCATTTACCATCTACATTACACTTGTGTAAGTTGCATATTGGACGATGACTGCCTCTTAAACTAGTTGCAATGTCACAAAATCATCTTGCATATGTGCATGACTTAAACTGAAACTTGAGGCAAGGGAGAAACTTCTCAGCCTGTCAAACTCTGTACAATGAAGCTCAAGCATCTAACTAAAGTGACAATAAGAAAAGTACATTTTGAGTAAAGGTGGTCTATGTTTTTGCCATTTATTTGTCTTGTCTGTCTTTCTTCCCCTCAGCTTGTGGTGTCCCTGTTGCTCCTGACGGCCATAGCAGACCTGGCAGTCACATTAGGAGAGGATTTTGGTCCAAGAAATGACACTCCTTCAACAGTGAAAAACCCTGGTGTATATTATGCAAACCCTGTCATGTATGCCGTCACATGGGTAAAGAGCAGGCTTGACATTTATTTCTTATATTCTATATTCAAGATGGAAACCTGACATGTTTTTTATGTTCTGACATCTGCCAACAAACTTCTTTGTTAGATCCTTCTGCTGTTGTGTCAGGAGGGAGTGAGGCGGAGGGAAGGAGCAGTAGACTCAGCCACTCTCTTTGTCTTCTGGTTGCTCCTCGTCCTGTGCAACATCTTCCCTTTCCAGACCCACCTACGAGAGGCACTCAGGCTGGTATGAGCAGGGACACTAGACCTAGATGGGAACAATGCATTAAGCGAGAAGAAAAGTAACATCATTACTCAGGCAGAATCAGGAGTGTTTCTGGGATTTGAGGATATTGGGGGCTTAGCACGGACCTCTTGGGATCCTCCCCTGGAATTTTTTTTGATAACGAATCCTTTATGCACGTAATTACATTCAAAGTACATGTCTTAATCATTGAACAATTGTGAAATGTGTGCCTCAAACACTGTTGTTTACTTTCCAGATTAAAGATATTAGTAGCCTATGAGAAGAAACAGAATGCTTCACAAATGTATTTATGCTGACATACATTCACTTACAAACCCAGATATAGACACACACGTCTTCAAATGCCCACTGGATGTGTCCACAGAGAACATAACAACACACTTCAGACCACTGGTATATTATTTTCGAGGGCTATAATTCACCATCAGAATGACAGATGAATACCTTTTTTTTTTTTTTTTTTTTAGAATTCTTTTTTTTTATTTGTCTGAGATCAGGGGCTTTTCAGAAAACATTCAGGGCTGTAGCCTTGAACGCCTGATTGGATGCATTTTAACTCTCCACATTTATCAGTAATGCACCATTCAGTGTTGCATCTCTCTCACCATTAATATCTTTCTTCCTCTCATCTTTGACCATCAGGGGCAGATCAGTGATGTCCCTCGTTTTTGCCTTTTCTACATTTCGTTTGGGCTGGAATTGATTGCACTTATTCTCTCAGCTGTGGCTGATATCCCACCAGAAGCTAAGGGGCATATAAAAAAGGTAGCTAAGCACAAATTTTTGTTTTGTTATCCTTTTGTTTTGATGCTACAAGATTCATAATCAAGTAACAAATATCACACACCTTCATCACCTCAGCCTGCTGTGAACGTAATCCCCCTTTTTTGTCTTTTATTGCTTTTATCCACAGAATCCAGAGTTAGGTGCAGCATTTTTGAGCAGAATCACTTTCAACTGGTTTAACAGGTAAATAACATGTTGCCACAGAAATAATCCTAGCAAGCCCTCACACACGTATGCCACAACTTCCAACTTCTCCTTGTCTCTCCAGCATGGCATTCACGGGGTACAAGCGACCCCTGGTTCAGGAGGACATGTGGGAGCTGAAAGACATCGATGGCACTTCTTACATCAACGAGCGCTTCCAGCACTTCATGCAGTCAGAGTTGGCCGCAGCTCGGGTCCGTTATCAAAACACGTTGAAGAAGAAACGGGATGAAAGCAAAGACAAAGCCCAGGAAGAGGCCTTTAAAAATGGTTTTTCCAACGGTTTGGGGAAAGGCGTCAGTCAGGATGTGCTGATGATGGTGAAAAGCTTTATTGTTTAAAAATATTTGTTCAGTTCTTTTTATTATATCTATTTATAGAGTAGAAGCAATGTGTGCTCAAAGGCAATGTTCAAAGAATATTTTTCTTTAGGAGGAAAAGGGAAAGCAAGAAGATGAAAAGAAAAAGAAGAAAAAGGACAAAAAGAAGGAGAAGGAGAAGGAAAAAGACTATCCCAATTCATGGCTCATTACCACCATTTATAAGACCTTTAAAGGGATTCTGTTTGAATCTGCCATCTTCAAACTTCTGCAGGACCTTCTGTCTTTTGTCAGTCCTCAACTCCTCAAGTGAGTCAAGCTATGTTCGCTGTTTTCCTGTGATTGTCTTTTAAGCAGATTCATTTGTGTAAAAAAACAACAGCATAGAAAGAACACAAATCCTCAACCTGCTTAGTCATTCTGCAAAACAGTTTTTACAGTTTACTGTTGTTCACTCCTTCACACTGTATGAATTCACTGCAATCATTAACTCAGTGTCAATAAACTCACAGCAGCCAATTTTTTTTTCATTTTCAAACTTGTAGTCTTCAGCCTCAATCGATGCAGCTTCAAGTGGTCTCACCTGAGTTATCTGATTTTGCACAGCAGAACCAGGAAAAGAAAGCTTTATACAACATTTTTCAGCATTTTTTTTAAAGCTTTGAAAGTCACATACAATGACCATGTGAATGTTCAAACCCTTTATAGTTTAACTATTCACCACTCAATGGTAAGCTGTAACACCAGGGTCTGACAGGGGAGGAAGAAAAGTAAATAGGATACAAAATGAAGGAAAGGATAATATCACATTGCATGACTGAAAGATTAATAACTGCCATTAGATTGTGGAAATATCATAGTAACAATTGTTGACTAACCTTTTTCTTTTCCTAGATTGATGATATCCTTCACTCAGGACACCTCCAGCTATGCCTGGGAAGGGTATGTGTACGCAGTGCTGCTGCTCGTCGTGGCTCTTCTGCAGTCTCTGTTCCTGCAGCAGTACTTCCAGCGCTGCTTTGTACTGGGGATGAAGGTTCGCACCGCCATCATGGCTACTGTGTACAAAAAGGTAAAAACATGAGTGACATCACAATGACTTTTTTTTTTTTTTTTTTACTTTAAACTAAAATAGAAAAGGTTTAATGTACTGTAATCGGAACTCCTCTTGCTTCCTTTCCATGTCCCTCTCTCCTTTCAATGTCTTCTTCATCTCCTTTCCAAGGCACTGGTGGTGTCTAATGAAGCTCGTAAAGAGTCAACAGTTGGGGAAACAGTGAACCTGATGTCAGCAGACGCCCAGCGCTTCAACGATGTGACCAACTTCATCCACCTGCTGTGGTCCTGCCCTCTGCAGATCGTCCTGTCCATTGTTTTCCTGTGGCTGGAGTTAGGGCCGTCTGTTTTGGCAGGACTGGCAGTCATGGTGCTAATGGTGCCGATCAATGGCCTGCTGGCCAACAAGGCCAGAAAAATCCAGGTTGGCAGAAATGCACACACATACGGGATAGTTTTTACAGTTTTAGAATATAATGTACTATATGTATATAACAAAAAATAGACCTACAATTTTAGGTTTGATATTGAAATGCACATTTATTCCTTGTAACAAGTTTCACTGGTCCCCATATAATGAGCTCATTAACAGTTTCCATGATTCCAGTGGACTCGTGCTGAAATGCTGTGCTATACTTAGATTCCACTTGAAGAAACAGCAGGGAGAGTGAAGCTTTTTCACCTCCTGTCTCTTTATTATACTGATTATTTAAATAAGACGAGAATTGACTGAAACCACAGAAACCAAAATCAAATGTAGTCATCTTTATTCCCTGTGTGCGCTGAAAGGAGGTCAGAATTAAATGGGAGTTTTGAAAGTTCAACGTGATATTTTAAAGTGTACAACTCTCACCTGTACTTTTAGCCAAACAACCACATAATCACTATTTAAGAATCTGACTTTGCTTTTGCAACAGCTATGCCCCAATTGATTTATATGATCTGTTTTCAGATAAAGAACATGAAGTACAAAGACGATCGACTGAAAATCATGAATGAAATACTCAATGGGATCAAGGTGAGCACCCTTATTAATTACTTCAAATGTCAATGATAATTGGCGTAAGATCACCCCCTCTGCGCCTTCTTTTGTGTAAAATTAGTTCAGACAGATTGGTGGAGGAGGGGGACTCTAGGTGAGGCCTTCCTCAGATGAAAGGCGTTCATACTTCAGGAAAAAGCTGAAATATTAGTCCACTGTGCTTCTATTATACTGCCTCCACCACCTGTGGTTTATTACATTAGACATGAATTCTATCCCCCTTCCTTTTGCGTGTCCCCCCACAATGCCCTTTACTCCCTCGTCTCACGCTTTGTCTTTTGCTTTCTACCAGATTCTGAAGCTCTATGCATGGGAACCATCCTTCCAGTCGCAGGTGGAAGGCATTAGAGGGAAGGAACTGAAGGTCATGAGGAAGTTTGCCTACCTGACGTCTGTCTCCACCTTCATCTTCAGCTGTGCTCCAGCTCTGGTGAGTTTTGTAAAGGAGGCAAAAAGACGAAAAGTGGCCATGCAAGGATGGTGGGTTTTTTTTTTCTCATGGGGTCTTTTTTCGCAGGTTTCTCTGGTCACATTTGCAGTGTTTGTAGGAGTGAGCTCTGAGAACGTGTTGACTGCTGAGAAAGCTTTCACTTCCATCTCTCTTTTCAACATCCTCCGATTTCCCCTGGCCATGCTGCCCATGCTCATCGCTGCCATTGTGCAAGTAAGGAAGCAACAACGCACTGTACATGCATGCATATCAAAACCTGTGATAAAAGCCCAGTAACCTGTTCTTTATCTATTCAGACGACGGTGTCTAGAAAGCGCCTGGAGAAGTTCCTGGGAGGTGAAGACCTTGAAAGTGACATCGTGCGCCATGACCCCAGTTTCAGTATGTTCACCATCAGTATTTACACCAGTTCCTCCACGGATGAGTGAAGCTTATTTGCCAGTTTGTCGGTACATCTGCCCTCTCTGTACGTATTGTTTCATTTCTCTGTGCATCTCTTTTCATCTTTTAGGCTCTGCTGTTAGCATATGTGACGGCTCCTTTGCTTGGGAACGAGAAGCCGAGCCTCTTCTGAAAAAGTGTGTTTGTCATGTCAAACACTAAATTACACATTTGGATTTGGCTGCAACACATTGTATTTGTTCTTACTGGATTTTATATTCATTCTGTGTGTGCTCGCTAGTGTGTCCTTGGACATTAAGCCAGGCCGGTTGGTAGCAGTAGTGGGAGCTGTGGGCTCAGGAAAGTCCTCTCTGATGTCAGCCCTCCTGGGAGAGATGCACCGCACCAAAGGCTTTATCAACATTCAGGTGATATCTTATTTCTGTCTTCATAGCTAACAATAATAGTGTGTTTGTCTAAGGGCATATAATGCACAGCACATAACATTTTGTTAATTGTCAATTAAAATGACCCAATTAAAATCATTATTTAGGTACTCAAAAAGATTATAGTGTATGAAAATTCTTGGTCCACTGCGGTACTAATTGAATATTTAATTCACTTAAGAGCACAAAAATTGTTTCAAGAGGCAGAATTCATCAGGATGTTATTATTTCTGTTTGTCTGCTGGACTTACAATACATAGAATCAGCCAGGGTCTTGATTGACTGATTGATTTATTTGATGATTAAAAATACATAATCATTTTGCGCAGCGGTGGTTACAATCATCCATGATTAAAATACAATAAAGCCTAAAAGGTTTATTTCCACTGTGGTCCTTCAATGTACATCGACACAGCAAAAATATTAAAGCATAACAATGCAATGGCAGATCACAAAGCTCACTTCACAATATAAATTGCTTTCTTCCAAATCTACTTCACCTGTTTTGAGAAATATTCCTGCGCCTGTGTTTTAGTTCTGTGCTAGAAATCTTTGAATTCCAAATAAACCCAGCAGTCCGGTTCACATGAGAGACTTCTACTTCCAGTATAGTGCAAAGGTGCTGAAAGAACCGGTTGATCCATAATGAAACAGAGAATAGCTTGAACCATTTTTACTCCCTGAGGAAGGCCAGTAGTGCAGGCTGCTGGAGCTTCCTTCAAACTGTTTAACAATGCAGTTGAATGAAGCTCTTTAACCTTTTCTATAAAATCTGTGTTGTTATTCCTCCTCTTTTAACAGGTGTAGTATTTGGATTGAATGAAAACCTGTATGAATACCCTCTCACAGTCTGGTTAGGACTTTTGTGCCTGACTCTTAATGTCCTTTCTGTCCAGGGTTCCCTTGCCTTTGTGCCACAACAAGCCTGGATCCAAAATGCCACCCTGAAGGATAATATCCTGTTTGGCTCCCCGCATGAGGAAAGTAGGTTCCAGAAGGTGATAAAGTCCTGTGCCCTGGTGCCTGACCTGGAGCTGCTGCCCGGGGGTGTCCTCACTGAGATTGGAGAGAAAGTAAGACTCAAGAGGGTTTAAGGATTTAAATATGATGGGAGTTTTGTTGTATCGTGTCTCATCCTATGTAAATGTATTCTGGATGTAAAATAAGAACATTTGTCTCAGCTGGTCCCAAAGCACACAAAACCAATGGAAAATAATGCTCCTTATTTTCGAATAACCCTTCATTACCACTGCTTTGTCCTCAGGGCATCAACCTCTCAGGCGGTCAGAAGCAGCGTGTGAGCTTGGCCCGGGCAGCTTACAGTCAGGCTGATATTTATCTGTTAGATGACCCCTTGTCTGCTGTGGACTCTCATGTAGGAAAACATCTCTTTGATAAAGTGATTGGACCGAATGGTGTACTCAAAGACAAGGTTTGTGCTCAGCCATCATTAATCCGTTGATCAGTATTAAATGTTTCACTTCAGAAGAACTACTGTTTGAATATGGTATAATTCACAATAATGTGTTAAAGACAATGGTAATAACATTTCATAGACCTCCTGGTATAAATACAGCATAGTGTATATTTACATTTTTCACTGCCCAGTGAATTATAATTTCACAGATGAAGCCAACTGTGTCTTTCTCTGTACAGACTCGTATTCTGGTGACTCACGGCGTGAGCTTCCTGCCGTACGTCGATGAAATAGTGGTCTTGGTGGATGGAGTGGTTTCTGAGGTTGGCTCTTACAGCAGCCTTCGTGCCAGCAAAGGAGCTTTTTCTGAGTTCCTAGACACATATGCCAAACAGCAAGGTGATCAGACCAATTCGGAGTCAGGTACTTTTACCATTTACTTTTGATATATTTTATTATTTATTTTACAACAGACCATAACACAGTATACTCTTATAAACTGACTAACTTAAACTGTTTATCTTTGAGATTGTCAGTGAATAGACCCCATATTCTCAGAAATTGATTGAATGCTTTAGATTTGTAGAACCATATTCTCTCCATTTGCATGATTACGATCATTTCATTGAGTCATTTGTGAAAGCAGGGGAGTGTAGGTGATTTCCAGCTGGTTAGAATCATGTTTTTGGCAGCTGCCATTCTGAGCATCAATATGTGGGATGTTGAATTTAATTTCCATCTGATTAAATGATGCTATCTGTTCGTCTACATGTAAGTCCCCTGTCCCAAGAGACAGCAAACACCCCATCCATCTGAGACAGCAAAAGAGCCATCTTTTTTCTCACTTCTTCCATTATGGATGGAAGCTGCAAAATGCACTGTGCTGTTGTGGCACAACCACAAACTGTGACTGACGTCTGCATATTTCTATGTGATTATAAGGAGATTAGATATATAGTATGCTGCAATGATCATATATGATTGATGCAAAGTAAATTTAGCAAAATGTGCTATTTCTACATCTTGGTGAGACACCTTGTGTGATATGTACCCATTATTATTCAGATCGTTGCCAGGACACTGCAGACGTAGAGCTCATCCCTGAGAGAGAGGACACTCAACCCGACTCTCCTTTGGAGGACACAGTCTCTGTAACACTGAAGAGAGAAAGCAGTATCCGCCGCAGCCAGCGCAACGGCAGGTTAGTGCACAGTGAAGTAGTGGGCAAGATAGCGACAGACAGAACCGTTTGTGTCCACTACAACACCTCATGTCCAACATGTTGTCTCATATAGTTTTTTCACACACAGCATACAAGAACAATATTGTGTTCTCCCATTAAGTATTGTTTCATCCTGTTATCTAATTTGGTCTGTTCTGTCTTTTTTTCTAGTGTCAGACTCAGAAAAAGTAGTTCCATAAAAAAATCAGAAGAGGTCGATGATTTAAAAAAAGGGCAGAGACTAATAGAGAAGGAAACAATGGAAACAGGACAGGTAATCTAAATTCTTGGTTTGCCGAAATGCTTTTTTCAAGGGCACAAATGACACAAAAGTAGAACTTTTCCCTGAGCCTTTTTTCCTCTACTTATATTCAGGTGAAGTTCTCGGTGTACCTCCAGTACATGCGTGCCATGGGCTGGACATATACTTTTATGGTCTTCCTGATGTACTTCATCCAGAACCTCGCTTTCATCGGCCAGAACCTGTGGCTGAGTGACTGGACCAATGATGCAACGGAGTACTTGAACAAAACATACCCTAACTCGCAGAGGGACCTCAGGGTGGGGTGTTTGGAGTTCTGGGAGTGGCTCAGGGTAACTCAACATTCACTTCTTTTTTTATTTTGTAAACATTTTCAGATCCATGTCAGTTGGTCAATTTTTCTTCTCTTAGTGACTGTAAAACTCTCTGTCTCCCCTTATTTAATTACCAGTTGTTTTACAAAATTTCATATGCAACCTGCACATATGGAAACTCAGTGTTTGGAGAAATATTCACTTTTTTGCCTTAATTATGGAGGTAGAGCCAGGAGGTTATGAGTATAGCTTATGCCATGTAATGTGGGCTGGATGGTAGCTTTCATGCTAATGCTTATTGTGAAATCAGTCAGACATTGACAGCAATTTTCATACCATTTAAATCAAGTTTCCCTCAGAGACAGGGTGAACTTTGTCAGGATGTACAACAAAATGCAGCACAGTTGTGGCCCAGAGAATTTTATAATACGTTCAACAGTGAACAGGACAAAATAAGAATAGATGAAAGCACTAAACTTCAGCGAGCATATAGAAGAGGTTGAAGTGAGGAAGTGCTGCTGTCATGTTTGCTAAAACCTACCGAACTGTTGACAGCTACTCCAGTCATTTTTGAGATTTCTTACTTGATTTCCCCCAAGAGTCTAGGTTCAGGTCATGATTGAATGCTAACAGGCAAAACAATGTAATTGTTGCTGCTGTCTCTGTTTCATTGTGATTGGAGACCCAGTTTTTACCAAAGTCATTGCAACTTCTCTTTCAGATTCGGATAATAGACTTGTGCACTTTCTCAGCAGCAGAACAAATTATTTTTTCTTTTTCTGTCTGGGGTGATTCACTCCTTCATTTTATGAGTACAGACTGTACTGCTCATGTCAGTCAATCATACAGCAGGACGGGCTGATGTTGGAGCCGAGCCTTGTGTGGATGTTTCTTTTTATTAATCTTTATTATGGATTGTGATTGTTTGTTTGCACTGATTAATACTTGCAACAGCATCTTACTGTAATGTTTCACAAAGAAGGCTACGATATAAAATCAGTACAAACAAGGAGGAGTTATAGGTGCCACAGAGGAATTAGTTGCACAACAGTTGGAACTTCTTTGGTTTGGAAACTTGTGACTGCCACAACTGATACAAATGATAATACGTTTTAAAATGGGGATTTAAATTCTAAGACATTATGTAACAAAATTGCAAAAGACTAGACAAAAAATCAGCAGCCCTGTTCATGGTTCAACAGGTTTGTTTCATAAATAGGAGGCTTCATGCTTGCAGGCACATATGGTTTGTTTGTTTGTTGTTTGTTTTTTTTCCACCCTCTTGTCAGATGAGGGAGTACATTTCTAGATAACTGAAGGTCACAAAATCAATACCGGCTAACTGACAGTTCTATCGTGTTTGTGTTATGACCTTCAATGAAATTACTTTTTCCTGACAGCAACGAGACTTAATGACAGGGTGTTTTGTTCTGCTCTCTTAAAGTATCTCTCAGGGGTCGTGTTTAGAAAAGTTAAGCTATAAGCACATTGATAAACATTGATCATTGATCGCCATCTCCTGAAATGTCGATAATATATTTTGTTACCCCGTGCTGAGAATTGTCTGTAGTTGTTGAAGTCCTCTCCAAAGAGCTGCTGTTTATTCAGCCAACATCCAGCAGACTAATTTTACTCCAATTTTAAGTACCTCTTTTGATGCCGATGGAACCACAATTGCTAATCAGAAGCATGAATGACACACCTGATAAAATGATGTGTACACCGCTTTGAAATGTTGCCTGAACTAATGTGCTGCTCCATTTTAGCAGCTGTTGCTGATTAGCTAACAGGTAATTAAAATAGAGCAAAGAGGCTTTACTGTGGGGGCCTATATTCATTTCAGTGTAAGATGAGAAACAACACTTTTACTAAAGTGTAATAAAGGCATATATTTTAGATTTCGTTTTTAGCACTTTCCTGAGCATTATTGGTAATGTTTTCAAGATGGTAAACGTTTTCTCTGCATATAAACTGTATTATGTCCAGTTAGTCAATTCTTCACATTTGTCCCATTTTCACAGCACAAGCACAAATGCTTCCAATAGATTTTGTGAACCGAATAGTTTAAGCTCATCCCTATTTTTATATCTAACATTTCCACTTACATTCTGAGCTTATAATGTGTAGTTTTTTTATAATGTGCTTTTTTTTAGAAGTAGAAAAAAGTGCACTTGAGTCTGGAGCTCTTCGCTAACATCATTCACCACCATGGCTTTCCTGTTTGAAGGTATATTTATATATTCTATGCGACTCTCTCCTCTCATGGCAGGCCTCTTCGTGTTCCTCGGCACGCTGCTCATGGCCAATTCTTCAGTCAGTGCATCTCGCATCCTGCATTCGAGACTGCTTAACAACATTCTGCGCGTTCCCATGCTGTTCTTTGACACCACGCCCATTGGAAGGGTGGTCAATCGCTTTGCAAAGGTAGGATATATTGTTTACATTTTCATGTTTGTTCATAATGCTTTCTACTGTTGTTACCCATATATTCTTAAAATTATATTTTAAGAAGGTGACTTAAATGAGTGCTTGACTGAGATTGGATTGTTTTAAGCTGTTCTTTTTTGACTGTAATAAGTTACCAGTGACTAACTTTTTCCTTCACTGCTTCTAAAGGACATTTTCACGGTGGACGAAGCCATCCCACAGTCCCTCCGCTCCTGGCTTCTGTGTCTGCTTGGCGTGCTGGGGACGCTGTTTGTCATCTGTCTGGCTACTCCTTTCTTTGCCATCATCATCATTCCTCTAGCCCTGGTCTACTTCTTTGTACAGGTACGCTGGCCGTTGTAGTGCTAGAAAAAAACCTGACCAGGGAAAAAGGAATTTCTTGTAAAGTAACAGAAAGTAATACGAAGAGTGAATTTAAAAGAGAGAAAGTATTTGTTCCTATTGTAAAGAGAGTTCAATTAAACCTTCTGGTTTCTGTTGATTTCTCTTATCCTCTCTCTACACCCAGCGCTTCTATGTAGCAACGTCAAGGCAGCTGCGCCGGCTGGACTCGGTGTCTCGCTCTCCCATATACTCACACTTTAGTGAGACGGTGTCCGGTCTATCAGTGATAAGAGCCTATGGCCATCAAGAAAGATTTCTTAAGCACAACGAAATTACTATTGATGGAAACCTCCAGAGCGTCTACCCCTGGATAGTGTCAAACAGGTCAGATATTGAATTTTCAGCGCAACTTCAAACACACATCATCAACAAATCCAAGCTCGCTGTCTTTCTAATGGGATTTTCAGTGTGTGTCAGTGCTGCTCACTTATATTTGTGTGTTTGCTCTGCAGATGGCTGGCCATCCGCCTGGAGTTCCTTGGAAACCTGGTGGTGTTTTTCGCTGCTCTGTTAGCCGTCATTTCCAGAGACACTTTGGACAGCGGCCTGGTTGGCCTGTCTATATCCTACGCCCTTAATGTCAGTGGCTGATACACTCACACTCTCATCGCATATACTGCTGATAATTTTAATAATCAATCAATAATAATCACAGTGATAATGAAGATTCTGATGCTAATAATATTTCCCCACTGTGGGACGAATAAAGGTTTATCTTAATATCGGTATAATAATCCACAATGAGACACAATGAATCCTCTCTCTTATTGGGGCTTTGCAGGTAACCCAGACCCTCAACTGGCTGGTGAGGATGACCTCAGAGCTGGAGACCAATATCGTTGCTGTTGAGAGAGTGAGTGAATACAGCGAGCTTGAGAATGAGGTACGTTGAATAGAGTGCTTTTCACTACAATCACAAACCACTCTGTGAACATGTCTTACTTTCCACCTGTTACAGAAAGCCAGACAAGTGTACCAAATGTTCTTAAATGGGATATGTACTAGTTGCTGACATTTAGGTTAGGCCATTTGCTGACGTTTGAGAGCTGGGCGGTAGCACATTATCTGTCCTTTGATTCTTTTTTTTTTTTTTAAACAAAAGTGATGACCTTAGGTTTCTATTTTTGGCACAGAGGCGTATAAGGATTTTTAAAAAGTGTCTTCCAATGGTGTCAGTGTCATTTTGTTGTTTTGTATTTTCTTAATATGTTCATTTTGTCTTCTTATACGAGTAGGCGTTTTCATAGCTTGCATCAGGAATAAGCAGATCATCATAGCTCACCTTGACAACTGCTCCACCATTTCTTACTTTCACTGCCCTTGTTGTTTTTACAGGCTAAGTGGGTAACTCACACTCGGCCTACAGAGAAGTGGCCTGAGGAAGGAAGACTGAAGTTTGAAAACTACAAGGTCCGTTACAGGCCTGGATTAGACCTGGTGCTGCATGGGATCACCTGTGACATCGGCAGCACTGAGAAGGTCTGTATGTATTTGTCTGTAAACCTGTCACGTGTGTGTAGAACAAGTCTGTAGGGTTTATCAAAATATGAATCTTATTGGACTGCTGAATAGATAAATCCCCTAGATCAATAGTATTGTGCCAGTATGCAGCTTAATATATCAAATATATCTTAAAAACCAATACAAATATAATAATAAAAAACAAACAATTCTGTTAGCTATGTAGTTGCTCTTATGTATATTTTGCAATTGCTTGCCACATGCACATACTGCTATACTATACTACTATAAAAAACTAGTAACTTCAGATCAACAAAACCGGTCAAATCAAATGAAACAGGTTTGAAATAATTAGAATTACACAAACAGCAAATATGTAACCATGAAGTCAGTTTTAGACCTGACCACAAACAAAGAAATATAGTTTATATTGCGGTTTCCTTATGATGGTGGAACCTGCGGTTGAAAAGAAAACCTACATCTGAATTTCTTTTTGGTCCCCTTTCATTTTGTGCCTTTTATCTTTGCAAGGCAGCATGGGTGTTTTGTTTAGTCTGGTCTCGGTTGCTTTTCTTTGTCGAATACTTGACTGAAGTGAACTGTTTATTTTTCCCTGAATTTTCTGAATTTTTACTCTCTCATCAGTGAGGGTTTTACTACAGTATATGTACATGGTCAAACAGTCTGCAGCACAGGGCCTGCACAGATAACAACATAAAAACTTACAATTCATAGTCTCTTATGTTATTAACAAGGCAGAGATGACTCAAGAGTCTGCAAGCTACAGTTAGACACAGCCCAAAGAAATGCTGCAGCTGTTTAAAATTCAGCTCAGTTCAAAACACAAATCAGTGTTTTCAAAGCTGGTTTGAAAGCTTTTACAAGCTCAATAAGCTTTATTATTATTGCACTGTTTACACCCAGAAACAGTGATTGTATGTTATAAACCAATATTAAAGGTGTGTCAGTCATTTACCTTTTGTGCTGTCTCTCATTGCATCCAGATTGGTATAGTGGGCCGCACAGGAGCTGGAAAATCAAGCCTGACCAACTGCCTGTTTCGAATTATTGAAGCTGCTGAAGGACGCATCCTCATTGATGATGTAGATATTGCCAACATAGGTCTGCATGACCTCAGAAACAGACTCACGATCATTCCACAGGTATACACATAAACATAAACACTGTAAATCAGAGGTTTTCAAAGGTTTCAGAAGAGGTTAGGTTTCAGAAGTGGCTCAGTGAATGGAAGTGAAAAAATATTACATTCGCTTTTAAAAGGAGATCACACAGAATAGTCTAAATGTGTGAGATTTGGTTAAAGAGATTTGGGGAATTTTACTGTTAGAAACCCATAAATGCCTTAGGACAGCCCTTTTTTTATGTATTTGTTGTGGTCTAAAATTATGTCAAACAGCAGTATGAGGCCATCTTGGTTAAATTGTTGAGTGTCTACTGGATCAAATACCTTAATCATGATCCCGTAGGTATCCAGGAATTGAGTGTAACTTTGCTTCTTTTTCCAAGTTTTGTCTGAGGGGAGGCCCACAGTCTCAGACTTTGAAAACCCCTGCTCTAACTTTAACTCATACATAGCATTCAGATTTAAATGGTGTGCTGACCTATCCAAACCTGTGGGTGTAGGATCCAGTGTTGTTCTCTGGGTCCCTGAGGATGAACCTGGATCCATTTGACAAATTCAGTGATGAGGACATCTGGAGAGTATTGGAGCTCTCCCATCTGAAGGAATATGTGGCCGGGCTGCCCCAAGGATTACAACATGAAGTCTCAGAGGGCGGCGAGAACCTCAGGTGGGCCATAAAAATAAATGCTATTCTTACGTATTATAAAAGATTAAAGATACAGCAAATGAGAACTTTTGAAAACTGTTGGGTCATTCATTCATTGGTTATGTAACTAACCTTTGGTTCCCTTTGGTATAGGACTCCTATAAATCAATTTCAATGAAATCTAATCTCATCTGATGGCATCTGATTGTACACACCCACACAGATTAAAACCATAGTTCGTACCTGCCATCGAGGTTATTTCCAGCATTCTCTATAAGATAAGACAATTAAACTTGTGGTAAGTGTGTTGCCCAATGGAGCCTCAGTACACAAGTGTTTTTGCCAGCAGGTCCTAAAATATCCTCTGTCAGAGCAGGTATGTTTTCAGCATTTACCAATGAGTGTTTTTCATCCCTGTGTGCTTCAAAAACACTCTTTTGGTCATGTCACTCTCTCCCCAGTGTCGGGCAGAGGCAGCTGCTGTGTCTGGCTAGAGCACTGCTGAGGAAGTCTCGCATCTTAATCCTGGATGAGGCCACAGCAGCTGTTGACCTGGAGACTGATGACCTGATTCAGAATACCATCCGCAAAGAGTTTTCCCACTGCACCGTCCTCACCATCGCCCACCGCCTGCACAGCATCATGGACAGCTCCAGGTGAGTTAGTGCCCACTAAAATGGTATCATGAGGTGTCTCGGCACTCATTTCTCTCCTGTCAATTGCATTTTTTTCCCCCTTCACTCTTGTTTTGTTTTGCACACAGTGTCGAACCCACAGGTGGCCCAGTGTGACACATTATTTAAGCAATGTTTTCACATGGGGATAAATCCTCCCAGTTTGAATTTATTTGTTGCTTGAGTACAGAAAAATAGCAAATATTGTAAAGCAAGCAAACTGAAAGCACTATGTTATAATTTCTGTCCTGTCATGACCACCTGACTTTTATGACAGTAGATAAAATAAGATAAAATAATAGATAAAAACTGCAATACACAGCACATGCGGCATGTATAAGAGCATTATTTGGAAAACAACCTGTATCTCATTGGGTTTCATGAGTCAGGAGTGAATCCTTTGTTGTGCCAAAAGCCTGATGGCAACAGCTGTGAGGTCCAAGTCACCCTCTGTTTGCATGTCTGTACAGAGAATCAGACATGAAAAGACATGCAAGACTTGAAAGTCTCCACTGGCTTCGCTTGGATGTGCAAGCAGCACCATAGTCTAGGAGTAATTGTGAGAGGTGATGTAGGATATATGAATGTATTCATTGTATCTTAAATCTACCGTTCAGAGCTTTTTGCTCTCCCTCATGCCACCTGCAAGTTTGTAAATATTTCATTTTTGCAAGCAAGGACCTTCCACTTATCTTTATGCGGTGTCATAATTGAAAATAAGTAAATGACATTATGAAAATGAACAACAGGTTCTACAGTAGGTTGGACAGGTTTGTTTTGACAGTAGGCACTTGAGTAATATTTTTTTCACTGGAGGTCATGACAGTAGAGCATCCATCCATCCATTTTACCTCCAGGGCAGACACACTTAAATCTGACTAGAATTCTTACCTAAAATAAAAATCATACCCTCCCTCACCTCTCCTTCCCCCCTGTCTCTGTTTATTTCTACCCTGATCTGACTCTATGTTCAAATGGATGGCACAAATATGTTAACATCCATCTCCTTCACATTTGGGCAGCTAGTTTATTTCTGTCATATCCTCTTGTGCCAGCCATAAATGACATTTACTCACTCAGTAGGTAACCATTTCTATCCTTGTTCCTTCTCCACAGGGTAATGGTACTTGATGCTGGTAAAATAGTGGAATTCGATTCTCCGAGCAACCTACTTGAAAAACAAGGCCATTTCTGTGCCATGGCAAAGGATGCCGGTATAACACAACAGCATATCACATCTCTCTGATTTTGCACTTTGATTTGATTCTATAAATTGCTTTTGTAGTTTAATTTAAAAAGCTGGATTGTGCTCCGATATGAAGACATGTGCGTAATATTTGTATTTATAGGAAACAATGCAAAGAAATGTTGAAATGTTCTTCATGCAAATCATTTTTATATGGGAGCAACAAATATTCTTTTTCAAATGCTTAATTGTCTTTAATAAAGAAAACTGTGTACAGTAAATATGAAGCTCAAAAACAAACTGTCATTTTTACATGTTGTTTTTGTAAGGATTAAACATATGAGATGTAACTTATATAACAAGCTGTTTCTCTCTGCTTACACTCTTTGTCTGTGCTAAGCTCCTCAGCTGCAGGCTGTAGGTTCCTATTTATCATCTAAGTCTCCACCAGAAAGGGAATACAAGAAAGAAAGTGCATTTCATAAAATATCTATAAAATATCTATTCCTTTAATAGTGTCTCCTTATATTTGGCCAAATAAGGCATCCTAAATGTCTGACATCTGTGTGTTTGTGTGTCTGTACTTGTATTGCTCTTGTTGTATGGACATTAATTTGTTCACATTATGGAGACTCACCACCCATGTTTTTTTTATGGTTAAGACTTGTTTTTTGGTTAAGGTTTGTCTCAAGGGAAAACATTAAAGTCAATTGAATGAAATGAATTTGGTGTGTGTTTGTATGTTTCTCTATGGCAGCAGTGTGTCTTCTGTGCACTTCTAATTCTCTCACTTATAAGATCAGGTGCATGTGTGCACTGGTGAGTGTCTGCATGAGATATCCAGAAACATTGTCTCTGCAAAAACGATGCTGGTGATGGAACAGCTCATTGCGTTTCCCTCAGTAATTCAATGCTCATTTACATTTTCTATACACTGTCTGACTGCCTTACATGTTAAAGCAGCCTCATTGACATTTTCTACTCTACTGAATATCTGTATTAATATGTGTGGGGAGAGGGAGATGGAGGAGGTGAGGGAGAGACAGAGGGAGGGAGAGAGAGAGAGTTAGAGGGGGAAGGACAATCAGACGTTTTTTGCTCGTGAAGAGAACTGCTGGGCTTCATCCTACAGTTTTGCCACTAGAAGGTAAGTCTACACATTATTAATCCAAAATTGATCCAATACGTTCAGATAGGTCACTTGTTACTGTACAATAATGGCCCTAAAACAATAATTGTGTTGATTTTGCTTTTGGCTGTGCTGGCAGTGTAACGGGTTGTACAGTTTGTTGCTTATGTTTGTATTAGACCTAAAATGATGAATGATTTGTTCACAAGAAATTGGCATAATTTGGTCTGAAAATGCAACAGGTTTCTGAGTAAATGTGTTTGCATTCTTTGATCATTTGTGCGCACACTGATCTGTATTAAGTTTCTCTTTATCTTCAAATATGTGTCTGTCATTGATGGCTTTAGTTTGTGTCAAGGACCTCATGTTAAATGGCTTTTCATGGATTTAGATATGCTTGCTGTTAAGGTAACTGACATTATTTTTTGAAAACAGAAACTGAAAATCACTCTATTTGTAGTGTTTAATATAAAGCATTTACTAAAATAGCATATTTTTAAAACATCAAAAAAGGATGAACATGAATCGTGAACATTACATTTTGTCATGAAAAAAAAGCAGTTATAGCAGCACTAATTTAAAAAGGGACTAATTTAGAACAAAGACACCTCACCTGAAAAATGCTTGCTAAAAGTCAGTTAATCTTTTTCATCATTATTATTATTATTATTATCTTTATTATAGCAGAGGAACTTGGAAATTAAACCCATTATCTTTATTAAAATGTCACCTTACTCAGTCATGGAATTTAAAAACTATTTCTCTGTTATATCTTTCTAGTTCTCTGCTGCCTCACCATGAACCTCTCAGAGCAGATTTCAGTCCTCTTCAGCTGTAATGTCAGCCCGAGTGATGCGCCACAGCTTGACATTAGTGTCACCAAAAGTGAACCGCTGGCAATTGCTGTCCCCATGACCGTCTTCTACAGTGTCATCTTCTTATGTGGAGTATGAACATTCAAATTTACAGCAGAAGCACTAAGCTGCAATATTGATTATACAGTGTTAATAATGTGCTGACATCAAATAATACGTGTTGTCTCCTAATTCTCTACAGGTCTTATTCAATGGTGTGAGCATACTGACCCTCATCATGGATGCTCGTATGAGAGTCAGTGCCATTCGTTTCTACCTTCTCAGCCTGGTCATATCAGGTACAGAAAACTAGGGTTGGAATTATTCAAATTCAAAGTGAAATTTAATTTGTATGCATACTACTTGCCAAAATTATAATTTAGAACAACTAGGTCATTTTCATGTTCGAATGTTTAACCCTTCCTTATTTATCATGAAGTGGACCTTTGTCATCTTCGTTTTCAATTTGGCAAATGGCAACTGATATTGATATATTTGCATATCACATTAATATTGAAATGCCCATCTCCATTACCACTTTGATCATAGCCAGGATGTTTTTTCAGGCTTGTCATTCAGTGGGTGACCTGATCATGACAAGTACTACTCATGATAAGATGTTTAACACTCCATTTCATTATATATATGGCGTGTTTATTCTGTGGAGTACTCTGAAAATCATTTGTTTTAAAATAAATATTGAGTAATGTATTAATGTATTTTTAATTTAGATACATTTTTTGTCATATATAATTTCAATTTGAACAAATTATTTCAATTGAATATTGTAAGTGTTGGACTTTTTAGAAAACTTGCTAAAGGATATTCACCTTGTTCTCGTTTTAAATTTTAGACATATTGCAGCTGTTGACCATCCCAGTAACTTTGTATCGGTACTACTGGGAGAGCTACCCATGGCGTCTGGGGCAAGCGGTATGCAAGGTCTACTTCATGGTCCGCCAAGTGTACTGTGCCACCACCAGCTGGGTTATCATGACCTTCACCACTGAGCGCTATGCAGCCATTTGCCACACCATGTGGTCTGTCTCCAGCCTGAAGGTTGACTACTTACACTAAAGAAATACACTGTTTCCTCATGATAGTGTTCTACACTCAATGCAATAGCGACCATAACATAAAATTAAAAAAAATCTAATAATGTTGACTACATTTGTCCACAACTGTCATTATTTGGCATGTTCATGTTGAAGTTGAAAAGTAAAGCATTTAAGCATGAAAAGTAAGGCATGTAAATATGTAAGGGTGTCATTATTTGTAAGAAATAAGGAGGGAAATTGGCCACATACAGAAGACGCAATCTTCACAAATTGCAAAGCATGCCTGGTGATAAAGAAAATTGCAGAAAATAAATTGCAGCCCGTTTTTAGCATTTCATAAAGCTTTGTTGAAAAGGTCTAACAAATGTATTTGTATTTATTTCCGATACTCTCCACTTCCTGTCCAACAGAAGTCTCGGCTGCCGTGCCTTCTTTCAGTATGGATCACTTCTCTGGTCTCAGCAGTACCCTTTGCTCTGGTCTACGACCAGGCTCGTGCCTGCATCCTGGACTACACAGCCGCCACACGAGAAGACGCCTTTCATGTCTCCACCATGTGTGAGATGACCGAGCCTGATCCTGCACACATCTACAAAGGAGCTTTACTCGTTAGAGCGGGGTTCTTCTTTCTGGTGAGATAAGTGCTGTTAAACAGATTGTATTTGCTTATCTGCATCAAACACAGGCACTCACACATGCCTCTCCAACTACAGCTCCCAATGATCTCCATCTTTACTCTTTATCTGCTCATCCTGCTCTACTTGAGGAGGAACGGACGTCAGAGGAGAAACATGGGTCTCACACGGCTGGATCCAGAAGGAAGGCGAGATATCCAGTGTCATCAGAATGGGAAGCTCCTTTTAAATGAAAAGAGGGCCCTCAAACTCATGGGTAAGGAATGGAAATTTATAAAACCTCGCGTCTTGAGGTTGTGGCATAGTAAATCTCCCAAGTGCTGTGATTTATCTCACAAATTAAGGTCTAAGTGTTCGGTCACTCCAGAAAGTGTGACACCAAATTTCATTCACATGTCCTTATAAAGTGCTTGATGCTGGAAGTTTGGTGGCTGCGCTCTCAGCTGATAACCACACAATAAAGTAACACATATATTTCAAGGGAATGTATTTATATCCAATCAGGTCCAAAAACTTTACTGCAAACCATGTCAAATATCTGTTGTGAAGCAGTCTATACTCTTGCACATTGATCAATGCCACAAATACACAAGTTCAAAATTGAAGAAAAAGCACTCCATGAATTTTCTTTGCATCCACCGATCATGATATTTCCATTGAAATGAAATGACCTTGGTACAAAATTTCACGGTAATGAATGCAATAAAGAAGCAATGCAATGTATGATGTCCATTTTAGGAGGCAGATTATTAGCAATTGTCCTAGCACACTAATGGGAAAAGAGTAAAATTGTCATAGAAAAAATGTTCATCGTCAATGACTGATGTCAGGTCACAGGTAGGGCAGTAGTTAATTACAGGTAACCACAAGAAAGGATGCAGGCTCCAGTGAGCTCAGCCTGCTCCACACTCTGACCGCTGGGTCGCTCACTTACCTCACTGGATGAGGGCCCTCGTCTTTGGTGTCAACAAACAATATACTGAGCTCGGTGCTGGTTTCAGTTAATTTAGCTAAACAAGTAGACTCTACAACACAGTACTGTAGAAATGAGGGTTATTATTCATCGTGCGTCATGGTCTCAACATAAACAGTTTTGCTCTCAGCTGCAAACTACTCTCCTCTCCTCTTTGGACATCTGCCCGCTTACAGAGCTGATGCCAATATTAGATAAGACCTATCCTCTTTACGTTTGACAACCAACCAAAAATGACACATGAAAGTCTGTGACCGTGACACTGCAAACATTATTTAGCTTTGGTCAACTTTCAATGTGTTGTTGATGGCAGCCTGAAGTTCCCTCATGATTTACTGTCAGCATCTGTCCTACATTTTTGATGCCCAGCATTTAGTCAACAACAATATACAATTGTTGTTATTACAATATATGCTGGTAACTGCAAATGTATTGCATTATCATGTTGAGGTCCTTTAAGCTATGCAACTGAGCTATTAAAATAGTTTATGTTTTACCTTCCAGGTGCAGTCGTGGTGGCCTTTTTTATTTGCAACTTTCCTGACATTGCATCCTCGCTGATGCAGGTCTATGTGGTTGTGTGGTCCGACACCGTCCTTACTGTCTACACAATCCTGAAATCCTACTTGTCGCTTCCACTGTGGTATATCAACGGTGCTCTGGACCCGCTGCTGTTCTGTATTTCCTCTCACACATTTCGCAGGGCCTGCTGGAGAACTCTGGGTAGGCTCAGGCCTCACTGCTACTGGAAGTATGGGGGCATGTCTTGGCTACGGCAGAGAAGTTCTAGTGAAGAAGCAAGCACGACAGGCAGAGAGAGGATCGATGGTAAATGCTATAGAGAGAAGATGGACCAAAAGACAAATACAGCCACTAACAAATCAGATTAGAGAGATGGAGATAGTCTTAAAAGCCCTTTTGAACCAGAGCTACAACAACAAGCACTCTGAAATGTCACACTATTGAAGACTGTACAAATAAGATAAGATAAGATAAGATAAGATAAGATAAGATTCTTTATTGATCCCCCATAGGGGATCTTAGTGATGTGACAAATGACAATACAGTTACAGCAGCAATTGTTGTTATTGTAAATATTGCAGTATGAGTAGTGCAGCATAATGATGGAAACCAACATAATTATTAGAGGAGGGTCCTGAGTGTGACAGACAGTGTGTGTATGTGTGAGAGTGTGTGAGAGAGTGTGTGTGTGTGTGTCATTGTCATTATGTGTTGGGGGCTGTTGAGTATGAGGACAGTCCTCTGCCGTTGTACAGTCTGATGGCAGTGGGCACAAAGGAGCGCCTGAAGCGCTCAGTTCTGCATCTTGGTGGAATGATGCACTGGCTGAAAGAGCTGCCAATCTGCCACAGCTCATTGTGTAGAGGGTGAGAGGGGTTATCCAGGATGGCTTTGATTTTGTCGTTCATCCTCCTCTCAGCCACTGACTCCAGATTGTCCATTTCAAGCCCCACCACAGAGCAGGCTTTCCTCACCAGTTTGTTGAGTCTGCTGGCCTCACCCGCCCCCCAGCACACCATGGCAAAGAACAGGGCGCTGGCCACTACAGAATGGTAGAAGGACTTCAGTAGCCTGCTGCAGACACTGAATCATCTGAGTCTCCTCAGAAAGAACAGCCTGTGCTGTTCTTTCCTGAAGAGGGCGTCAGCGTTGTGAGACCAGTCCAGTTTATCATTGATATGGACCCCAAGGTACTTGTATGAGTCCACCCTCTCCACCTCCTCCCACTGGATGATGACTGGGGCAGGGGACTTCCTGTTTCTCCAGTAGTCCACCACCAGCTCCTTGGTCTTGCTGGATATTGAGCTTCAGGTGGTTGCTGTTGCACCATGTGATGAAGCTCTCTATCAGTCCTCTGTACTCCTCCTCATCATCGTCTGTGATACATCGGCTGGTATGCAAACTGCAGCAGAACCAGGAAAGCAGTTAGCAGTGTCTTCAGGTGCCAAAGAACTAGACTCTCAAATGTCTTCATAACATGTGACGTGAGTGGCACAGGTCTGTAGTCATTGAGATCGCTGGGCCGTCCTTTCTTTGGTACTGGAATGATGTAGGAGGTCTTCCACAGATTGAGCACTGTCATCAGCCTCAAGGAGAGATTGAAGAGGTGCTGAAGTAGTCCTGCAAGCTGCCCAGCACACACCTTGAGGACCCGGGGGCTGATGTTGAGTCTGGTGAGCTCCCTTCGCACCTGGTTGCTAGTAAAAGCCGGACATTTGGGGGGTTGGGAAATTGTCCTGTCGGTGTTTGATAGTGGAGAGTAGGAGGGTGAGGGAAGGCTGTCCTTTGAGGCTTCTGATAAGCTGAGAGAGGGGGAGGGGGTTGTTGAGGTAGCCATGTTCTTGATGGGGAGGGGAGCAGAGTTTTCATCATCAGAGGTGTGAATGGGGACAGGGATGGCGGGTGGGGACCAAGACCCGGTGTCAGAGCTCACTGAGGTGGGGGATGTGTCGAACCAATTGAAGAACAGATTCAGCTCAGCAGCAAATTCAGGGTCTCCCTCAACTCTGTGTGCAGGCTTGTTGCAGCCTGTCATCAGTTTCATTCCACTCCACACCTCCTTTGTATTGTTCTGCTCCATCCTGGCCTCAATCCTCTCCTTGTAGTTCTTTTTCGCCTCTCTCAGTTTTCTCCTTAATTCTTTTTTGGGCTGCCTCATGGTCCTTGGACATGAAGGCCCTCTTCTTGAGGTTAAGAAGGCCTTTAATCTCCTTATTAATCCAAGGTTTGTTGTTTGGAAAGCAGCGAACCTTTTTGGATGGGACAATGGTGTCCTCACAGAACTGTATGTAGTTCGTTATGCAGCGAGAGAGACCCTCAATGTCCTCTCCATGGTTCTCCTGACAGCTCCCAGTCTGTGACATTGAAGCGCTTCTGGAAGGCCTCCTCTGTGTCCTTAGACCAGACCTTCACGTACCTTGTGCTGGCCGCCTGTTGTTTCACCAGCACAATGCATAACCTTTGGATATAAAAACTTTTTTTTTCTGAAAGTCTTTATTTTTCTTTAATTGCAGTAAGATTTTCTCAGTGTTATGAAATATGTTTGAAAATACTGTAAAAATGTGTTGACAGACTGTGGAATTTAAATGTATTGTACCGTACCATTTCTGTTCTTTCAGGTGCTTGTTTTGTAGCTGGAAATACACTATATGTTAAATGTTTTAAAGCTTACATTATTGTGACGGATGTGAATACATTCAGTGTATGAATGCATTTGTTTTTATATTAACTGTGGTATCATGTTTCTAAAATTTCCCAAAAGACCACTCATCCACAAGATGTGGGAGTATGTATACTGTGTTGAGTGGGAAATAAATGTTGTTCAAGAGTATTATTCATGTATATAGCTCATCTCATAAATGTACATTCGACACAACCATTCGTTTTTCAAGGAAGAGGAGAGACAAAATGGTCAGATTGGAGATTTTTTTTTTGGAGGTTTTGTACCTATCTCTAATAGGTCATGTTGCATGTGTACATCAAATGCAGGGTCAGCACCCTGAATGGGTCACAAACATGCTGCTTGCTGACAGTATTAATCACATTCTTGAGCTGTATTTTATTCTAGCTTCAAAAACCTGACTGAACTGAATCCTCATTTTTGAACATGTTAATAAGTTTCATGATATACAGTATTGAATATCATTATATATATATATACTGTACTGTGTATAATTTTGTCAAATGTCCATTAATGTCTGGTTGTCAAGACAACCAACAGCAGGACAATATGTCCAAGCTGAGGTCAGACCCATCGGCTCACTATAAATACTTTGGGCTATTAAACTCCCTGCTCATGTACAAGAAGTCTGATTCACACTCTGTCCAACTGCAGTATGTCTCTTCTTTCAACATGAACAAATGATCTGTTTCTGTCTGGTACTTTCTGTCTATTCTTTTGTCACTCAATGTATCTATCTATCTATCTATCTATCTTTCTATCTATCTATCCAAGGAACTCTTTTGACAGGATAGAATCTGACTTCTCTCTCATTTTTGTTTCAATTTTCTATATCGAAATCTGTGCTCACACTCTCACTGTTACCTGTGGAGCCTGAAGAAGATATGATTGACAATGTGTGGCTGAAATGACGTAGAGTCCTTGTGGCTTTTTCACTGGACCTTTACTCTGAATCTTTTCTGACTAAAAAATAGTGATGATGTATATTCTACTACTGCCTACATCAGTGTTGTGTCACGGCTTGTTTTGCTGTCCTGAAATGGACAAAAAAAAAAAAAAATCTATCAAAAATTATCAAATGCAAATTTAAGCTTTTTGAATTCAACTACCCTTTATAAATTGTATATATGTAAATGTAAATATGATAAATAAATGTGCTGCTATTGAAAAAGTGAGAATTAGTCCAGTCCTTAAATTAGATTAGTTTGATCCAGTTACCAACATTTCCCCTTTTTATTAGGACATAAAAGTATTTGCATTGTTCATGTATAAGGAATATCGCCCCGCCCTGGATATGACGTAATATATCCCAGCCAATCGCAACGCTGTGGGCGGAACTAAAAATGAAACCGCGGAAGATTCAAAACGAAGATGGCGGCTGGAAATGATTCTCAAAACAATCACAAGCTGGAGAGAAGGTACCAACTTTTCGTTTAGTATGTCACCAAATCAACATGTTTCAAAACTATGATATAATCTGCAAGTTTCTGTGATGATTAGTGCAAATACAAAATGTTTTAATAGCGGATTATTATCAGACCTGTTAGCGTTTACCAACGTAGCTTAGCTAACATAGCAACAACTTCTTATGCTAGTGTTAGCTCACGTTAATCCACTAATTGATGCTACATATCCCCTCTTCTGATTTAACTGCTAAATTTGAGGTACCAGCTTTATTATTTCCACCTCAAGATGAACCTAAACCCACTCTCTGTTTCTCTCTGATAGGGGGACAACATGCAGCGTGTTTATCAGCCAGGAAAAGCCAAACACAAGCCAGCCATTAATCTTCAACCCAGACTTCTTTGTGGAGAGGCTGAGACATGAGCATCCGCAGGCCTTCGCGGATTTGGTCCTCAGCAACATCACTCGACTCATAGACCTTCCCGGGGATGAGTTTGCACAGCTCACCGGAGAGTCTGAGCCCAGGATGCCGCCCGCCGCCGGAGGCTTCCTGCGCTCCTTCAACTTCCTGAAACGTAAAGGTGAGGCCAACGGGCAAATGTGGTGTCTGTCAACTTATATTGTGTTATGTTACTGCATTAGAAAGAATAAATAACCTACTAGGTTGGTGATATGCCCCTAAAATAATATCACGGTATTTCCAGGTAATTCTACAATAAGGATGTTCTTGATGAAGAGATAAAATGTGAAGTATAACTTGCCAAATCCTCTGTGATGCTATGATGAGCCGATGTAGTTCGTCTGCTTGGTTTAGAACTCACAATAGCTCTTGATACGTTTGTTGTATTGCCCCCTTTTGTTGTTGCTCATCACTTCCACACTACTCTAGTTGCTCATTTTGGACTCCTTCACCATGGATGTTACTTAAGCTTTCAGCCATGATTTTGTTGTATGATGTCATTATGTGTCAACAAGTCAGAATATTGCCATGATCATGGTATGATTTCTTTTTAAGCATATTAAAGATTATACCTATATTATAGTGAATGATATGATATGGCACACCCCTAAAAAGGACCACTGTACCTTTATCCACAGATCTCTTACAGTACCTTATTAAGCTTGTTACTTTACAATGCAAATTCCTAAAGTCATACTTGACATCATCAAATTTTGTGTTCTGCTGGACCAACAGTCCAAAATCTAAAGATATTATCATGTAAGGCAAAGACAATCAGCAAATCCTCACAATTTAGAAGCAAGAAAAAAGGCATGTTTGGGATTTTTTGAGCGAAAAAAGCCTTGAATTGATTGTCGCAGTAGTTGTCCATTCATTTTCTTTCGATCGATCGATTTTGATTAATCAGGTAATTGACAAATCCTTTCACCTCTAATTGACAGATAAATTGACGGTTCAAGTGATGGTTCATTTCAGTCTCCACATAAACTCTCTGCAAACTACACCTGTTTTTATTTTTTATTTCTTGTTTGTAAGTAAGGTGTTTTTGTAATAGGTAGCACCAGGTCCATGTGGTAGATGGAGATTATAGAATGGATCTAATTAACCTAATGACTGGTGTAATGGAATAAATTAAGTTATACACACAAATGTACAATCAGTGTAATTGTGCCATTTGATGCTTTTCAGACAAAGGGGTGGTTTTTGGTGCGCCGTTAACTGAGGAAGGAATAGCACATATCTATCAGCTCATTGAATACCTGAGTAAAAGTGAGTATCACTTTATATACATGCATCATTTTTGCCATTTGGTTTAGCACTTTCATCCAAAGCAGTTTGTCATATTATGACTATTTACGTTTTGCATGCATGACCTCAGAAGGATCCCTAACCATGACAGTATATATGTCAGACATTGTGTCAAACACCAATGTAAATTAGTTTATTCAATAATCTCTTAACATACTGAGTCAAATTGCTTGATCATCCTGTATCTTTAACTCTTTGAAGAATTGGATTTGTAAAGCAGCCTAACTCTTACTACTTACTTACTACTTGTTCTTTAACTTAGTTGGAGAGCAGTGAATTAGCATGAGGTCATGGTTTATTTCTAGAAAGCGATGATGTCATTCACTGAAAGTGGACACTGGGAGCAAATGCTTTGGTCAATAATTTATCTGAAAGCACTTTGCTCTGGCTGCCTCCCTCCTTCCATTTCATTCACTCTGTCTCTCTCCTCACTTGTGTGTCTTTGTCTCCCTATGTCTGCTTCACTCTGTGTCTACCCGCCTACACACCACATCTCTTTTTCCCCCCTCCTCTTTTTCTGTCTCTCTCCATCTTTCTCTCCCATCCCTCAGACCTTCATGTGGAGGGGTTGTTCCGTGTGCCAGGCCACAGCCTAAGGCAGGCAGCCCTGAGGGAAATGCTGAATGCTGGTGCAGAGATAGATCTAGAGACAGGCGACTTCCACCCCAATGATGCAGCCACATTACTCAAAGCCTACCTGGGAGAGCTGCCAGAGCCTCTGCTCACGCACAGACACTATCATGCTCACCTGAAGATTGGAGGTGTTGGTTGACTCGTACACAAATCCTTGTCATATTCAGAACAATGTAAAGTAAAATAAAGAAATAATAGTGACCACAATGTTCTTTAGTAATAATTCTCTTATCTGCTGTGTCCAGGGCTGACTCGCTTTGATGATAAGGGGGATAAGACTAATGTGCCTGACAAGGAACGCCAGATTGAGGCATTTCAGCTGCTTTTCATGCTGCTTCCACCGGCCAACCGCAGTCTGTTGAAGCTGCTACTTGACCTGCTGTACCACACTGCCCGCAATCAGCATGTCAACAAGATGTCTGCTATCAATCTAGCCACAATGTTTGCTCCACACATCATCTGGCCCAAAAATGTAAGAACCTCTGCTTCATTTTGTTCTACCTTTTCAAGTATGTATCCCCACTATGTTTGCAGCTAAGTAAAGCATGGTGGTAACAGTTTCCTTGAATTTGTTTGGCATTATTTTTTCATTATTTATTTATGGGGCATTTTATTTTGTTGTTGCAGGTGATTGCAAGTGATTTGCAGGGAAACATTGAGAAACTGAATAATGGTGTAGCGTTCCTCATCAGACACTCACAAAAATTGTTCAAGGTAAGCAGCTTTACAGCCAGTTGCTCTTGATTTGACCTCTTATTCTGTAACTATAGTTTGGCCCATTTAGAAAATGTGTAACCATTCAAAACACTAAATGAACAAGTTTCTCTGATAAATATTCAGTACATCACAGCCATGTGGTAATAAGGTTCCTTCTGTTATTAATGTGTTGTTCTCTCTTTGGTTTAAACTAACATTTCATGAGAAGTGTTGTTGCCAGGGATACAAGAAATGCAGGCTGTACACAGGCTTAGGAAAGAATACAAAATGTACATCTGAATGAAAAATCAATAAAGGCTATTTTTCCCTTCTTTTTTTGAGGTCTCCCACACTCAGCAACCTTTTAGATGCCATTGATTGCTGTATATTTCCCCTTTCACATTCATGTACAGTACATTGATCTATTATAGAAGGCACTGCTCATCTGTACACTCTTACATACACAATGTACCCTTCCAAGTAAATGGTGAGAGTGAGAGGTGGAACAATAGATATATTCTGCACAATGACTGTTTCATCAGAAGATTTCATGTCCATGCTTGTTTTCATTAAAGGCGCCTACATATATCAAAGAATATACCCGCTTATACTTCACAGGATCAAAAACTCTTCAATCAAAGGTGAGTATTAGCACTGCATTACATTAACCTATGAAGCCATTTTCACACCTCCCACAGTATTTCTTTCATTGCTAACTGTTGAATGTAATAATTTAAGTGTCTGGTTAATTTTGGGTACTTCATGTCTAAATATGGAACCTGGAGAGGCTGGTCTCTGCTATTGGGCACTTAATAGAATGATTTTCAGAACCTTGAAATAAAACTTCTGAATAATGTGTCAATATTCAGATTTGAAAGCTACATAAGTGTTTGTGTTGCTGCAGCGTGTGAATTAGTTGTGCACATTTTCTTGTCGTCATTGTCTTTTGAATCAAGCTTGCCGTTTCAGCGAGAACACAATTTAAAATATCTGGTCGAACGTTATGTCCGACCTTTCTAGGACGACTTGACACTCTGTTCTGGGACTCAAGATGGGCCATTGTCTGCAGTAACGGCTGCCTCACCTTCTCCCTCCATGAGAACAATCAGAGGTGAAGTCAGCGGCACCTGCACCAACAGGTCACCTGAGACTCAGAGTTATACTGCATCTGCCCTCAGAGAGTTGTACCAGCAGGTCAACAACATGCCTGAGTCTGCCAAAAAGAAGAAGCTCATCAGACAGGTATGGCAGGTCAGCGTACCCCTTCGTGAGGAGAGAGAATATACAGACTACTTGCATCCCAGCAGCTACACGTGCTACATGTGCTGTATTTTTGTGTGCAGTTTGAAAAGCAGCCTCTGCAGACACCGTCGTCTGAGTCTCGGACACCATTCAGCAGGAAACATTGGCGTTCCCGATCGTTAGGTGGAATTATCAAGGTGTGTTTACAGTAATTCTGTGTACAGTGATAGTTTTTACTTTTCAAACTTAATCTTTAACCTTTTTACTTTTTCAACCTTTAAAAATCTGCAGAGTATATTTAATAAGCCATTGCCTCTAAAATAGTATCCATCTGCCAGTAAAGACTTTTCGTTTATCACAACAGAGGAAGGTGTTGGGAGGCCAAGTATTAACAGAGAAAGAAAACGGCAGACTGCAGAGTCCTCTACCCAGCACTTCAAGTGATGGACAGGAAAGAGAAAACACCAGCTGTGGAGGAGTGAGTATTGCATTGTTACACCACAAACCTATTTTATGAAACAAGTCCCAGTATGACAACCTGTGGCTTGTGTAACACAACAATCAAATCATCTCCCCCAGATGTGATTCTGTGGGTTACAACAGGTATATCATGACACCACAACGTCAGGATGACTGACTGTTATTTTAGGTACTATTGATATTGTAGGAAATAAGCTTGGGCCAATTCAAAACGTTTGGAAGCAGTGAAATTGTCTGTAATATTCCCTCTATGATTATGATGTGCATACATGGAGAAATGCTGAAGTAATAATTCTCTTTTATTCAAACCAAACCGATCAAAATGTGACATTTTAATTGCAGGACAGCACGATTCACTCTTAAAACTGTCATCAATGAATGACGAGTAGTTTTGCTCATGACTGTGCTGAAAGAGTTTTTGGCACTTCTAGCCATCTGTCTGTGGTTCACCACAAGCAAGCCTGGCCTCACTTTGACAGAGGCAGTGCTTACATTGCTAATGATGCTCGATGTGCTGAAAAGACTAAAATTTACCTTATCTTCCCCCCCCCCCTTTCTCCTCAGCTCGTCCAGGATTAATCCTTTTTAAAAGAATGTGCTCTTCACAACTAAGGAAACATTGGTCTGACTGTTATGTTACGAGTGTTAAGGGTCTTCTTAAGGTGTCAACACAAACAGTCAAATGCATTGTACAACTTTGCTTTGACGCCTTGTTTAGGTCTGTACTCAGCTGATCTTTTAGTTGAAGTCTTAAAGGTTAGTGAAAAAGCAAAGAAATCCCCAGAATTTTTTCCCAGTTTAGCGAGTTAAGCTAAGGGACATTGATGAAATGCAATGTGGAGGTTTTTCTATTTAAATGTTCAATTTGTTTGTAGACTATTATTAGAAAAGTGGTTAATTCAGAAATGTGCCTTAAAGTGAATATATCTTAAGTACTGTATGATGCAATTTTTATTTAACATTAAGATTTTTACTTTTGTTTTTTATTTTTCAGATAGCTTTAAGAATATCTTGAAATTGCAATAAAGAGGTCATTCAAGGCTTAGAGAGGGAGTGATGACAGATAGACAATGAAAGATGGGAGGCACTGAGTGAAAGGCCAAAGGCCAGCTTCTGTAAATTATCTAAATACTTTTGGTTCCACTTTAGTCCAAATCTTGGGTTTTAACACTGTGATGCTTTAAACTGCTGCTGCTTTAAGCTACATCTTGGTTTTGCATCTTTATATTTTAGTTTTTCTCAGGCAAGTTTTGATTTGTTATGCAACATTATAAACAGTTTTATAGCTTTATATGCATTAGTATCTTTACAGTTCTTCAGCTATTTAGTGCTAAAATTATTTTAACGTTTTATTGTCTTTTTTAAAACTTTTTTTATATGGTTGAATGCAAATGAAGATAAACTGCTGAGTGAATATTGTTTGCCTTCTATTGTGGTTGTTAACCCAGGTGCTCAGAGTTTGAACCACTGCCACTTATATAACTTCCTTGTTGTCTTACTCTTTGAGTAGCAGTTTGCAGGTCAATGGTCACAATGCCAAGCTGTTACAATTGAATTATAATGTGACGATTGCCACATGGTCACCATGTAAACTGCTGATATTGATTCTACTGTGAAGCTATGCAACTCACTGTAATTAAAAGACAACAAGCTGCATTCTGTAGTTGTCGTTTATTCGAAATGTCAGAATATGTGCTTTAGTAGAATCTATACATAATTACAAAGCTTTTACTAAATGATATAGTGTTTTCCCATCACTTTGCTCTGCCTGGAGTTTGAATAATGTTGCTGTCTGCAGCCGTATGATGCAGTTTTACTTTTAGCCACAAGGTGATGCTGTTTAGTTGCAAATGATTGGACAGCTATAGAGGCTTTGGTACAACATACGCTTGTTCCAGTTGAAATGGAGACAACTGTAAGTACGAGGAAAAAATATGCTTATTAATTACTCATATGCTGTTAAATACCCTAAATAAGTTTATATGTGAACACTGAATATGTAATATATAATATAACTCTAAGTAATATGGTAAACCTGAAACATATTAGCCCAGTAGACATTGTATAATAAAACTATATATACATATATATATATATACAATATTTCCCTTAAAAACAATATTTATGCTTCTCTGTCAACAAGGGGGTCAACAAACTACTTTAGAGTCCATTACAGCAAATTAGAAACAGGAAGAAAACATCCAAGTGACAATGTATCTCCTGAATTTTACAGAGATGGCAAAATAAAATTAATACTAAAATCTATTTTAGTCTAAATATGACCAACAGTAATAAAAATAAATGCCTACCAAAGGGAAACATAACACTGTTACCAAAATTGTTGTAAATATTTGCCCAAATTTGAACATATTTTATGGAGTCGGAGGGTGAGTGGGTGCATAGGATGAGTGGAGGCAGCTCTCCACAATAAGAGGAATGTTTCAGTGTGTCATTATGGTGTCCATGTCAATGCATGTTTGGTATTGTAAGTATATGTTGTAAACATCTGTGAGAATGGGTCTGCTTTTTCTCATGTTCTGTAAATATACAACAGACATCTTCCATGATAGGAATCGTATTGTTTTACAGCCAAAGGTCCAGAGGGGTTTTATTTAGCATTCCTGCTCCAGAATGAGCATGATGACTGTAAAATGAGTCAGACATACTGTAATCAACTTTACATTATCTGGTGTGGACACAAACCCACAAGTATATATGATGAGTGGATGTGATTGTGCTTTAAATGTATGCATTCAGATGCCTCTCAGAGGGAGCTAATTCTGTCGAGAGCTGCAGATAGTGAAATACCAGTAACAGACATTTATGTCAAAGGAAAACAAAATCAATTCAAGGTTGAAATACTTCTGTTCCTGCATTGTAGACTTTTGTATTTTTGTCAGCATTGGCCAGTGGAGGATTTTTTTTTTTGCCTTTTCTTTGAGGCAAAGCTCTTTTGAGAGTGAAATACAAACAACTTAGGTTTGAAGCTGTGGATTTTTCTGGATGCTAAATTTGGTTTCTTCCTGTTTTCACTCTATCAAGCACATTTCATGTTTTGTGAGTCAAGCATGCAGGAGCTAACAGATTCATCCCTCTATTCAGCCACGGGCAACTGCCTGCTTTGTGTTGATAAAAGTTTCGTTCTTTGATTTCTAACTTTGGTTATGAGCTGTAGGAAAATATTTACTGAATTCCACAGGCTTCAGGAAGCCTGCATTTTTTAATTGTGTGCCGTTCCACAATAAATGCAGTTTATTCCTCATCAGTTGTTGGTGAGGTCTTGTGTTATGCAAACTCTCCTCTCTCAGACTAATTGTAAATTGCTGCCATGTCCTCCCATGGCTCTGAGAGCAACAGAATAATTCCTGTTGTGCATTTGTGTGCATTCCTGTCATGACTGTGAGAGCAGAGGGACGTTACCACCACCCCCCATTACCACTAAACACCGCTGTCTCCTCTTTAATTAGCCATTCATAGATGGAAGATCTACGCTGCATTGATGCTTTTACCAGGACAGATGGGGCTTTTTTTTCCTGACGTGCAGCTTATGTGTGTGCACACCTGCATGTGCACATACTGTATATAAATGTGCACATGTGCCCAGTGGGTTAAGCAACAAAGCAGACAGATGCTCACAAACCCAAATGTTTTTCTGCTTGCATCTCCCCTGCCTGTTTCTCTTTGTGTCATTGTTAGTTAAAGTGAATGGGCTTTTTAGGTATATGTGACTGTGCTGATGTTTATGTTGGGAGGGATCCACCCCGCAGCACAGCCTCTGTAGACTTAGACCAGAGACCGAGTGGCTCGAGCCGAGCACAGTCACTGGCTGAGGAGAGCTGAGGTGTCCGTTTAGCGAATTACCAAACTTTTATTTACTTTTAGTTTTTTAAATCCGTTCCATGAGGAAGTAACTAATCAGGAACTAACTGCTAATTAATGAACCATAGTAGTAGTGACTTGTAAGTTGCACTAAAAAAGACATGCACTGCAAACTAATCTGTGAACCAGTGTATAATAATTAACTCCCAGGTATATGTGAATCTCTACATGAGCACCTAATGAGGCATCCTTAATTAATGCTGAATCAGTCTCTAAATGCTACTAAAGCATGTCACTGCTTCCTGCTGCCATTTTTGTGTCCCGTCATGTTAAAGCATCACACCATGAACTAACAAGTTGCTACTCAGTACCTTACACGAGGAGACATAAAACTAGTATCTGATATGCATAATAAGTAAGTGGCCCAAGTATTAGCTATTGGTTTTTTTGTCATTTTGCAGCAGATCCAGCATTAAATCCAGAGAGCTTCAATAAGTAGATGCTCAGTTTGCAGATTCACAGATATCTAGGATCTAATCATTACACATGAGTTCAATAAAGAGTTTCCTCCACGGACAGAGTTATACGAGAAGTGCTTGTTGTTGTTCTTTTCCCTTTTGTAAGGTCTCTTAATTTTCTGTAGCTTATTTTAAAGTTGTCACCATTTGTTTTATTGTGTGGACAACTGTGAACAATGCACTTTGAACTGAACCCATAAAAAAACAAGACGTCCGTTTCCTCCCCACATCCAGAATACTAATTTGCAATTCCACGAACTGCAAATCAATACGGATTTGGAAAAGTTTCCTGAAAGCCACAATTACACTGTCAACAGCAGCTGAACCCTAATGTATCCACTGTTTTAGCTGAATGTCAACCTTTGCAAAATAATATTTACTAATATAACGGCCCACAGACGCTGCTTATCATTTGATTTTCCCCTCTCAGCACAGTCCGGTTTATGTCTTTATGCTTGGAGTCCACTTCAGGGAATGCATGGTCTTTGCATTAAGAGATTGATTGGCTGCCGGTTATTCCCAGAAATCCAAATAACAGAGCAGGTATGGTTGTGAGTGTAGCTGTTTGTCTTTTCATTTGTATATATTAGGATATAATCTCTGTTCCTGTGCCCACGCTGATTTTAAAATATGGTGTTGACTTACTTTTTATGGCTGTGGTCTGCCTTCTCAACAGATCATGAATATTTGTGTGTGTGTGTGTGTGTGTGTGTGTGTGTGCACTTTTCCACCCCAGTTTCCTGCAGCAGCTTCTATCTGTGTGGCCACACTTGATCTACATGTTCAGACCCACATATACAGATTATTTATTCCCTTTTGCCTCCAAGGACCGAGGTGTTGATTCCTCTCTTCCCCTGTGGATTCTCCTTCGTTACATGCGCTCACACACACTCACACAGCCCCAGTCTCCTCGCAGCCTCTCCCTTCGGGCAGAGGTTATGCAGTGTCATGCAGGTTAGGTCTCTCTCTGGGGGTTCGCCCGGAGGCAAACCTGAGAGAAAAGAAGGAGTGGAGTGAGTTTGAAAAAACAGAAAGAAGGATACTTGGAGTAGATTTGTATTGTGAATAGAATCAAGGGAATGAAAGAGGGATCTGGAGAATGAGAGTGAGTTCAGGCAGGGTTCTGGGGGGGTGTGTTGTGTGAGGAGGGAGAGGAGTGGGGGAGGAGAGGAGGGGTAGGGGTGGAGTCGGGGGCTCTGCTATTTGTAGATCCTTGTGATGGATGACTGGTGTGTGTGTGTGTGTGTATGTAGAGAGAGAGAGAGAGAGAGAGAGAGAGAAAGAGACTGGCTTTTTTCCCTCTCTGCTCTTTCCCTAGTCCCTCTCTCTTCAGGCAGGCAGAGCAGAGCGGGACTGAGTAAGAGGAGGACAGAGGCGCAGACGTGTGCAGACCAGAGCCACAGCAACTCCACAAAGACAAGAGAGGAGAAGAGTTTGCAAGGAGAGAATAAGAGAAAGACAACAGCTTCTTTTTTTTTTTTTTTTTACATCAGCAAACTGTGGTGGATATCATACATCAAAAGAAATCTAGAAGAACAAAAAAGGATTTGCTTGAAGAGGAAAATAATAGCATTTGTTATAGTTTTATATTCACCACAAATACAGAATTATTCTAGAGGACTTGTGAGGTGTAGCAGGACTCTTGGTTTTTGCAGAGAGACAAAGGTGGACAGAGAGAGAGAGAGAGAGAGAAGTAGGGGTTTGTTGAAGAAGAGCTGGCTGCAGTGGTGGTGAACATGCCCGTCAGAGGTAGCTGCTTTGGGGCAGGCATGGGCAGCCTGGCCGGGCAGCCACTCTGGATGTGGGTGGTGATGCTCTCTGCTCTGCTCATGGGCAATGCCAGTGCCTGCCCAGCCCTGTGTACCTGCAGTGGCACCACAGTAGACTGCCACGGACTGGGTCTCAGAACCATGCCAAGGAATATCCCCCGCAACACTGAAAGACTGTGAGTGCCATCTCTAGCTCCTTGTGTGTGTGTGTGTGTGTGATAGAGAAACTCCCTAACAATGTGCTTCTGTCTTCTTCTCTCATTGATTCACTTTCTTGCTATATTGTGTTGCATTTGAATCCATTGATATATTGTGGTAGTGCACATGACTTTGCCTAGACTGAAAAAGAACAATAGACCTGCCTGTAAAGCTGTGTGTGTGTGTGTGTCAGTCAGTCACTGGCATTCCAGTCAGGTATAAATAGGCATGAGGGACTGGAAAGAGCAGGAGCAGATGTGTGCCTTTCACATGTGTCCATAATTTACTTACCTGCTTGTTTATGCTTCTATATATTCTGTATTAATTTTTTTCAAGGATTCTATACATCCTGAAAGCAAGTGGGTGAATTTTTGCTCCACTTTTTAATGTGACATACATTTAGAGATTGAAATTAAAGTTTGACTTAAAGTTTAAATCTTATATTAGACAGAAGCAGATTTGCTGTCTGCTCTGTGCTCAGCTTTGATTCTGTCTTATTTGTGAATATGTTTCCCCCTCTCGTACCATGTGTCCTGTCTGTGCAGCACTGTGCCTCTCTTTATCTCTTCTTTCCCCCCCTCTCCCCCTTTTCACTTTCCTCCGCTCCTGGGCAAAAGACTCCCCCCTTCTCATGCCCCTGAACGCTCACTCCACAAATTGTTAAATCATGTAGAAAATTAAGCAAATCTGCTACTTAAGTGAGTCTTGCACGAGGATCACGTAGCTGTCTTGTAAAACAGAGGGAGGATGGGAGACGGAGGGAGAGGTGAGGCAGACGCCGGCTTGCAGAGTGGAGTTTCTCTGTCTTTTCTGACATTCCTCTGAAATATTCATCAGTAAATCAGAAGTGAGGAGTGCAAGGGGAAATAGATTGTTCTATTTCAGCTTTTAGAATATCAATCCTGAATAAAACATGCGGTGGGAACAGAGGAGAGAACGCCTGTGTCAGAGGCAGCGTTGGCATAGTGGGCGCTAGCTGCATATTTTATGCTTTTCATATTTAATTTCTAAGAACACCTTTTTTTTTTTTTTTGCCTGGCGGTCTGCATGTTTCCGGGTTGCTTATGTGCACATGCTGCCTCAACATTGAAGCCGAGAGGAAACATGGTCATTTTGTGGTTTCCTTTTACATGAATGGCCATTCACACTGGAAATATCCCCTGCCCCTCCACTCAAGAGCATTTTTGTGTTAAAAGTTGTTTGTGCATTCATAGGTCATGTACAGTGAGGGATTTTATCGTTGTAACATCTCTGCATGTTTTCAAGCACGTCTAGCACACTCAGGACGCTGCATTTTAAACATGATGCGCTGAAAGGTCATGTGTAATTTATTCCTGGGTCGTTGCCATTTCTCTTTTTTGGGGGGTGAGTGTGTGTGGTGGTGCATGTATTAACTGTGTGTGTAGGTCATGTAGGAGATAGCTAGTCTCCACGGAGAGGTACTACTTAACAATATAGACTATCCTCTTGTGCAGGCCGTTACATAGGACGATTCATCAAGGTGATTGTGCAAGTGAACGCAGCCCACCCTGCCTCACATGATGGTCCCATGTGCATGGCGAGATTTATGTGTGCGTATTTGGAAAATGCGTGTTTATGTGAATGAAAAATGTGCAACTGCTACTGGGGTCAAAGATGAGAAGCGAGTTAATGAAGTTTTTGTCCCAGATGTTGGTGGCCCTCGTCTGTAGGATAAAATGTTGAGAAGCTTTTGCTTTTTTAGAAATGTATTTAAATGACAAAGATGACAAAGAACTTACCTCACTTTAATGGAAGGAGGAGGTGTAGTATTAGTGTTGGGAGGCAAAGCAGACACAAAGTAGAAAAGGTTACACTTCACTTTGCCAGTCTGCTTTGCTGTATATGGGCATATATGCTGGTTATAGATATCTGTGTGAATGCATGTGTGCACTAATGAACACAGGATGATGCTTCTGAGAGACAGAGTTGGAGGTGTGTTAGAGAAGGAGGGGGTAGGTTTTGGGAGAAAGTGAGTGTGTGTGTGTGTTTGTAGGGCGGGGTGTGTGTATGGAGGGTGTTGAGACAGACAGCAGAATCCCATTTGCACTTGTCAGTGTGGGTTTGGATCAGGTCTGACCCCTGCGCTCCTCAGACTGAAGCCTGTAATGAGACTGTGAGCTCCACGTATTAAAATCACACCCTGCCTTGTACGGGCCACCGGCCGCTCCCTCCCCCTCTGCTCCCTCTTTGCATCCATCCTCCCTCTCTGTCTCTTTCCCTTGTCTCCCGGCCTTGTCTATATTCATCTGTTGTGGAAAAAGAGCACATGGTAATCAGACTGATATCAAGCTACGCTGAGGGGAAACCAGCATCTGTAAGGCCGATTAAAGTGACTCTACACAGGTTGATAGTTAAGCTTTTAGGTGGACAGGTATTAACCAAACCTGCAGCCCTCTCCATGCTTTATCTCTGTAACAGACCTGCTGCTTAGATTAAGTGTGTGTGAATGAGTTGATTTGCAGAAGGGGAGGAGCTCTCTCTCTCTCTGTGTGTGTGTGTGTGTGTGTGTGTGTGTGTGTGCCTTCATCTAATTGCAAAAAGCCAGCTTATTGTTGATGTATTTTCTGTGCCAGAAAATACCCTGTACTGAGATTTGGGGGTATGTTGGAGCTGCTCCAGCATAGGGAAGGTGGAGGCTGCACACCATATGTGTGTGTGTTTTCATGCATGCCTATATAAATCTGATGCTCTCTTGTGTTTGTTCGTAAACTTGAGCATGTGCCTCCATATGTGTATGTGCGTGCGTGCTGTGACTGAGTAAACTGAGATGAAAACACATGAGGTTTGGTGGTTGAAGATGAGGGGCTTCCTCGCTTCGATAACCATGTTTATGACTGTGTTTGGGGGTTGGAGGTGGGAGGTGTTTGTGCATGTGCCAGGGAATGCCTGCGGTGTTTTTGGCACCGGCACATCGGTGGTACAACTGACAGCTCACCGGCCACCTGATCCATAATTTACCCTGACATGGCTGAACACAGCCTGGCCACTACCTGCCAACTCTGGCTATGCGACTAAAGTGGAGAGAGCAGGATGGGAAAAGACAAAGAAGTGGGGTGAGTGGTGGAGCCGTGGGGATCGAGAGCAGGATTCAAGGCGAGGTTGGCACAGTAACTGAGGTGGTAATCACTAATGAAGGGATTACTGCACAGAGGAGTGAAGAGACGTGTAACTTCACCACAAAGCTAATGAATGAATAAACGAGATTATGTTATTTATTATAAAGGGCAAAATGGGTCTAGCCCTGAGGCAGACTGAATTTCATTCAGGTCCTTTTTACGGTCTAATATATCCATCCTCACAGCTGGTAATCCCGCGAGGAGTGATAATGCCTGGAATGAAGATCATTCAGAGAATGTTTATGCTCAGTGGAGGATTGTGAAATTACAGGCCTGGGACTCAGTCAGTTCAATTTACTGCCTGCACTACACAGCTGTGGTCTTTTCTCTTGCGCTGAGGTGGACGCCATCGCTGTAGCTTCTTTGGAGTTCAGTATTTTGTGAGCTGCATTGTGAGTCCTCTGCCACACAAAGTACGTATTAATATATGGAAGGTATTGCAGGCCAAGTTCCTCCTGTGGCACTCTGTGCTGTTTTTATTTTTCAGCTGCTCTGAGCATTTAGTCACCTTTTTACATTTTACATACATGTGCCATAAGCATGTTGCTTGTCCGAACAGAGTGAAGATAGGCTGCTGAGCATCAAAGCCAGCTGCTGTGTCTAAACTCACCCCAGAACCACCGGCCTGCTCTCCTGATGATTGTGCTACTTTATGGAAATGTTTGATTGAGCTCATGAGAGATACACACACGTCCTGTCGATACAATCACTGTGTGTGTGTGTGTGTGTGTGTGTGTGTGTCAAAAATGCCTTCCAACACCAATGCATGCACTTTTTTTTTTAACTTGTGAGCATCTAACATGCTTATATATAATGTGAGCGTGCATGTGCATATGTGAGTGTACATGCATGATTGCTTTGCACGCCTATTTAAGATTGGCTGTATCTCAGCAAACCATGAAAATCGAATTTGGAGAATCCACCTAGATCACCTTTCATCTCTCAGAAGTCCATCTTCCTTTTAACCCTCCTGGCTAACCAGAAAGAAGCTGGCAATGGAGAGCGAGGGGGGTGAATGGTGTGTGTGTGTGTGTGTGTGTGTGTGTGTGTGTGTGTGTGTGTGTGTGTGTGTGTGTGTGTGTGTGTGTGTGTGTGTGTGTGTGTGTGTGTGTGTTAAAATGCACATCAGTGAACACTATCCTGACATTGTAGATATGCCTTCATAATCCACATTTCACACTCGTCAGGATGCTTTTGATGTGACGCAAGTTTGAGAGGAAATTATGGGCAGCAATCCAGATGTAAGGAGTTCTTGAGATCTGCACCCGTCTGCGCACTTATCATATCAGTGCTGTGTTTGGTGCAACATTGGAGTGTTTTAATATACTCTGCTTAAGTCATTCTTAATTCTCAAGAAGACGATGAATCTAATAGTTATGACAGAAACAATTACTTGATTATTTAAAAAAAAAAAGCAGATTAATTTGCTTTTGATTGACTAATCCCTTAATTGACTCATCATTCCAGCTTTTGCGGTGAAGTTAGGAAATGTGCCAATCTTTGTACAGAGATGGAGGAATGCAGATATCGGTGTGCTCCGTGGGGGGGAGAGATGAACATAGAACCACTCTTTATTCTCGGGGATCAACAGACAGATTGAAACACACGTGCAGCATCCATCAAATTACCAGTCGTCTGTGCACATCTGTCAGGCAAACGTCTTCTCAGTCTTCTCCGTGGAATAACTGAAACATAATAAATGTCGCAGAGCAGATGTTTCATCCATACGATACACTTTGCAGTCAAAGTACACATTCATACAGCCTAAATTTCTTCATGCGGGACTTAAAGCCACAACAGAACTTCAGCGTCTGTCACTGAACAAAGTACAGATACAGTACAGTATAAACCATGAAAGACCCTTCAGTCTCTGCCTCTACTACAGCCCTGTGTGTGTTCTCTTTCCAGCCTGTGGCAGCAACACACATCTGAACAGATGTTTAATTGATTCACTTCAGCCTGAGAGAGTGTCATAAGTTATCCATGTTTGATCAGAAAGTGGCTGTGTGCTACTTTCCTCCCTTGTCTTGTCTCGTCCCTGGCTGCTTTTTTGCTATCTGTCCGCTTTTTGCTTACAGAAGCATCTGTTACATGAAAAAAGATCGGAGTCTCCTTGTCAAGGTTGTTGTAGTGTGAAGGCCGGGTAAAAACAGCTCAAGACAGATGCCTGATCCCTGACTTTTACCTGTAGCTGTTTATAAAAAGACAGAGGCTCTGGAAGACGCAGGAGACCCAGCACAGGTCAAGGTCCTGAGACGGGGTTTTGTGTGTGTGTGTGTGTGTGCACACATGCAATGTGTGTGTAGGATCTGCTTGATGTTTACCTTTCCTATCAGTGATTTTGCTCCTGAGGCCTGACTGAGCAGAATGAAAACTGTAAATAGCCCTTGAGGAGCCCGGGAGCTGGGAAAACACTCTCAGACGTCTATACACACACACATACTTAGACGCTCGCTGACGCACACGCACACTAAAAATGCACAGTTGAGGGCCTTAACTGCTCGTCTGAAAGCCGCATTTCAATGGGAGGGAGTGTTTTGTTCAAGCTGAGCAATAATCTGACCTCTTCGTGTGGATAGAAGTGTTCCAGTCGGGTTTCAGAGTGTGTTATTTTGGTCATGGTGGTCTGCTTTCTCTCTCTCTTTCTCTCTTTCACTTCCTCAGTCTCTCTATCTTTGAGTGGGAGGTTGTCGCGAGCCCGGATGGTACTGCCTGGTTCCGTAGCCAGTTGGGCCAACTAGTATGTAGGTCACTTTTTCTCCCCATAGTCTAGCAGGCCTCATCTCTCCACTGATGTTTCTCAGACAGCCCGTCAGCTCTTCACAGCTCCCCGGCCACTCGCAACACTCCGCCACACCGCTCCACACCGTCGCTTTCAGGCAGCTAACAACACTGTCAGAGCAGCTCTGTCTTCTTTCTGTCTCTCGGTGACTCTGTCTTTTTTTTTTTCCTCCCCTTTCTCTCCTCCTGCTTGTTTCACGGCTGTCACGTCCATATGTTGCAGAGTCTGCAGGAGGAGGAATGCCTCGCTCTTCCGCAGCTTCTCAACCTGTTCGGTTCATTCATTAGGGAGAGCGCTTGCTGGTCTGGTCAAACAGCATTATCAGTGTGTGATTGTGGTTAATGAGCATCCGTGCTCGGGCTGTACGGGACCTCGGGCTTCTGATCATCAGATTGTATCCACAGTGAGGAGTTTGGACCGCGCCGTGCCACTGATCCTCAATCAGCTGGCTTCTGTTTTCCCTGCCAGGCTAAAGCTGTTCAGGACAAATGGTCCTGTGGCGCTCACAGCAAATGTACAGAATGGCTGCACTGCAAAAAATAAGCACCTTAATAAGTCATTTAAGTCTAATTTCAAAGACAAAGGGGGTGAGATGCATTAACTTCAGTCAGTTTTACTTCCACTTGTTGGCCTCATGTAGAGGTCAGTCTGAATTTTGACCTGCAACAAAGCAAGACTCACCCGTTCGACCACATGATGAAGGATCATTACGTGGCTGTTTCAGTTTGTCCTTGCTTGTTTCACTGTATGCTGAAAGAAAATAAGAAGCAGTACAAGAGGGACTGCACTGACTGTGAGTGTTAAGATAGGAATAGAGGGTGAAGGGAATTCGGTGTGCGATAAAAGGTGTGCTATTTTCAACTTGTGAAATTCTTGTGTTAGCCTGCTGGCCATGTTTGCAAATCTTGCACCTCTGGCTACATTCTGTCTTGTCCTCCTGACTTTTTTGTGTTGCCAGTTGATTTGTGGTTGCAAGTATGAGACTATTAAACTGAAGCTTGGCACCAACAGTGACTAACCTTTAAGGAGGCATGTCTAACCCCATTATTGGGACATTTTCAGTGCTCCCAGCAGAGCCCAATTGCCTTCCCCACAGGTGCTGTTTGTGTACATGCCAGTAGGTGTGCTGGTGTGCATTCCTCGTTAGAGTATATTTATATGTTCTTTGTGTGTTTAAGAAACAGATCGCATGTGGATAATTGTATCTGTGTGACTGTATCTGTACGCAGGCCTTAGCGAGCCAGCATGTTTGCTTATCCTCCCTCTAGTCTTTGGGTTTCATTTCATGTATTGTTGCTCAATTCGAACCAGGTCCCCCTCAGCCGAGGGACCCCAGCAGCTGGCAGAAATAAACATAATGAGTTTTTCAGCATTGTAGCAGTGCTCTGAGCCCCTTTGAATTATAGAGACATGGAGTGGTGGAGCATAGCTGCCGCGTGTCCACCCGAGGGAAGTTGCACCAGGAAGTACTCCCAGGCATCAATCAACTGGGGACGAGAGATGAAGAGGGATTAGATAGTGATGTCATAAATCCACTTGCTCTGCAGGAAGTGTGTCAGCACTGGGAATCCTTACAGACTTTCCAGAGGATGGAATGGATTTGACTGAAGCAGTTGGAGGTGGAAATCCTTCGCTGCAGGAGCCGGGAATGATACCTAATAATTTTCTGCCTCTAAAGTAATACTGCAGTACTGTAATGTGAAAACCCTCCAGTACTACAAAACATCTGTCTATGAAAGGAGTGAACGTGCCTTTGCTGCTGTGCCAAAAGCCATTGCTTTGCCTCCTTTGATTGTAAAACAAAGAAAATAGCAATGACTGATATTGTAGTTAATAAACAGCAGATTTTTCTTTGAGGCATTGACACCATATATTACTTTAGCATACAGTACCCTTATACAGATGAAGAATCAACACAGAGATGAGCACCACCGACTCCAGACTTTATGCACGTCTCGAGTCCATATTATCCGACCTTTCTGTATTTAAGATGTGGGTTCACCTAGATTTGTCCATCCATGCAGAACTTAGCAGGAAAGTTCACTGACCATGTATGCACCACTACTGTGTGTGTGTGACTTCCCAGTCGAAAGCTGATGTGAATACCAGCCACTTTCCATCAGTCAGAGCAACAGAGGATCTTCACAGACGGGAGCAACTTGGCGAGTTTCCCCAGAGGCAGAATACTCCCCTGGGTCAGCAGAAATCATCAGACGGGTCAAACACCAGGAGTGCTATATGTGGGCCATGTGCTCTTATCATAAAGCCCAGTGTGCACTTTATGAGCAACATTTTCCTTTTTATGCAAAATGCACGGGACAGTGAATTTTATAAATGTGCCATTTGCAGCTCAGTATAAGTTAACTGCAGAAGGTCGTGTCAACACGCGCAAGTCATCAATCCTCGTGGCAGATGAGCTACAGAGGGAACGTTATTACCTGGGCAATTTTCAAGGACCTGATTATCACCTGAGCAATTTCAAAGACTTGAAAACATTGCATGGTTTCCATTGCAAAATGCCAAAGGAAAAGGTCAGAATATGTCATAAACAGTGTGGATCCTGACTAGTTAAAGCATCATAGGCTGCCGGTGGCATTTGAGCATTGCCTAAATGTCATAGCATTGTTGAACAGGTGCATGGCCAATATGGTTTTTTAGATGGGTGCTTTCAGCAGGATAATAAAACATCTTCTGAAGACATTTCCAGGAACAGTAAATTTAGTTCAGTCACCCGAACTAAGAAAACACTTTGAGATGTTGTTGAATAATCGCTTTGATTACACAGCATGCAGAAACATTGGCATGTCTCTTATTACAGGATAAAGTAAGACCTCAGCGCTGGGGGAGAAAAGTGTGGTTTCACTTGTTTACGTGTGAGTCATTTTTCCATATATTTCCCCTACCACCTCCACTTTAACCATCTCTCTCCCCTTTCTCCTCTTCTATCTTTCTCCTTTTTAACGTCCTCCGGGTGTCATCAGCAGTGACCACCCTGAAGATAAAACATTGGGAATCCAGAAGTGTGTGTGGGTGTATGTGTGTGCCTATCTGCGTAAGCACCTGTAATGAGCACCACATGTGTGTGTATCGGAGCCCAGGCTAATGAAGCCCAGTCCATTATTTATTTCCCGTGGCCCTGTCGCTTGGCCTGTCGATGCACCTGTGTACACACACACACACGCATGCACACACGCACACACACACACGCACCATCTGTCTATAATGACCGTTCTCTTTCGTACCGCATAGCGCTACAGTCCCTGGAGTGGTCATTAGACGGGAGAAGGAGAGAGTGACTGAGGGAGAGAGACCAGCGCTTTCGGCGTAGATTTGGAACCAGTTTTTTGGTTGTGCTCTGGGGTGGGGGGGTTGGTGGGTCAAGGTAGGGTGGTGCTTAGAAAGTGCAGTAGCACAGAGAAATGTTTGCGTGCTTTGCTTGCTTTCTTTTCCCTCTGTCATGAGAATACAATCTGCTACTGAGGCTAAATATGAATCTCTTTCAGTCTTCTGAAGCAACATATCTTTCTTATGTCAGCAAAGGTAACTGACTCCACCGAACCACTGAGTGTGCCAGTCAAGTTCAGCATGTTACAATTGGAGTTATCACATAGACAACACTTTGGCAAGAACTGTTTTCAGTCATTAGATGATGGTTGAACTTCACCAGTAAATTCAAAGCCGTTCTCTTTTCACCTATTTTGTCTCTCCGTCTTTTGCAGTGATGGCCAGCTCTCAGCAGGGAGCCTGCTCCCATTATATCCACAGCACTTAGCTTTCTGGCCTTGTGGCCCTACCCAAATCCCCTCCGCTGGCTCCTGCTAATCCCCACCAATAGTAGAAGGACAGGGCAGACAGAGAGTGAGGGGGGTTGTGGGTGTTGGTGGGAGAGGGCTGGAATAGAAAGACAAACAGGCAGCTCAAATGTGGCTTCCATTTTAATAGGACTTCTTAATATCCCCCAGTGGAATTAGAGCCGAGCGTGAACTTCCCTTTAACACAACCTTTGTGATTCTAGATATGTTGCATTTCACATCACATCTAAAGCAATTTGCATTTCATTAAAACACCAGCAATTAAAGACATTCTCAGCATATATTACAGCAGAAGTGTGCTTTAGCAAACAGCTTGGGGTGCCGTGTGTGTGTGTGTGTGCACACCATTTGTGGTTGTGTGTGTTGCAAAGCTTCAGGTATCAGTAGGCAAAGATGTCTCCATGCTGCTGCCTGCTCCTTTAGTCATAAGGCTTAACAGGTTCGGTGGGAGAATAAAGATGAATTATTCATATATGTTTGCGTGTCTGTCTTCGCAGGGAGCTGAATGGGAATAACCTCACACGCATCACCAAGAGTGACTTTGCTGGACTGAAGTACATCCGAGTTCTGTAAGTACTCGCCTTCATGTTCGTGTTCATGTGTGATGATGAGATGTTTGTATGTGTATCTACGGTGCATGTCGTTGTCCGAGTTTATCTATTCATGCATACCTGAGCTGTATCTAACCCTACAGCTCACAAGTTGTACAGACTTGCAGCTCAAATTAGCATAAACCCAGTGAAGTGGAGATGCTTCTGTCAAGAGTCCTACTCCAGAGTACATTAAGCTACTGAGTGACTGCAGCAAGTGAAGTAATGGACTTCTCTCTCACTGTATTCTGTCTGTTATAGTAGCACTTATTGTCCCTTAGACACACACACACTCACTTGCCCTCTGTTCCCACACATCAACATGTAATGTGTACACAAGCGCCAGGCCTAAATAGGCTCTCAACACAGTTAACACATTCAGGTGAAGTCATTGACTCCCTCTGTGTTGAAATTAAACAGCACTTGTGACTTCAGGTATTAAAGTAGTTGTAAAAGTGTCTACAGGCGTGCATGAGTGCGCACACACTTGTGAGTAGTGCCATAGGTGTTAAAAACACTGCCAGAGGGGAAGCTGTGTAGACCTGAACATGTTTTAGATGTAACATGAGCTGCACATAATTCTTACTACCCAGCAAAGACGGACTATTTTCAAGCCTCATCGTTACTCACCCATCCCCCTGTCCACCCCTCCTTTTCTGAGCTTCACCTCACTTGTTCCCACTGCTCCTTGTCCCCTCCCGTCTTCCTGTGCATGCCTCCTTTTCTGCACCACCTTCTACCCCCACGTGGAGGTTAAATGCCTTCGTGTCGGCAGCTTGTCACCAGCAAGTAAGAAGGAAACAACTCCTTGCAGGGGTACTAAAGACAGAACTTTCCTTGCTATAAAGTCTCTGATTCCCTAACAGCCTTTACTGTGCTACACACACACACACACACACATGCACACACCCACACAAATACGGGCGCACACACACACACACACACACACACAATAATTGCTTTCTGAAATGTCAGCCAACCATATACAAGCATGATTCATATACTCAATTGAAACAGTACAAAGATATTTAATATTTTAAATTTAATGTTTTAAACATTAAATGTTATTGATTTTGCTTATTCTGAATTTGATGGCAGCAACACATTTCAAGCAAGTTGGGACATGGGCTTGAGAACACTTTGTAAAACTGTTGTGGGTAAACACAGTTCTTTGCTGTACTCAGTTGAATATATGTCAAAAAGGATTAGGAAATCATTTAATTTGTTCTGTTTACACAGCATACAAACTTTTTTGAATCAGGGTTGTACATGGTGCATGATTAACATGGTGTAGCTACGTGGCATGTCTGTGTGTGACCAGAAAAAAGTCTGTCACTGTGTATTGGAGGGTGACCTTTGTGTGTGCAATAGCATTAAGACTAGCAGAGGGTTGACCTTTGATCCTGCTGACCCCTGGGCAACCCTCAGAAGCAGCCAAACAGGAACAGAGGTTTATCTTTACAGTCAGCTGCCATCTATCCTCGTCAGTCTAAAATCAACACAGCTGATTTACCTCCATTCGTCTGGCACTGGGTGCTTGGCTGGTCTAAATCAGCAATGTGTGTGTGTGAGTCTGTGTGTGTGTGAGAAAACAACAGAGGAAAAATCTGGAAAAAATAGAAAGACAGAGATGAGAAAAATTGAAGGCCACATGCCCTCAGACTGTCTGTAAAAAAACTTTTCTCAATTCAAAAGTATTCATCACGATTTTTTGCACTTCCATCTAAATTCATGAGAAAGAGATCGGAGGTGAATTGCACTTTTCTCTCCATGTTTATGGAGTGCGAACAGTGATTAGCATTTATATTCGATGGGGAGGAAGCCCAGACTGCTGAGTTGCAGTGCGGCGCGGCCTCACAGGAGACATGAGAGGTTGCCTTCAACACAGAACAGTTGTATACGTAATGAAGGAAAGCTCTTGTTGCTTCTGAAGCTGCTGGACGCTTTTCTCTCCTTCCTGGCCTTGTGTTATTGTAACACTTCCAAAACCATCCAAGCCTCTTTTTTGTGCGTTAGCTTTGGCACTGTAAGTGAGGAAAGGAGTGTTCCTGCTTGTGTGTGTGCACTGTATGTTTGTGTGCATCCCTGTTTGTTTGTGAATGACTAATAGCCTTGATGTAGTGCCTGTAACTCTGATACTGTCCAACTGTGCTATCCAACACAGTTGCACACACACACACACGCAGCCGACTTTCCCTGGATTGTGCCAATTGTAAAAACCTTGGAGCCCACCTCAGTTTCCCCTCTCACACTTTCTGACCTCCTGCCTACCTTTCGTCTCGTCTCCGCCCAGCCGCTACACCCAGCGGACCACACCAGAGCCCGGACCTTTCTGAGCCACCTAAGAAACTTTCCTGGCTGCTATTCCTGCTTCTTTTGCCAAGATTCCACACTGTGCCCCCAGTCCACACCACTGCCCTATGTGTGTGTGTGTGTGTGTGTGTGTGTGTGTGTGTGTGTGTGTGTGTGTGAGAGAGAGAGAGAGAGAGAGGTGTTGAATATACTGCACCCAGCTTGAATATACATACTGGAAGAAGTCTCGCCACCCAAACCCCAAAGCCCCCTGTACTTTGTTAAAACCTGAGTGACTGTCTACAGACTTGTAAAAAAGTCACACTGTATCACATAGTTTCTAAGACTCTCTCTTTCTGTCCTCTTCCTACAGGCAGCTGATGGAGAATCAGATTACTGTGATCGAGCGTGGGGCTTTTGATGACATGAAGGAGCTGGAGAGACTGTGAGTACCCCCCAGGGTTGTCTGTAGATAGGCTGACCAGAAATAACACATTTTTTATGTCTTTTCTAAACTTGAACTTCAAATGAAAGTCCTTCCCTTCAACTGATCTGTATTCAGTACTTGTATTAGATGAGTGTAATGAGACTAACAGGAGAAACCAACCATAAACGGCGTATCAAGTGTGAGGCACTTCCCTGTCATTCCATTGTGGTCGGATGGTGCTGAGAGGGTACGGCGTGGGTTGGGAGTATTTTTCATTAGCTTTGCCTGACAGGAATGCCCTCAGTGGGATATGTGGGCTTAAGAGGCCTCCCCCACCGCAGACCCTGGCTCATCTGGACAGCACCAGGACTCCTTGACAGCTTGTAAAGCGGCTGGGAAAACACGCAGACAAACACAGACAACCACACCTCGACCAGCTCATTAGCAAATCAATAGTGCTACCCACATGGAAGCCTGCACAGCAGATGACTCTATGGACACATGCCGTCATGCACACACAGTGGTTAACTTTTAAAAGACTTTCCCCTGATCTGAAACCCACATTAACAATTTACATTACCAGACTCGAGGCCATGTACAGCTTCCCCCCTCCTCCGTATTCAACTGATCCCAAACATTGGGTAGACACATCCGTGTGCCAGACCAATGTGGAAATTAAGCGGCTCGTTCCTCTAATGTTTAAAAGCCACTAACCCACCAGCAGGTACAGCTCAGTGTGAACGGAGTGGCAGCAGACCATTAATGCCCATTGCGCACTAAATCTCCACCTCAGCTGGCCAAGCACTCTTCTCAGTGTATACAGTGAGTGGCACAGATCCCAACATCTGTCTGAATGTGTCTGAAGGAATGGCAACGGCCTGCCTTTCAGATTTGCAGCCCCTCTCTGCCACAGCGGCTGCATTCACTCCCATGTGCCTCCAATGGGCCATTCAGGGAGAAGAGAGTTGTGGTTTCCAACAGATTAGCAACAGTCTGTTCCTCATTGACTTAATTGTTGTATTTGCATAAAGCCTGCCAGTCTTGGACGTTAGTTGTTTGACATGGAGTCTGTTGCCAACCACCATTCCTGTCATTGCTTCCTTTGGGTTGAATAGGCTCATGCATTTCTCTTAATTTTATTTAGAAACATCTTGTTTTGATAGTTCAGCCCAGATAAAAATCTGCTCGTGTTCAGATAACTGGTGGATGTAATTCACTTGTTTAAAGGGAAATGTTGCTATTCCGTTCCTCTGGAAAAGTTAGCGGGGCACTGAATTCTACTCGGCGCAGTGTTGTAATTTAACTGTGCAGAGATAATTTACGGCGCTGTCTCTGACTAGAAGTTTAATTCCCCTGAACTTTCAGTTGGATATTTATGTGACATTCAGAGCACACTGAAACACAATAGCCTGTGGCTAAGCCGATTCTCCGGCAGCTAGCAGAAATTATTCACAGCCTACACAAGGGCACACATGCATAGACACACACACACACAAACTCACTAGTTGATCATATGTTTTCCCTGCCGCAGGCGGCTGAACCGTAATCAACTGCAGCAGCTTCCTGAGTTGCTGTTTCAGAAGAACCCTGCCCTGTCTCGACTGTAAGTACATTCAATTTTTTATTTCAACTGAGCTCAATTTTTCTTCTCTGTCAGTGCGCACGCCATCTCTCTTTGTCTTTTCTTCATTATGCAAGACACCAGCGTTTCTCAGAGATCTTATGTACTACATCAATGTACTGCACAGCATGGTTTCAATAAGTGATGAATGTTGGCTTTGGTTTGGTTTGGTTTGAACACAATTAAAGGACAATTAAGCTTCGATTGCACAGGCTGGAACGCCATCAGGTCTCAACATTAACATTCTGACTTATTAGGTGAAGTGTGTGAAGTGTACCCTGTGATTTCCACTCTACTTACTGTCTGTAACCGGATGAGTGGAAATCTGAGATCATTGCACATCATTGGGCCTTCATGCCAAGTCATCTGCAGTTTCTCTGTGCTGCTCTGTCTATGAGAGGAGCCGCTGGTGACACAGAGTTGGTGTAACATTGGGACATGAAATAAGGGACGCATTAGACATTGAACTCTGTTTCAAGGTGAAAGGATGTCTGTGTTACTTAATGAGGTCGTTATATGTCACAGGAGAAGTCCCCAAAGCTCACCCTGCCAGTAGACTCATATACCTCCATCGTATGAATGAAATGTGTCATCACAGTTTCATTCGGTTTCCACTTGTTAAGGCCAATCCTTTACCGTCACACACCCACACATCCTTACACTCCTGTGCCTCATGCAGTGAGACAATCCCACAGTAATGCTAAAGTTTTATTCCCATCTGCAACAAGGCTCAATGCTTTTTTTTTTTTTTTTTTGGGGATAATCAGTGTCCCTGTTGCTAGCTGATCATTCCAGCTCCCATTATTCCAGTTCGGATTACCTGGAGCATCTGGGAATAATGAAACAGTGGGACATGGAAAAATCATTTCCCTCCCTCCAACCCACACAGTGGTACTACTAACCCATGATCCCGGGCCTCAGCCCTCCATCTGTTTATCTTGCGTTTGATGTTTAACACCATCTTGAATCTATCTGTCACTTCCTCACAACTATCTCCTCATGTCACCTATCATTAAGCCCAAACCGACCTGTAGGGCTTCAGGGCACAGCCTCGTCCTTTAGGGCAAGGCTGGCCTGCTCGTGGCTTGCGAACACTGAGCAGCACCGAGTTGTCTGTCTAGCTGGAACAGACACAGTGCAGACCGAGGCCTTCCAGACCAGCGGATGGCCTTGAACAAGCATGATTAGTCCATCTGGAGCAGCGGGCTCTGCCAACAGCCAGAGGATTGTGCTAACACAGCTCCCCTGTTTCATCCAATCTAACTTCACGCTCATTATTCTAAACCTAGCGCTGGCGTCTCTGCCACGTTCTGGAGAATGAGACTTTGTTTAACATTGCTTAATCGATTCGCTATGTGTCTGTGTATACACTCATTTGTTCTTTTTTCCTTGGCTGGATAAAAGAGAACCGTAATGGACCTTGAAGCTTTTCAGGTGTGGAAGTGCCGTCTATTCTTCAGCATTTAAAACAAATGTGCAATCCAACCATGGAATCGAAAATAATGCAATCTTTATGGTGCCAGTGTTTGATTGACAGTTGCTGCTTTATGAAAGACTTCTAGCGCTTGTTAAAAGTCAAGTCTAGTAGCATGGGATCAGGAGCAGCAGTGGAAGACAAAGGTTTCTCCTAATGTGTTTCTTAACTCCTGAGCGGCGTGTCTGGGCCACACTGTGGGTGCTGGTTCCAGTCTGATGCGGTTAGGTTACAGCCTTGTGCTCCCAGCTTTTAATGGACTTAAAAGGTTTTCGGCTCCCAGGGTAAGACTTTCACCGCTATTTCATGTGTGCATTTGTGTGTGCGTGTGTGAGGATGACAGAGAGAAACAGAGACAGACAGAGAGTCTATGGTTGCATATGTATTTGTGTGTGTGTTTCTTTGCACTTGCTCAAAGTGCACAGCGGGGCTTGTTAGGGTCTGCTTTTATGATCCTAACAAGAGAGGTTAATGCGAAAGCCCGCCGCCCTCAGGTGGAGCACTAACCCAGATGGTTTCTCTCCTCTTGGATGCAGAGTTAATTGCCCCCTTCCCTCTTTCTCTACCTTTTACACTCTTCCTCTGTCTCTCTCACACTCCCCTCTTTTCTCTCTCTCTCTCTTTTCGCTCATTCTGGAGTGAGGGTTTGCGGAAAAGCTTGTATAACAAAGTGGCTATTTGTCTTCGACATCCCGCTGAGAGGACAAACAGAAAGAAGGACGTAGGGGAGAGAGGAGGGAGGAGGGCTCGCAGATGAGATCGTTGCTCTCATTAAACTTTTGAGGAAAAGCTAGCCGGGTTAATAAAAGGCTGTCTGTTAAATGAGCAGAGGACTGTTGATTTGTAGGGAATTTTTACACACTTCACTCTCATGCAGTCATTAAGCTAACGGCGTAATGAGTTTTCACTACAAAGGGAAGAATTAATGCAAATGTTCTTGCTGGAAGAGATACTGAAAAAATGCAATAATTCTCCCAAAGCTCCAACCTTAGTCAGATGAAATTGTACAGTGTCTCATGTGCACCACAGAGAGTCGAAGTAGTGCACATATTTTTTACTGAGCCACGTGTCCCGCTTTCTGTTTCGAGAGCCAACCTCTTTATCTACACCCCCGCTCCTCCGTCGCTTCCCATGCCTGAGAGATACCAGAGACACTGATGCATGAGGGGCAGAGGAGAGATAATTGGAATTGATTAGAGATGATTAGAGATAGTTAGAGTTAGTTAAAGCCGCCTGTGATGGATGGCGCTGACGAGCAGGCATGGGAACGGCGGCGCGGAGGTGAGAGGCGCTGCGCAGAACATCAGTTAACAATAACAGTGAAAATAGAGTTGCATTCATCACTGGTAACAACCTGTTGCCCCCAGCCCACCGCCCCTGACTTATCCTCACCCCACTCCCACTGCACTACAGATCTGTAATCTACTCATCCGTGTCTGTAATTAGTGTCTTTTCGCAGTGGGAGAGCGGTAGGAAGGAAGGACCACGGGATGGAGGAAAAAAGAAGGATAGGTGAGCGGAGTCGGAGGAGTGTAGAGCAGTTAGCCTGATAGCTGGCCCCGGGGAAGAGCATCTGGTTTGGGCTCAGGATGGGGGGTTGGGGGAGGAGGAGGCGAAGGGGTATTTTGCGGTTTTTGATTGCCGTGTTGCTTGTTGCTGCCACAAACAAATGCCGGCAACAACAGAGGCTTGTTTGAAGGGGTGTTGCTTTCATTAACAGCTAACGTGTGGTATGACGTGGTGGGGTGAGGGGACGGTGAGCAGAGGTTTTCCCTTGTGTATCTCCCCGGGAGGTATGAAGGAGGAGGGGGAGGAGGGAAGGGTGTGGTAGTACCTGCACTACAGGGGAGCCGAGGAAACCCTGGCAAAGGCTCGAGGAGGGGATGTGTCTCATCCGTCTTTAAGATCTTTAATTTTCCTGTTAATGCTTGACGACGGGTATCCTGATATACACAAACCCCAAACACGCATGCTGAAATACTGGCTGCGTGACACACATGCATATGTGGGTGCACACACACACACAAGAGAGATAAAAAGAGGGAAAATGTAAATAACACTAATTAGACACAAACACACACAGAATAACACTATAATTACATCTCTGTGTGCTAATGTGTGGATGGCAGGCATACACGAGGGATTATGTTCTTTATATGGCTTTGACTGTAGATAAAAGAGCGGCTTCAACTATGTGTTGATGCGGAGCTGCCTGTTCTGTGTTTGTGTTGGAGGGATGCTGTGTTTTCTGTTTCTTGATGGCTCGATGCTCAGGGAACGGTAGCTCAGTGTGAGAAGAAAGAATTGTTTGGGGGAAGGAGATTGAGAATAAATAATGTGCGCTATCATTAAACCTATAAATCATCACTCTGTCGCAGTACTCCCACTTGTTTTTGACTTTGTTGCCATTCGAAATACAGTGTTTCCCCCTTTTCATTTGCTGCAGATTGATTGGCTTGTAAACTCGCTCTGCCGTTCCAAGACTTTCCGTGCCACAAAGCGAGCAAATTAACTCTTTCAACTTTTGACTTTCTGTGTATGACTGGCTGAATGACTGCCATGAATGTGTTTTTTTTCTCCTTGTGACTGTTTTTAAGTGTTTGTATAATACTGGGCTCTGTGTGTGTGTGTGTGCATGCATGTGTGTCTGGCAGGCTGTTAATGGTCCAAGCTGGTCTTGTCGTTTCCTTCTCTTTGTCTCTGCTTATGAATGACCTGCCTCGACGTGCTAGGTCTCTCTCTCTCTCTCTCTCTCTTTTCTCTCTCTCTCTCCCACTCTCTCCCTCAGAGGACCACTCGGGCCCCTGCTTGGCAGCCGCCCCCATGGCAACCCGTCTTCATCAGGCGGTTTCTGTGCCATCGATGGCAGACATCCTGATTTCTTGACTGCGGTTTGTCTGACACTAAGTAAACACTGACAGCAAAGACTTTAGTGTGTCAAGTTAACTTTGGACACAATGAAAACAAAATACCTGCATGCATCAGGGAAATGGGCTACTTAAAGGGTCGATCCACCCAAAATTATGTTTTTTTACTTAACAACAATCTACTCTTACAGATAGTTTTGGTTTAATTAATAAAAAAAACCTTTAGATGTCTGAGTTTTAGTTTGTCTGAGTTCAAAAATTTAACAGCAACATCTATTTTCCTTGGCTGAAAATTGAATGCTGTGAGCACCCGCATCAAAAAAATCACATTTCAGAGACACATATATCAACACCTGAATAAATAAAGCCATAACGTTTGCATGACTATATACCCAGAGGCTGATTTGGGTGAACTGACTCATTAAGTTGTAACTTTCTAGATGCAGGAGTATGACATACCTGACCTGGCAGCCAACCAAAAAACTACCAGGTGGGCCTTAACTCCTCGCCCCTGCCCCTCTTCCTGCCCCTGTCCTTGTCAGCTGGTAAAAGTGGCTTTTATGGCTTGTCGCTGTTTTCTTTACGAGTCGGACTGTGTGTGAGAGAGAAATGCAGACCAAACCATGTGAGGAGAGCGGAAGCCAAAAGGGGGTAATTTAAAAACCACTCCGCCATCTGAAATATTCACAACCGCAGCACAGGGGGAGCAAGAGAAAAAAAAGCAGACCGAAGAAGAAGAAGAAAGTGAAAGAGGAGAGCGCGAGACGGTCAGAGGTGCAAGAGGAGCAGAGATGTGGCGAAAGCAGGAGAGAAACAGCGGTGTTTATATTTACTAACGATTCTGTGTCCTTCCTCATGAATAATTGAACAGATGGATTGAGGCTTGTTAAATATTCACACTAAAGCGCTGGGACATCACTGCTGTTTTGTGTGTATGTGTGTGTGTCCAGCGTCTGGTACACACTGCTCTACATATTCGCTCATACAGGATCTTGATGCTCTAAATATTCTTACAACACACACACACACACACACACACACACACAGGTTCTTCTACGATGACCATCCCAGTCATGCACATGTGTGCGTTCCTTTGTGAGTGTGTGTGTGTGCGTGTACGTCTTCACATTGGGGACTGGCCTGGTCATTATGAATTGATACGGCATGAATAAGACATCACAGTGTGGTCTAGATCCGTCATGAGTATACACACACAGGGATTTCACTCGCGGAGCTGCCGAAGGAGACCTCCTCCTCCTCCTCCTCCTCCTCCTTCTCCTCCTCCTCTCTGTGCCGCTGCCGACAGTTTGCCTCTGTGACGGCTGGCTTCGCCTGGTCCAGATTGGAACTGACACACATGGGAGAAAAGTCTGCCCTCATGTCCTCACACACACACACACACACACACACACTCCTTGGAATCTCCGAGCAGGGTCTTGAGGAATGCTGCAATTCCGGCCAGGAATAACATCCCACATAGTGCTAGTTGGGTTGTCCTGCTTGTGTGTGTATGAGCACATGCTTAGTTGGACGTTCGTGTGCATAACAGCTCTGTACAGTTAAACAGCATGGAGCATGAATGCAGCCATCAGAATGAAAAACCCAGCTCATTCGTCACAGGCCTAATAGAGTGCAATCTCCCTGCGATAGGTGTTTCCCTCACTCAGTGCATCTGTCCATCTCGTTACGGCTCGGTTCAAGATCTGGGGTTTCAATCAACGCTATCTGTTCTGGATCATCATGTGGAAGTGTTGTGTGTGAGGAGCTTAGCAGGAAGACTACAGTGTCTGTGTGTAATCTCTAGTTATGAGCTGTTAGGGTCTGGACTTGAGGCTCTTGAGCTCAGTGTTGGAAGTAACCCAGGCAAGACCCAAGCACAGCTTCTCCTCCCTTTGGGCAGGGAGGGGAGAGGGAGAGAGAGAGGAGGGATTGAAACCCTTCCCAATATCCTCCAAAGCAGGAAAAAGCACAAAACTACCCACATATGCGCATGTGCTGCCCAGCACACACACACATGCCCAGCAAACCCACATGCATACAGTAAATGATTGTTCCAGCCCTATCCTGTGGCCCCGGGCTCTGTCTCTGATTCTGAGATTTAAAAAGAGCAAACAAACAAACTGCAGGGCAAATTATGCCTTCAACACACACACACACACACGCAATCACACAAATGCCATTGCACACATACTTTGCTCACTCCTGCTGATTTGCTGCTGTAGCAACCAATGCTCTGCGGGGCTCAGACTCAGGCTGTTTACCTTTTCTGAGCGAGCGGAAGACACACACAGAAAGAAAGAGTCGGGAGGCGAAATGTTACAAAAAGAGCCTCATATTTTCTGAACAAGAGCTGATCCAGTTGCTTGGGAAAAGTGTGGTGGAATGGATGGAAAGAGATTTTTGGATTTTTAGTTGTATGTGTGTGTATGTAATTATAGGCTTTAAGACGCATCCCTTTATCCTCTGGAAGGAGAGTCTTTGGTTGAACTCCTTCCTCCTCGCTGTGGCTATATTTCTGCATGTTTGTGTGTATGTGTGTGTGTTTGTCTGTGAACTCTAGGCTCTGTCTCCTCTCTGTCTGTGGTGAGCAGGTCCATTCTTAGGGGTTTATACTTAGCACACCTCCAGGCCACACAGCAGCAGCCAAACTTGAAAACTTGTTGAGTGAGTGTGTCGCTGTACAAAGACGAAGCCTCGTGTGCCTCGGGGGTTAATGAGGTTAAGATGGTGTAGGCTAATGGTGAAAGATGTTGCAACAGGTTTACTGGTTTGAATCTCAGCTGAGAAAGTCTTGGTTGACTAAATGAATGAGGCAACTTTTTATCTTTCTGCCTCTGCTGTTGAGGTGCCCTTCAGCACAACACCTCCTTCCTGCAGCTCAGAGCTGCTAATTGGCAGTTGTGGACTGTGGTTGTGCTGAGAAGCCTCCATGTATTATATTTCACTGTGTGCGCTCAGATGTATTGGAAAAAAATCAAGGCAACGTTCAGATGTATTTAATCCTTCTGATATTGAAGATGGAATTTCATTTGGCATTGTAATAATGTTAATTTTCGAATTGCTCTTGGCCTTCACACAGATTATTCTGGATATTCTGAATATAATCTTTTCCTGCCCAGTCTCTTCAAAGCTTTAATGAGTCTGTCTTTCGCAGATGGATCTCTTGCAGAATGTCAGCTCCCTTCTACTCCAAATACATTTGTAGTTTTTTTCTTTTATGGGTCAAATGTTCTCCTGTAATATCCCATAATAAGATTTTTATGTACCATAGTGATCTATTATTTCATGCAGTACTGCTACTATGAAAAGCAACGGCTAAGCACTGCTTTCCAAAACAAAACTTTATTGCATCAAATATGACCAAATATTCATTTACATGTGTCCATAGTTTTTTTTTATACACTTGTATATATACAAAAATATGACTGACCTCTAAATCAGTAGTCCACAGTGCACCAGATTTAAAGTAGAACATGCATTAAGGTTCTCTGTTAATAATTCATACATCTGTAAACAATAAACACCAACTACTTTGTGACACATTTCTGTGTTCCACCACACACCATCTGAGACATTGTGTGATTTTCAAACAAACAACTTTTACTCTGAGTCACATAAGCACTTAAATCGTCCAGTTTACTCTGGTTATTCACAGTAATGACTTGCGCGTACGTGTAAACATGCTCAATATGACTAGTGGAAAAAAACAAATAGGCACAGCACTCGGAAAATAAAGTTTTGATATGCAGTTTTAAATGTTGACTCCGACCAGAACCTTCGATCCTAAGCCTCGGTGCTCTGCTCTCTTTCCTCAGCCATCCTACTTTCTCAGTAAACAAAAGACACTTGTCTGCTGCCCACATTCCAGTAAAAATACATATTGAGCCGTGGAGGGCCAGTGAGCATAGCAAAGAGGAAAAACTGAATTCCAGTACAAATGCCTATCTGTTTCCAATACTGGCTCCCTCTCACAATGCTCTCTTGCTGGTATCGCAGCATGAAGCAGTGATCTCATTAGCCCCAGAGTGTATGTGCACACCGACTGTGGCGATATTTTTTGATGAGAAACAGTATGTTGTTCTGTGCAGGGGGTGTCTTTCCCTCTCAGCTTTGTACAGTATAACAGGAAATTGCTGGGGGATGGAATCGATTCCCCCTCCCCGCTGTTTCAACTAGGAGTATACACACACACACCTGCCCCACCCAAACAAAGCTTCCAGAAATGAGTGTTACATCTCAGATGCGGCCAGATGTGTGTGTGTGCGCGTGTGTTTTGTGCGTTGCAACCAGAGGAGGGCCCGCAATTTCAACAATCTGACACCTCAGAGGGACCAAAGAGGAGGAGAGAGGCGCTGAGTATCGATTGAGAAGAAGGGAGTCACAGAGAGATAGAAGACACAGTTGGAAAGCCGAAAGGACGAAAGAGTGGAGAGGAATGAAAGAGAGATGAACATAAAAAACATTTTATTTGTTATTCATACGGCTCGGAAAGTTGACTATTTTCCCTCATGAACTTTAAACAGTTTTTTCATGCAGATTAAAATCCTTCCTCTCAAATCCATTGTAGTGCTGCAATTTAAGCAAGTAAATAGACAGAGAACTAGAGAAGTGGAGAGAGGGTAAAATGAGTTAGAGGGCAATGGAAGGACCTGAAAGTGACAGTCAGTGCCTGTGAAGCAATAAATAGTGTGGGGATAGAGTAAGTGGGCTTGGCGGATAAAGCGAAGGAAAGAAAAAGAAGCAGGGAGAAGAAAGATTGGCCTCATCTGTAGACTTTGAAAGGATTCTCATCTCTTCTCATCTATGTGGCCGTGCTGGGAGACAGAGAGGGAGAGGGAGCCAGGGGCACCTGCAGTGGAGCATTAGCCAAAAGCCCCATTATCACTTCAAAGCTGGACTCCGCTGGAGGAGGCCTGAGTGACACTGGGGCCCTATGGAGGATGAAACACCGCTCAGAGATAGGAGTAGAAAGCCTCCTCCCTCTTTCAGCTTTCCCCCCGTTTTCCCTCTATCATCCCCCCTGCCCCTTTTACCGTACCGCACTTCCTCACTGTCATCTACCTTGTCCTACCTTCCTTATCGCTTCCCTTTCCTCCCCCTATATTACTTCCTCCCCGCGTCTTATCTGTACCTTTAACACCTGGCTGCCTGGATGGCAAGCCCTATATGAGATCTCTGTTCTTCCTCCCTCCTGGGTGAATTTCTCCATCCTCTCCTGCCTTATGAAAGGCCCGGGGCCTGGAGGCCCTGATGAGCCCCAGGCTGTGGTAATGAGCTTGCAGGCTCTTTCATGTGGAGATCAAGACGATAACTGGAGGGGGTGTTGTTGGTGCCGGTGTTAGTGGAGTGGATATTACCAGCGTTGGATTGTGGCTTGTAGAATAGAAGAGCAGTAGGTCAACCCCGGCCCAGCGCAGACCTGGAGAAGCAGACAGTTCCCATGAAGTCAAGAGTGTCCCAGCCAGACGCAGAGACACACAATACCGTCAAAGGACAGAGGAAATCATTATAGTCTGTGTAAGTTATAGCATTCCTCTGTCCAATACATTATCCCAGAGACCTTTCCCGATATTTACAGGCCACAGAAGGTCAGATACTTTAAACAGGACAACGGCATAGGCCAGAAATCAATGGCAGACACACAAACTCATACAACATCTTCTGTTACTGCTCTCTGCTTGCTCTCTTGAGTGTGTCAACACTTCATAAAATTGCCATCTGAATAAGTCCAAGGACAAAGAAAGAGCGACAGAGGGATATTTGGACAACATCAGATGCTCTTTGATTTGACTTCACCCTGAAGGAGCATTGCCACTCCTTAAATCCTCCGTCCCTACCCCTGTTAAATCCTTCAAAATCAATCTATGCTTGTGTGTGTTTGCGTGCGTGTGTGTGTATGTGTCTATTAATCCGTAACGCATAGCCACACACTATTATTGCTCCCTCCCCCTGACACCTTCATTAGGCCTGCAGACAGGGATTACTTCTGACTTGTAGATTAGCCCACTTCACTGGCCACATCATAGTACAGCTGCCATGTTAATGCATGATTTTCATTATTGACTGATTTAGTATTTAGTCTGTTACATGTCAAAAAAGGTGACAAATGCACGACGATCCCTCCAAACCCAAAGACATTCAATTTACAATGATATAAAACAAACTAATTCTTGCACTTATTAGCATACGTGTGTGTGTGTGTGTGTGTGTGTAATAATACACTGTGAGCAGAGGGGATTTGCTCAGGTTCCACTTCATAAACTTGTTGTAAAAGAGAGGAGGCCATTCATGGCTAACAAAGAGTTTTCACATGAACAAGCTAACAGACTGGTCCCCAACAGCCCTCCACACTTCCTCAACACTCATTTTACCCATTTTACATCCCCTCTCCTTCCTCTCCTCCCCCTTGCTCAACTCTTTCTCATAAGTTAATTGGTAAAACGTCTTTGATATTTGGCTTGTGGAGCGCGCCGCGGTGTCAATTAAAGGATCAGAAGATACAAGAGTTGTTTTTACTGGGAGAAAGTTTGGCAGGAGATGATGGTGGAAGCCTAATCAAAGATGGATATGTGATAAATGCCTTAGTGAAGTCATTACAACATGAGCCAGTTGTCTGGGCGGGTTTGACTTTTCATTCTTTCCTTTGTCTTTTTATAGTATAGCTCCTAATAGTTTCTATGGAGACTGAATTGGCAAAGTGTTATTGTGCTGCCGTTTGGCCTCTCTGCAATCTCACCCTCGTTCACCTTCCTACCTGTGTTTCTGGATATAGAAAGCTGAACATGTGGTGATACATCTGCGTTAACACCCTCGCTCCTCCAAGGGCAGTGAGATGGAGAACTGATAAAAGTTTCTTTCACAGGACGAGTCAAGTCAGAGCGTCGGGATGTCAGTGTCAACAACTGCATTGGTTAAAAGTTTAATCAGCTGACTGAGTGTGGAAGTCGTGATAATGCTGTAGGTTCTGAGTTAGTCTGCGGAGCATAAGAGAACACAGCCGCACATTACGTCATATTTCATTCTTCCCTGCTTTTTCCAGCTTTCCTCCCGTCCTCCACTCGTACTGTGTGTGGATGTCTAGAGGAGGCTGGAGTAGAAAAAAAGGTAGAAGTCAGATTTTCTGAGAGTGAGCTGAGCGGAGACGTCCAGCGGGGTTAGAGAAGCACAGCCTTGTTTCCCAGGCACCCACCCTCTTTGTGACATGGTTAAAGATGTGTCCTAACACCATTCCCATCACCCCTCATCCCCTTCTCTCCTCCCTCCTCCTCCTCCTCCAGAGAATAGCCCTTTGCTCGAGCCATTCCGTCTCCTTGGAGCTCATTGTTCGCTGGTTGCTAGGCGATAGCGGGGGCCTCATTTGGTCACCTTGGATACGGGGGGGGCCGGGTGTTTGGGATGGGGTCAGGGCTGACGGAGGTGATGTGAAGGTGTGTGCGCGACTGCGTACGAGGTTGTATGCACACATTGTGAGCCATCAAAGTGTGTGTGTGGGTGCATGTATGTGTGTGTGTTTGGTTAAGGGTCAGGCGTGACAGCGCTGGTACAATAGGGTGGGGTGTGACCGACCCCTCCTTCGCCATTTATTAGCCTATTCAGTCACCCACTCCCCTGCTCCGAGCCAGGCTGGGCCAGGAGGCAGCCGAGCTGTCAGTCAGGGAGGAGGGGGGAGGGGCAGAGAGGGGATCCCAAGGAAACATAATCAATGTGTAACACAAGAGCTGCCGTATCACTCTGAAGAGGAAATTAAAGAAACAAGCAGCCACTGTAACGGCAATTTACACGACGCTGAATAGGCCGCTGTCTTTGAGTTGTCAGTGCTGTTTCAGCCACTCACACCTGCTCTCTCTTTCATGTCTCACCCTCTCTCTCACTCTCTCTCTCTGGCTCTTTCTCTCCATCCACACTGTGCGTTTCTCTCGTTCTGTAAAACACACACCAGGGGAGAGCCTCTTTGTCGACCGCCCTCCTGAATTCCGATCCTCAGTCGTCAAGCTGGCCGTGGCTGGCCGGCCTTGGAGAGCCCTGGAGTGGCTTTCATAAACCTCCACCAAACACAGACACACACACACACACACACACACACACACACACACACAAACACAAACGTATACTCTTGTTGCCAAAGCTGAAGCACTCATCAAGTGAGTACGAGTGGTGAAATGAGCAAAATGGAGAGGAACATTTTCAGAAAATGAACTCTTATTCAAATGAGGCTCGTCCTCGCCTCTATTCCCCTCTCTCCATCTTTCTCCCCTCTTGTTCTTCTACAGTACAGTCTATAAAGTCCATGTGACTGTGTGATTAGCTGCAGAGGCCTGTGTTCTGATATCATTAGGTTCTGCGGTGCATCCCTGAGGCCTTAGAGCAAAACCAGCAACCAGTGTTTTACCCCCAAATTAAGCTTCATTAAGAATGACTCACTGTCAGTGTTGTGTGTCTGTGAGTCATCGCTGTTTTGTGTCCTTTTATCCAACTTTTTCACACACAAGACTGGCAAACTTTTCCTTCTGCCCCCCATCTGTCTGTCACACTCCTTTTATCTCTTCATTCTTTTTATCTGGGCCTGCTGACATTACAAGACAGCGTATCACAGCTTTCCGTTGTGTCCCGGCAAGAATGCGAGCAGCAACAAACCGGCACCCAGAATGGATTTTGCAATGCGCTGCAGAATAGCTCTGTGGTTGCTGTGTAGAGAAAGTATTCCCTCGGGAATCAGTTTTCCCCCTGCAGTGTCTGCATGTGTGTGTTCCAAAAACCGACCGTGGAGCTAAAGTCGTTGCAGATTACCGGCTAAATCGCTGCCTTGTGTTCTCAGCACTCATAATGAGTCAGAAGGAATGTGTTGTCCTCACCTGAGCTGTAACTGATAGCAGATATAAAAAGGATCCAACATGCCCACGCAGAGGGAGAAGAAGAAAGCCTGGCACTGTGGAGGGCATACCTGTGCCAGGAGGCAGGGTGTGTCTGGCCTCTCAGGGTTCACGGCTCTGACAAAACCGCAGCGGTAGCACAGCAGAAAATGACTCCGGGAACTGGCATGTAAACTTAAACGACAGATTCTCCGGAAGAGTCATTAAGGAATCATTGAGTGAGGAAGCAGAGAGATTCATATTCATGGAATTCATCAAAACAAGTTATTCAAAGCGGTCAGTGCATTCATTTAGTGGGTCGGCTGAATTCATCCATCGGGCCACATTGATGTGGTGTTGACCCCGGACCACAGCATGCACTGCTGTCAGTGAGGCTTTGTTGGTGGAGCAGTAACCTTTCTTTGTAACCATGTTTGGGCCAGTAACCTTGCTTTGTGTGTCTGTGTGTATCAGGGTGTAGTGTGACTCCCCTTCTCCATAAATCACTGTCAGATTCCAATGGTACAAAACAAAGCCCCGAAGCTTGGATAATGGGGTTGTTGGTGTGCGTGTGTGTGTGTGTGTGTGTGTGTGTGTGTGTGTGTGTATGTGTATGTATGTGTGCGTGGTCGTGCGTGCATGTGTGTCAAGCCTGTAGCCCTTCATTTACCAATCAGAGCCCAACTGAGTTTATGAAAATTCATTGAGTGTGAGATGAGCTTTTTTCTTCAGATGAATATTGCACGAAACGCAGCATTGGGTGACAAAACACTCCATCGATTTTGAAGGCAGGAAGGAGGGAGGGAGATATTGAGGGAGGGGGCGGAAAGAAAAGGATGAGGGAATGAGGTTGATCGCTGGTGCGTGATGGAATAAACCGCCGAATTTCTGTCGCTGCGTGCGCGTGTGTGACTGTGTGTGTGTGTATGTCCCACACAGGGGGCTAATAAATAAATGATGTTTGAAATGAGAGCAGCTCTCCGTAGACCATCTCCACTTCATGAGAAGCGCTTGTTTACAACTCCGCACACACACACACACACACACACACACACACACACACATACGCTGCTTCTATGGCTACCAGAGCTGAGGATTATACTCTCCTTTCCAGGAACATGTCTGTCCTGTGAGCGTCTAAGTGTGTGTTCCCACTCGCAGGCCTTCGTCACATTACACTGTGCATTCCATCCGTGTTGATGGTGAAGGGATGGGAAGCATTACCGTGCAGGCCAAAGCAAACACACACATACACACACACACACACATACATATAAACACCTACCTTGTGAGAGAAGCTGGAGAGCATTAGTGAGCTCAGCAGAGCAAACACAGGCAGGATTTGGGCAGATTCTAATAAGAGGAAGCGGTGGGGCAGGGACAGGATTTACCCCCGGTATCCCCGCAGGCCTGGGCACGACAGAAGCCCTGAGTTTTGTAACCAAACAGTGTGTGGCGCTGACTCACGGTTCCTGTGTTTGCTCTGCGGGCTGTCCTAACATATCATTACTTCTCTCAGGAAAGGCAACCTTCTCCTGAAGAGAGATGGCTGCCTACCTTTCAGACAAAACCTGACCTTTTACTTTCTCCCAACGGTAAATGAACCAATGCCGTTCGAGTTGAGCTGTGAGTGTAAATGAGAGGTGGTGGGTGGTGGGGTGCTCGAGAGAGAGAGAGAGAGAGAGAGAGAGAGAGAGAGAGAGATTCACGGGTGTCAAGGAGAGGGCAGTTGTTGCACAGAAGATTCCCACAGTTTCATTGTTTTTGGAAGATTTTCAAACATCCCATTTCTAGGCAACTGAAGCAAAGGTCAGAATGGAGGAAGGAAGAAGAGAACAACAGACCAGGAGGAGATGGAGAGAGAGGGAGAAATGGGTTGATGGTAGGGGATACAGCTCAGGAATGCTGCAGTGGTTTTAATTACAGACAGATGAATAGTCTTTTTAAATATTTAGAGTACAGATGATCTCCCTGGCTGTGTGCGTTTGTGTGCATCAGGCTTTGTGTGTGTGTGTGCGCGCGCACTGCACACATGTGTACGTGCACTGCCATGCGAGAACTTGTTTGTGTGTGCACATGTTGTGTATATGCAGTCCTGTGAGTTACTGAGAGCGTGTTTATGTTTTATGTGTGTGTATGTGGCAGGGGAGGGCTTTACATGTGTTGGGTATGCGATGAGCATGTGGACCCCCATGTGGACGCAGCAGTAAATGTGACTGATTAACTGCAGCATCACTTTTGTATTAAGAACGTCTGTTATTAAATTTAGATTATTTTATGCTTTAAGATCAGGTTATTTATCACAGGCTTGGTTATAAATTGAGAAAATCCCAATTTCTTATTCTCATAAAACACTTTTTTGAAAAATATCATCATCCAGGTAAAACAAGGCCTTTTTTAGATCCTGAAAATACAGACTGTCTAACTGGCTTCAAATGCTCCAGTTCTTTCTCTTCTTTAATCTAAATCCAAACTATTTTAAACTTTGTGGTTAAGTTTGTGTAAGACTGTTGTGTTAAGATGTTAAAGACTCATGCACTGAGAGGTTTTGCATAATTTGTTACTCCTACTAAACTCCCGAATAAAGTGTCACTTTGGTATCAAATTTTGCCACCCAACGATCGGCAGAGGGAAGACTGGCTGTTTGCTCTCTCTTAACATAAACTATAATGGCAAGAGAGACTCTTTCACCCCACTTGACTCAAACTAAAAAAAGCAGAGAACAGCAGTAAAAATCAGCTATAAATGAGCTTGAGTGGGAAATAAAACAAGACACAGCACAGAGGCATGAGAGAAGTGGTTTAAAGGTGCTAAGTGGTATCTTTTGACAATGTGGGTCATGTTGCGAGAGACAAGCCTGGACTGCTCTCGTGGTTTTAGCGCTCTGGCCGGCTGCATCCGTCTGACTGACGTTAAGGTGCAAAAAGATAGAAGGGCCGTAATCTCCTAATCATTAAACAGGGAACTGCAGGATGTAAAGAGATGTGACTGCTGTCTGTGAACACTAAGCCAGAGGAAGTCGGGATGCCAGAGTTAAGTGGAGCAATATCCTCCTTGCATGTGTGAGGGGGCTACTCTTGTTAAACGGGTGCTATCATGAACAAACAGTCCCTCCGTCTCTTGCTGTATTGTGTGTTTGTTCGGAGCGCTGCCAAGGCCGGTCCAAACTCAGACCTAGAATGGTAAATAGGCTGTAATTTTGAGGCAGTGCAGCGTTCTGCAGGCTCACATTGATCTGTCATTGACAAAGTTAATGAGCGTGGACATGAGGCACGGAGTCTCGCCACAAAGACATCAAAGTGCCGCCGCTATGACTGGCCCGCTGTGAGGCTGGCCTTCAGGCAGACACCCAGGCTGCCGCAACCCCTGGCTCCCCAGGAGGGGAGAGGAGCGAGGGGAGGGGATGGAGGTGGAGGAGATCTTGGCACCATGTGTGGAGGAGTTTGCATGTCTTCATCCTTTTCTGCCTGTCCTCTCTGTCTCTCTCACACACACATTTCTGGTGCCTGTTTGGCATGTGTTTGTGGTTCTAAGCAGGGTTAATGGGAAAGTAGCAGCAAACTCGATACTTGAGCCTCTGCTCACCACCTGCTGCTTGGGAACCTGCTACACACACACACACACACACACACAGACACACACATGCATGCACAAAAGTCTTGCTACTAGGTAACCCGCTGGCTATCTGCCTTTTCATTCCTCTCTGTCAACAGCAAATAAGAGAAGGGGAAAAAGCAAAATCCAACAGCAAATATTAGCCTATGCAGACAAAGGCATTCCAGACAGGGTTGTCACTCTCACTCGCTCATCCTTAAAGTCCCATCCTCCTCCTCCTCCTCCCCAAGTCCCCCCACCTCCCACCCTCTCACACTACCACTCCTGTTCCTTCCTTTATTTCCTCCCAAGGTCTCTCGTTTCAGCTCGGAGCGAGGCATCTCTGCTACTGGTGACACTTTGTTGGAATCCTAGCTGACTGTATTTGTACAGTAAAAGTATGTCTGTGTGCAGATGTGATTAAATTGTCCAGCTCTCATTTCAGAATTAGGAAAAAAACTGTGATTTTGTTCAGCTAATTTATTTGACTCATGTTGTCTTACAGACCTTGTTCTTTTAAAACATTGCAACTTGATTCAATAGACTGAAAAGCAAAGTTAAAACTAAAACAAGGAAGATTTACATTGTCACTTAGGGAATAAGGCATTTTTTAAAAATTGATTGCTCAAATTTTATGGGGCACCTTCCCCTCACCCCCACAGCCCATGTCCTCCCATCTTTTTAGTAGTCCTCCTCCTGTCCGTCGTCTCCCTCCCTCCCCTGCCTCTAGGGGTTCAGATGTCATCCTCATCCTTGTCAGAGGAGTCTAATGGATCGGTCACGCTCAGGGCCCTCCCAGCCTGACTCACAGAGCCGGGGTGAAAGGTCACGGTTAGGGTGAGATTGGAACCTCGGAGAGAGGACATCCGCTTGGCTGTTCCCAGCCACGAGTGTGTCTGCAGATGAGCGTGTATGTGTGCACGTGTATTATTTTCTGAGTAAACACCTTCTCTGTACCGGTGTTGCAGGGTAGCTGGGGGGGACGATTTGCACAGAGCAGTAAAATACACCAAAGAAAATAAATAGCAAAGTTCAGCTACAGGATGTAGCATTGTCAGGTAAGCATACAAATGTGAACTTACCCACACACTCACACACACACTCCCCGTGTCTGGCATATCCATCATAGCCTCTTGGGGCCTCCTGTTCTTTCTGGAGGTCAGAGTTGAAAATGGTAGAGAGGACGCCTACATAGACACACAGCAGAGAGATTTGTGTGTGTGTGTGTGTGTGTGAGTGTGTGTGTGTGTTTGTGTGTGTGTGTGTGTGTGTGTGTGTGTGTGTGTGTGTATGGGTGCCAGATCTGTGCAGAGCCTCGGTGTTGATTAGGTCTAGACCAGTAGGGTGATCTATTGCCATCACAGGAAACACAAACCAAATGTATGTCTGGCAACGAAGCAAGTCAACACATATGATGATATATGGTTTGAAGCTCTGAGGGTCAGCAGCACTTTTTCTCTAAACAGTTGATGGTCTTTCTTGTGGTCTTTTTGAAAGTTGCAGGATTTTTTTTTGCTTTGACGTAGATATGGTATGAAAGAATCTCAGCAGGCATCATTAATGCAGAGCACATTTCCACTCTGCTATTGCAAATTTCTTTTGTTTCCCATTTGACTTGGGTGATTTTATATCACCAGCCTAAAATGTCCCGTCCTCCCCTGCATCTTTATTATCCTTTGTTTCTCCTCCGCCACCCTTCTCTCCTCCTCCTCCTTCCTCTCACTTTTCCTCTCCCTTTTTTTCCTGGGTGGTGAGTTTTAATTTCATGCCCCCTGCTCTGGCAGTGGGTCCTCCAGCGAGTGCCAGGCTGGCTTTGTGACACACAGCTTCCTCGGGGGCTACCAGTCTCTCTAACACACACACACACAGCCACAAATATGCATGCTCTCACCCCCCGGGCTATGCATCGGCATCCATGCAGAACTTATGGCAATGAAATGATCCAGAAGTTGCTTTCGAGAACACACAAAGACACATGCTGTCAGAGACGTGATTACACAAGCAAGCGCGGCGGCATGTTAGTTCAACTCAAACGAATGGACTTGATTCAGTGTTCACACATATGGAACAAAAAGCCACTGTATTCCCACTTATCCATCATAGCTGTCATTGTTTCAGTAATTTATCTAAAGGTATTGGCCTCATCTGGCTAGCGACAGTATGCTAACTGTCCTGGCATGCATTCATTACTCCACACAGACGACTCACAGCCCTGGGGAGTAATCAGTCTTTATGCTAATGCTTGTGGATGATGATGGATGTGCTTCAGCCTCCTTTGTGTTGGACTCTATCTGTTAAAAAAAGGAAAGACTTTTTCCTTCATGCAGGGATATATTTATCTTTAGACGCTGTTGTCAAGATGGCTTACAGAGATTACGTTGAAATACAGCTTTGAAGTGCTTAAGATATTTTATCGATTCAACTTGGAGTACTGGTGAAGGTAGACAAAGAGACGCTTCGCATATATCTGTGTGTGTGTGTGTGTGTGTGTGCGTGTATGCGCTTGTGTGTGAGTGTGTGTGTGTTTGGCCCTTGCTGGTAATAATCCATTCCTACAGCAGCACCTCTGCAAGGGTTCATTAACCCTGAAAGCTCAGTCTTCTCAGGCCTCATCTTTATCTCCTGAGCATTGCAGATCACATCTGCTGCTCCATGCTGGTCACTCATTAATGAACACACCTCAAGGCCATATGTGACACCTCTAAAATATTTTAAGGAATGCAAGTGGGTAATGAATAAAAGACCCTCGCTGTTGAGCATTTGGTTAAAGTTTTTGTCTTAAAGGGGCAGATGAATCAAAGTGCAGAGAAAAAAGAAATCATACTTACCCTATATGGCATCAAACCATGTTGGCAGTTTAGGAGATATCTGCTCTTAGTTTTGTGTTGCCAACTAAACTCAAAGGAAATGAGTGGAATTTAATTTGTTGGAGTCAAAGCATTGAGAAATTACGTAAGAACAACGTGACTTTCCAAAAACAGCGTCACGGTTGTGGTGGATAATCCTCAAACCTCACTGTGAACAATTTTCATTGGAACTACTTTGTACTGAAAAACCAGTTCCAATGAAAACTGTACACATTGAGGTCTGCCATAATACTATGAGGAATAATTGTAAATGTCTTGTTGGTCATAGTAGCAGATCATCTATATCCACGAGCTGAAACAGTTGTCTTTGTCTGTCATTATGTGGTGGTTGTAAGGTTCGCTTCACTCACTCCCCTGCCTGCATTGTATGTGGGCTGTCAGTGTGGGAGGATGAGGGTATTCCAGCGTAGTGTGGAGGACAGAGTAAACATCCAGAGCAGTCACTGATGTCCATTGTTAAGCTCTTTTTCTCAGGACGACTCCCACCCACTGCAGCACAGCTGGGACCAACTCCATTGTCCTTTCCTTCCTCTGCCAGCCTCAGTCTTGCGCTCACAAACAGAACACACACATACATATGTGCATGCTTGCAAACACACACACACACACACACACACACACACACACCCTCAAGGCTTAGTCACAATTCCAGCTGGGTACCTTTTGTCTCCTAGCAACCAGCACCTCTGCAGTTTCTGGCCTTGCACCTCTAGTTTGGACTGAGAGCCCATCCCGACATTAGGATTGCACACACACACACACACACACACACACACACACACACACACACACACACACACACACACACACACACACACACACAGTGACGAGAGCTGGGTTTTGACTCGCTGCCTGAGTGAAATTGAATCTGAAAAGTACTGGGCCGTTAGCTCCTGTGGAATGACTTTCTTTATGCAGAGAAGTTAATTAAGAGCACTGATAGAAAGAGAGGCAGAAAATGAAAGCCCAGAGGCTTTAATTCACTTTCATTGCATTTCTTTTGCTTTAAGTCCTGTTTTCTCTATGACAGTGAAGTTGCCGTAGTCCATGAAAAAGTCAGCATCAGTACAGACAGGCATCAAAATATGCTGTACTTGCATTGACTAAACAAAAATTACCTCTAACAAAACAGGACATATATGCTAATGTGGTCAGACACAGGGAGGGAAATTAATCATGAAAAAGTTAAACTTATTATAAGAACACATTGAATTTAGAGATAGAAAGAACAATGATTAAAAGACACAGCATTAAACAGGAAATTATTCAGTTGTATGGTTCTGGGCTCATCCTTCAGAGGCCTACGTCAAATAAGGGAATTAAGAACGTAGTTTTAAAGTTTGTGTGTGTGTTGTTTTGTAAGTGCTGGCACCAGAGTGAGTATAGCCGTCTTCTGACAGCCTCATGTAATATTCATGAAAGATTTCCATAGTCTCAGAGACCCTGCAGTCATTTATTCATAGCTTCATGAATGCCTTCACTGACCCCTGACATGTACACACACCTGTCACAGGAAGGAAATGCTGCCTCCTCAAATCTGTTCACACACACACACACACACACACATACACAAACACACGGTGCTAGCTGACCAGTGGTTAACCTTTACCTCTTTACTTATGTAACAGGCTGTCTGCCATGAGCAGCACAGTCTGGTTGAGCAGATGGAGATGCAAAGTCCCCGAATCCTCCTGAGCACACAGGATGAATAACAAATCAAAGGCCAACTCTTTATTCTCATTCAGGTGCTATACATAGCTGCTGTCGTTACGCCATTGACTGTGCCAAAATCTAACCACACAGGACTATGGCAGTTACAGAGATGCTGCGTTGTGACCGTAAGAGCTGTGATTAGTCAACTTGGGCGGCTTGGTTTTTGTCATACGGGTTTCTGATGCTGCTGGAGAGTGTTGAAGAGACAAGTTAATGAAAGCTCTGATTACCTTGTCTCCTTTTTTCTAACACTCATCTAGTCACAAAAACATACCTGCAATAATTCTGAAAATCAATCTTTTTTCAAACAAAAATACCAAAAGTTCACTGGTTCTAGCTTCTCAAATACAAATATTTGCTCATTTCTTTGTCTTTAACGATAGTAAACTGAATATCTTTGAGTTTTGGACTGTCGCTCAAACAAAATTCAGGCTGTGAAAACTTGTTTAATGGCATTTTTTAAATCAGCTAATTGAGAAAATATTTGGCACATTAATCAATAATGAAAATACTTGTTAGTTAGGGTCCTATAGGAAGTGAAAAAAATAGAAATTTTATTATGTTGCTATTGATGATTGCAAACTTATTCTTCCAAATAACAAAAATAATGTGAAAAGTTACTTTGGGCAATTAAAAGCATGATATAGTCTGATAATGTATGATAGTCATGTAATCCTGCGAAGGTGTTATCAACAGGTGAGAACTGAGGCTTGGCTATAAATCAGTTTCTCCTCTGGAGGAACATATGTTGGATGTAGACGCTGTATACTGTGATGCACAAGTCTAATTCCATCTTCTGTCGGTTTTACAGCTGCTCTTGTCTTCAGCTAACCACTAGTCACCTATATTGTGTATTTTGTCAAGCACTGAGCGCAGAGATACGAGAGGCCTGACTTACTGCTGATTACATTGCTGTCTTGCTGCATTAAGATAACGTGTGTGTGTGTGGGAGTGAAAGCACCGTGTGTAGGTGCACGCATGCCTCGGAGGGTGTGTTTGTGTGCATGTGAGCGCGTCCTGTTAAAGATAAGGTGATACATGCCCGGGGTGAATTGTTGACTTGACGTCAGCCACAATGCACCTGTCTCATACATCATGGTGAGCAGGAGGCAGTATAGGTAACCGAGGGAAGAGCCTGCAGCCTTTATTGTTCCATCACTTCACCTTTCTCTCCTGTGCTCAGGGACAACTAAATCTCCCACTCGGTGCAATGCGGCCTTCTTTTCCCCACAGAAACATTATGCGTATGTACTGCATAGTTATGTCAAGGAACAGCCAAAAATGTACACATTTAAGCATGGAATGAGAAGAAAAAAGAGAAACTCCTAAAAGTTTAGAGTAATACTATATCCAATAATAACAAGATGAGTTGAAGGGAAGTCATGCATTTTTTCCTTCTAATGACTTCTTCTATTTAGAAAAGGTGTCCTTGACTGTGTGTATCTAGGCAGGTACCTTTGGGCTGTTTTTAAGTTTGGCTTTCACAGGGATTTAATCAGAGCACAGGCAGGATATAAAGGTAGCTACTCTGCTCACCTTCCCTCTGGCTTAGTCCTCTCCTCTCCTCTCCTCTCCTCTCCTCTGGCCTGATACTTTCCATGTGTGACGGCGACTGTGAGAGCTTAAAGTAATGACTGGGAGGTTTCACTCTCAATTTTTGTGAGTCTAAAGCAGCATTTTTCAACCCTCTTTCAGTCACGGCACCCTTTAAAATGCAAAATCTCAAGTCACCCTAGTCCAATGTATTAAAAAACACTGTATATCCCTCTGACGTACAAAAGTGGTTGTTATGACAGAAAGAGAGAGAAAAAGGGGTCTGAGACGATGCCTTATTCCGGGTGGGATGCATGAGAGGTAACTCCTGGTCCACAGCCCTCAGTCTCTCCCTGTACTTGATGTAAGTTAGGCTCAAAAAGCTCAGAGCACACAAATATGTTGTTATGTGTTGTGTTGTGGATATCTATGATATCCAAAGCAAGTCCAAAGCCGTGTCTCGAAATTTGATTTTCAATGTGTGACCTTTAATCTCTGCCAGTTGCTCTTTTGAGTCTTTTGAGCTTTCCAGTGCGCACAAGCTCCAAGAGTCACAGACCCAGTCAAACTGTGCAAAAGATGGCAAACAATAGCTAAATCTCTCATTTTCAGATGCTGAGCGATGAGGTCAAGAAGTGTGCTGCTGCTGCTTGAATGTTCATGGTACAAAGGAGCACTGGAGTGTGAGCTTAGATCTGAAACCATGCAATTTGTCAGATGAGAAGAGAAGATTTTCTTGTTTGCTTGTGTTTCACAATCACATATGCTGCAGTCTCTCTGATCTGGAACGTTCTGACTTCTTCCTGCAACTCGTACATTCGGCCCAAAACCTTTCCCTGTGAAAGGCAGCGTACAGCTGTGTGTAGCAACATGGTATGATGTTTCCTCGCAGAGAATCGAAAACAGACGGGTCTTTAATGGCCGCGCCTTGATGAAATTAACTGTGTCAGCCGCTCGGTCCAGTACATCTGAAAGTTCTTTTGGAAGTTTCTTTGCAAACAGTGAAGGAAGCAGTGGCGAGTGGTTCAGGTCCGAGTTTTGTTCTCTGACCCGGCTGATAAAACCTTTGACTCTACCAGTCATGGCAGCAGCAGTGCAGATACTGATACAGTTATTCTAACTCAATCTTTCCTGTCAGTTTTCGCAAGATAAATCTCCTCTCTGGTTATTTTGTTAGGCATTGCTTTGCAGAGTAAAAAATTCTCCCTGATATGGTTCCCACCTATGAATCGAATACTTGCCATTAGCTGAGCGTGCTCACTGATGTCTGTTGATTTGTTGACTCGCAAGGAAAACTGATTTTTTTTATGTTGTGATGTCTTTTCAAACAAATAAAATCCTGTCTGGCTATAGTGAAGGATGAGTTGTCGTCAGTTGCCTTTTAAGTTTTGCTCTGAACCATCGCTTGATTTGAAAATTTTATACCACATACCAGGCACAGAGGAAGAGGGGGTATGATGGATCCCCAGTGAAGATGAAATCAAACAACATGTAGCTGTCATCTTACTGTCTACTTCTTCGTCTTGCTGCTGGCCTCAGATACCCTCGCTGCTGGGCTACCACCGGATGACGAGGTTGACGGCTCAGATTCAGACGGCTCAGATTCAGAGTTATCTGATTCTGGCACCTTTCTTTTCATGCTAGTTTGTGTGCACCAGCTGCTTCAGTCAGCCTCTCATAACCCTGCACCCATCAGAAAACTAAAAAAAAAACCCACTATGCTATTTACGTAGTCATTCGCTGACCCTGACAAATTTTTATGATGTATGAGACGGCAGCTAATGATCTGCATTTTCATGATAAGTTGAAGCTATATTTTTAATGTATTTGCCATGTCAGAATTTTTTTTTTTTTTTTTTTTTGACGACACCCCAGAGGAAGCCAGACCAGCCCGGTTGAGAAACGCCGGTCGAGAGAATAGAGGAGGCTGTGTAAGAGCTCCTGAGAGAGAGGAAGGCAGAGGAAATGAGAAGATGATCTATGTGCTGGTTCATGTTGGTCAGCATTCATCAAATCTCCTGCTCCCCGTGTTTTTTTTTTTTACCCTCTTTCTCCCCTGAGCTTCTTCTTCACTCTGCGTCTTGATGCAACCCTGCACCTCAACGAAGTGCATGGAGGCGATTAAGTGTCTTGTAGTGTGTTCAGTGTATGTGTTGATTGAAATAGCTCCTGACTGTGTGTGTCTTAGTGACAGTTCTCTGATCTGCTATCAGCCGCCTGTGGTTAGGTGTGGTGGATCTGTCATCGCAGAGGCTCAATAACACTGACCTCAGACCAGCGCTTTTCTTCCAGGAAAAGCTGTAATCGGATCTGCAGGATCAGCTTTCCTCTTTCTAGGTAGCCAGCCGTTCACGACGAAGCATCTTTAACTAGTTTAGTGAGACCACACAGTGTGTGTGTGTATGTGTGTGAGAGTAAGAGAAGCCACCCAGATTGGCTTTGTTGTCTTTCTAAATGGCTGTCTCCTTCCCTTTTACTCCTGTCCAGCCTCAGTGTCAAACATTAGTCTATTCTAGCAAAATGATTTCCAGGCTATGCTCAGAGATGGAGATCATTATTTCTGGCTTGGTGTTAGCCCCTCTGGCTAATGTAGGGATAGGTAATAGCAGTGATAATGGACCTGTTGAGAGGTATGTTTTCCCTCACCCGCCCTCCTTTTCCTCTCTGTTCTTCTCACACTTTGCCTCCATTGTCCAGCAGGTAGACAGCATGATGGATGGACGGGGCTCGGGAGTGTCCCCATGCAAAGCGGCGCTATCGTATACCCCGCCGTCAGTTGATAGCGCCTGTAAACGTCGGCCATGATCGATGCCGCTCAGCCCTGCTCCATCACTCAGCTTGACTGCCAATGAAAGGCTTGGACACACTCAGGAACACAAGTAGACATAATGGCAGGGGGAAATTAGGGTGAATCGAGAGCTTGGGAGAAAGGATAGATTTTCTCCCTTCTTTCTTCACCATGTTAACTCTTTCATTTGCTTCACGGGTGGCGGCAAAACACGCAGCCAAATGTATGCGCTCATATGGGATTTTTAAGCCTATAAGTACACATAGACATCATGAATCGTTTACAGTGAAAGAAGAGATGTGGGCAACAGTTAAACGAGCTCTGTCTTGATTCTTTATGCGTGTGTGTGTGTGTGTGTCTGTCAGCCCTCATGTGGGCTTGATAAGTTCCACTGACATTGTGTTTTCTCTTGGTGGTTGTTGAGCGTTCCAGTCTGGGAGCGCTGTGTGTTTCTCATTGGTTGGTGAGCTGTAGATGATTAGAGCGGAGTCCATCCATGAAATCCCCTTTAGGTCCCATCGAAAAAAGGAGACAGTTTGTGGATGTGTGTGTATTATGAGAGCGAGAGACAGAGGGTGTTATGCTTGCTGTATTTTTCAACATCCGAATAAATCACAGACCCTCTCCAGATGCGTCCGCATGGCCTCCTTTTCCCTCGTTCAGCATGTATAGGAGCGTGAGACGTTAGAGGGTCAAATATATAAACGAGTGCCATGACAGTCTATGTGTTTTTGGGAAATGAGAAAATGCGGCATGATGACTTCTTTCCTGAAAGTCCATATAAATAAATGGAGGAGGCGACACTGCAGAGAAAAGAGAGACTATAGTGAAGTGACATGCAGCTCTGCTTCTTCATTTTCCCTCGCTGTTTGTACTAGTTTTGGTGGACCGGTGTTGACATTAGCTTTCAAAAGGAAAAAAAAAAAAATCTACAAAGACAAACAGATGCTATTGAATTATGCTGCATTCGGTATCAGTGTTTGTTTTTCATTAGGATTCTTTGTAGAGCCTATATTTAGTCCGAGAAGTGAGACGGAGGGGGGAAAGAGAGACTTTCTCTCCTGGGTTTTTGTGTGAGAGTTTTCCTAAAGCAGCCTGTTTATTCCTCTCTTTATAAAAGCAGCAGTTTCTCCTTCCCCGCTTTTCAAGTCCTCCTCCCACTGAGCCCCATCCAGCTCTCTCCTCCTCTCATCTCCACCACAAAGGGACTGGAGAAACACCTTACACACTCGCCGTGCTTGCATATACTATACATCTGTGCGTCTGTGCATGATAATTTGTGTGAACATGAATGAAGGATTTTATTTTTTAACACTGTGTTTTGACCTGCGGATGATAATGGTAATCACGATGATGATAGTGGTGGTGGTGTCTGGCTCCCCTGTCCAGATTGCACAGGCTGCTGCGCCGAGGTACGAAACACTGAGGGTAGACAGGAGAGAGAAAGTGAGGGGGAGACGCAGCTAGGAGGCATGTTTATCATTTATTTTAGCGAGAAAGAAAGCATAATGTGAAGGTGTGGAGAGAGAAGGATGAGAAGGAGGAGGGGGGGGCATGAGGGTGAGAAGGAAGGCGCAGATACTCTTGACCGCACACAAAGACACTCAGTCACTCTCTCCGGGCCACACAAATACACACACATGCATTCCTGTGTTTTGGCAAGCGGCCAAAGGCCCCGCAGCCTCGATCTATACTCCTTCTCACCTCATTCGCTTTATGTTATCCCCCACTCTTAACACCTTCCCTCTTTTTTCATCCGCCTGACACGGCGGGCTTGTTGTCTTCTACAGTTCTCTGCACCTCAACCAAAGATATGTCTACACTTAAATGCTGCATGTAAACACAGTCAGGTTTCATTACTCCGCTTTTTAAAGCTCAGAAATGGCCTTCATCAAGGGATAACATCTACCTCCTGACTCTCCCTTTCCAACCTTGCTTTCCTCTTTTTTTTTCTGCTTTGCTTTCTGATGGTTTGTTGGAGCCTCCCCTCACTTGGCTGCATCAGCTGTAGCTCCTCCAGTGACCGGGCTAATGGCTCCATTTCTACACTAATCGAGCCATCATTAACTCTTTACTTCCCCTACCTGCTCCTGCCTACTGGGGCCACATCACTGACAGAGAGAGAGCGGCTTTTAAGTCTTCTGGTGCAAGTCTAGAGTCAACTGAGATTATTCCAAGTAATTGCAAGTTTTTCAGTCGCCGACAATTGAAATGACGTGGCATTTGAACATGTCAAAACTTTTTTTTCCTTTGCATAAATGAGACCTAATTAGGTCTAATTCATTAAATATTTAAGATTCATAGCCATGCAACATCCGACTGTTGTGTTCTTCAGTTTTTTTATTCTTCTTGGATTTTTCCAGGAAAAAGTTCCCATCAAGACTTGAACTCCTTATTTTTGTGACAAGTCTGACTTGACTCCAAGTCACCTGCGTTTTCTCTTTCCTCAGCACATTTTGATGTGAGGAGAGCTGCTGCTACGTTATATAAATGAGCACTATTGTCAACAGTTTAGTAAATCACGTCTCTGACACAGATTAAGACAAAATGTGGATGCGGACATAAACAATTTGTGCATGTTGGGTTTGGTTTGTTTATTTGAATGTATTGCTCCTTTATTCGCAAAATCTTGAGTCATTTGTTGGTACATTTCCAAGTTGAGCCACTTCTTTCTGAAAGGCCGCAGTTTATGTGTGTGGCTGTTTATGTGTGTGTCTACTTGTGGGTTTTTACTGTGCAGGGAGGAAGAAAGTAGTTAGCAGTTAGTGGCAGCACACTGCCATTCTTTTAACAGCCCTCACACACCTCATTAACTCTCTTAATGAGTAAGTAATCAGACACATTCCCCCTCAGTCTTTCTGTCCTTTTCTCCCCCTTTAAATGGACAAATAAAATTAAGAGCATTTGGCACGGATAAACATTTTCTTATCGTGCAATCGAGTCGAGAAATCAAGAAAACAAACACCCTATTTTAGATACACTCTAAATAAGTGCACTTACACTGGCACATACAACAGGCACCTCTTGTCAGGATCTAATCGGACACAAACGGCACAAATGTCGGTTTTGGTTTTTACTGGACATGGTTCTACTGTTTTATGAAGACAGGAATAAAATGTTTTCTTAGCTTGACTGTATATAGATCTCCAAATGTGTAAAAGTACAATTCAATGAGAGACGGACTGAAGAGACAGAGCGATGAAATAAGGGTGAGGGGAAAGGAAAACTCAAGCCTTGTCCACACTACTATGTGTAAAGTGTCATTTACATGTTAAAAGATTTTTTTCCAGCACTTTCAGGTCATTTCCTCGCTCCTGAAATGCGAAAGCACTATAATATCATGCAACAATGTCCTCTCTTGAGCTTTAGCTTGCCTCATTTATTAGTAATTTTAAGCCAGATTACATGACCGGTGTTGACAGTTCACACTGCAGTGTACTATACAGTGAACTTTTAGTTTACATTTATTCACTTTAATAAGTGTTTTGAAGAACACAGAAAAAAACAGCCTTCGTTTACCTTAAAACAATGAGGGAAAAAAAGCCTCTCTAAATCTACGTAGCAACTAACTAACTCACACTGGAGTTACCTTACCAGAAAAATGCAAACAAAGACAGATAGGAGAAAAAAAATGGTAACAATAAACAGTTGCTGTGAATGGGGTCATTGACGGAGATACTGAATTGCAGAGTGCAGACTTCAACATAAATCCTTAAATGGCAGTGTGTTTCCCCTCTATGAAATTTAAAACCAAGACATCAGAAGAAAATCAGATCTTCCCATCTGATTTATGACCCCGTGTCAACCGCTGTTGTCAACCGACTGCGCAGGCAGAGGTTGTGAAATCTTTACGGTATGAAAGAGGCAATTGTTTGCATTCGCATGTAGGCATGTGTGCGCATGTGTACATGTGCACGCTTTCATTTGTGCATTAGGAGTTGTTTATTACTTGATAAAAATTGTTGATCCTGAAGCCCAGAGGGTTTCAAGCGGAAAAGCCTGTCTCTTCCAGAGGTGGCTGAGCCGTTGCAGCATCCCCAGAAACTCCTTTTGCTGTCAGAAATACAGATTAAAGAATTAAAAGTGTGATTATCATAAGCATAAAAAACTATGCTAATCTCTTTACACTGCTTTATTTGATTGGTGGGATTAACATCTGATCAGTTATGCAGCCACAGAAGGTATTTGTGTCATGCAGAAGCGAGTTGAAATCGTGTACAGTTTTAATGCAGTGTATCAGATCAGAGGTTAATGATGTGAATCAGACAAGAACCAGACATTACCTTCGCCGTGCGGCTAATCTCCAGACCAGGCGCCTTGAGCTATGTCTGATAACATTGCTAATTATTCCAGATATATACTCTGCAGGGATTCTTGTAAATAGGCATATCAGTAGCTGAGTTTATTGTAAAAGCACTTTACACTGACTAAATGTTACCATTGTTTGAGGTTTTGCACGAGTGAAACCTCAAAAAGTCCCGACCGCAGCTCACTGGCGGCTGTTGCTCGTACAGCGAGGACACACCTGAAAACATGTGTGTTACCTCATCATTAGGGCTACAATGGGAATGAACTGTGAGCAACGTCACCTATAGAGAGGCAGGCTACATTAATGAACTAACTGCCCGCTCTGAGGTATGTGGTGCATTAAGGTAAATCTATACCAGGTCTAGTCTGTTTGAACACTGACATAGCCGCACTCGCTCTGGCTCACTAAGGCAGTGGCTCACACACCTGGTGGGCATGCTGTGTGCAGGAAATAAGGAAACAAAAAGTTGCAGGTCTGACATCATTACAGCAGTCTGTGAGATGCCTGGAGGCCTGGACCGGGGCTAGAGGCCGCTGCCATGCCTTGGGATAGTCTTCATAGCATTGTAATGAGTGTATGGAAGGAGTCTGGGCAGTGGAGTGTGCGGCGTGGCTCTGACGGTTTCCATGAGTCCTTTTAGCCTGAACAGGGCTGAGAAAGTGGAGCAAAGTCTGGAGGGTTACAACCTGTGCCCCTGCTTCTTATGCTTAACTTTCTTTGCTCCTGCTTAAATCTGATGACCCTGAGGTTCGCTAAGTCAGAAGGATTTGATGGAGACACAAAGGACAAAGTGGAAGAAAAGAGTTTTTTTTGTTTTTTTTTTATCTTTCTGTCATTTCTCGCCGTGCCAGCTTGCTTGCTAACTACAGTATGTTTGGGCTGCCTCTCAAGTGATGCATTGTGGTGGTATTTTCTGAAGGGCCGTAACATTAGATTTACTGTCATGACGTAGCGATGGAGACGGTGGTGGCCAATATCCCTCTTTGTGGTGACTGTTCTCACATAATCATGTCTGTTTTTGAATGGATCAGTGCTCCGCTGAAAATCTGCTTCCAAACTAATCAGAAATGTCAAATATCCCTGAGCCAACACGCAGTCGGGGCTGAGCTTAGAAAATACCAGTGAGGGGCAACCACAGACTATGTAAAATACAGCATGGTCTCCCACAGAAATGTCCTGTTTGCCGTTTTGAGAATGTGTAAATGCAGAAATGTAGCGTTGCTAAATTTAATATCGCTCTGGCTCCCGTAGGAGTTGAACCCGTCGATAAATCCTTAAAGGACACAGAAGACTGCAGACTCCAAACCATGACCACTGTGATTATTCTGTTATATGTGACAGAGGAGAGAACAAACCAGGCAGAGGGAGAAAGGCAATATAAGTAAATGAGAGAAAGGCAGACTTTCTGGCACAATAGATAGCATCATTTCGGGTCGACCTTTTTTTGGGCACACATTGTCCCAGAGCAGACCTACAGTTACAAAGCGACCTCCCACGACTTCAGCATCTAATCCAATCAAACAGCACCATAAGTGGGAGCATATAGATCACTCCAGCCAATCGTGTTATAGCGTGATAATAGGATTATGGGGGTTTTAGTGTGTGGATTCCACCCTAGAGCTTTCATTTTACTACTTACACACATAGCATTGTATTCATATTGTCAGAGCCGTCCTGCCTCGCCTCGCATTCCAGCTTCTCACGCCTGTCTCCATCTCTCTGTTCATCTGTCTCTCTTCCGCTCCTCGCACCTACTGTACTGTAGCCTCTGGCACCCCGACAACGCTGTCCTAGCATAGCAATATGTTATAATTTCTTATTGTAACCCAGGAGCGAACACACACGCAGAGAAGATATTCTGCACTCCTGCCAGATATCCAGGGGCAGAAATATTAACAGTACAGCACTACGCCGTCTATGTGTGTGTGTGTGTGTATGTGTGTGTGTGTGCAGGAAGGTGAGGAGAAGGTGAGAGGACTAATTAGTCATCTGATAGAGTGCATGGGCAGGTAGACCTAAAGCATTGCTCTCATATTGGAACCACCTTGATAAGAGGCACCAATAGAGCCCAGGTGCCAGACTGGCTCCGCTTTCAACTCTGCACTTGAGCTGTTTTGCCAAGATAACAACAAAGGAGCTGGAGGAATCACAACTATTCTGGCTCCCATGCTCGCTGGTGAGGAGACATGAAGCCGATTTGATGGTTGGGATATGATCCTGCAAAATGTGGCAGACTGACAGAACAGATAGATTATTGTAGTGTAATTGCCTAAATTGGCTGCTAACTGTGTTGCACCGAATATCTCGGTGAAAGCAGATGCTATGCAGAGCTGCTGAGGAACTAAAACTCAGAAACCTCAGATGATAAAATTAGAATGTGCCATTAGATGGAATATTTATGTTCTCTTTGAACCCAAGCCAGCGATGTGTGTGTTTCATTTGCACATCTGTACACGTCGCATTTTTGTGAGTTGAGGATAACAGCCAGATAAAGCTGCTCGTGGAATGTGATATAGTTAAGATAACCGGAGTCCTTATTTGTTCACTTATCCAAGGTAAATAATAAAAGTGCTCATTTTATGGCTGTTCCCATGTAGTGTTGTGTTAGGTTAAATACACAATCATTTTCTAATGGGATTGAGACTTGATTAAGACAGGGCAAGACCCGACAAGCTGCAGCTGGATGCCAACACACAGCTCTGTAGGACCATTCATTGTCATGTCCCATGAAATATTCAAGCGTGCATGTTCAAGCAAAATGCATCATTTTTTTGGTAAAAGTTCAACAGATGCCTTGAATTTAATATATGCAAACAACAAAAAACCAAACATGCAAATTCCTCTGTTAATTGTGGTGTATTTGCAGTGGCCTGCAGAGCGCTGTTTTAATTTCTTCTGCACCATAAAGGCACAACCACCCATTCATTAGATAGATTGCACAACACAACCGCTGTGGTGTGTTTTGCTCCCCTCTTTTGTATCCCGGGTTGAAACAATGTGCGTGCAACATTCATTCCAATGAAAGTTCTGCACAGTGTGACCCGATGGGGACGCTATGTGAGACTGATCTTGGGAACTCATTTTTAACATTACCCCATGGGGTTTTATGAGTGTAGATACTTGTTGTGTGCATCATGGGAATGCGTGCTGCGGTGTGGTGTGTATTAACATTAAATAAGTAGTAGTCATCAAAGAGCAGTTGTGTTGTGTAGTCTTAAAGATTGTGGTGGCTTCAGCCCCTCTACGGGCGACCATAAGTACTCTGTTTACGTCTGTCCGAACTATGGGAGCCCTCTATGCGTGTGTGTTTCAAGACAGGAGCCTCTCAGGCAGCGCCCTCCAGTTTCTCTGTGTGGTGTGTGTGTAGAAGAGGGGCAGAGCCTTTCTGAATGAGGTTAGCTCACCATTTAAACGACAGACAAAAGACTCTGCTAATTAAAACTATGGCTACTTGTGTTTCACTCACTCTCCTTCCCTCCTCTCCTCTCTGACCCTCCCCTCTCTCACTCGCTTACTTTCCACACACATGCACTTTTCAAAGGCCTAATTTGTACCCACCGTTAAACGCTGGACACGCACACATGGCCTAACGCTAAAGGATAATGTTCTTTGTGCTGCAGCGTCTTAATGAATCAGCCCCGCAGGATCAGCGAGGACCCCTCATTGGTCGCTGCCCCACTGCCTGTTTGTTCGCTCTGTGTGTAGGCAGCGAGCTGGGCACCTCACACCAGAGCATGGTCAAGGCACAGAGAACAAATTATAGCATGAGTGAATGCTGAATAATACAGCCACTATAAAATTAACCACTCCACTGTGAGTAGAGCTCTCCCTGCAATACCACACCTCAGGGTTTTGGCACACATCAGAGAGAGAAAACAGTTGCCCTCAGCTTTCTGTTCTGCACCGACGAGTGTGGTAAAAGAGGGAGCGACACTGAATAGAGTGCGAGTTGAAAAGCACGTTTTAAACACTGGAAATCAAACTTTTACATAGGAAATTGCTGAACATGTTAAAAGCGCTTCCAAAAGAAGGGTTCTTCACCCTGTTGAACCAAACAAACCAAACCAAGCCGCCCTCGAGGATAAGTTACGTGTAACTAATACCTGCTTATTTTCTCCACAGAGATCTGAGCGAGAACTTCATCCAGTCCATCCCCAGAAAAGCATTCAGAGGAGCTACAGACATCAAGAACCTGTGAGTAACTCACATCCAGCAAGGGTTGGATGTACGTAGTGTTGCAACTAACAATAATTGATTAATAAAGGAAAAAAGAGTTCAAAATGCCCATCTCAAATTCCCAGAGCTCAGGATGATATCTTAAAATGCATGACTGTCCAAAACCCAAAGATGTTCAGTTTATTACCTGTAGAAAATCTGAAAATATTCACATTTTATAAGCTGGAAATAGAGACTTATTGCTTTTAAAAAATGGACTTAAACGACTAATCAATAACCAAAATAGTTTCTTATAAATGACTAATCAGTCAATTAATCATTTTACCTCAATATGTCTCAATATACAGTTGATAACTCAGTGAAATCAGTGATGACAAGTCAAAGAGGATTGAATCTGAAACTGAAAGCTACTGTTAAATGAAAAGTCTGCTCCATTCACAACTCATTCAATATAATTCCAGTATGTTGACTTTTCTTTTCTTTATCTGGCTGAGTTAATGGCCCACGGTAAGATTAAAACATTATGTGCGTATTGGTGTGTGTGTATGTGTGCTCAGTAGGTTGTAAATCACTCTGGCTGAGTAGACTACCTCACACACACGCAGCTCCCCGAAGATGGCTTGTAGCAACCGTGATTTACATCTTCACCAGATTACATGCACACAGAGACACATATTTATGAGGTGTATTGATGCAGATAAACAATCAGTAAAGTCCCCTTTTGCTACTCTTGGGGTTACATGAGCCCGGATGACTTAACCGGTATCGATTTACCATAGTCCATCAGTGTACTGCTTACTGTATCAATGATTACAACTACCCCGCAGGGACAGAAAGATTGTGTATGTGTATTGTGTAACCAAGTGTCTGTCTCTCTCCTGTGTGCTCTGCAGTCAGCTGGATAAAAACCACATCGCCTGCATTGAGGATGGAGCCTTCAGAGCTCTGAGAGGCTTGGAAGTGCTGTAAGTAACTGAAGTGTTGCCATCCAGCCCCACCCTGTATCATCCCATTAAAGCACTTAGTAAAATTAAGATATTGTTTTTACCCCACGAATAACCATAACTAATATACACATAGCACAGACCTTTAATTAGCATGGCCTTGCTTATTATGCCAAAATACCCCCAGTGGGCCTCATGAGGGGGCCTGCATCATGGAGACCAAGCTCCATTAACTCATTGTTCCACACAGTTGACAGCAGCGTTCCCCTCCATCACATTAACGCCCACCTGCACCCACCCACTCCTCCACCTCCATCTACACCCCATCCAGCCCTGGGCGGGCCCATCTGACAAGGGACGTCCAACCATCTTGATCAAAAATCCCATTCAAGTGAGCATTCAACCCTGGATGCATTGGTGACCGCGTTATGTAGTTCTTTTTAAAACATTCAATTAATCATCCCTTGTCAAAAATCATAATCACAGGCCTCCGTTAGAGCTCTCCACCTGAAACAATGTGGACTAACAGTGAGGGCCGGGGGGACAAAGGCACTTTGACAGCCTTGTTATTTTTATGGTGAAAGGCTGTGTTGTGCGTGTGTGTTTGTGGGGTATTTTTAGGGGGTGGGGACACAAAAAAAAAGCCATTAAAGGCTGCTTTCATGGCGTGGATGGATTGCAGATGTAGCGATAGGATTGTCATAATGGTGTAAGAGGGTACGGGGGGGTTGTTTTTTTGATGGGGTCTGTATGTATAGGTTTTATGGGGGAGGAGGACAGGTTGTGTTAAAAGGGGGAGCAGGTTGAAATATGGTAAAGGGCTATTAAGCTGATTGAAATGACCTGATTCTTTGGCTGCAGCTGATGCCCGGGGTTCGAGGCAAGTGTGTGCAGGTGTTTATGTGTGTATTGTATGTTTCCTGAACTACAAGTTGAGAGCGCTGGTGATCGTACTTGTTATGCATGTGTGTGTATATTTGCATCCACGACTGTATGTGTGCGTGGGAGGTGTGAGGGCTTCCCATCTGTGTGGAATGAGGTGTTATATTCCCAGCGGGATGCCACAAAGAGAGACAGAGAGAAAAGAGGGAGGGGGGCGGGGGGGTTAGATTGAAGAAGATGGAACGGAAGAGGACGGCCACAACGCGACTCTTTTCAAACTATATATTTTCAATATGTCTCTTCTCCCCTGTGCCAGCGATGTGACTTTCTCTTCTCTTTTCACAGAACGCTGAACAACAACAACATCAGCAGCATCCCCGTCTCCAGCTTCAACCACATGCCCAAACTACGAACCTTGTAAGTCACACCTATCAGTGCGCTCTACCTCTCTGGAGGTGTTCTGTAAAATAAAGGTATATTCTACATTCATGCAGACACAGTAGAGAAAAGTGCTGAAGTCCGATATGATCTGAATGGGATGTCATTCCAGGCAGTGTTGGGAGGCAGCCATAGCCACAGAGCACCACATAAGGGTTTGTAGCAATGCCAGGGGCCATTATCCCCTCCAGCTAAAGCACACACAACAACAACTGGCCCAGATAGACGCAAATAGCCCCAGAAGCCTATTGTGTATTGTGCATTGTATATGATTACTAAATCTGAAATTATGTACAAATTAAAACAATTATGCCTGCTGAAACAGAGCCGTGACTCCTTGTGGCCACACGTCTTGTGGTGGCTTTTTGGGCCTCCTCGCTCCCAGTGGGGTTATATTATATGGCTTCTCTGTTTGTGTGCGCACTAAGTGTCTGTGCACATGGGTTTGCAAGTTAGCATACGTGCTCCAGAGGTCCACCGCACCACAGCAAGAGTTATTCTGGACAGGCGCAGCATTCCAGGAATGCCGTGTTTGGAGTATTGGGTTTAGAAAAGACCTCTTTAGTGTTCCTCCTTTTTAGAATGTGCCATTTACAATCATCCATGTAGCGTATCATTTAGTGCGTTTCGCCACAGGGATTGGATGTGATGAGTTCTAGGAAAGAATAGACTTTTAATGTTATTTGTGTCTTCAGCTGGTGGTATTTTAAATAGCAGAGAGAGGATCTTTTAATGCATCCATGTTGATTTCTTTTTCTCTCTTCTAACAGTCGTCTCCACTCCAACAATCTGAACTGCGACTGTCACCTGGCCTGGTTGGCTCAGTGGCTCAGACAGAGGCCTACAATCGGTCTGTTCACCCAGTGTACTTCACCTGCTGAGCTCAGAGGACTCAATGTGGCAGAGGTGCAGAAACATGAATTCAGCTGCTCAGGTAAGACTTGTGTTACTGCTAAACTGTAAAAGAGAGATACCACAAGATCGTTGCATTTCATGCTGTGCATTGTTTATTCAGGAAAAGCCACTTTTAAAGCATCTCAAAAAGGGATGAATTGATCTTTTTGTGTTGCCCATCGATCCTTTGATCAACTCATTCATGCCAAAAACTCCCCGTCCTTGCTCGTAGATATTCTCCTCCCTCCGCTCCCATTGTGTTTTTTGTGTCAGCATGTTCACCTGGCAGCCACCTGACAGCTCCTCTGCCCCCGGGCAACCCCACGGCTCCGCTCTGGCCCTTTCATGTGTCTCCAGATTTCAAGAACTGGCAGCGGTGCCAGGAAAATGCCACATGACATATATATAAAGCACACAGCTGGAGAAAAGGCTGCCCCCATTGACAGCAGAAGCCCTCTCCTCAGTCAACATTATTCATGGCCTCTCACCTCTTCGCATAAGGATTATAGCAGCTTTGAACTCGCTGTTTCTCTCTTGCTATGCGTGTGTGTGTGTGAGAGAGAGCATGTGCATGTGGGCGTGGCATGGCGTGCATCGGGGTTATCATATCAGGACAATGGAAAAACAGCATGAGAACCTCCACTCCCCACAAGGCCATCTCACTCTCAACACCAGCTGCGAGGGGTGTTTGTGTCTACATTTGTGTGTGTTTGTGGGTGTGTGTGTGTGTGTGTCTCTCTCTCCCTCTCTCCATGGGTTGTGATTTTTACGCAGCCATACGGCGTGACAGCACAGATCATTAACTATTCATCGCCCAGGGAAAGAGACTCAAAGCGTGGGAGTGTAACGATTCCAGTTGCGAACTGGAGCTGGGGGTGTCAGAGAAACTTTGGGGTCTCGTAGGATGCAGATACAGAAAGCTGAGGTTTTGCATGATGAAGCGTTACAGTTTATGCTGATATTAACTTTCATCATGTATTTTAATGGGGTGGGGTTTTTTTTTTAAGAAAGTTGCAGTAGATTGACACTGACTGGTTCTTCGTGAGTCTAAATAGTAAAAAGTCATTCACACTTTCTGAGCAAAACAAACAACAGAGTGAAAACAAAATCTTTTGCTCTGTATTTCTGCCTCGTTGTACACAAACACAGTCATGCATTCACGCAAACATGTACACACACACACACACACACACACACACACACACTCCCAGTTTCCTCTGAGTGGATGAGTGACCAGAAGTTGAACTCCCAGTGAAGGACTCATTAGGGACTGTTTCGCTGGCACACACATACACACACATATACTTTTTTTTTTTTTTTAGTATTTTTCGATGTTCAGCGCTGTGTGTTTGTGCGTGTGATTAGTTTGTGCTGTGACCAGGCCAGGCCACCTGCGGGGGATTTGGGGCGGGGTGGCGCTGTGTTGGAAGAGAGGAAGAGGGAAAAGAGAGGCATGTTGTTGTTGTGAGAGGCAGGAGAAGGAAAATGGGGTACAATGTGTTATTAGTTGTTGCAAACTATGATGAAATTTTGCAGCGCTCTCAGCATCGTGACTCACTCACTCCCAGTATTGGGCTGGAAAGCATCTCCATATTGTAAATTTTTAGTCAGTAATGAGCAGAGTAACACATTTACTGCTTCACTACAAGGAATAATATCAAATTTTTCCAGGCAGTCTTTTATTATTAATCTAAAAATCATGTTAAAGTTGGACAATCCAAAAGCCAAAAGCTAGAACTCGTTATTCTCTGTTTTAACAGAACAATGAATTTTTACTTTTTATTTTGAGATGAAAAGTAGGTTTTAAAAATAATTGCAGAGCAAACATTTGTACTTCACTTTTTACTTTTAATTACTGACTCAGTGCATTACCAACAGCTCATTTGTGTTTTCCTTACTCCCTTTCTTATTTTGTCCCTTTTAATTTTGAAGCACAATAAAATCTGGGTAAAGATATGTATCTTAGCTCCTTTTGAGAAAATTCACAAACAAATGATGGGCCTTACCTAAATGCCACTGCCAACCGATTTTCATCCTGACTCTTAATTATCTGAATCGAATTTAGTGTAAATTAAAGTGACTTTGTCTGAATGGCCGTGATTTGATCGAGCTGTAAATTTACATGTGAACCCTCTTTGCTCCCCTTGATCATTGACAGGAGAGCTGACTAAAAGTTAGAAGCCGCTTGTGCCAATTCAAGGTTATATGACAGAAAATTAATGACTATTGTACTTGAATTACTGCTCCCAAGGAATAATAAATGAAGTAAAAATATTATGTTTGAAATGAGCAATGAGTAATAAATTGCTTGAGGGGTGGAATAAAATACGACTCCTGTAGTGGGAAACAGGGAAGGAATGAGTGTGCAGCATAAAGAGGGAAAGGGAGGAGAGCCTGTTGTGCTGAAAGGGACTTTGAGGAAACAGACAAATGGGAAGAAGCCAGTGATAACATTTTGAAAGGACGAGAGAAATGAGGTGGAGTGAGGTTAAATGTAAAGACCTGCGAGCAAATGGACAGGAGGTAATGGGCTGCAGTGACAGTCACTGGCAGAGATATGGGAGCGGAGAGGCTGAAAACGAGGACGCTAAGAGGAGTGAGAGGGAGCGGCTGCAGGAGGGGAGAGTGATAGAAAGGTGAAATTAAATAAAACAAGGGAAATGGGACGGGGATTGGAGTTGTAGAGACAGTGGATGGGAAAGAGATAATGGGGAAAACAGCACTAGGAAGGAACAGGGGACGAGCGTACATCAAAAAGCTTCACCTCAAGTATACCTGTCAGAGAGCTGTCATTGTTAAGGCCGCTCCAGCTGTGCTCTGCACTCTCCCTGATCCCAGGCCTGTCAAATATGCCATGTTAGATCAGAAGGGAGTTCTTCCTTGCCCTACACCTGATCCCAGATCTGTCAAAGCTCTGCCATCCCAGATCACAGGGCCTCAGATCACGTGGGTTGAGCGACTGCGCAAGTGTTGATTCACGCTCTTGACGCTATTTGTTGTGTTTACATGATTTCCAGGTCTGTCAAAGCATCTCAGCCCTTCAGGTAATTGATCACGAGTCGCCAGATACATGAAGCCTGACCATAAATATTGTTTATTGGCTAAATGGTCTAAGAGCTCGAGCCAGTAATGTCATGGTAAAGCCTGATGTTTGGCAGCAACCTGTCTTTCTGTTTTAGGGAGTGGAGTTTTGAGGACTGTGCTTTCTCTGTTACTGACTTTCACCATCACTCACTCTGTCTTCCTCTCCCTGAATCTCTACCTCCCCCCTTCACTCTCTCTCTTGCCAACATTTTCCACACAAGCTGAGCGATAGATAGGAAGGTAATCAAATATTCATGGTTTGAAACTCGGATTAGTAATGCTGTGTAAATGAGGCCATTTAAAAGTCTGTTTTATTCATTTTATCTGGGTTAGGCTTACACACACACACACACACACACACCACACACACCAAACACGCCGTACCGGCAGCGTGAGCGCCCGCTCTTCGCCATATCATTGACAGTGCCGCAGCTATTTGAACAGGTATCTGGAGACAGTGTGATGGGTTGTGTGCTCTGTATGCAAATTGAAAAGTTGAAGTGTTTTAAAACAAATGGAAGAGAAGAGGTGGGGGGTGTAAAGCTGAATGTGCAGAATGGCATCAATTCCACCCAGAGAACGCAGACTCAGGAGGAAAATTTGCAGCGAGATCAATGGATGTTATTGGGAGGCCTTCAATCGCCGCTCCAACTCTATTATTCATGTCTTTCTTCTCCTCTCAATATACTGTGGCACTCCTCTGATAGATAACCTAGTTTCTTGCCCATTGATTCGCAAGGATGTACCAGCTTTACAATAAAGTCAAGACTAGAGTGTTTCATTCCTTTCTTTTCCCCCTCAATGTCAAAACATCCCTGGGATTGTGCGTTCATTTGCAATTCAGTTTATGAAGCACAAAGGGTTGATGTCACGTACAGCAGCGGAAGAGTTTGAGCTCCACATTAGTGCAAGAGCTGCTCCATGCCACCGCACAAATCCTCCAGCAAACAATCTCACCCTGTAATCCTGCTCAGCGTCGTGCTGCTCTCATTGAAACCAAATCCACCTGTGCTCACACACCTGTAGGAGCTGCATATTCCTCTCTTCTAATTATATTTTCCTCCTGTTTCACCGCTCATGCTGGGTTTTTTTTTTTCTTCTCTCTTCTACTTTTCTCTCCAGGTCACCAGGAGTCTTCCAGCCTGCAGCCGTGCAGCATCGGCGGAGGCTCCTGCCCTGCCATGTGTACCTGCAGTAACAACATCGTGGACTGTAGAGGGAAAGGTCTCACCGCCATCCCGGCCAACCTGCCCGACAGCATGGCTGAGATGTAAGCACCAAGTTTAATCAGTTCCCTGCATCTTTTCCACTCACGGGAATACTGGACTATGTTAGAGAACATAAGCAACTAAACCTTTTGCAACATGCTATATTAACATTTACCATTTGCAAGCAAGAGATCAAAGCTGTGATCACACTACATACACTGCTGTAATGCTGTCAAGAATACTGTAGATAATGTGCCTATGTTTGCACTGCATGACATGGAGAAAATGTGTGTTCTGTGATAAGTTGCTTCAGTAATTTCCAGCTTCTTTTGCAAAGCTTTAACTCTCACGATCAACATGTACATGATGAAGTATTGATGTAGCCACCAACTCACAGTCAGTCATGTCTTTTTTTTTTTTTTCCACCAGCTGACATTTATGCATGCTATCAATCATATTCACGGCTCAGTATAGATCAGGTCAGATTTGGTACAGCAGTGAGAACTTCTCGGATCTGATTCTTCATCATGGTGCAACTCGAGCCGCAGATGCACAGGAAAGAGATGGATGTCAGAGAAATGCAGGGATATCCACAGGTGCACCGTTCTTTGAAGAATGGCACTGCGGGCCATCTGTTTGAATATGCGCATTAAAGATGCCCGTGTTTCCACGCCTATCTGTCTGCGCGTGCTCACGGAGGGGTTTAACAAGGCCGAGAGGATTTCAGCATGCAAGTTTTATGTACATATGCTGTTCTAGCTTGCTTTTCTCACCGTGCATCACCCGGCAGGGAGACATCCATCCATTTGCTCTACCCTGACAGACCCACATGCAGACTCAGAGCAGACTTTTGACTGAGACTGCATGCTCTTATCAGCTCAGATGGCTGTGAACTGCATGCAAGCGCTTTGCTCACGTCCCTCCCGCAGTTTATCAGTCCGCCAACATCTGTCTGGGCATTAACTGTTTACGGCCCACATGTTATCAGCCTACTGTAACTCCCGGGAATGCACGGCTAGACTTCTCAAGGTAGTGCTTTTGCTCTCCTTATCAGGGGTTTAATGGCCCCCGGCAGAAGTCTGCATGGCACACTACGGCAACGCAGTGATTTATGCACGGTGAGAAAAAGGGAGGATGAAGGGAGAAAGCCAGGGGTCGCATTGCATGTTCATCCAAGGAGCATGTGTGTAGTTAGGAGGACACAGCAAGTTTCTAGGTCTCCTCCTCCCCATGGGGTCTGTTTATAAATACCCAGCTAGCATGGAAGTCACAGATCCCATGTTCCCCAACAACCCTGACCCATTTCTACTGCAGTGCTGTGCTCAATTTCCTAATTTGGACTTGCAGTTCACACTTCTGTGCATTCATGTCTAATTGAATGACCACCCACGAAATATTTTCAATCATTTAAAAGTCTTCACACATCCTGCATATTGACTTTTGAGGCGTAAATAATTCAACCTCACCCGTGCATTTTGTCATGTTTTATGATTTAGAGACTGATGTGATCTATGAGCCCAATAACCAGCGAGCAGCACTAATGGGAGAGCAGGGAGAAAGATAGCTCTGCCACGTACTGGTTTTATAGACAGCAGATTCTCCCTGCGCAGCAGATGAGTGAAGGGATTTTAAAAGTCTCCCTGCCCTTCACATCTAATTGGTGCTTAACCGTGTCCTGCTAATAAACTCTACTATGTTCTGATTCATCTTTTACAAGACCAGGGTGAAACACTGGCTTACATCATGTGCATTCCTCCTGTCCTGCCCATCAGAGCTTTACCTTACAGGTTATATTCCCACAACATTCCTTCCATTTCTCTACGTCTCCTCTCTCTTTTTTTCCCGGCTCGCCAAATCACCACAGGCGGGTTCGAGGAGGCAGATCAACGGTGAAGGAATGAAACGGGGAAGGGGGGGGAATCCGTTCAGTAATTTGATGCAGCAGGTTTGATCTGCGCTTGAAGTTCATTATAAAATCAGTTTCAATTACAGCAAGGCGGGCTGCTGGGTATCAAGGCCAGCCTAATGCCTTGTTAATGAGGCACTCGGAAACTCACATACACACACAAACACACACATGCTGCTCTCATTATGTACAAATCGGAGTCCTGCAACCTCCCTGCCCTGCTCTCCCCTAATGAATGCCAGTGTTGTGTTTATGGCTGTGGGGATGTGAGCTGGTTTCTGTAACTCCTCTCTTGTGAGACCAGGCCCAGTTAGCCTAAACACTACCACAACAGATTATTATGCACCATAGTCTCTGTCTGAAATGACTGAACTCTGCCATAAAAATCTACCCCCTCTCGTCGCCTTTCATCCGCTGCTGCGTTCCTGCCATCCATTTCTGACTCACGCACGCACTGGATGAATACCCAAAGGCGTAATGTGTTTCCCCTTAATGAAAACCATGCTCAGACCCTAATGAAAAGGATGAAGACCATTGATTGGGCCGACACAAACACCAGCTCACAGACACACACAGACAGACACACATACAAATGTTCAGTCTGATAAATTGGATGGGAATCATTGATCGTCTGTCCGAAAGCAACTCTGAGGGATTGTTTCTTTTCTTCTCTGTCGATTGGACAGAGCAGCTCCTTTGTTGATCGGAGGGATTAAGTCGCTTGCACATATCGACCTGCGAGGAGCGACAATGCAAAAGCTAAAAAGTTGTCAGACAGCATTGTGTGCTCTCGTCTGGCTCGGTGGGTCCAGTTATACACTGACACCCACCGGAGCACCGCAGCATGTAGGCACTCACATACACGAGCGGCACTGACACACATGCAAGCAGCCTGTAGACTGCCAGACTGGTTTGGGCCAGTCAGACAGACTGGTTGATGAGAGAAGGCGCTAAAGCCACTTGGCCCACCACTCTGCCGCATGGTGAGGGCAGAGGAACCACAGCGCTGTCACTCCGCTGTAAATCCGCGGACACATCGGGACAGGCAGACGAAAACAGACAGGGAGAGCATGCACACCACAGGAATCTGTGGTCTGGAATCACTGCTATCCTAAGAATGTCAATTGCGCTCCTATATCGCTCCATAAACGTAGGCCACTCCTTTGAAGGGGGAAAGATGCTTGATTGAAAAATTTGGAAGCTGAAAACTGTTAAGTGGCTGTGGCTCATCTCTAACAAAACATTCTCCCCCCCATGAATAGTCGTAAACATAGCAATGCAGGAGGCCGAAGAGACACGCAGTAAATCTGATATGTCTGGAGCACGAATAATTAAATCATGTGGAAATGGGCCCGTGCCAAGAAATCACATACTTAAGAGGTTGATGGTTAAATCTATCAACAGCTTTCTGTTTGCAAGGAGTTTTGCTGATTTTAAAATATTTCTCATTTTCCTGTGGTAACAAATAGCGATTTAATGATCTTTAGATTCCGGCGTAAGCCACTGGACTACCACACCTCGCACAGGCCCATGCCTCCTGTTCTGCAGCCAAGTCCTCTGCTGGGAGGCAGCGTGGTAGGACAACCAGACAGGCCCACAGCTGGCTCCCTCCAGGCCCTGCTAAGCCTTGTTAAGGACAGTTTTAAAAGCTGTGAAGTGACCTGCAGATAAACAGCCCTCTGCCAGCTACACCAGGGAATTGGTCTGGGACTGAGCTGGGTCCTAAGTAGCAGCCGGCCCTGGACACACAGACATGCATGCCCACACTAATGGGGTTTAGCGATGTCTGTTTCCCCGCAAGCGTCTGAGACTGATTAGACTTTGTGACTGTTCCGAACTAAATGACCGAGCGCATGTTTGTCTGTGTATTCATTTCACTCTTTTGACAGTGTTTTATGGGGGGATTTTGTCAGGCCTTTTTCCTGTCAACTCGGCTTCGGCGGCTCTTCGGCTCACAGGAAAAAGTAAACTAAAAGAAGTAATATTTCACCAGGCTGCAAAGGTTTCAGTGGACACTTTGCAGACACCCAGAGGATAAAGACAAATTTCACAAGAACAAGTGAGGTCATTATTGATTTCAGGATCTCATATGAGAGCATAAGTGCTGGATACTGTAAATGTTATAGCAAGAAGAAATATTACTTTTAGTCCAAGGCCTTAACACCCTCCCACAAACTGAGACGGAGCCGTTTCCCCTCCAGCCCTTTTCCACAGCACTTTAGTATTCAGACTGTTTATTGGTTCTGAGGATGTTATGACTCCAACATGCCTGGACCTATTACAGCTGGGGAATAGATCTCCGCTAATATAATCAGGCCAATCACCAAGGGTCAAAGGTAATGGGAGGATTGCTCAGCTGTGTTGGCATGGAGAAGTCTATTGTTTGGTTAACTGATGGTATCTCCTCTTCTCTCCTCTTTTCTCCAGACGTCTGGAGCAGAATGGGATTAAGTCTGTTCCTCCCGGAGCCTTCTCTCCCTACAAGAAACTGCGTAGGATGTAAGTACAGCAGTACACTCACCTCAGGGCTAAATAATACAGATGAGAACAAGAAGTTGAGGGCTGGAAAAAGAAGCGACAATTGGCAGTTTTCTCATTCCACTCCTAAGGACCATGAAGTATTTATTTTGTCTGGGCCTAAAGAACATATTCTTGTTCTCAGGCTCGGGGTGGCATGGAAAGCAGGCACTCAGATGCTACATGAGCATAATAACAGCTCTCATCTTTCATTTCTGTGCACTGGTATTCCCCTGGCTGGTGCTGCGTCCAGTCTGTGTTGTGCCTGCGTCGGCAAACCGTAAACTGCGTCTGGGACGACGATGATGAGGGGACGGAGAGTGTGCTGGAATGATGGCTGAGGCCTCAGCTGTGACAGGCTGGTAGTTGAGACTGAGTGGTTTTTCACCCGTAGAACCAGCTGGCCGGTCGGTCAGCCAGCACCCACCAGTCGGCCAAACCCATAACTCCGACACCACCGGGCCTGACCGACATAGCAGCAGGGAGACGGAGGAAGTGGAAGGTCAGGGAGTTTCTCTGCCCGTCTTAAAGGATTCCTCACTGTTTTATCATCCAACTCCAGGGACAGTTTGAAGTTCAGATGAGGTGAACGCAGAGCAGTCGACAGACTGAAACAGCTGCTATCTTGTTGTAACTCCAGGGAAATGTCAAGGGAAATTAAAATTTATTCGTACAAAAATAAATGCAAAAATGTGGGTTTTTTAAAAATTGTGATCCACGTGGGAAGGAAACTCTTAAACTAAACAAGTGTTAAAGTAAGTTTCAAACATTGTTAGAAAAACAGTAGCATTTATTTTTATTGAATTTAATACAAACATTTGTGGTTTTTATAGAATATATAGAAACCAGATTCAGTGGCAGATTCAACAAATCCAAATATTAGCAAACTCTAATTAACATCTTACTATAGCTTTTCTGACACTGTACTGACAGGAAATTAATATTCATTTTTCACACAGAAGTAAATGAATCACATATTAATCCTAACTCCACACAAACTGAGCAAAATTCAACTAAATGCTTTTGTTTTTCAGTAAAAGCAGAATTGTGTAAGTCTTACTCTTACAAACACAGAGTCATCATTTATCATTGAATATGACAAAAATACATTGTTCTCATATGTAAGTTTAACCCCCAGGAACTCAACCAAAAGCTTTTTTTTTTAAAGAAAAATAGAACATAGAACATATTCAAACCAGATTTAGTGGCGGTGAGAATGTGTTTCTCTCCTCCATCTGGTCGTCCAAACAGACATGACCTGCTACTGTTGCTGCTGCTGATTCTGCATTTAGCAACAACAATGCATGGCCGCATGTCTGTGTCGACCCTCGGTGCCTCTGTTTATTCAGCTGGCCGTGTGCCCTCGCTGGCCCGGCCTGTCCCGCGTCCGACACCCTCGCTACGAACTGTGTGTAGACAGCATCGATACATCATGATGAATACGGCCCCTCTCCTGGGTCGGACTCTGCAGATGTTCATATGTGTGTTTTTAGTGGTAGGTTTTTCTGGCTCTTCTGTGTGGAAAACAATCTTAATTTCATTAAAAGAAAACTTCAGGGAAGTTAAAGTTAAATATAGGCTTTTGTGTATTTGTTTGTTTATTTGTGGCGGGTATAGGCATGTGTGCAATGCCTCCTCTGACCCTGCGTGTCCTCTTCTCCCAGTAAATGCCAACCACACACATTCTCTTTCACCTTGTCCCAGTTTGGATGACCTACACGTGAACCGCTCCTTAAGACAGGGATGCTTGCAGCAGCCCTCACACGCCGACACATAGACAAACACACCAGTGTCTGAGTTTACAGACACACACCAGTGCACATGTTGGCTCCTTCTCTGCGTTTTCATTTCCAGGAAACCTCAGTCCTTTGCAAGAAGACAAATGGGTACTTATTTAACTGTTACCCCCAAATGAGAAAATATCCCTCTTCTTCACCACATGATGATTTTCCTTCAAAGGTATCCAGTCGACTGGAGTTCAGTCCACATACTCCATTAACTCTCTCGCTCCATCTGTCTTTCTCTCTTTCTGTCCCACTGTTCCTCATTTACGGTTGCATTTACTCACACAGACACACAGACACATAAACACATAGACACACAGGCTTAGTGGTTATCCTGTGGGGAGAGGCCTGTGGATCCTATTAACAACGGCTATGTTCAGAGGCAGTCTACTGTATTTCGCTTTGGATTTCGGCCCTGCACCCCATTTTTACTCACACACACACTCACGATGATACAACACAGGGCCCGTTGATAGGCCACAAATAATAAAAGTAAATGTTTTGATTGGCTATGAGGCTCCAGCCCGCTCCATTTCATCAAATCCCTTGAAGGGACTCACCATCAAATATGGGAGAGAGCTGGAACTCATCCTCATCCACTTCACACTACATTTGCTTTCTCCTCCCTCGCCAGCGACAAGCAGGGGCATTACATCCACCACACCTTCCTGTGAGGGTGACAGTCAGTTGACAGTGGAGTCCCATAGGAGGGACTTTGCATTTCCTTTACTAACTCTCTATCCTTCTTCGACGCAGAGACCTGAGCAACAACCAAATCTCGGAGATAGCTCCTGATGCCTTCCAGGGCCTGCGCTCCCTCAACTCCCTGTAAGTGGCCCCCGAGCCAAGTTTGTGCATGTGCATAAATATCCAGTGGGTTGTCATTTCCCGTGTCTAAAGCAAGACTGTGTTGCGATTTCCCAGCGTGCTGTATGGAAATAAGATCACCGACCTGCCCAAGGGGGTGTTTGACGGCCTCTACGCCCTGCAACTGCTGTAAGCAGAACACACACACGCTCTGCTGCTGATACACTGCAGACATATACCGAACACCAGGCATCCTTTACTCCCACTCAGTGAAGGAGTCATAACCTTCAAATAAACTTTGTAGCTGTGCATAGTTTTGTAGATGGAATGCATAATGAATGAACGCATAAAGAAAGTCTGACAAGCTGCTTCCCTCCCTCTTTCCCTCCTTCTCTCCTTCTTCCTCCCTCCTTCTTTTCCCCCTGTCTTCCCCCGTTCTCTCAGGTTGCTGAATGCCAATAAGATTCACTGCGTTCGTGCAAACGCCTTCCAGGACCTGCAGAATCTCTCGCTGCTATCGCTCTACGACAACAAGATCCAAACCCTCGCCAAGGGCACCTTCACTTCGCTACGAGCTATACAGACCCTGTGAGTCAAACGTGCACGCACACGTGAACGCGCTGCTGTACACGCTCTGACACATACTGAGCCGTCACCATAAAACATGAGCCAACACAGGAGTTGTTTACTCGCAGGTCTGTGTAATAACACAGGAATGGGATCATGGGCTAGAGAGGGGAGTAAATCTATCATCTTCACAAACACACGGACACACACAGCTTCTGCGGCCGGATCAAAAAACAGCACACACAGCACACCCACCCCTGTTACTCAGGCAGTCTTTCTAATGAATGCCTCCTTTTTTTCTGTTCTGATCAAAACATCAAACCACACACTGTTATCAATACAGACCCCACACTGTGTCATCTGCCATGTCTGAAACACACTGCTTGACATTGTCATCCGTATATGCATATACAAGACACGCAAGACACCTGTTGAGGTTGATGGATGGTGCCATGCTCACCACACATGCACAGGGGCCACCGGGTTTAAGGGTCTCAGTCTAAAACAAGCTTCTTGTTTTGCCTTCATTCTGAAGAAGGGGTAAAAATACATGTCGAGCCTCCCCCCAGTGTCTGGTCCTTCAAAGTGACAACAATTTGGAGGACAACACACTCTTTAAACTGAAGCAGGGTTGGGTGATATGGTTCAAATCAGCATGTCAACATCAATGCTTTTCAATATCTATATATACTCACAAAAGCAGTCTCAAACAACAGCTCGACCATAAATCCTACCTTCATGAAGCTTGACTGTTTTAGAGACTTTGATTCAATTTTACCATCATTTTAGTTTGTGACACTTTGCATTGAATTGTATTGTTTTACAGTGAGAGGTGTTTCTAATATTTTGGGAAACCCGAAATATTAGAAACATCTCTCTGTATGACACAATATAAATCACCAGCAGCACAAACTGCAGCCAAAACAGCCATAAAGCCAAGTGAGTGAATCACAAATATGCCAGTAATTAAAATAATCCAACTGATGTTTAGAGGAATTTACTGTCCTCTGCTGTTCTACAAATTCTTAATATGTGTGAAAACAAGAATTTCAGGGACTAATTTTGTTTCTTTATCCCATGTTTTCATGTGTGCTGCTTGTTTCCTGCTCTTTCGTCTTCGATCTACCTCTTTTACCTTCTCCCCTTTCCTCTCTGTTCTCCAGTCACCTTGCCCAGAACCCATTTATTTGTGACTGTAATCTGAAGTGGCTGGCAGACTACCTGCGCTCCAACCCCATCGAGACCAGTGGTGCCCGCTGTGCCAGCCCCCGCCGCCTTGCCAACAAACGCATCGGACAGATCAAGAGCAAGAAATTCCGCTGCTCCGGTAGGCCGGTGGCTCAGCATCGCTGTCTCCAAATGTCTCCCTCTTCCTTCTCTCTGGGGCTCTCTATCTCTCAGACAGGCTTTGTTGTTTTTATTCCACTTGTCTCTCGCCTCTCTACTCTTACCTCCTCTCTTTCTCTCCGCTGGGAGTGGCTTTTATCTCCGCATTGTTCCCTCGTACCACATTTAATGAGCGATCATTCCTGGCAAAAGGTTTTATTCGGCCCCTCGTTTGCTGCGCCGGTGCTCCTCAATCAATATCTCCCCAGATGAACTTGGGGCCAAGGAGAGAGGGATCGTTCGCTCTTTCTCCATTTCCCCTCCACATTACCACATTGTGAGTCTGGTTTCACATCCAAAACCGCAGTGGGCTGAGATCACCAGTCGAGGCTGGTAGAAGGGCTAGAGTTTCTGTACGTGCCCACCATTCCTCTTCCCTCTGCCAATCTCCCCTCCCTCCATCTCCATCTCCCCTTGCCCACTCATCCCTCTCTGTCTGCCAGGCTCAGGTTTCCTTCACACACCCCCTCCCATCCCCTCCCTCCTCTACACTGCACCAGCCAGGCTCCACTCCCTCCACCCTGTGCCCACTATTGTGTTTATGCACTGTGCTACGCCGTCTGGCACTCTGCACTGCTGAGGTTTCACACTTCTTTATAGCCTCGTTTGTTTGGCTAGACCTAGTGAAGAAGGGAGTCCATGTGTTTTTCTCTTTCTTTCCCCCCCCCTTTTTTTGTCTTTTTCCTTCTTTCTTTCTCGCTCCTTCCCTCATGTCACCCTTCCTTAGCAACAGCCAAATATTTACCGCCCTTTAACATCGTTACTAGCTTCTCCACATTGCCATACACAGAGATAGTCCTAGGCTTCTCTGTTTAACTGTCATGTACCTTGAGCCATGTGTCGTCATATATAAGCTCTATATATGACTGTTCTGAAGCATAGCGTCACCACAGCTATGCAGGCCAGACTTGTCTCACTGACATCCGACCCTCTTTCTTTTCTCCATCACAGCCAAAGAGCAGTACTTCATCCCAGGTGAGTGCCTTGTAAATGTTCACACCTATCATTGTCTTCCTCTTTCCTTTCATTATCCACCCGCAACCATGTAGCGGCATCATTTTTTCCATTTAAATAAAATTCTACCGCAGGTTAAAGGGCGATTTTGGCTTATTACAACTTGGCTCTTGTTTTCATAGTTTTGCCATCATTCCTTTCAGTGACGATAACTTATTATTTATCAACGTAATTGTTGGGAACGTTGCTTGAAATAAGTCAGATGGCTCAAGATACAAGTTTTAAACAAACCCACTTAGGAAAACTTACATGGAAGATAAAGCACAAGAGAAACTGCCTGTTGTTTATTTCCAAGTTCAACTTTGACCTAATATACTTTCCATAGTTGTGTGCAAACTGTTGCAAGGAGTGATTATTACCAACATTTCTGGTGCACTCACTTTTGTTGTTACCTTCATCAATTCTCGAAATAATGACCAAAACTATGAAAGAGCTCATTCGTAATTTACCGGAATCATCCTTTAACGTGAATCATGTGTGGATAAACTTCAGTAGGTGGGTATTTATACATGTGAGAGCAGCTAATTGGGCCTGTGAGTGACTGTACCTATGTGTGCGTTTTAATGTGATATACGTGTGAGAGCGTCTGCTTCTTCTCAGCTCTGTTTTCCTAACAGTCTCAGCAGATAGAGTCAAAAGGAAGTGGGTCTTTGCTTTGGCATGAGCACAGACAGTCACTCACCGAGTGGGGCAGAAAAGGAGGGAGGGAGAGAAGGACAGAGGGGAAGGAAAGTGTGTCCTTTCTATCAGTAAAAGCTAAAGAAAATAAAGCCCACCAGAGGACCCAGATTCCTATCAGCGGATGTTTCCGGACCTCTTAACAAGAGCACTTCCAAGAAAATAACTAGGAGGAGCAGCGATGTGTGTCGAACTGTGTCTGTGTATGTGTATGTGTGTGTGTAGTGCGGATGCTTGTGTGATTCAGTGTCTACGCCTGTGTGTGTGTGTCTGTGTGTGTGTGTGTAAATTAATGTGTCTTTGTGTGCCAAGCTGAGATAAAGCTCTACACTGGCTTAGAGAACAAATGGGAGTACTATGTAAGCAGAAGGAAGATCAAAGCCAAATGTGATTAATGAGAATTTCACCCTCCCTGAATGATAACAATAAAAGCCTGCACAATACACACACGCATGCACTCAATACACACAATCGCTGACAGCACGGGAATTCCATAATACATTGATAATGAGGAACCAAGCTGCAGGGAATTATTAGAACTTCTACAACTCCAGCGATGAGTCATTTTGCGCCTCCAAGACGGACAAACCTCGTCCCTCTCCGCTGTGTTTTCTCCGGTTTCGTTTAAATCTGCTGACAGTAAAAGTGTCGCCACCACGCACTTGTGACGACGGCGGTGACTCAGGCTCACGAATCTCCCCTGGCTCCTCCACATCCTCAAGATCAAAGTGCAAAGTGCGCTGTACTTTCATTGCTTCCTCTGGAGCAGGAAATGCCTTTTCCTGTTGTCTGGCCCAGCGAGAGAAAGTTCCTTAATGACCTGCATTACTGTGTCTATCTGCACCCTCCACTGAGCTGCTCTGAGAAATGACACAGCTTCAGAGAAACGCTTTGCACAGGCAGCCAGAGGAAGTTTTTCTGTGGATGCCATTCACTCTTTCACCATCCAACCGTATTCTAATAAAGTCAACGATGAGAGTTTGGGGTTAGGCTATGGTTTCAAATGCCGCTCCATTTATTTAGACAGATTTTTGATGCTCGACTGTTGGATTGAGTCCTGGTTGTTTGAGGTTTCCCTGCTCATGATTGTGGTCTGGGTGCCCCGCGGCGTCCAGCTGACGTAATCTCCAAACCTCAGGCCGCGAGGTGCACCGATGTGAGCATGCAAAAAAGGGAATGGGACACAAAACGATATCCTGACAGCAAACGCTGAGCTGTTCCCTCTAAATGGAACATATGCACACACATAAACTCTACACGCACATATACACACATATGTACGCAGACACTGAGACACAATACACACATTCACACACACTGTTCTAAGTGGCTCCCAGTGCTGTTCCATTATTGAGCAGCCATGATGTAACTGGCAGCACGCTTTTTGGCACGTAACGTCTATTCATAGACGGAGGAGGTGCAGGAAAACGTCCCACACTCCCCTTGCTGCCTCATTCTTGCTCTTCCTCTGTCAGGACAGACGTCTCTCTGCACATCCGCCACTCAACTTTCTTTCCTCTCTCATCTTTCTTCTTTCACTCTTTTCTCTCTTTTCTTTCCTGCATGCATCCCTCATGTCCTCCTTTTCCTGCCCCCCCCCCTCCTCCCCTTCGACTCCACCTGTCTATGCACGCTTCCTGTGCATCATTTCAACCACCTTTCTCCCACCATCCTCTATCTCTCCTGGGTGCTCTGCTTCACTGGAGCTGGCAGCCCAAATCCTCTTTGGCATCCCTATCTCAATCTCCCCTGCTACTGTTCTTTTCACCCCACTGCTCCCACTCCATCACCTCTCTAAAATAACTCACCCTTGCACCCACCCTTCCATCCCCTCGCCCTCACCCATTCATCTCTCGTCTATGAATAGTACGAGAGCTGCAGGATGTTCTTAAGGGAACCTAAGGGTAAAAATTAGGTAGGGAGGCTGCCTTTTAGGTCACAACAGGACAAACTACTGACACACAGCTGTGGAGGGAGGAATGCGTGACTAAGAGCATCACAGGAAAGTGAGGCTGATGTCATTTTGTGTTGAGTATACATGTTTTCTCCTGCACAGGTACAGAGGACACCCGCCTGAATAACGCCTGTAACAGTGATCCGGTGTGTCCTCCCAAGTGCCGCTGTGAGTCCAACGTAGTGGACTGCTCCAACCTGAAGCTCACCAAGATCCCTGAGCACATCCCCGCATCCACCGGTGAACTGTAAGGAATCAGGGAAAAAAAACTATTGCTAGTATGAAGAGATAGAGGAAGAGATGGAGTGAGGAGAGATAGCATAACCCTTGAATTTGAATGTGAAAATGTGAATGGATGTGTTTGTTTGTATGGTTAAACTTTTTCAACTTATTCTTTCCAGCCGCCTTAATAACAATGAGATCACCACCCTGGAGGCAACTGGAGTTTTTAAGAGTCTTTCCCAGTTGAAGAAAATGTAAGTGAATCTTTCATTTTACTTTTCTCTAAACAGTATTACATTTACTCTTCTGACGTTTGTTTTTCCCTCCACAGTAACCTCAGCAACAACAAGATCACAGAGATCGAGGATGGGGCATTTGAAGGCGCGTCATCTGTCAATGAGCTTCACCTCACAGCCAATCAAATCGACTCGGTCCGCAGCGGCATGTTCCGTGGACTTGAGGGACTGCGTATGCTGTGAGTGATTCACAAACACACACAATCGCACACTTGGGCATGTCGATATTTCTAAAGTGCAAGACAATGTTTCAAATGTTCAGGCTGACGTGTTTCATTTCTTTCCTCTTTAGGATGCTGAGGAACAACAAGATCAGCTGTGTCCACAACGACAGTTTTACGGGGCTGCACAACGTCCGTCTGCTGTCTCTGTACGACAACCAGCTGACCACGATCACTCCCGGGGCCTTCGACACTCTGCAGACCCTCTCCACCCTGTGAGACCCTGGCATACACACCACCTTCAGTCATGCATTTCATGTTTCGGTGCTCTTACAACATCCTCACTCACGCTCGCTTTCTCCCAGCAACCTCTTGGCCAACTCCTTCAACTGTGACTGCCGGCTGGCATGGCTCGGCGATTGGCTGAGGAGCAGGAAGATTGTGACAGGTAACCCTCGCTGCCAGCGCCCTGGCTTCCTGAAGGAGATCCCTCTGCAGGATGTGGCTCTGCCCGACTTCCGCTGCGAGGAGGGTAGGTGGCGCCGAGACGCACATCTGCCTGTCGTGATTGGAGAACAGCTTCTCTTTCTTTGTGTCCTTATTTATCTGAAGTTTTTGTTCCAGTTTCTCCACTTTAAATGGAGTGATCTGTCTCTTTGAAAGGAGATAAACATCTTCAGTATAGCAGATGACCTCCAATGTGTGTGAAACTAACCTGTCTGGGTCTGACTGATGAAGATTTTAACTGCGCTCTACTCCGCAATACTTTATGAGCAAGAGCCGCTTAAAGTGTCTGAGATCATCTTAAATAATTGCCCCTGTTGTGTGACTCTTTTGTTTACTGAATAGATTGCTACTCAGCAGTTCCTAAGCTGCTGGTCGATGCCGGGCTGAGTGGAGCTATTGAGCTGTTTGCCTTATTGACCAGTCAGCCTATTTGCACCTGAATGAATGTTAGACTTGTCTTCAGGCCTCGGGCAGCTTCCATTCTTTGTTCTTGCTGGTCGATATTACATTAGTGAGGCTCCTCGCTCTCTCTGTCCTGTTTTACTTTTCACATCTTTCACTTCCTCTTTTTTCATTGTCTCAATGCCTCACTATCAGTTTGAAGGATTGTGCTGCTTTGGCACTGTCTTGCCTTCAGGTTTGCTTTTGTCTTTCTACTCTCAGCATCCCTTTTTTTGCAGGGACGTCGGCTTCTTCTTTTGGCCGTTCTCCATGTCTTTCCTACCCTCCTGGTCATTCCTTTATCGTCCACCTCTCTGTTATCTGACTCTCCTCTGTTTTTTTTCCCAGGCCAAGAGGAGTCAAGCTGTGTGCCCAGACCCCAGTGTCCCAGCGAATGTACTTGCCTGGAGACTGTGGTGCGCTGCAGTAACAAGCACCTCCATTCACTGCCCAAAGGCATCCCCAGAAATGTGACTGAACTGTGAGTTTCTTGGCATTAAATGTGCCAGTTACATTTGTATCTTATCAGTATGAATTCCAGGTGTTATTGTTCCTTTGTATGACTTCGATGGTGGCAAGTCTGGAAGGGAAACCAAAGGAGACAATATGCAAAGTAGAAGCTTAGGAGGTATGAAAGAGATAAGAGTTAGTTAAAACAGCGGAGGCAACGAAAGCAGATCTTATCATTGGAGAAGGGGAAAGGAGTCAATAAACCCTGCAGTTATTCTCTCAGACATTCTTCTTCTGTGTTCCCTGCAGCCCTCAGGGCTAGCACTGATGTCACTCTCACACTCAGAGCCAAGGATCGGAGTGAGTGAGTGAGTGTGTGTGTGTGTGTGTGTGTGTGTGTGTGTGTGTGTGTGTGTGGCTTCGCTTATGTCCAAATTGGGGATATACACTAGACTCAAGACCAGTTGATTCGGGACAATTGGGGACAAAAAGTGGTGTCCTCAATTTGGAAAACTGTGATTTTTAGATCAACAGTTAAGGTTATTGTTAGGTTAAGGTTAGGTTAGGGTTAGTTTAAGGTCAGGTAGTCCTTCAGGTTAGTCTCCAGGAAATGAATGTAGGTCTATGTAAATTCCCCAAAAGTGACATAAGTAAAGACTGTGTGTGTGTGTGTGTGTGTGTGTGTGTGTGTGTGTGTGTGTGTGTGTGTGTGTGTGCGCATATTTGTGTGAGGGCCAAAAGCCTGTCCACAGGAGCATAGGGGAGCAAGAGGACATTTTAATGAGCAGTTTTCAATGGAAAGGGGAGGGAATGGAATAGGTCTGGAACTTTCCAATACTGCTTCAAGTGGTTCAGACTAACTCACACACACAGAGATGCACACACACGCTGTGCAAGCCTTAAGGCCTGTCATTGTCCCAGCAGGTGTGACCAGGTGTGCCCCTCTGCTCTGGGCTTTCATCTAGTCATCTGGAGAGTTTACTACTCCATCATTATCCCAAGTGTCCTCAGCACCGTCATTACCTATCATTACCTCTGAACCCAAAGGCCCCCCTAACTAACCAGCATCCCCCCGCCTGCCCTTCCCGCTCTGAGTGCAGTCAACAACAATGGCAGGAGAAAGCCCCTGCAGCTGTGCTCAGGGGGACCAGGCCCCCAAATCAGCCATTTATCAAGGTGACGGCCCTCTGGTAGCACTTTGTGTTGGCAATCAGCAGGGTGGTTGCATCCCTGCAGGCACGATGTCAACTGTGGTGGCTTGTACATACATCAGTATGTTAGTTAACACACACGCATGAATGCCTGCAGAAGTGTTTGTACCTGAGTCACTTGAAAAAGCGGGGTGCTGGGTCACATTCGGGAACTGCTGCTAAACAGTAAGTTTGCCATCTTCGCCCAATCATGCAGTCTAAGTAGAACTGATATATGATCCGCAATGTGTGTGGGATCGGATGCCTATTAAGCCTGACTTCTAGGCATGAGACACAACATTGTGTCAAAGCGGCTAAAAAAAAAAAATAATTGAAAGACAAAACATCAGCTTTGGTGTAACTTGACATTAAATTGGCTGCAGCAGCATGGGAAAATGTTCTGTCTGATTCCCTTCAATAACAGCCTCCAGCTCTTTATCTAACCAGCTCACAAAGAAAAACTAATCTGCTGACAAGAAGATGAAACCTAATTAATATAAGATATTGTTTCCTCAGCTGCTATAATTCAATACTTCCTTGATAGAATTTGGCAACCCCTCATTAAGAACCTTAAAAATTAGATGACAATTTACATTTTGCACATTTCATACAATGCAAATGTGAAAGAATGTGAGTGAATGAAAATATAGAGATAATTTTGGTGGGTTAGGATGACAGGATTTTTCTTTTAATCTCCTAATCTTTTTGTTAGGTAACCATTAACCTTTCCCTTTTCCCTTCTCACTTTATTTTGTTATTATATCTGTTCTAGTTTTTGTTTTTTTACTTACTTTTTATGTACTACATTGAACAACAACTGGTTCATTGTCATCTGTGTATGAACCAAACTTATATTGATATTAAATACATTTAAACATTTAATTTTCTCGAAGAAACATATGACAGCGGTTTAGAAAGTAAAGTACTTCAACAAACAAGAAATTAAATTTTCTTGAATTTATTTAATATTAGATGGTAAATACATTAACAAATTTTGTTGACAAAAAACTCATCACACATTGTATCACACAGTCTTCCTCAGTTGCAACTACAGATTTTCAAGGTCAAGAATTAATTCATCCCAACATTAACAATGTTGATGCAAAATACATTATAGTATAGTGTAGGGTTTTGGTCTAAATGAATCATTGTATATCTGCTGACTCATTACTGACCTGTCTGTGTCTCTTTTCTCCGTCAGGTATCTGGATGGAAACCAGTTCAGTGTTGTGCCAAAGGAACTGTCCACCTTCAAATACCTACAGCTGGTGTAAGTTATTGTCTGTCTGCCTTCTCTAACTCACTGTGCACATCAAAACAGTGAACTTATGCCGTCTTAATTTTCCTTTCAGAGACCTGAGCAACAACAAGATCAGCTCTCTGACCAACTCGTCCTTCTCTAACATGAGCCAACTCACCACTCTGTAAGACCTGACCCGTCTCAGAAGCTGGTGCTTCATTCTTGTACTGACAGTAGGCTGGAAACACACACATTTTATATTCATACATATGTAATTATGTCTACATTACAGAATCCTGAGCTACAACTCGCTGCGTTGTATCCCCAAAATGGCCTTCAGTGGACTCCATTCTCTCCGACTGCTGTGAGTTTATTTTTATATTTTAAATGCCCTACGTGTATATATATGTTCATCTCGGTGTGTCGATCTAGTTAATTCTTACATTCCTGTTTTTAATACAAAATGTATCTTGCCAGTGAGAGCTTCTATTCTTCCCCAGGCAAGTCAAATATTTTAAATGTTTCTCTGTTGTCACTTAATTTGAAGAACTTCATCTGAAACAATTGAAGTTATTTTGAAAGAAAGAAGAAGAGACTCACTTTCAGACTAAATCACTTATTAAGCAGGATATTTTTACAGCTTGCACCGACTACAGAGACGGTGCAGCAGATGCTGAGAATCTTTGATTGACTCCAGAGGACTGAACCACAGCCTAAACAGTTATGACAGCTTATGAATTCACACACAGACATACACATACACACACAACCTACGACCTATTTTCTCTGTTTAAATGGCAGCCAGGGGGGGCAGCAGCAGCGGCAGTGTTGTTCCAGTGTTACTCCTGCCCACACTTCATCTCCAGACATCTGGCCGCTCTGCCCGTTCACCTCTAAACGCCCTGTGCTCATCACCGCCTCACCATCAGGGCCAAATGCACACCCCCAACAACCCACTGTACAAAATCAATCTGACACTGATTACCAGAGAATGTTTGCCCCGCTAACCGTAATGGCTCTGACTCTGCCTCCGGGCTTTTATGAAGTTATGAAGTCTTTGATTGTGCCCTCTCAGTGACCATGGGCTCCCCGTGGATAAAATGGTCTGCTAAATAACTGAGATGTAGAATGTAAATGCGTCCGACAGACAGATGACGAAACCAAACCGATCTTTGGACCTGCATCCAAAGATACAGCAGCTGGATGCCCCACACTTTAACTCAAATGTACAGTTTAGTCCTGCGAGGCAGAAATAGAGACCAGGCCCAGCAGTGCTCCTTACGAGATTATGTATGCATGTGCGTGTGTGTATGCGTGTGTCCCTATATGCATAGCTTACATGTTTGTCATCTACTGGCTTGGTGCCCGTTAGTATGTGTGTGGGAGTAGACATATCGGCCTTCCATGTGCGCTCATAGCAGGCACACTTTTTACTACTGACAACAAAGCTTCAACAAAGCCTCTTTTTTACGGCGGGATTCGACTAAAGTCCCGATCATTACGAGGCACAAAGCGTAAGAGCCCTTTTAGCGTTGAATGAGAGTGAAGCTCGGTCATCATTAGCTGATGCCGCCTTGCTAGTCCGGACGCGTTGCTTTGATCTCTAATGAAGCTGCGTCCGTTCTTTCTGCTCTAACTCACTCACGCCACCTTCACTTTTAAAATATTCCCTGTGCTAGACGCCATGTGAGGCCCTCCTCCAACACACACCCCGTGGACTTCACACAAGCTCAGACACACACACATATACACACAGACTGTCTGGACTACCTTGTCTCAGTCAGACGGGAGTCCAGATGAAGCAGAAAACTTTGATGTCTTTACTGCTGGTGTGATCAATCATAAGTCTCCCATTAAATGTCAATTGGTGCCACAGCTTTTTTTTTTTCTCAACTAAGCAGTTCTGTGGGGGTGCAGCAAAACTGAAGCGACAATGAGCTCCACTTAATAGTTTCAACTTTAAGATCCCACACCGGGTTCAAAGTTCAGCCTTGGAAGCTTCATAGAAACCACAGTGAGATGCCTGAGCCGGCTACAAGCGGGACACACTCATGCATGCTCACACACACTGAAGGTGCCAAAGCCTTTATAAAGCTGCACCTTTGGCTTTACAGAGCAGTAAAGAGGAGAAGAATCATTAACGCTCAGGGCTTCAAACAGACCAGGGGTCTGAGCCTGGCATGGATGTGGTGCGGTTTGGTGTAAGTGTGCGTGTGTGTGTGTGTGTGTGTATGATGGTTGTGGTTTGAGCTGCAGATTAATAAGCTGCTAATTGGCCTGCTGGGTATTAGGTGTGAGGTGAGCGAGCTGAAAGAGAGAGAGAGAGAGCGCGAGGGCGTGGCCCGCAAGGGTTTGGGTGGGAAGCTGTGAGAAAAGAAAGTGATATGAAAGAGTGCAATAGAGGAAAAGAAAGTCAATCCTGAAATAAATGAAATCCAAGCTGACATATTCTCAAACTCATACAACGCTGTGAGTAAATGCAAAAAGTGTCACATGATCCTCAACACGTGAGCTAGAGCAAAATCATGTTACATCACAAGTCATTATTAACTGTTTGCAGGTGAACAGGTCTGTGTGAATATTTTTTTCAATTCAGCTTGTGCAGAGCTTCTTTTCCGTCTATCGTTAAACCATCATTTTGCCAGTCCAGAAACATCAAATGCAATAAGAGATAAGTTGACATGGGTGAGATGCCGTGATGTAATGATATACAGCTGTAGAAAAGAAAAGTAAAAAGACGCAGAGACAGACAAAAAGAACGTTGGTCAGAGAGCGGATCAGGTTTCTTCCTGGAGACTCCCTGGCTCCTTTCTCCCATGAGACCTCTGCCTGGCTGGCACACTGCAGCTGGCTTCATGCCCTCCGTATCCAACTGTTCTCCGACCACCACAACCCAACTACTCGCTCCACACTAATAAGCATTCTCCCCTGCACACAGGCCAATTAACTTGTTGTCTCAGACGGTCGCATTGTATATTTTCCCTTTCGTACTCTGGCACGTCTCTGCATCCTTACATTGACCAGCGACGCTGTCTGTATCCTTTCACCTGACTCCTCCACGGCTTAGCGGTAATTCACAGATCAAACAAAGGAGGAAGCAGCTTCAAAGTCTGTTTATACATCAGTTCTCTTCGTCCAGGAGCAGAGAGCAGATGTGTCATGTGTTGGTACTGTGGACTGAGCTGTGGTAACATTAGCGTGCGGTCAGCTGAGGGTTGGAGGTGGTAATGACCCTGCGGATTACATCAGCCATCAGTCATCGAGCCATTAAGCCATGTTGGCTTGTCACCTTGGATAGTAGTCAGAGCACAGCAAAGAAAGTACCACTATATGCAAAACAGAGTATATACATACACAAACATTAATATACATTTGCCCAAATATGCCCGAATATGCACACACACACACACAGAGTTAGATTAACGTTTTTCACTGTCCTGCATGTGGTGCAACTCTGTTACCCCCCCCCCGTACACTTGTTGGCCCTGCCAGCCAGACGCACATAGAAACTTGACACCAGTCTTTTCCAGACTTACAGAGCCTCACATCTTTGCCAGCTGCACAAGGCTCGACCAGAAATACAAACCACCTACCGGCCCACACAATACCGAAATATACATCAACGTCTTTCCTGTTATTTCTGGTCGTTGCTGTCCGAAAACAAAGAATAGCATGTAGGACAGCAGCTAACTTTGATTTCCAATATTTTCTTGATTATTCATTTTTCTATAAAAAATATTAAAATTGTCAAATCGTTCCTTTTTTCCTGACCATCACTACAAAGATGTTCCATATTCTATTATCAAAGACTAAGAAAACCATCAAATACTGTCACTTGAGAAGCTGTAATGAGCAAATATTTTGTGCAATAAACATGACTTAACTGATTACCAAAAGAGCTGCAAATTAATTTCCTGTCAATCCACTAACCAGTGAATAATCTTATCATTCCAGCTTTCAACAGAAAAGTTGCACAAAAGAGCATTTTTTTCTGTGTTGAAATATGTTCCTGACTATAACTTTTCTCTTTTTCTGTCTCTCCTTCCTCCATCACCCCTAAGGTCTCTCCATGGCAATGAAATCTCAGAGCTTCCTGACGGCATCTTCAACGACGTGGCCTCACTTTCCCACTTGTAAGTCGTGACACACACACACACACAACTGTAAGCCCCAGTGGCAGTCTATGTGGTACTGTCTGCACTTACCACTGAGTTTGTGAAGTCTACAACACACACACACACACACACACACACACAGTTTCAGGCACAGAGGGGGTCTGGTCAGACAGCCGGAGAGTGCGGCTCACAGTGGCCTGTCTGTAGTCCTCTTTGGTGGGCTCCGCATGAGCCAAGCCCTCCCTTAATCAGCCGCAGTCCTGTGGTTAAAGCAACACACAGACCCCTCTACTGTCTCATCTCCCTGTCACATCTCAGAAACACAGACACCCAGACGTTCACTAACACACACAGACAGATTCTTCATGGTCTGTGGACTTCAGTGTTTGTTTTGGTTTGTTTATTTATGGCTGTAATTTAGTGTGTGTCCGTCGGGTGTGTGTTGTGTAGCCACTGTGAGGTTGTGGATGTAAAACTACACTGAAGTATCTTTGCAGTGTGCTCTCTGCCATCTAACCCAGATATTCACATCACCCCCTGACAGTCACTGATCAATAGACCTATCAGTGTCAGACTTGGAGAGGAGGAAAGGAGGATAGAGAGAAGTAAACATAGACATATTTGGAGAGCAGCACAAGAGTCAAGGCTGCATAAAAACATGGCGAAGGGAGGGACGGAGGCAAGCCATTGATCCGCAGTCACAGTCAAGTGGCTTTCATGTTAGCAGATGTCAAGTGTCAGCTATTGGCCCGACCTGAAAGATGAGCCTGTGTTCCACCGTAATGGAACAGCATCGATTCAGGAGTGTTTGTGCATCCAGCGGGAGGACAGAGCGCCATTGATTCACGACCACCATGACAGAAGTGGTTAAGAGTGCCTTCTGTTCACACCTTTGCCTATAATTGAGAAGCCCTCCTCCAGATGATGTATGGCACAAAGTGGCATTGAGCATTAAACTGCAAATCTGTTTTACTCTCAGATAAGCAGTTCGTATAGTACACTAAGTTGAGTTTGGCATGCTTTCTTTTATGTAAGGGCGTAGAGACACCTGCTGGCGATGGAGTGTACTGTGTAGGGACACAGCCAGGATTTGTTACTGAACTAAATGAGGTTGAAAAGTAAAACACCTCACATCATCAAACCACTGATGCATTCATTCTCTCTGCTCTTTCAGGGCAATTGGTGCAAACCCCTTGTACTGTGACTGTCGTCTGCGCTGGCTGTCTGACTGGGTGAAGACCGGCTACAAAGAGCCAGGCATCGCCCGCTGTGCTGGTCCGCTGGGCATGGAGGGCAAACTGCTGCTCACCACACCTGCAAAGAAATTTGAATGTGCAGGTGAGTTACTGTGTTGGACGCGGAGATATAATTTAAGTAGCACCAGTATCTGCATGCAATTCAATCTTATCCGCCTGGTATTTCCGCAGGAGATGTGGATTCTGCAGTACTGGCCAAGTGTAACCCCTGTCTGTCCAGTCCCTGTCTGAACCAAGGCATCTGTCACAGTGACCTGATGGAGATCTACAGGTGCAGCTGTCCTCCAGGATTCAAGGTCAGAGCTACACAATGCTGCCATCTATTTCCGAGTATCCACTTAAGACACCTCAGTGAGTTGCAGGTCTTGAAGTATGCATCATTTATTGCAAAAAAAATGAACATTATCTCTGTTCTCTGTCTCAGGGCAAGAACTGTGAGACAGCTCTGAACGCCTGCGTGAGTAACCCATGTGCCAACGGAGGAACCTGCCAAGTGAATGAGGAGGAGGAGGGAGAATACAGGTGAGGAAGTTCAGCTTTGAAAACAATGCAACAAAGGACTTAAATCATACTTATCTCATAAAGAACTTGGCATGATGACATAATGAGTGCATATGTTGTTGCAGTTGCACATGTCCACTGGGCTTTGAGGGCCCCACTTGCCAAACCAACATCGACGACTGTGAAGACAACGACTGTGAGAACGGAGCAACCTGCATCGATGGAGTCAACAACTACACTTGTTTTTGTCCCCCCTACTACACAGGTCAGTGCACACAGCACAGTTTGACTCAAGAAGCAACCGGAACTGCAGAAAATCTCCTTGTACAAACAATCAAGAATATTTTTTAATCTAGAGGTATTTGCTGGTATATCTCATAGTTTACAGATTTGTTTCTTGTCTAGCTCACAAATTGTTTCAGGTTTAATAATGTAGATACTCATTTCTGTGTAGGGGAGATGTGTGAAGAAATGGAGGATGTGTGTGCTCCAGGACGGAGCCCCTGCAAACATCAGTCTACCTGCCTCATCACCTCCACTGGACCCAAGTAAGTGTTTTCTGCCAGCAACATCAACAAAAAACAAAAAAAATGACAGCACTATATATTGAAAAATCGATGTTATATACAGACTGCAGGAGGCGATTTTGTCCTCGTTCAGCTTCATTACAGTGTTGTGGTTGTGTATTGTAGGTGTGTGTGCTCTCCTGGTTATGTTGGCGATGACTGCAGTTTAGACTATAATGACTGTGAGGAGCATCGCTGTCAGAATGGAGCTCAGTGCATGGATGAGCTAAATGGATACTCCTGCATCTGTCCTGAAGGATACAGGTGAGAGGAGCACACAGGCTTTATTTTGGCTACTTTGTTTGTTCTGCTTTACTAACATCATCCTTCCATGTTAACCCCTTGCTCTCTATCTTTCTATAGTGGTCAGTTGTGTGAGGTTCCTCCATCTGCACTATCCCTGTGTGAGCTGGCCGACTGCCAGAACAACGCCCCCTGTGTGGAGCGAGGAGGGCGCGCCCTCTGCCAGTGTCCTCCAGAGTTTGGGGGGCCACGCTGCGAGAAGTTGGTCAGTGTCAACTTTGTAGACAGAGACTCCTACCTGCTGCTCTCTGATCTCAAGAACTGGCCTCAAGCTAACATCACCCTGCAGGTATTCACAGAGCGTTAATACATGAACATGTGTGTGATTTCTGTGTGTTGACGGTGCCTTGTTGAAGCCTAAATAATCCAACACCCCATGCACACATGTTCTGTCTCTAGGTGTCAACAGCTGAGGATAATGGTATCCTGCTGTACAATGGAGACAATGATCATATTGCAGTGGAGCTCTACCAAGGTCATGTCAAGGTCAGCTATGACCCTGGCAGCCAGCCAGGACATGCCATCTACAGGTGAGGTGCCATGTACCCTTTGAACAGCTGAAGTTTACTGTCACTGTCAGAAGATTTCTGATGAACAAATGGCATTTGTATTTTTACATCTTATGCCCAATCTCTGTTTTCCCTCACCAGTACTGAGACCATCAACGATGGGCAGTTCCACACAGTGGAGCTGGTGACCTTTGACAAGACGGTGAACCTGTCCATTGACGGGGGTCTCCCTACCACAATGGACAGCTTTGGGGCGGTGCGGCCCCTCAACGGGGAGGCTCCGCTATACGTGGGGGGTAGGGGCCCTCTCCAGAACACACCTCCCTCCTCTGCAGGCACTCTTAACTACTACACTACTGTCAATCACCACCCCTCCCCCTCGCTTTGTCACCACCGCAACCAACCCCTCCCCTCAACCATGCAACCCTTCAACCCCGTCCTACCTCCACCCAAACCCTATCCACCACCCACACCATACCCTCCTTCAGTCATGACTGTGTTTGCTAGGGGCCACACATTAATTAGACCTGCAAATACACCATATGCACATATTTGTAATGAACAAATGAGCCATTTCACCTTGACAGATCAAACATAAATCCCAAAAATGACAGATCACAACCTATAATCAACGTACAACACACCACTTTATAATCCAATAGATCTATTGTTGTTACAGCACATTTTTTACAGTGTGTAGAGTACGCCATCTAGTGATTCCCAAAAGAACTACCAGACACAGTCTTTCCTTCTGATTTGTTTTGTATTTGCATGGATTTGCTTGCACACAATGCAACTGTATTTATTTGTAATGTGTGATTTAGCCACTCTTGACATTCACAAGATTCAAAAATTCGGTCAATTAACCTAACATTTCTAACATTTGTTGCTATGCAGGACAGTTTGCTCAGGAGTGGCTTAGAACTTGTACAGTTTGTTTCTGTGATGTGATGTGATGTGTTGTACTGTACTGTCCTTCATTCATACAGCACTACAGGAGACAGTTTTCCATACCTCTTTACCTTTTACTGTCCTCTGTTTCAAGGATGTTGTGTCTTGTGGTGCAAATGCAAAATATCAAAGTCAGTTGAAAAAGAGTTGCACATGTTAATTTGACAAATTGGATATGCACCGTTGGGACACACATGTTTGAAAATGCCTTCCTCCATTACACTCATACCAGCCCTGTGTTAGTTGTCTGTTTGTGTTCCAGTATGCACGTCTTCACACCTATAAACATTGTCTCTTTACTCTCTCTCCTCCTCCAGGCATGCCAGTGGATGTACATTCAGGTGCTTTCCGTCTCTGGCAGATCCAGAACGGTTCCAGTTTCCATGGTTGTATCCAGAACCTGTACATCAACAACGAGCTCCAGGACTTCACCAAGACCCAGATGAAGCCCGGTGTGGTACCGGGCTGCGAGCCCTGCAAGAAGATCTACTGTGTGCATGGCATCTGCCAGCCTGATGGGGTCCAGGGACCAGTGTGCCACTGCCAGCCAGGCTGGAGCGGGCCGCACTGTGACCAGCCGGCCACCAACCCCTGCCAGGGCAGCAAGTATGTTAACAAATGGGGTAGAATTTATATTACACAGCAAAGATTGTCTTCCCAGGCAATGGGCGGAGGTGGAAGAAATACTCAAATCCTTTACATATGTAAAAGTATCAATACAACAACACTATGTAAAGATACTGTGTATATAAAAGTAGAAATCCTGCATTCAAATGAAAGGAAAAGTACAGAAGTCATAACAGATGATCAGAAGTAAATGTACTTGTTCTGCAGAAAAATGGCCCCTGCAAGTAAAACATAACGTTACATTGTTAATATTGATGAATTTTTATGCAAGTGACATTTTACTGTTGTAGCTGACTAAGACGGAGCTTGTTTTAACTACTTTATATACTGTTAAGTACCTTAGTCCAGTAGTTCCCAACCTGAAGTTCAGAGTATCTGTGGAATCTGTGGAATCATGAGATGATTAATAGGATAGGGGGGAAAAAAGTTCTTTATCGATTATCTTTTCATTTTGAGAAATCTGAAACGTGATACAGGGCCCTAACTACACACTGCTTTTTATAAGGATCATAGGATAAAAAATTTGAGAACCGCTGGTATAGTCTTTACAAGGTATTGTAATTCTTAACCTTAATCTGAAAAGTAACTTGTAACTATATCTGTCAGACAAATGTAGTGGAGTAAAAAGTAAAATATTTCCTGCTGAGATGTAGTGTAGTCGAATTATAAAACAGTATAAAATGGAAATACTTTTTCATCATTGCTAATTGGGAAACTTTCTCAATACTGCAAATGATGCTGCTCTTGAAACATCAACTTAATTGTATTATTTTACAGAGCAGGAAATCTAATTTAGGTGATTGTCTCTTTCTAGGTGCGTCCATGGAAAGTGCATCCCACTGGACACTCAGTCTTACCGCTGCGAGTGTGCTGAGGGTTACCGCGGGGCCCTGTGTAACCAACAGGGAGAGCTCTTCAACCCCTGCCGACGCCTGTCCTGCAAACACGGCCGCTGCCAGATCTCAGACACAGGAGACGCCTACTGTCACTGTGAAAGTGGCTACACTGGGGAACTTTGTGATGCAGGTTGGTTTGCTCTCGGTCAGTCTGTAATCCTTAGAAGAAAGAACTTCTTTGATTCAGTAATTATACTAATGTCTGTGCTCCTGTTTTGCAGAGTCTGAGTGTCGAGGGGAGTCTGTGCGAGACTTCTACCAGGTGCAGCGAGGCTACGCCATCTGCCAGACAACACGCATGGTCTCCTGGGTGGAGTGCACCGGAGCTTGCGACACGGGGGCCTGCTGCGCCAGCCAGCGGATGAAGCGCCGGAAATATACCTTCGAATGCAGCGATGGAACCTCTTTCAGCGAGGAAGTGGAAAAGACCATCAAGTGTGGCTGCGTGGGCTGCATGTAGCACCATTCACTCACATTTCCTGCCACTGCCGCCGAGCAGAAGATAGAAAGGAAGGAAGGAAGAAAGGAAGGAAGAGAGAGGACTGGAGGAAAACGAGGGAAAGAAAGAAGAGAGAGTATAAAGAGTATATATAAAACCTCTATCTATATATTATGGACAACAATGTTTGTAAAATAGGACATTTCCTCCCCTTCCAAGGGTGTGTGACCTACAGTAACACAGAGAAACCAACATCATGAGCAACAATGTAGAAGCGACAACAACGGCAACAAAACCATTGTATCTGCAACATTGTTCCAAGGGGTCCAGAGATTTCAAAGGTGTTGCATTCAGAGCGAGGCATCCCTCCAACCCAAATTACCCAGTGTGAATTCCCCATCCATCTGCGAGGCCTCTGACAGCCGAGCCACCATCTACCATCTTTACTTTGTGGAGGCAGTGAGGACAGTGGGGTCCAGCCCGGCTAAGAACTGCAGGAGCGAGGCAGAGAGAGAGACAAAAAGAGAGAAGCAGAGGGATGAGAAGAAGAGAGCTGGACTGTTGGACTTGGCAAAGCTATCTTGAGTTGAGCTTGGCTGGGTTACCTGGACTGGGCTGGATACGGTTTGGGTTGACTTGAAGTTGGTGTTGGTACGGTGTAGCAATTTCTCTGCCAGGATACAGTCATCCATCCACACACGCACACGTAGAAGCGAACAAAGAAAAGGTAGGGTTAGAGTGGCACATAATCCGATGCGGATGTGGTGGCTTCGAGGCCAGGTGGTCTGGTGTCACAGTTGTTTGCTGTGAAGGTACCGTAACATAGAAACTCCATAAAAATAGAGACTGCACTGACTAGCAGCACTGAAAAAAAAACACACCTCTCTGAAGTACATGATCACACATGCATGGCATACATACATTTACACACAGTCTTAACGCTTGAGAAAGTGTGAGGGCTCGTGTGGCGCGACTATCTATTCTGTTCGTAAACCAATCAGGCGCTGGCAGTGCCAAGTGGTTATCAGTCCCCCAGCATACATTGCCTCAGGGTTAGGATGATTTGCATAATCCCGCCCCCCTTTGAGCAGGAAGCTGTTCAGCCCTGCTCCTCTCGATGCCTGCAGTATTAAACTTGTGCAAACTGTTGCATGTGTGGAGAAGAGTTTGCCAACAAATATGTAGAGCTTCTTAATATCATTATAAATGTTATTACGAAACAAAAAGGTTGCAGAATCATCTTCTGATTTTTGTTTTGTTCTGTCTAATTTCTCATATTGATTTGTTTTTATTTTTGTTATATTTTGTTATATTTTGTCTCATGATGTAACCTAACTCCTTTAGCCGTGCCCCCTCCCGACCCTCCCCAACAACCCTTTATATAGAAATGCCTAACAGATTCTAATATATATATATTTGTATTTCATTTTGGTATAGTATTTTTCTATGTTAAAGAGTAAGTCTGTTTCTGGAAGCTTTGGGACTGGTGGAAAGGCATTCAGTTGGTTCCCTAGGTGTTTTTATTTGTTGATCTCGCCAACAAGGTAATTAATTATGTTAATTGGCCAAAAATACAGCAGCTTGGTTGGCCTTGTTGTATAGGAGGCAGTATTGGTTTAGAAATATGTTTAATATTGTATATGTTGTCTTCCATGTGAATATTACATCTAATTCATGAGAGTCTGTGCTTGTTTTTATTTATTTTATCTAAAGGCGTTTTCCTGTAGAAAGTGAAAGGCATAAATGTTGCTGACTTTCAGATATTTTCAAAAATTTCAAAAAGATGAAAAAAGGTAAAATAATGAATAAAAATAGCATAAAAATCTGTAAGGTATTTGTAACATCACTTAATAGCGAGTTACGACAGTGTTTTCCTCCTCTCTGGCTCAGACATTCCTCATTTGCTGCAGGGACTGGAGAGGTCCGAGCTGGGATTAAGAGATGTCCCCCTCAAATTTACCTTGTAATTACCATACCACACTTAAAGGCTTCTGATTGTTTTCATGTTCATTTCGTTGAAGTGCTGGGTTGTATTTCTATCATTTTAATTTGAGAGATGTTTGCCATAGAAAGAAGGTGTTTTTAGTTCAACAAAGTTAAAGTAGTCAAGCTCAACTGATCATAAGCTGCTGTCAAGCCAGAAGAAATAGGATGAAGTTGCTTCTGTGGACAATGATCGTGTTAAAATATATCATCCTAAATCTGTTTGAATAGGCAACCGTGTGAAGCATTACATGCCTATTACTGACAGATAATAAAGGAGAAAGGTCTGGACATTTCAATGTCTGTCAGTTCTGACTTGCGATCCACACAAAAAAAAAAAGAAGAAATGGTGCCAATTACAGTGAACACAACAGTCATACCTGAATGTATAAATGTGTATAGATAAATATGACCTATGCTTATTCATGAAGTGGTAACTTTTAGCTGTTATTTAGTTTCCAATGTAAGATATAGAAATCACATACTGTTCAATAAGTGACAGTCCATCAGGATGGCTTAAGGCATTGTTCTCCCTGCAGACTGGCATTGTGTTTATCCATTTTGCTGATCTAAATGTTAAAAGTCTCTTTATAGTGTGAAAGGCTGCAGACCCAGATCTCAGCTTGGTACAATGCACACAGAGCTCCTATTCATATTGCTACCCATCCTGACTTTGTTTTACATGCTGTTGTTGTGATCCCAGTGGTGTAGCTACAATAACATTAAAAGAAGATCTCATAAAGGATACTGATGAACAGTCACTGTAATTCTTAGGCTCTGTGCCTCATAAAGGTGCATCTTTAGTCGAATGTGGCTTTCTTTTCATGTCTCCTTTCCTTCCTCTGCACTGATCTATACTGGACTGGTGCATTCAACTTCCTGGTAGACATCTTAGTGGTGCTTGTGCTATATTGAGATGTAATTCAGTTATCTGGTCACACGGCCAGAAACACAGATTTTCCATCCTATGAACTATATACATAAATATGTTATTGTAAACAACACTATGTCTCTGTTGTATTGAACTGGTGCAGAAACTTAAGAAATATCCCTGTTTGGGTTCTGTCTGTTTGCTTTTTTGTTACAGGATTGATGGTGGGATGAAACTGAAAAACTCCCAATAATGCTGAATGTATGTAGTGCCACCGACAAAATGTTTACCAAACCTCCACTTTTTCATTAATTAAACTTAAATGTGTGTGCTTTTAAGAAGGTGTTGTCTCTATGTCTTCTTTGTTATTTGACCAAACTTAGACCTTAATCCAACACAGATGAGAAGTCCTTCAAGTGCTCAGAGAAAATGGAAATTTGAACATCTACAGTTCCATGATACAATCCCCAATTATAAAAAAGCTGGGACGCTGTGTAAAACTGTGTGAACAAATACAGAATGCATCATTTACAAATTAATTTTGTTTACAGACAACAGTTTTACAAAGTGTTCCTGAGCTCATGTAGTAATCTCCTTTATACAATCGTGTTTGACAAAGTGGTGAACCTCGCTCTATCCTTGCTTGTGAACGACTGAGTCTCTCTTTTGTAACTGGGCAAACTACATCACAATGTGATATAATTGTAAGCTCCAGAACAGTTACTAAAGGGACAGTGTGTTAGATTTTTTTCAAACAACTGTCATTTATAATTGTAAGAATAAAATCTGAAATCTTTGTTACTGTTTAGAGTTCAGAGACAAGCCCTCCTGCCAAAACTGAGACTGGTGTTCAGCTGGGAATTTACAGTGGACCTCTCCTGAGTCCTGACACCCTTGGGTAAGACTGGAAGAAGAAAAACACTCTCTGTGGTCCATTTTCACATAGCCTAAAACAACAGGACAGACCGAGTCACCACTGCTTCCATGTAATTATCCACTCCCACACATACTTACCACTCAAGGGCAACTGGTTTTCTTGTGTGTTTCAAGGACGATAATGTTATATGTCTCCACCCACACCTACATCATTCCTACAGCTGGACAGACAGACAGGAAAGGAAAATGGTTATTTTGATTGACATATGATCTCCTTATGAAGCTGTAGTGGTTAACTTGTTAGCAAACAGTTGCTTACCAATACACCCAGAAAAAAAAATTCTGTTGAATGTTAGTCCAATATTCACTCTCCTTTGAGATCTGCTTTGGCCTCCACCAACTCCTCAGAAATATATTTGGCTCTTTAGCTGCTAAATGCTTCACTATTTTCACTCACTTTGTCGGTCTGATGCTTGGTAGGTATAAGTTTTATCTGAACTCACTTGCTGGGGAAAAAAGCCTGCCTGCAGCTGAAAATGAAAACGCAGTCAGGTGAACATTCTTTTCCTTCTAAGAGTCAAATCTGATGACATTCAATGTCTACCAGAAATACACATCAGCAAATCAGAATCTGCTCTGCTCAGAAATCATAGAAAAAAAAACAAGCTCCTTAAAACTCCAGGACTTGCCTAAGAATCATGTTTCCTTCAGCATCATAGCACTCCAGTGATAGTTGTCTGTGGCCAACATCCATGGATACATTGCAAACAATTAGCTTTTATTACCAATAGCTTTTTCAACATATATTTAATGGTTGCAATTTAGCAAAATGTAAACACAGGAAAAAAAAAACTATAGAAAGCTACTTAATTAAATTGAGGCCTGTACAGAGAAGCCTTGGAGAATATGTGAAATAAATGTACTCACCATAGCAGCAGACTGTAGAGAGACACTTTCTTCAGACCAAGAGGAGAAGCGACAAAGGGTCACAGAACAGTCAGTGCCTTAAGAGAAAAACACTCCACACCTCAGCTATGTCAGTTCTTATTCTAACAAATAACACATGCATCTGCCACAGTAGGGCTCCTCACGCTGATGTAGCCACAGTGAACACCAGGGATGTTTGTGAAACAGAAACGTCCCTGGTGTTCAAGATGGTAACACTGACAGGTAGGCTCGGTTCAGACGCTCTCATGGGTTGGACCCATTCAGTAAGCACAGGGTCACTCCATCATCTTTACAAAATAAGAAAAGTGTATGGAAGTGGATAAAAGGTGGGGTTATTTCTCTCTTTGCTGTCTTGTCTCCCCAGCTTCAGTTGGAACGTTTACATTTCATCATTAAGATGAATGACTCACCAATTTCCACATGCCATGTTGGTGTTGGTGATTTCATTGACTCTGTTTTCTGCAGGGACTGAGGTGACGCAGGCCGACTGTTTACCAATCTGTCCCACAGTGGGAGCTTCCTGTGGTGTTCAGCACTCTCGCCCGTCAGCCGTATGGTAAGTCATTGCATCACATGAAATTCCTTCATTGGCTACACAGTTATTTCACAAAGCTGGCAGACTTGCCGTGAGGGCACAGTTCACCAGGAACCGGGTGCCTCAGCTGCCCATTTCTCATGAATGGTGGTAAATATTTGCCTGGCAGGGTATGAATGGGTCAGTATCAAGTAGTCAAAAGTGTATGATCCACATTTGTCCAATTCATTGTGTTTCTAGCCACTTGGTTCACTTCCTTTGTACTAACAAGAACTTGTTAGATCCTTCTCCAAAATTTAGTTCTACTATGTCTGGTTAAATAATAACATTAAAAGAATCGTATAGAAGAGGCAAGAAACCAAACTTAAAATTCAAACATCTTTATATCAACTCCAGCAAAAATACAAAGTTTTTAACATAAAGATGCATCATTCTTGGGATTACCACAAATAAAGCAGTTATTTCTTTCTAATATACAAAATCAAAATCTTTAAATAGCAACTGTAAAGAATAAACATGTTCAAGTCTGATATTTGGTGGGCTGTTTTAGATTTGCTAAATTCATTAGCCTACATGGAGTTCTTAAATAACAATAAAAACATGACAGACATGTTTTGCATTTACAGATGATTTACCCTCTAAAGAGAAATGACCATAATAAAAAAATAACACTGTGCTAAAATTGGTATTTTTCCTCTGACAACACACTAATGCAAGTTACTACTGTGAAAGTAACGAAACTTCACATTATGAGAACATCTGTCTGACAGTCAGTGACAATAAAAAATAATAACATAATAAAACTGCAACATACTTGGATACACAACTCAGAAGTGTGACTAGACTACCCCAAAAACTTCATATCCAACTTGTGAATCATCTGGAAAGGTACAGTATTTATCACCCTGTAATGTGCCGTTAAGGCTAAAGAGACCATAAACTTCATTCATATTAACCAACCAAATATAGATACCTTCCAGGCCTTTGCTGTTTGGGATACTGGCTTGTGTATCACTTTATCAACAATATTTCCAACGTCATCTCATGCGGTTTTTCAGTACAGCTTTTAGACGGGCACTGTGTGTGCACATAGTCTTAAATGGGGTTAGTATACTCTAGGATCACGGACATAAATATAGTTCTGGGCTTCAGTTCTAGGAAGGCAACAGCGCTAATGCAAGAGTGGCTGAAACTGTCTCCACATTAACAAGACTTACATGCAGAAGCAGCTAAAATACTCAAAGTAAAGTCACTATTATAAGCAGAGAACAATGGGTGCAACGGTGAGAAGTGACTGCAGAGGTACACAATGATGAAAACTGACCCAAAACAACATAAAACATACAAACGTTTGTCATGACACAGATAGAGCAAGCCTGTCTGTTTTAACAATTCAGACACAAATTTGTTTCAACATCTAATACAACTACAATAAGAACAATTTTATGTTAATGCTCTGGGAAAATGGGCGTATGAAAATAAACCTGTCAGGTAAGAGTAAATCAGAACATCTGAAATCCTCAGTCAACATAACATTTTACAGATGAAGCACGAGGCACATGCTGTGTGGAACGGACACACTCGGTGAAGCAAATGAATGCTGACTGCCTCTCCAGGAATTGAAAGCTGTTATAACTAAAGGACAGGAGTTTTCACATTTTACACATTCTATTACTTTACACTTCATAAATAAGGCACCTGGTCACAACAGTCACATATTCACAATGTTGCAATTGGAAGACAGGCTGGAGATACAAGCTGCCTACTTACTGTGAGTAAAATTTTTATTCAAAAGCTGATCTCCCTTCTCATAGCAAGCTCTCCGAACAGCAAATGCAGTGCATGCTATCATCTAAAACAATAATTATATACAAAATGGCAAAAAAAACAAAAAACAAAACAGTGATTGAATGGAATATCACGTTGATAACTGCGTCAAAGCTTGACGTTTGTTATCCTAACTACTAAAATGAGGTTTGATAGGCTATTGTTATCTCCAGCCGTGTCGTAGAGTGCTGACACATAAAGCCAAACAGCAACTACATCTGATAGACATCATGTAGGACTTGTGTGCAGTCCCTGAACACAGAGCAAATGCCCAGCAAATAATCCATCACATTTGCATTTTCACACTGAAGCTTTACAAAAGCATAAATGACTTTTCAAAATCTGTTCCTTCTTCACATATTTGCCTCCTGAAAAAGGTATCCTCTGAAGAGTTTGGTGAGAGTAGAAAATAGATACTTCTGGTCCTTCTGAATATATTCCAGACAAAAACAAAATCACAAAAGCCTCTAAATAAACATGATCTCTTTCTGCAGGTCCGTTTTATTTTGAGAGTGATGTCCTGGTGCGCTTAGCTGGGGTCTCTAAAATCTCCTGAGCTCTCTTGGTGGCAGATTTTGTTGCACTGCGTGACAACAAAGCTGCCGCACTTCTCTTTGCAGGGGACTTAAAAGCCCCACTTCTGGTAAGCGCGGGTTCCTCAACTTTCCTGACTGATTTGGAGATGCATTTTGTGTTTTCATGGACTTTGTGGCCCTCTTTGAAGCATGACTGGGGCTCCCACTCACAGGGACTGCCGCCTCCATTTTTCTCTGGGATCTTGTTAAGACCTGGTCGGGCGAGGTCGGAACCTTGACATCCACGCTCTGCTGTGGGGTTTCAACAGCGTTCTCTGTACCTTTGATTTCAGCAACTGTAGTTTGTGCCGATTCCTTTGTTTGGATCTTTGCAGCGTTCATTTTATTCACAGCAGGGTTTTCCACCTCTACTTTCTCTGGCTCACTTTGTTTTTTATTTTCGACCTTGCTTTTAGATGCGTCGGCAGGTTTCTGTTCAGATATTTTAGGAGACCCGAGTCGTTGAGAACATCTCTTTGGCAATTCTTCCTTTTTAGTTGCATCTCTTGAAGCTCTGCTGCTGCTCTGAGCCTTGACTGCCCTCTCTTGAACAGGATGCTTTGTACTTTTTTTGCCAGCCAATGTTTTTCTTCTTTCCATTTTTGCTGCAGACTGTTTCATTCGTTTACCGACAGGTAGGCGTGATTTCTGTGCCTTCAGAGATGGTTTCAGTTTTAACTTAGCGGCAGACTTTGCAGTGGCCAGTCTTTTCATACTGTTGGTTCTTAAGGTTTTTGAGGTCTCTTTCGGTCTAACATTGGTTTGCTGAACCTGCATCTTCTCTCGGATATTAGAGTATTTCCTCAAGATCCTTGCACTAGCTGGATTCTTTGATTTACCAGAGGATTTCTGAGATTCACCTATCTGTACACGGGCTTCGGAGAACTGTGACTTAGTCAAAGTCTGAGTAGTACTTGGAAGTTCTTTTCTCTCTTTCCCTTTGACTGCATTTGCCTCTTGCTCCAGTGCTTTAGCGATCAGTTTCTGACTCTTGGGGTTGCTCTTTACAGGAGAGGCGATGGCAAACTTTTTCAAATGTTTCTTTAAGCGCTCTGCCTGTAGGCTTGGAAATACCCCCTGAGAGGTCCCTGAAGCACTAGATGAGCTGTGGAAGCACAGCTGAGTTTCTGACGGAAGACGTGTATTCACTTTCTTGACAATGACAAGGGACTTTGTTTCTGTTGATTCAAGGAACCAGCGACAAATACTGGTGAGATTAAAACCTTTCATGAAGAGCATTTGGACTGGTGAGTATTTCTGGTGCTCTAAAGACTTTGTTTTTCGTGCCCTGCGTTTACTTTTCCATATAGCTGCCTGCCTGTCTGCTTTGTTTTTGTATCTTGGTGCTGGCTGACCCTCTTTGTCCATTTGCACCCACCCTTTTTGCATTTTATCATACTTGACATTCAGATTTGTAATTAGATGTTGGTTTTCTTCTCCTGTCAGAGCCTCAAAAAATTTGTTAGTAGTTTGTTTTGGGGGCTCAGGTCTCGGTGTAATGACAGGAATGGTTGAGCTGTGGGGCAACACAGATGCAAGCAACACTGGAGGGGACTTCACCTGAGCTTTAGTTATTCTTTCTGGCATTATTCTGGAATGGGAAGCTACATCACTCTGTCTTTCAGCTACAATAAGAGCACTGGTAGAAGGTGCAGCCAATCTTTGTGATCTCAAAGCTAATTTCTTGTTGTCCACTGGTGATGACTGACTAACAGACTGATGAGACATTTCAGGCTTACTACTCTCACTCCTTAATGGCATTCTTGTGGGTCTGTCTGATATGGAAGAACTGCTATCATCTCCACTTGCAGACCTGTCTCCTAAAGATGCTACATTTGGCTTCTGCGGCAAAGCAACATCACTTGCTTCTGCCTCCTTTCTAAGAACCCGTTTACTTCTTAATGGCATAATCTGTGTTTGCATTTCAGTCTTTACGGGACTTAGATTTTCTAATGGACTTGATGCCTCACCTTTAAGTTGCTGTTTCTCAGTCTTACTATCATTCACTACAGCCTTAGCAGACCTTAGTTTCTGTTTAGCCTGCAATCTACTTTCATCTTCTGTTTTTTGTATTTCTTCAGAGGACATCTCTACTGGCTGAGTTTTTTCTGTGTTTAATTCCACAGTTGTCTCTGGGACTGTGTTCTGCTGGGACTGCTCAGTGGTTGTAGGGGAAGGTGACCTGATTGGAGAAGAAGTAACAGGAAGCGGAGAAGGAATGGGGAGGGAGAGGAGGTGCTCTGTAGATGGATGCACAAGGGCTGCAGTAGGTTGTGGAGATGAAGTGGAAGTGACAGCATTTGAAGTGGGTGGTGATACTGGAGTTCCAGCTGGCTTCTGGACGGCTGATCTAAGTTGCCGTTTGGACTCAGTGCTCTGAGGACGATCATTAGTCTGATCAGAGAGGACAGGCATATTATCCTGATCTCTCTGAATTCTTTTTTGTTTCTGGATTTGTTTGGTCCTTGAGGGAAATTTAGATGTTCGGTGTGATGGTGTGGCAGAAGATGGTTCTTTCACCTGTTCAATAACAGGAGTTGTCTCCATCGATTCTACGGGTATGTGTGTCTCAGGTAAAGGTTTGTCCAGATTTTCATTTTCAACATTTGTGTCAATAGCTGAAGCAGGAGAAGTCTTGTTGGGTACATTCTGACTAGATTTCACTGGGGTTTTATTAGGCGATGTGCTGCTGTTACTTAATCTGCGACGCAGACTTCTGTCAGAAGCCGATATAGGTCTACCATTAACATAGCCCACTACTACTGTTTCTGTTTGCCTTAACCGCTTTGGCAGCGAAATAACTGTACCTCTTTTTCTACGCCAAGGGGGTAATTCCTTCAAGAGCGCGTCAAGTGTCTTTGAAGATACGTCATAGTTGTTATCAGTATCATCTTCAGTCCCTAAAGGCATAACACTGTCAACTGTTTCAGATGTTTTAATTTCTGGCTCTTCCACCATGGGCTCCTCTGCTGAACCTGTGGTGTTGGACTCTTCTGTCACTTCAAAGTTGTCAAAGTGTATCTGAGTCTCTGGCTGAAGTTCCTGAGGTTGCTCATCTTGTATTTCCTCCCTTTTATTTTCCTCTCTCTCTTCCTCAATTTGATTCACCGGTGGCAGGGCACAATTCTGCTGGACAACGGGATCACTGTTGAGCAGTTCATCTGATGAAAGCTGGGGCTCAGCTTCCTCTGTGGTAGTGTTCTCTAATGGCCCAACTTCTGTGTCTGCCACCATTTCCTCGGTACTTTCATGTTTGTCCTCTTGAGGCTCAGGCTCGTTATCTTTTTCTGTTTCAAATGGAGCCTGAGCAACACCTTCTTCACTTCCTGTTGTCATCCCTGAATCTGCATTTGTGTTCATATCAGTTTCTTTGTTCTCTGTTGGAGATCTTATTGGAGATGGGGGAACAGAGTGCCCCTTGCTCTGACACTGATCTGTCTGACTAGTTTCCACTATAATGTCTACTTCACTGGCTGCTACCTCCACCATATCTCCTGTTCCTGGTATCACACTTTCATCTGACTCCTCTGTGGACATTTGTTGATTCATTGACTCCCTGCATGCACCAGCAAAAGGCCTATCCACAGGTGGTACACCTTCGGGCTTTGAAAGTATTTGCTTTGGGGTGACCAATGTGATCAGCTCTGGCATTGGATTGGGACAGTTGCCCCTTCCAGCCAATGTACGGACAGTTTTTAACTCCCAGATTTCATCTGAATACATATGTCCTCTAGTGCTTTTTCTGGCATTGCGGCGTGGGAGCATGCCGTGCTGCTGTTCCTTAAAACACTCTGTAATTGGTTTGTCAATAAAAACAATGTCACAGTGGCCGAGATCAGGGTCAACCAGTCCCCTACAAGCAGTGTCCCTGATCCGATGATCAGACGATGTCTTGACGGTCTTCCTGGCAGTCCGTGGAGAGTCCGAAGGAATGGCCATGTGGACTGAAAACAGTTTTGCTGGTGAATCTTTGGCATGCCCAAGAGTCTCCCTCTGCCTAGACTGATGTATGTGACCAGTCTGATTGTGTCTTTTCACAGAGGAGCTTAGTCTAGCACTATGAGTCTCCATTCTGTTGGATGAATTTGAGTTTCCCTCTCTGTCCTCCAAAGTGTCAGAGTGAGATGAAAGAGAGGCGTTGAGCACACATGACAACTTCTTACCAGCAGCAACGTTGCTGGTCATGATTTTCATCTTAAGAGGTGCATGATCACCATGACGGTTGTTATCTGTGTCCACTGGATTAGCGATGGGTGTGACCAAAGCCTGGTTACTCCCTGACCCAGGGCTGCGAAGATCCAAAGCAGGGCCAGCATTAACAGATGTTTTCAGCGACACCGCATTCTCTGGAACTTTTTTCATTGCACAGCTGCTTGGAATTGATTGGGACAAATCCTCCACTTCTGACTTAGGAGTGGATTCACTGGGAAATCTTAGCTCAGGGCCCGACTTCTCAGGGGTGACTGCATTGGATTTTGCAGTAGTACAAGCAGTTCCCTGAATCCCAGAGGTAGAGTTAGAGTCTTGCTGTGTATTGGAAGATGCGAGTGCTTTGACTTCCGTTTGTAGAAAGCCTATGGCATCTACTATCTGTCTCTGATGGTGAGGGCAGAGTTTGGCCATGAACTGTTCCAGTGTGGAGGTGGACTGCAGGTCTTTTGCCTTGGCAACACCCAAGTCTGGAGACTCACTGAGGAGAAAAAAGAAAAAATTAGATGCAATTACACATCAAGAAAAAGCAGCATTGGTTGGTATGTGGTAATTAAATTCAAAAGTCCATAATAAAATTGTCAAAACTTTTGTAAAATGAATGAGTGAATGTCTGTATGAAATAATTCACAAATGTATTTCAATGTTTATCATTGCATATTTATTAGAAGAATAGGTGATTTTAAAAGTGAATCTTTCATCCAGTGAACTTGACCAATTACATTGTTACAGCTATTACATTTTTCTTCTTTGCACAGTGGTGCTTTTTGTTACAGTATACATCAAGAAAATTTCACACATGCACAACACATTTAGTAATGGTGGCCCACTTTGATTAAAACAAGTCAAACACATGTTTATCACTTGAAAGAGCAAATACATTAGGGGGAGATATAGAGTACATCATTTTTGCCAAGTTTAGTGCAAAGGGTGACATTTAGATACAAGTGCTCAACAACTTAAGACAAATTAACCAGTAAAATAAAAATCAATCATCATTCTGATGCCTGCGGGGTTTTGCTTGTGCCAATGCAAAACCTAATTAATCAGTCGACTGGGGGGCCATGTTTCTGTATTTTTGGCTGAAGTTTTGTCAGTGAGGTAGGTCTATCACAAAATCTTCCAATACCTTTTGAGTATTTATACCATCACATTACGCCAGAATATATTTATCTTATAACTCTGAAAAGTTTTTCTTTGTTAAAAAAGTTATTTCCAAACTACACTGTGGTTTTTTAAGAAGAAAATGAACAGACAAATGAAACCACATCTGGATTCCTGAGGTGACATGTCACAAGGCTATGTTGTGTAATGAAAAAGAGAAATGGCTTTGCACACAGGGTGTGCTGCAGAGCAAGAGGTATTGCAAACTGCAAGATGAACATGGAGTCAGAAAAAAAAAATATGATGCTCTGTTGACAATAAACCAACATTATATTTGTATACAACTAAAAATATTGCATTTGACACAGTAAAGCTGAAATCTGTTACTTTTCACATGTTGCCACTTTGAGCTAGAGCAAAGATGGTGGAATATCTAACGTTAGGCTTGTTGTATAGCTTCTACTCAGTGTTAGTTACCAGCTATATCGCAAAGTGAATTTTCATTTATCCAGCAGGTAACTTTAGTGTAGAGTTTTTTAACTTTGTTGAAAACACAGGCAATTATGCCTGTTTTAGTGTTAATATACTGCACTAGATACATGGATAAAAGAACAGAATAATTGTTAAAAGAAATTACAGATTTCAGCTTTAAATCACAAAAGCTACAATACAACCTTTGAAATAAGAGGCCCGAATGCATGTATGATAAGTGAGAAGCGTCTTAGGACTTTCTGTTGAATTCTTCAGACATGCCATTTTAGGTTCTTAATTTATTATCATTGTATATTAAGCAGTTTATTTAAATAAAATATGTGCTGTTTGAGGCACTGAACTACAGAGAAATGCGTTAATTAAAAACCCATTGGTCAACATCTTACCTGCACTGAGGTTATATTGACATTCATAGTGTATAAAGTAGAAAAAAAGATGAAAAGATGTACTAAGGTTTTTTTGGCTCCAAACGCAAAATGATTTGTACAGCATGCCAAATATTCTCAAATGTTACTTTTAGAGATTAAAAAATAAATTTTAGAGGTTAAAAAAATAACATTTGCTGCAACTGGAACCAGACCAATTTGTTTTTTGCTAAGCTCATTAACTTCGCATCCCTGCTTGCAAGGTCTAGGGAGTATAGTGGAGTACCTGAATAACGAGTGGTAAGTGTTTCATCCCTGAGGGTTTCGCTCTCTCTTTCACTTATTCATTGCAGTAAGGAACTGACACAAAGTACATGCCTTTTTCTTGCAGAGAAATAAAATAACCAATTTAACAAGCAGAAGCAAACCGAATTACAACTCAATTCCACAATATTTCACAAGCACACAAGCACGGATGTGTTCACTCATCCGCAATGTTCATAAACTGTACATCAGGTATATAAATAATCTGGCAATTACGAACTACGGTGTGGGGGATTTTATCATACATCTTCAATGAACCATTAACCAGATTTTGAACTGGTTCAGCAATATTTCAGGTTCACACTTAAGTCTACTTGATACATTGTTGACTTGACGGTAAACACACCAACACTCCAGTATTTTCAATATAACATCCTTAAAGATAAACGTCACCATATACAACTAACTTCCCACTGACACATATGATTTAGGTCAATCATGCAAAATATACCCAGTGTCATTCCTTTGTACATCATAAATGTTAAATCAAATATACAAAATCTGTATATACTTTTTTATGGACAAGGATACTCTTTAGTCATTTGAAAAGCCACACCATTTGTAGTTGTGTAAAGACTTATGTCATGACACATATATTTTCTAAGCCATGGATACCAAACTTGTGTCAGAATGAAGTGGGACAGTCTTAAATATTATCCCTTCATATCTATCATGTCAGACAGTTAAATATACGTTTTAAGCATCATCTACTTTTGTCTATAAACACTTATGTGAGTACTGTTTTGTTTCATTAAAGCCATTTACATTCATGGTTAATTAAGCGATGATAAAACCATTAATTAATAAATATTGATTAATAAATACTGCATTAACAAAATAAATCCAAAAAAATCATCAGTCTGAGTTGGTATGTAAGAGAAGGTAAACTCTTCCTTCACTTTAGGAACAAAAAGGTTTCTCCGAAGCAGGAGATCATCAAAAATGCTTTTGTCGCAACTGTCCGAACAACAAGCCCCCCTACACCGCTCCATCCCCACCCAAAAAAGAAAACATTAAGTAGATCACGGTGCAATCAACTACAAAGATACACTGAAATATTTACATATGGTTGAACTTTGACAGATTTTCTACTGTCTTTATCAACTTCATGAAAGCTCTTTCTGTGAGCTAATCGTCTTTACTCAAAGAATTTTACAATGAACTGTGTGTCGTGTACATGAGAAATTGCTACGTAAACAGCTTTGAGAACAGTTGACTGTGATATGGGTTTTCCAGATGAGGTAGTTGACCATTATATTTGCTACAATAAACAACGAGGAGAACAAAAACACGTTTTACCTGTCAATAAACCTAAAGCGCTTGTATGTCTTTAATATATTATTTAAAATACATTTTGAATGAGAAAATAAAGTGTGACTTTTTGAGTAATGCTGGATGATTGTCACTGCAAGAATAATTAAATTAATTTCACCAAATCAGCGACTAGATTTTACTGTATCGTACATATGCATTTGAAGCAACTGCCTTGTTTTATTTTCTCAACCAAGGCAAAGTTATTCCAACATTTTGTAAATAAGTGTAAAGATTACATGCAATTTAGAGTTGTTAATTTGTTACAAGTAATGAAGGTTTTTAACTTAAAGTGAGAGGAAATGCAAACCATATTAAACCAGAAGTGCACTCAAAGAGCGCAGACCTCCACCAAGGCCAATATTCTACTCTTCTATGATATGCAAATCTACAAGCGCAACCACTATATATGTCTAGATACATTTCCAAAACTATTAGAATTATGTCAGAATGTGGTTGGCCTAGCTGAAGCCTCATCATCTCAGCTGTGCATTTCTTATTTACTTCTACATAGGAAATATTTCACATACTTAACATATACTTGTGAAAACCACAATTTAAGTTTCCATAGTCACATCTTAGCTTGAGAGAAGTTCTTTACAATTGTACCTGCTCTCCCTTGAATCCACTACCACAGTTTGCTCCATAACAACTGCTTTCTGTATTACTTTTGAACAGCTACATGTGGAGGCTACCCCAGTAGCACAATCCTCACAATCCTGACGACAAACAAACCAACAAACAAACAGAACTGAAAACAAAACAGTATAAATCAACTAAAGAATAACTGCATTTATAGCAAGAAGTGGCAGAGAATGAGAGAATCCCAACAAGTGAGTCAGTAAGTTTACCATGTAGTATAAAGTTATACTATTGTTAGAGTGCTATTAACATACAAGTGTGTAAGTCCCTGAACTCTATTTTACTTCTGAACCAACTCTGATTTAAAATGTTTACAATCTGAGTTAAATGCTTGCAGATAAGGAATCATTTCTTTAAAACATCCATGTTCATCTAAGCAACATTGTGAACATCTAAAAGGCTGCAAGATTTGCAAAACATAGTTACCAATATTTACTAGAGCGCTGTATTAACCTGATAAAAGAATAATGGGGCATGATCCCATATTCTTGAATATCCTGAGGTATAAGTGATAATGCACAATGGAGTGTCCTGATAGAGCAAGATAATGGACAAGGCAGAGTCAAAAACAGTTCCTCTCTACCAGGTCCACCAGGCCAAAATTCAATGAAACTGGCATGTAACGAATACAGGAGACAAGTCCTTTTTACAGGTTTTTAACCTTAACCTTTACGTATAGTAACAGCGCCATGGCCCAACTTTCTGTTAGTAGTAGCAGTATGGATTTGTAGGAAATGGCATCAACCTGAGCTATAGCATAGCCACAGAAATATCTAAAGGAAATGGTGAAAGGAAGAGAATATGTCATCCCACACCATAATGCGGTAGGCTTCAAGAAGAAAAAAACTTTTTTTCAAGAAAAAGAAATTACTGAACTATGAACTGATGATCCACATGGTTACTAAACCTGACTGCTGAAAGTGTGGGCTTGTCTGTTACTGCATGGTAATCACAACCAATAAAATTTAACCAAATCTAAGTGAGCTCTGAAATGCAATAGAGCCCAAGATAATATGTTATATTGAATAACTATCACTTTTCCTCTCCATAGGGACAAAAAATGTATTTTCATTGAATTTTTGCCTTAGTAACTAGGGAATAGATGGGTGTGGATTGAGGCATGATTGCAACAGTAGCTAACACGTTTGATAACCTGGCTAGAAAGCAAATGTTAGCAAGCTAACACAGTCAGTGAGTACATTAGGCTCCATCTGCTAATATTGCTTGATAAAGTTCTGTTTTTTATGAAATAATGACTTCATGAGCTAAAAGTTTCAAAAATTACAATTACTGCACCTAGATTATTTTTTGACTCAGATGAACACAGGACTGATTTTATGTTCTTTGTTCTATGTTCTCTATGTTTACCTGAAGTTAATATTTTCAAAAATATCTTAATGTATTTTAGAGTCAGATTTCTCTGATACCAAAAGCTTTGCTAATGCACTGTTTGTGAGTGTGAATAATTTGGTCAATGTGGTGGACAATCATCCTCACACACCAGGCTGCTGGTATAAGCCTGCATTGGCAAACTATTTCAGTCAGCATCCTCCGCTTCCGCTATCTGTGTGTAACTGTTTTGCATGGGCGCCGTTGCTGAATCCTGGGCTTAGCGACGCCCAAGACGTCTGTAATTGGTTTAAAGAAATACAAACAAACCATAGAATTTTTTTCACCAGACCTTTCTCCAGCGCTGGCACAGCACTACATCAAAGTGTGGAGATGTGGTCTGGTGATGTGAGACTATAATTATTACCTGAAGAGACAATTCTTAATTACGTGCCATGGACTGGCAAGACATGTACGTCTGCATGTATATGTATAATACGTTCTGAATATGTGCAGAAATACTATGTTTTTGCATTATTTTCATGATCAAAAGAAAAATTTCTGCCTTTCTCATAGTCTTAGAGAAAGACATCCCAGAGATAATACCTGAAATCTGAAAGAGACAAGCCCTAAAAATCACACAGACCTGAAATGCTCGGAAGGCTTACACTGGCACTGAAATGCTACTGATAACTAGTTCTGGTAAGTTGTGAAGACATCTGAGAGAAGGACACACACACTTGTCAGTAAGACAACCTGAAATGTCACCTCCAATGGGGTATTTGGGTATACTATGCTTCCCTGTTAGAGGTAACTTGTATGAGGCAATGATATAGTTAAGCATATCTGTAGCTGAGGTATATTTATGTGTGTACAGTGTGATCCATTATCTGATAAGAGACATTTTCTTGGACTGACAAGTTCTGCTTCCCAATCTGAATTTATCCTGAGTGCAGTGAAGGCAATGAAAAAAAACTAACACAGCAAAACATACAGAAAAAATATATAGGTGGAAAAAACCTGTCTTACTTGTGAAGATGAGCTTAATTTGGATTCTAAAGGAAAGTGAAATTCTGGACAACACACCATGCTATTCCAACAGACATGAAACATAAATAAATATTTTGGATAATAGTGTGGACATGCTGTTTTTTTCTTACATCTCTAGTGTCCATACAAGTGCATTTGCAAAACAGTGACAGAGACTTTTACTGTCATCCATAAACTTTAACCATAATGGATGCTTAATATGCTTTCACCTATAACTGCAGGCTTACACATAGTAGAATGAACTATATATTCACTTAAAATATAAGTGCTCAGAACAGTACTGAGGAAAGACACTGAGGGGCGCCACTTCCTTAGACATGATTCAATTTGGCTCTGTGTATTTCTGTACATTTATAGAGCCAGGAAAGATCATTTTCAAAACATAACCTAAATAAATTAATCAATTGAATTAAAAATATAATGTAGCATATAACAAATGGTAAGTCTTCCTTCCAGGCATAATTTGTATGGCAGGGAGACTTTTGGAGTGTTTAAGATAAATGGCCATACACAAAGAGTGAGGGGTAAAACTAAGTAAGTTAATAATAAATATGGGTATTTCAATTTACACATTATTAAGGTTTAATGGGGAAAACAAGTCTGCTACTACCACTGTCTGGCAAATGCAATGTCTATCTGGTCAGAAAGTACATCATTATTAGTACAGTTATATCACTCATTTGATGAGATGCTTCCATCATGGAAATCATTCCCATTCTCTTCAGATGCACTCTCTCCTTTCTCAGAGACACTATGCTGGGAGTTTTGGAATTCTTTCCTCTTGGGGGACCGTGAAACATCCTGTTCCTCTACCTGGCTTATCAGCTTCAGTTTCTTTTTGGGAGGATGTTTCAAGGTCCCCAGTCGCTCTTTAACTTTGTATTCCAGGGTGCTGTGTGGAATACCATAGATCGATTGGGCTTTGGACACACTCATTTTCCCGCCCATCACCACCACAATAGCTTCCTCCAGCAGCTCAGTGTTGTACTGTCGGTAGCGCCCACGTTTCTTCCTTGGCTGCTTGTTACCTAGATCTGTCTCTGAATCCGGAGGATAGTTTCCCCACAAGGCTTGGCGGTCAGTGTCGTAAGGCCAGCATTCCTTCTCCGAACCTGAGCTGCTGAAACCTCCGCTGCTCTTTTTCTGGTTCTGCCTGGGTAGAATGGAACGAAGAGCCTTTCCCAGACCGTTCTCACAAAGTGAACCTGAATATTCGGTGGAAAGAGAATCCCAAGACGGGTCTGTTCCTGTGGCCAAAACCCGCACCTGGGGAATCTTGAGGTCAAAAGATGGTGACTGAGAAAGGGAGAGGCTGTGGTCTTTGCAGGCCTCCTGAAGGTTTCCTTTTTCATAGGCAAGGGACTTTGTCAAAAGTCCAGCGGCTTCCAATAACCTGGGTATGTCTTTAAGGCGCTCACTAGCCTCACTGTTGGTTTTGAGTTTGAGGAGGGCCCCAAAATGCGTTTTGGAATTCCAGGAAGCAGATCCATTTGTGAAAAGGTCAGTGGGTCTGGAGCTGTGGTTATGGCTGAGAGGTGACTCTGGGTCGCTCTCCAGATCGGCCTCCTCTTTGATGTGCAGCGAGTATGCAAGAGATGAGGAAGGCTTATAACGGGTGGAGTGGCCGATATTCTCCCTCCTCCTCCCATCCTGTAGGCTCCTCATAAACAGCCCGACTTGTCCGTCCGCTCTCAAGGATCGCCTGATTGGATGGAAGGAAATTGGGTGTAAGCAGAGCTTGCAGTGCCTTTTTTTCGCTTTTCTAAAGGAGGATGGGTTGGGGAGGGGAGGATGTTGGCCACTCCTTTATTATATGACCTTGCTTTGGTAACATCACTATCTTTTAGAATAACTGACTGCGTGGTAGTGTGTGTGACTTTTATGAACAAAAAAGGCTCAAGTTTGACATTATTTTATTTGCTTGCTGTGATGGTTGTTTACAAAATTTGCATCAACATAAAAATGAGAAACAAAATGAAAAGAAAGGGCAAAGAAACAATGAAAATAAAAGCAAAGAAAAAGGCACTTATTGGAGTACATAAAGGTTTTTCTGTGGCTCAAAAAGCTTAGCCAGAGGGAGGGATCATTTGCCATTGTACTAAGGCATCTTGGCATGTAGCTGTTAAGCAGGGCACAATAACTATGCCATACAAAATGACTAATGCAAATAAAACTCTTGACATTTTGTGTGTGACGTTACCACTGAACAAGCACAGCAATAAAAGAGTAAGCCAGCAGAGGGTTGTTGTGTGTATCAAACCTAATGGAATAACTGAAGTGTGACAACAAAATAATATTAAAAAAAAAAAAGAAAAAAGGATAGTGGTTTTTTTTTCCTCAAAGGCAAAATGATGAGTTGTCCAGAGCGGTCATTTTATAGACACTGCTTGGGGGTCAAATGGCCTCATTCCAAGCCAATATCCCTGGATCAATATAAACAAAACAATGCAGCAACTATTCCTTTTTAGAATCTAAACTGCGTAATTTTGGGTTTTCTAAACTTATTGCTCTACAGACCATAGATAATAGCCATTTTATGAGGTTAGTATTCATCCTGTATGTCAAAATAAGATGAAAGTCAGAGGCAGCTTTATTCTGCTATGAATGATCATCACTTTTAGATCCCATCTGCTCTCAAACCGCAGAAGAGGAGAATACAAAGCCACTGCTGTCTAATTTATCCAAATTCAATTTTCATTATAGGCACATTCAAGTCCAGAAGAGTATAATGGTACAAGAGGCTTTGCTCTCAAGGAAAACAAAACAGAACCAAACAACAAAATAAAATAATAAATCCTGTTTAAAGGTAAGAGACTGTCTCTAATGTTTAATTTATTTAAATGAAAAGATAAAGTGTCAATTTGTCAAAATAGGAAATTATTTGGATGAATGACATTAAAAGAAATGTATATTTTCTTATACTTGCTATCAGTGACTATACTCTTTAAAAAATGTTGGCATCATGTTCATTTGAAGTATGATATGAAAACTACTAATGTTACCAGCATAGTCATATGCATACAAACAATGCTTACATGTTGGTAATAAAACATCTGAATGTAATCTTTCCCCGGGAGAGGAACATGGCTTGAAAATGTGAAAGAATTAGTTTAAAATACAATATCATTTCATCATCGAGAATCTCTTGAGTCTCTGGATTCTGATCAAATACATGTGTATTTACTCTCTATTGTATTTGTGCAGGACTTCTGTCCTTAAGGAGCAGTTTCTCAAATTTATCCTGGAGTCTGCTACCACATTCTATGGTGATTTTCTGACAAAAGGTGTTGCAAAATGCAAGAATATTAGCAAGGCTACAAGACCTGTGGTAAATCATCATCATCACTACAAACCAGCCAGTGTCTTGCAAGACAATAATGAACAGAAACCAAAAACAAGACTGTGCTAACAAAATCCTTTTAAGCCACAATAATAATATATGCTGCCCATTCTGTCCCAAGCTGGCAATACCAGTGACCTGTCAGAGCTGCATTAACTTAAAGTCTGCAAGGTAATTAATTTTTAATTGCAGCATGACACAAACTGCGTCCAGAAGGACGTGCTGGACTGAGGTTTAAAAGCAGAGTCAGGCGGCAGAAGCACTCTCTTGCAGTTACAACACTTTTTCATGTTTTTCGTGGCAGAAAACATTTCTGTTAGCACAACCCAGTTCGCTGCTGTTCATTTTCATCAAGCCACCAGCTGGCTGAGGGAGCTCCAATTTCAGGACTCAAATTTCAGGCCTCAGTGATGCGTGTGCATTGATGCCACTACACAAGCCATACAACGTTTGTTAAAAAAAAATCTAATTCTTTTCAAATTCATTTTGTGGTCATCCTAAACCACAATGTAACATATCCTCAAAAACATTACTGTTTAAGATGTGGAGACTAAAGAGACGGAGAGAAAGAAATTTATCTTACCCTTTGAGCGTGGATGTGGCTGGAGAAAGGCAGGGACTACGGACAGGCAGGCTACTGCTATAGCGATTCTTTTTGATAGATAAGTCAAGAACTCCATCTGTTAACAAAATGCAGGAAAAATTTAGATTCAGTGTTAAGGGCCAGTATTAATTTTGTCAAGTCAACAAGTATTTATTGATGTCCTTTTATTTCATGACTAAATGGCAACAACATAAATTGAAAAATATCGACAAGAAACTGCAGCAAAATCTCTGTTCAGTACGCCCTGACGAGTAAAGACAAGATGAGACAGTTAACTCTGGTTGGTGAACAAGGCTGTTTTCCCTTTAACAATCATTTACCTGCAAGTGCAAGTACAAAATCTCACTGCCTCTGTGCATCTTTCTCACTGAAGGATAACCAAGACACACCATCCTACAGTGTCTGCCACCATAAATATCAATTATGTGAGTTAATTGATTCAGTAACATGTTTATATATTAATTCCCTTTCAGTACAATATTTAATGTTATTATAGCTCCAGGTTCTTTGTGGATTCAGGGTGCATTAACTACTAGCTTGCCTTGTTCCATTAGCAAATTGTTAAATGTAACCAAACTTAGGGTAAATTTAGCCAAACTTAAGATAAGATAAACCTTTATTCGTCCCACAGTGGGGAAATTTGCAACTACTAGTCCTTCTAAAATAAAGAACAGACAGTAACTCACTACGCAAACATTAAACACAATTTGGTTATTTTAGCTCCATGTACATTGAATAAAGATGTTTCCCAGATAATGCTTGTTTGCCTTTATGACACAGTTCACACATTTTTATAACTGCTGATTTATTACATCTACGGAGTTCTACTGAGTAAACATTGGCGCAGAAGACCCCAGTAATATATAACAAGTCTGTTTTGTCACGTAATAGACAGTATAATAAATCATTGGCAAGCTGTGACCTTTCCTATAATTCATCACACGGCGCAGTGACAGAAGGGCCCTTCACAGGCCAATCATTTGATTACTATAACATCTGTAACATCAATAATGTCGGATGGGACATTTGCAGAGGCCATAAAGGATTGTTGTACTGTAAATATATGCCGAAAATAAATAAAACCTGTGAAGGAAATATGATTGTCATGCACTTTTTCTAATACACTTTAGGCATTCATTTTTATATTACTTGAAAGAAGTACACACTGTCAGCCTAGCTTACTTCTAATTCAAATTTTCACAGCAAAATCCATTACAGTATCATAAAACACTACCTTGGTCACTAGGCACAGCCAGGGGCTTCTTGATGGTGAGGTCAAGAGGAGCATCCTGGTCAGCCATGAGGAGCTTGCTGAGGACGGGGTTCTGGTTGTGTGCAGGCCCAGCCACGGTGGCGACAGGGCTGGTAGAAGGAGGAGCCCCTGAGAGCAAGGGTGGGGTCGGCAGGCTTTGGTCAGAGTGAGGCTGGGAATCTGAGCAACTGTCCTGAGGGGAGCTGGTTTTTGAGGTATATTCGGCAGCAAACTGTCGGATCATTCTCTGAAGGATCTCTCGAGCCACTACTGGAATGTGTGGGTCCAAGAAATTTGGCACATCTGAAAGGGAAAAAAAATGGAGGTTAAAACTGAGTTAAAACCCCTACATTCTTTTATGGAGCTGTAAGTGAACACTGATAAACATTTACAACCAAACTCTACAAATATTTTAAGAGTAAAAGCCAATTAAGGTGCATACAAAAATACATGCTGCTGTAATTTTCATAGGCTATAACTGCAGTGGCACCAATCTGAATGAATTCATAGATCATTGACATTAAAATAGAAGCTTATTAAGTGATGTTTGACATCCATCGTCCTTTTTGTAGTTTCTCTTGTACTAAGCACATTAGTGTCATAACATTGCAAAATACTGATGCACTCGGCTCTCTCCATCACAGAGACACCAAGACTTACCTTTTCTGCTGAGGACCGCATTGAGAAATTCCTCAGCTTGTTTCTCTAGTCTGCTGATTGTGGTCTGATCTTTAACCAGGAGAGGTTTGGGGATACCTTCAAGCCCCTCGTCGCATAAGCCAATTAAGTGTTCCTGTAAAAATGACAACACTGTTAAGTCCTGCTAAACAGAATACTGAACAATACATGGGAAGCATTTTTTTTATTCAGTTGACACATTTGTCATTACTTAAGGTAATTAAGTAACAACTAATTCTGCCAGGAAACCCTAAAGGATTAAAGCACTTTTAGGCACTTCTAATGCACTCGACATTCATCCAGATGTCTATCCATCATCTAAGTATCTAAGCTGTTAAGTCTGTTGAAAATCTGATGCTCTTTTGCCACAGTTACAGTTTGAAAGCTACAAAATAAAGTCATTTAATAAGTAAGCTACTTTTAGTTTTCCCCACTATAAGTGAATGAAATTTTGAGAGACACCACCAAAATGTAAAGTAAGAAACAAGAAGAGAAAAGAGAAATCAAGAAATCTTACCTTTACTTTGTCTCGTCTCAAACAGCAGAATAGACAATTTTCATCAAATGACCAGTCAGACACTGCTGTAGGCTCAAGGTCTGTGGACACAAAACAGATGACGGATGACATACTGCATGTAAATTAAAAAAAAAAAGGAAATCACACAATCAAACTTTTTAGGAAAACGTCACATACACAATGGTGGATTATTTTCTCAGAACATTCATAGTAAACAAGATAGACTAACTTAATCCAATATTTACATTGGATATAAATCCAGTAGCTTTCTTTGCCCAGCAGTTTGTTCACAATGTCCCCTCCAGTCAGTCTTTTATGAAACCCAGAATTTCAGGGTAGAGGCTGATTCATGATTTGTGATTATACTGTGACAATAAGGCATTGGCTCGACATAAGTAACACCCATTACCTGTCAATTCTGTGAGAGACAGCTATTAGCTAGTTACAGACATCTACACCTCCGCTGCTCCTTCTTACTCTGATGAAGACATGCTTTATGTCAAAATATTAGTTGCTGCACCTTATTAAAAGCTCTTACTATAAACATGTGCTCCACATCTCATCTTTCCAGAATGTGTATTTCTATGTGTGATTTCAACAATAAATTAAGTTATTGATTAATTTCTCAAAGAATTGGTTTATTTTAAACGAAAAAAATGTCATAAAAAAATAATAAAACAACAGAAATGATAAAAGTTCTTTCAGTGCCTGATTGACCTGCATATAGTGTGTTTTGTCTAATCTTCCTCTGTTCTGTCTCGTTCTGCATTACCACCAACACAACAACCATATTGTTTAGTCGCATGTAGGTGCATCACACAAATGCTGCTGTTTGAAGCCAGCAGTGTCCTATATTCAATTTGAAATGAATGTGTGGGCCACAATGAAAGTTTTTTGATTCGTCTTAGTGAAACTGACTAAATCAGGAGTACATTCAGTTCAACTGAATTTTCAGCAGCCTTTGTCACCAGCTATTAGTGTAGAAAGTCTACTTAGACTTTGACAGTCCTGCCAATGCAAATGTAATGAAAACCCAAATAATGACCACTATTGTCTCACTAACATCATGCATTATAAAAATGTCTGTAGGACACTGTAGACTTTTACACTGGCCCCACGCCATCCAAAACACCAACTTTGTAGGAACACAAGGCATCTTCTCTTCTGCAGCCAGAGGGGTTGTCTTGTATAGTGAATGTAGAGGGGTACCAGATGGTACAATGCAGCAGCGTTGTCATAATGAGCAGATAACAGATTATGCTCAAACCACAAAATTGTCATTCATGCCATTCATACACTTGTATGATCATGGCCACAAGCATAATAAAGAAAATAGTCTGATTCTTACCCTTAAATAATTTTAGGTCTTCTACCAGCTCTGGACCCAACAGACCTTCGAGAATGCTCTCAAAACCTGTGGAAAGAAATTAAAGTCAGTAAATACGCAGTAGTCAGTGTTGAACATACAATAGCAAACTGAACATATAAATTTTCACCTAACTTTTCTTAAGATTTACCCCTCAATAAAGCTTGAACAGCAGCAGAAGAGAGGCTCAAAATGAATCACTGTTTAAGATAACCAAATCTGCCCAAGGGACAAAATTAATCTGTTTAAGAAAGAAAAACAGTTATATCCTGGTCTGCTGTACATTACTGACATTTCACGTGATAATGTCTTTTCCATTCACCCAGTCCTTTGCCTGTCTATTTCATCTTGACAACCTCTGTAAGCTGTATCAGCTTTCATCCGAGGTTTTTACTTCAACAGTAAATACATGCACTCCATCCTCCTGTTGCCAAGCAACTAAAGCACCTACAGAGTTGGGAGTGACTACATGTTGTAACATTAAAAAGAAACAGCCAGAAACAAGACTGCTAGCTGATGGCGTCAAAGTATCCTATACAGTGATGCAGATCAGGAATTCAACCAAAACAAAATCTTCACAGTCCATTAAATGACAGTTTACAGTTATGCAACTTACAAAATACTGGCTGCAATAGCGAAACGCCCTTTATCACATCTACAGGCTGAGGAAAAATCTTAAATGCATTACCGATGAGATGGTGCTATCCTACTGTCCCAGCTACGTGGAAGATAATAGTACGTTATGCTGCACAGGACTTTGCTTAACAGTGCATTAACACAATGTGCAATGTCTGCTTATTGCCGCAGGGTCAGTCTAACCAATCCAAAACCACTGCATGCATTAAATCAAGTGCTAAAGAGGTCAGAGGTAACATCTGTCTACGGCACTGGATGTGAAATTACACAGTGCACCATTTCAAATGTGATAGGCAGGCCAAAAAGTCATTATAAAAGCTTTCTGACACAAAAAACATGATAATTGTTAAAAAAGCTATGTAAAACACATATATATTAGTAGCATTGACAATATTTTGGCTGATATGAAAATGACAACTACACTAACTACACATCACAGTAAAGGCCTACTTACAGTATGTCTTCAAAGATAACAAGTGAGAAAATTATCAGCCCTTAACATCCACTCTCTTCCTAAACTCACAGTGAATTCAATAAAAGCTGTCATCTGTTAAAATGCCCTCGCTCTGCTTCCCTACAAACTCCCACCCACTTTTCAACAGCCAAACATGAAGAGGGGGGAGAGGGGCGGGGGGTGGGGGTGGCAAGTGGTGATGCACAGCCTTGCCTATAGCTGCAGCATGAGTCTGTTTCTGGGTTAGTGCACAGGACTTCAGCTGGAGCTATCCAATCCTGTTTCTGAAATATTTCAGAGGCAGGGGAGAAAAGTAGGTCATCCACTTTCGTTTGACAGAGCAACGGCATGACATCAAACTACTCTTCAGGAATGCAGTTTAGGGCATTTAAGAATGTGTCATACTGTAAACCATGACTTTGAGGCAATATTAACACGTTCCTACTGACAGAGCATCATGTGATGTGGTAGCTGATGAAAAAAACCTCTTTAAGACAAAACCATTTTGGGACCAGCAATTTAAATTTAAAAAAAGAGCAAGCTGCCTACATGTGCAATGAATAAAATATTGATAGCGTGTATGGCTGTCATGCAAGCTCTACAAAATAAATGAGTATATAAAAACAGTGGATAATGGCCACTATTAAAATGCACAATGAACAGAATAAGAACATCGTGTAACTGTATTGTGTGCCCTACACTTAAGTACAGTTGCTATATTTATGCACTTTTGGTTGCAGAAAAAAAACCTTAATGTTCAGCTTTTAAGGTGCATTTTTAAGGAACATTCTCCAAATTAATTATGCTAAGAAAAGAATTAGGCCACCATTGGGTCGCTACTACACGTATGTGGTTTGATGTACAGTGATCAGCCTCCAGATACAATAATAAGCATGGGATACAGAGGTACAAAGTGATAATGAGAAAAAGAAAAAAAAAGGAGCCCGGTATTATGTGCCACCGGGCTTAACACCTAATTATATCAAAACTTGGCGAGGACTAATGAAAAACAGTCAGGACAAAGATATCAGGTTAATGAGGCTGACAATCTTAATCCATTGCAAAAATGGGTAAAAAAAAAAAAAAAAGAAGAAAAAAAAAAAACACCTTCAGGCCTAATTTAATTGACAACATGTCATTGAGCCTCATTAGAAGATTTAGTCTTTTATCCAGAATTGTTAGCGCATATCTTTTTTTCCTGATTTTGTTATTTTAAACTGTAGGAGAGAGTAAGTCATTAATGTCAATCATCTAGCTCTGTATGATGAGAATGATGAGTCAAAACCATTTTGTTATTTCCAACCCTTGCTGGCATGTTTTTTATTTACTCCAAATACATACTGTGGCTGGCCTCCAGGCATTTTATAGCTGAGTGAAGCTAGCTTAATTCTACCAGAGGTATGCTGAAATGAAAAAATATACCATGAGTCTTTGCTGAAATGAAAAATGAAAAAACATACCAAGAGTCTTTGCTGAAATGAAAAATGAAATCAAGTTTGTTCTGGAGATGGAAGTAGCAACTTTTTAGCTATAAACTACAAATTATCAAAAAAAATAAGAAATAGGGATTAATAATAACAAAAAAATTGTCTGATTCTGTTTGTCTGACATGAAAAAGACATCACACCCCACTATAACAGTCTATTTTAAATAGGAAATGAAAATAGCATACATACTATTATTAATACAAAAAATATATAGTTCACTTTTTTATGTAGTATGGAAATGCTTAAATCAAAGTATAGCTCATGATTTTATCTTTTAAGTGTGGTATTAATAAATATGTGCAGTTCAATGCAGTTTCCTTTTCATTTAACAATGCTGTTAATTTTTCCCACAACTCCCCTGTGACTATGGACCATTATTAAGACTTTTTTTAAGGGTACTGAAATTATTAGTGTAGAGCAAATACTACAGGTAAACTAACAGGTAATACTATGTGATTACGCTCATGTCCCTGAGAAAGATGCTGTACATTGGGGCATGCAAGAAACCTGCTGAGAGGAGAGAAATTCCTCTTATCCAAGTGAGATTTTTTAGATAGTCTAAATTTAGATTTGGGTTAGATTTTGTAGACCATCAAAACTTCAGATGCTGCTCTACTCCAATACAAGAATAAATGACAACATAAAATCTGATCCAATGAATTGAAGAGCTTTTAAATTCAGGTCAATTCAGTGACATTTGAGGCCTGGTATTTGTAAAACCTAAGACATTTCAAGAATCTTTAAGGACCTTGATGAGTACATTTGGTTTATAGGAGTGTCCAGTAGGGCTGCAATGTACAATTATTTTCAGTAATAGTTAATATTTATAGAGAAAGAATAATATGATGAAATCTTAACTTTTGTGAAACTGTGAGCAGCAGTGTTTGGGAGTGTAACTTGATAAATGACTTAAGTTAAGCATCAGCAACAAACCTTGACATTAAACCTTCTAGGAGGTCTTTTCACAGAGCTTATGTACACTCATGGTGAGCAACAACTCTGCCCAATCTGCCTTAAGCCTTGATTATACTCCAGGACGGACACAGACAGCTGCAGAACGCAGACACGCACGTGCTCCTATACAAGCTACAATTGAGGGTATGCGTCCAGACACGCTCCACATATCCGCACTACAAAAGTTGATGGTGACCTGACAGCAAGAAGAAGAGCTCCTCTGTTGGTTCTATTTGGCTCCACAACAAGATAAAGTCAAAGAAAAGAAAACCGTGTGTGCAACCACTAAACAAGAATAGGACCAAGGATGGGGATTATAATACATATATACAGCACACAAAACAAACATCCGGTTTGCTTTTCTCGTGCATGCATACTTGCCGCAATTGTAGTGTGGACAGTTGGCACTGGTCACAAATTTTGGGCTGTGTGGAGACTTCCACACAGGGGTCGCGTGGACCCTCGTGGACTTGGGCACATGATGAAATTCACGTCACGTGGCCATACAGATGCGGAAACCATGAATCGGCCTAAAGCCTTCTTCTGACCTACATCTCGAGCCAATCAGAGACAGGAAAAGAGGAAATATTTGGAGTGTGTGACACCCTCATCCTTCCCACAAGCACTTAGAAGGAGAAATCCCACAGATCTAGGATCAGCTTAACCTCCCTAAATCCTAAACTTAACCTATGCTGCACTGTGCATAATGCATGATAAACCCCTCTTTACTGCTTACTGCTGGTGCTGTAGGGCATGGTTATCTAGCCAAAAGGTCATTTCCTTTTATCAGCATATGCACAAAATCACTGAGCAAACACTTTCTTGTCATTTTTAGTACACAACAGAGTGCATGTTCATTACAATGTCTCCAAAGATGCATTGTCAAACAAAATTAAACTGTTGTACATATCTCATTCAAAACATACTCAGAAATTATAGTTTTACATTCATAAACATGTAACTTCATTTTCCAGTGTCTATGTTTTGAAGGACTATACAAGCCTGCAAACATTGAGAAGGAGGTGGGCAGAGCTGTAGTATAGATGAGCCTCATCTGCAGTTACCGTAAAGAAGACTCCAACTAGAGTCCTAAAACCTTGCAAAGTTTATCCAAATTGATCCCAAAAAAAGTGAATAGATGAACGCTACCTAATGTAATTCAACAAGCTCTTCAGCATGCAAACTCTAATTCTCTATACTCCGTATTTTTCAGCAATATTGCATATGATTTGTTATTACTAGTAAAATTCCCTGGTAAGTGTTAAAAAACCTCTAACAACAAGCCATGTAATACTGTCTATTGACAAAATGAATGAACCTTTATTTCCACAACCTGGTCACCAGAGATAACCCCACCCACTTTTCTTCTATCCATGGTGCACCTGTCCACTTACAAATAACATTCATAAATGAGGTCAAACATTTTACCAGCTTACTACAAGCATTTGATCTTTTCTGAGAATAAGAAAGCCAGTATGCCTGGTGAGCAGCAGGAAGACAAATGTACTCATTTCAAAATACCTGTATAACTAAGACGGACTTGGATTTGAGTTTCTTCTTTACCTACTACCTATTACTCCAACAACCAGTCACCCACATTTAATTTCTGAATTTTGCCTGTTCTATGCTTAACATCTTCAAAACTGTTGATAAAATGCAAATGCAAACATTTAGACTCATCATGGAACTGCAGTGCTCTTTCCATTGGATGACCCACCCTCTGCTGCTCTAGTACTGAGGGTGTACAGTGCTGCATCAACCCCCACTCAGCCCATCCCCCACTGTAACTACTGTACACATGCTATCTCAGAAGGAGTGACCACAGGCTCACAGAACAGGAGCTTCCCTAAGCTCAAATCTGTGTGCGGTCGAAATAAACCTTGTTAAATCTGGCATCTTTGGCTACAGCCTTTGGAAATACTATGGGGATTGATGGTCAATATATTACTTTATCTTTTTAGACTGCGCCATGTAATAAATCATACCATGTTCAGATATTGTGCTCATGAGACTGTAATTTTGTATGGAGAGGGTCACTGATATCCCTGAGCAATGCTCTACGAAGATGTAAGACGGGGCTGGGGGCTGAGGATGAGTGCAGAGATGACAAAGTTGCACAAATTAGTCGAGCTACAGCACATGACTATTTTCATCCCCAGTCAGCCCATCACACAGAGATCGAGCCTAAAGCCTAGCCATCGAAAAAGCATTTACAGTTGCCTACTATGCGATCCACAAAAAAAAGGAACTCGCTGTAGGTCAACAGACAAGCTTAGATATTACATGGGCATGAGCAAAGCAGTGCTTGAAATGTCATTTGGCTACTACACATTGTGTTCATTACAAGCAATATACAGCAGTTGGATCAGGCTATACAGTGGGCAATGAGGTGGCAGCTTTGAGCAACATCTGCAGCGGAAAAAAAACACTCCATGAATCCTTAACATGATATGATGCAAACTAACAGTCAAATGGTGTAATGCTGCACAATGCATAACTTTGAATAACAAATATAGGACCATTGTGTTTTTAAGCAAATATGAAGAAAGGGTGTATGCACACACATGTACACCCAAGCACCAACACAAACACTGCATTTCATATGAAACCATTAAAGCTGTTGGTTATGTTTTGCTAAATGTTTGCAAACCTCAGCCAGCTCTTTCTGCAAATAAGGAAAATGTAGGCCAAAAGCCCATCACAGTGGGCATGTTGGAGAAGAAAACAGGCCATGCTAAAGTTTTAATTATAAACAAGACATTCCGCCTGATGTTAATATTTGCTTGTTGTTTGTTTGAGGAAACCCTTAATCCCACATACCCACATGCCAAATGCAAGCATGAATAACTGACATTCCAGGCATTTTCAAATGTTAGCTTGTGCTGTTCCAGCCCAAATTTTCCCAAATCCAATCAGAACACACATTTTCAAACACAGTTTGCATCTGGGGGCTGACGGATCATGAACACATGTACAGGCAAACATACAGACAATGCTGCTGTTCTATGGGACAATCACCCTTGTCTCTGCCCTGCAGTTTTAGTGCTCACATTAAATACACAAAGACAAAATGTCCATTTCAGCGTCAGCAGGGTGGTGGTGGCGTGCAGCCCTCTCCACCAAAAAGCCAAACAAAAGTGTGTCCTTGTTGTCATGAACAGAATATGCCATTCTGCCAGCAGACTGATGCTGTTGTCATGTACTCTTCAGCTTTACAATTATAGCCCAAACACAAGGGACATTTGTCAATTATAAAGGGGGAACTGACTAACTGAGCAGTCCTGGGTCTGGAGCTAGCAACTAGTCACAAAGCTATTATTCTCTCTCCGTTTTCTTTTCAATGATGAGCACACAGCCCACCTAGTATTGTAGCCTCTTGGCTGGAAAACTTTGTTCTGGATCAGTCTACACGTGTCACTAACCTTGGTCATTATTAAAACTCAAAGTCCACACTTAGAATACTATGTGAAACAAGTGATGCCAAGTGAGAACAATCATCTGTGCAGTTATAGCACTACTACTGTACAACACATAATTTAATGTTCATTCAACTATGATGCCTAAAATATACATAATTCTGAACCAGAACTTTGGTTAAACTGGTATATCACTGACAGCAGTACTCTGGCAGCTTTAGCTGGTCTGTGTTTTGCTGCACTTGCTCTTTCTATTAATGGAATCATCATCTAACCTGCCCTAAATAAGACAAGAGAACATTTTTAATATACAACACCACAAATCTCTGAAATGACAATGAAAACGTAAGAGACATACTGTCAGACGTTGTGCTACGGCTTCCGAAAACTTTACATAACTACCCCTTTAACTCATGTCAAGATTTTTGTGCACACACATAGTACATGCCTTGTGCACACATTACACATTTCACTTAGACCTATACATAGCAGCCACTTTCAGTGAGACTGATTTAATGTGACATTTTGAGATCAGCAGCATCAGTAGCAGTGTTCTATGTTTTAAAGGAGTTTGTGTCTTGTGGTTTAAATGCTATTTCAAATTCTGTTTTACATTCTGCCAAAAATCATGATGAAAAACACTGCATACATGCATGTTTAAGCATTAAAATTGTAAAATATACTGCATAAAATATCACATAGACTCTTAGCAAAAACATGGCCTAAAACATTTATCTTTGGGCATATAGATTTTTGTCCTTGTGATTCAAGTTTGCAGTTCTTTTCTGTGCAGCCAAAAGCTTAATGAAGCATCCAGCATTCCTTAATGAGTCACTACAGGAAATAATGTGTTCCATATTTCCCTATCAGAGTGATAAAAGTGAACATGAATTATGATTAAACCAGTAAAAAAAAAAAAACTTATGAGCTAATTTGATAGTAAACATTATGATCGCCAAGCAACTCTCTGCTCCTCATTTGTGTGATCAATCGAGTGTGTGATGGTGCCGAGCATCCACATTGGCTGTTGCTGTGTTACAGAGTCACAAGAGAGAGGCTGGCAAGGCATGGATTTAAAAATGGCCTCTCCCTCTTCTTCAAGCCCATATGTCAAACTGCTAATGTGCGTGTAAGCCATCGATTAATGTGTGTAAAGCAGACTTAGAAGGTGAATTATAAAACACATCACAGAGAACTTCATATTACTTGCGGATGAATATGTTTAATTCAAAAGCCATAGTCAGTCTGCAATTCTAAAGCAGGAATGTCAAATTATTTTACTGCACTTGAAGCAGCATGTAAAACCCAAATACTTTGATATACACAGCCAACACATTTAATACTCATGCAGACCAATCATTTGTAAACAAGAGAGGTTAAAGAGAGAAATGATTAGTTTGGCTTTTCGTTTTGGATGTATTTGCACAGCATGATTCACAAGCCATACACGGCTGTCCTGCACTGATACTGCTGTTTGTATTGTGGAGTCTGTTCTCACATTTAACTTTCAATGCAGTTTTACCACTACTTTATCTGGTTTACAATGTAGCTACTGTTACTGTGTGGACCAAATGACAGGTTATGTCCACTTGCCATCCATGAGGAGTAAGATTACAGTTTCCAATAAATAGCATGCTCAGCAACAGTGTATTTTTCCTAAATGGCACACGTACTGCACACAGGCCGGTGATGATAAACTTGTGATTAGGTTTCCTGGTACACAGTGTCATGAAAATTGACAGTTATCATACCATGCACATCTATGGTATTAAATTCTACCTTATTAGTGTTATTTTAAAAAATATATATCAAGTTTCATGCTTGTCAAGACAGTATTTTGTGAAATTATGAAAAAAAAAGAGTCTTCCTGCCTAAGCTCTTATTGTAGATGATTTCCTTTCTGCAAGCTCCCACTAATGATATTGTTTAGTTATACTATCACAAAATTATAGTTTAGCTTCAGCTCCCACCCCCTCACAGATACACACAATACAAGAAGCCGTAAGCCCTAAAGTCAACAACGCCTTTTTAATTAGATGTTTCAAAGGGACCTCAAACATCACAAGATCACTCCGAGCACACATCACCTGGGAACAATGAATGTCTGTAGCAAATTTCATGGCAAAGATGTAGGGGTTGAGACATATCACTGATTAAGTAAAAAAAAAAAAAAAAGGCATCAAAGTGATTCTAATATATATCTTCTGGGGACACTGAATATGTCATTCAGAGCAATCCATTTAATAGTTGCTAAGATATTTCATTCGGAACCACAAATGCCAACCTCATGGAGGCGCTGGAGGGAGAAATCATCACAGTGAGGATACATCATTCAGGAACCATGAATGTCTGTGCAAATTAGTCTGCACCCCCTCACACAATACAACAAACTGTAGACCCTAAAGTCAACAATACCCTTTTAATTATTTGTTTTAAAGGGGTGGGAAACTAGCATTGGACAAGTTCATTAGTGTAACGTCCTCTAAAATGGAAAGTCCCCCTGCAGTGGGTCTCAGCCACTTCCTCAATGCGGTAGAGAGAAGCAAGTAAAGCTACATGTTAAGTGAAAACATCCAGCACGGCCATTTGTCGCCCTCCCCCATCCAAAATACAGTATCATCACACGGGGACGCGCATTTTAGCTAACTAGGTCCTTTAGCCGACGCAACACCGAGAGACACTCCCTTTAAAACAAGCACGGTGCCCTTTAAACAAACTATCGTTACACCAGCAGATCACTAAAGTCTCAGTTCGGGATTTAGGAACAATAAAAAAAACAGCAGGGAAACACGGGAAGTAGTGCAACATTATCACAAACTGCACTGTTGAACTAAGTGCTCATGCGTGAGAAGGAAACAGTTGAGGACAAAAAAGTCTCTCGGAGATGCCCCGAGTGAATCCAGTAATAGCGGCTTATTTACACCAATAACGACCAAACACAGGCCAAATTCAACAAGTTAAATTGTTCATTATGTACCTGGCATTGTCCTTACCTACACAGTGAATGAGTTTGTGCCGCCACGAGTCAAGTTCCTGCCGAAAGCCGCGCCTGTCGATTGTGCATTGCTGCCTTTTACACTGACTCGCCATTTTCTATCGTTCTTGTCTGGCGGGCACCAGCACGGGAAGAGGAAGAGTCCCGTGAACGCGCGCTCCTCTGTGGCGAAGAGGAAATGCGTCCAGAGGGAAGCTCATATGTTTCAGTCATACAGAGAAACCACACACCGTTAGCCTCATGTAATCAGTGTGTTAGTAACCAAGTAGATGAATATGCAAGTAAAAAAGTAATTTATTACATTTACCCCACGGATGTAAACAACATACCATGTGCATTTGTTTATCTAGTCTGAGGCGGTTCTGGGGGGCAACAGGGGCCAGTGCCCCTGTAACACTGAGTCTGGACCCCCCTGTGCCCCCCCCATCCGAACACAGATTATACAGTAATTATTAAAATTGTGATATTGCGCCGACGCAAAGGCGGAACTATTCTAGTCGGATCCTTTAGTGCGTTGCACCACTGAAAACGGCGGTCAGTTTTGTAGATATATGGTGAAAAGGACGAGCGCGAAGTTACCATCCACCCATATACACAACACAATATTGTATTGTTAGGTAAGGTAACAAGGTAAGACTTCTGGTCCAGAAATGTTGTTGGCTAACTTTATGAATTATAATAGCAGCCTGCCAGACCAGGCGTTAATGTCAGCTGGAGTTGATTGCATGCTTCTAGCTAACGTTAGTTAAATAATGTTATTTATATACTGGGTTGCTGAAGTGTTGTGTATTCCTCTGCATTCCTTTTTGTTTATAGTTCTTATCCAGGACCGATGATTTAATGAGCATCAAAAAGCACCAAAAAGACGAATAACAATGAGGCAGACATTGAGATAGCCAGATGATGGTGTTCAGAGAGCTGAAGAGAAGCAAATTGAGAGAGAGAGAGAGCCAGAGGACTTGGGAGACACTGGTTTTCAGAGAGAGGGCACAGAGCAGGAAAGAGAGAAAGATGAAGATCCTGAGAGTGAGGAAGCAGAGTGTGAGACACAGACAGAGAATATATGTGCATCCACAAGCACTGGACCATCAGGTTTGTGATGTGATGTAATGTTGAACATTTGCCTGCTTAATGTGTGTGTTACGATACATACAACATTGCCTTTGAAAAATGGGAAAATGTGATGCATATAAGACGTCTAGCTTCAGCTAATTTGCAGTCTTAGTCCCTGGTCAGGCTTTAGAATACAATGGAAGAATGTACTGAATACAATTAATAAATAGCATTAATAAATAAATACAGTGAAGCAATTTAGACAATAGTGTGTGTGTGAGTGTGTGTGCTTAAGCAGTGCCGGTATAATTGCAGTTTATATGCTGTGTTCACGCAGAATATATGTTTATTTGAATATATGTTTATTTACATATATTCTGTTTGTCTTTCTCCACAGACATCAGCAAATGTAAAGAAGACCCACCGATGCAGCCGGACCTAAAGTCGTTTCCAAGGACTTTGATGGGAGACAGGAGGAGGAGCTTCAAGGCAGCCTGGTACCACATCCACTGCTGGCTTGAATATTCAAAACTCATCTTGACTCATTTGATGATCGGTTTGCCAGAAATCATCAAAACCACAGAATACAGTTGCTGTAATAGTAGGGCAGCCAATGTATTTATATAATTTTGGACTGACAAACTGAACCAATGCTGCACCTAACAGTTATTTTCATTATCAATTCATCTGCTGATTATTTTCTTTCTTCTTTCTTTTTCTTCTTTTATTTTTTATATTTGTGTCTCAAATGTGATATTTTCAACCATTCACTTTGGTTACAATGGTTAGTCACTAGTTTTATGAGCCCCAGCCAGGCCCCCTCAGTAAAATTGGTCTAGAACTGCCACTGTATCTAGTGTATTGAATTCTACCTTATTAGTGTAATATGAAAATTTCAGTCTAATATCAATTGATTCTGTGAAATTATAATAAAGCATTTCTTCAAACAATGCATTCCTTTAAGGGTCATTGTAACTGATAATAATAATTGTGTAATACCTTGATATTTCCTGAGATGGTTATAAAATGGAAAATTCTATTGCAACCCTACTTGTGAAGTAGTTCAACTGATTTATATACTTTATGTACTTAAATTTTTCAAAACTGTTTTTTACACTTTACACTTTACACTCAATTACACTTTCTGCATCTGCAAGTGTGTGAGGGTCCAGTAGAGTCTGTGCAGATATCCATCTATCTCCAGTCTGTTGTGCCACTACACTACAGCAAGCTGTGAAATACACACGTGTGGAACCTGCCCTCTAAATGAACTCCAGAAACGAGTATAAACAGAACAATAATGCACACACATACAAGGCCAGTCAGAGAAAGTTTTCAATGGGAGCCAACAACAGTCATGCAGTGAAACAGCAGCGGTCTGACTGCAATGATGCTGCCTTCAGGTGCTGTCGGAATTATTGCAATCCTAACATCAGGAGAGCTTGAACGCCACCACGAAGACAACATTAAACATAAACGCTGTTTGTATAGAGGAATGGGTTTTTATAGAGGCTGCTAAGTTTAGTTTTTATGCGTTAAAAAAGATATGAATCAAAGCAAAGAATGTGGCGTTTTAATTTTATTGTATGGGAAGAAATTTCAGAATTCCTCTCGTTTTCTAAAACAAAAGGAAAATCACTAAAAGGCATTTTCCCCACAGATTGTCTCATCATTTATAACCAACACAGCGTATGTGAACAACTAATAAGACTCTCGGATGTAGGAGCTTATAAGGAGCCCGTGAAGGCGACACGGTTCCCAGCCGGTGTTTTCATATCTTCACGCCCCTCCGCTCCTGTACGGTGCTTTCCATGCTTCAGAGACGACAAACGTAGCGTCCAGGTAAATGATAGCATTAATAGGTGTTGTCGTTTTTAGCCTATAACTGTGTTGCAATAGATTAACAATCGATTTGCAGGCTTGTCATTAATCGCCCGTTCAGCAACATCCATGTAAAAGCTGCACGCATCGAAACATATTCACAGCCTAAACTGGATATTTACAATAACGGGTGTTTCTATCTTAGTGTGAGCTGATGAATTATTCACGCAAAGGGTAAAACTACACCTGACTGCCATCCTATGCACAACACTGTCATGTGTTTAGAAGCTGCTGAATGATATGAAATGGTCCCCATGCAGAAAGCTTTTGTTTATATCTGCAGTCACGTTTTCCAGTCTGCTCAGTTTACACTAGACTTTTCCCCTATGTGTGCTTTTAAACTGGGCTTACACCAGCATCACCACCATCTACATACACCGGGCATTAAACAGTTACAGGATCTGGTGTAACTTTATCCTTTGATCCAACCAGCAGTTAGAGTTCAACTATAGGGATGTGCACTTACGCCAAGGCTTCTTCCACAAACAACTTTGACAATAATTTCCACCCTATTTGATCTGAAGACAAAAAACTGCCTCAGTTATTTAATTGTGAAACCTACATGTGCTGATCCTCAAACTAATGTATTCATTGTATTATTCATGGTATTTGGTACTGCAGCTAAAGTAATCGAATACTGAACACACAAGGCTATATGGAGTCTGATGCATCATATTTTAATTAGATTGGGATTGCTGCTTTTGTTACCACTGTGACATGAACACCCAACTTGACTTGAGAGTTACCTAAGCAAAAGATCAACAACTGTAATAATATTAGGAGACAGCTACTCTCTCTATTTCATGGACAGAGGGACTAATAATCCCAATAGGGACAGTACCTTCTACACTTGTTTCCCTCCACAGTGAGGTCAAAGGTCATGGTCAGCTAAAGAACAGCATCTCAGTGTTGGAAGAGTTTCACAGATCTCACAATGAAAACCTGTTTGCTTTTCTTTAAGACATACATTGCTGGTCACCAATAGAGATGTGTTCTTGAGCTCTGTTGTCAACAAGTGTGTTTGTGTGTTGAAAACAGGGGTGACATGACTCTGACCAGAGGATCTTTCACCTATGCCAGTGGGGAAGAGTACCACGGCGAGTGGAAAGAAGGCAAGATGGTCATACTTTGTACAGTTTGTGTACAAGCATCACCAACGTAACTATAGAGATATGACAAGCTTTCACTTCTACCTTCTGTATATGGGTATTAATAGTTACTGGTCAACATTATTTTGGCAAGCGTCACTAGCAAAAGAATTTACTTTTCCAAAGCAATCACCTTTTTCCACACATACCTGTCCTTTTCAGCTTAACTCATACAGGATATTTCTAGTATTTACACATGGTCTTATGCACACAAGCAGGTAAACTGTGACCATATTGAACAACACTGTTACTAAGGAGAATGACATGTAAATGGTGTGATCGAGTGCTCTTGATTAGCCTCTGAGTACATCTTGTGACATTAGCCAAGGTAACAGCACTCTCTGCCTCACCAGGGGCTTGATGCTCATTAAATCATCAGTCCTGGATAAGAGAAGGTATTTACAATTGTGTCCATTTTAAAACTCCAGGCTACACATAACAACATACTGTTATACCATGTTATTTTCCAATAAACAATGTACTGTTATACCATAGCTTATTTTTCCATATCTAGAGTTTGTGTTTACTCAAATAATGGTATTATATTATGGAGAAGCCAGCAGGAACAAATGCAAGTACCAGTGGTAGTGAAATCAGGTTCTCTGATCATGTACCTGCATGGATGTGTGCATACTGAAAAGCCAAATCTTTCTGTGAACCGGAGCTATCTTGTCAAAACATTCACCTGCGGCAAAGATTACGAGGATGCTTGCACCGCTTTAACTCTCTCCCAAACACACTTACAGTGATGCTAGTGACATGCAAGCTCAAGCTATTTAATCAAATCCCAATTAGCTAGCATTGGCAGCCCATGACGAACAGAGCCAGATTTACCAGCTCTGGCTTTGTCAAATCTTCTGGATTAGACTTTGGACCTGTTTGGGAAATCTCAGAGAGTCCTCTGTCAGCCGCTGTTGAGAAACCAAATCAAGTGAAAATGCTAGGAACAAAATCGTTTTGGGGTTTTAATTTTTTCTTAACATTAGATCATTTTCAGCAGCTTTTAGGTTAAACACGGCATTTTAACCAGTGTGTTCCTTCACCCCTCAAACATAGCTTCACTCGCTTTTCCAGTGTGGCAACTCTGGGTGTAAGCCAGCTGTAGCAGTTCAGTCCAGAAACTTGTAGGTGTATGCCCTCTGACATGATTATAAGCTTCAGCAGTGGATCATAGGTTACTAGGGGGGAATGCAAGTACATTCCTTGACTGTTTTCACAGTCTGGATCCTAAAGTAGAAATCCCTGCTAAAAAATCTGCTGGATTAGAGTGCTGTAATTCCCACTGCACAGGAGGCAGATGGGACTCCTAATTCAGTAGTAAACCTTTAGCTGACAGAGCGGAGGGGGGGGGTTACTTAAATCCAAGCACGTACTGACTCATGTGACATATGTAGTGGCTCTACCACACCAAGTGAGTATAAAACCCTGAGCCGCATTGCAAGTTCGAATGTCATGCTCAGTTGATCATCTCCCAGAGTGTGTTACCCACTATTACGAATGCGTAATCCATAAGAGGCTAAGTGGTTAGATGAGGCATGATGACACCCATGCAGATAAAATGTGTATCAGCAAATGGTATCAAGATCTCCCGTCAAGGTCGTTTGCCTCGACGGGATTTCTTGTGCTTCCATCATCTGTTTTAAGTTGGAGCCATTACTCACTCTGATGGTGTGCCACTTTCCAGGTCGGAGGCATGGTGTTGGCCAGCTCAAGTTTCAGGATGGAACCTGCTACACTGGCCAGTTTGAGAATGGACTCTTCCATGGCTCCGGTGTGCTTTTCTTCACAGATGGATCCAGGTGTGTGAGCAAGAGTGAGACAAAAAGAAGTTTTGTCCTCGGTCGCAAGTTACAAATGACACCCTGCTCTCTTTTTGCCGTTTCAGGTACGAAGGAGAATTTGCACATGGAAAGTTTCAAGGCACAGGGGTCTTCAGTCGATACGATGGCATGAAGTTTGAAGGAGAATTCAAAGATGGACGTGTTGAGGGTTATGGTAAGTCTGTTTCACAACTGGAACAGTTTGTCCATCAGGATATCAATATTGTCTCTCTGCGGTTGGTCATAGTGTCCTGTGTCTGTGCCTCCAGGGCTATTGACTTTCCCAGATGGAGCTCATGGTGTCCCACGAAACGAGGGCTTGTTTCAAAACCACAAGCTGCAGAAGAGAGAGAAGTGTCCAGGAGTGGTGCAACGTGCGCAGGCTTCGGCCTCCAACGCTCGCAGTCTGGCTCTTTGACTGTCACGCATCCTGGAGGAGACACGGTCAGGTTTCCAGCACCTTCCAGGAGGACCTCAGGGATGTGTACTCGTATACTCCCCTCCAGCTCTTATCTCTGTGTTTTTCTCTATTTTCACCATCACTTTCTTTTTCTTCTTTTTTTGCATCTTCCTCGCTCTGCCTTCTCAGTGGCTTGGAATGCACATGCAGTTCGACCAAACAATGGCTTTCCGTATGACTGACTTGAAATGCACAACACCATGAAGCACACCTTGAACTTCACAAGTCATGGAAACACCACATGCTGCTGTTTTTCACTTGTTCTGATTCTTGTACTCATAAACAGTGTCTTAGTGGGTTTTTTCTAGCTTTCATACATCAAACAACTGAATATGGGAAACCTCTCCCCACCATGTTACTGCACATCTATTACTTTAAAGAGGTTTTTTTCTCCTGCATTAGGAGGAGATGTAAAATAAGTCTGTATGCCGTAAACTTTAGCCACTAATGAGATAAATTCACCTTTAAAAATGCTGCAATGACACTTAAAGGTATCATGTGGAGTTTTTGACCACTGGTACGACTATGAAGCAATGTTTTTGCAAGTGGGATCCCGTAATGCACAAAGAAACCAGACAAGACTACAAGCTAGAAAACATGCATCTAATCAATGCACAATGTAAAATACTCAACAAATTGGCTTTTCAACTATTTTATGAGGAAGGAAATACATTCTACCCATTTGTCAGGCCTCAAAGACGCACACAGTGAATGTAAACATTAGTTTTGTTTGTTTACAAAAACACTCCACAGGGCACCTTTAAAATCTCATCTCAATTAACAGTGCTGCTGCAAACTTTATCTTTCAAGGAATGCATTTTATCACTGATGTTTTTCCTTTTAGAGGATCAGTATTCACATTTGCCTTAAAGACATTTTGGTACAAGGGTGCAGTTCAAGGGTGTCCATCTGAAAATGAGATGATGCACAGTGCCCCCTCCTTCCCTCTCTCCTCTGCATCATTCACCCTAAGGTGTCTGTCATCCCAATGAATTTGAGGTCTGTTTGAAGATTGCCTTGACTCTGAGAGACATGTTTCTAAGCTGGTGCTGATTTCCAGCTTCCCATCACTCACAAGTCCAACTGCTCTCTTCTCTCCAGTAAAACCTCCCTCTCCCAGTGGAAATCATTGGAGAGGAGATTTAACGCAGCTGGATAAATCTCTCATGCTTTCCCCTGTATAACCCGAAAGACTCGGATGACTCGACATCCTCAAAGTTGATGATAAATCATAATTAAATCGAATTAGAGATGTAGATCTTAACTGAGGCAGCTGAAGGAAAGAGTTTATAAATCATATGTATTTAACAGTATGTAATTCTAATGTATGTGTTTTTCTGTGTGGTGTATAGATCATTGTCATTGATTGTGTTAACCCTGACCTTTCAGATTAATTAAGAGTCAATTATTTGATCGGTCGGGTAGAAAATGGTGTTACTGAGTTATTTAAGACAGTGTGATTGAGTATTTTGAGGCGTAATGAATTTATTAACCATCATAGCCAATCACAGCTATTCTGTGATTACAGATTAATTCAGTGTACTTGAACAGTCACTAGGCCTTACGAAGCATTTGTAGACATGGCTTGTCTAGGGTTGCCTCCACAGAACCTCAACCAAAGACAATCAAATGATATTATAGGTAAGAAAGCCTGGAACAGTCAACAGGACTTACATGTGCTATTTCTTAAAGATGAGCATTCAAGACAAATCAATAAAGACAAATCCATCTGCAGCTTTAGTGTGCAAGGAAAACAAAAGGACTGAAGATTTAACAGGGAATTGATATTAGATTCTGTTGTAAATATTCCTGAAGTCTCTAGCCTGGATTATTGCAGTTACTGATTTTCATTGTTGTGATATTCTATGAGGAAAAAAAATCAATACTTAATATCATGAGCCCATGCTGTTGCTTGGTTTGAATACCCTCTTTGGTACAGCAGTGTGCTGCAAAGTACAATCACAAAGATGGAAGATAACATTAGACACAGAAGAGCAGAGCGGTGCAATGCGTCAGTGCCACTATCTACAAGCACACACTGATGCTTTAATGTTTGCTGTATGTGCAAAGTGTGTAATATCCTGCATTTCACATCATGTAATAGTATTTTTCCCTTTCTGCTGTGTTGGAGACAACGCCTACCTGCTCAAACCTTCTTTGCCTACACGTCCCTGCCTGAGTGGAAATGAATTCACTAGAATTCCACATCCATTTCCCACTGGAAACAAATGGTGCTTTAAAAGCGTGCCTGTCCAGACTTTCACCTGCCTGGAAAATATCATTGCCATGGTTACCTGCTTTCAGTAACAATATAATGTTGCTTTGAGTGCTCTTAAAGAAATCGTCTCCACTGTATGCTCTCATTCTCCTGGAATAGGTGTCACATAGGTGGAAAACAGTTGATGTGTTTATTAAAACCTTGAAAAAGAAATGTGTTTTTCATTGGGTATCAACATGGCGCTTGGACACAGAGGATTATGGAGCCATTTCTGGTGTTCACGGTGGCTGAAATGTGCGACATTTGCAGTTGCAGGAAGAAGTTTAACCATTTCAGGAATTAAACAGGTTCCTCTGGTTTTTGGCTGCTACACAACATGAAGCCAAGCCTCCAGTGTTCCCATCCCCCTTCTCTTTCTACACCGCTCCAGCCCTCAGCAACAGCACAGCACAACAGCATACTGCTTGTAGTTCACAAAGCAAATCAGATTTAAGAGGAGAGTCTGTTTTAGTTTCTGATATGTGACTATATTACATTGATAAGATACTGTAATATCTCTGTTAGGGTCATGCTGACAAAATAAACTTTCACCAAGTGTGTATAACCTTGTATTGTGCATGTGTGTCTCCACTAAAGTCCCTGACAGTTACACTGCCTGGCTTGGAACAGGAAATATTGTGTGTGGCTGATAGTGTATCTGATCCACAATGAACATGTGCTTTTCAAAACATCATTTTACATTCACATTATGAAAAATACAGCAGGACCACATCATGTGTTGAACCAATGCACTCACAAAATGAATAGCTGTATGTATAATGACTAACTGTACATAAACAAGTACACTGTAAGCAGGGGAGCGAGCTGCCGGTGTCCCCTGTGTGAATGTCCGGCCGCCCTCGGGAACATTTGAGCCACTGATGGTAGAAGGAAAATATGTCCACTGAGCTCCCCTTGAATCCCAGACTTTAGCGGGGGCATACCAGCCATCTCTGCTATCGTCAGCTGACGTCTCACACACAGCGCTACTGTGTGCTCTGGCCTTGTCTGTCGCCTCGATAAAACAAGGACCTCTTGATGTATATTCAAACGCAGCTTCTGTGCAGCACTATCTATTAATATTATTCAACTTCCAAAGGCATCGCAAATCAGATATGAAACATCCACAAAAGTTCTCCTGAGATCATAAAGCTCTTTGGAGGCGAATATCAAAAGCTAAAGCTTGGCAAAAGGTCGGAGAAATTCAGCTTTGTTTCCTCATCTATATGTTTATGTTCCTTTTTGAGATAAGCAGATCATTTTGAATCCGTCACATCCAAGCTGACATTTTCTAGTGTCAGAGTTCAGACTAATCTCAGAGGTTTAACAGCCGTGACCCTGCAAAGGCAGATTTTGTTGGTGAGCACATAAAATGCATATACTCAAATATGACGTCCACAGACCTACAGTGGAATTACAGAATGTATTTTGAACCTGAGACAGATGGTCATAGAAACTGACGTTATAAAGAATATAGTGTATGAGTAGATGTAGAGCTTTTGCACTATTCACTCCTGTCTCTCGAGGTGTTTTCAGCCGGCGCCTCCCTCAGCTTCTCCAGCCTCTGCAGGGTCTCCATGATGTCAAGCTGCCATTGTTTCACCTGCTGCACTGCTGTCACTCCCTCCTGTAACACAGATCACTTTGTTAGTGTGGGGTCATATTGTATGTATAGTATTGAGTTACAAGCCACAGCGTGTTAGCTTCTTCTATGCAATCAATAAGTATCCTTTAAAGGAATAGTTCAATAGTTTGGGAAATGGGCTTATTTGCCCTCTTGTTGAGAGCTAGATGAGAAGATCAATGACACTCTCATGTCTTTATGGATTTTTTTTTACAATTTAGAGAAAAGTAACAAACATAACAAAATCCACCAACCAGAACCTCAAAAGCTCACTAATTAACACCTTATATGTTGTTTCTTGATGTGTTTCCAGTCTAACCTCAGTGGCTGTTGCGTCACATTTAACACACAGTACAGATATGAGAGTTATATCTATCTTCAAATATAACTCTAGTGTATTTCCTACAATGTCAAACTATTCCTTTAAAATCATCTTTGAGCTAAACCATGCATGCACAACAGGCGGAAAAACTCACATGATTTTTTATTTTTGTGTCAGCCCCTGCATCTACGAGCAGCTTCACTATCTTGTATCTGTTGAGACGCACGGCATCATGCATGGCTGTGTCTCCTTCCTGAGAGCAGAAGAAAATGTATTAATGACAAAAATGAATTATAGAGATGAAGGACAGAGCACTGAGCTGCTGCCTACCCTGTCCCTGGAGTTGATTTTGGCTCCACAGGACAGCAGGTACTCCACAATGGTGGTGTGGCCTGTTCTTGTGGCCACATGCAGAGGAGTGCTGTAGAGCTACAATGTGGATATTGACATACATTGTGACGGGGTTATTTCTATGCAAATCAACAAACAAGCACATAAAGGACCAACTGTATATATATATAACATAGTATGTTGCACAAGTATGAGCCCAAATATGAGGCTCAAACAAAATGCACATTCACCTTATCTCTAATGTTCAGGTCAGCCCCGTGGCTCTGCAGGGCTTTGACGACATCCAGGCTTCCCCCTCTGCAGGCCCAGTGCACGGCTCTGGAGCCCAGCTGAAACACAGTAGGATAGCCTTATCCTATTAATAGTGCTGACTTCAGGCCACTAGAGGCTGGAGCTTTAGTGTGTGAAGATAATCTCACCCAATCTCATCATCATCTTTACAAACAAGCAATGTGCCCGCACGTCTTACTTGATCTTTAAAGTTGATATCGGCTCCTTTTTCTAACAGCATTTGGACGACTGCAGTGTGTCCTTCCAGAGAGGCACGATGCAGTGCCGTCCTCTTCAGCTGCAAAGTTTTAATGTATCATTGGTAGAAATTGTTGTAAATGTATCTGATTTACTGCCTCACAGGGAGAGCATACCTCATCGTGGACATCAGGGTTCCCACCATCGGCCAGATACTTGTCTATTACACTCAGTTTGCCTTGACTGGCTGCATTCATGAATTCTGCATTGTCCTCAGGCCATATCTGTCCACACTGAAACACACACATACATAGAAACAAAGAGATTCAGTGTTTATATTTATGCAATGCACTTGAAGAAAAAGTTTATAAAAACTGTAGCTCAGTAGGGATTTCCACTGACACCTGGGATGAGAACGTTTGCTTCTTTTTCTTTTTGCACAGCTCTGAGTTATTCTCTCCTTCGCTCAGATCCAAAATGTCACAGCGCGGCTCGGAGGAGATCCTCCTCACTCTCTCGTCTGCCTGGAAAATGACAGAAACAGTAATAAAGTGGAAACACTATTAGGAAACCTAGATGAGAGAGGTATTATTGGCTTGTAAAGCAGATGAGCCAAGTAGGCTAAGGGGTGTTGAGAGCTGGGATGGTAGTGCTAATGTCAAAATAAATTCACAGCATAGTGCAAGCTAAGCTTGGCCATAGCAAAAGTAACGTTCCCAATAAACTGCTTCTCTGTGCTGTTAATATGTTTTTAAATAATTTACACAGAGTTAAAAGGAACGTGTCTGTGTATGCACTTGATCCTCTATCTGCCTCTATCTTGTGCCTATTTATGTTTCAGAAAAGTAAAATAACATCTGTTCTTTGGATGGTAAGTTCATGGTTGGTTCATTCTTTTGTTTATTGTGCATAAAAACCCTTTGATTGGCAGAAAAATTCATTCAAAGAACCCCAGAGGATAACTTTGCTCAAAGTAATTAGATTTTATATGAAGTTAATGTCTGCAATTATTGACCAAACATAATATTGACAGTTAATTATTTTGTTTGGTGCACATAAAAGGAATAAAAATGAACCTGAATCTGTGGCAAAAGTAGAGATAAACAATTATAATTAGTTTGGTGTCAGGAAATGAAACATTCAAATTTGATAACTTTTCCTAAATGTCTTGAAACACTAAGTTCACAGTTGGAGCAAACATAAATATCATGTTTGTGCATTTGAATGACCAAACACATGAACAGGAATCTTTTGCCAATTTAAGTTCTCTAAAAATCTCTAGAATGAAACAGGACTTTGTAAAACTCTTGTTAGTTAAATGCAACTCTGCTCAGGGCCAACACATTAAGGCAGGGTGGAAAAGAAAAGCATCCAACTTCAAGCAATTTCATACATAGCTGGGGGAAAAAAATGAAATGAATGAAAGAAAAAAATCTCCCTAGTGGTGTGTCTAATGATTATCACTCTAGGAGCCACACTTAATGCATGATATGGTGATAAAAATGGAAAATCATCACAAATGTCAAACATTTTTCTCACCTACCTGACCTTTCTTTTCTATTCCTGTTTTATGGTCCATCACATTGGCTGCCCACTGCACAGCCTCTTCCATCTGTGTTTGCATAAAGTGCACAGAGATAGAAAAAGAAAAAAACAGTCAGTAAAGGAATTTTGAACAGCTAAAGCTATTTAACATTAACTAATAATCTATGTAATAAAAGAAAAGTGGCAGATAACTCGACTGACTGAGAATCACTTTATACAGAAGTGCTGTTTGCCCAGTGGCTTCCCGGCTGGAATGCCGGTTCATGGTGGGACATTGTGTTACCCCAACAAACAGGTGTGTGTGCACTTTGGTGTACTTGCCAACCCTACGCTCTCCCTCTCTCTTTCCTGCTACCTCTTTCCCCCTCCATCGTGCACACAAACACACACACACCGACACACACATTCATGCGCAAGCACTGAGGGTACATTCATTCCACAAGCTCCTGGCTTTACTCACTACTGTTGCTGCAGCAGAGTGTACTTCTCTTTCACAGCACTACAACCCTCATAAACACACTGTTTTGAGGGATTATGTTATTTATAAAGGCTTCATTACGGTCAAGTGATACCTTGTAAATATCTGTAACAATCAATCACTGTCCAGCCTCAGTTTTGGTACTTTTTCCATTAAAGTAAACCATTTTATAGCTACAGTATGGAAATCAGACTAGACACACACATGGAGTAGATATACAAATATATTAAATATATACCAATTCATTGTTGTGTGCATCAAATATTTAAGGTGTCATTCAGTGTTTGTATATCGTGTTTTTCTCATGCTGAATGTGGACACTTCCTCTTTCATGCAGACCTTTATTGGCTGAGCAGCTGGTCACACACATACTTATTTACACAGTGCGACTGAGCGATGAGTTAATGGTTAACCAGTGTTATCGAGGGAAGTGGCAGAGTTCAGTTCAGCCATTTTAGCCGCACGGGATTCACATCTTGCTGCTTTCCCCTCAACCATGGAGCACAGGCGAACAGAGAGCTAACTCTCAACTTACTTCTCTACCAGGCTGCTGTGAGTTATGTTGTTCATGTTACTCTAATTCATCTTCCTCTTGATGCTTTAGTGGGTAGAGACAATTTGAAAAGACAGTTTCAGTTGACATTTAGTAGTGCAATATATGACTTGGTACTCTCAGCTCTGTAAGTGCTTTAATGTTGTTATTAAGAATGTTTGTCTTTGCTATAGAGAGAAGCAATATTCGTTCTTGGCATTTCTGTCATAAATTATAGTTGTTAGCTCGGTGATGTGTGTGTGTGTGTGTTTCAGGTGGAGGAACAGGCACCATGGTGACGATGAATCAGTTGAGTGTTGAGGACCCAGACGATGGCTCTCCGCTGCTGCCTGACGCTGTGGAGGCTGCAACACCAACGCCTGTCTTTCACAGGCAGCGAGCGGTCACAAAGACTCACTCCAGGGATTTTTTCCTCAGCAGGTACATGTCTGCAGGGGCTGCATTTATTAAGTGGAGCTGTTATTTCATGCTGTAAAGCAAGCGTTGCTGTTTCTCTGCTGTGCAGGAGCGAGAACCTTGTGTTCAGTCTGGTGCTGCTGATCGGTTGCTACTCAGCTATTCTGATCCCTGTGTACTTACCCTTGGACAGGGTGGCATCTCTCAGCAATGACTACCAGCAACCCAAAGATGTGGTATGGATACACATCTTATCAGTCATTTTGGATCATTTCATCGTTCTTACCAAGCCTCTCTCTATGTTCAGGTCTTACTAAATCAGTCAGCCTCCCTGCTGTCCGGCCCCTGTCAGCCCCGCTGGTGTCTGAACCATCTCAAATCTCTGGCCTGTTCTGCAGGCCTCCTAGACATCCCTGTGTTTGTGCAGCAGGACAGGTCTGTGCCCTGGGATCTGTCCCCTCCTCTGGGGCTGCAGGGCAGCGAAGAGCACCTGGCCCTGGCTCTCGCCTCCCTGCCTCAGCCTGGCCTGCCTCCATCAATGAGGAGAGAAGGCCGCTGCAGCCGATGTGTGGTGGTGGGTAGCGGAGGAGTTCTTCACGGGAGCCATCTTGGATCCCATATAGATCAGTATGACGTCATTATCAGGTATGTGTGCCAGTAAATGCATGAAAAAAATACACTGCATCAACAACAAAACACTATCAATTTCACAGATGCATTTTCGTCTGTGTCACCAGGATGAATAATGCTCCAGTGCCAGGCTTTGAGAGGGATGCTGGCTCCCGCACCACTATCCGCCTGATGTACCCAGAGGGAGCACCTCACTCTGCAGACGAGTACAAAAAGACCACCATGGTTGCTCTGGTGGTCTTCAAGAGCCTGGACCTCGACTGGCTCACTTCTGTCGTCACCAAACAGCCTCTGGTGAGACTACATCCCAGGAAGTATCGCACTCAGAAATCATGTATTACATAAGCCACGAGTGTCACAGCAACTCACACTATCACATCATCACACTCACTACTTCACATGCTTTACACCTCCTGCGTTTTTTAACAGAGCTTCTGGTCCAAAATGTGGTTCTGGAGGGAGGTGGTGGATGATATCCCACTGAGACCAGAGAACTTCAGGATCCTCCACCCGGAGATCATTCACAAGACAGGACAAGTCATACAGAAATATACTCACAAACAGGGAAACGTGAGTTCTAACACTGCATTCTTTTCTATATTTAATTCCCTTTTGACAAGTTGTGATACAGCCTCACATTCTGCTCATGCTGTTGTATGCTTAAATTCAATGCTGCAAGCAAACAGAAAAAAAAGAATCCTAGAACAATCGCATGTCTAACCCGTCCTGAATAATACATGGAAATGCCTCGCGGAGACATGCATTGACTTTGCTATGAGCCTGGGAATTAAGGGAATGAAAGATGAGCAAACACAACCATCAGTTCATCAGGCTAACATGCTCATTCCCTTCATAAGGGATTTCTGCTGTTATTTCTTCAAGAATAAAACACTGGTTGAAGAAATAGACCAAAGAGCATTTTCTTCTCCTCGACCAGATGGTGCCAACACTGGGCGCCAGTGCAGTGGTGATGGCTTTGCAGCTGTGTGACCAAGTGAGTCTGGCAGGGTTTGGGTACGATATGCAGCACCCGGAGGCCAGGCTTCACTACTACGAGACCATACGCATGGGCGCAATGAAGGCTCAAGTAAGTTTAGATTGATGCACAGATGCACACATTTTTTTAAGCCTCATGTTTTGACTCCAGTGATGTATTTATGGCCCATGTTATTGTCATCCAGGTGGTGCATGACATCAGTGCTGAGAAACTCTTCTTGAGGGATCTGGTGGCTGCAGGAGCTGTGACTGACCTCACAGGAGCTCTGTGAGTCAGCAGCACAGAGACTGATAATATACTAAACTCTGCAAACACTCCTCTCTCTCTGTGAGCCAGTATGGAGTCCTTCATAACTGAACCCTGCTCGAAGAATCCGACACAGCGTGGACTGACCTTTAAAATGCTCTCAGTCTCTGGGGGTTGAGAAATGAGTGAGCAAATTGAACTGCAAATCTTAGACAAGCTTACCTAAGTGTACCTTCATTTAAATTCAATGAACTTACATCAGCGGCTGTAGCAAGTATAGTAATTGACATATAGATAAATAAATGTGCCATCACACACGTAGCAACACGCTCAGTGATTGACTTGGATTTGAAAAGTGAATTTAGCAGTCAATGGTTCAAACAGTATTATTTCAATTATGTGACAATGACTCAATAAACAAGTGAATGTGAGACTACTGACATTTATTGTCTCCAAAAATCTATATTTAGAGAGACGTACAGTAATTGTAATAAAGCCGGTGTATGTTTAACTCACAAACATGGCAAACATGGACAGTACCTGAATTTATAAAAATCCATCAGCTGCAAGTTTTAAAAAGTGAAAAAGTATAGTATTACTAATAAATAGAAAACAGATCATAAATGAGTATTCAAAAATATATTACAATCTACAAAAATTACCTCATATTAGACACATAACAGTGCATAAGAGCACAACGGTGTTGGATTGTGCTGATCGTAAATGTAAGTGCTTCCGTTAAATAACTTTAGGTCAAGTTATCAAAGGATACATAACTTTATATACATTAAAATGATGGAAACATGAAACTCAGGCACTAGACACAGAATACAGTGCATACAGAAAGTTTTCAGAGACTTTCCAGTTTTCCACATTTTGTTAGGTTTCAGACTCAACTTAAAATGGGTTTGATTCATTTTTTTTAACAATCTACTCACAACACTGTTTGTGGTTTGTTGTTGCAAATTTCCCCACTGTGGGACGAATAAAGGTTTATCTTATCTTATCTTGTCTGTGCTTTGTTAATTCATTAAAAATAAAAATTTGAAGTTTCCCATAAACATTCAAGTGTTCAGGCCCTTTGTTATGAAACTCACAACTGAGCTCTGGTACATCCTACTTCTATGGGGCTCCACCTGTGCCTAACTGAATTCATTGGATATAATCAGGAAAGGCACACAGCTGTCTGGACCAACATTCCCCTCCACATGGTTGAGCTTGAACAATTCTGTCAAGAAAAATGAGGGAAACTTCCAAAAGAAAGGTGTGTCAAGCTTGGAGGATCATTCCCAAGAAGACTTGAGGCTGTCATTGCTGCCAAATGTGCTTTAACCAAGTACTAAGTGAAGGGTCTGAGTGCTTCAGTCTTTGATTTTTAATAGACTCAGACTCTTTATTGCCCATACACAGTATGATTATTAATACATTTACAACACAATCCAAAAACCAGTTTTTGCTTTGTCATCATCAACTGCTGTGTTTAGATGGATGTGAAAAAATGAATCGAATCCATTTTAAGATGAATCTGAAACATAACAAAATGTGGGAAAATTGAAAGGGTCTGTAAATTTTCCATAAGCACTGTCTATCTACAAAGAGTGAGAGAACTTTGTCAGCTCTTGGAAATACAGCAAATGTGTTTGTTGGCTACTGTGACTCAGTTCAGGTGTGTGGGTGCATCTACAGCAGTGGATTGCGTGAAGGCTCCCACAGCTTGCTCGCCAGCTGTCTGCAGTGCTGGAGGATGATCTCGGTGGGGATGACCCCCAGGTGAACCGTCAGCAGCTCGTAGCACTTCACCACCTCACCCTGGTGATTCTTACTGTAGTACCGCAGCAGCTTCCTGCTGGACAAATGACTTTCTATAGTCAGCAGCACTCTCATTGGGATTAATCATACTGGGTTTTGTCAGGCGTAGTCGTTTACCTGTAGTAGTCCCAGGCAAGCATCCCAATGGGGGCAGAGTCGTCGGGTAGGATGGGTATGTCCCCCGCCTCTAACTTGAAGCCCTGAATGATCAGATACACACAATATATGATGTTGTGTTCCAGTACTAAAATGATTTGTTTTTATTACTAGATAGTAAAACATGCCCATAACTTACCGTTTCATTTTCAAACCAGAGGAAGTAGCAGAAGTAGAAATCTCCATCGCGCAATGTGACAGTGGAGTAACCCTTCTGGAGATAGAGGCGTGTTGTGCTGACCAGGTTCCACACCTTCAGCATGGATTAGACAAAGATGAAAAAACTATCAATGTTGTGAGCATTTTAAAGGAATAGTTAAAAAATTCACATGGTGCAGAAAGTTCTGTTGTCTGTACGGTAAAGATGTTCCTCCGATGTGTTCTGATCTTCTCATTTAACTCTCAGCAAGAAAATAAGCTTATTCAGCAAAATCTCAAACTGTTTCTTTAAGCAAAAAAAAAAAAACTATATTAAACAATAAATTTAAAATTGTATTGGGTTGTTTTTCATAGCTTCTCTGTGATATATCTTAATAATTCTACAGAAGTGGTAATATGTTGTAACCTAACCGACCACATCAGGGGTATTTAATTATTAATTTTGTGGGTCTTTGCACTGAAAGCAACAATAGATTAAGATGAGACGTAATGACTTGATAAGATGAACAGTTTCTGGTGCGCTTTTGATCTACCAGTCAGCAATTTAACGCCACACTAATTAGTTCTTAAGATGTGCACCGCTAGTGCGCTCGACCTTGCGTTTGATGAACTGAGCCACTGGTCCCTTCCCCAGCTCGGACGTGGTGCGCTCTGTGATGTTGAGGGACGGCGCGATCATTTGGCCGGTGGAGCGGTCCACGCAGATAAAATGGATGAGGCCTGGGAAATCCTCCAGGTACGTGAGATTAACTGGGTCAAGGTCAATACATTCAGTGTGTTATACTTAAGTTTTTTAAGCCTATGCATGTTGTTAGTAAGACCCCTAAGATGAATTTCCAGAAATATTACAAATTTAGATCTGACACAACATGGTACCACAGGGAGCAGGATTATTTTGCTGACAGGATATGACACCATGGTGATGTTCCTTTTGCTTTTCACCAATAGGAAGTCCTTCCAGTCCATCAGTTTCTCTCTGGGAGAAAGGAATGGGTAGAACAGTAAGACAGTGACAATAGACAGGGAGAGAAAAAAGATATAAACAATGAAGGATGCTGTTGTGGAATGTCTTGCAGATATAGGTGTACTAAAAATTAATTTTAAAAAATGTGATTCAGGTTTGAAAATGTGACAATAAGTTATCTTCAGAAATAGTGCAAAAAGATGTGGAGCTGATACACACTGCACCATGGTCTGGGCTCGCTCCTGCAGCCCCGGGGAGAGACGTCGAGGAATGTCGGCCGGTCCAGAGTCAATAAGAAAACACTGTCGGTATATTCCACACAGCTGGGTCTTCATATTCTTACACCACGGGATAAGACTGAAACAAAATGATTGTTATCGCTCAGTTTTGCTATGACACATTTTTCCCAGCAGGGGGCGGTGGCAGACTTACTCTTTGTTGAACCCAGGTCCTCCTCTGGCAAAGGCTCGGTTCTTGAACTCGGTCCAGACATTTTGTAACTGTGCAGACTGGACAGAAAATAAAGAAACAAAAGATTGTTTTTTGCTGAGGTCCAAGAACAAAAAAATACTTTCATATGACTCATCACACTTATTTTTATAATATGCAAGGAACTGAGCGTCTTGGCGGAGGTAACTATTTCTATTAGATGCTGCACTTTGATAAATTCAGTTCAGATGGTGGCATCACAACAAATCTTCCAACAAAAGATAATTTGGTATTTATTTAGTATATTTTTTAGAAAGATACTCAGTGTGTGCCAAGAAAATAAGAGAGTCACATTTTGGACCATGTTACGTGCAGTTTTTTACAGCACTTCCTGGCACTGAATGTGTATTTATTCAACTATAAACTGTTTCATGGTTTGTGAATTATGAGGGAGGATTGAAGGAAGGTCGACAGTTCAGTTTTGTTACAGGCTATGATAGGAAAGAAAAACAATATTTTAAAGTAAAATGATTCTTAGTTGATGTGTTTTACAGGGAAATACCACTTTTATTTTAATGCGTACATGTTGTGAATGGTGCACAAAATATTGGTTTACAACACACATAAAAACACACACCTGTATCTCACTGGGCCCCAGGGCTTTAATGAATTTGTCCAGTTTGCTGCGGACGTCGTGTATAGTCGGCTGGCCTCTAGTAGCAACAGAACCTTCTTGGCCTTCGCTTAAACGCTTCTCCAGCTTGGCAAAGGCCTCCAGAAACTTATACACCGACATGGCCACTGCACTGGTGGGAATCTAACAAGACAAATATAGATGCTTAAGTGCTTCAAGAAGATATGTTTAGAGATGGTTAACGCTGCATAAAATTGCAGTTAGTTAAATAAGTCCAGATAAAATAAAGCCAGTAGATACATGGTTGAGTGTTGGTATCCACAAACCTTAGTTAACAGCACCAGTGTGATGCCAGGCCATAAAGGCAGACAGTACATGGAGTGAGGCATCATGGGATACAGCCCTTCTTTGAGTGAGACCTCTAAGAAGACTCTGCGAGGGGTTGAAGGGTCAGGTGGAGGAACCTCCAGAGTCTGCAAGCTGTCCTCTGCCATCTGGAAACATTATTTTTTTATCCAGTTGTGACGATTCCAAACAGAACAATCACTTTATTTTGCGTAGATTTAGACACTGAGGTATACTCTCACCTGGATGTCGGGTCCACAAACTCAAACACAGGAGTACTTCCTCTCACTGGCCTGTCTGGTGTCACAAGAATAAAGACAACATACAACACTTTTTTAGAAACTGTAAGATTGTAATGGGGAAGAATATATTCTGCAAATGTCACTGATCATCCCCTCACTCAATCCAGGACTTGAAAATGGAGAGGAGCTTGTTGCAGGAACCCACCTGAGCTGCTTGAGTCTCTGTCTGTAGGGGAGGGCTCCGGGGTGTAAAAACTTTCAGGACCAGAGCCAGATGTACTCTCAACATCCTTCACAGACAAACATGCACAGAAACAGAAATAATAATCGATCAGAAACAAGGTGGCCAACGCTTTGTGGTGGTGCTGTGTGAGCAGTATTTCTACCTCAGGACCTGGGTCGTCCAGGTCTGTGTTGCTGGGGTACATGTTCTGTGCCATGATGATGAGGGCCAGGAGGTCTGACGTGGTGAGCGTACTCGCATTGCGGCTAGAATGAGCAATGTAAAAAATCTTCAGTCCTCTTTACAGAATTAGAATTCATAGAAAAGCAAGAGCAAAAGTTGTGGAATAGATGTGACAAGTTTATGTAAACCTGGAGTAGAAGGCGAGCAGCTTGGTGTGAACCAGGATGAAGGCATGCAGCACCTCCTCTCCCGCTCTCTCCACGCTGGTGTTGAGCTGCTGAACCAAACGGCGCTCCAGGAACTCGATGCACTGCTCACACAGTGTGGGGTGGATCAGCCGCTCCACTGCCTGAGAGCGGGAGAGCACATGTCAGTGTGTGTGACAGTGATGATTTGAACCACTGTTTCCATCCAGCCTCTGATAAGAAAGCGGACTGAAGGATGGCTGGGGATGTGATTCATATTCTGAAATTATAGCCTTAAAGGAGTTTCTAGGACTAGGATTTAGAATAATAAAAAAAAAAACACCTTCAAAAAAATAGGATCACATCTACATTATAAGGATAAGAACTGTAATGTCAAGATTGTCAACAACAACATATTTTATAAAATGAAAAAGCAGAAAGAGTAATTTTAACACCAAATTAAAGGGGGCTGTTAACAGTAAGAAAACATCAGCCTTGTAGCTGTTTCTGCCATCTAGTGGATAAAATGTTCCTGAATCTGATGCACCAAAGATAGCCAGGGCTTCACTAGCAAATAAAATGACACTTCAAATATGAATAATAATTCAATAATTCACAGTTAGATCATAACACAACAACTAAACAATGATATTTTGTGAACTAATTAACACTGACAGTCAAAGAACTCATGTGGGGACAAAGATAGTAGCTTGAATCTGTATTGTGCTGTAAAGCTGTGCCTTTTGGTATCAACAATCAAGCTGATGAGAGAAAAATGTGCAAACGTGTTAAAGCAAAATAGGCCAAACCTAAGAAAAATCAGAAGCAAATTAGTTTAAAAAAGCCTGTAAGTCCTTCTGCGTGAAGCAGCAGTGTAGGGCACCTCCACTAAGAAGCTCTGGTCATTCTCTCTGAGGTGGCTGTAGGTCTCCAGCAGGTTCTGGAGATGCTTCCACAGCCTCGCTCTATGCTCCGTGTCCTGAGGACGCAGCCTGGTGACACACAGCACATTTTGTATATCAACCAGACGCCACCTTAAAATCCTCCATTATCAAGAAGGAACACAGAGAATGTCTTACTCTTTTCTGAGGAGGTTACTGCTGAGGGTGACCATGCCAAACAGAACCTCAATCATCTTCTTCATCACATAGATCTTCCTCCTCAGATCATCCTCTCCCTCCTCACCATCTCCATTCACAGCGATGTAGAGACACTCATCAAACTGAGGAGGACACAGAATGACTAGCTTGTACTGCCCCAAGCGCATGAGTAAAATGGTAAACAGGGTGAAGATGGTTGTACTAAACTGGTCTCGAGGGAATAAATATTTGCATGGGAATGATCTAAAAGGCTGTTGACACATGAACGGACATGAAACAAGTGTTTGGACTCGATAATTGTATCATGCGCTGCTGGAAGACAAAGCCTGGTTTGATTTCTAACGAGACTCACATGACGAACATGATGCTTCACTGTAAGAGAGGCCTGATTTCGGTCACAGTGCTATTACTGTTGGCAAGACTAAGTTCAGGAATGCGGGAATCTGCTTTACACGTGAAGGCATTTCAAAACCAGGTCAAAAGAGGTGTAAGAAGAAAATCATCCTTTTTTCTATTTTGTGTCAGGAAAATATATTTTTTACAGCATGGAAGGCAGGCGCTACCTGGTGCAGGACGTAGATATGGTTGTTTTCCGTGGTGAAGGAGGTGTAATTGTCACCCAGCCTGTCCACCATGGTGCTGCAGGAGATGATGATGGGGGCAAACAGGGTGCTGATGCTGTCCTCGAAGGCTGGAAGCTGAACATTAAACAAACAAATGGACAGAAATTAATGTTTAAAATTCACAGTTAATCTAACAGCTACACTGAGCCGGTTAAAAAAATCAAATACACAGTTGATCTGATGATTGTGCTCCTCCTCACCCCCTCGCCCTCCTCTTGAGACGCCCCATACTGCTCCTGGATATTCTGCTGAAATTCAGGGTCAGTCCAGTGGAAGAGGACCTCTGCGCTCTCGCTGGCTATCAGCAAGCACTTCATCTGGACCACAGACGTACTCCTGCCCCGCTTCACTGAGGTGTCCTATTTACTCCACACTCATGATGCTGTAAAGAAAATGAGGGAAAATACATAAAACAGAATCTGGGGAGGGAATTTCTAAAGCATAGAGGTCTGGCATGTTTCTATTCAGAGCTGGAGCATGTCCAATTTACACATTAGTAATTACACATTTAACAATTTGATCTATCATTTAGCATCACATGCAGTTCAAAGGTATGAACATCAATCTGATATTTCACAGCCAATTCATTTTTCATACTGAATATTACATGTCTTTGAAGAAAGATGGTTGGTAAAACACTCCCTCTTGCATCATCAATTTAATGTAAACGCTGGAACATTATTTTTTAGTCATTAGCCGCTGGAGAAACTGAGAGGGGAAGCTTTTTTTTCCCACACTCCCCTGCCTTTCGACCCAAAGCAAACAATCTCTCCAGGCTGATGTTTTATCAGTGACAACCTCTGGTGAGAGCACAGATAAAAAATGAAAGTGAGGCCACGGGCAAACATGCCGACAGTGAGAGATTTCAGGACACTGTCAGTGGAACCAGATATGAGAGGCAGCTGTACTCCCATTCACGGAAGGTGGTTTGCATTTGCACCTCAGGAGATATATTCTCATCCTCCTCAAGAGAAGATATGAAAAATGAAAAGTGAGTGTGTAGCACTGGTCATCTTTGGAGATCTTGCAAGACCAGCTTTGACGATAAACATGTGACGGTGGATTGTAAACTCACTGCCCCCTGAAATCAGCTTAATTTAAAAATCGCTCAAAGGTTGAATTATACTGAATGCTTCATTTAAATTGAATGAATTTCCCCACTGTGGGACAAATAAAGCTTTATCTTATCTTATCTTATCTTAAACAGAGGATTTGAGATTTACTACCTTACCAATTGTGTTTAACAACTCTTTGTAAAATATTGTCTGAATTTTCAAAACAATACACATCAGAAACACAAATGTGATATATGGTCTCCTGTTACCATGACAGACAGGAAGAGAAATGGGATTGCAACACTTCCTTAATATTGCAAACCATCACTGAAGTTGTGCACAGCTTGTTAACCCTTTAGAAAACATGCAATGATCATGTTTATGTGCAATCACACATCGTGCAGGGTGCAGTACTGATAATTACATCTACAGTTTCCTGCCTCTATTGACTTTAAATCTGCAGTCAGACATGAAATAAACTTCTATACAGGCACAGTTTTATACATTTACAGTTTGATGCCAAAGCTGAATTATTGATCTATCAGCAGCTGTTCCGATCCGTAAACGACACCCCGCGTTTTACCTAAAGCCTGACCTTATTTCCCCTAAACAAACTTTTAACTTCCTGATTGTCCACGAACACAACAAACACACACTTACAGCTAAAACCACGACTCACTTTCTGCACCGGTTTATGATCCTTAAGTCTCTCGTCCTCAGCTCTCTTCAGTATTTCTTGCACTTTGCGGACGTCTTCATCGCTGGCGTCTCAACCCAACCAGCTTCCGCCCGCTGAGTCATGTGACCCGAGCAGGGCTTCACATGCCGGAAGTGCGCGCTGATCTGACAACACATGGAGCCATTAAAGCTAATCGAGGCTCGATCGTGTGTGTGGGAGCAGCTCCCGGATAAGTGTTGGTAGTACCGGGGAGCCTGGTGATCAGTGAGGCAGGAAAAAGTCATGTGCTGGAGCCTGAAGTGAAGCACATGACCCAGAGGCTGGAGACTATGGCTTGGTATTTGTGGAATGCAGCTTAGTTTTCCATGTTGTGCAAATCTCTAAGAAGATATGCTGGAAAAATAGTCTTTAAAAAAATGTAGTGCACAGAAAATAGCACCAGTGAAAAAAGAAAGTTCAGTTTATTATTACACATGCAGAGAAATGACAAGAACATCACAATAATATAGAGATGGATTTTACATAAACATCCAATTTAATAACATAACAGTTTTGGTCAATAAGGAGAAATTGAATTGCTCAAAGTTTTTCTAAGACATACATGAACTTGAATTCTTGGCTGATATTAAAAAGTCATATAGTTGTAGATATCTGGTGTTTTTAAAGTAATTTAACATTTAAGTAAACACAGCAAAACAAAAAACAACACTACCATGAGTAAAAAAACATTATTATATAAGCAACAAGAAAGTCACAATACAATATAAATTCAATATTGAGTAGCCTCCCATATTTGTTTCTATATGAATATTACATTTCTTCATCTGCTTATAGGAGAAATACTTTACATATATGCTGCATATACAAAAACACACACTCACCAAACACCAGGCTGTATTTCAGAGAATGTTTTGATGGCTACAACAAATCTGTGTTGTATCATATTATTCAGCACAGACTGTGTGCTTGGCTTCTGAGCAGAGCAAAGAACCTCATCGTAACATAAATATTTATGTTTTATTAACCTTGCTTGGGTCAAAATGGTCCAAAATGCCAACAGTCCTGCGTTGCGGGCCAAAGTCTAATCTAGTCCATCAGTTTTCTGGGGATTCGGCGTTCATGGAAGTCTTATTTAAGCCGACTCCTGTATATACAGAGTAAACATCATGAAATCCTCAGTGTATGCTAACAGGGCAAAACGGGGCCTTGCATGTCTCAAAATGGATCACTGAGTATAAACAGTGTTAGGCAGGCCTGGGTAACAGTTACCTCCATTAAGGAGGCACTGTCACGCAGAAGTGGGCAGACACGGCGCAGTCCTCCTAAATCACAACACAATTAGATTTTGTCAGAGGAAGTGACGCTCAGAAGTTGTTATCACAAGGTACAGGTTTATATGAAGCAACGTTCGCCAAACAAAACCATTTCCATGGATTGGCTCGATAAGATCCTGGCCTGAATGTCAGGAAGTTCTCTAAAGCCTCATTGTTCTGTATCACTTTGCTCAGTTATTGTTCAACACTTACAGGTCAGAGTTACTTACTCAACAAACATACTTTGATCTTAATAAGTTATTGTTTCAAACCATTTGATTATGTAGATTCTGTTTTGCCCTGATGTGCAGGTACATTTTCTGTATCAAAGATAGAGCTGATCTAAGAACATTTTAAACTAACACTGACTGATTTCAGGCAATTTTCTGGAGGAAGTTGCTGATCTTTCTGTGTTAGCCTGTCTGCTCTCTCACTCTGTTTTACCAGGTTTGCATGTGTGTGCATATTCATCTAAATGTGCATATAAAGCATGTATTGCTTTTGCAGTATAATGAATAACATTTTTCTCCTCTCAGCAGACCAGGTGTTAACGAGTCTGGTTTGATTCTTACATGTCAACAATGTTGGCCTGTTTGGAATGAACCACATGCGAAATGAGGCCGTTTCTGAAATTCATTTCTGAGACCAAACATTTCTGCCACGTACATAAAAGCAAAAACCCATTTCCCATGAATGGAACTTAAAACAAAAATATAATTAAAGGTACATGCTTTGGATCACGGCTCTTGAAGGGCGGCCAGTGTTGATGACTCACTGTCATGAAACTTCAATACAGTTTAAGCCTGTCTTGCTTTCTATAGAAATCAGGACTATGCAGTTCTTTTCCTGCCTGGGAGAAACTGAAAGGATTCGAATAACAAGCATTTTATTTAAAGAGTACAGAAGATCTAACTCTCTTTTCTCTTTCTCCCAGTTGTCTGTGCATCAGCAGACACTGAGCCAGGTCTGGCCCAGGTTTAGCCTGTCTGGGCCAAAGTTGAGGTCTGGAGGTTTAGCCCGTCTTGGCCTCATGTTTCCCATCAGCAGCTGTCTCGTGCAGTGACAAGACAGCGCTCATCCCACTACAAAGACTTGCTCCAGCTGCTTCCACATCTGGGGAGTGTACAGTATGTGTGTGTACGAGTGAGTGAGTGAGTGAGTGCACCAACAACGGTAACTTTAATACCTTTTTTTAAGGGCGCTGCCATAATTTGACAGTTTTTATTAATAGTTTCTGTCCATACGAGAGCATTTCTGCTTATCTCTGTGCTCCTGTGAGTGATAAATCATATCTTCTCATCCCTTTGTCTCGTCTCCTTCTCCTTGTGACCACGTGCTTCTGCAGATCCCTGTCATATCCTGAGAAGTGCTGTGGAGTCTGGTTGCATTGCCCAATGTTAATTCACATGATGGAACCGTTTAAACAGAAGTTTAAACAACCTCCAAAGCCTTTCTTGTATGTGAGTAAGCATAGTGTGTTTAAAGGTTTGATGTAAATTGACACTAAAATCTAGGAATACATTCTTTGCTTTGGTACAGATTGTGGCATGAAGGATTTGTCATTGTTACTGAAGAATATACAAAACAAAAACAAAACTTCTTAGGTATTTGTAGGTGTTTATTATCAATGTAAACTTTTTTTTAACAAAAAATAATATATAGGCACACTTTACTTATTAAAATAATGCTCTCCAAAAGAAATATGAACATCTCTACATGAACTATAAACACATTCAGAGGACAAATATTCTTTATATTTAATATGTTCACGGCACCGAACCTGCTCCTACTCATCTTCCACCATGTCAAAAGTATAGAAATGTTGTCATTGTTTGTATTCATGTCAGCTAAGAGCTCATAATAAGCAACATGACCAAATCATGATCGAGGCAACGTTTTTAGTTTTTTAGTTAAAATTTCAAGAAATAAAACTAAAATAAATGATGTGGGTTATGAACTCTGTCAACCCGTTATTCAATGAATACGTTCTTAAAATTATTTTTTATTTTCCTTTAGAGTTGGGACATTAGTACCTGCAACATAACTGAGTCTTTTATAATAGAAATATAAAAACAAAGTATTCGATCATATAAATTAGGTGTATACTTTTTGTAAGTAAACATATCAAGCTTATATCACTTATTTGTATCACTCTTTTTATGTACAATACATTATCTAATAATATATGACAGTAAATCTGTACAAAATGATGTAAAAAAATATAGTATATTTAGTACAAAAACCCTAGCAGCATAAGAGGATTATAAAATGTGAGATCACACTGGAGATAGTGAGACAGTTTCAAATACACCTGAAAAACTGGTATTTTAGTGTTTTTGGATTAAAGCAAAGCGCAGATTTTGTGTGGACGCTGGCTGTGTGAGGACAGATGTTATGGATGGGTTCACATTGTTCTTCAGCTATACATCGCTGCAAAACAGCAGTGGCTATCGTACTCTGCAGAGCAGAAAAGCTCATGATACACAAACAAAAACAGTGAAACGCATTTTCCCTTTTAAGCCATTTGATTAGGCAAGAGAAGAAAGTTTGAGAAGCACGTCAAACAGACTGGACAGACACACACATCAGTAGCTTTATCAATTAAACACATGCACACACACACACACACACACACACACACACAGCACTTAGGTTAGTCCAGGCATGACCTTGCACACACCACGGCATTTTCTCTTTGTGGAAAGGATCAAGTCAAACTGAAGTTGACTTGTGTAAGCTTAAGAAAGGCTGCCTGTTCAGAGTTTACTTTCATACTTTTTAGTCTGTCAGTCGGTGAAAGATTAGAAAAAAAAAAGACTGAAAAAAAGAAGTCTCTTGGCAGACACAGAAAACCAAAGAGAAGAAAATCTAGCTTAATCATGTCAAAGAAAGCAGACTTTGATATTACGTTTTTGTAACTACAAAAACATAAACTGGCACAAAACAATCACTGTCCATACAAGTCTTGTAGCATATGAGAAATTCCTGGTGAGAGGAATTGGAAAAGTGTTCAGTGCAGCCCTTTTTACGTGTCGTGGGCAAGTCTTTCTTTGTTGGACCAGAGGAGAGAAAAAAGAAAGGGATGGGTTTATTTGTAATTTGGTAGAGTGGTTTGAATATTATGACTGAAAAGAAAGTTGAAGAGGCTGAGAGATTGCACTGCATTCAATCCAAGTGTCCACTCTACTGAAGTAACAAAAACCCTAACAAAGTGGTGTCCTGTGTTTTCTCCAGAGAGGTGAAAGAATGAAGAGCCACACTGTTTTTAAAGCTTTGGGTTAAGTTGGCAGAGGGTTGGTGGTTTGTTAGATTTCTCAGCATCACGCCTGTATCTCAGGGATGAATGGTCAATGTTATCTTCGGCAGGCGTACGCGTTAATGTTTTTGATGACATAAAAGCCTATGGTCATGGGAGGCATGGCTATTGTCCGTCCAGCCCTCAACGTCTTAGGCTTCAACTCTGGGAACGTCTCATTGTCCACCATGAGAAGCCTCTCCCCGTTCAGCTGAATGTGTCTGCAAAGAGAAGACAACAGGAAATATAGAGTGCAACATAAAACTGGTAAATGTTGAGGCCGTTAACAAGGTTTTTCACCACATCAACACAAGACAGCAAGTCTGGATCATGTTATGCATCTTCAGTTATGATCCTGTCAGTTGTACACTTGGGGGTGCTGTTGTTACAAAATTGCAGCTTTACAACTAAACAGAGCTACAACTTGTGAGTGGAAACATAACCTATTTCTCTACTAACAGTTTGGAGTCAACTACACTAAAATACTGCATTTTAAAGACTTTTTAAAGTAAAGAAAATATTCTTTTTCAAGAACAATTACTACTATGACTCCTTGCTGTACAAGTTAGAATATATTGTGCAAAATATTATTTTGATGTAATTGAATTTGTCATGTTCCTAAAAAACACTGATACATAGATTGCTATTATACTGGATATTCAACAAAATTTCACATTGTTAAAGTAAAATAAGTTGGATTATTGCAAACAGCTAAAAAGCTTTCATTTCCTTTGTAATCTGCAACCCAAACTACATGTACAGTAAGTAGAACTGAGAAATGCTGCTAACCTAAACCTGCCATCAGTAATATTTAGTAATAGTTTCATCACAAGAAACAATATGAAAGAGTAGCTATAATACTTCACAGTTTCAAGTTAAAGTGCACACTTTTATAAATGATTATGGGACGAATACAAGGATAATTATCACAAAAAGATTGTACAATAATTAATAAGATTTTAAAAGAAGGAATATATTATGAAACTTCCTACATAACAGCAAGCTTGAGTGTGACTTTTCATTATGACATTTTTGTAGTTTCTCTTCATCTGTACAAAACATCATGTAAGTGTATTAACATCAGTAGACACGATATGTAACATAATAAATCACCCTTACACACAACTTTTAAACTTTAAAGTGTCACTGTTATTATTAACCTCTTTTTACTGTTATATTGTAAAGTTCACAACAATATAGAGATTAAAACCAGTGGTCTGGATATTTTTACGTGAACCTCAAATTCAATAAAATACGTAATTAAACTATGCTCAATAAGTATAAGTTGTGAATCAAACTGAACGGCTCAAAGCTTTCCTTCAACATGCTGGGGCCTCGATACTTGGCTGGAGTTAAAAAGTCCCACTAGTCAGACAAATTTATAGACATCTGGCGTTGCTAAATTCTTCATAAAAATCTCCCTGTGTTGCCGGTGATTAAGGAAAGCACTCAAGGCCCGAAAAAGGTCCATCGTTAGCTTTCTCTCCTATTCATTGCCTTGTGATCCTGTTCTAACACCTAAAACATCCTCCATCATTATGCTGTTATTGAAGGATCAAGCCTGAGCCTCAATTAAGGCCGTATGTAGGTATCGTATAACACACACACACACACATACACACACACACAGTATTGGGTCATTAGGCTGTTATTCCAGGATTTGAGGCTTAAGTCTGAGTCAGAATAACAGGCCAGGGGCTGGAAGGAGAGAGGAAGAGTCTTAACAACTTAATGAGTTTTAATGTAATAGGAATATTATACCTTGTATAAAAATAAAATATTATCGTTTGTAAACCCGAATTTAGTTAAAATGGCATAAATATAAAAGCAGGTAAAACTCAACTGATAAAACATCTGCTGTAGGCTATAAAATCAGTTTCAAACAAAAGGGCATAAACACACTGGAACTTTGTGAAGGACTACTTTAAAACTAAATTTCAGTTTCAGTAAACGGAGCAATATATTATGACAGTCTGAGTTAATACTTTACCTTAATTGTTCTTTATTGACAAAGAAAGGGGGTTAATTATTAGCTTAATTGTAGCATAGCATAATTGTTGTAATATTCTGTATGAGTTTGTTCTTTTAAGCTATCTAGATAAAGAAGGAAGAAATTACTGCGTGGAAGCACATCATGCCGACTCAGCATGAATTATACAGCTCAAGTCCAACACACATTGTTGTCTTTTGAAGGGCCAGTGTTTAGCACTCTATTAAGGTTGGAAAAAGTCAAATAATTGAAGACCCATAAAGTTGTTCATGAAGTTCTCATTATCCCTGTTCCACATCTCAATGCTTTTCACACCTTTGTAAAACGAATTACTTTTTGAAAACTGCTTCAACCTAGATTTTTATTATTAGAGGTAAAAGCTTAAGTGTTTTTTTTGTTGTTGTTGTTTTTTAATACAAGCAATGACTGGACTGAAAGACCTGTCCGACTGTTTTGGTAACCTGGGTCTCTCACCAGTGCATTTGTCTTGTTTGATCAGCGTGAATGAATGGAATGGGATACTCTATAAGAGGACCGCATTATTGTTTGGATAGAAAACAATTATTGAATGCCGCTCTCTGTGTATATGTACATGTGTATGAGACAGACAGACGGAGACGGAGAGAGGTACTAACTTGGCTCTGAGTCCGTCAGTGCCGTAGGGTTGCAGCAGGTACTGATGGACCGTATTGTTCCGTAACGTCCCCGCCAACTTGATTTTCTTTCGTGATCGATGCAGGTTGATTATGTAGATTGTTATGGACCCTCTCACGTAGTTGTGACTGGTACCACGAAGAAAATGATAAACAACATGACATTAGTTCACCCCAAGAAGGGACATTCAGGACACAACAAGAAAGAAGGCTCCTCTCCACATCTGTTAATAGGGATTCATTATATATGGCATTGCCATGGTGAATAAAATTCTCTATAACTAAAGATGACTACAAAGAGAAGAAAGTCTTTGATAATGTATTTTCATCACTTATGATAATGGGATCAAACCACAACTCCTTGATCTAATCTGGATCAAAAGCCTTGCAGAAAAATAATAAAGTATGATAAAGCCTGCTCAAGAGAGGAATTCCATTATGCAGCAAGTTGTCCTTTATCATGGTCTCAGACCTATCATCTATATTTAGTATGAACCATAATAAACCACATCTTTAATTTCTGAAGCTTTTATCATCCTCATAAAGGCTATCTGATGCAAAAGTCTTCTCTTGTACAGTGTCCAATATTAAAACCTGTCACTGTCTAGTCCAGGGTCTGATGAAGGCTGTGAATGCAACGGGCAACACTTCTTGAGTTACACAGACAACAATGTTTGAGTCCCTCTCCTGAGAGCAAAGCACTGGGGACACAACTCGATAGGGATACTTGCCAGAGGTAAATAACTAAGCGAGACAGATAAGACAAACATGATAAAATCTAATAAGGGCCCAGATATGAGGACAAAGACAACACAGCTGTAGTGAATACCACATGTCAGCCTTGGTGTTCAGGGTCAGGGCTCTGCTTTGGCTAAACGGTCTGCTTGACATCTCTCCTTGTTACCACATCCAAAATCTAACATCTTTAAAGCAATCTTTGGTTTTTGGTTTGATTTTTATCTTTGTTCTTTTGAACACAGAGTGAGACGCTTATTTCATTTATCCTGCAAGACTGTTAATATTCTATATGTTTACCGAGAGAAATAAAGTAATGTACTGTTGATGAGAACGCTGTGTGTCTGGCTCTGTGTTAAACTCTTGGAGGCTGGCTTCTGAGAAACGTGGACCCTGGCTCCAAGTGATAGAACAGATGGTTAGATGGAGGGAGAGATAATGAACGTTCGGGCCTTTTTCAAATGATGAGGTTCTTAGAGATCCAAACCAGGAACATAAACATGTGTTGACGCTGTTTGATGTTGGAGCATCGCTTAAAAGTGAAAAAAATGCCTTGCAAACCACTAAAAGGGGTAAAAGGGCAGTGCAAGTCAAATATCTAATCTGAAAAGACTTTTCAAACCACGGACTGTCTGAGCACATTCACAGTCTTTGCTGTCTTACACAGTGCAGTCAAAGCACTCAGACTACAATGGTTCGTCCACTTAAGGGCTGACTGTGTAAAACCACAAAGTGGCAGAAATAATGGCAGGATGGATTGGATTCAAGAGGGACTGCTTTCGTGATTCGCTGTCTGATCGTGGGTCCAGGGCTGATTGGTATGTTGAGTGGGGCTGAGCGGCATCTCATGCCACGGGCATCTCCTTACTCCCAAATTCACCACACATACCAGGCTGAGTACACTTGTTGAAAACAATTTCAAATATTTGCGTGCATGTCATCAGGCTGTTATGCAACTCCTGCCTGGCCACTGACCGTCTCTCTGTGCACTATTTTTCTAAGAGATGCTCCACCTGTAAACGAGCCCTGTCTAGAGTAAGTCTAGCCTGGTGCTGACAACCACTGGCCTGGGTTAAATGATAACCTTGAACAGGCCATGGTGGCACTCTTTATCTCCTCCCGGCACAGACCACCTTATTGTGCCTCCCTTCCCCCTCGAATACCCCCCTCCAGCCAATCTGAGATGGGATAAAGGCCTCGTACACCTTTCAGCGACTCTTTGACGGCAGGGAGACAGAACCCACACACCTGATAAGTGATACCCGTTAAGTTTTATAGGCTCTGAGCTGTGAATGAGCGGGTGTCTGCCGTCTGCTTATTTATGGGAAGCCGAATGGGACAGCAAGGGATTTTGTTCTTCCCCACCAGACAATGAGCCTCAGGTGTTCGCAGGAGGACACAGGGAGTAGAAAAAGTTAAAACTGCAGTAGTCTGTTTTGCATCTAAATCTTCAAGGACACTCCCAAAGTATTGTTACACATCACTGAAAGGCTAAAAAGATGTGTGCTCTGTCGTCAATCAACCTCAAATAAGAAAAAAATACCAACATCACAGTATATTTAAATGCAGTTACAAACTAATCCAAGGTGGTTTAGCTGTGGCACGTACTTGTAGTAGCTGGTACAGTGGGCGTAGATGCGTAGCTTGTCTCGTATGACTCGTCCTGGTTGAGGCTTCCTCTGCAGTCCAGCCACCCGCACGGCTAAAACCCTCGGACCAACCAGACGCTTGAAGACCAGAGAGAACCAGTAATCCTGTGAGGGAAACACCACAGCACACAGACACACATTTGACAACACTTTTATGACAATATGGGTTCATGTTATCAGCATAACGCTCAGGACAGGCTTCACTGGCTTGCGGTTTAAAAGATGTAATACAAAAGCAGGCAGGTGTGGAAAGGAAGTTTAAAAGATCTGACATGACTGACAGCAGGGAAACAGTTTTAAAGCACTGCAAACTCAACCATATGGGGTAAATCTAACATAATAATTTTTATTCAAAGAGACTCTTTATTACACAAATGTTGGATTCTGGATTCCCCTGAGAGGAAATATTGCTAAAAACTCCATTTCACTTATTCAGCCATAGCCTGTTGACTATATTAACAGATTAAGTTTCACAAACCGTGAGAATTAAGAACATGCCAGCGGCTCGTCTGTCACAGAGAGAAAAAAGAGATATATTCCACAAAACTGTCAAGTCCAAATACATCAGCACTTTGACTCTCAACTTTTATTTGGAGCTGATTGTCCCATGTAACATGTCACATTGTACCTAACAACTGCTGACCCGTTCAGAATTGACAGGTCTTAAATATGACATTTTTACAAAATATTATGCTCCATCATGAATTGCTGTTTTCTGTTATCATTGTTGAGTGGTCCACCATACTCACTCTATAGACTACTCAGTCTCAACACCTCTCCAAGAGACCCAGAACAACATGTGTTCCTCAGGAAGTTCCCATGCAATCCTGCATATGGCAACATTTAAGGGCTTCTTTTTTCCATGCAGGCTTTAACTTAATTTGCTGCCAAGGCATCGAAGAAGCAGAGCACAGTATGGAACTGTATAGTGTTGGCCACAGGGAGAGGGATGGGTGGGTGAATGTATGGCCAGAACTGTTATCTATGACTAATACATAGTGTATAAAACAAAGGACAGTTATGAGTCTGGAGTTTTATTTGAGCAAGATGGCCGATGTGATGCTACACTCTTGCTTTGTGTCTAAATTTCAAAACTCAAGTAAAAAGAAACCAGCAATAAACTATGGCTGTGTTAAAGTCCCAGAGCAGCATTGGGTGTAAAACTGATTTTTTGAGGAAATATCAGCTGAGGTCTTAACTCCTCAGCAGACTGACTGCATGCCTGTTTTCCTGTCTAATGGCCCGTTCTGTCTCCCTGTCTTTCTCACCCCCAGCTCTCCTTCTCTGGACAGATGGACAGAAATACAGACATCAATTGGACAAAACAGCCATCACTTTGAGATCCATTCGAATTACCATATGGACCAAGAAATAGAGAGTAAGACAGACAGGCACAAGTAAACCAGTAACATGTCAAGGACTCCAAAGTAAAACCATACACCAGAGACCAATCTAACCTCAGCTGCATAGTTGAGGGAATAAGAGGACAATAATGAGAACAACAATTAACCTTTAGTGTTTAGCCGAATTGGGCAAATGAGAGTCAGACTGCACAGTTGAAAACCTTTTAATTCCTAAGAAATTCAAAGATCAAAGTATGACGTTCGACTTTCGCACTACATCTCGCTGAAGTTCAAAGTGTCAGTGTTTTTAATTTAACTAGATGCATGAAGAAATTAACAATTTTCAGCAAGCTCTAATTGGGTTTCCCATAAAGTAATAAAACAGCTGTTGAAAAAAAAAGAAGAAGTATGCCCACAATATGCAGAGTCATGAAGGTTTACATATCAGAGGGTTCAACATGGGGAGACGTGGCTGTTAGAGAGCGCAGCCTCCTGTCTCATCTCCCTGCTTTGTGTCTGGGAAATAAATATTCCCTCTGGAGGGAGTTGACAGGCACGTGTGGAGTGTAAACAAAAGAAAACGGGAAAAGAGGAGATAATGAGGAGAGAAGAGCGAGTAAGAAAAAGGGAGGGGATAAGTGTGGAAAAAGGTGAAGTGGCCGAGTCGTTCAGTGGGCGGAGGGCGTTGACTGCTTTCTACCAATGGGGGAGTCATCCTATAGGGAAAGGGGCCAGGTCATAAATTTGGTATGCAGAGGACAGGTTGGCCCTGCAGTGAATTCTCTCAGCAGGTAGGCTGGTGCAGCCTGTAGACATCCAGCCATGTTAAAAGCATTGTGATGCTAGCGGGAGGTCATCGTTTCCAGAAGAATAATGAGACGAAGAGGGGAAAAAAATGAAGCCATCTCGATTGTTTTATATCTCATAGTTGGAGTGAAGCAGAGGAAAGTGCACGCCTGTTAGAGGGAAGTAATGAGGGATTTATTGAAAAATTATTGTCAGATTTTGCAGAAGTGATTAGTTCAAGAGCCCAATAACATTAGCGGTTCAAATGGTATTTTTGGATTTTCAAGACTCACTGTGGCAGCCGTTTCTGGCCAAAGCAAGAATAAAAGAACCCACAAAAGAAAAATGTTTGATTAATGCCTTGATTCCTTCATCTTTCTCCTTCATCGTAGAAACAAAGATTTACTGTACACGTCCATAATGTAAGCCTCTCGCCCCTGCTCTGCCTCAGTTTAATATAAACCCTATTTTACGAACTTAATAAATCTTTTTTATGAACTTGGCTCATGCTAGCGTTTCATCACTCCTTCACACTTCAAAAATATTTTTCCCCAGCAAAATGAGTTCAGTTTAACACTATGACTTGAAAGCCCGTCTTTTTAAAAAGAGCTAAATTAAGAAGGAACATCTCACAATGAACTCTGAGTTCAATAAAGGAATATTACACAGTGTTGTGGACGCTTGTTGTATTTCTGGACACTGCATGATTCAGACCAAACCATGGAGGAACTTGGAATTGGGCAGTTCCATTTCACACAGTGTTGCAGGCTATTTTACTAACATGTCTGTGTATCAGCATCTCAGGTTGCAGATCTCTCACCGGCCGACTGCCCCGCACAGAGAAGCATACAGTTGTGATGGGGGTTGAGGAGAGCATTGACACTGTCCTGAGCTACTGACAAAAGGCTAAGGTTACATGGCATTTCGCCCCCGCGTCTAACCACTCATCACCGCTAAACGCCTTTCATCTCACCTAATAGCTCCCACGGGAAAGAGCGAGAGGTGCCATCGAGGCACTGGGTCTGCTACAGGAAAGGTCCAGAGCACAGCAGGACTGCTTGGGTCAGATCCTTGTTATTATGATGAAGAAGAGGGAACTGAGACCCGGACAACGTGAAGCAATAGTCATTCTACTCCTTGCTGAACTGAAATTGAGAGACTTACAGGCAAAGGGTTAAAGTGCTGGTCCACAAGGTGCGTGTATCCATAGTCAAAGAATGAGTGACGCAAGACAACATCAATCCCCTGCAGAGCAGCCATACCCAGCGTGTTCACCCACCTGGAATACATATGAACACATAAAGAAAGGAAAACACCAGGAATGCATCAGTAGATGCCTTTGATTGTGATACATACTACATTGCCAATAAAATCTGTAATGCATTGGGATAAATACTATTTTCCTAAAAAATATGAAAGTTATCTTGTGCAGCTGGTTCAGATCATTATTATCAAAGGTATCATTATCTACAGAACACATCACAGTGGTTCTTAAGAAGCTATAGTATGATAACAGTACTTACAGAAAGCCTGCAGCGTATGTATCGGAGAGATTACTGACGCCTCCTGCCCACGCCGGCCCCAGTCCACCCAGCCACACCTTCTTACCAGGAGTATGCGTGTTCACAACCTGCAATGAGTGATGGAAATGCATGTATAAACAATTTGTGAATGTTCCAATTGGATATAATGTTTAGGTCTTTGAATCAATGCATCATTTTCATTGAAATTTATATTAAGGATCATTACAAGAGGAACATACATGTTTTATGAGCAAAACAGGTAATTTGAATCTACAAGCTGATGGAAAGGCATTACAGCTGGCAACAAAACACATCGACATATGCCAATAAATAAAAACACAAAAACTGACCTCACTGACTTTGGCTGAGTGGTAAGGCAGAGGAGAATCTCACTCCCTTTATATTTCATTGAATGTGTTAATTTTTGTTCTTGGGAATGATTGCTTCTTTTTCCCTGAGGCACTTTGGCACTGTGCATTTCTTGCAAGTCAGCAAGTCTGCCGCAGCACGTAGTGTTGACAATATTACCTCATGGTGAACACAACCATTTTACCCTGAGGGATCGCTCTTGCGGTTTGCACATGTGGCTTTATCATTACAAAAACTAGCTGAGGGCTGATCCATAACTTGGCAAAAGAAATGCAAATATATTTCATGATTCAAATGAAAAGTTACTTCATATGCTCCCTTGAGGTGGTCTGCAGTTCTAAATTGATAAAAATGAAAGTGACAGGCAAAAGACCTGAGGCGTGACCTCTGAAAAATACACCGGATATTAACTTAATTTTGTGTCTACAGTACAGATACAAAAAAAACGTTCTTGAGATGTAGAACTGTCTTACTATTCAATCTGGTATAAATTTCAGGACTATGGTGGAAACATAACTACCTTGGTGACTTTAGTGATCTGCTCTGTCAGTGTGTCCAACAGACGAGTTTTTAGGAAGTCCTCCACTTTGTTAACTCTGCCATCCATGTAGTAACTGTGATGAAAATACAAGAAAAATGCTGTGAGAGAAACACTCTGTACACACTTTACAATGTGAGCAACAAACATGTGATTTTTATTACAGGCCAGATGGTAAAAAAAAAATGATTCATTCATCCATCCATCCATCCATCTGTTTAACCTCTTCAGGGTTTGATCTTGTATAACTTAAAACTAAAATTAATTCCATATAATTATAAATATTATTATAATTAAAGATTTATTAACTTTAAATGTAAAGTTAAAAGTGTAATTAAAACCATATTCTATATAATGTAATTAACACTTTACATTTTCCATGTTATTAAAAACAGTTTTTCTGTTTCTTAAGGTTGACAATCCCAGTGCCATCTACCTTCAGCACTTTGGTAATAATATCCTGCGATAAACTATAATAACATATTACACTACCAGGTAGACCAACGACATTTGAACTGTAAAACAAGAAAAAAGAGAAACAATTTTTTTAAAAAAGCTATAAGTTTCATTGGTCACATACAAAGACTGTATTGGTCTCATACATGTAGTACACAATACGACATTTCTCTACAACAGCTGAAAGAGGGAAAAGGGAATAGCATATTCAATTACACTTCAGCATATTGACAATCCAATTCTATGTCAATATGTGGGATTGCATAAGAGAGGATTTGGAAGCAGTGAGCTTTAAGACTGAGACTAAAATATGTAGACATCCATCTTGGTGACTCTCTGTGTGTGTGTGTGTGGGTGGGTGATAAAGACACAAAGAGAGATGATAATGAGAGATGATGTTACGAGAGCATGATCAGAGAAGAATTTATTGGTAGTTAGAGCCAAAATCTCTGAGGAACATCTGCCTGTGGGCAGACAGAAAGCCTCTCCAAGATCCCCTGCAAGTCCAAGAGAGGAAAACAACAGAGCAACAACCACACACAGTTCATGTTTCAGGTACCATAAAACGCATCTTATTTGAACTGCAAAAGAAAACAAAAAAGCATTTGTTGCATAAATCTTAAAATCTAACTGTAATATGTCTTGAAACAAAGTTGAAATTGAAAGCTACAGTCTTTTTTTATCTTTTCTCAAAAGTCTGGCTGTGACACTTTGATGAACCTAATCATATTGGAGGAATATACAGTACATACATAGCACAATACCTGCTTCACTAAGTAGAAGCAAGATTTGAATGCTAACTTCATACATCCACCTGTGAATATCCAGCCCTGCAGGATGACGTTTGCTTCACATCACCTGAATTCACAGAACATCATCTTTATCATAATGGTGGAAAATTACGTTCGCAAACTTTATAACCCACAGATGTCAAATGTGGGCGTCAACACTGGCCTTGACTGGAACATTTTTTAAATAACTCGCTGCACATAAGCAGCAGAAGAGGTTGCATGCATATGAGTAAAACTACTCATGTAAAGCCACTATTTGTTGCACAAAACCTACCAAATATTTTGTGAGATGAAATGAGATAAACTAATTACTCAAAAATTCTATCCATTTGCAGTTAGTGGTACAACTTTTAGAGTACCATGACATGATAAAATAAATAACAGAAACAGATATAACACCTGTTAATTACAGATTGAGAAAATCTGTGCCTCACTGCAAAGCAGGTTTGTCTTTTCAAACTAAAACACCAGATGTTAAGTCCTGCAAAGGCAATTTACAATTGAGGCAATCAAGTTACCTGGAGAATGCTAGTCAGCAGTACATTTCTACAGCAAAAATTCAACAAATTAAATGGGAGACGATGGCGAGAAGGATTGCATTGTATTGTGAATAATGCCAGTAGACAAGGACATCATAACAACTGCAGCATCAAAACACTCCAAAACAAAGTCAAACCTCTACTGAAAATCTTTAAACTCTATTTTATGTGTCAACAAAAGTGCTGAGAACAGAGCTGAATTTTGTTGTTGAAGCAGTGTTGCAATCTGAGCTTAACCTCTTTGAAATTTTTGTCACAGTGCCGGAAAGGTCCCAAGCTCCTGGCCTCAAACTGTAAACAACGCACGGATTAAGTCATGGCTTTACACAAATTATTTGGTTATCCTGTCATCTTTCCTGGGAGCTCACAATAATTCTTCGGTCCAGATCCCAGGGAAAGAAATTCCAGTTCATATATGGAAACAGAATAAAGGACAGTATAAGTTATTCTAGATATATCTCGCACTGAAAACCTGTACTACTGACAATTCTTGTTAGAGTTTATAAAGCATCATGTAACAAGGCACAATTGGCTTTATTTACTAAATACTCAAGTGTGATGGATCATTAGAGCAGAAACTCCATAAAAGAAAAGAAAACAAAGAAAACTGTTTGAGTATTTTGACTAGGCTTGAGGGGATTATAACGTGGTACTCATAAAATTGCTCAAGCCAAAGCTCTTAAAACAGTATTTTTCCTTTGTTCATCCAAAATGTGGCATGATGAGCTGCCTTTATGACCAAAATTCTCTAAAAGGCCATGATAAACGACACTGTGTACAAATGTTTTCAGACAAAGGTCCACTTGGTCGGCTTGTTTTACACAGCTTCCACTGAGTGCCAGCTCCGCATCAAAGACAGCTCACTAATAAAACTATCTTGCACATATCAACCAAATAAAATCAAAAAGAAGAATAATTGTGCACATAAAGTGAATTGATTTGACAAGTAAACACTACAACCCTAATTCCAAAAAGCTGGGACACTGTGTAAAATGTTAATAAAACATATTTTGATGGTTTGCAATTCATTTAAACCCTATATGTAATTGAAAATAGTGCAAAGACATCGTTTAAAATGTTGAAACTGAATTGATGGGTCTCCTTTGTTGTATTTTTCATTTCATTATGCACCAAATGTTTTTAATGGGTGACAAGTTGGAACTGCAGGCAGTTTACCCGGACTCTTTTGCTACGGAGCCATGCTGTAGTTATACATGCAGAAAGTGGTTTGGCTTTGTCTTGCTGAAATATGCAAGGTCTTCCCTGAAAAAGGCGACATGGACTTGGCAGCATATGTTGCTCCAGAACCTGTTTATATTGTTCAGCATTAATGCTGCCTTCCCACATGTGTAAGCTACTCATGCCATGGGCACTTGTGCATCCCATGCATACCATCACTGATGCTGGATTTTGAACTGTGCGCTGATAACAAGCCGGGTGATCCCTCTCCTCTTTAGAGCTGAGGACGCAGCGTCCATGATTTCCAAAAACAATATCAAATTTTGATTCGTCAGACCACAGGACAGTTTTCCCCTTCAACTCAGTCCATCATAAATGGGCCCGGGCCAAGAGAGCTTTTCTGGATCATTTTTATATATGGTTTCCTTCTTGCATGGTCCAGTTTTAACCTGCATTATTCTGAAATTGTAGAACTATTTCCACACGCAGTCTCTCACAGAGTGGTGAACCTTTTCCCATCTTCACTTCTGAGAGACTCAGCTGCTCTGGATGCTCTTTTTTTACCCAGTCATGTTATGAACCAGTTGCAAATTAGCCTAATTAGTTGGGAGATGTTCCTCCAGGTGTAGCATTACACAACTTTTCCAGTGTTTTGTTGTCCCTGTCTCAATATTTTATATATATATATTTTTTTTATAAAACAATAAAAGTTTCAACACTTGATATGTTGTCTTTGCACTACTTTCAAATACATTTAAAATTTAAATGATTTGCAAACCATCAAAATCTGTTTTTATTTACATTTTACACAGCGTCCCAACTTTTTTGGAATTGGGGTTGTAGTAAGTACTGTAAAGCTGCTGTGGAGTAAAATGCACGAGTATAAGCTATAACAGTTTACTTGTAATAAAAGCACATGGAGTGTCAAAGGAATGGCCATCTGGTGTAGAAAGAGATTTGGGGTGAGCGAAGGGGTAGCAAAGTAAGAAGAGGATGTGTTCCTTGATGTGGACCAGCAGGTTATCATCAGATCAATCATTACATCGCAGTTGAAGGATATGTAGCTTCCCTCAGGAATGCCATCAGTAAATTTACAGTCCTTCTGTGATTTTCAGACTAGAAAGGATATCGCAAATCTTAAACATCTCTTTTTTTCTTCTCTGTTCAGCTATAAATAACCAGCACACCATGCTCTCTGGCATGCAGTACCACTGTCAGTCTGACAGGGAACAAGAAGGATGTGGGTATCATGTGTCAACTTGGCTCATTTAAAACATGATTGTGTAGCTGCAAAGCGTAAAAGTGATGAAAATGTATGTTTCTGATTCACTATCAGACCACAGTGCTTAGTACAAGAAGTGCTCATTTTTAAAAGTAAGAGTCATTGAAGTGTATCTCTCATCACTGAAACATGTTTAGCAGGGTTTTTTGCTTGCTTGCATCAAACCTGACGATGTTCACAACTATTACTACACTGCTGGAACAATTACGACTCACATTATGTGTGTTTCAATGAGTCATCTCAAGAGCAAATCGTAAATTTGTCTTGTTCACTTTTGTTGCTCATACTTTCACAGCCAGAACTGGCAGCTGTTTGATCACACACTCTTGACTGGCTCCATTCTCTCACCATGAAGCAGTTAGGTAAGGCTAATGTTAGAGGGTGCAGGTGTTATAGTTAGCGACAAGATCAAAGACTTTGTTTACCTAAATTACGAAAAAACATATTCTCTTACTTACTAATAATAGTGTCCAATCATGCAGATGGTTCTGGTTTTATTTGCCCAGGTCCAAAAAACAGAGGTGAAAGGAATTCTGTTTGTGTTGCTCACAACCATGAAACAGGACTAAGAGTCTACAGCCATGCTTGTGGCTCTGTGTGGCTGTACTATAGTTAGACACAATGGTGCTTTGAGCTTAATACTACTGCCGGCTTGGTAACTTGCTCACACTGACAAAGTTAGTAGGCTGATTTTATGCACTTAATGTTCACCCTTTTAGTTCAGCGTGTTAGTGTGCTAACTAAACACAAAGTACAGCTGAGGCTGCATCCTGAGCAGGACATGAATGTCTGTACCAAATTTTACTGCAATCCATCCAAAAGCTGTTGAGACATTTCATTTTAAACCACAAATGTCAACCTCAGGGTATCATCAAAGTAGAAGTGGGGCCATAAATGCAATCTATCTACTAAAAAAGAGGTGGACCGACTAAAAAGTAAGATTTGAAAAATTCAACAGGAACATTTCTTTCTGGAAAAAATGTCCAGGTTAGTCTGGGTAATTTTTTATACATATTATGTGAGCAACACAAATGAAATTCTATTCACATGCATTGTATTGATCAGGAGACAGAAATCGTACTGTATATCTCAAAACCTGAGCAAACAAAATCAAAAGGATCTGTATTGATACATACCACCAGAGTTAAATGAGAAAATGTTTTTTCATCATTTGGGCAAACCGACCCTTTAATTTACTTTTAGAAAATCATGCGTTAGGATTAAAGTGTTCTGAATAGAAAACAGAAAATAACATGTACATCCAGACATCAAGGCAAGCCTTTTTGGAAAAACACTCTTTCTGTCAAGTGAGAGAAAAAACAGAGAAAATCTCAGTTTTGTTGCCTGATCCAAAAAATTATTAATTATTAATTAAGCAGTAACTGAGACAAGATGCAGCAAATGTAAAAACTACTATGTTGTAGAAAAAATGTCATAACATCATGCAAACAACATATCAATGTGATCTTGAAATTCACAAATATTTCACTACATAACCAACATGTTTGATCACAGAACACCTCTGACCGTAAGCCAGACAAACTCGCTAACATATCCAAATGACTTTCTAAACCAGTTTATAATGAATGCTGCGTTTCCAACCTCTCACGTTTGACTCAAAACAACTGGAGCCAGCTGCAGTGGAGTGAAACCTGTGTCATAGACGTGTTAATGAGTGGTCTCCACCTTTATTAGGTTGGCTTGTTTTGTAGAGGTCAGAGTTTCTGTCACGCAGCCTGGTTAGACTGGAATCTGGATCTCTAGTGTAAAACGGGCTAATTGACAAAGGGAATGAGCCAGAGCATATGGTTTGATTTTAACAGTGTGGGTGGTGTTTTTCTAAGCCTTACTGACAGTCCTGCCTCCTTCCGTTTCTTCTAATTTCTCCTAATTAGACTTGACCTTCACCTTAATGACCACTGACTTAGTCACACAGGGTTTGTCTGAGCTTACAGCGGGTGTGTCTCTTTGTTCACACTTGACACATGTGCAAAGATATACAGATAAAACATGGGGAAAAAGATCACACCGTCGATATGGCTGTATGCATTCCTACAGGATGTGCAATAGACAAATGGCAGGTGTTACTAATTTAACACACACATACTCTCTCAGGCTCCTTTTCCTGTTGTTCCATTTACGGGATAAACACAATTCCCCATGTGAGGCATCAGTCTCTCTCACCAACAGTGTTAATAATAGTTATTAGTGGCTGCTGCACGTGCATTAGGTGACAGTGGTATGACACAACATGGCCTGCGCTGTTAGACATATGGTTAGTAAGACGAGCAGTTCACTATTTTAGAAGACTACAGATTGAGGGGTTTTCTAAGGACAAAATAATAAAATAGAAAAAAAGGGTAAAATACCTACTGTTGCCACGTAACTGCATCTACAACAGAGCCAGCGTTCTTCATGAACCTGAAAGTCAGAAAAACAGAATCATCTTTACCTGAGTGGCACTTTTCCTTGATAAAAACCTGAAGACATTTTTTAAATCATATTTTTAAAGTTGTGGCCATTAGCATAGTGATAACATTTTACCCATCAGCTTAACTAGGGATGTGGAAATACTGCAAGAACATTTAGGGCAGGAGGGCGGATAGGGTGCAATACAGATTGTCAACATATCATTGTTTGACTCCAAATTATTTGGAAAGTAGAACCAGGTGATTGATCAAAAAGTCCATTTTAACTGTCCACTGCTGAAAAAACATGCATGGTGCATGTGTACACCACTAAGATTAAGTAGGTTCATGTTGAACCAGGAAGTGCAAAATCGTTCTAGTTTGTGAAGACTAAATCACAATTTTCCAAGAGCAAACTAAGTCTATCTAGTCTTTGAGAAACCAAAGATCTACAGCTGAGAACTGGTTTTCTTCCTCAGGCTACTGAGGTTGGCAGATTAAATAATAGTCAGGAGGAAAACAGATGGTCTAAATACTGTGATTTAGGACAAGTGGAAAGCGAGTCCCATCTTCTTTTGTACTTCACATCATAAAGATTTTTTGCAGCACTCTCTGGGTCTGGTTTATATCAACTTGCGGTGTCTTGTATGTATGTATGACACAATAATACATACTTTTAAAAACATTAACCTTTATTTTCACTTGACACTAATTGTTTTAGGTAATATGGTAAATCTACAAAATACAAGTTTAAAGGCCTCTGTTCCTTCTTTTATATTCCTCTTAAAAACATACTTTTTCAGAATTACTTTCTCTTGCATTGGTCATTTTACCATTTTAACTTTACTTCTTTCTACTGTGTTTTAGTAATTCATACCTTGCTTGTCATTATTACTATATCAGTTCCACTTTTATTCAATATTTATCAGATAATTTCTCTTATGTCAGACTTATGTCTCATGTCTTTGGAAAGTACCCTGTAACCTGTTTTTGAAAGTACTCTATATATGAAAAAATTATTACCACTATTATTATTATCCCTAGTTTTGTAAAACAGTAAACGGCACTTGGAAGCTTTTTTCTTTTTTTTTTTAATTACAATCTCCAAACATCCCTTGAGGACACAGAAACTGTTATGAACCCAGTGTACCTTTAGAAGGGCTCATCCTGTACACAAACGCAACATGTACACAGTCCCTCCTGCTGTCTGCCTTCCTCCTCCTGAGCTTTTGTATCTGTGTGCGTGTGTGTGTGTGTGTGTGTGTGTAATTCCTAGTCTACCTGACCCAAATCACTCCATATTTGGGGGTAGCAGCTTGTCAGACATGGCCAAATGTGTGTCTCTAAACTTTCACCGCTCTGGCTTGTTTAGTCTGTCCAGCTCTGATATTTGGACTGTTGAGTGCCAGTGTCTAATTCATCTTATTTCCTGAGAGCAGCAGAGTAGTTGGGCTGTCAAACACAAGAGCCACCCCCTCGTAACAGTGTCAAACACACAAGAATCACCCCTTCGTTAAATGTGTCACCCGTGACCTGCAGATACTCCAGGCCCTCTCCTCTTCATCCTCTCACTCCTCCTCCTCCTTCTCACAACTCATCTTCCACATCCTCCCTTTCCTCCGAGTCCATTGCTCATCAATCAGTCTGAACTGTACAGTACACATACACACACTGGTGCACACAAACACACACCTTTTACTTTGGAGTAAATTTGAGCTGTCAGTACTCAGTGAGATAAACAGCAGTTCCTAATAGTCTCACTGATGTAAGTAGTTCAAGTACATAGTAAAGGGAGACACATATCAAATTACTCTCTCTCATCTGTCTTCCAACTTCCTGTCAAAATGTGTATGGGACATTCAGACATTAAACTGTTCCTGTGCATGTACCTGCACACACACTCATATTTTTTAGCACACAGTATTTCAACTTCATGGACTATTTTGGCTAAATGGAAAGCTGTTCCCTGTTTGCTTAACAAATCCAAACTATACAGTCCACCTCTGTCACTTCTAATTGTCTTGTTAGCTGTGTAATAATAAAATCTCCTAAATCTGTGGTGACAGACGTTTAGAGCACTGATTACAGCTTCCTTTCATCCACCCACAACAGACAGTAGATGTTGATGATTACTGCCTAGGACCAATTCTAACCTGTCTACTTGAAAATCCTGAAATGTATCATAGTGTTTCAATCATTCACCAGTGGCAACGAATAAAGTCTATTAGAGCCTGCTGTGGACACAATATTATCAATTTTGTCATTTAAGTCAAACTTTTATTTAGACATGTTAGACACTGAATATGTGAATGAGGTATTCAATCTTTAAATTAATCTGTTTGGCAACTATATAGCATTTGAACATACTATACATACTATAACAGTTTTAAGCAGATATAAGGAAATTCAATGTTTATTAATGTTCAATATTTGTCAATTAAAACTTCTCCATTGAAACCATCTTGTATTATTACATCTGCATTTTACTATATTGCCTTTCATTACCTGTTTATACACAAGCCTCCACTTATCAGTCTCCACAGGAGGAGATATAGCTGACAAATATGTTAATAAACGCTTATATCTGCTTACAATGACTGTGTTATAAACTATTAAATGTTTATTCTTAGAAAGGCTAAATATGGGGGGTTAAAGTAAGTTTTATGTAAAGTGTTATCAGTTGTTTATACACAATTCTAAATTCAAGTTTTATGTTCTGGATAGAACTGAGATTTTCTTATTTAGGAAAAAGAAAACATCTTGCCATAAAGTCACACTCGATTTGGATTGTCTAACACTAACAGAGTTGTATATCCATCCACGTTTGATTTTCAATCTGTGTTTGTTGTACAGGGCCACTGACGCATCCATTTTAGTCAAGTTTGTTTCCATTTCAACAGACAGGGAAGCTGAGAGAAGCTTAACTTTTTCAGAAGTGATGAATATGTTTGAGAGATGCTGTCTTCTATTTGGTTAATAGCACTGACAAAGCATTTTTTTAAATCTAAGACAGCAGGTGGGACTTTGTGCCGTCACATTATCAATCAGATGACACTTTATTTAGGCAGACATGATATAACTGGAGCTGAGACCCTGAAACCTGCAGAGTGGAAATCCATAAACACTCAACACTACTAAAATGTGTGTGTATGTATGCATTAAACACAGTAAAAGTATCAAACCGCGGCAGCATACTTTCCACTACCTTCCCCCCTTTTTCCCAGCAGAATAGCCTAACAAGGACAGGAATCCTGCCCAATTACTGTTTTACTTGCTGACTCACCCATCCAGCAGCAGGATGGCGTTCTTCCGGGGTCGTCCCGCATTGGGGCCGTAGAGGTGAGCTCGGTGGTAGTAGCGCACAGACTGCAGCAGGGTCCGCAGCTTGGTGTAGTCCTGAGCTAACTGGGTGCTGTTGACCGCGCGACCCACCATGCTGCGGTAGGCATTAGGCTCTGGGAAGAGGAGATACAGTACACTGAGCCCGACAGATAGGGTTTATACAAGCAACAGTGGGGAGGAGGCACAGAATATTGTTGTTGTTGTAGTCTGATCTTGCTCTCCTAGAGAGTATCCAACAGCCAGTAGAAAAAAGGATAATTGGGCAATTCGCAGTAATACAGACAGATGGACTCAGTGTCAGGGGAATGGTCCAAGCACACAGGGTGGCCTCACAGAATCAGTAAAACAAAGAAAGTGAGGGAAACTATAATGAGGAAAACTAAACTTTTGCAGGCCCACTGCTGTTTAATCCTCCTCTGAGCATAGAGATTATATCGTTATTGGTTGAGTTTCAGCTTTACAATAAAACTTTTAATATTTCTGTTCTGTGTGTGTGTGTGTGTAGCTGTGTTCGTACTGTATTCCTGAAAACTATAATGAGAATATAATCTGCACTGTCTGGGTGATTTACTTGAAATATTTACTTTTGCCATGGTCCAAGTCCTCACCATTTTTTTCACATGGTCCAATCATTGGATTTGGCATGGTCCTTTTAGGCTTAGGCTAAAATAAAAGTTTCTATTGTGAGCTTTATTAGAGATGAAATGAAATGAAAATATGAAGTGATGTGCAGCAGGGAAACACAGGGCTCTGTGTGCACTGCAGCTCCCCAGGAACACAGATGGTTAGGATGACATGAGGACTAGCAGTTCCTTTCATCCTTGAATGAACTCTCGTCTTAACCCTTAAACTGCTTGACTCTCACTTACAGCTCTCTAGCAAAGCAATGCCTCTATAAAAACTGCTAAAACCAGTGAATGATAAATGAACAAAATGTGTAACTGCTTTCTCATAGCACAGTTTTAGTGGAGAAAAAAACTTGAATTCTGAACCTCAAAATCCTACTTCATTGGCCTAATCCTTCATTAAACAAGAAAGTCCTTCAATGAAATTATGTATTAGAGGTGACATGTACAAGTATAATTTGTATTTATTCAATTCATCGGAGTGCAGAGGTTTTCAATGAGCCGCAGGAACAACACGTCACCAGTTTTAGAACTGGTTAAGTTAGAATATGTGTAATGTTTATTTAGGCTTTATGTAATGTTGGAAATGGTTTAGGGATCAGGTTAAAACTGGTGTTGACATTCAGTTTGCTTGGAGAAACAATTTAAAATGGGTTTAATCTAAAACTGCTGGTCTAGATTGTGTTTTGTCTCCTTGTAGTTTGATATTTCTTAATTTTTCTTTGCAAGAACCTTTAAAATCCATGTAAAGGTATTTCTTGATTTGTTCTTGGACTATCTACAATCTAACAATCAGCATATATTAATGAATTTATGATCCAATCATACTGTATATGCAAAATTTTGGGTTGCAGAGAAAGTTGGTAAATAGGAATTGCAAAATTTCCACTTTTAGTGTTGTGAAGTAAGCATAAGTAAGCACATCAAGTGGAGGAATCTCAAAACTATCAATATCAATATCAACAAGACTTAAGTCCAGCATGTGGTGTGTAGCTGTACTGACCATTGCCCAGCTCCCAGGAGATGTTGTACTTCTTGCCAGCACCATACTTGAGGAGGCTCAGGGTGGAGGAGGTGTTCCAGGAGTTGTCCGGGTTTCTGTGCAGTGCGTTGAGTCCCAGGATCAGGTGCAGACCAGCACAGTCAGCAAAGTTGTACAGTTTGTCTAAAGACCTGGCTGGGAGAAACCCACAAAGCAGTTGTAACTTTGATTCTTTTTATGCACCTGGAATCACACGACCATACGAACATGATGGAGGCCATGTGGTATTCATTGATTTATTGATTCTCATGTCTATGTACTGTAGGAATCCTCTTCTATTGTTCTACAACTATATCTGGAATCAATCAATGGTTGGTGCTCTCCGTATTATAACCACCAATATTTGCAGCTATCTGTTTTCTGTAATTAAAGGAAATACTGCCGAACGGCTGTTTTCACTTCTGAGTACAAACTAAAAGTCATGTTTTTATTGTGATTGTGGTGCAGAGCACAATATGAAGCATCACTGTATTAGCAGCTAATACAATACATAATGCAACTAACTGTATATCTTAAAAGGGTCATCAAGTTCATCAGCAATAAGTTCTTGCTGAGAAAGAGTAAAAAAAAGTCACCAAATGAAAAAGAAATGTCATTGGAAAAACACTGGGTTTTTCCATTTAAACAAACAAACTCTTTCCCATGTGACTCTTAAAAAAAGGGTTGCCACTTCTAAATTTTTCAACCTCAGTAAATTCTAAAATATACATGTAGCAAAGGAGATTACATTTCACAGCAGTAATGTGTATGGAAACTTTGCGTGTACTGCATCTTGGATAAACTGCAAGCTACTGCTGGGATTTGTTCTGAAATCAGTTGTTGTGTGCCAGGTACTGAACTTTGTATTTGTGCATGTGTGTCCATATGCACACATGACAGCAGAGTCTCGTCTTTAACAACGTTCAGTGAGAATCCAGGCAGACTGATTTTCCCATCATGGACTCCTGTGGTGATGCGCTCCTCAAAGCAGCGAGCACAAAACTGCTCTGTTCTTCTGTAGCTGACTGCTCACTCACGTTTATGTCTGCTGTCTCCATCAAAACATGCTATTCTCCCTGGGCAGTAAAGGATGAGGGCCTACAACAGATGTTGGCATATGGTGAGAGTGCCAAAAGTGTTTGTTTATATTCTAATGTGCGACTGCAGGCTGCTCCTGGATACCTCGGGCTCTTGTTTTGAAATTTAATCTGTTTGGAGTAATTTCATTAACGTAAATATTACCCTGAACTCCGACCCTTACTTCCTAGGTTCAACAGGAAACAGATGAAGACTGTATGCCGGTCTGGCTCTGCCTACAATTTGGCCTCAACTGTGGGTTTGGCACCAGCTCAGCTTGCCAACTGATTGCTCCGTCCAACGTGGACTGAAGACAAAAGCCGAGCAGAGCAGGGTGCATGTGAGGTTATTGTTCTGGATGCATGTCGAGCTGTTATGAGCATGTGAAAGGTGTGAGGTTCTCTATTATTCTAATATTTAATAAATGGATGTGAGACATACACACATCTGCCAACGTCAGAGTCAAAATATGTTTGAGCAGTGAACAATGCTTATGAAGTCACGCTTCAGCTCAAATATGTATTTTTCTTCTGCATTTACTGCAAGCCTTTATTTCCAATAGAGCAGCGGTTACGTATAATCCACAGAGCAAGTAGAGAGAACAGAACGATTGCTTGTTGCACCTGGCATTAATTTCGCTTTCCAGCAATGGCAGGACAAAGCCTGGAAAAAAATGCTAGCAGTAACAATGCTTTTATTACACACAGTGTTCGTCAGGAGTGTATTTCTCCTGAGTAAACTGTCTGTTCTCCATCTCATTAATAACCACCAATAACGTTATTATCATAACTGCTATTACCATGACTCCTTCCCTCTGTGGTTAAATCGGAGTGGTGTCTGTTTTCAGGAGCGGAGTTGAGGGCAACAGGACAGAGAAAGTAGCGCCAGATGTGGCTGTCAGGATGAGTGATTCCAGGCCTTTCCTCACCTGAGATCTGAGCAGCAGGCGACCAGCCTTGCTCTAAGACACAGCTAGCAGCCCTGCACACACACACTGTAAAAGACATCACGAGAAGCATCAGGTTGCTAAAAATATAGTTTCTCTGTTGGTAGGTCTAGGAGCAGCATATATGATCAAATAAATGTCTACGTGTTTATGTGTCAATTTGGTTCCTGGGGAATTTTATTACTGATTCGACTTAACCAGCGGCAGACTTTGCAATTTAAAGGCATATTGAATGATGAGGAAAAATAAGAAAAAAAATAATAATTCTGCACTCACACTTAACTTGGTTTTTGTTGGGTTTTTTTGCTTAACAAATATATATTATCAAAAGTAACTCAAAAGTATGACATTATTGTGAAGATTTTGTTTTGCATATGTCATAGTTTGGAATATTCCAGCACAGCTGTGAGTGCTTGTAAGCAGGAAGTGGCTTTATCTGTTAATATCAACTGAATTAACAGCTATAAATACATCAATTGTTATATGTAGTAGAAGGAGCTGAAATGATTAGTTGATTGACAGAAAACTAATCAGCAAATATTTTCACAATTAATTGTTTTAGTCATTTTTAAAGCAAAAAGTAAAAAAAATTACAAACATTCCAGTGTGCAGAAAATGGCAGGATTTGCTGCTTTTCTTTGTATATATATATTATATGTCATGTCATATTATAGTAGTAAATTGAGCATCTTTGAGTGTTGGACTTTTGGTATATTTAAAGATGTCACTTTGTGCTTTGTGTACTTTTCACAGACTAAATGGTTAACATTTAACCAATAAAATAGTCAGCAGATAAATCCATGACACAAAAACAATCATTGGTTTCTGCTCTGACAGTAGATCATTTTAATGGTGTATTTAGCGGTCATTAAGGGGAGCTGGGATATACTTTAGCTTAGCTACCTAGCCACAGCTTTGTCTGTTTTTCTGGGAACAGTTTATCCTGTGAATGTTGGTTAATCCTCATTTAGCCTGCTGGTGAGCAGTTACCACAGTTTCTGTTTCGGTTGCATTCACTAACAACAGCTACTAGCCCGAGGAGGAAGTATAGCATTACTAGCCGAGCTCTCGTTTATCGTCTGACAAGAGCAAGGCATCATATGCTTTCTTCCAGAGAGAAAGGGATGCTGGGTAAATCCACCCTCCTGGTGTCAGGAAATCTGCAGATCACTAAGGCCAAACATGAAAGAGCTCCTATATAGACACTAGAAAGCCCTGAAGCTAACAAATCTGTGATCTCAGTCAGACGAAATGACATTACCAAGACACTGTGAATATGTGTGCGTATGCACATACATACCGCGCACGCGTGCGCGCGTGTGTGTGTGTGTGTTTGTGTGTGTGTGTGTGTGTGAGCTGCTTTGACTCACTATCACATCTGTTGTGATCACATCACATCAATGCTGAAAAGGAGAAATGAAGCAGGACTCAATGAAAAATGGAGATAAATGGCAAATCTAGGGTGAAATAGCAGCACTTACAGTTACTGAACTATAACTCGCCACATGGGAACAATACAAATGATGTATTGTCTCACAAACAAATATCCATCAAGCCAACATGAAATTGTCTTTACTTCTGTTAGACGTATCAGGCCAGTAACAAATGGTGCTCATCACTATGACGTTGAAGAACTTCTCTCAGTCAACATTATAATTCAGTTTGCTGTGACAATTTCTCACATTGTAATATGGTTTAAAATGGGACGAAGATCAGAATTGCACACAACACAATGAGGGCCTGTGTAAGAGGTCAGACTTTACTGTACTCACTCAGCTACAAACTTCTCTTTTATCTTACAAACAGTCCAGCCAGAGACAAGCGGAACAAACCCAGCAATCTGTGTGTGCATGCATATGTGTGTGTATGTGCCTGTGTGTGTGCGTGCGTTGGCGTGCCTTTGTGTGTTTGTGTGTAGCGGAAAGAGCGGGGTCTGGATATTGTCAAGCTGTCTATCTGATAGAAAAGCCAGTTCTGTGAAGCAGAGAGGCCGGCAGCATCAGTCAGTGCTATGCCTCATTTCTGCAGCTCTGCATATTCCCTCAAACACGGAGGTACACACAGGTCTATGTACACTGGGTCTGTATGCACTCTCACAAACAGTGTTTTCTGGTTCATATACCACCCACACGAACCAGACACTCACTTAAGTTTCCAATGAACACTTTTCTTTGTTGTGGCACCTTTAGTGAGTTACTGTGGGCTGACAAGACAGGTGGATTTTTACATGACAGCCTCTACTAGCGCAGCTTTAAATTGTGATTTGTTTTACTTTTAAGCTGCAAGAATCACTTAAATATATTGTAAAGCCTCACTAAATAGCCCTGCTTTGGAAAGTCTTCAGATTGAAAAACGGCTTCAGTTCACTAAGTTATGAAAAGCAGGTTGAGAAGAGGAAGACACATTTTAAAATTGTAAGCAGCTTTTTTTTCAATTAGGGATCTTTTTTTTATCTTACAATAATGTGAGTTGTCAATGGTTTCTCCTTGATCTCTTGTGGCATGGATTGCACCTCACTTGTACAAGCAACAGCCAAATAAATAATTGTAAATGCTTGAAGTAAAATGTAAGGGTATTCAAGATGTTCCATTTGCAACAGAAATGAAAGTGAACAGTTTTTTTAGTTAAGGTGACATATATTTATATCTAAATTTATAAAAAATATATTATATGTTTCAGTATTTCGATTTGTCAGTTTAGAGAATGGGTCTTTATTCATGAGAGGGAATAAGTCGGACACAGTCACCTTAAAACTGCTCTTGACTAGGTTTAGCTAGAAGCACAAGTTATATTAATAACTGAACTGGCATCCATTCAAGCTTGCTTTGTGAAATATCCCTCTTTGTACTCAGAGGAAAGTGAATGCAGACTACAGCTACGCAGAGGGAGCAAACATCATGTTCGTGCACTTCCTCTGTCTAATTCGGGTGATTTGTGAAAACAATTCTTGTCTTGGGCTACAAAATCTCAGTTTAGAAATGCTAATATATTCTTACATTTCCCATCATTTTCCCTTTGGGAAAGAAAATTAGGGGCACGGCAACAACTTTGTTTTCTGTCTCTGGTTACACTCAATACGGAAATATAATGACTTACTGCCAGACACAGCTTACTTCCACAGCAAATGTCAATCTGGATGTTTAGTCCCATCAAAGTTAGTCTGGAAGCACACACACAATCTCACTCTGTCACACACACACACACACACACACACACAATGAGACTTGAGCTGAGTTCTGGCTTGCTTTAAAAGTGCCAAATCCAAACCAACTCCTCAAGAGACATGTGCAGACAGGGAAGAAGGCTAGAGAAATTAATTCCGAGCCTTTTTTCCTGTTTATGGATACAATGTGTTTTTCATATTTGAAGATGCACATGTTGCTCCAGATCTCTTACAAATGCACCAGAAGTGTCCACACTGCTCATGAACATAATCTAAAAACACCTCCAAATAGAGACTACTGACATTTTCATTCTTTGAGCATTATTAAGACCTGATTCTGAGGCAAAAAGATATGTAAGAAATGTTGACATGTGCAGAGTAATGAACATGCAAGAGCAGAGATGCTCGTAATTTTCTTTGTCAGCACACTTTTCATCAGCTTGAAAGTGTGCAGTGAAACAAATACAAGCACACACACAATCTAAACTGGCTTTGTGAACTCACTGGGGAAAGCGTGGTTGAGACGGCTGATTTCAGACTGTTCCATCTATCAAATAGTCCGTAACATGGGGACAATTGTTGATGATGATATTTGAGGTTTTACCAGATGGACTGAAGAGTAATTTAACATTTATACTTAACGCACACCACATGCACACATGCAGTTGCAGACAAACAGCATGACCAGTCATGATAGATTTGGAAGTAAACTGTTAAAACATCCAGGAAAACCCAAGAACGGCACATTTATCATTGGCTCCATCATGGCTTCAGTCTCTTCTCTCCACCAGCTTCATTGATTGTCAAATAACTATCTGCCTTCTGTTTCTCATTGGACCAGTTCCTCCACTAACCAGATCCTCTGAGGCTGTGAAAATAGACACTGTGACTGAAGCAAGGTCATCTCGAGACTGACGTTTCCAATTTGCAATTTTTTAAAAAGACAGTCAAAAGTTAAAGAACAGCTATCTATGCAGTTTGATCAGTCATCCATATCAGTCAAAGCTAGACCAGTATACTGTTACGGTCGCTGCATCGAAAGCTATTAAATGCGGTGGTTTGCTATTTTCGCATGATGTATCTGCAACTTATCCTGACGTTAACTTGACACTGCATGTTGGGGTTGTGCACAGGGAGAAATGTGGTTCCAATATAGTGCGAGTCTGTGCTGCTCCACCAGCATGTTGCACAGAACCAAAAGCCTCCATGTTTACACACACACACATCTCCACATGGACTCTTCTTTCATACAGGGCGGCTCCACTCCAGCAAAACCATTCAGGTCAAACCACTTTTGTATTTTGGAAGAATGCAAGATATGTGGTGGGCACCTGTTTTCAATTCTGTTAGTAAAGGGGGACCAATGTGTGTGTGTAAGCACATTTGTGGAAGCAAGAGTGTGAGGGAGAGATTACCTCAATCTGTGAATTTGCTGTGACTAGACTTGGGTGTGGCCTTCTTCTGTGTACCCATTGTAAGGAGATGCAGAGCAAGTCGACAGAGCTGGTGAGTAAGATGAGTGGTATGTTAACATATTGTTGTCGCGATACCAGAATTTTAAACTTCGATACAATACTATTATTAACAAAGGATTAATACCATGGCAAAAAGTCCTAGGCAAAATAGGATGTTTTTTTCACACAGTGCAGGTGTTAGATATGAAAATATTCTGGCTCTGCACGCTGTTGTCCCACACTGCTTCTCTGATGCCCAAACATCGCTTCTTGAGTAACAGCAACAGGTAGCTCACATCCATTTGTGTAGTGTAACAGGCACAGGTTGAGAACCAGTTTATTTCCTTCCCCGCCGTTTCACCTGTGCAACCCTGGGTTAAAAATTTGATTGTAGATTCAGTACTTTCTACACGATCAAATGTGTAAGTAATAGAGATCGGTGGTTTGAACACGTGGTATCGGAAAAGTATCAAAGTATCGATGCTTTTGACAACCTTATGTTAACATACACTGTTCTCAATGTAAAGTACATCCACTCCATGCTGCTCCGTGTTTGTGTGTGTGTGTTCCATCCTAGGCTGCAGCAGACAACAAATCAAAGACAGAGAAGTGGACAAAATAACATCAACTGCCTTTCATTGGCTTTGGGCCATGTAACTCAAACCACTTGTTAGGGGAAGAGGGTGTGAGGGACATGTGTATGGGGTGTGAGTGGTTTTCACATCTGTTTGGCAATGTCTGCTGTCTATCACTCCCTAATGGGAAAAGCACGCTTTTTAGACACTAATGACCTCACTGTGTTTGGCTTGTAAAGAAACAAGGTGTGTGGAAGTATTTGTTGCCCAGGAGAGAAACATCAGCATATCTCTTATCTTTGTTAGCATTGTAGAGCTACCTACAAACATACCCATATACAACTGTAGGAGAAGGAAATTAAGTCATGAGCCAAAACTGATTATGAATCATCCTGTTATTACAAAGTGACAGGCTGTTTTGTAACTCGTGAATCTAACTGAGGGTTTATCTCTGTCAAAGGAAAACAAATCTCCATCAAAGAAAGTCACTGTTAATATCATTTTATTATTGTTAGGAAGTATAGAAACCAAAACAGGTGTATTGATTAGAAATGCTCCTTAAGCAATTTGGGTAGGCGGTCCAGTGTAAATGATTGACAGCTGAGCCGGCTTTTTTTTGCACAGACAACATGTAAACACACTTGTAACTGTAGCTCACAAGCCAACAAGAGACAGTATTTTGTTAGCAGTCGTGTTGAGGAATAAGGACTACACCATTTACCATTTAAACTTAACATTCTTAAACGTTCACTAATAACTAATATTTTATATCAGCAAAAATCAGCACCAACCGACAGACATAGTGAACATAGTTGAGCATGTAGCAACTAAAGATCTCGCTGTTTTTCTCAGGAAACGAATATTGGACTTCCAAATTAATGCTAATGTTGCTCCATGTCTGTGTAAGTAGACAACTGTTTGCCATGACAACTTTAACATTCTATTACACCAGATTGGGTTTGGTGCCCCCTATGTGTCAGGCTATAGATGCTTCAACAGACCTATTCTCAAACACCGCCTGAGGACAGCTACTAAGATTTATGATGATTGTGCAAATGGTTAATGAGTTGCATTTGTAGCACCCCTAGTGGTCGATTTTTCAGGTTACATTTTAGGTTCTTATGTGGACATATCCTGCGAGTTTTGTGATGACTGGCCCAATGGTTGTTGACTTTGGTCTTTTTATATGCTGAACCACACATTGGCAAATATCCTGGAAACTAAAAAAAAAGATATGAACAAGCTTTAAGCAACTTTTGTTAAGCTAGGTAATGATCCACAGACAATTCTATAGCAATCACTGTCAACCACTAGATAATAAGGATTTTTTTGCCTAACTTGACAGAGAAACAAAGACATTCTGACAAGCACATAGAGGTGAAAGGACCTGTACAGTTACTTATCAAGCAAATCTGTATGCTGTAGTATGAAAAAACATAGACGTTAAAACTTGACGTAAAGAGAAGGCTTTCAAGCTCTTGAAAATGTATTTGTAGACCACATAAAGCAAAAAGTCCAGCAGATGGTGTTTGAGTAGTATAATTTATGCATTCCTGTGTTTGCAGCATCACCTTGAACACTTAAAATCTGATCACTGTGTTGCCTTTTTTAAGGTAAAGCTGTTAAAGATGGGGGCGTAAGAACCACACCTGACATATTTACTACCAGAGATTAGTAACACTGTCACCTCCAAAGAGGGCGGCTGTAAAGCTTCCACCTCTTATCCGGTTAGCCATCTCGACACACACCTCTGCTGATGCTGTAATTGAGCTCTGATTGCTTTGTAATTGTAGAGAAACAAGACTCCTGCAGGCAGATAGAGCGAAACAAAAGGGCAACTAGCCCAGGGCTTCACTGCCCCTGAACCATCAAAGAGTTTGGACTTAAAGTAATGTCTGTAGCCCTTCCCACGAAACACCTGCTTAGGCTGCAAACACAGTACAGATCACTGATTACTTATCCACAGGAGAAACATTTTTAGGTTCTTAACAAATGCCTGTTTTAACACCTTGGAATTTATCATGTTCAAAAATTATAAGAACCCAAACCAAGGGAAAACATAACATTTATGTTCGGGTACTTAAGACATCTGCTACATTCCCAGCTCAAGAAGGGTATCTTTGATCCCAGCCCGTGTGATGGATGAGGGTTATGAAGACCAGATCCCAAGCAGGGCAGCAAAGCAAACACACGGTGTCCCAGACTCCCTTTCACTGTGAGAATAATCACCATAATCACAGCAATCATCTTCCACTCTCAAACTATATCCACACACATTACTTATGCTTCAGTTAAACTGGAGTCTGTCTTCAGCTGAATGAGCAGAGCCAGATTAAACAGTTACAGAATCGCCTGCTTGTACTGCAACAGTTTTATCGGTAATTATACATTTATAATATCAGATGCTGAGAAAAGTTACAAAATGCTTTTAAGAATGTTAATATTTAGTGTATTGACCACACTGTCTGTGTAGACTATGATTAATTTTATAACTTAAATATAATGACTGACAATTAAGCAAATTAAATATAATTGAATGAGTGATGGAACAACATTTTATAAATTTATATCATCATTTCATAATTATTCTTGGATTGTAGAAGTGTAGAGATGCAGCCAAACAATTGGCAATGACTTTAAGCCAAGGAAATACTTTACACACGGTCCCTTAAGATGTAAAAGAGCCAGATTTTCATATTTAACTTTCTTAATGTATGACTCATTCTTCTGATGCATATGCATGTAATAAACGCTTGTAAAAGTATTAATGCAAAGCCGCTGGTTTAGCACAGTTTAGGATGATCAAAGAACAACTTTCAAGGCAACGCAGCTCATGTAAGAAGAAAGGAAAAGGATGATCACAGTTCCTGCTGGCCAGTACAGGACAAACACTACAGGGGACATCTGCCTAAGCCAGGCGATCAATCTCTCTTCCCATAACTCCTAACTTTTAAATCCCATTTGAGTTTCTGCAACAACCCGTTATGACAAAGCTGGGACTTGTCCCAGCACCATGATGGATTTTCCTGCTAAATGTTTATGGAGAAAGAGAACGGGACTTTTTCCAACCATTCACCTAACCAAATATCTCCCAAAGTCTCAAAACTGTCTTCTCATCAGCCTTGCACTGCGTGTGGAAGACCTGAAGCTGCATTATAAGAATCTGAGCTCATTTCCACATTAGAAAACATATTTTTTTTCCACCATTTGTGCTTTCCATCTTCACTAAGACATGTTTGCAGATGATTTCATGCATGTGAGATTTTGATTTGTTTCTTTTTATTTTGTTTTGGTTTAATAGGTTGTTTAGAGAAAAAAATGGCATTCTGCCTCAGTGCTTTAACACTTGCAGTGTTTCCAACTGAAGTTTTACAATGATCTGTCAAATTGTTCTGACCAATAATACCAGTGCAGAGCTTTTATGCAAGGATACACCAGTTTTTTCTCCATCAAAGAAATGCTTTAAAAACTTGAGCTATACGTAAAAAAAATATTTCGTGATTATGGAGGTCCTGTATTTCTGTGTACTTCCTCTCTGTTTACTGTTTACTAATCAAAGTCTCTATCTGACTAAAACAGAATCTATAGACTAGAAGCATTACATGGACATTTAGCAAGTTTGTAAAAGACGTAAACAGAAATATTTAAGATGACAGGGGGCTGTTTATGTATGAGCCAGTTTATGCAGATTAAGGAATTTTAGTCAGTGCAGAGAAACTGGTTCACATCTATCGAGAGTAAGATGTTAAGGTTACATCTGAAGAATTTCAAAAATGTTTCATGTTCAGAAGATTAGGAAGATGAAAAGGCAAAGTGTACTATAACATGGTCTATATCTACTCTCAAACACTGTTTAACACAGGAGACATTTGTAGTCCACGTCACCTGACACAAACATCTGAATCACCTGAATCCAGCAGATTATTCAAGATTTTTATATTTACAATGCTCTCTGTGAGTTTTACTGTCATTGTATAAATAAATATGCATGAAGACTTTGGATTAGACAGCACTAACTACTAAATTCTCCCATGACAAATGTAAGTCTAAAACATTTTGACTCACTCTTACTTTCCTACAAACAATAAATGGCAATTTACAATTTTTGCCAGTGTGTACCTGGTGCAAAACAGCATCCCTTAATTTTGAAACTCTAGGTTAAATTATACCTGAAAGCTACAAAACAGTAGGCCATAATAGAGTTATGGTGTAAATAATTGTAAATCTTTAAAAAAAACAAGCAGGAGATATCAGTTGTCCGGTATCACAACAGAATCATCTGCAGCATCACTTTAGCGTTGAGGTGCTAAACTTGGTGTGAATGTCTAGGAGTTCTCCTTGGCTTGGCTCTGGTCCCATGTCTTTTCTGGACCTACAGTGGAGAATTTCGCAGGCACTGGAGAGAACAAGTGACATACAGCCAAGCTGTTAGTGGTGCGAGTAGGGCATGCTGGCTGCATCAGACCCTGAGTTGCCTACTCTGCCAGGGGACGGACCAGGCCGAGCCAAACCAGCCAAACATCTGCTCCTGGTTAGAGGTGTTGGCTCTTGCCACTCACAGCAGAGGTTCAAAACCTCAGGGAAAGGTTTCACTTGGCCTCTTCTTGCCTGGGCCACTGCAAGCAGTCCTGTATGCTCCCTAAGGGAATGCAGGTCTGAGGAAAATACCACCGAAAATTCAATTCCACTTTTCCTTTTCATGCTTCACTCCCCTGACCGAGGCAAATTTCATTACACACTTATGGACTCATAAAATTCCTTCAATAACATAGCGCTGTGTCTTGCACAGCAGAGTTCCTTCAGAATCAAACAGCTTCGGAGTAAAAGGCCATGGAGGGCAACCAGCTATGAGAGGTGAAGTGCCTCAACCCATGAGTCCAGTCCAGTCTTTCTTTCTTTCTTCAAAACCTTTTCTTTTTTACGTCTTTTTTTTTCTTAACGACACATAAACAACTGTGTATTGCCGTTAAGACATAAATTAAATATGTTTTAAATGTGTTGCACTGCTTGAGTGATGAAAGCCAATAAAATAGCTTACATATTTTCTCTGTCATCTTGCAACTATACATCAGCCAGCATCTAATAAAATGTACAAATAAAAACCCAAGGCACCAATTACTGGATACTTAAGCCAATTAACAAAAACAGAAACAAAGGGAGACTTTGGCAAATGAGAGAGAAAACAATTTGGTCACACATCTAACATTAAGCTTCTATTAACCCTCTAATGAGCCAATAAACTTTTCAGAGGTGACTGATCTTAAGATGTAGCCAAACCGCTATCTGTTGTTAAAAGTAGGTTACCATCCTAACAGCCAAGCAAAAACTGGCTTCCATATGTGTCCGTCCACATTTCAAGCATACTTTTAAAGATTTACAAACAAACAAATATTCAGGCTCAGACACACACATGGTCTCTGACTTACTTATTCAAAGCTGTGTCTGACCCAAAAAAAACACATCGTGCTTCTCTCACTTCATTTTATAGCATTTCAACTAAAAATAAATGTAAACAAAAAGGCACCCTGTAATCCATTACTACCTAAAGCTGTTCAGTGATCTGCATCTTTCACAACAAACAAATGCAAAAGCTTTCAAGGAGACAATGGTGCTATGATTAGCTATGATTACATATTCTCCAGAGCCCGAGACATTGTGGCACAGTGGTTTGTATATTACCACTATAAATAGACACAGCATGAATATCAGAGTATGAATATCTTGGTATCTGGCTCAATCATAAAGTTGCATTTAATTTCCACATTGACACACTTGTCAGTAAGCTTCAACAAAATATTGGATACTTGTGCAGAAACAGAGCTCATTTTTCTTTGCTCAGTAGGAAGGCCGTCCTAGATTTGGTTTATCATCCTCTGATTCATTCACCAGTGACTGTTATTCTACTTTTCTTCATTCTATCTTTTATAAAAAGGCTGGGTGGGCATCTCTAATAGTAAAATGTGACAGGCATTGGTTTCTATTTACTTATAAAGCCCTTAATGGTAACATGTCATCATACATCATTTCCTTATTAAACTGGTCACATAGTCACTATTTGGCTTGTTCAAATGTCTGGCTCGTGCTTGAAGTAATGCATGCAAACACTGAATTTAAGTTACTGCTTTAAGTTTTTGTGCTGCACCAATTAGAACATTTTCAACACACATTAAAACATAACAGAATTTAAAACCATGATTGCAAACTATTCCACTCTTGAATGTAAATGTGTTTTACATGTGTTCTGTTGTCGTTTGTTTTCATGTTCAATATTTTTGTGTGTATTTATTCTGTTTAAACCATACTCTCAACATCATTGGAAATTAGGGCATGCTCTCAGTTATTCTTTGAGTCAGTTCCTTTTTAAGACTTCAGATTTCAGATGTTTCCTGGAACTCTGGATTATATTGTTAGGATACCACAGTTGTTTGTTATTTGGCTGTTTTTGTCTGACAAAGTTGGCACTGAATGATTGTTTGAAGGTTGGTGGGCACCTGTAGGGTAAAGTTTCTAAAAAAGAAACAGATATCATACCTTTGCTTGAATAAGTAAGCAAGGTAAGCAAGAAAGGCAATTTATTAGCTGAATGCCTGCTGATAACACTTCCAGGTAATTATACTTAGAGTTTCTCCCCCCTATGCATTATTTGAGACACTAATGCAGCTTTTCTCACCTGTTAGACACATGCTACCTCTACAGCTGTGTGTGATGTTGCATGGCAGGAATTTGACAGAATAAATGACATGAATACATTTGTTCAACTGCCAAAAGGTAATTTGTCACACTGAGTAATGCATGCTAATCATGATCTACAGGATTTGACTCCAGAGAACTTCATTTGGAGCAGCAACATTTGCTAAATTTAGAACTGAATTATTTCAACCAGTTCAAACATCGAAGCCCCGCAGGTGTGTCAGGAGATGTTGCTTTAACACAGCAATTCATGATTTCATTCTGACAGTGAGACACCGTTTTTAGTTGTAGTTGAGGAAAAATGTTCTTGTCCTTCATTTGAGCCTAAGAGCAGCATTGGAAAAAACATAAAAGTTAAAAGGGCAATACTGAGGCCACATTTCACATCTGTCATCCATAATCATACTCTGCTTGAATTAACCTTCTGTATGAATACTAGTAATTATTTTGGGATATTTCAAGACCCTAATGTGACACAGCAGAGACAAGAGGACAAGTCCTTCTCTTGGTAAGTAATGTGTCTCATGCTCATGAATATCATTCTACCTTTTTTACTTCCATTTGTTTGTAACAAGTAACAGACGGATGTTTTCGGAGCACTTCAGACACCATCTTAGACAGAGAATAATTAGGAAGTGTCTTCTTCATACATCCCTCTGGGGCACATACATGTTCTCGTTTCATGTGAGGGTCAGAGGTCAGTCACAGCCAGGAGTGATGCCTCTGGAGCAGGTAGAGCTTTAGTCTCTTTCTCAAGCTTTTAACAAGGAAGGACACGTTTTCTCCATTAGTGTGTTTTTTTCTGTGTCAGTTTAACAGAGAATGATGTGAAAGTTGTTTAATACAGTTTTATGGTCAAAATCAGATTGTAGATTTGATATAAATACAACTGGGAATTGTTTTATCTATTGAAATATAAATACACCAGAAACAATGAAAGCAAAATCAGTTACACTTTGAAATATGCACTTATCGATGCCACAGAAATAACACTGAATGATCAATGATCAATGAAACATACACTGTTCTGTTTTCCATTTGTAAGTGTCAGAGATAACCAGGAATTGACGCAAATTTGGAAGTTATAGTGGCTTGTGAAAGGTCTTTGGAAACACCCTTTTTATTAAAGATGTTTTCTTAAGAGAACTCTGAAGACGTTATTTGTGCTCTGAGGCTGTTGGGGAGTCTAACAAGTGTGAAGCTACTGAACCCTGAGCCCTTACAGATTTGCTTAACCTTGACGGCACAGTTTTACACCACAGGTGTCGGCTGGGTTGACTGGTCTAAACTGCCAGCACTGGCTGGGATCGCAAAAAGATTGGTTCAGAAAAAACTGAAGACACTGTTGGTCTCATACGAGGAAAGTTTTGTATTCATTTTTATATTTTGTTTATTCTTTGCTCATTTCACCTCTTCTATTCTTTTTCCTGTTTGTTGCTGTCATTTAATGTCTTCTCTAATTTCCCCTTCCATCCCCCTTTGGCTCCCTCTCCCTTAATCAAACTTTGTTTCCTCTCCCTCTTGTTTTCTCATTTTAAAGGTTGAGAGCTGCGCTGTGAATCTCCAGCCCAGCAGGACACCATAGAGTGATAGATGGCCTCTGACAAGGTTCAACAAAATCCAAGCAGCCATATGTTCAGAGCGAAAAAGAAGAATTAAAGAGGATTCACAAGTGGCCAAAAGAGAAACATGCCAAACTCTTATGCAAGCAACATTTTCTGAAGTTTACAGTAATATATGGAGGGCTTTGACACACTAAGATTAATGTCCCTGGTGCTGGAGTATGAACACTGACTGGCATTTACTCAGATAAGTGGACAAACTCACACATTCAGGGAAATGATTTAACAGAGAAGAAATAAACAAATAATTCAAACCATGATAGAAAACTTCAGCGAAGCAAACCACGTTGGATACAGACTAAAAGACAAACAGATTAGGGTGAAGAAAAGAGGAAGGATGCAAAGGATACATCTCAATAATGTTGAGATTGGAAGCTGGTTAGGCTCAGATACAGTTTGTGACCTTGCAGATACATGCAAAATGAAAGAATCAAATGATGCATGTATCTGCAAAATTAAATTTTTTGCTAAACAAATTTGCTGTTGCAAATTAGTATTATGTAAACTTAATCTCTGGGAGACTGGGTTACAAGGAAAGTGTAAAGAAAAGAAAGTGGTGACAATATTTCATTTGAAGTTATATATAAAAACATGTGTAATATCAAAGAGTTTTGATTTTCCATTCATGCTCAAAATGTAATAAACTCCTCTAATCCTTCCAGAAGATGACTCAACTACACTGTGTGCTCTCACTACAAGGAAACAGAGACTTTTTCCTTGAACACACACACCCACACAAATGCTGCAAACATTTGTGTGATGCTAATGAGTGTGTTAAATTCCAGTGCATGTAGCTGAAAGAAGAAACATTAGCGTAACAACCAGGTCAAATCACCAACAACCACCAACAGTGTTTACAGCTTCTTCGTCCCATACTAGCCCCCATTTCCAGTACAAACTTCACACACACTGAATACATAAGGACAGGCGCACAGAAACACGCACACATGCACACAAACACACACATAAGGCAATCTCATAAATAACGGATGACAGCCTGAGAGTCAAATTAAGGAAATAAAATGTGTCTTGCTGGTAATGAGGGAGGCATGTTCCCTCTGGATAACAACTTCATCTGGACTCGTACAGAGCTGACACACACACACACACACACACACACACACACACACACACACACACACGTACACACACACTCCTACAGATTCATCCCATTGGTACGGACAGGCTCAGAGCAGTGAAGAACACAGTGCCCTGATTTGAAATTTGACACAAAACGTATGTTTTCTAGAGTTCTGGGGAAAAATGTGGAGGTTGGATGTCATGCCAAACAATCATAGGAGAGGAAGCACTGCTTTCAAACATTTCCCTTGCATCAGGCTATTAAAATGACATTCGTTTGCAGGTTGCTGGCACTTGTCTCGAGGCATATTGCAAACACATGGAATTACATGTTATGTCCATCCATGATTTAAACAGTCTAGGTATTCTTTCGATCAAGGAAAAACAGACACTTCTGGATCTGTGCAGACCATGTGGAAGGAGTAAAGAAAAAGGCAGGCAATATGGCAAACAGGAGTTTCACGCTGAGCCTACATCACTGCTGATAATTGTAAACTGACAGGTAAGACGGAAAAATAGCATGTAATGAATTCAGCCAAATACACATCAACTATGAGGTCGTGTAATTTTTCTGGATACTCACATTCTGACAGAGCTCCTTTGTCTGAAGATACTAGTCTGTGTTACATTGTAAAAAGACTCCATGTGTGAAACTGAAGCAGTCATAATGGTGTGCCGCTGGGCTTAATTCTGGGCCCAAAAGTTTCCTCTGTGTACATGAACAGAACTGATTGAATCATGTAAGATATTTAAGGAATGATTCTAATTAGAGATACACTTAAAAAAGAACATGACTTTGTACACAATTGTGTTAAAAACATGCACATGGTGGCCAAGAGTACAGACGCAGCTAACTAAATCCTTGAAAACCACAAATGTAGGACACTAAAACTTTATAGCAAGGAAATTTAGTTGCAGAGATGGTTTTGGGAAAAAAAAAACACAAAGCAAAATGTTTCACACAAAGTACAGAGATACAATTTGAGTCAATAGGTTGACATAGTGCAGAAAATTAGCTAAACTATAAATTATGAAGTTCTCTATGAATTAATTTTCACATTTATTAACTGATGGTAATAGAAGAATCTCATTCTATTTTACTGTTACTGTAAGTGTTGGTTTTGTTCAGTAGCTGCCAGGTGGATTTGGCTTGAGTGGTCATACTCAGACAGTCTTTCATGTTCAATGCAACTATTACGCGCCAGGTTTTTAATTTGCTGTGCCTAGTTCATGCCAGCAGCATTGTTGTCCCTGATCTGGTTTTAATACATCGTCATCATCATCATCAGTGTGTCGACTGTTGGCATCATTTATCCTAATGCCATGAATAATTTGCCATGAAACCCAAAAACCAAACTGAACAGGTCATCCAGATTTCAACTTGGTATATTCATGGTTTGATTTACTGTTCAGTTTGCAAAGATGCCATTTATTTTCAGTAATCCCTGTCATATTTGACCACAGACCATAAGCATATCTCATCCTCTTCATGTTTGTTTCACTTTCCTGTTCTTTCTTTGTCATTATTAATAATAACTTTAAACAATGTGTGATAAAAAACTGTCACAATTCTACATGACTCTTCTGGCATTTCACGCAGTAGCTTTCTTTTATTTAACAAATTAAATCTCATTTTTATTTTTATAATTTAAGTGCTGACTTAATCCATGAAAAACTGTGCTGTTAGAATAGATTTGTTTTGTTGATCAAAAAATTAAAGAAGCAAAAAGAAATTAAAAAGTGCTTAAATCGAAAAAGAAAAAAAAAGATCAAATTAAATAGAAGACTACAACTTTGTGAGGTTAGAGATTAACACATATATATACATGATAGCAAATGGCTGGACAGTTGGAGATCACTGCATGTATCTGATGACATTCCAAAGCTTAATGTATTTGTATAAAAACATGGGCACTGTGGTTAGAGTAGATTTATGAGTTTTGACTCCCCTCAATTGTTGGCAGTCCAGCACAGCAGGGTTCCACATCCGTGTCTTTTAATAGAACAGTAAAGCAAACAGCTGGGCAATAAGTAAAGTTTAAAAACATACACACAATCTTCAATGTTCTTTGTTTTAGCCCTGCTCTTTCCAAGATTCACATGACTCTCATATCCAATAATATCATTATGAATAGCAATAAATCAAAGCATATTATATTCATTCTTCCACCATGACAGCAGCTGGGTGTACTGCAGCATTACAGTGTGAAACTTGGCAGGAGAAACTCTGGAGATGGACCTGGTAATGAGGCATCTGCAACACCCAAAAACTAAATCCACCACAATTCACGCCTTGTGTGTACACATATGCAGGGAGGATTTCAAAGAAAGAGACAAGGCAGGCGTTGGAGAACAAATTCTACTTCAGCTTAAACATTAAGGAAAGAGTAGATAAAGAGCTGGGAGGAGTCGTATAGCAGAACTAATTGGAAGTATGGAGTATGTTCCCATTGTTGCAAGAAAATATGTTTTGATTTTCAAATGAGTAAAAGCAGAAAGTTATAACTACAGGCCCTCTGACTATAGACAGCTGTGCCAGTTTGTTTTGATGAAAACATTTTCAAGCCATTCACAGATGTTCAGTAAATTCCCCTTTCTGTGCCTGTTCCTAATGTTTGTCTTTCCAGATTTTTAACCTTCTGCCTTCCCAATGTCCTGTTTAATGACTCGTTATGCTTTTTTTAAAATTATTATGCCAAGGACATACATTTTCCTTCAGTTTGCTCCCATTTTGTATTCACAGACTGTATAATAAGTAGTGGACAGAGCCACTGTGACGTCACCCATGGCTTTGTGGACTGCTCTTTTGAAGCTGCGCCATCTTGGTTTTTTGGGAACCAGAAGTGACCATATTTGGACGAGCGGGTGCAGCTGGGGAGGATATGTACTGCTACATCTCTATCCTGATTGGATCTGACTACGAACCAAAGGACACGCCATGGCAGCAACTTGTCAATCACAAAGTAGCCACACCCTAAAGCATACCCTGCTTTATCGTCCATTTTACTCTTAATCATGCTGCACTGAAGAAGATGAAGACAAAGCGAATGGGACCATGAACTCATTCGGAAACCGTCTACTGAAGTAATAAATCAAGTGAGAAGTAGGGCTATTTTCTCAGAAGCTTACATGCAATCAGACTTCTTTTTGCAACTAGGGGATTCGCCCTCTGATGGACATTAGAAAGAATGCAGGTTTAAGGGACTTTCGCATTGGCTTCACTCTTCAGATCCAAAAGCTCTGTGGACTTATTTTACTGTCTATGATTGCATTACAGTAAGTTTCGCACATTGAAATTCTGATAACTGAGCCTAAGCAACTGTAAAATGTTGAAATGTGTGTTCTTTATTTACACCAGTTTCCGGTCCACCAGTTTGTCGTTTTCACACAGGAGAGAGTAGAATGAAGTGGAGGCCAAAAAGTATTATCCAACCTAAAAAGCAACTAACTAGGATGCTACAAACTACATAGGAATGTAAACAATCTCAGTATTAATTTTTGAACTTGGCATCTCCATCCTATTTAATATTTTCTGTTACACTTACAAAGATTTTTTCCTGGTTTACTGGTAGGATAAGAGAACAGTTTAGAGAGAAAGACCAAATTGTCTTTCTCTCCTTTCTAATCTACGCAGCAAGAACATCAGTACTGGAGATTTTATTTTTAAATAATGCTTTATTATTATTATTATTCTTGCTTTCTATTACATCTGCAGATGGCAACCTAGGTATGGTTGAGTTAGGGAAAGATTACGGACATTGCAAATAAACTACATTTAAGGTATGGTCATGGTTAGGCAACAGCTGGTTAAGGTTAGAGTAAGACTATGTTAACTAAAGTCTCCTACATGAAGGTCAGACATCCTACACCCTCGTCCACTGTGAGCTGCAGATTTGTCCAACATGGAGGTACCACCTCCAGTCAATGCCAGAGTGCGCATTATGAAGGTCAGCACATTAGGGGTCAAAGTTCAATTTAGTTCAACCTTGGCTGCAAAACCTGGTGAAAAATCAGGACAGTATGCACCACTCTGCACTCGAGCTTGTGCAGCTGCTAAGGGGTGCATAGCCACTGCCTCAGTTGAAAATAATGGCTTTGCTCTGTTGCACTGGTTTGTTGTGAAAGCAGGGTTACATTAGTATTGCTTCACACTTTTCTATATTGTCATTCTTCTCATGTTTCCTTTCAGTGGAGCCCTACAGCTCTCACTAAGAGGCTTCTGGCTGTGACTGCTGCACCTCTGTGTCAGTTCAAAGAGAGGGGCTCAGGTATTAGTGTCTGATGTACTCTCAGCAATGATTACTTAAACCTAACAACTGATTATAGACACTATAAACATTTGTGTCACTTGATACTACACACATGAGATCAGACTAAGAAAGAGAGAAAGATGGTGATGTCAGGCTGCATGTCATCTGCCCAATCATGAAGCCAACATTTGACTAATCCAACATTAAAATAGTGCTCTTGTGAGACCTCTAACCAAAGTTTTGGATATCAATAAAAGTATAACCACATGGTTCAAATGGTGTCAAACCAGCTCGCTTTGTTTCACTACAGCCTATTAAAACTTAAAAGTCTCCTTGCAACACACAGCCATGATGGCTATGCTGTGGTCTAGTTTCTGCAGAAGGAATTCTTTGATTTTAATGATTTGATTAGGCCAGTCTATTCAAATTTGTGAAATGAAAAGTCATGAATGGAAGTCTCATAACATTTCACCTTTTGCAGTGATCTTAATTCTCCACTGAGCAGTTGCAGACCTTAGACAGAGACACATTATTGCCAGGCCATTGTATTTTCTAGATTTATATTTCTGTTCTACAAAATGTGTGTTTTTCTCTCCATGAACCTGGCTCTGTCCTATGTTAAAATCCTGCTTCTCTCCCATCTAGGTTACTGCCTTCCTGAGGTGTCCTACTTAGCCCTTCCATCTCATCCAGATGGCTAAAATAAATGGCCCGACAGTAACATTACCTCAGTGTCCAAGTAGTGATGCAGCCTCCAATTAAAAATTCCAAATAAAGCCATGCAGCTGAGTGCACTCATCACTTCTTCTTTTTACATTTATTCGTAATATAATTTTTTTCCTTATTTAGGAGGTTGCTTGTACTAATGCATGCTATGTGTGTGAGTTTCTTTATTTTCTTACTCTTTGAAGGAACTCCAAATGTTAAATGTGTTGTGCGCATGCAGACGTTTCAGCTTTAATCTACCATTTAACACTATTGACACAATGATGCAGCATTTTCTGTAGTACTTTTCAGTTGTGCACAATGTGTCCTAGGTCTTAAAAATCAAAGAATACACTGAAAGAGAAATCTTTGATACTTCCAACAGAAACAGCAAAACAAGTTTCCTACTCACTGTCTCATGAGCAGCTGCGGACCTTATAACTGAAAACATCCTAGGTTTGACTCTTGCTTCTCCAGTTTCTCTGTTTTGGGAAGATTTTCTTGGTGTTCGTGTTCGCAAATATTGATCGGCCAACCTTAGACGACAGGAATAACACGGTATAGGAATTCCTAAATTGAGTTTTGTTTATCCTTTGAGCCTTAAACACGCGGACGAGGCCTCTGAGGTCACAAGTTGAATGGATTGACTGCCTCATTCTTGGAGGTGTCAAATAAACATGGGACTTTCACATGAAGTCACAATATACACAGCTAAACTAACAGTAAACATGGGTGAGAAAATGAGGCAGAGGTGTTAAGTTGTGGAGAAGAAGGAACAGAGGAACAGAGGAGAAAACTGAAGACCCCTGACTGCAGAGAGACATGAGATGACGCTGATTGTGACCTTGTCTGAGCTCGGGGTAGTTTCTCAACATAATTCCCTTGTTGAATGTGTGTGTGCGCATGCATGTCTGTGTGTTAAGTCAGAGTGGCCCCATTATTGATAGCTCTAACAAGCCTAGGTCAAAGGTCAGACAGTGGTGAGTGGAGAAGGATGGAGCAAGCCTGTTAAAGATCCTTTAAACACCACCTGCCTTCACACACACACACGCACACACACACACAAAGTGAATCTTGGCTGATTGCTACCAGACCATATTTAAACATATCCCCAGAACCTCTACTCTCCACCACAGAGATGAGGTCTTTGCACAGATTCTAGTTTACACAACGTGCTTGGAGTTCAGAATGAGACAATAACGTAAACATAGTATTCACACTTTTTCAGCAACATCTGGGCTTTTTCTGGTGAATAATTTCCTCATGAAAGCAGTCAATATATGTAAAATAACACTAGAGACAACTTTATGTACAATAAAAAGAAAACAGCAGCAGATATCCTTCACCCTTTTGAACAACATTTCCCAGGAGCAGACCTGCAGCTTGTGTCTGTGCTTGGAAGAATTAGAATTTCTGTGAGAATACTTCACAGTAAATTGGCTCTGGGTAAATAAAGTCCTTCTGCTCGGCTTCAACCATGGCACCTGCTCAAAAACAGCACGGCACCACTCTCTGTCTCTCAACTATACTTCTGCCCCTTAATGGAAATCATCACAGCAAGACTTCACACTTAAAAAGACAAAATGGGAGCCTAATCATTCAGTAAAATAATGCAAAACATCTAGCATGAGGGAAAATAACATTCAGTGGTGATTCATTATCACCATACATTTTACAGTATCAATATTTTCCACCTATATTTCAACATATGCCCACCTGTGAAATCAGTGTTAATATTTACATTAAAATCTAAGGCATTTAACCTGAGAAATTACAGTCTGCACAACAAAAAAAACTTAAAGGAACTATGCATATTTTATCATGAGTAAATCATTGCCATGTTTATTTTTACTCCACTATCACAGAGAAGACTGGCAGCCTCTGCAGGCCTCCATACTGCAGCTGAGCAAAGTGAGCAGTGGTAACATCCCTTTTGTGACAGGAAGCAGCAGGGTTTATGGTTTATATAAAATTACGTCATAATTTTGAGAAACATTGGCACCACACCACATGTCTGAGACAGAGGCTAGTCTTAAAGGTGGTCTGATAGTCACAAGATCACTTTTTCTGTACTGATCTGGCTGTTCCTGCTGAATACAATATACAATGCAGACCTGGTATCCACATCACTGTACTGTTTCTAAAAAATTTGGTTGATATAAACACCCTCTGAAAACGACCCAAAAATATCATCACATAATCACTATCAGCGTGTTTGTTAAAAAACTTTTTTATTTGATTAATGAAAACTGCAAAAGTCTAATGTAGATATTTGAAAACGCTAGGACTCAATAAAACATCCTTAAGCTCCTGTTGCAACAAAATTAAAGACTGCGAGGGTCATACATTTTACAGTTGTAACACTACAAAATTAATGATTGGGTGCTACAGTTTACTACGACTATGACTATGACTCCTGAAATGAACTTGTGAACTGACCCCTCACTGAAGCAGGTTCACATTCTTCTTCTTCGTATTTGCCTACTTTGATAAATGCACTTAGTCCATGTTTTGACTGTTGTACTTGAGACTCTTTGAAAATACACAGGTGATGCATGTTGTTCATATCCGTCTCTATCACTCATACGGAAACATACAGAGGGTCACTGTGTTCCAAGGAAGCACGGCCTTTTGAAAACATGGAAAACACATTAAAGACCCACTCATGTGAGGCCACTGGTTCTGCGTCTATAATCACCAAACATATTAGTGACACATTTAACTGGGTTCACTTGAGGTAGATTAGGAGTCTTTTTTAAACATCACTTATCAGTTTCTTGTAAAAAATACATGGCCAAATATTTCATATTTCTCTGGATCTATTGTGAGCATGGGGTTGAGTACATTACTGTATCTAAACTTTTAACCCTTTAAAGGCTTTGTAAGTATGACTTTTACTCCTGCATAGCACAAAATTAATGTATTTGCTTTATTTGTGTTGCTGGTCAATTCCCAAGTCTAAAGTGAATTTTCCAGGAGGTCTTTGGCTTACAAGACTCACTTTCTGGGTGGTTCTCTGTTTTGGGATAAACACCCTGCCCACCCAAAAAACACTCGCCACCCACTGTCTTTTCAAGATGCTGAAGAGGATAGAAAGTGTGTGTTTCTGTACGAGTAGGCAACAGAGCAGTAAACACTTGAATAGTATTACTGCTTTAATGATGTTCTACTTTGTTTTGCTCATCGGTTAAAGTTAACATTCTATTGCTCACTTTGTTTTCTTATGTCTTTAATTTAGACTTGAACCTATTTTATCCATTACCTTACACAAACCAAATAACTTTTAATTTGGACTTCTCAACTCTATAAAACCGCAAAAAGAGTGTTAACTGATCCTTTCTGACTGCCAAGCGCAGATTTACTGACGATTCCAAAACAGCAGTAATTCTAACAGACAAATCCTTCATTTACTTTCTCCTCCTGCAGTTCCTCATTTCCATCCCAGTCAATCACAATAACAGATAAGAAACGCAGCCCACCCAAAATCAGGACTCTAGAGTTCCTTCTGCGATCAGGTTGAGTTAACCAGTAAAACTTCAGTTCTCTGTTTCCTAGTCTCTGCTGCTGCTGCACCCTCTGTCCATCTCCACATTCCTCCTTTACAAATCACATTTGTCATTCTGAAAGCTTATGGTTTCCACTGGCATGCTTTGAACCTTGTGTGAGTGCATGCGTGTGTGCAAATATACCAACGTGCATGAATGTGTGTATGACCTACAAGCCCACGCGATGCTATGTGAATGAGGGCAACAATGTTTCTTAAGATATGAGCATTTTCCAAAAGGATCTATTTGTGTGTGTGTGTGTGATCTCCTACCTGTTATTGTGATGTTGCTGTAGATGTTGGACAGCTGCTCCTTCAGCAGGACGAGCTGTGTGGTGGCGGCCTTCTCCCGCTGCAGCTCCAGCATTATGTCAGGATGGTTGGCCAGTTTGCAGCCTTTCTGTTTGTCCAGTGCAATGTCACTGCGCACTATATCTGCAAGCCGGCACAGATGGAAGACATGAATGTTGTTTTAATACTTTTGTTGTCGTGCATTTGAACAATATCTTACTTATGTTGCTTTTGTCATAAAAAATATATTAGGCATCACAAGTTAAACACACTTTACTCAGTTTGTTTTCAAATTTGCAAGTAAATCATGAACCACCTGTTGAATCCTTGAAAGTTGTGTCATTTTTAACACACATTTCTGTCATCTTTTAACTGACATTTCAAAAATAGAATATGTCAATAAGTGCAAAAAATCCTTTTTTAAATATATGTTGTTGAAAACTAATACAAATGTGTGCTACAGCATATTTTATTGGCACTCTAATATAAGAGGCCTGATATGTGTTTTTGGCTTCATGGTGGTTATAATTTTTAAGCTTTGCTGAAACTATTTTAAAGAAGTGTTAATTTAACTTAAAGTGATTGTGAGGTTGTAATATGAAGTACTGTTAAATTATAGTCTATTGTGTTAGAGAAGTGTTTCTAAAATTTTGTCCACTACTGTTAGTGAAGATACGCCAAATATTACGAAAAAACTAAACCTTCATGAAGGCCGATAGTTTTAGTTAAGTGCCTCTAATAAACTGGTGGAATAAATATAAAGTAAAAAAACAAATAAACATTAACATTTGGAGGAAATATTAATTCTGCAGTAAAATGAATTTAGTCTGGTTGCTGACACAAAGAGGAAAAAAGAGCAGACGTAGCCTGCAAAAGTCGCTCATAAACACACATTTATGGCAACAGGCTGATAAAACATGTTGTCAGCTCACCGTCCTCGTAGTTCTTCAGGTAATAGTCCGGTCCGGGTCCTCTGAACTTGGCCAGGTTCTTCTGGTTGTTGAACTGAAGGAAGTCGGTTCGTTTTCCTCCAAAACGCAGGAAGGCGGGCGACAGGCCGCGCGCCAGGGTCACGAGCCGCCTGGAGCTGCGCGCGCACAGGACACACAGAAGAAATATGAAGGATTATATTAAAATGTTTCCGTGTTTGTAGCTTCAATTCAAAATGCCTGATTATTGTTAGGAGGAGCAGAGAGCATTTGGAAAAACGACCCAAGCGAATCCTCCTTCTTTCTGTCTGATTCAGTCTTTATTCCGTTTAGTTTGCTTTATTTCACATGTGTAGTCCAAATATGAAAAAAGAGCCTAATAGAGACAGAAGAAGTGACGTAGGTTTGTTATGGCTGTTAAAACTTCTGCCCTGTTTTCTCTTTTTCATCTGCGGCCAAACAAACAGCGAGTCAGCTTCATGTGTCATCCGCTGGAAAAACAACATGAAGAAGCAGCTTCATCAGGTTCAGAACAAGCTGAGGAACCAAGAGTTAAAACAACATTTATATAAATAATAAATAAGTAAATAGCACACACATATATATAACTTTAAAAGAGGATGAACAGTTTGACTCTGCACTGCTTTAAATTTGAGGTTTACGCCAGATGTGAATTTTACAGAAAGTCTGCAGCTTCTACTTTTATCTTCATTTTTACTTTGATTATTTTTGGTGCATATAATTAATCATCAACACGACATATATAATAGTAAAATAATACTTGAGTAGCCTACTGCTACATCCAGAAAGTGGACGCAGCATGAAAAATTGGAGTTCAGCTCTAGGTGACATTTAAAAAGTTAGTTTCTGGTGCAGTTTTAATGTTTTGAAAAAGTTTTATTTTGTTGTAAATGAGTGAATTGTTCATTACAGTCAACGTGGCAGCAGCTTAAGCTTCACATAATAAAGTGACGGGAGATCCAGAAAGTGACAGCCGACAGGCCTGCGGACTGCTGGACTACAGAGAGGTTAGCACAGTCTAATTAGCTATGAAGTAGTTGATGAAGGTTAATGTTTAAAGTATATTAATTATGGAAAGATTGAGTAATAATCAACTAATCCAGAACAAAGTTTTAAAGGCGGTTTTGTGAAAGAGAGAAATGGTGAATAGGATTGCTGGAATTCAAGTTGAAATGTTGACTCGTGCTTTTGTAGTAAAATAATAAAAGAGTTTTGCATTTCCTTCTTTTATCATTAGGGGAAGATTGGTGCACACATACAGTGAGGTATTTTTCAGTAAATGTTTGTAATGTGTACTTTGCAAACTCTTACAATGATACTGTGTGATTTAGAGGCTGAACTAAACAAAGTCACTGAATAAGGTTTTTTGAAATTATTAAATCCAATCCAGGGCATGCTGAGTCCTTAAACGTTGAGCTAAAAGTTTCATGAGTATGAAAGTTATTTTGCTATTTTTGTATTTAAAATGTCAAACCATGTGTCAGTCACACAGGTTATAATCTCATAATGTGAGTATCTGGTGACATTTTCACTGTTAAAAGAGTGAGAGAGTGAGAGTGAGAGAAAAAAGTTAAAAGTCACAAAGCTGAACTAAAGTCAGTCAATTCATTTCAGCAAGCATTAAAAAATTGAACATGGGTGGCATTGGACCCGAGTGAAACTGGACCTTTAGCTATTTTAAGAAAAATAAATGAATAAAAACATCAAACTAGATTTTAATAACATGTGAAATGGAAATTTTGAAGTATGGGCACAATTTACTGTGGATCACCTCTGAACCAATCGTTCACTCTCAACGTTATTAAGTTAAGGTTTGGACTTGTGGGTGAGAATCATCCAGTAATGTGCAAACGTGCTGTCTGACTGTGGCCATTCAGACAACGTGGCTCGTGCGTAATGGATAAAAGAAGCAGCAAAGTTTTGCAGTCGGATACAGATCGATGTTGTTGCGAAGCTCTGTGGTACCTCAGAAAGTCCAGCCAGCCGTCTTTGATGATCGAGGGGTCCAGCTGCAGAGAGAGGAAGTTGTCGTTGAGGACTCTGATCGGACTGCGGGTGTTGACATCCAGCAGGATCAGCGTCCTCTCCATGAAGCCAGGTCTCTTCCCACCGGCTGCAGCTCTCTGATATGCGGAGGAGGAAGAGGAAGAGTAAGAGGAAGAGTGCACCAGCAAAGTAGCCAGAGATGCCAGCCACAGGGAGCACCATGGGAAGAGGCAAGGTGAGGGTATGGGCATCTTCTTGCTTTGGAGAGCACGAGGATCAGTGCGCGTGGTGAGGCTCCAAGGTGAGAAAAGTAAAATAACCAAACTGCTGCTGCGAAGCTCGATGGTGGTTCTTTACCTCGGTCCCATCGATCTGGGTCTGTCTTCCTGTCTAGTTGTCTCACCCCCTCTGCCCCCCGCCCCTCCGACTGTTTTTTTGGGAGCTGCTCACAAGAGCGCACGCCCCGAGCCAGCCTTCCCGGCTGTGAGAGCCAGAAGCTGGGAGGAGGAGAGGAGGCAGCACCGCCCCTCTAAGGTTCTCTGAGGTATGAATGCAAACTGCTGCAAAGTACTTTTCTCAGCTCTTATGAATAATAGTACTGAAGTCTTAAAGTCTCTTCTAAATATTCACTATATGTATGAGTGTTTTATGATGAAATGAACATCAGCATTTTTTATAACATTTTATGAAATAGCATATAATAATTAAAATATAATTCTGCAGAAAACCAAAGTTGAATCCAGCAATAACAGGAAAACCAAACAGTGTTTAGTATCAACAAGTATCTGCTCATATTTATATGTTATTAGGCCATTATGATGATGATGAAAATGCTTTTTTAGCTGAGTAAGGCATGTTGGCTGACGCACCGATTCATTTTATGAATCTATAATTTATGGAAAGATTATTATTCAGTTTAGGAAAAACCTGATTAAGAGTAAAATGTGTGCAATACTCTTATATGAAACAATGAGCTCTACAACATGTGGGGTAATTCAAGGTTGAGTAAAGGTCTGTCCGTGGATGGAGTTGAGGTTAAACTCACAGATTTACCCACCACACATTCATTTTGATTACATAAACTCCAATGCACATCATACTCACGTTCACATTTTCAACCCCACATCGCTGCATGCACATTGCAAAATAAAATGTCTCAACAGGAAAAAAAAAAAGATGTTAGATCTACAATACAAGAATATCCATGCTGGAAAGTTCAAGGGAACCAAAACAGGCCTGCTTCAAACAAGAAGAGATATCATCTTGTCAGCAGGATATTTCATGTTCCTGGACACTGCAGAGGCTCCAGTTTGTTTTGACCAATATCTGATTGAGTGCACATTTTTCATGACATTTGGAGATGGCGACATGAGCAGTTTGGTCCTTTTTCAAAAACATTCAAAACCAATTTGGGACTTAAGTTCCTGCACATGGAGCTCACCTATAAACACTTTATGTGACTTTCCTCTCCAGATGTTCAGTACGCTGGTGAGCGAGAGACACCAAACAAAGCGCAGTCTATATTGTGAGATCTCATGGGCCGAGAAGTGGTCGTTTAAGGTCACTGCTGTCTCACAGATGAGCAGCAAACTACACGAGAAGAAAATGCAGCGAGCAAAGACCTGTTAAATCTCTTTATCCCGGCCTACAGTACCCACTCACGAACAGGCCACATTAAATGATCGGAGGTGTTAATGTCTCAGGTTTTACGCACGAAGTTCCCATTAAAACAATCCAGCAGGCTGCGTTTTGTAATGACGCATGTGTCAAAATTATGCTGTTAATTCTTCAACTAAACGTGAAAAAGCAGATTAGAGCCTCTCCTGGGTCAGATATGCTTTAAAAACACAGTTGTGACACAGAGGTGAAACCATCATGTGCAGATCTGAGATCATCCAGCAGAATATTTTTCTTCTTCATGAGCAGAGATTCATACAGAAAATGAGCAGAAAACCAAGACTCCACTGCTTCATGTTGTCATTTTATTTCACATGTGGTTTCTATATAACCCAAGATTTTGTTTTTAATAGAAAGGCATTTAACTTTTTTATATTTATGTAAGCTATGAGTTCTTGAATTAGCTTTTAAATATTAAACTGAGCTATGGGACTTCGAGCATGTCACTTATAGTTATGGGGGGATGTTTGTCTAAGAAAAGTAAAAAGAAACTTTACCCTAACTAAACATCAATATAACTGTATGATGTTTTAAAAGGAATCTGTGGGATTATGGCATGTTAGTGTGTTCAGAGCATTTCATCCACTGTGATTCTTTGTATTGTATCGCTGTGTGTGTTGCAGCAGTTTTATTCGGATGACTTTTTTAATGATCGACCCAGCAGAGTGTTTCAATGAATTTTAATAACATGGTGGTATTTAATATGTATAAAAGTGAAAAATATTCTCTGATACGATCCGCAGTTTTATAACTTTAGCTTCAGGCAGAGGGTTAATCCAGCAGCCTATTTTGAATAAAACTCTGATTAAACGAAAATCTTTTTATTCATGTTAAACATAGGGAAACATAATCAGTTACAAACACCGATGGTCTAAATGGAAAAAAAAAATCTTCGAACAAGCATAATAATGTCTCTTAAATGTATAAGTTAAGTTGGACTTTGAACTCTCATATACAAGGAAAATATTCAATCTACAGGGGAACTTTTTCTATTGTTGGTGAACTTCAGAACTTTTTGCTATTGTTATCAGTGTTGATTTAATTTACTGTTTATTCCCGAATTCTTTACTTTAAAGTTTGGACATATTTTTTGTAAATATATTACAGAATATGGACACTTTAATAATAATAATAACATAATTATAGAAGGGTGTATGTGGACATCCATTATCTCACAGATATTGATTCACCAGCACTAAGAGAAGATTATAATATGTTATTAATTTAATTGGCTGATTCATTATAGTGAAACGTCCTATGGGGGATTTAAAAGCTGACTTAAGGGGAAAAGTTGAGGCTGGCACACATAAATGTTCTGTAGGGCTTCATAAGTGATTTTCGTTGGGAAACTAACTTTTGACTTTCTTAAAGTTTTATTAAACCGCCTCCCGTATGTTTCAGTTATTATTATTATTATCATCGACAAAGTTTGTATATCGACAAAAATAATGCGCGATATTAGTGAAAGTGCTGATTTTTAAGTGAAATTCTGTGGCATTTTTTTAAAGTTAGAAATTTTAATAAATGAATCAGAACAACGCGATTTTGCCCGATGTTAAGTTTTCCGAAGGTTTAAATCGGCTGCATCGGACAAAAGTTAAAGTATGTTAGTCCTTATTTCACTGGTGGTCCAGATTGTTCTGTTACTGCATGCAAAGTCTTTTTCCGCATATGTTCTGGTTTGTGTGTGGCTGAGGGAGAGCACACAGAGTGTTTAAGTGTTTAAGACTTGGCAGGACTCTGCACCTTCACTTTCCCACCTCGTAAATCCGATAGACTGTGGTCAGCAAACCGTGCTGCATGAAGGCTTCACTGCACATTCAAGAGCAGCTGATCACTGTGTGGTTAATTATCATAAAAATCATAATAACGACAGCAGCAATAATAATCATAATCATCACAAAAAATATGATAATAAGCTCTTTTGCTCTTTATTGTGTTTGTAATATATATAACACTTTTACTGACCTTGTTTTACTGCATTAAAATTTCATCTTCTTAATATTAACATTTATACTTTATCCTATTAATAGCCTGGTCTTTATGTATAATGTATTACATGAGCTATAAAAGTTTAATTTGATTTTTAAAGCTGCAGGATCGAAATGTGTTCTTCCAAAATATGTTGAGAGATTATAGTAAATGTTACATTGGTTGAGGGATGCAAACTCTGAAATCCAAAACAGCTTCTTTTTTTTAAGATAGAGAAATAAATCCACACACAGGATCCCGTGTGTTACTTCAGTGCGATGGCTCCTCAGCTCCATGTAGGCTACAGTAGGCCTACTTTTCTGAACGAGGCTGCAGTGAAACAGGTGATAATGCTGCCATCTAGTGGAGATACCGAAACAGCAAAAATATAATGCATCTTAAAGTAGTTTAATTTTTGCAACCTCCAATCCAACATTGCATTTAATCCTTAATATTTTGCAGTGCATGACATAAATTATGTTTGTGCTGAATTTCTATGAACTTAAGTTTAATTTTTGCCTATTCATGTTTATCCTATTCCACAGTTGTAAATGTTTGAGCCTGTGTAAATCACATTAATCATTCATGCTTGGGCATTTTCTGCCTTCTATTTTTAGATGGTGGCAGAAAGCAAATAAGACAGGCCCACGTCACGGTTTGTCATGTATATTTAAGGACTCTGGTGCCCCCCCCTCCCCCCCTCTCTCTCTCTCTCTCTCTCCCTCTCTCTCTGTATACCATCCTCTTCTTCATGGATATGGCCACCCAGCTGCTCCATCCATCCCATCGGCACACCACGTGACCCACATCTCCCATGTCCTTCAGTTCATTCAGCATGATGGCTGCGGATGCTGCGGATGCTCCCCGCTGCATCCTGCATCCGCGCCGGCTCCCTCTCCTCCTCCTGGCCGTCACCCTCTCCTCTCTGCCGGCCCCCGCTGCGGCGCTGCTCGGCGTCCGGCCGGAGGACACCCAGAGCGGAGAGCTGTCCGTGCAGGATGGGATCCTGAGGGCGACCGAGGGGACCCGCTTCATGCTGAGGGTCTACTACTCCGCATCCCCGTCCACGGAGCATCCCGAGAGCGTGAACAGCAGCGGCAGACCGGACGCTGCCCCGTGGATCGCCTTCATCGAGGAGCCGGGAGGGGACAGCGGGGACCAGGAGAGGCGGCTCCGGTCCAGAGGGAACCCGTGCGAGGAGGAGAACGCCCGGAGCTCTGACATCGAGCTGCTGGGCTCCTTCAGATCCACCTCCAGCCAGAACTCAGTTTTGGTGGAGCTGCTCGCCAAAGACATGCGCAGAGGCGAGGTGGTCAAATACTACTCCATGTGCGCGTTTGATGGAGTCAAGTGGGAGCATTTCAGCACCAGGGACTTCTGGCTGGCGGTGGTGGAGAGAGCTCCGGAGGCGGACGTGTGGCTCCAGGCCGGGGTGTCGGTGCTGCTGCTGGGGCTGTCCGCGCTGTGCAGCGGGCTGAACATCAGCATGTTGGCCCTGGACCCGGTGGAGCTGCGCGTCCTGCAGAACAGCGGCACCGAGAAGGAGCAGAAATACGCACGGAAGATCGAGTCCGTGCGTAAACATGGGAACTACATCCTGTGCACGGTGGTGCTGGGGAACGTGCTCACAAACACATGCTTCGTGGTGTGGATGTGCCAGATTTCAGGCATGACCGCCCTCTCCACCGCCTCCTGCACTTTGGGGATCTTCTTCATCGGGGAGATTTTGCCTCACTCCCTGGCCTCCAGGCACAGCCTCGCCATCGCATCCAAAACCCTGTGCGCCACCCGCCTGCTCATGCTGGTGTTTTTCCCCATCGCCTACCCGGTCTCCAAGATCCTGGACATCATGCTGCACCAGGAGATCAGCAACTTCTACACCAGGGAGAAGCTGGTGGCCATGCTGCGCGTCACAGACCCCTACCACGACCTGGTGAAGGAGGAGCTCAACATCATCCAGGGGGCTCTGGAGCTGAGGACCAAGACCGTGGAGGACGTGCTGACCCCGCTGTCAGACTGCTACATGCTGTCCTCGGACGCTGTGCTGGACTTCTGCACCATGTCGGATGTGATGCAGAGCGGCTTCACCCGGATCCCGGTCTATGAGAACGAGAGGTCCAACATTGTGGACATCCTGTTTGTCAAAGACTTGGCCTTCGTGGATCCTGACGATTGCACTCCTCTGAAAACAATCACTCAGTTTTACAAGCACCCCATGCACTGCGTGTTCAATGACACCAAGCTGGATGTGATGCTGGAGGAGTTTAAGAGAGGTAACATGTCCACAACTTAAAATCAGTAAGAAGCTGTTGAGTATGTGTGTGTGTGTGTTGCAGCAGTCTCATGGCTGCATCCTGCCACCAAGGAGCTAAATGTGCCTTGAAGTGGCTGTGCACTTAAAATTGAAGTCTTCAGTGCAAGTACACATCAGTCCATTGGCTCACAGCGGGCCTGCCAGTAAAGCCCTTTGATCCACCAAGCAGTGAGCTCCATATGTGAAACCTGATCCAGTGTCACACAGTGAGCGTGGTTCAGCCAGAGGTTAGAGGCTACCAAGGACCAGAATCTAGATCTGAAGAATTTATGTAGTAAAAGCCATCTTCCCATGACGGCACACTGTGAACTTTATCTGCCCCCGATGTTTGTAACCCCCTCTATTTCATGCCACGCATCAGTTATCAGACTTCAATGTTGAACTGCTTAAAAAGGAATTCATCAGGAGGCATTTGCCTTCATGGCAGCAGAGGCAATGAATATCATCTCTATGTCTCCGTCTGACTCACACCTCTTTTGTCAGTTAAGCATCTTTGCTGATAAGTGCATTCACAGTATTACAGCACTCCGTCTCTCTACACGTGCAGTGATAGCATCTCTTGACTGCCGAGCGAAAGTGTGTCGCCTCTCTCCGGGGAGTCTTCATGATAACATTGAATGTGATTGTGAATCAATGCTCTGTGGCGAACAGCTCAAACTGCTCCCCTGCGACAGTGTGACAGAGTAAAATGGAGACATATGAGAGTCTGCATGAACGACTGTTATGTAAGGATTTCATTGACACTGGCTTAGGTTGTGGGATTAAGATGTAAATCTGTTTCATTGACAAAGAGAGCGCCATAGATTGGTTGCCCAGTCAGAATGTGTAAGGGGACACTGTGGTTGGATCATAAATTAGATTGCCTCTTAAAGGCCGGGAGGTCCACCGCTTTATTAGTTCAAGATTATGAATGATAGCTTTGGCCTGACACAAGTGATCCATGGGCTCAGGTCTGAACCTGTGTGTGTTTCCATATTGGCTGCTATTTATAAATCAGCTTGAGTTCACCTTTAGATTGTTTGTGTGTACCCAATTATCAGCCCGTGGCGACTTTGAAGCTTCTTGCACTATGTACTGCAGGTCGTCGCCATCCAAGCCTGCAGAGCAACCATGAAAAATTCAGCTCCAACCTTTCCCTTCCTCTCTCGCCTCCTTCCTACTTTGCTCTCATGGATTAAAGGCTCCTGCTGTTCAGGAAGCCTGGCTGGAAGCTGTGAGGATGTCTCACTGAGAAGGGTGATGGGCTGGGGTGAGGTCTGTGTGTTAGGGGAAAGGATGGAAATGTCACCAGTAATGTAAGAAATCTAAGCGAGGAAGTACTGTGCAGGGGAAAATACATCATCATTTAGCTTTCATACAGTAACCCATGCTCTTTACTTCATGCATTTATGCTTTAATGGCACGAAAGTTAATGAGCAACATAAACCTACTGCAAATCTTTATTGGGGTAAAATACTCCATCAGTGGTAGTATTCTGTTAATTTACTTAAGTAAAAGTAGCAGTAACACGAAATGGAAACACTCCATTACAAGTAAAAAAAGTCCTGCATTCTAAATTTAGTAAAAGTACAGAAGTATCATTACCAAAATGTACTTAAAGTTATGCTGAATGGCCCCAGTCAGTGTTATTATATTCTAAACAGATCATGTGTTTTACATGTAAAATCCTAGACTGAAGATTAAGGAGTAATTATGGGAGTTGAATAAATGTAGTGGAGTAAAAAGTACATTTCTCACTGAAATGTAGAGAAGTGTAAACTAGTATAAAATAAAGTACAAGTACCTCAAAACTTTACTTAAGTACAGTATTTGAGTAAATGTATTTAGTTACTTTATACCACTGCATACAATACTGCTAAAGAAATACACTAATATACAATAGTCAAACTGGGAGAGAAAAACTGCTGCAGAGATAAATATGACTGTGATGTTTGCAGAAAACACAGATAGCAGATATACCAAATATACACATAATGCACAATCATATACAAAGACATTATGCATGAAACTAAAACAACACATAGACTGGAGGAGCCTGGGAAACTGGCGGAGCAGAAACATTCGCAAAAGGGACATCTATGGTAGACCCAGTTTCGCCTCTGGCATGTGTGTCTGCGTGTGTGAGCCTGGTAAGTGTGTGTGTGTGTGTGTGTGTGTGTGTGTGTGTGTGTGTGTGTGTGTGTCGTACTGCAAGAGTATTATGTAACATATGAATGATGTAATTCAGTGCCCTGGCACATCAGCAGCTGATGGCAAAATCCACCTCTGACTCACCTGAGCTCTTCAGACAAGCTGACCTGAGCGCCGAGTACAACCCCGCCATCAGAGCCAATCTCTCACAGCCGGAGTCTCATGTATGGAGATGGCTGCCTGTCAGTCAATCTGGATTTTTTTATTCTTGTCGCAGTGGATTAAAGCATTTGATCCATTTTATCCCTTGGCGGTGATCCCCCTAAATCGGCCCATCTCGTATGAGCCACTGATTTTGTTCGAAGTGAGGTTGGAGACAGTTTGTATGTTTCCGTTGAAAGCTGTGCTCCAGTGACATCATAAATTTGGTTAGATAACTGATTCGGTCACCAAACTGAATTACGTGTTGACGTAAGAAGAACCATGGCAGTGATGTGATGAAAAATACATGAAGCATAGTAATTGATTTTTTGAAATATTTGTTTGTGGTGAGCTGAAAATGACAATGATCATGTAGTTCACATTGGTGCTACAGTGTGTTTTTTAACGTGTTCATGGTCATCTCTTCTTGTCTTCTTGCGATGTTTGAATTTGGTGGCAGCTGTAGTTTCTTGTCACATTCACTTTACTGACTCGCTCTGGAGATGCTGTTGGCGAGCTGTGTCATTGTATCTGGCAGGCTTGTCATGTTCAGACAAACAGTTACTGAGTGGGAGCGCTGGCTCTGCTATGTGGTGTGTAAAGTGTGTTTGTGCATATAGTGTGTATGTATGTGTGTGTTTACAGAGGTGGCAGCGGCATGGGCAGTTTCGTCAGCAGATGCAGGCATCCCCAGACTGATTGCGTAATTTCTGTGTTTACGTAAGGGCCGAGTCTTCCAAACTGTCAAAGTGTCTCCAGACTAATCCCCCAAAGCCCACTTGTCTTCTTGTCTGAGTCACACACAAACTCACACACACACACAGGGAGGGCTGCCCTGACACTGAAATTATTTCATTTTCAAGCTCTAACAAAGACATCTCTGTTGTGTTTATGGTCTCTCAGCCCCAGTTGGTGAATTAATGCTGATTTTCATCTTGACTGCACAGATCCAGTTGGAGGCTGTTGACTCGTGTTATTTTTATCCAGTGACGTTTCCCTCTCAACCCATTGCATGAGCAGTTCTGATCATGAACTTGAATTTGAAAAGCATTTTAACTCTCCCGTTTTCTTCTCTGGTGAATGCAGGTAAGTCCCACCTGGCTGTGGTGCAGAGGGTGAACAGCGAAGGGGAGGGAGACCCTTTCTATGAAGTGATGGGCATTGTCACCCTGGAGGACGTGATAGAGGAGATCATCAAGTCAGAGATTGTGGATGAGACAGACCTCTATAGTACGTATGACGCATAAACACACTGATTATGAAGCCGAGTTTTCAATGTCACTGTTGCATTAGCTGTGAATCAATTGTATTATGTTCCCAGCTCCCACACTGAATAGATTTTCTCTCAGTTTGTCACAGCAGCTGACAGTTTGTTCAGCTCTGTGGTCCACAACAACTGGAAAATGCTCAATTCAACAACATATACAGCAACATTTAGGGATGCAACAAGCATTGCATTAATAGTACACTGCAATTTTCTTTCTTTCACCATCTCCTGTCTTTATTTGCTCATTAAACTATTGATCCCGCCGTCTCACCCCGTTGCTCGCTTCTGGTTGCTGATGCATAATTAAATAATGTGAATAAATGGCCCAGTCTCACAGATAATCACCATAATCCGCTCATCTTTAATTGGCTCGAAAGGCTCTCCACAGAGAGGGATTCAAATGCCAAACCCCCATCAATCTATCCTATCTCGCTGAATCCTACTATTTGCGTGCCACAGCTAAGGAAAAATTACTTTTTATTCCAAGTTTCTGCAAAAAAAAACCTCAGCACCCAGAAGAAATTAACAGAAAATTTTGAAGCGTGCCATAATTTTAATTACATGCGAAGTGCGTGACGCAGCCTCTGTCATGGGTGCACTTGTGTGGGTGTTCACAAACTCTGGGTGTTTTGTGTGTCTGCGTGTGCATAATTATGTGTGTGTATATATAGCACAGGGGAGCTAATCTCTCCAGACTTACCACTTCAGGCCTTTATAGCGCCAGCTGTTCCTGCTGCTGCTACGATGTATTTAATGGAATATAGTTAATACCGCTCACATCTGCAGAGGATAAGTCAATTTATCAATCAGAGGTGTGTTTACATAGCACTGGATAATCTCATGCTATATGCAGTAGATAAACCTACTGAGAGAAATTATGCAATTAAATCCATCTGTAGTATTTGTTCGCATGCAGGATATAAAGGTGCATCAGCTAATGAGGTCAGTGGCACCTCTAAATAGTTGCTCATTCCTTATCGTGCCAACAAAATACTGTACTTATGTGGCATATCTGCGAAGGCAAAACCACCTTTTCCTCCCTCAGCTATACACAATGTAAAATCTGCACTGTATACTGGGGACTGTATATGATTTGCAATCTGTGTGTGTTCATAGCTGACAATCGGAACAAAAGGCGAGTGTCCAACCATGAGAGGAAACAGCAAGATTTCTCTATCTTCAAACTGGCAGAGAATGAGCTGAAGGTGAAGATCTCGCCCCAGTTGTTGCTCGCAACACACCGCTTCTTGGCTACAGGTAGCACTGTGTGTGTGTGTTTCTGCAGGTGTGTGTATGTGCTGGATGCAGAGTATTTGTGGGTGCACACAGTGGGTTGCAGGATAAATTGAGGATAAGGACATGTGACAGGGAACACGGTGCTCTTTCCTTGACTCTTGTTTTGCTGGGGTTTTTTGTATGTGTGTGTGTTTGTGTGTGTGTCTATATGCATCCATCTCGCAGAGGTGGAACCTTTCAGGCCGTGTCACCTGTCGGAGAAGATCTTGCTGCGTCTCATCAAACATCCCAGCGTTGTGCAGGAACTCAAGTTCAACCCCAAGAACAAACACGCTCCTCAACACTACCTCTTCCAGAGAAACAAACCTGTCGACTACTTTGTCCTCATTCTGCAGGTAAATCCCAAATTTTAAGAACGATACTTTCTGTGAATAATGACAGAAAGGAGGTTGCAGATGAATTATCAAACAAAGCAATAATCACTTGTTTGCTTCTTATTGTTATGATTATTGTGTTTTTCTGCATATTTCCTGTATCAGAGGGTCCATTAGATGAGTAATCAATTCAGTGTCACATAAGGAGCATAGCTCACATCTAATGCACGTAAATGGCTGTGTTGTGACGTTGCAGGGACGGGTGGAGGTAGAGATAGGAAAGGAGGCTCTCCGCTTTGAAAATGGAGCGTTTTCCTATTATGGCATGCCAGCACTCATCCCACCCCTGCCTATTGGTAAGTAAGTGCACACATGAAGCAATGGAGATCAATAGTTATACGCACAAATGAGGGCGATGACGACGCCAGCAGGGAGAGTTCAGCAATAATCGTCAGAAAATGAGTGCAGCGCTGGTGGTAGACCTGTTTTTGCTGTCTAAATCCCACCCAGTGTCTGTACAGTGTCAGCCTGCAAGAGCAGCAGCAGCCGTGGGAAGTAAGTAATTAAAAGAAGTGATTTCAGAGAATTTCCCAGCGGAAGGACATGACCTGCACAGGATTATATGAAATCCAGCTAAGACTGCAGAGCAAGCAGCAAGCCCCCTCTCTCTCTCTCTCTCTCTGTCACTCACTCACTCTCTCTCGCTCTCTCTTTCTTGTGGTGGTTGTGCGCATGTTTTGTGTCTGATGTTCAGGGTGAGCTTAAAGCAATTTGGAAGACCCCATTAAATATTTGAAAATCCTTTCTTAGGACATTACAGAATCCAGACTTTTCTCTTAAGGAGCCGCAGAAATGTCACGTCTCAAAAGAGCTATTTTTTAAATATTTTTTTTACTTTCCTTTTTTTCTCTCTCTCTCTCTGAGTCATTGCTTTTCAATGGACTGAATGAACAGCTTTCTTGACACTGAGCTAGCACCTTAAAACCATGCAGAATGTAGGCGAATGGCGAATTTTGATGGACTCGTACTGCAATCAGTGGAAAACTAGATAGATAGATAGATAACAGATAACTGATAACAGTCTTGACCTAATGGCAAAGATGCATGTATACAATACATAACTAAAGGTATGTTTACCTCTTCTCTTCTGTCCAGGTCAGAGGTATAGTTCGCGGGGCAGTGGTCTGAACCAATCAGATTTATTGCTGAGTGGCGGCAGTGTGGGTCAGCTCTCTACAGGAGGAGGGGTCTACTTACCCGACTACTCAGTCCGACAGCTCACAGACCTGCAGATCATCAAGGTTACAAACATAAATGCCTGCACACACAACCCAGAAACATGGAAAAAAAATCAACCACTGTTATTATAAACTCAATTAAACGTATAATTTCCTGCACGCTGAAGGAAAAAAAATGGAAGCACAAGTTAACAACTGTATTTTTAAGCTCCCTCCATTTAATCTTCAAAATTCCCAAAAATGCTAACTCTTCCTCCGCTGCAGCATTTCCCTTTGATACGTCCTAATCCCTGATTCTGACTGAACACAGACATCCTGTCTCTCGCTCTCCTCTCCATGCGCCCACTTTCCTTTAATCACTGGGGATAATTGAGCTCCATTTCAACCATGAATATGTTAGCCTTAAATGTTTGATGTGCCCTCTCACTTAACCCCTCCTCCAGTTTCTCCAGTACAGTCCATGCCCCCCCTCATGCACGTGCACCGGGGTTAGATCGCCATAAAAGCAGCCATGCATGAACTGAGATCTAATGCTGATGTTAATACTTGCTTTCTATGACCACACAGATCACCAGGAACCACTACCAGAATGCCCTGACGGCCACCAGGATGGACAGCTCCCCTCAGACACCAGACCCAGTGGATCCTGATGTTAAAGGGAGGCCTCCGGTCCCGGAGGCCCGCTCACACAGCATCGCCCTCCCCCTCACGCACACACACACTCGACTGGGGCTGGCACGCCTTGCACATCTCCATCCCCACGGTGGCCTTCGCAACACCTCCCAGCTCAATGAGAGAAACCGTATCGTTCGTGAGTAGTGCACACACTTTGTAACAATATGTTGACTCTACAGATTATGTTTATGTTACTATCGTGGATTGGTTTCAGTGCAGTGTCAATTAATCAATTGGTCAATCAATCAATACTAATAAAGATTAAATGTTTAGGAGGTTTGACCAGTGTAGATCCCTGAAGAGCTGCTCACTCTGAAATGATTTCTTCTGTGTCGATCTGAGTATTTGATTTCCAAGGTCTGAATGTGCTTCAGAAGCTGTTTGACACAAGAATAAAATTCAGAGGGAAACGTTTTGGAATATTTTCTGCAAGCTAGTTATCGACAACCTTGATCAACATTGATAACTATTAGCATCATCCTTCAAAAAAAACAATTTGTGTCTTACTTTGGACTAAAAATCTTTTAGTGCCTGACATCACCATGTCCTCATCTATCCTCCATTCCCTCTCAAATACATCCGTTTATTTCCATCTTTTTCTTTCATTTATTTATTTATAAGGACAACAGACATTAATCATCCTCTCTGTAAATGTGCCAGTGTTAGCCAGTTGGCTCATTTTCAATTGCATTCCTTTGGTGAGATGTTATGAAACATGTAAAGTGATAAAAAATTTGCACAATGAAGATAACAAGAACAAAACAGCAAACCATCAGTATGATAATACAGCAACAACAGACACCATTATATAGCACATATAGCCATGCAAGCAACATGAAGGAACAGCACATAGCGAAGACATGCAGAGCAGCTATAATGGTAAACATAAATAAAATACAACAATCATTATGTTGATCTTGTTAAAATGTTAAACTGCTTAGTAAATCTATAACCTGTCACTCCTCAGATTAATACTTGATTCCCTCCTCAGCCATGATTTCCCTGCTCACTTTCAATTACATGTAACTCTGATGATTCTGCTTTTGCAGTCACTGTCAGTCTCTGTGGAAAAGAGCAACACCAAATCCCTGAAATATAAATGACGATCTGGCTCCATATGAATTTCACAATTCACTGGACAGGTAGAGACTCTTTTGAAGAGGAACCTGTCTGACAGGAGCAATGCATGATTAATGTAACTATCTGATACTCTGAGGATCAGACAAATCAATAATCTGATGATTGGTTGGTCCAATGATAATTCATTTTGTAAAAAGCCCAAAAGAAATTAATGATTTTTCACTATATTTACTATTATTTTATCAGTAAAGAATCCTATAAGTCAAACACCCACAGTGACTCACTCACAAAACTAGTGGCAATGTGGCATCTGTACCAATCTGTACTGGTTTCAGAGCTTAAAGGATTTCCCCACATACCATCTGTCTTCGGCTGTGTGTAACACACCACCCAGTTTGTGTGTGTTTGCGTTAGTTTCATTAAGAAAAATCTCTGGACAGATGGTTCTGTTGGTTGTCAATAAAACAGTCCTGATATATACTGTACTGCCAGATTTTATATTGAATCACAACATCACAAGTTTCACCAAGTCCCCTCCAGTGGTTGTAGCTCATTTTTAATTGGATTTTAAATCTCCTACTTTTAACCCTTAATTGGTCATCATGAAAAACAGCACTGACTGATACAATGCAAGTTCTCTGCCTCCCTCTATAGGCAGAGCTACAAACCAGCTGCTGGTAATGTGGATACTTTCAGTTGGTTTAAGGCTGATCGGTCTGTCTTCACAGGCAGTAAGTCTGATGGGCAGAGGAGTCCCAACGATACTGTGTTCCTCCGCATGGATGAGATTCCCTACATCCACGAGGACCGACCGGAAAATTATGGAGAGGATGGTGAGTGCTGCTGCTCCACGTATCCAAACTACACAATGTTCAGAAAGTTTCCAAATTTTCTTTTCTTGTTTGTTTGTCTTGTAAGATTTTAATCATAAGTCTTTAAAACTGACTGAGAGGGTTTAAAATAAATAAAAAAACCAAAATCACTTTCCATTGATTGTCACTTCAACATCAGTGCACTTAGCCTCGGCCAATATTAGAAAACTTGAGATAGATGTTGCTGTTATAACTGATAATACTGAGTCAAATTGCTTCAGTTATGAGTCATCTCTATTTTTGTTACTGTTACACAAAATCTTACTGTGTCATATTGCAATGGTTTTATTACTTAAGAATCTAACTGTGAGATATGTTTGTTTCCTTCTCGTGACCCCATCAGTTGTCTTAATATTGATCAACTGACTGAAGCAAATCTTAGACAATGAAGGAAAACTCAGTGTGCCATTTTTATCAAAGGGTGGATATTTCAATATCACTGTAGGTGTGGGGGTTATTTCCTCCACCCAAGTGTCATTTCTGCTGTATCCCCTCCACCTTACTGTCTCCTCTCCTCCTTCAGATGTGCCTACAGAGTCTCAGCCGTCCACCTCTCCCTTCATCAGCTCTCTGTCTCGGTCCAGCTCGGAGGAGAACATCGGGAAGAAGCTATTGCGTAAACTGAGTGAGTGAGCCATTTGTCACGAACGTCGATGCCGCAGCACGCCCACACACACGCCGTCAGATGTGCGCAAACTTTTCTGTCAGACACACAAACGGGGCTGGTGTAGCTTAGCAACAGGTGATGTGTCGTGTCCCTCTCTGCATCCTACTCCTTCCTGCAGAGCGGATCCTCCAGATGCAACCGTCCCTGTCAGAAATGACTCATTTACTTTTATTTATTTATCTCAGGCTGTAGCTGTGCTGCTTTGCACAGGGGACAAGATTTCAGGTGATGGCAAATGTGGAGGTTGGAGGATGCTTTTTACTTGTCCCCTATGAGCCTGTACATAACCTGAGATCCTCAGCTGGGACCCTATGTCTCAGCTTGTCACAAAAGGTGACCGGGTGTTTGCAATAAGAGCTCCTTGTTTATTGAGGATGTCAGTCGAGCAACTTCAGTGTCTTTTAAATCACGTCTGAAAACCTATTTTTATATAAAGGCCTTCTTTTAGTGAACATTCAATATATTTTGTTTTATTTCTACTTTATTTTATCCGACTTGCACTATTCAAATTCCACTTGTTTTTACCTTCACCAGTTATTATATTGCTATATAAATGCCATATATAACCCTGCCTTCTGTAACTGTTTTAACTGTATAATCTGTTTGTGAAGCATTTGAAAGGTGCTATATAAAGTTATTATTGTAATTTTATGTTCACAGTAAAGCAAATATGAAGACAGTAGCTACAGTTTCAGGCATTTTAACCAGTAATGACTTGCATGAATTTTAACACGCTCTCCTCTTCTTCCAGGTAACAAGAGGAGGAAAAAGTCCCGAGACGGAGAGAAGAGTTTGGAGGAAGGTTCAGAGCAGCTGCCGGTGACGAGCTAGCACAGTGACACCGAGGAAGAGGGGCGAAGCCTTCTTCCTCTTCATCACTCGCTGGTTCTCCTCACTAAACCACCTCCCTTTCGTAGACTCCCTCCATGCTCTGACACGACTCTCACAGGAGACTGAGCCATTTTATCTGTTGTAGCCACTGGTAATACTCAGGTCCCCACTGACACACTCTGTCCCACCTCTGCCTGACTTCACACCCTTAAAGTGACTGGAAGTGGGACTGATATGAGAAAAACTTGATTGGACAAATCTAAACAACATAGTATTGGATTTATCCAGCCTTACACTGGACTGAATGGACCGCACCAGGTTTTCATCATGTTTTGTAGTGAACAGAGCAAACCTTTTTATAGTAGCTCTATCCATTAACATTTAACCATCTCATTTAAGCTATAATGTGTTACTGAAACAGCAGCATAGCTTGTAATTTAATACCAAAATCTCCCTGTACTTCATCTGGATGCTGCCAACCCAGTGTTTGGCAGTTGATGAAATAGTCACAAAATTTAATCTACAGGATTCGCAGACATGGGCATGAACTCTCCTTTTTGTTTTTGTGACAGTAAGCACAACCTTCAAATGGAAAATTTGTGTCCATATAGAGGACATCCTGTAAATTTCATGACTGCATGACGAACAATTCTTTTATTCACCTGAACCAAAGTAAATCCTATTGATTACAGTGAATTAAAAGATGCTTCTGTCGCCTAAACCCGACCACAGAGAGGACTTGAACCCTGGATTCTGGTGTGACAGTCCTGTATGTTGAACGCCTGCCATCTGTGGTACAGGTGCGAAAGTTAGTCATCTACACGAATCCTGTTGATTAAATTTCATGACTTTTTCACGAACTGCTGTTATACTCTGTTGAAGTCTACACAATCTCTCAATATGAAGCCCAACAAGGTCCTTAGATTATCTGAGCCAGCTTCAACCTTTCACTTGATCAATCGAAGAATACAACTGAATTTATTATTTATGTGTTATTAGGAGGCAGTTCCCACATACTGAAAATGTTGTTTGCACAGGGAACTGTCCTAATGTTGCCATAAGGGTGCCACCTACTGCCAACACAACCTGACACACTCGCCATCGGCTTACGAGAAAAAGCCACCAGACAAGAGCACAATTTTTACACCAGATTAAGAGAACACAATTATGAAAAAGCCATAAAATAGCTTGAACGACTACTTACTGTATACACTGACCTCTCACCAAGTCTAGAGGGATACGCACAATTTTGAAGATACCTGTGCTAGAAATAACACAATTTCTTAACTGATTTTTATATCGAAGTGTCCGAATTACAAAAAGTGATTTGAAGATAGCAATATAAGTCATCTTACACACTGTTAATGGCTTGTCACACAGTCACATACAGTAAATGCATCCTTCCAACATAAGTGCATGTGTCCTACATACAGTCTGTTTGTACGTCTTCCCATAAAAACATCCCCATCTCTCTTCATATGTAGCTGTACGGACACGATTTTAATGTTTCTATCAAATGTTTCAATGTTTCTGTCACTTTTCCACCTTTTCTCTTGATGTTACCACATTTTAAAAAAATCATTAGTCTGTTGTTTGACTACATTCAGTAGAACTAGTAGGAGCTTCATACCATTAGTGGCCATATTAGTCACTTCTTTATACAGTCCATCTCTCACAGGGTCAGTCACTGAAGGTGCATACACCAATTAAAAATAAGCTAGGGTTGATGGGGGATTTTGGATCTTTGTGGTTTAGGGATCCAGTTGGATCGTATGAGTATTCTTGAGGAAAAGTAGTTGCTACTTGCATGTTCATTTATGCTGCTTTTGCTGTAGAGCTATCCTCTGTAGAAAGCCCCGTGTTCCCATATGCATGCTTAAGTAAAGGAATGCATGAATAGGATGATGCCAATCTGCAGTAACTTCTCCCCACAGAGCTGCAGTGTGTGACTTACTAAAATCTTAAGTGACTGTAGATTTTAAAATGAACCAGCAGGCTGGAATTTTAGGAAAAAAAGAGATAGGTAGAATTAATACTGCAGTATAACAAAGTAATACAAAGCAACAAGGCTGCGATTTTCATGTTTTTACTGTTATGTCTGCTATTAAGGCACAAGGGGACTTTAGAAAGGGTCAAAGAAGGCAGATGCCATTGGATGCTGCTCACTGAAGGACAGTTTTAAGCCATTGTTCTAAAAATATTCTACTACTGCAATAATAAAAAATAATGATTTGATCCTTTTTAGTGGTAACTGCAGCTCAGGCTGGACTAAGCTGATCTGCATTGTGACATCTTGGCTGGTAACACAGTCCAACAGAACAGAGAGAATGGGTATGAAAGAGGAAAGCAATATGACGCACGCTGACGTCAAGCCACCACCTCCCTTCAAACACACACACAGGTGGTGTTTGGGGACAGTGATATAATTCATTCTGCCTGGTAAGGCTATGGAAGTACAAAGGATACTGCACTGCTAAGCTATTCACATTGACCCCTCTATGTACACAGAACATGCAACGGGAAGTCTTTTGATCTGACAACTGACTCCGAGCAGGAGGATCTGTGTGAATCAGAAAGTCTCTTAGCTAAAGGTTTTGAGAGATTTTGCAGTTGGTTAAGACCAATTTCTATTTGTAAGAGTTGGTTTACTGATTGTTTTGAGATAAAAAGTTACATTTTGTTATGAAAATTCAGATAATTATATGTTACCCAAAGATATCAAGAGATAGACCATATGATCTACACAAGGGATAATTTAATTATTAATAAATTGATTGAACTATTGTTCTTGTCTACTGTTTTGTTTCTGCCATTTATATTTTTCCAATTTAAACTATCAAGTGTTTACACTGCATCACGTTTTTTTCTATGGTCACTCACTTCAAATTATGTTTAAAGGCTGCTGCATTCCTACAGACCTTGTGATTAAACCCATAACAATTCCAACATACAACAATACAAAGCTACTGTTTATAGGTCTTTATTAGAATAGTTCATTCTTGTCATTAGACTGTCGGGTGTGGACATATTCAGCTTGAATTCATGTGCTAAACCGTATGGCTGCTTTATTGGTGTACTGTGCACAGTGATAGAAGAGCAAACTGGTTGATCATTAGTGTTTGTTTGTTACATAATAGTGCGCTAGCGCTACGAACAGACAATCGCTGCGCAAACTCAGCATTCACTTGGCAGGTGGCTGACAGAACCAGAAACCTCACAACATTCAGCTGGCAGCAGAAAACAGAGATTACTCTGGAGTCACCACACCTGCCATGTGTGCTCCGTTAATACAGATTAAAAGTGCGGTAATTAGTAAAACCCCTTTGGGCAGAAGACAGGTTCATTAATAAATTACATCATTCAAGTTAAAAATATCTTCCTGAGAACACTCTTCTCTTGTTCACATTGCATTCAGCAATAAATGCAGTACTTCTACGTTTATGATAGAGGTGGTAAATACAACATGTACTACAACTGTTTCCTATAATTAAAGCTACACTGAGTCAGTTTGGTCATGTTAATATTATTCAAGTGATCTTAACAACTGTTAATCATACATGCTAATTACTGGTGGCTAAATAAAATTGGAAATGTGTGAACACTTGGAATGGATGAATCATAACAGTGTGACATTAAACATTTTTAGACGTTAGAGTCAGCACTGCTGAGGTAATTGTAACACAGTCACAGATGTACTAACCCCCTCAAAGGTCCTGGCAGTGACACATACCCTAATAGTACACCACATGTAGAAAGTCAGTAGTCACACAAAGTCCACAGTATACTAAGTAGGAAACCAACATGAAGAAAACAGGGACAAATTATAAACACAATTACTAAAAGGAATAATTCCCATATCTGCTGTCTTACTGGAAGTTACATGAGAAGATGAAGAGATCATCTTTGTGCATTCAGATAGAAATAGGTCCAGGATGTGTTTAGGAGGCGGGAAACAGGGCCAAACCGTATATTTGTGCAAATGAGAGTTTGTGTTTGCTCTGGAAAACTGCAGGATACAAACACTTTCCCTGGAGTCAGGCGGCTCAGGGCCAGACAGTAGGATGTGCTGAGAACTGTGAGTAGTGTTGTCATCTACTGCACCTTGGTGACGGCCTCGTGGATAGACTCGGCCACGTAGTCTATGTTCTTGGTGGTCAAACCGCACATGTTGATGCGACCACTGGCCATTAAGTAGATGTGTCTCTCCTTCACCATATATTCCACTTGTTTGGCTGCAGGAAATAGAAACAGAGTTAATTTTCCATTGATTATTAATGGGCTGATTTATAGATCCTGTAAAGACCTTTGCATGTATTAAAGGGGAATATTTGTACGTCATCATGAAGAAATGCAAACATTACTGAATTCTTTTGTAACTCTGAGGTATGTAGAAAACAGATGCATCCTGAATTAGTTTGGTAACTTTTTTGCTTTTCATAGCGGTGGTGTGGTAATTGTGCTGATCTGTGTACATCTCTGTACGTGGTTGTTGTACTCACGGTTGAGGCCTGTGAAGCTGAACATGCCGATCTGCTCTGTGATGTGGTCCCAGGTCCCTGGTGTCCCCAGAGCTCGGAGCTTAGCTTGCAGCTGAGCCCTCATTAACAAGACCCTGTCAGCCATGGTCTTCACGTTGCCCTTCCTAGAGTCAAAAACATAGGAAAGAATGATTCTAAATTATAAAAAGCATTTTTATGACTGTTATACCCCATGCAGAGCTTTGAATTTTCTGTTTGTAAGGACATTTTGTGCTGACCATTCAGTAAAGAGCTCTGGCGTGGTAAGAGTGACGGCGACAATGCGGGCTCCCTGAGATGGTGGGTTGGACCAAGTGGTCCTGACAATCTTCTCCATCTGGGACAGAACTCGCTTCAGGTTGTCTGCATCACGAGCCACAATGGTCAGGTTGCCCACACGCTCATCTGATGAGACAAACACATGTCAAATATAGAACAATTTAGGAGCTTTTACTTTATCTACCTGTAGGTGGCAACAATGCTATATCTACATCTGCATCTACTGTACCATTCCAAACTGCTGCTGATACATTTTAGCAAACGGAGTATTAGCTTTTCGCTATGTTGATCATATTCAGTATTTTGTCATGTTTGAAAATAAGACACGTGTAGATTAAGATAATTACTTTTTACATAATTTCTTCTCTTCAGTGAGTACATGTGAAACTTATGTGGCTCGATATATCATGTGGTTTCACTGTGTGTTAAGTTCAATCCTAAACCTAAACCAATCCTAAAAAAGCAATGGTTTGTAGCCATATAACATACTTTGTGACTGACATTGTGATTAAAGACAATGCAACGAATGTCACTCTTTATCACTCTCTTGCAAGCAAGTGATGAACAACTCATTGCACCCAGGGGTCACTCACTGTAGAGGCCAAAGTTCTTGGAGAAGGACTGGGCGCAGAAGATTTCAAAGCCCAGGGAGACAAAGTAGCGGACCGCCCAGGCATCTTTCTCCAGACTGCCTGAGGCGAATCCCTGATAAGCTGAGTCAAAGAAGGCAAACAGCTTCCTCCTCTGGAAAATAACAAGACAAAAATGAAACAATCAGCACACTGTAATAAATGTTGCACATGCAAAATGTTTAAACTGACACTTACGTTAGGGGTGATAGTTACGACAACAGTACAGACAATGTGTTTGTGTGCATGAATATGTATAATACCATCATAATTTCAGCGATCTGCTTCCACTGCTCCTGTGTGGGGTCTGTGCCAGTTGGATTATGGGCACAGGCATGCAGGACAAAGATGGAGTGCTCTGGACAACTCTGTGGGAAACAGAGAGAAGAAATATAGTAAACTCCTCATGAAGGTGACGTGATGATTTAAGCAGCACCAGAGTCCCTATCACACTGCTTACCTCCAAGTCACCGAGAAAACCAGCCAAATCGAGGCCCCTCCTCTCTGCGTCCCAGTACTTGTATGGACGGACATCCTCAAAACCAGCATTGGCGAACACAGCATTGTGGTTCTCTGAAACAAACAGAAAGAAAAGCTCTGATAACAGTGTTCTGATTTTATTTATCATTCCTCCTCCTTCCTATTGTACAATACTGTTTTATTAATGCTTCATACGGACTGATAACAAATCAAGATCACTGATAAAATGGGAGTATTAATAGAACTACTGACATTCTGAGTCCAAAGTCAGTTTATAGAAGTTTCAGTAAAGGATTCAGAGATCAAAGTCCTTGAATGAAGAGCTACTTTGTAGGAAGCATGTTCATTTCTACTACTGCTGCTATTCCACTGTGTGTGTGTGTGTGTGTGTGTGTGTGTGTGTGTGCATACCCCAGGTAGGTGCAGACACGTAGACAGGTGTTTTGGTGTTGTTGTTTCCATTGTAAAAACGCCTGAGAAACTCTGCGCCCATCTTCAAAGCACCTGTACCACCCAGACACTGGACTGCCCCCACCTGACAGTGACAGAAACACACAGTTAGTTTAAATGGAAATAGCTTAAAAACTGAAACATAGTATGGTGTTTTATTACACAGACCCTGTTCTCCTGGATGGCAGGGCTGTCGTCTCCCAGTGCGATCTTGGAGGCTGAGGATCTGAACTCAGGCAGGCCCAGGATGGGCAGGTACTCATGGTTTAGCCTGTCATCATGCACAATGATCTTTTCCACCTTTTTCACCACTGGCAAAACCCATGGCTGGCCTTCATCTGTCCGGTAGGCTGCAAGGGACAATTTAAGAAACCCAATGTCAGACAAAAAACAGGAGGAAAGAGTGAGGCCTTGATGCATTTTAATTTTAGGTATTATCAAGTATGAGTTTTAAGCAAGGTTGTTAGGAAGAGCTGCTTTCCTGTAGGTGGAGTTGATAAATGCCATATTTCATTAAATAATAATTCGAAATGTTTTTACCAGCACATACAAGTTGTTTCCCTTGTGAGTCAATCATCTGCACTTTTGTAATCTTACATGAGCTTATAATCAGATCCAAGCAGTTCACCTCTTGATTCACAATATTTATGTTTCCATGAGCATGGCTAACAGAAATCTAGTTTTTCCATTTAAGAAGGTTAATGCATTTGGACCCGGGTCAAAGAACAGGAATGTAAAACTGACCGTTGAAAGATCAGTTCAGACATATTGCAACAGACATGCACTTTCATCTGTGAGTGTGTTAGCCTGAAGTGCATGTCACCACCTGATAAGGACTAAAGCAAACAATAGCCTTTCAAACCTCAGAACAGAGGCTATTAACTTTACAACTAACTGATAAGTCTCAGGCTAAATATCATCTACTTATATTTTTTCATCCACTGGCACAAAAGGCATCATATATGTGTAAATATTAATCTTGAGTCGATATGACTAGGGCTGCAACTAACAATTATGTTCATTAATGATTATTCTGCTGATTGTTTTCTAGGTCAATCATTTGGCCTAGAAAATGTCAAATAGTGAAAAATGCAGATCACAAGTTCCTAAAGCTCCATGTGCAGTCTTAAAAATCCCCACATAAGTTAAAGGTTTGTTTTAGTTTTTGCTTGATTAGTGGATTATCAAAACAGTTTCTGGTTACTAGACATTGTGTGGCCTACATTTCCCAGCTGCCCAGTGGCTGATGGCCATCTGTAGCTCCGTGTCTTGCAGAGAGAAGGGGATTATGAGGCCTCAGCCTTCTGTACTAATCATGGGAATCAGTTAGTGTCGTCCTGCAGTGCAGCGCCATTAACATTAACTGCCATAATACAGCTAAGTAATGTGTCCACACTGCTCCTTTGCAATGTAAGCAGCAAGGATTACTACTTTTAATAAGATTAAGACTGAAAGCAGTTGTACTAAAGACTGAAAAGTGCCATTTGCTTGCTTTTGGAGAGAGAGAGAGGCAGAGCACCATACATATTTAAACTCCTGCCAACAGCTTGCAGCACAAGGAAACAGTAATCCAATCGACTCCCTGGTCCACAGAGCGAGAGGTTACTGTGCAGAGTTTCAGCAGGAGGGAGAAAGAGAGGAAACCAGAGAAGGAAACCAGGGACAGAGCTGGTTCTTTGTGCAACACTATTACATAACAAGGATACATTATCACCAGAGCTACAATCAGTAGTGTGTGTGGACTGACTGAACAGTACTGATCTGAACATGGACTGATCAATCAGTGGTATTTACTCTCAACAGGGTCTGATGAAAGAGCGAGCTTCACTATGTCAGTCAAAAAGCAATGTCATTAAAACATCCACCATGAATATAGCGTTACACCAAACAAGACATTTTGGAGACATCTACCCACAATAACTAGTTACATGTGTTAAACAGAAATCTGACCCATCAGATTATGTGACACTGAAGTTTAACACTTTTTTAACTGTATTGGTTTATTGTTTATTCATGTATTGTCTATTGTACCTTGAACATTTCTTTTTTTCATTTGTTAAACCCAAATTAAAAAGACTGGCTGACCAAATACTATAAATAAAACATGTGTTGGATTTCTTATGGCATGACATTCAAACTTATTGCCCTACCTAAACGTTGTATTATTTGGGTTAACAGCTATGAGAATTGGTGTCAAAAAATTTAATGCTATGAAACCATCTTATTTTAACAACTGCTATAAAAACACCATCATAAAAACAAACTGCTCCACAGGTCACATAATTTTATAGGTCTAAGAACTAGTTGTAACACCTGCTGCAGCTAATGACCATCTAGCTAGTTAGCTTTGTTAGCTAAGCTGCCGTTAGCTGTAACTCAGACTGGAAGGTTACAACAGAATAACATTATTGTTAACATGAGGAAACTCACCCCCCACTCCGAGGTTCACCTTCTGGGGAAACTGGTCACTATTGAAATCCTGAGTTAGCTTGAAGACAGCGACAGGAGCCGCCTGAGAAACATCACGAAACACCGACATTGCTGCTGTTTATTTTACTGTTGAGACTGTGGCGATAATTCACTCACAGGCTGTTATCAGGACCATTGACAGGATGAAAGAAGACTTTCACCTTCAACTTGGATTTGGAGAATGTAAAGTGGGAGTGAGCGGATTAACCAGTAGAAATCGAGATGTATCGGACGAGCCAATCACAGCACTGATTCAGATTAGGTCAAAGGTCAAGAGAACGCAAGAGTAGAGGCTGTTGACCAATGAGAAGTTCTGTAGCATGACTGGCAAGTGTCACAACCAATGTCGAGCGTTGAAAGTGGGTGGGTTAGGATGTTATCGCAATGAAGGATTTCGCCACAAGGTGGTGCCACAACCTCGTTAAAGATGGTATCAGGCGCTCTAATCAGATCTGCTGATGGTCTGAGTTTGTTCTGCACAGTGTTATGTCTCCATTTATAGATAAAATCACACACATCAAGGCCAAATAACTCACGGACAAGACTTAATCCTTATCAAAGCACATCCCATCATATATATTAATATGAACGCTAAATGAACAGACAGGTATTATGTTTGGGCTCAACACTGTTTGAGTGAGTGCATGTTATAGGCCTACTGTGTAAAAGAGTATATACAGGATTTACATCTGTTCTGTCCTTAAGGCCTCAGCAGAGCTGTGGTGTGAACATGACCAATTATGTTTAGTTCAAGCTGCGCTAATCAATATTTCTATAATTAGTGTTTTAGCATCTTTTAGCTCATTGTTTTTTTGTTTTATATGGCCCATAACTTTACTGTCTTGGTTTAGTGGTTCAGCGCTCTCATCAGGCAGCTGTCCAATGTACACTACCTGCTCAGCACCAAACAGAAGACAAGCAAAGTTAATGACTTGTCGCTGAACGTAGTGGAGCATTTATCAGCTAAAGAGTCAGATTTTTTTTTCTCAGTAGTTTGTGGAGAACAGCAGAGCAAAAAAAGAGAGTAAATATTGAATTTAGAGTTGTCAGAAGAGCAGAAAACACAACTTCAAACTAATACTAATGTTGCTGATGTGTATATGCAATAGTTTATTCTGTTATAAGGTACTAAAATACCAAGATTGTGTTTACATCTTGATCCATGCCCCATAATGATAAAAAAATAAACACTTAAAACTCAGTGATTGTGAAATACATTCATTGCATAATAAACCATTAAATAATGCTTCATAGCTTAGTAATACACTATTAATGATTTTAGCTTTTGGTTTGGGAAAAATCCCTTTAGTTCTGCAGTTTTTCATTTTAAATGTTAAATAAACAGATTTTAAACCTGATTCTGAACAAGTCGTGCTTTTGGAGGGTATACACTGCTCAAATGTTTCTTCACATTGTGGCAACCCAAAAATTGTCTTTAATATTTGTTTATTTCTGATTTATATACCATGAATAAAGCAACAGTTATTCCTTTTAAAAACGTATAAAGTTTACATTACAAAAGTGGCACATGTATCGTAATACCAGTTATCACAGAACACTGAGTTGCTATTTTCCCCTCCTGTTTTCTCCCAGATGTTACTCACTTTCCCCATACCTGCTACCACCCCCACTCATCTCCTTGCTTCACTTTGACAGTAGATGTTTTCATTCTTTCCGACCAGGTGAGGGTGTCTCCTATGTTACCTATCACTGTCAGCCCTGCAATTATGGGATTTGAGCTCTCAGAACAAGGCTCGGGGGCCCAGGGCAGGGTTTGGTGTGTACGTACCGGGGAGGCCACGGGACAACGATCCGGGCTGTGATGTGAAGTGTGAGTCAGAGGAAGGAGTGACAGGAGTAGCCTCTGGCAACACAGTGCCCACAGGGGGAGTGTGTCACATCCAGATCAGTGAGTTAGTCAGCCAAACATTTACAGGCACCCACTCTGCATTTCCTTGACATTGATATGTGGAACATTTATTTTGGCGTCTAGCAGTGTAATGCAAATATGACAAAAAAAGAGCTGTGCCAACAAGGTTTCTTTTATCACGATATTTTCATTTTGCATGCAGGTTAACAATGTTGCTGTAGGACTTTGAGGTTAAAACACACAAAGGCACACACTTAGGCACAAGACAGTCACATTCCTGCCATGGTATCACTCAAACACAAACAGGAGCGTGTGCACACACACACTGCCGCACATTCCAAGGGGGACGTTGCGGCATTGCTCACATGTTGCGATGGCCTCTGCGTCTCTGGGTCAGAGAGCTGTGGTGAGTGACCACCTTTTTAGCTTCCCGCCTTGTTTGTTTTCCAAAGACAGTGCCATCAATTCTCTAACAAGGGACTAGACACAGCAACAACAAAGAACACAGGACCTCCCTGCTGCTGCCTGTGTAGCCCAGTGACTGATGGAGCATGTATGCAATAACAGACATCAGTGCTCTGTGTGTCTGACTACATTCTGACTCGTGTATTTGTGTGTATGTCTGTGTAAATATGTGGGCATGTGTGTATACATGCCATCGTGTGCTCCATTTGATATCATGACATGAAATCTGTTTGTTTTTCTTATGCCTGCAAACATTTACCCTTTGCTCTCTACGTAGATTCATACTAGAAAACTCATACGACATGTACACCTGAGGCTAAAGTTTTAGAAGCTGTGTGAGCAAAGATAATCACACGAGCGAAAGAAGTGACTTGGTTTAGTGTATTCAAATGAAATGCAAATTACATTTACCTCATAATACCATAATTACTTTGGAAAATACTAATTCTAAATCATCCACCAGTAATACACTCTTGACTATTTACACTTCAGAAGTGCAAATGCATGAAAGCCACAACCACATTGTTTCCACAGATAAAAATAAAAAATAAAAACATGCATGGGAAGAGTAATAAAAATAAATAAAAGTTGTTCAGCTTTGTTTAGACTCACTGAGACAAAGACACCACCTGAGACAGTTTTCTAAAAGAAATCCTGACAATATTGCAATGTTGCATGAATGATACTTTCACATCTTTATATTAAATATTGAACAATGCAGCCAGTGTTAAAAAACAAGTTACGGCTTCATTATGGGTTTGGTTACCTTGGGACAAAGCCAGGCTAACTGTTTACCCCTTTGCGCTAAACTGAAGATAAAAGATAACTGGCTACTGGCTGAACAGGTACAAACACGAGAGTAACCATATTTTCATCTAACGCTTGACAAGAAAGCAAATCAGCATATTTCCCAAAATGTAGACCAACTTTCAATGATAACTATAATAAACTTAATTTAACACTTTCCTCAACAAAACTACAAAGAAAAAAAAGAAATAAAGTGTAAAAAAGTCTGCTTGTCTACTACACAGTATTTATAAACCTGTAGTGTTTATATATTTTATCAAAGATTTGACTTTGATCATCAGTTTTGATGAGTACGACAATATCTAGAAAGGTTTGCTAATATGCTTATCACTCACTGCTTTTCACCGATGTGGCCTTTAGCCCATAAGTCTGGGTGGAACCTCAAACACAAGGTCTACAGTGTGCTTTTCCAATTGATTGATGTTGTCTTTTGGCCAACTCAGGCTCTCCAGACCTCAGCTTTATACAAATATGCATGCAAAGAAACAAAGACAGGAAGTGGAAGACTCATGTCTGAATTTTTACTCTGCTTATTTTTTTTTGTCTTGCATAAAACAAACCGCAATGAAAATGGTAGGTAACAAGAAACCTGACAATTTCGTGATCTCTTTGATGATGTGATATTTTATTAATCCACATGAGGGGGATAATCAGATTTGATTCCCCCATTCACAGAGAGGTCAGAGGTCAGGGTCAGCTACAGAACAGGGACTCAATATCTCTCTGAGGGCGGATGCCTGCTAACACTGGGGCTTGGATCAAAGTCACCCAGTTGAAGGACAGTCTCCTTGTTCTTTGCACTGACATTCAATCTGAACTATGGCATTACTGCTCTGTATTTTAAACACTAAATATTTACGAAAATTGAACTTTACTAATAGGGAGTTTTGCCAAAAACAAACCGTCACTTTGATAAGGTTACCACCATGGTTGCTGGAGAGCCAGTAGCATTTTCTCTCAAGGATGTTTACCTCTTGTAGCCAGGATGCATGCATGCTTTTATTTTACAGCAACATTGTCTTTCCCAAGAGAGCCATTATGGCCTGAGCAAGCCACAGAAAGTCCCTCCAGTAGCGAGCTGAACTTCATTCAACCTTTTGATATTTTAAATATATTTTTTCATCGGTTCTGGCCAAGTAGGACAGAGCATACGAGCAGCTAGAGGGAACATTCAAGGCCCACACATCCTATTCAGCGAGAGCCCGCCTTTATCTACATGTCCCGTGTGGCAGCAGAGAGGATAAGCATATTTAGGCAGCATGTTTCCTCCCAAACGACATTCCCAACACCGTAGATCACGGACATTACAGCCCTTACATCCCCCTGTTAGCACTCATATATACAAACACACACCTGCTGAGGCAAGGCCGTCTGGGAGAGAATTACAGCAGGCTAATTTATGACACCCAAGGGAGGGCAAAGGGCAGGGGACCCAGACTGGCCTGACCTCACTTCCTCCTTTCATGGTCTCCACATTAGGCCCTTGATACGCAGAACGGGGCTTCGGTTCTCAAAAACATCACCCTCTCTCAGTCTTTCAAAACAAACTACCTAATTAGAGTATCTTTTTCATAACCTGGTTAACACAATGAGCCCGGAGGGATGGCCGCAACATGCAAGTTAGCTATCACCTCAGGCCCGCCATTGTGGAATATTTGGTACTTTTGGAGCCGAAGGTAAGTGGGTGAGAACAGGGTTTTGCTAAAAATCTGGCCCCCAGGCTCGCCTCTGGCCTCCTCATTTCCTCCAGTGAGAAGGCGCTGTCATCCGTCACTCGGGCTCAGGCAGGGGCACAATAGCACAGTCTGGGTCCTGGCTACTGACACCATCACATGGGCTGCTGATAAGACTCACCTTCCGGGACCCACAAGAGCTGAGCCGTTACTGACACACAACAGCTTGGTCCTTTGCCATCCTTACAGATGACCGTGAAATAAAAGGAAAGTGCATAAAGAGGCAGGCACACTCTGCGTGTAGCTGTGCTTCCTTCTAGATTTTCAAGGCGTTTTGATCGTTATAACCTCATCGTTTTCATATGGTATAATGTTCAATAAAGGCTACACACAGAGGAAACAGGTCCTCAGTGCTGTACTGGATAAAAACAATAACAAAAAATACATTTCAAATAATAAAAATACATAAGCATGCAATTGCTTATTTTTCAGTAATGACATTATAATTGAAAATGAAAATATATAAGTGCCACACCTTGCACTGTGTTGTCTTATTCTATTCATTAGCTGCCAGCAACTCAAGCTACATGAGGCAAACACTCTGCCTGTGGTTGTGCTTTCCTCTATATTTTCAAGGTACTTTATATCCTCATTGCTTTCATATTGACTAGATAACATTCATCAAATAGGAACAGGCCCTCAATGCTGTACAGGTGTGATTTTTACTAATAACATTTTCAAATAAAAGAATATATGTGCTTATGTGCTTTTTTAAAAAATTATAATTTAGAATGAAAACATATACATATGTAGTTGTGCCTTCTTCTATATTTTCAAGGCATTTCAATCTTTATGTCCTCATTATTTCCATATTACAATGTGCTCTTCTAATGCAAAGCCATCACACCTTATTATGTCTCTAATAGTCACTCTTGGACTCACACTCAACATGGAAAACAGATTGTACAGACACACTTGAGTTAATCTATTTTCCTAATGTTACGATCTATTGTTGTAGCTGGCTTATCGTGAGCACTGTAAGACAAATGGAGAGTCATACTTCAGTTTCCTCATCACACATCTAGGCTGTTATAGTAACACCTGTAAACAACCAGCCCCTTTGTAGAAAGATGTTAAGTGCTCCTCTACAAAGCTCTGTCAAGTCATAATAACACACATCCTTTCTTTCAGTACACACACACATATGCTTAGAGCCTGCACGGTGCACCCACAGACACTGGAGGTGTTGATGCTTTCTTTGCACAGTTTACTGCTGCGGTAAAACCATCAGATACCAATCGTCTCTCAGCTTTACAGAGGCAGAGACCACAAGGGGAGAGATAATTGCAGTCATTACCAAGTCCTCAAACTTCCAATCTGTGTTCAGGGATCTGCTGTATTTAGAGAACATCCAGCCCCACATCTCCTACTGGATTGGTTTTTTTGTGGGCGTTCAGCCGCTGATACGAAAATACACCTGCCACTCTGCAGAGAAGACATTGCTTCAACAGGTTAGCCTGCCACTGATATGAGAGGAGGGGGGGCAAGAAGAAACATGTTCAGCACTGCCTGGCAAGACACCAACTTTAAAGAACTCACCAGAATGTGAATTGAGAGGAATGGTTGAAATTTGCTGCAGAGGTGCAAAGTAGACCTTTAATAAATCAGTGACTTTTCATATACTCTGTTTTAGAGTAAACAAAAAGAGCTCAGAGCTGTGCAGCTGATCCTTGCTGACCTCTGTTGTGGGCCTGACCTTATCCAGCTTATCACAATGATTGTGATGAAGATGATGTATTGGAGGGTTGCATTCAGCATCGAGCAGCTCCTTGAATCTCTCCGGGAGTCTGGGTTTTGTTACGGGCAGGAAACAGACTCTTCCGCTCCGTAAACATGCTCCTCTGCTCGGACACTTGTGGGGCTGTGGGTGGCACGCAAGGACCCCTGCTGATGGTCAGCTGGTGATGGTCAGATAGAGAAGGACTGAATTCTTAAAACCATAATAATGGGAGACAGCATTGGCTTTTGTCCTGTTCAGTTTTATTCAGCTTCAACAATTTTGCGTCTAAAACATTTGAAAACTCTCAAACTAGTCAACACATTTTGTCATTTTCATTATGCAACTTGCATTGATTTCTGTGTTTGGTCTGTTGTGTCTGAATCATTGCACACAATAAACAGGGCTGGGTAAATATTTGGGAAACAAAACGACCAGATTTACAGCCTTTTGGAGTTTTTTATGAGCCAATACATTCCACTTAAGTCCCCATAAATCCCACCTAACTCGTGCAAAATCACTTCCAACAGCATAAAAATGGTCAGTGTTTGTCCTCGCCAATAAATCTTGATAAAAACTATAATGCAGGCTGTTTTCCAACAAAATCCACTGATCATCCAAAATCTGCATTTTGCACGTTTGAAAACTGCCAAAACCTTGTGCACACTCGAGCCCATTTTCTCAGCAGCCCTAATTCCTCCCCCTCGCTTTTCCACTTAAACGGCCCATTTTAAAGACACAGATCTGCAGGAGAGAGGACGAGGCTGCTCTAATCTAAACATCGGCTCGTTGATGGGGGGGGCGGAGGAGATTATGGCTTTTCTTTCCACACGGTTTGGGCGCAATGGGCCTTCAGACCCTGGCGCCTGCACTTGGACCACAGATAGGCGACCAGGAGAGAGGTGTCCCCTTTCAGCATGTTGTCCCTTTGACATGAAGATCAACTGGACCCGAGGATTTTCATATAGTTTGTATATCTGTAGCTCTTGTTACTGGAGTTATACACCCAAGGTAATTCACATTTTATTATTATTATTATTATTATTATTATTATTATTATTATTGGTGTTGCTGTTGTTGAATTTAAACTTTTTTGCGATTTATTAAAAACTTTTTTTGGTTATCAGTTGTATTAAGTATTATATTGTATTGTAATATATCAAGCAGACAATTGTAATTTTTGTGCAAACTGTTATATATATATATATGTGTGTGTGTGCATATATAATATTCAAATGTTTTACTCAGGGGCTTTTTCAGAAATACTGACCTAATGTCAAGGGAAAGTATAATCGTGGCCAAATTTTAGTTTCTCATTTGCAAGGAGACAAAAATAAACAGTACTAAAAGTACTAAAATATATATAGCTATATATTCTTCATGCTTTCTTAGGTTGCCAGTGGTTTTTTTTATCTCATTTCCCACAGTTTCGACCTATTATCTTATCCATGGGTCCATGAGACAGGAAACGAAGATATGTCTAATCTTAACACCAGCTCAGTGATGATGTGAAGAGCTGTGAAGTCAAAAGACAAGGAGATAATAAACTGCTATTTAAACTCAAACTACTTAAATGCCAACATTAAGGATTTTGCTGTAATTAAAATAAATGCAAAATTAAAATTTCTGCCTGTTTTCTGCTGGGAAAACATAAAAACTTTCTTACCTTTAACATCTTTAAGAGTCTGAGGAGAGTCAGTGGTGTTAATGTTATTTCATAATTATGTCTAGAGAGAGAGAGAGAGAGAGAGAGAGAGAGAGAGAGAGAGAGAGAGAGAGAGGCCCGCTCTCTCTGTCCCTCCCCCTCACTGAAAGGGAGAGGACAGCATCTTGGCTGACCCAGCAGCTCCTTCTGGAGATAAATGAATCCATCCAACCAAACAGGATCGACCTCTCTCTCTCTCTCTCTCTCTCTCTCTCTCTCTCAGCCCTCCAGCCACACAGCCCCAGCAGAGGGATGTCACAGCTGAAAGAAAGCCAGTCCTCCTCTGACCGCATGAGCAGCCAGCAGTGCGCCACCATCCTTCACCTTTACGCACGGGCTGTTTGCGTCTTTTACGCAGACAAATTGGTCCAATTTCGGGGCTGCTGACTATTTGTTACCTGTCATCTCCCAGCTGCTGGTAATAATGCTTCCCAGCCCGCTCATAGCTTCTTCCACCACGCCTTTTTCCGTGAAGGACATTTTGAAGTTGGAGCAGCAGTCCCAGCAGCAGCAGCTCCAGTTTTTCTCCTGCTTCGGTCTCTCACAGGCCGGAGCTTTCCAAACTAAAGCCTCTCACTCGCCGCCCTCCTGCATGCTGGCCAGCAGGGACAGTCCCAGTCCCATCAGCTCCGGCCTGTCGGAGAGCGAGGACAGGATGTCGTACCTCAGCACGCTGGCGGTGCAGGAGCGGCTGGCGGAGCCCGGTGTGCCGGTGGACATGTTCTGCAGCCCCGCGCAGAACCAGGCTGCAAACCTGCGGCTGGAGCCCGAGCAGGAGGAGCAGGACAGCAGTGAGTAACACAGTGTGATGATGAGTAACTCAGCCAAGAGTGGAGGGTGATGATGGTCTCTTTCTCTTTTACTGGGGATTGTATAAATAATAGCATGAGCAAAGATGATAGAGAAGTAAATCAGGGTCATTTCAGTTCATTAAACCTGCAAAAACAAAACAAAAGTAAAAATCATAAATTGGCTTTAATAGATATTTCTTGAGAAATAATTGTGTGTGATTTTTGCTAATGATATAAAATACATTTCAAATAAAGAAAATATACATCTAGGTCTTTACTTTCTTGTTTTTCTGATATTTTAATTCAGAGCAAAAACCAAACGCCCACAAAAAAATAGGAGTGTTTTTCCATGTTGTCCATTAGCTGCATGAAGCTTTAAGAGCTGTTTACATCTGCACTGATTATTGAAGTTCAGCAATCCACATAAATCACTGAAATGCACAAAAGCACTAAAACCTTTAATGACTCACAGTCTCGTGGATTTATCCAAATTAATGTGCATTTAATCGCCACATAAACAGGCGGAAATCTGGATATAAAATATGTTTGCCTTCAGCTTTAATTTCCAAGACCTGCACATTGCTTTGTCTAAGAACTGACAGATAATTTATCAAAATTGTCTCCTTATTAACTCTTTCAAACAGAAAAAAATGAATTGATTTATTTGCTAATGAATTCTTGCAAAAATGCTGGTAAAAAAATCATATCCAGTAAACTGTCGCTTGAGTATTTAAAGATCAGTATTGTGGAAAAAAATAATGTAGATTATAAGGATTTATTTTGAATGATCAGCAAAATTATTTTCTGTTTTATTTTAAGAAAAACAAAATTGTAAAAATAAATTCATTAATGTAAATACCAGTGTGATGAGATGAGATTAGAGATAAATATTTCAAACATTACAGAATTATCACATCTTGTTTGCGTTTTAATTGAATCCTCTCCACGCAGAGAGTTGCGGGGCGCTGCGGGGACACTGCGACGACCCGGACCCGGAGAAACCCGCCACCAAGCAGCAGAGGACCAGGAGGAAACCCCGGGTCCTCTTCTCCCAGGCTCAGGTGTTCGAGCTGGAGCGGCGCTTCAAGCAGCAGCGTTACCTGTCGGCCCCGGAGAGGGAGCACCTGGCCAGCTCCCTCAAACTCACCTCCACCCAGGTCAAGATCTGGTTCCAGAACAGGAGGTACAAGTGCAAGAGGCAGCGGCAGGACAAGTCCCTGGAGATGGCGGGTCACCACCACCATCACCACCACCACCACCCTCCCCCGCCGCCCAGGAGGGTGGCTGTGCCGGTGCTGGTCCGGGACGGGAGGCCTTGTCTGACTGGATCCCAGAACTACAACACCCCTTACACAGTCGCAGCTCCAAACCCGTACAGCTACAACAGCTACCCAGCCTACAGCTACAACAGCTCGGTGTACACTAACACCTACTCTTGTACTTACTCCAGCCTACCTGCTCTGCCGCCCAGCAACACCCCAGCTAATGCTTTCATGAACATGAATTTGGGGAACCTCGGTGCGCAGACGCAGAGCCCGGCGAACCAAGGCCCGGTGGTCCCCCCCTGCCAGGGCACCCTGCAGGGCATCCGGGCCTGGTAGCGCAGCCTGCTCTGGGACTTCTGAATGGACTCAAGCATGTCGACCTGATCCACTAATGCAATGACAGAAAGCGTAGGCCAGTTTGCAGGCCTGTGAGGAACCCGTGGACTGAGATGTAAACATATAGAATGCGCATTTTCCCTCTGAGCCACCATGTTAAAACTCATTAAACCTGCTGTTGGATATTTGAATGTTGCTGATCAAAGACTGTGCGTAACGTGGCGCATTGGGGTTCAAAATGGATGCAATGTGCAGCAAAAATAAAGGAAAATTGTATGAACATTTTCACGCAAACACAGCCTTCAATGCATAAGACATAATCCATAATACATTTATTATTATCAGCCGAACTAAACCCGTTAAATTACGTCCCTAAGATTTGCTGCAAGAAAGTAACAATATGGACCACAATTTCTAAATAATGCATTTTTATAAAGTATTGTGATTTTTTTCCTTTTTAACTAAGACATTTGTTTGGCCAGTAGACTTTTTTTTACTCTAAATCAAATGAATGAACATTAAGCTGAATTAAACAGGCGCTTGTGCGTAATGGAGCTGTTTTTACGCTCGAATGACAATATGGATGAAAATGATCACTGATGATAAAATTAAATGATAAAACAAACAGAATGACACAAGTGACTGTATATTACTGTGTGTGTGTGAGTGTGTGTGTGTGTGTATGCTCGTTTATTGGCTTGTTAAAACGCACATAAACCTAAACAAATACAGCAAACATTCATGTAAAAAAAATTACTTTTTTAAAGCCCTTTTCTGACCTTGTTTGGAAACACGTCTCATTACATGTCAACGTTCACATAAATCAGGGCAGTAAACTCAAAATAAATAGAGTTTATTCCTCAAACTCCTCCGTGTAGTTTCTCATCGTCTCTCAAGCCAAGCGAGCATTCTCTCTCTCTCTCTCTCGCTCTCTCTCTCTCTCTCTCTCTCTGTGAGAAAAGCTTGTGGTGGACTAGACAAGAACCAGAAACAGAGAGAATTTAGAGGCGAGCTAATGTCCGGTCAGGATTCAGAGATGGACATTAACCAGACAGCCAACATCCTCGAGAGCCACAGAGCCAATAAACCCACAGAGCTGTGCATGATGAATAGAGCTGGAAGAAGTTTCTCACAAATTCGTAATTCACAAATTTAAAAACAGGCTACTTATGTAACTAAGCTCCCAATAATAATAATAACAACAACAACAACCATAATAATAATAATAATAGATTAGAACTAACTTTTTACAACATTATTATATTTTATCACAATTACATAATCATTAGGCCTAAACACATTTTGACACACACACACACAGCGCTGATGGACTCACACACACACACACACTCAGACACCTTCACCTCCCAGGCATGGTCACTATTAATGGAGATGAATGGCAACGTAAACAGAGTGTTTGTCTCCTCTGATAGCCTCCCCGGCCACTTCCCCTGGCTACCGCACTGCCGGTAGGACATACCTGGTGTCAGCCCTAAGTGCTGCACAGCCACTAGTGTAAATAGAGCTGGCGACAGGACGGCGATGCCTGAGGACGCGGCCGGGCCTCGGCTGCTCCGACAGGCGCTGCGATCGCTATCTCTCGCTTCCAAAGATAGCAGCCGGGCTCATCGCTGCGTGCGCGAGGCGAGGAGTTTCCCAAAACAAAGTCTCCAATGGCAACCACTCAAGGAGCTCACACAAGAAGCAAGGGCCCAAATATAGAGAAGGAGAAGAAGTGTGTGTGTGTGTGTGTGGAGAAGCTGGAGTAAATGCTCTCCCATTAGGTGACCCTCCAAGTGTCCAACATGGCACCAGCTTATTTAAAATTTGACCTTGTGCATTGTGATGTTGTGATTCAGTGTAAAGTTGATCAAATGCTATTTTAATTCTGGGAAAAAATTAAAAACTGAATTTGATAGAGGTTGTGCAAAACCTCTGAGATTATCATGCGGTTTATAAACAAAATTGTCTTGACTTGACTGTGGAGCCAGTTGATGCATCACAAAACCATTTGTTTTTCTTTTGTGTGCAACAGAATTGTAGTTCTTTTCTCACATGGATCATCAATAAGTCACATAATATATTAGTAATTGCAGTGTGTGGAGATTTAGTGGATGTTCATGCAGAGATTCAATTAGTTAAGACCACTGATCCAGAGGATGTGCAAAGGACAGGGAGGGTAAATATGAGCGTATTTGGAGTCAGATTATAAAACAGGCAGGTTGCTTTTAACAATGAGTGAAAATATAATCAACACTAACTAATAGAAAGCGTGTTATTAAGAAATGAGCCTCATGGTTTTGCTGAATTAAAACGTTACATTGTGTAACTGTGGTGATGACATGTGGTGGTTCAAACCCATGTAAGTGTGCCAGAACTTACATGTTTCCCATGTGGACGTGTTTTGACACCATGGAGCTGATTTGCTCTGTGTGGCAAACTGAGACATTTCTCTGTTTAGTCAGAGGAAAGAAAACAAAACAAGACAGAGGAGGCAGATCACTGCATCTGTCATCAGCTCTCCTCCTGAAGGCTGGGCCTGCTGGTTGTGTAATGCATGTGCGTGTGTGTGTGTGTGTGTGAGACACACACAGGGGTGGGGTTGGGGGGTGTATATGCATGGTTGCCATCCTTTCTTTTAAAACGCCTCTTAATTTTGGAGACCTTGCATCAGGACCACACGGCGGCGCTATTCGCCTGTTTGAGCAACAAGGCTGGAGGTCCTCTCTTCAGCTTGGTCAAGTTCAGTTTTTGAGAGAAATTTCTGGCATGGGTTTTGTTCAATGTTATGGCTGAAGGATTCATGACTTCCAAAATCTCTGCTGCTATTACAACTGTAAGATTAGAAAATGTCCACAATTTTACGCATAAATTATGAAGAATCGCACGTTAAATTTAGCTAAAATGAAGCAAATTTAACGATTTTAAAACTATTTAATTCCTGTCAGAGTACTGTGAAATTAGATGGAAGCTAAAATCAAAGTATTATAATTATACCTTATGTGTAAAAGTGGGCTGCAATATTATGGAAACATCTAAAACCGCAGACACTGAGCTGGGTTTTACGCACGATTGGCCAACTTTACGCACGAGATTTACTTACTTTAATTCACATATAATTGATACTTGATAAACATACAGTGATTGACTCAGCTCCATTTTGCAAGAATATGTCACAACACCCACTCTGAGTCTCTAATTTATATCTAATATTCACTGTAATATGTGCAACAGGCTCTCCTCGTCTCCACATACTCAAACAGGCTCTGACAAATTTAGTTACTATGCTGTGAACTTTTAAAATAAATAATTCTTTCTTTCATAAGGCAACATAATAAAATCACCTCCTCAGTCAGAGCTCAGAGAAGCAGCTGGGCGGTGCGAAGGAGGGACCAGGCAGAAAACAGCCTATCAAAGGTTCACTGAGCTGCTGCTGCTGCTGCTGGGATTATTGTAATAGACCTGACAGCGCCTGATGCAGCCTGTTCATTAGCAGAGCGGACTTAGTTCACCACAATTAAATTAGAGCAATTAAAGAGGAGAAAGACTGAGTCAGTAAGGACGTTTATTTTCCACTGGCTTGATCTCTTGATGCCTCCAGATAAGTCGCACGTGAGAGTGCAGGGAATATCCGTGCGCTTATTCTAATCATGACATTAAGTTTTTCGTCCTTCTCCATCAAAGACATCCTCACAGGACGGAGTGTCCGCGGTGTCAGGGGTCCAGAGGAGCTCGACATGTGCACCGGGCACGGTGGCACCAAAGTCCCTGAAGAGAAGCGCGTCCAGCCGCAGAGACTTCCTGCTGGTGTGAGACCTGATCCCTGCAGCGAGGAGAGAGAGACCGAGCACCGAGGAGGTGAGCAGCTGTAATATATTGACTATTCACACTGCAGCAAAGTTCATACAGCTGATCATTTCACTTGTTTTATTGCGTTTATATTATTGGCACAAATTTGCATGTTGAAATAAGGTAAATAAAATCAAATGATAATAAAAAAAAAAACACTAACAAAACACTGAAAACAAAATTAATTTATCACTTCAATGGATTATCTTCCTGATATAAAATATAGTTTTTATTTTTAGTTCACAACAGAAAAAAAGATATTTCGACAGTATTAAGAGGAATTGTATTTATTTACTTTTCCAAATTAAAAAAAAAAAAGATTTCCTTGAATAAATCCAGAGATCTTGAAGACATATTTGGAGGGAGGGATCTGCGTCAATAAGACTAGTAACACCATCAAATGTATGTTATAAAATAGCATTTAATAGCTCATATTTTTTGTTTGATTTATTTATGTTTGTTGCCCATCAGACTTTGTTGTTTGAGAAAAGTATCAATGGGGAAATTAAAAGAAAAACATAAAACCAAAAGTTTCTGTTGAACCTGAGAGTTTGTTTATAAAAATGTCAGATCATCTAAATGCCTTTATTTCACTATAGAAGTGACTTTCTGACTGAATGGATGAAAGAGGAGAAGCTCACGTTGGTGAACATCAGCACCTTGTTGAAGTGACCACCTTGACTTTCCTTCCACAGGCGCCTCGGCCCATCAGCCAGCGTGTGATGATGAGCAGCAGAAGCAGGAGGCGGACGAGGAGGAGGACGGGTGTCACCTGGGCTGCTCACCGGCGGAGCGGCGGGGCAGACCCGGGGCCAAGAAGCGCTCCAGGGCCGCCTTTTCCCACGCGCAGATCCACGAGCTGGAGCGTCGCTTCAGCGCGCAGCGGTACCTGTCCGGTCCGGAGCGGGCCGACCTGGCCGAGGCCCTGAACCTCACCGAGACCCAGGTGAAAATCTGGTTCCAGAACAGGAGATACAAAACCAAGCGGCGGCAGATGGCGGAGGAGCTGGCGGCCTGCAGCCCGGCCAAGACAGTGGCCGTCAAAGTGCTGGTGAGAGACAGGGAGAGGCAGTACCAGCAGGTGTGTGGAGGACACGTCCCGGGGACCGTGGCCCTGTACCAGGCCTACCAGTGCCACCCCTACTGCTGCCAGGCCTGGAGCATCAACGGCCTGGCCTGTGCAGGGATGCTCTGAAGCCCCTCCTCACCTCAGAGGATGCAGGACTTAAACAAGTGTCCAGCTCCAGATGTTTGCAGCTGTCTGTGCAGAGGACAGTAACCTGATTCTGTAGGGAGTCAAACTGACTGAGACTGTGAAGCTTAATTTTCTATTATCTTTATGATTGCCATTTAACTAGAAGCCTGTTTATAATAGACTTTTTTTATTCTTATTAAAGCAAACCAATAATTGAACTTGATCTGCTGTTTAGGGTTCATAAAATGAAAAAACACTCTCACCAGGACGAACTAAATTTAGAGATATTCAAAAAGAAAATATACAATACAATATATATCTTTTAAATGGCCTGCAGTGAACATTGGTGTGAACCTATGAGACATTAAGAAGGTTTTGTGTGAAGAAATCTTTAAATACCATTTGAGATTTGATTGTGGTTATTATTTTCTAATGACTTACAAGGAAAAAAAAAATTTAAAAGCTAAATACTGTTGACTTGTTCCAACATTTTTCTCTGATCTGCTCGTTTTATCATAATCTTATTTTCTATCTATTTTATTTAATATTTTATGCATCTTTTTAAAGAGACAAAACTGCTAAGGGAGGTCAGAAAAAAGGAGAGTTGTTTGCTGAGTGGAGGAAAGCACAGAAAGGTCTTTTGATTTTTAACACCCCAATTTGTGTTTCAGCATTTCTTTGCAGGATTTTTTAAAGGAATCAAATAGTCACAAATTATGTTTATAGTATGCACAGTGGGTCATAAAGGTGTATTTTTCTATAAAGGCGACAACAATCCTGTCTCTGTTTCAGGGGTTTACATTTATCACACTAAATGTTATTTCTACCAAAAGTCATTTCCTCCCTCACTTTCTCCTACATTATAACAAAAAAGATCATAAATTCGAGATCACTCATTCTGCTTGTCATGATTTATTCCATTTATTCCTCTTTAATTTAAGTTAAATTCTTTATGCTTTTTTAATTTAATGGTGCAACAAGTTGTACCAACACAGTGCTACATTTTGAGCTATAACAGGAAGTAATTGCAGATTTATCTAAGTCAAAGATATTTTCAAAATAAAATATTAGCAATGCTAATGTTGCCATTTTAAAAACTGAAATTTAAGATTTCATCCCTGTCTCCCCACAGTAATTTTCATACAGTCTCTAAATATCACAATACTCAGGGGATAAAAATAGTTGTGGCACTTAATCTAAAATATATTCTACAATTAAGCCTACTTAAAAATAAATGTATGCCTTATATTCATTTGCAAAATTCAATTTGTCAAGTTCCACAGCTGTACTTCATTAATTATTTACAATTTATTTTAAATGTAAAAAATGTGTCACTGCAAATATGCTAAATCAGATGACTCACTTTCAGTTCACAGCAGGGACTCCTGACTTGGTGTCTCCAGAGCCCAAAGGATGATCTATATGTGGCTTTTTTCCCTCCCTCGTGACTGCCAGGAACAGTCCATTTTAAGCAACCAGACAGAGCAGAAAGGAATCCTGAATTTATACAAACCCAACGAGAGAAGGTAGCTCGCCTCGAGGTCCGAGTAGCCTCACCGAGACTCTGACATTTTTAGTAGGTATTTATTTTATTTATGGGACATCTTTATTGATCATGAAACTCAACATAGCACCTGCAAGAACACATTCTTTATAGGAGCTTTATGGACCTTTAGTAGCCTTTTGGCGAGAGTGTCTGTGTGTGTACCTAACAGATTAAGAAGCAGTCAGCAGGGCACAGACAGCATGAAAATATGGCTTGCTGCATGCTTTTTAAAGACGTGTTCGTGTGGAAAGGGATATTAATACCCATCGAGCTCCATGCACAGAAATGCAGACTCAACTCAGACGGTTTTAGAAAGTGAATATTTCTTGTATGTGTGTAAAGAGTCATGCACAGGCCTTCTCTGTTCCACTGTGTGCTGCATGAGTCAGAGAGGGTCAATAGACCGTGGAGATGTTGCACCATCCAGCTGGGCTGCACAAGACAGCACACATTCATCATGCCTTACTCAGAAGACTACACCCTCATCGCAAAGGAATACACACAACGACCACACTTGATAGGGAAATAAAAACATAAGCCTTAAATGAGCTGACTGCTGCTTTGACTTAGTCCTTACTTACTTACCAGCGTTGATGCCGTTGTCAGGATTGTGTGGCATGAATGGAGCCTGCAAGCTGCTGCAGAGGGCACACAGAACACGCTGACTGATGTACTATAGATGAATAGTTTTCTATGTGACCAGAAATTAATAAAATAGATGTATTTATGCTTCAAGCCCAGTGATATCACTTTGACACTACAAGGTGCTCACGTACAAAAAGGTTTCAAGTATTTACCTACAGCAAGTTAGTGTCCTGTTTATCTAAACCAAGCAAACATTACAATATTACAACATTAAAGAGGGCGTGACAATAAAGGACTGTGATGTAACATAGGTGCTTCAACTTCCCTCGTCCTGCAACAAGCTGTGTTGGCACAGAGGATCACCTTGTGCCATACTCTGGCTCCAGACCAAACCTCATTTATCTCTCATATCAAAACACACTTCAAGCTATCCTAAGTGGTTGACACAGCAGGTTTCTGGGAGGGAGGGATAGCACATCTCCTTCTGAATGTCCAAGTGTAAGCCACCAGGGCTCCGTTCAGTGTCATTATTTTCATTTACACAGGGTGTACTTGTTATTCCAGACTTGAGCGACTAAGACTATGAAACAGAAAAGGTCAAGGTACCGTGCTGTGGCTCTGAGGTATGCCACTCTGTATGTGCTTTGATTATACACATTGTGCTACTGAATAGTTGTTGTAGTCATTGCTGTCTGCCGTGACTAGATAAGATTTTGTTTTTATCTGAACATAATCTGTGATGTCACAATGATGTAAATTTCCACTGAGAACAAGTGGGACAGAAGAGCGAGCGACCCAGGATGATTTTGATGACCACGGACCTTCATCCATGAGTTTAGATTTAGATTAGACTAGATTAGACCTAACCCTGACTTTAAACCCTAAGCCTAACCCCTAAATCCTGAATTGCCTGATTCAACTTTACCTAAGAAGAGACAAGATTATTCACATGTTGTAGCAAGAGCCATGATAAAGCTGGTCCACATTTCAAGGCTCCTCTGGCCCAGATGAGCCCTGAATCATCGTTTACTGCTATAAACCGAGACTGCCAGGTCCCATGATTCACTGAGCTCCTCTCTGTCTCCATCTGTAGTCATTCTTATCCTATCAATGCATGTTACTAACTCAACATCTTTCCTCTTATGTAGTTTTGTGCTCTCTCCTCTCGCTTCCTTTCTGCAGGTATTTCTTCTTTTAGGATCATATTCTTGGAATTTGAATACAGGATTTGGAATATGGTCATACTTTTATTTCAGCTTAAAAGCTTTGAATAATGAAATGCACATTAGTATAAAAATGCCTTTGAAAAGTAATAATGAAAAAATATAGACAGATCAATCTCTCATACAAAACTCCCAAAATATCCCTTGCAGTGCAAAACCAAAACATGGTTCTATTGACTGACAGTGATTGGTAACATCAAACTGAATTTTAAGAAACATTAATTATCTTAGGCCTCAACAGAATTTTCAATTTGGGACCTCTGGAAGAGTTGGCAGCACACAACTCATAATCTTCAGTCGACAGTATCAATAGGAACATATCAGGGGGACAGACACTGACTCTATTTTCCTACATGCGCCCAACATCAGTGACACATCTCAAAGAGCCTCCTGCCTTCAACAGCTACCCCAAACCAATAAATAGAGAGCGGTGGAGTCTGCCAGCTGCACAGCATCACATGAGCACCATCAGCCACAAGCTTTCACAGCAAGGAGTTTCTGGCTCCTCATCAATTTATGATTAGGAAATGATATAACATCTCTGGAATGCAGATATCACATGTGGACAAGGTTTCTGATTGGTTACTTGTGTAAAGACCTGTGACTCTAGATCTCTATAAATTCCAATAAAGTACGAGTTATGAACTACCTGGTGGCCAGTATTGATTCCAAAAATGTGATTCTAACCTGAGTATTCAAAATATTCCAAAAATTTGATCTCAGTATCAACCCTAACTCCTAACCCTAACGCTAACCCTAATAGTTTTCATCTAACAGAGGAATTATTCTGCTTTGTTACAAATTAGGTCTTATTTTCATATTTTTTTTGGCATTTTGATCAATTTAGATAAAATTATACTTGCAGTTAATTGCAGAAATGTGAGAGCTTGGCAATATTGCTGCAACAAAGTCTAATGAGGCAAAAGACAAAATAACAATCACAAAGGTTAGAAATCGAATAGATGTTGTAATAATCAGTTATTACATAGAAAAAAATATGTGCATGCACAACTATGGTCAAATGATCAAAGCTTCAGTAATATTTTTTCTTTTGTTTGCATTTGTTTTCTCTTCCAAGTACATTTGTCAGTCTCTGGGTTTGTTTAAAACCTGTATGATTGTCTGTGCTGTTGCTTGTGTTTTTCCCCGTCAGATGTCTCTGCTACATTCCCAGATCAAGTCATTCCAGGCAGTAGTCTACTGAGCCATCAAGCATTACTGCATGTTTAAATATGTAAAGCTCAAGTATGTAAACATTTTGAGTCGTGCTTTATTGGTGCGTCTCCCCATAAATAGACTCATAAAGCAGAGAGAGAGAGAACGAAAGGAGCCAGACAGTAGTGCTGAAGAACATGTTCGTCCGCCTCTTCAAACAATCAGCAGCAGCTACCACAACTCAACAAAGCATTAAAGGGCAGATTTGAATAGGACTTATTAATGCCAGTGGAAACAGGTAATTTCCTGTTGTCTTTTATGTCGCTGCAGCTGAGAGGAATGTGTTGAGGGTGGGGCTGAGGAACAGTGAGCTACACAGGAATGACAGTCCTCACCTAATCCATGCTTGGCTGCACTTTCAAGATACAGATCTATTGATGGAGAATTCTCACAGGGCTCCTGAGCACCAATTACGCATGCATTTCTGATGCGCCTATTGTAACAGGAATCATCTTCTCAAGGGCCTTGTTGATTTAGACAATATCATCCTCGCATAACTGCTGCTGGCACCGACACTGCGGGGTAATATGAACAGATTTAGAGCTCACACGAAAGAGGGGAGAGGCTTCCATCTCGAAATGATTCATAGCCAGCCAATTGGTGATTGCACTATCAGAAGCAATTCTAACAACTGCTTAATGTTTAGCTTTAGGAAAGAGTTGGAGCAGCGGTGTGTGTGTGTTTTTGCTGCTGTTAATGCGTTGGCCCTCAGCAGACACGGGGCAGGATTCAGGAAGGAGAGGGGTCATGGTTAATACCTCTGTTTAAAGACAGATCCGCTTCCCTTTGACCTGGTCTCTCTCTCTCTCTCTCTCACACACACACACACAAACACACGCACACACACACATGCCACAAATAATCCCACCCAGAGGACTCTTCAGGCTTGTTCCAGAAACTATTAGCAGATAGCATCAGTGCATGTAGGAATGTAAACATTTACAGTAAAGCTATAAGACATCAACTCCCCCTGGGGAAGACACATCCATCACACCAACCGCATCAGCACTCAGAAGTCCCCCTGGTTTCAAAAGGAATTAGAGATCACACCTTTGCGCACAATTTGAGCCGATTCTGTCTAATCAGCCCACATTGTTCTGTCTGACATGTCGGTGAGTTCACTGTTCGAGGAGATTAAGGTTATAGTGAAATCATTTTTATGTAAAACTGGTTTACAATTCAAACACCTCTTGACAAATCTAATTGTTTTGAGGTTTTTCAGTATAGCGTAACTGTGGCCCCCGTGCTCAGAGTTTTGTGCATGTGAAGAAATGCAGTGATCCCAGTTTGGTGTTTGTCAGAGCAGGAGCAGAGGTCACGGAGAAGATTAGAAAAGAATAGAGAGATGAGCCCACCCAGAGTTTATAAAGAGCAGGCTCATTTGGAGGAAGAAGCACAGGTCCAGTCCACATGGCGTGTGTGTGTGTGTGTGTGTGTGTTTATGCATGTTGTGTGTGTACCCATTACAATGTTCAGGGCTGAGAGTCTGAGTGTCTTTGGAGGCAGATGAAGACAAAGCACAAAGGTAAAGCTCAAAAGGGAGTAGAAATTAAAAAGATACCATCTATTTCTTCATCATATGTTTGTATAGTTTAGAATATATTTGAAAATGATTCCTAAAACATATACATTGAATTTAATATACAGGAAACAACACAGGACAACATTGGTTGCATGAAGTGTGTCTGTGCACATGTGTAGAAACAGATGTCTGTCTATCAGTTGTTGAGGCTGAGTATGTGTTGAGCTCTTCTGTCCATAGATGGACAGGAAGTCTTCCGAGCTGCTACATTTCCTTCCTCTGACTCCTCTCCGCTCTCATGTCTCCCCCACACATCCTCAGACAGACGCACACTCCTCCAGAGGCAGCCGGAGGAATCCAAATGTTTTAATTAGCCGTGATAAGCGGAGACAAGGAGAGCATTGAGCAGCTCCGACACACAGACATCTCCTATCAGTGGGCTGATAAAGGAACTACTCAGGCCCACTTATGGCCTCTCAAACGTCCCTCCTCCCTCTCCTGCTCTCTCTCCGCACCTCCAATTAGAGGGACTCTCATCCCTGCTGTGTGAAAAAGAAAGTATCTGAAGGACCTTAAAACCTTTGTGATGCCTGTTTGTTGTCCCTTAAAGCTGTTTTCCTCTCACCTGCTTGCAGTTCAAATTAAACCTGGCATATTGTTGTGCAGTAGTTTTACTCCCTAAACTCATCTCTGCCGTGTTTTTAGTTTTTCAGGCCCCATGTTCTGCTCTTTAGGCCACATCACTCACCGAACACAAGAGGAATAACTTTCACATGGCTACAAGCAAAAAATATGTCCTAACCTTGAACCGCTGTATCTCTGGAGGTCTGGAGACACAAACCTCAAACACACTGAGGGATACAATGTAATTTGGACAGATCCTCCCTGAAGCTGTTTGGTGGGGAAAAATAGTTTTGGGCATATGTTGATAACGCATTAACAATTTTTACTGTCAGCGATGTTGCAGAGCAAAAATAAAATGTTCAAATAGAAAAAAAAAACAATAACATGATTAAAAAGAATGGCTACAGTATAAATCACTGCTCATAATACCTGTCACTGACAAGTGTGTAATGAAAACTTTTGAGCTGGTGTGAATGCTTTCAGTGAATAAATGAATAGCTCGCCGTTTTCGCCAGACCAGTTTGTGCTGACTAGAGCTTGAAGGCATAACAGTTGAGCTTATTTGACAGGAGGGGAAGACGGCTTTCTTTTCAAGATCAAGTTCAAAGGGCAGGAGGCCTGTTTCTTCCTCAGTGTCCCTGACTGCACCTGTGTTGCTACGACACACACACTCACACACGTGCATGTGCGAAGATTCTTGTCCACACCACTGACAGACAACTTTAGTGTCGGTCTCAGGCTGTGTGTGTGAACCGCGAGTGTGTCTTTGCACGTGCACAAGCGCTGGACGTGCACTGAGGGTGTGCGTGTCTCAAGTGTTTTTAAGAAGATTTTATGACCTCGCTTACCTTTTAAAGGAATTTGTCACAACATTTGAGACAGAGGGAAGGGCAGAGGAGAGAAAGTGCTGGACACCTGCAATCACCCGTAACAATGCTGCAGTTCAGACCCTGCCTAGGCTTCACTCCCAAAGGCCTAAGGGATGATAAGTGTGTGTGTTTGTGTGTGTGTGTATGTGCCCTTTGCTTTGATCATGAGAGTGGCGTGGCAGAGTAAGTTTTCAATCGGGGATCCCTCCTTAGGCAACAAAGGCATAATTGAAATATTCCCCCTTTACACACACACACAGTCTCAATTTTGCACAAAGCCTCCTTTTTTAGCTCTTTTTTCCTCATCATCACACTTTGGCTTTGTCTGCTCGTATGAAAATATCAGTTTCCCTGCCAAAGAAGCCTTATTCCACCCTCTCTCTCCTTCTCTGTATTATGGCCCATTAGCAATGGCATTTTACTATAAACACTTGGATTTATCGAGGAGCTTTCTATTCAGTGCAAGTCTTGCATGTTATTCTTTTATTGCACGAGAAGTGAGAAGGATCCTGTTTCAAACTCGCACTCACGCCACAGCCACACACACACACACACATCTCCATGTTGTCCTGCATCACATCACATGTAAATGCTCATAATCAAAACAGCTGTTTTCTCTTCTCTTGCAGCTTTCTTCCACAGAGGAACTGCTCCGTGCATGAGTATGTGTCTGCATTTGTGTGTGTTAGTGATCACTTTGTATCCTTGGCGGTTGTGGTGGGAAGAATTCTCCTCCCCAACTTGTTCTCTTAAGTGATGACAGGAGCCGTATCTCCCCCGCATCCTAATTCTCCACAGCACAGCACTACGGGAGATATTCAAGCCACAACTGGCTCAGTGGGTTGATAATCTTTCTGTTATTTCGGTAGATTGACCCTCATCTGGAATTCACATTTTGCTACGCTTCATAATTCAGTCTGATGCTGCCATCTTTGGAGTCACGTCAGAGTTAACGATGAATAAACAAATCAGGAAATATAACCAGGAATCATTTTTCATATGTGGCTAAATTTGAAAAAGTATGGACAGAGTTTTTTGAGAAAATCTAAAAAGTGAGGATAAGTAGACATCGAGGACAACAACACCAAGAACTGGTTGCATGTGGGCCCTTGTAAATTGCATTCTCCACTCAGTGAGGAGCTGATTTCTGCATCTCTATATAAAAACTTTACCACACAAACTAATCTTAGACAGACTAATCTCTAAATATTTAAACACGTTGATGCCAGGTGTAACTGTTTCATAGCCAACTGAATGTGCCAATGTGGCCCGTAAAACAGTAAAAGAGATAATGAAATATACAGTCGACATATCTCAGTTTATACTTCATCAAAACGATGATGCAAAATGGGAAGATTTTAAACAGCATTCCACAAAAATAACACAGGGATCTCAAATCACAGAACATAATGCTCGTAAGGTCACGTTAAATGAGCAGAAAGCGTTGGTTAGGTTTGCATGATCACACTTTCTTTAATGCCATAAGTCAGCAACACAGTTTTTCATGTATGCAGACAGGAGGAGGATTAAGGACTAAAACTGTTATTTTTAACATTTTGAGAACTTGTCGTGCAACAGAGACTCTCTGTTTACATAGTGAGTTGCTGCTGTTGAAAGGCCAGACAGATGTTTAATAGAAATCAATGCATAACTAAAGTCAAATTTCTTGAATGGTAAATAGTAAATCACTACCTTGAAACTAGCTTGTAATTACTGTGAAATTACGCAAATATAATAATACTGTTGATTTAAGAATAGCTGCAGCAACCTGATCTGGATCCTCAGGGGCCCAAAAACCATTTTGGCAATTTGTTCAATAATATGCACTAGTAAATAACAATATAATCTGAAATTGTAAATGCCTGAGGACAGCTCCCGCATTTAAACCCCGTATCTTAGGCCCCTGTTTTTGAATACTTCATGTGTACAAAATGCACATTCTTAAATACATTTGTATTTAAAGCAATCATCAACCAAACTAAGGGGAGCCCAGGATGTCAGCGGCCCCACGGCTCATTTTGACCCCTATCTGGCTAATCCGGCCCCGAGTGAGGGCGTGGCTCAAGGATAATATTTCAGCATCATTTCAGCTAAAGAAAAGCCCACTTTTCTCAGAAATACAATTCATATCAGATTGCGTAAATCCAATTAGCACTTTGCTTGTGCTCATTAATGGAAACATGAAACATGATGACAATCAGAAATAACATTTCAATTCTGGCTATCTTGTCTGCAGATTGTTGTTTGAGATCAAGTTTTACAGAAAACCAGTAAAGGACAAAATTGCTAAATTTATGCACCAGAAAGCTTGTTTGTTTGTTGCTCTCTCCTAAAGCCTTTGTGCTTCAGGTCTCTCCTCTCCTCTTGGCTTCTCTCCTCTCCTCCTCCTCAAACATGCTGTATCTGCAAAGAGTGGGAGAGACTGCAGCCAAAAGGATTACAACAACAGCTCCTTTATCCAGCAGCACCCCCAAGGAGCGTGAGATCACAACCTGTATGTGTCTGTGTGTATCCCAGTGAGTTCGACGAAGAGCTTGTAATCGCACCTCATCCATTAGCTGCTGGCAAGGGTGGAATAAAGTGGACATTATGTCATAATCCTGTATCACTCCGTAATTCATGCTGAGTGGTCCAGTCATGATTTGGCTTAAAATATGGAGAGAGATCTGACAAGAGAAGCAACAAAAGAGCCATAAATATGTAGAGAGTGAGAGAAGGCGAGCGACCGAGAAAGAGTTGTTGTAGAGGACATGAGTCCTTCAGACATTCACATTCCCAAGGACCCTTCGAGTGTGTGTTTGTGAGCGTGTGTGTGTGAAATACACCCTTCCACAGGTGCTTGCTGTAAGGGGCTTTGACCGGAGGCTTGAGTTTCCAAAACATGGACTTACACCAGTACACAAGGGAGTGTCTGCGTGTGTGTGTCTGCATGTGTGTGTCTGCCAGGGTCTTTTCCACCAGAAAAAAAATGCATGAAGTGTGTGTGTTTTTGTCCAAATAAAGTCAGACATGATGGCTTTAGAATAGTGATAATATTCAATTGAGAAGAGAAAGTGTTCCAGGTTTGTTTCGAGGGCCGCTGCCACTTATCTACACACTCATGCACAATTTACACACACCCACTGGGTAAACACCTCCGAGTAATTATGACTGACAGTGTAAAGTGCGCCACTCTGACAGCAATAACTCTCAACTCTCTCTCATGTCTGTGTATCTATTTAAAATGGTCAATTGTAAAATAAATGTTGTGTAAAGGGTGTAATTGCTGTGACAAGATCATTACTCACTATCACAATGGTAGACGATATTATCATATTAACAGACAACTATTAAGATGGGTTGAAGTGGTTAATGAATCATCAAACAAGTTAAAGTTGTTCCACATCAGGCTCAAAATCTTAACAGGTAAACCGCTGTCTTTTAAAGGACTTTACAGATGAGGAAAGAGGAAGGAGGTATTGACAAAAAATGAGTTACTCACAAATAACAGTTCAACTTATACAACAGATCTGGCCAGTTTACCTGCAACTGACAACTTTACATCAGAAAAAGACACTTGCAGGAAAAGCTGTTTTGATAGAACAGTGTTAACAGGAAAAACTTTTGACGTGAAAATAGTTTTAAAATAACTATGGTGATGTCCAGCCCTCGCCTTCTTTGTCTTTCTTTTTATAAACAAAATATTCTTTTTTTCTTGTCTTTTTTTCTCTGTATGTTTTGTTGTGCGATTGCTCTGGTATCTGTGGATTTTAGTGTTGATTGCTCATGTTTCTGTATTTCTTCTATATATTTGTGTTTAATGTCTATGCACTACTAAAAAAAAGCATTAAAACAATATACATGAGACATTTTGGTCTGTAGCAGGATGAGCGTCGCTCTTAACAATAACATCAATGATGGCTCGGCTCCAATGAAGTGTCTCAGCCAACTCATATCAGGGCTCTGGAATTGGCACACTTAAATGGAAAGCAGCCATTATTAGTGTTGTTAATTACACCTGCGTTTTTCCTGCTATGACATGTTAAAACATTCATGAGACTAACGGCAGAAGAAACAACAAAAAAATGTGTTGGCATCACACAGAAATTAAGGCAACACCTGCATCACCTGCCAAAAGGGAAGCACTTTTGTCTGGTTGACGGAAAAGACACACAACAAACTGTTTTTATAAACAGCTATTTTTGCAAGCAAACTAAGGGAGCAGACATATTTTTAACAGATTTTTAAATAGCTCTTCTCCTACCTGACGTGTGGTACCACTACATAGACAGGACTTTCACCAAAAGTTGTAAAGTTGCCAACATCCTTGCACAACAGGGCGATGTCTGTGTCTGCCTGCACTGTGGTTCTTATTCAGTTGGACCTATTGTTAGAGATGACACAAGATCTCTGCAATTACTTTGGGGAGCACAATGTATCATAACCAATAGAAATGACAGCCAGAACAATGAAAATGAAACCCTGGTTGTAATTAAGTGTGGTTTATTTCAACATGTGGTGAAATTCCAAAGAATCTGGGTGAGAGACTGAATGAACACCTGAAGTAGATACATCAACTGTCTGCGAGCATCAGATTAAAACCGGTCACATAACTATTTGGGAATAAGTCAAAGTCACTGACCAGAAATCAGTGAGTGAGAAGGAACAAGGCAACCACATCTGACATCAGAAACACTTCTTGAACAGACATGAGGTTTATGATCTCCCCACATATAAACCCACCTGTTATGACATGTTCCACACTTAGGTCAAATGATGATGCCTGAAATGAGGTTGAAAACTCCAGAAAAAACTAATAAGTGGATCTTTGATTTAAGATTATTTTGTCACAAATAATGTTCCGAAGGTAAAGACTGAATTTCCGTCCTCATTATCTGAATCTTGCCGACTTTGAAAGAGACACAGATTTCTGAATGTGTTGTGTAAAGAAAAGAATGCATTATTATTTTCATTCATACAAGAGAAGAGAAACTACTGAGATGTGTCTCTGGGTATTTCTGTTCTGACTCTGCTCGCCTCTGCACATTACTCAGACTACACACACACACACACACACACACACACACACACACACACACACACACACACATAAACCCTCTTACGTAAACAGAGTGAGAAAGAAAGGGGCAACTGACCAGACTAAATAGTTTACTCCTCTCAGACTGCTGAGATTTGGAGCAGACACAGTCGCAGACAGACAGACAGGCAGACAGACAGACAGGCAGACAGGCAGACGGGCAGACAGACAGACAGACAGGCAGGCAGACAGACAGACAGACAGACAGACAGACAGATAGGCAGGCAGACAGACATGCAGACAGACAGACAGACTGACAGACAGACAGACAGACAGACAGACAGACAGACAGAGAGAAAAACAAAAAGCAGAACTTGTAGACAAAAACTCTCATTCATTCACTTTCTTCTGGTTGATGTCTCTGTATTTTTACCACACGTGCCATTTCAACCATCACATTCCTGATCATGTAAAGCCTGTCAGTCAGTCTCTCATGAGCTTCATCACCAGAGACACGGTGGGCAAGCTCTAGCTGGCTGAGCAGCAGTACACACACAGACACACACACACATACAAATACACCATCTAACAGCATAAACTATGACGGGCCACACATACTGTATACATGTATGTAGAGATAGTGGGCGAGAGAGAGAGAGAGCTACAGAGATGGTTCATTAACACTCCTTGTTTGAACAGGTGTCTGCCTGACAAGCATGGGTGTGAGTGTGTGCGTCTGATTCTGTGTGTGTGTATGTGGAGGCTGTCACTCCTCACCACAGTCTGTGAAAGCGTTAAACCTGCTTCTCTGAAACTGATGTGTCCACATACTCTAACCAAAGGATTTTAGTGTTTGTGTAGTCTGTTTCTCCCAGATAGGACGACGACGTGAACATGTCAGATGACCCCGTTTGCCATTATTCTAACCCATACGAAGATCTTTGTAGGATTTGAAAACATGCAAAACAATTCATCATTTAATCTGTTCACGACTTTTTCTTCTTTTTTTTGTAAATTTACAGACATCATTTCAGAAGTCCTGTTAATGTAATTTTATTCTGTACAAAGACCAAAAATAAGAATAAAAGCATTTGACATACTTATTTTGGCTACAAGTAAAATTTTCTTCCACATTCAAAATTAAAATATGTTGTCGGATTCAATACAGTAACTGGTAATGATAGGAAATATATGCAACTTATACAAATTCTGCTGGTAGTATATCATATTCCTGTCTACTCCCAAACTACATCTGTCAGCATTTCTTTCAGCATGAATTTATGAAAATGGGTCATCATGAAAGTTGAGTGTCCTTAAGAAATGAACGTTTCCCATGTTACACTTCATTATTCTGAGTTTGTGCTGACACAGTTTATGTTAAACTTGTTACCTGCTATAGTCCCATATTTGTAGGCACTAATAAAGCTTTTCAACATGCAGTCTACCTCTCACTTCCACACCAAGTTCCAATTTTGCTTCATCAAAATTTACTTCACTCATTATTTCCTGAATCCCAAAAGCTTCGCTCCCCTCACTGTTTGTATGTGCCCACAAGTTAAAATTGCGCTTTCAGTCTGCGAGGGTCAAAGTTGAATTCTGCACCTGTGTTCAAGACTAAACAACTGTACCTGCCTCAAACTAAACACCTGAAAACACACATAAACTCCGTGTGTGTTTCTGGCAGAGCAGATATGGCTTATAGGGAACTGCCTCCTTTTCATTCACTCCATTCTTTGGTTTCTATTCATCAGGGAAACAAAGACTTTAAATCTTTTCTACACACCCAGATTAAAATGGTAACATGGACTTATTATTGCAATTACCAGTGGATAGGCAAGAGCCTGCTATTAAGTAATCTCCATTCAGAAGAATCAAAAGACAGCTCCCATCATTTAAGAGCAGCGAGTAGAGCCGCGCTGCTCAGTCTTTATTCAACGAGTGCAATTCAGTGTCAGAAACAATCAGACATCAATCAATAAGAATGACAGCTTCCTTTTATGTGTACTCAGTGGCGGTACAGATACATTTCATGTGGGATACTGAACTCCATGATATTGTCAGTTAAATTCTTCTTTTGGGCATTCGGCGGTACGTTGCAGACAACCTTTGCTGCTGAGCACATATATTTAAACTTGGTAATTCACAAGCTGAAAACAGGCTGATAGCTACAGCTAATGCACGGAGATAGATGCTGCCCCGGTCTGCTTTGCCAAACACGTACACAAGGCATTAATGGTGAGGTGTTGGGTAATCCAAGGGTTGGTTAAACACATAAATGGGGAAAAACAAAAGAAAAGTTTTAAGGAACATATTTGCTGAAAATAAGATACCATTTAAGGAATCAAAATTATTAAAAACACACACTTGAGATACCTCAGCACTACCGTAAATTGGTATTTTTGTGTCCAATTACATGATAGGGAACAACTTTAAACATCAACATTTGAATCAAGATATAAAACATGGTCTTAACTTTTGCTCTCAATTATTTGAGTTGCCATGTGTGCGGGGTTCCATTAAATTTTTCTCATTAGTTATCAGGGTCCATACCAGGAAATCCATGTGTGATAGTTTAACAACAAAATGTTCTCAATAAGGGTCAATTTTCTTTTGATTCTAAATTGCCAAAATACTTTTAAACTGGATCAAATTAATGCAATAATTTGGATTAAGGGCAGAATGCCTGTGTTGTTATGAGACACGGTATAAAACAGGTTTATTCATAAAGCCAGAAAGGGATCTGAATCAGGAGTAAGTCATAAGCTTTATTTGCAAACTCAAGGTTTGGATGGGTGAAATTAAAAATCTGGTCCTAGGACAGGAAAGCTTGTGAAACTACGAGAGTTAACAAAGTAACACTACTGCCCTCTGGTGACTATCTTTCCAACTCAAAACAATGTTTTTCAATGTTATCCTCAGTTTAGACAAATATTGTGATCACTAGAATGGCTTAAAAAAATCTCCAGATTAACTATAATACTGTGTAAATGTTTTCTCCTACAAGAGAGAAACATAACTCAAACCACACCTAGTTTTGAAATAGTGTAGCAGAAACATAACTAGTCAAACTGTCTTTGAAGATGTCTTTCTTATCTGCTATGTCTGAAAGGAGTAGGACAACTGAGGTGTATTTAATAAGATTCTATGTGCGTATTGACTTCATCTTCTCCTCACAGGGAGGGCAGAGCAATATGAGAGGAGATTAAACCAAGGAGACGTCTATGCTTAAGCCTCCATGTGCTGCGCTCTCCTCTTGTTGTGCTGGTGCTTGGTGAGTCCATACTTGAAGAACTCATAGACCGACCAGCTGATGGCTGTGGAGGGCATCTGGTAGATGACCCTCGCCTGGACTCCCTTGAAGAAGCCCTGCAGGCCGCCCAGCCTGTAAACTGTCCGGAAGGCATGGGCCAGGCCTGAGATGTGTCTGTGGGCTCCTTGGCCTTGGCCCTTGCCGGGGCCTTGGCCGGAGGACTGGGAGCTGAGGGTTAGAGACTCCTGGGTGTTGAGCAGGGTCTTGCAGACGTCCAAAGGTGTGGTGGCCGCGGCTGCGATAGCTCCGGCCAACGCTCCGGACAACATGTGGGATGAGGGATTGTACTGTCTGTGGGGGTTGAAGAGCTCCTGAAGGTACTCGTAAGTCATGAAGTGCAGCGCCTGGAAGGGCACGTTCATGGTGAGCTGGGTGGTGTAGCTGCGGTAGAACGCAGCGGGGCCCTCTTTCTGCCACACGGCGCGTACACAGTCCAACACGCCGCGGTAGGGCGAATTATACATCTGCATGCGCTGCTTCACAACTAGGAACACATGGGTGGATGTATGATAGAGAAGAAGACCAAATGTGTCCAGGACAGCCAGTACGAAAGGGACAAAAATGGAAAAAGAAAAGAAGAAATTAGTGAGCTATTACCTGCATTAAAAGTCCTTAAAGCACATTTAGTTTCAATAAACACACAGAAAGATGTAGTGTCATGTTAATAACGTTTGCTCAGACAGCTGCACCCCATCTAACAGCTGCACATGAGGACTCTGTCCAGTGTCCTTCTACTGACATGTTTGGACAGGTGGACCAGAGGCAGCTGTGACAGTCAATATGTGACACTGCAGGGTGAAGGCCAACATGTGAAGATGGTTGGCACAGGCGTGGCACCTGTAAGCTTGTTCACTGTACAGCAAACTTTTATTCTGAGAGAGAAAATGTCTTAATTTCGTGGTCAAGGACAAATGGCTTTGTAGTGTAAAACGTTACCCGTACCTTCAGCTGGGTTCATGACTGCATCATGAAGCAGCGTGGCCACACACCCAGCTGTTCCTGAAACAAACAAAACCTCGGAAATGACGCACACATTGAGATAATCATGAAGAATACGCAAGGAAAATACAAGAGACTGCAGCAAAGAGGCACAGACTAAGAAGAAAAGGGCATTTTCACTTACAACAGTTAGACCCCTTTTGATCATGTCACAGCCTTCACTGCCTTATTCCTAAAAGCTGCAGATGTCATGCTCAAAACAATATATCATCATAGCAGAATTGGTGCATATTCAGCAAATTGCACAGGCGTACACTAGAGATCGTGCCTGACCAAATTCAGGACTCAGGCCACACCTGAGCAAAGAGAGACACCTTGTGGACAAGGCAGTTCACTGCTCCTTTCAAGGACATTTAAACCAAATCCATAAGCTTGAAAAGACCAAGAGAGGAGAGAGGAGATAAGATGGGAGAAAGAGGACTTACCCAGCCTCCCACTAAACTGGAGAATGAGGAGAGAGAGAGAGAGTAGGGAGAACAAGGAATAAGGAAATGGTTGACATTCAGAGCAAGGTCTTTAAACCTATAATCTATATTTTCAAGGTGAGGTGACTTTGCTGAACTTGACCCAAATAAGACAAACAGTTTACCTTTCCTAAAAGCCAGCGACAGATTAATAGCTGACCCTGGTTCTTCCTTACAGTGTACAACTGTAGCTATGAAAAGCTAATTTAATGGCCTGCCAGGAGTCTTTACGACTGGTCAGGGCACATCAGCTCTACACCCGGATTATGCCGCGTCAGCAGCTTCATAGAGATCACACTGATGCTGCTTGTCATTAGGGTTGGAGTTGGACAAGTCCTACATATCAACCTATATTAAGGTGATTTCAAAGTTATGATAGCCATACACGATCTGTAAATTTGCGGTATATGTCATTGTTAATGTGTGTATATGTATGTTTTATGGTACCATTAGCCAAATGACTGTTAGCCCCTGGGTGAATGACATCACTTAGAGTCTTTTTGAGCTTCTCATAGCAGGCAAAATAGAGGGCATGGGCAGGTCCCGCCCCAACCGCTGTGGCATTCAGCCCTCTCATCGGCCGCCAGACTCCCTCCGTGGCTACAATTCGGCGAAGCGCATCCATCACGTTCCTGTAGCGGGCTGCGGGTTCAGGCTGGAGGCTCTGCATTCTTGTCTGGAAAAGAGGAAAAAGTGGAATGTAGCAAAGTTCAAAGTCAGTGTGCTCCCTTCCCACTCACCCACCCACCAGGGCTAGTTAATAAGCTTAGTAATATACCCAATGAATCTGAGCTGAATTTGATATATAAATAGAATGGAATGCATAATTTACATCTCACCATATGTCAGCCTCATATAGCAAAGAGTCGTGAACAGACTGCAGTGTGAATAAGGGGTCAAATAAGGGAAATGAGGTGTTCAACATTGTGTGTGGGGTGTGTTGGTGTACATGCATAATTGAATAGAAGGAAGTATGGAGTTACAAGCTCCAAGGTCACAAGGGGACATAAGCTGACTTCCTGTAAGCCTCTTTTCCCACTGACCCTGAAGCACACCTTTCTCTCTTCCTCTTAACACACACACTGAGGTGAATTATAACTTATATAAACATTATTTAAAGGACAAGTGCAAGGTATCAGTGCTTCTGCTATTTGGTATTTAAAGAGGGTGGCCTGGGGAAGGACTGGGTGAGCGGTCTCTGAGGAACTAGCAGCGACATAATCCCTGAATACCAAACTTCCAGCTGAATGGACAAACTTCCACCCCACTGTGTATGTGCATGTAGTGCTCTGGCAAAGCACAAACATGGCCTCATGTCAGTCTATACTGCAGCTGTGGAATGCAGGGCCCAAAGAGAGCTAGCTAACAGTGCTACGAGTATATGCATTAAGTTACTTCATGCCTGGTTCTCAAACCTATTTGCTCCTGGCATGATAGTGAAAAGAGATTGTAAACTAAACACTGGCTTCCTCATTCATTCATTCATTCATTCATACATACATGGACATCTTTCATGTATCAGCTACGGGTGTTTTTATCTAAACTATGTTTGCACATCTAGAGAGCAATGACCTTTGTACTTAATGCAAACACTACATCGACCACTCTTTGGAGAACAGCGAAGACCTTTTGGTTTCTTTCAATGACAAATGTGTGCAGTACACAGACTTACAAATGCAACACGCTTCTTTAAATCCACAGCCAATTACTGGGATTTAGGACACATTATAGGCGAATGAAAGTCTATTCCACACTATAATCACACAGCAATCTCTTAAGTGAGGAGCTTATCGTACAGGAGGGAAAGCCTGTATTTGCTAGAGAGAGACAACTCTAAATAGAAAATCTCTAAATAAAATGGAATGTGTTAGATGCAGCTTAAAGATTTTTTTCAGTTTCCTGCAAACATCTATTTCTCTGCATGAATGTGTGATTGATTCTGAGCAGCAGACTTAATTCTGCTGAGTCACAATGCCGCAAATCTCCTGTGGCCTGTTTGAAAAGATGCTGAGATCAAATGGCGTTGTGGCAGACGCTCCGCACATGAGATGGCTCTGTAAACACTGGTCTCGTCCAGGTTTGGTGCTGGTCAGGCTGCGACAGAGTTAGGCTACAGGTGGAGGAGACATGGATGAAGCATGGACATATGAACAGCTTTTCATTCTGACAGGGACAGCTGACTATACTGAGCTCATTGTCACTTGGCCCATCTCTCTAACCCTGTAACCTAACCCTTTAACATGATCACTACTACATGGCCATAACTAGCTGACCTCTTGAGGTTTTAGCTGTGTTTCAGCTAAAAACAAAACCTGTGCATAACAAAGACCACGTGATCAGAAGGGCTCCAGTGAAGTTGAATGACTCACATGTGATCAAAAGACGATTAGATATGATGTGTGAAGCTTTCTGTCACAGTTTAAACCACCAACCTGTGAGCTGGAGAGGCAGCAACAGATGCTCCTCTGTGGACTGAAATGCATTAAATCTGCAACTCATTTCTATGTGTCTTATATTAATAGTGTCGGGTACTAGAAACTATATTAAACCAAACCTTTGTTTCACAGTTGTAAACAAAGAGTAAAGCTTTGGTCTACCTTTAACTATTGTCGTTGTTGGAATGAATAACTGTTTCCTCTAATTAGCTTGAATTACTTAACTTGTTCATTTACTTACAAATAACACGCACATTAACCTTAATTGCGTAAAAAATGACATTACTTTGAAAGCAGATGATTGATGAGATTTCCTAGTTGTAAGTGACCAAATGCACTCGTGTGTGACCCTGCTAAAGGTTGTCATAACAGTTAGCCGCTAGCTAACACGACTCGTGCTTAACTTATAATAACATGCTAACAAGTTAGCTGGTGGGATGTGACGAGCTAGCTGACCTTGTCCTCACATGCGTCAGCTCTGCAAACTGTTTACGTTAGCCACGGAGCTAATATGCTAACAAACACGTTGGCTACAAAAATAACATCCACAGCAGAGATGGTGGGTGAGCTGGTTAGCCGCTCAGCTAGGCTACCTTGACACAGTCGATGGGGAACATGAGGCAGTGCTCCATGATCCCGGCCACGGCTCCAGCCAACATATGGGTGCTGGTGGAGGCTCCCTGTGGCAGACCCTCATAGTCCGGTTCACAGTCCTCTGTCTGTGCATCCTGTGCGCTGCGGATGAAATCAACAGTCTGTATCTCCGTCTCCCCTCCGATCCGGGGTGTCAGTCTCCCCACGATACTTTCCGAAACTCCCCAGAATCTGCCCCCCAGCCATCGAACTTCTGCCCCGGCTGACGCACCAGCAACCCCGGGATCAGCGCCTGCAGTCTCCGCTGTCATCCGACGCCTCCTCACGAATCCATCTGCTTCCATGAGAAACCGGGTGGTGTGTTCACGTCTTCGCGGCGCCTTTGTGTGTGATTTCGGCCACAAAGTTTTACATTCCCCCGGGGTGGTGGTTTCACAGCTTGTTGCCAGCTACACCATCCCCTCCCCGCCTCTACGCTCTCCAGCCACAGCCGAGCACAGGCAGGCCGAGGCGGACAAACGCGCACCGAGCCCCGCCACAGGCCGCGATGAGGAAGTAGCCTCTGATTGGCCACCAGAGCCAAGTCCTACGCACGCTATTGGACGATAGACGTGCCACTCAGAATAGCATTTGGCGAAGACTTCAAACCCCGTCATGTGGCAGTGGACATGAGGTCCTGCAGCATGTGCATCTGTGAAAGCCATCAGAAGGCATCAGGCCAATGGAGGTCACTTTATAAGACAACTCTGAGGGTGTTGAGATGAAAGAAGATTCTTGAATGTATTCACTGTGTGTTCACTTTAATTTGTTTACGCATGAGTTGCCACTTAGTGCTGCTGTTCTCATTTGCAGTGTTGTGAACTACAGCTGTCACTCATTGTTGCATATCTCTGAAATTTACATCTTAGATATAAGATATGCCAACAGTTGAATAACAGCAGCTGTGTTGCCAGTTTATGTAAATTTCCACCTGTGATTCAGACCACTGATTTTAAATAATTTCTCTCTCCCACTCTGGTTTCCTCCATCAGTTATAAACAAAGTCTTTCAACTGGTCAGCTCATTTGCTTATCTTGGTATTGCATAACTTCAAATGTTCAGTATTTACAAATATATAGTAAAAATTCTCAGAATAAGCTTATAACTACAAGTTTTATGAACTTACTGCACAAAGATTTTCTTGGGTAAAATTGTGCAAAAATGTTTATATTTTAAGCCAAATTCCCAAATCATAACAAACATAATTTATAAGCAACTAGTGCTACATCAATGGAAAAAAAAAAAAATTGTATGTAAATATATTAATTAAAAAAAACAGCACATCATGTTTGCTCTTATGAATGTTAGTGTACAAAAATTATTATAATCTGGTCTGGATAAGTGTGGACCTTCATAATAATAATTTTCATTATTGATTAATCTGTCAATTATGTATTATATCACAATTTCCCAGAATATGTCCCATAAATCCATAACCTAAAGATATTTAACTTAATCAATTTAAAAAAAAACAGCAAATGCTTTGAATGTTTGCTTGATACATTACTTTTTTATTGCATTTATCTATTTTCAAAATTGCTGGCAGTTAATTTTCTGTCAATCAGGAAATAGATCAATAGACTAATTGTTTCACCACTGTAGTGTCTTTCTGTGTTGAAGTTCATTTAGTTTTTCCTGCTGAGTCAAATGACACCTTAATGTACACTAACAATGTACTTAGTCATCATGGGTAAAAACATACAGTAGATGTCGTCGGTGTAGCAAGTTACAATAAAGAAAGAGAAGACACAAATGTTATTTTCTGCACTGAAACGCCTTCTATGATCTGCTATGAGACAGTAGCTTATATTTCATGATTGTGAATGCTGGAGCTGTCAGAGAAATGTCTACAGGCCTAACATCTCCACCAGTGAACCTCTTGCCTGGAGGAAAAGAAGCACATTTTTCTCCAGAAAATGAGGTAATTGTGTTTTGGTGCGGCACTGTTATAACATAATTGAATTTTCTCCTCTATTGCCTGGGAGAGCCTTCAAGGGCTGTAGTGTTGAATTTCTGCCGACAAAGGGGAATGAAGTGTTAATTTCTGCTTACAAGAACAAAATCTCCTGCTTCTGATCTAGTTATGGTTGATTGGCTGTTGTCCGCAGACGTTCCTTAAAGGAAAACCAAGCAGACAGAATATCAGGATCATTTCTCTTCCCTGAAACTAATGCTACTCTAATACACCAAGGGAGAGGCATGTTAGGTCTAGCGGGAAACTCTAGATCACCATAACACCTCATTTCATTCCCTCTGCCAAGAGAGTGCACAATCTATATCAGCCTCAGGAATTATTTTACACTGTCTAAGCAAAACATAGTCAAAAATCCACATTATATAGACAAGATGAGAAGATAATTTGGTTATGTTCTGCTGTGTTTGGTTGTTTTTGTACCAGATAACGTTCTTCCTTCCATAGATCCTCATAGACAATCTCCTTCTCTGGCTCTGTCTAGTCCATTGACTGCTGCTCAGGCCCACAGATGATCTATGGCCTCTTATCTTATTAATGCATGGTAAGTGAACCACTAGGCCAATGTGACATCTTCAACAGCAGCACTAAGAAACCAGCCTGTGTTAAGAGCTCATCTTAAAACTCTTAAAGTGGACCCTTACTGTGAGATGACCCCAAACCAGCCAATAGAGGATGTCTTGAACTTCACTTTTGGATCATTACATATATATTTTTTTTCATATATTTTGTCTGAAAACACCTTTAAAAAGACAAGTCAAGTGCTGGGTGGCACAAATGTTATTTTTCACATGCAAACGTGCTGCTCACATTGTTTTCTGACATCTTGTGGAATTCTTTATGTTTACATATTAATTAGTACGTCTGGATTTGAAATTAATACAGTCATCAAGGTATTCATTCATAAACTGGTTGACCATCTTATAAATGAGTTTTGACTGACCTTACTGTTGATGATGCAAGTTTGAAGCAGTCTATTTATCGTGACAACCCCTGGTGTTATTCAGCAGTGTCTACCATGCCGTATAGTTAATTGTTGGACAGTACATTGATTAGTCCTGTCATCCATGTTTTCTCTTGGTTTCCCTTAGTTTTACTGGTTTTGTTTCTCACTCCTTTCTTGGAGACACACTGCCAGTCATGTGAGGACAACAATGTTTACTTAGTTCCATATATGTTCTAATGTTATGTTATATTCTATATGTTATGCACTTTACAACATCCATACACTATCTCATCTCTCATGCAGACCTTACATTAATGATTTCACTGATATCCACACTGCATGCCTTGTTAATATTTACCTGATCCTTTACTTCATTTGTTTTTGTTGAATTCCTTTTGTGAAAACCATTGATATGGTGTGTCTCTCATATTCCTCATGACCCAAGAGCCATTGTAACAGTATGTATGAGCTATGTGTGGAAAACCATGACGCGGAGCTTCAGAGCTGGATTAATGGGACAACTGTGCCACCAAGTGGACAACTGGATAATGACAGACAGACAGCCTAGATAGATAGATAGATAGATAGATAGATAGTGTTTTGTGATTGTGTCATTGTGGTGCAGCAAGACGTGGCAGATGAAAGGGGAGGAGCTTTTTGTGTGCATGCAAATAATACTTTGTTGTCAAAAATGATGATGGCAAAATATTTTTCCCTACTTGGATAGTGTAGAATAACACAGTAAGTGCATATGCTGTTTGATGTACAGAAAGTCGAGTTTAGGGCATGCTTCTGAGGCAAACGAGATAGTTTGGGGTGAAAACACGCAACTTTAAAAATAGTGGCCGCTCAACATGTAGTTGTCACATGGGTGACATACATTTGTATATGCTTCAGTATATTATTGCATGCAAGAGAAAAGCTTATCATTTTCTATTGTTCTTTATTAATTAAATATTAATATAATCAATTATTAATTCATTATTATCATATCCAGGATGTTATATTTATGTGGACTGTATCAATATACGCTATTTGAGATATTAAACAACTGTTCTCACAAACTGAGTGCACTGTGATCTTTCACTGCATACATGTGATCAGAATGAGGGTGTATATTAACAAGTGTAGTGGAAAATTAGATAGATACATAGAAACTGCTCAATAATCAAGTAAATTCTATGTAGATGGAATCTGATTGAGTTAGCTGCAGCCGTTCTGCTTCAAAATACATGAATTTGTAAGTTTTAAATTCCATAAGAAAACGGTTTTAACTTAATCTTTATTTGAAAAAAATAGCCTAATATATTGTTATTTTCTGTTTATTGTCAGTAGCACAACAACAAAATAATGCAACAAATGTGACTGATCCACATCTGAACCATACAAACTAGATTATACTAAACTACCCCACATGACCATGAACCCACCTCCTGGCACAGACCAGATCAGCAGGTGTGCTGGAAAACCCGGATCTACTTCACTCGGTTCTATGCGGAAAGGGGCGGGACTCAGGCCTCAGACTCCTGCTATGGCCGCAGCGATGTGGACCGACCGAGGACTGAGGGCTGTGAATGTTTTGGGGACAGTGACCAGATCCACATCCAGCCAGAGCGCTTTAAAGTCGCATTATGATGCACTGGTGATCGGAGGAGGTGAGATCTGAGGACTGTGGTTAAAAAGTGGATTCTATGCTGCTGCTTAAGGATAGTGTTGGTCTGTGCAGTCTGTGGCGTTGATACTATGTTTCTGCAAAGTTTGCAAAAGTAGCCTAATTTGTCTCTCACTTATTAAAACTCATTTGCCCTCATTTAGAGAAGTGATTCTGTCTGTTGATGTGTTTGCAAGTGTTTTGCAAGATCACTGGATTCGGTCAACTTTGGACTTAGTTGCAAAATGTACAGTAATGAAGCTGGATTTTAAGTGACAGCTATGAGGAATTTGCATTTTAAACTCTGGTGTGTTTTATATTTCATTGCAGGACACAATGGACTGGTGGCAGTAAGTTGATGCATTTATTTCCCAACACCTGCAGCATGCAACATGTTACTTGGTTTAGTAACAGGGTAAAGGTGTGTGTGTGTGTGTGTGTGTGTGTGCGTGCGTGCGCGTGTGTAGGCTGCCTATCTCCAGAAGGGAGGGCTGAAGACAGCAGTGCTGGAGCGCAGACATGTACTGGGTGGAGCAGCTGTCTCTGAGGAAATCTTCCCAGGTAGGGTGGCCCCATGCTGGCATACAATCCTGAGTCAACCCAGGTCATGATGGGTCTACTACTTTCTGACTAACAAATAGTCCATTTAAAAACTGTACTGAAAGCAAAGTCCCTTGAATTATGGCTTGGTGCCACCAGTAAGTTTAGTAAGTAAGTGAAGAAATACGTTTTTTTGTAATTTGGATACCTGACCCTTTAGTTGTGGTTTAATTGTTATAAACTGCAAGCAAATGTGCTTGGGATTAAATGAATGTTGAATTAACTCTTATCATCATCATCATGGTGTTTATACATGGTTTATTATACCTCTAAATTTATAGCTTCATATACAGCATCTATATGTTATGTACTTAAAAGAAATGTACTTTATTTAATCCGTGTTAGAGTGACAATACTCTCGTGTGCAGGTTTCCATTTCTCCAGGTGTTCCTATTTGCTCAGTTTATTAAGACCCCACATATATGCAGACTTGGAGCTCAAGGTAAACATAAAGTAAAATATGATAATTCAGCTCATTTTCAGAAGCCTTAAAGTGATCTTATTGGCTGCACTTCATTTGTTTTGTGCATATATCTTCAGAAACATGGGCTGAAGGTGTATATGAGGGAGCCCCATGCTTTCACCCCCATGTTGGAGGAGGGGGTGAGAGGGGCCCCGCCAAGGTCTCTCATCCTGGGCTCAGATCTGGCCATGAACCAGATTCAGATTGGCAAGTTCTCACAGAAGGATGCTAAGGTGATTTAAGTATTAGAATAGCCATGGTAAATGCTTTTTACACTACACTTTTGACCTTTGTTTCTCTCCCTGTATGAACTTTTTCTGTCCTTACAATCCCACATATCCTAATCACTCACCTTCACCCATTCTTTGACATGTATCCAGGCTTACCCAGATTTTCTTACCCATCTTGAGAAGCTAGCAGCAGCTATCCACCCTCTTCTGGATGCTCCTCCCGTAGATGTTCCAGGTGTTACGACTGGATCACTGAGGAAGAGGCTGGCTGCAGCTAAAACCCTGATGCCTGTTGTCAAATGCGGTGTGTTGGCGGATGCATACTTGGGAAATAAACTTTTTTATTTTTGATGTCAGAATAACAAATGATTCACCATGTACTCATTTTGTTTACTGCAGTAACTGAGTGATGATGAGTTATGTTTTTCAACTTCAAGGTCTGAAACTTGGCGCAAACATTCCAGACTTTTATGAGATTATAACTGCACCAATCATGAAGGTTTGTTCCACAAAGTTTGGCATTAATTGCACTTTTCTATTGACGGCATCATGACATCATGTTTTTTGTCCTAGATTCTCAATCGGTGGTTTGAGTCGGAGCCATTGAAAGCAACACTGGCTACTGATGCTGTGATAGGAGCCATGACAAGCCCAAATAATCCTGGTAGTGGGTGAGACACATTTTATGGCACACAAACACTCAGAACTACAGATTAACTGCATTCAAATAAATAAAAATCACTCTGTTGCCTTCAAGGTATGTGCTCTTGCACCATGTGATGGGCGAGTTGGAGAAGGAGAAGGGAGCGTGGGGTTATGTGGAGGGAGGCATGGGAGGAGTGTCTCAGGCTATTGCTAAGTCTGCTCGATCCTATGGTGTAGACATTTTCACTGAGAAGGTAAGGTGTTAACTATTTTGATTGATGCAGCTTATTTTGGGTTTTAATGGCAAGTCTATTCTAGCATCTGTATTTTGCTCTCTATGCATATACGATGTGTATCTGTGGCAGGATGTGGGACAGGTCCTCGTCGGTTCAGATGGTGCTGCCAAGGGAGTGGTACTGAAGGATGGAACAGAGATCCACAGTAAAGTCGTCCTGTCGAACGCCACTCCATATGTTACCTACAAGAATCTCACGCCACAGGTAATGAAGAAAAAATAAACACCAGATGTAATCATGGCACCAGACAATAAGATTTATTGTGGCTTCCTGTGTTCATTGCAGGCTGCCCTTTCTCCAGAGTTCATCAAAGCCGTAGATCAGATTGACTACACTTCGCCTGTTACCAAGATCAATGGTAAATCTGCTCTGTTTTTGTCAGTAACCACAAATTGTGATCCTGTGCAAACATTTAATTTGCTGGTATGTGTTGTGTTTTAATGCTGAAACTAAACTATCAGTTGCATCCAAAGGTGCTGACTGTGATGATAATATAAAATGCTTCCACAGTCGAGACCTGTTTCTCTTTAAAGCTGCCTGGAGTGTGATAATGTTTCGTGTCACAATAAGCCTCAAAAGACACAAAATTTAAAAGCCACTTAGGACTATTAGCTGTGAGGTTCAATGTCTTATCTCTGTGCAAGCATTGTTTCTCTGCATTCTTCAGTCGTACGTAGACTATTGGCCTGTTTTATTTGTGTTGAATCACTGCTTACACACTTTGAAAGCTGCAAAGAAGTGTGAGGCCATGAAAACTTGGCAATAAGGCACCAACAGATGTAGTGTATCAGGAGGGATCAGCTCTCACTCCTCCACTCCTGAGTGCTGTATATTATTACAGTGTAAGATTAGGTCACTGCCTAAGCTCTTGGTACTGTGATCACAAGTTTCAAAGTTTGGGGTATTATAAAACTATGCACAACTAAGAAGATGTTTAACGTTCCTGTATGGTGCCACTTGTAACTGCTGCTTGTTAATTACAGTACAGCCTGAGCTGTAGGGCTTTATTACTCAGGAAGCCATTACTCCTAACTGATCCTTTACAGTGCATTGCCTCTTAGACTTAACGACCCAATGTCTTTTGTGGAATTTAACAGTCTATGTTTTATGGTGAAGGAATTGAGCAGTGTTATACAACATATGCACTGAGACTTGCCTTAATTGTAATTCAAATATTTAATCAACTGAAATTTAAGCACACACAAATCTACATTGACATGATACATAATCTTAGAGCAAACACTGATTCCATGTAATCATCTTTGTTTTTACAGTTGCGGTGGATAAGCTACCAAACTTCCTAGCGTCTCCCACGCCAGATGGTAAACCTGGACCCCACCATCAGTGCTCCATTCATCTCAACTGTGAGAGTGTGGAGGTACTGGAGACTGCATACAAAGAGGCCATAAATGGACGTCCCTCAGCAAGGTACATATGTTCACACTCCAACATGAGTGAGTCACATGTAACCCTTTTTAATTTCTCATAATTTAGATTCAGCAACCAAATCATTCCCCACCCAGTAGTTATCTGACCATACATGCAAGAGATTGCACTGGAGGTAAACATTTGATCTGTTCAAACAGGTTTCAATCAATGTTGCTGCAAAGGTTTTCTTCTAGGTCGTACATAAGAGCAAGTCATACAAATGTTAGGTGCTTGTTCTTGTAGAGTAGAGATTAACTTTGCAACAGTAAAACAAAACTCATCATAACTGCATCCTAAAATACCTTTCCTTACAAAGTAATGGTAACATATAGGAGTATGTGCCTTGTAGTAAATATTTAAATATCACCCAAATGATTGGATTACATAACAGGTTTTAGCTGCTTTTACTGAGCTCGGAAAATCCAGTTTTTCTCATTGTGCACCTCTAACATCAAACAATCTAATGCTTACCTCATTTGTATCCTCAGGGCAGTTTTAATTACTTTATTTATTCCTAAGGTTTTATTATTTTACTGGTTTGGCTGTTTTTATTTTTACTTTTTATTGCAATTTCTAAATAAGCTTTCTATTAGTATTTTTTGGATATTTCATCTATGTTTTTTTTACTCGACTATTGTAAATGAGTGAATCTACGTTTGAGTTGAGTTGAAATAAAGGTTGATGATGTCGACATAATTCACCGACGGACTGGGTTAGGATGTTCACATATCCTTATCTCTTAGATAAGAATTAGCCTTGAATGAATGTCTTCTGTCCCCTGAACATGAGGTATTCATCTTCTATTCGAAGTGTCTGTACATCAGTTTGTTTGCTTGCAGACTGCTGGAATTCTAATCTTCTACCAAAATGAATATCAATGTCTTGTATGTATGTATGTTGTATACAATCTTTAACAGTTGTTTTTCTTAGCTCCCAAAATGTCTCTTTAATAAAAAAGTATATTATTCTTCTTTTCTTCTTCTTTTTATTCTTTTATCCCAATTTCCATCAATAAGTCACCCACCCTTCAGTCCCCACCATCTTGTCTCACCATGCCCCTGTATTTCTGTAGACCCATGCTGGAGATGACCATCCCCTCAGTGTTGGATCCCACTCTGGCTCCCCCTGGCTGCCACGTGGTGTCACTGTTCATCCAGTTCACCCCCTACCACATCGAAGGCAGGGAGTGGACGAACCAGGACAAAGAGGCCTTCGCAGACACTGGTAACACACAGTGATCCAGGACTTCTTATCGTATAAAATCTGTATTGTTACTAGATTTATTACTGAGGCACACAAGCTGTAGCATGACTAGAAAAATGTTTATTCCAAAATGAGATAGCCACCTTTTAATTGACTTAGAAACAGTTTGAGGCCATAATCTGCCCTTTTTAAATTATGAATGGTGAAATTTAGGAAGTAGAGTTTTCAAAATGGATAAACAGTGTTTAAAGGAATGTATACTGATTAACTTCTTTCAGTGATAAAGCATGTGTTTGTCCTTTTCAGCATTTGACTGGGTGGAACAATATGCCCCTGGGTTCAAAAAGTCCGTTGTGGGCAGGGACATCCTGACTCCGCCTGACCTGGAGAGGATCTTTGGGCTTACTGGAGGGGTACATACTGTACACTGTAAACATTGTAGAGCTGAGCAGCAATTTGAATGTTGATACACATCTGATTTGCTTGACATAATGATGATGAGGAAGTAATTTGCATCCTCTGCAGTGTTCTATCGTTCACTATCCACTCAGATACAGACCTGTTGTATAAGCAGTTAATGGTTGCAGACAGTTTTACCACAGCCCATGTGTAAGAATCAAAGTTCACATTAGCTGTTTAAAGTGACACTAACCTGCTGAATGATGTCCGCTTCTGTTTATTGCATAGGATTTTATGTGGCAATCCTCAATCAAATGACAGTACTTTTCTCATAATAACATAATTATATCAATGAACAAAAAGAAATGGAAACACTTTGGTTTTTTACAGAATATTTTCCATGGATCGATGTCACTGGACCAGCTCTACCTAGCACGACCTTTGCCCTCTCTCTCAGACTACCGCTCTCCAATTAAAGGGCTGTATCTGTGCGGCAGCGGCGCTCATCCAGGTCACCTTTGTTGTGTATAGTGTAATCTAATCTTTTATGTTATGTTGTCTGGTGTTACGAGAGTACACTTAATGAACCTTTGTATCTTCACTGCTGATGATGAAGAGATGAAGTCACTCGGTGATGTCAGGTGACCGAGTAAGCTGTTTCTGATTTGTTTAATGTTTTTTTAGGTGGTGGTGTGATGGGCTCTCCTGGCTGGAACGCAGCGCTCACTGCCATGGCTGACCTGAAACGCCACTGACACACCTGACAGCATCAGTGTTTGGTCTGCCCATCAATGCTCTGCCTCTCTATTGTCTTTTGTTTCAACATTTTTTTTCAACTGCCTATCTAATTAAGTGTCTCTCTACCATCTTATGATGTACATCCCATTTGTAAGGATGAAGAAAAAAAGTTGATGAATGTTTGATTTAAAAGTATAAATCACATGAGATGTAAGAGACAAGGAGAGACTCAAAAAAAGAGGTTTCCAGGCTCTTCATAGGCCGTCCATGTCCACCAGTGGAAAAACTGGATATCACTCCATATAGTATTAAACACTGTTGCAACATTGCTGCACAAAATCCTGTTGTGACACCATTTATTAAGTCACAGTACAAATACATGTTGAGAATAACTGATAGGTATCTCAGTGAGATGAACTCAAACTGTAATGATGGAAATGATGCACAACAGGACTTTTTTAAACCAGTTTTTATGAATAAATTCAAATGAATTCAAGCAAATGTGTATCATTTTCTTTAAACTATGCATTTAAGGGTATCAGAGTAGAAATGATGAAGAAATTAAATGACCTTTTTCACTGCACATTATTTTGACTTGTCATGGTAGGAAAAGAACAGGTGTTATTTCTAACATTAACAATGGCTCTGTTCTATTACTTTAACCATTACTTTAATTTTATTTATCTTTTATGGATAGGGTTAGATCAAGGATCAATGTAATTGTGCATGTGCAACCAAACTGGTTTCTCCTCTGTGGAAAAATAAGTCTTCTTAGAATGACAATAAATACAAACCAAAAAGACACTAAAAATAAGTTTCTATTAATAAGTTTCTATTTTTTGTTACTTGTTAAAAATCATCTAGTATTATAATTGATGCATTCATTATTACATTATGAATATCATGACAATAATATGTATAACAATGGCATTAATAATGGTATTAAATTATCCTGTGCAAGGAGCGTTGAATCGAGGTCAACTGGGCTTGGTTGTAGATTCTTGAAGATGTTTCGCCTCTCAGACAAGGAACTTCCTCAGTTCTTACTGACTGGTGGGAAGTCCCAGGTTTTTAACCTCTGTGTGGCTGGGTTCACTGATGTCACTGGGTTCTTTAGTGCTCTTGGCTGTTGTAACCACAGTCATAAGAGTCACCTGAGGCCAAGTGTAAAAGGCCGTCTTTGGTGTTGTCACATGAGGCCAAGTGTGAATAGTTGTCAGTCTCCTTGGAAGGGACGGAAGGACGTCATTGTACAATTACACAGAGGTCAAAAACCCAGGACTCCCCACCAGTCAGTGAGAACTGAAGAAGCCAGGTGGATGAGGTGTGAAACATTTTCAAGTATCTACAACCAAGTCCAGTTAACCTAGATTCAACCCTCCTTGGATAACTGAATGACACATTACTCACCTTTGAACCATATACGAACCCACAACATTCTCGTTCTATCAGAAAGTAAAGTAAATCATGTAAAAACAGTATACAGTAGAATCGGGGAATATTGTTTGTATATATTGGCCTGATTTGCCTTTACTACTCATGATCTAATTCTCGAGATGACACATTAAATGCTCATTAATATTATCATTCCCAGATAGAGGCATGTTTATTGTGATCGATAACGGTGTACTGTCCCTTTAAGACGCAGCTCTGGGTTGGACGTGCGTCGGCGTTTGACGCTCAGGAAGTGAAGTGAAAACCACCAAAGATTCCCGCAGATTCGCTATCGATGGTCTCGATGTTACAAACGTGTTCACACTGATCCAAACCTTTAGTTTTAGTATCCTTCGTGGGATATTCGAGACGATAATGCTGGATGGTTGCGCTCATGAAATTCACAGACATTTGCAGGCTGCTGGGACTCGGCTCCGGTAAGAAACGTCCCCGGTTTTGAAAAAGTTTCTGAAGTCAAACACAAGTTCAACTCCTACTTCAGATGATAATGAAATAATCAAAGGCGGGTGACTAAGAAAGCGAGATTACAATCTAGCAGCGTGGGTTATTAAAAGATAGATTTGTGGTCGTGTTTCGTTGCTGGCTTTGTGGTGAAATTCAAACTGAGTTGTTGGTTAAACAATAAAAAAAAAAGTTCCTCCCTTGTTTGCACCGTTTCCAAGTTTGCGCAGTCGGTGCCAAGATGTTTGTAATAAAGCATCTAAAACACATTTGAGCTTTAGTCTACTAATAAAAAAAACTTACAAGCCTAACTATGACTTATTTAGAGAGAGATGTGGATATAAGGGTGAAACTATCTCAGATTAGAAGTAATGTCTCTGGTGCATGTTGGTATGATAACAATGCATCAAATAGGTGGCAAAAGTCCTGCAACCCTGAACACCTCATGGTGCATTTGCAATCATTGTGTGTCTATTACTATAATATTGTGTGTCTTTAAATGTGTCATGTGCTCACATGTAGTTCCTCTTCTTGCTTCTCCATCTGTGTTTAGTTTGACATGTTGCCATACTTGCTGTTAAAGCCACATCAGAGACACATGAGCATCCCAGATTATTTTTTAAGAAACACCTCTGATCAGAAATGGATGTTAATGATATGTTTCCATAACACTTTCAGATATTTTCTCCTGTGGTTCTTTATGATGCCATTTTAACACAGTGAAGACACAAATCCATCCACAACACTTGTCCCTTGCAGCCATGTGGATGAAAGGCTGATGATTGACATAGCATGTTACTATTTCAATGTTATGTAAACACACGAGTCTTAAGTCAGTTTCCAGAATCACTTAACACTTGATATAGTAGTGATTGTGCTAATGATAATGTTATGTCCTCTTTCTTTCTCTCTCTGTAATGCTGTGAAGCTGATTTCCTGGTTAAAGCACCAGTCCACGATTAGACGCTGTTATTTTGCATTCCTGTGGAAAGAGCTCACCTTTCAGCTCAACACTAATTTAGGCAGTGTCCTTGAAAGGGAGAAACAGAGGCTCTTTTGTTGCTTTTGGATCTTGTATCATTTATTTGTTGCGAGGGCCTTCCATTATAGTTAAGATTCAACAAAAAGCCTGATTCAGCCAATGGGTCGGAGCTGTGCTTTAGCAGTGGTTGTTTCTTGACATTTGAGTCTTGAGCCAGACACGGACAGCTGAAATTCCTTCCACTTTCTATTGGAGACACTGGCTCCTTGCAATGGTAGACTCTTTACTGTACCAAAGCCAATGAGACTCAGTTCAGTAGATGCAAAAAAAATGTGCTGGAATGTATGTGGATGGATGGTTCGGGGTGCAGGGTTCGATAATGACCATTGTTGCTTTCTCCAATTATATTTTTAGTGTATTTATTAGCACTGTCTGAGGAAAATATACACGTATACAAAGAATGAGGAAGTCCAGTGGCTGCTCGCATGTGGTATGCAATACATAGAGCTTGCACTAATAGAGCAAAATTTCATTTAGCAGCACAAGAGTTGGAGTTACTTGCATCAGTGCACCAGAATATGAGTCACACACCAAGTATGAATTTGTCACTACTCTGGACATCTCTGCTGAACAAATGGAAATGTGACACCTCATAGATTCCTGTGCTGTCCTTTTGCTTTTTTTTTTTGTGTTGCCGTTTGTTTGTTGCCATTGGGCCTAAATCAGTGACAGGGTTCTGGTTTGATCTCATCTAAACACACCCCACACACACACACACACACACACTCACAGACATCTGTCATTGAGGACAGTGGTTGTTTTCTGTGCCATTTTTCAACCTGGTTTCTGAGAAAAGAGATCTTGTTCTCAAACAGCAGTGCCCGAGGCAGCTGAGTGTTGCATGTGGAAAAGTTAAACATCTCTGTCTTAAGAAGGAAAAGAAACGACTTGGATCAATCTCATTGGGCAGTTTTCTGTTCCGTGTGCACTTTTTCTCTCAAGTTGAGCTTCCCTGTTTTTTTTGTTGTTTTTTTTAAGAAGAAACCATGACATCATCATTTCCTGTCTCCTGCCAATGCTACTTAGAACTTAGCCTTCATTATCAAAGGTAGATGTGGTTAGACTTGAAAGTGAATGAGGAAGGAGGAACCTGTTTATCTGTACACCAGAGAACCAATGACTCTTTTGGTTGTCAGGTTAGGACTCTTGCAAACATCACGGTCAGCTTACTTGTTAATACGCAGATGAGTCACTTATCTTATACAGAAACTTTTCCTGTACGCTGTATCATTTTGAGAACAAGAGCTAAATTAAGACATTTTGTTTATTACAGCAGTTTCAACTGAAAACCTATCTGATTTGCAAACATTGACAAACACTGCTGTGTATCTTCCGACAGGTCCCCCTGTCCAGCCGCAGCGAGAGGAGCAGATGGACTGTGATGCTGCAACCCCTGACCCAAGTGATGATGCCACTTTGTCACATGTAAGCAAATGGTGTCACACTGACAGGGCATTGTCAGGCCTGCAAGGGTGAAGGTCCAATGTGCAACGTTCAACTCTGTATGTTTGTGTGTGTTTAGGATGTATTAAATGGAGAGGAAGATTTGAGTGAGGAGGAGAAGGTCAGGCGGAGGGCAGAGCGACGTAAAGCCAAGAGGAAGGTGAGCATGCACCCCTTAAAGATCCTACTTGATGCGCTTTTAATAAATAAAGTCTATTATGCTATGAATGATGGGTGAAGTCATGCTTTGTCTGACGTGTCAAGTACTGCATCTGTTTCAGCGCCGCCGAAAACGTAAGAAGCAGGGGCAGGTTAAGCAAAATGAGAGTGCTGAACGGGTAACAATCAAATTTTTCTTCCTAGGAACTCACTCTACCCTTGCCTTTACTGTGAATTATTGGGTAAATATATACTACATATGTGATCCTGCACATTAGGATGATGAAGATGAGGATGGAGGTGCAGAGTCTGAACTGGATGAAAGCGAGTCCGAAGGAGAGGTCGGTGCTGAAGAGGAAAAACAAGAAGAGCAAAAAGAGGAGGAAAATGATGCAGCTGCCTCGCACAAGTATGTCACCACTCCAGTCATGACTCCTTCAGGGTTCAAAGGGCATCAGAAGACCCAAGCCAGATCCACTGAGGAGGTAGGGAATCTAAACCAGAATATTATGCATGAATGAAACTACAGTAGACAATATCGCCATTAACTGCAACATCTCCAGTTAAAAATGATTCAGTGACACAGTTGGTGTTGTATCTGTTTTCATGTAAAAGCCTGGATGATGCATGGTTTTAAGACCAATGTCTGACTTTCTGTGTCCCGCAGGAGCCAGAGTGGGATGTGAGCAGTGCCTTCTTTGCTAATGCTGCTAGCCATATCAAACCCAAAGGATCGAGTCGCAAGTCCAAAGAAAATAAGGAGAATGAGGCCAGGAGAGAGGTGAATGAATGCTCATAGATAATGGAAGATGAGGAGGTGTCTGTTCAGGAAGAGCTCCTGGCATAACCCACTATTTTTCTTGTGGCAGCAGTTCCAAAGTCCAACTTGTGGAAAACGTGGACTCTGGACCACAAAAGTCTTTACAGCTGTGTGTGTGTGTGTGTGTGTGTGTGTCTGTGTGAGTGTGTGAGCGAGCTATACAATGAAGCTTAGAGCTCGGTCATTTGTGGTCTTGAATTAAACCAATGCTCTTTTGTTTTCTCAGCACTAAATGCACTTATGCCTATTTCATGCAAATCAAAGCTTTTTCTGTTGTGAATGTTCAGAACTTGACGATCAAGTACATTTTCACAGCTGTGAATAATGAATTGATATTTTTCTTGCAGACAAATGGAACTGACAACATGACCAAGAAAAGTGCATCACTGACAGGTTAGGAATGATTTCTACGTAGCTGGATACATAATAAGCCTTTTAATGAGTTATTCAGGGAACAAAGGCTTCAAGGAAATTATTGGTTACATACACCTTTTGTACAAGCACATCATTGTGCAGTGCTGCGGTCAGTTCAGGCCTCAGGCTACCGTCTCACCAGAGAATTATTTACAAGCATTTTTTTTTTCTAGCAGAAAAAGGGATAAAGCTGGTGCAAGAGGGGCAGTACGCACAAGCAGTCAGTATGTTTACAGAAGCCATCAAATGTGATCCAAAGGATTACAGGTACATCATGTATGGTCATGACTGGTTTAATACAAAGGGACTGCATACATTTAGACACATGTTAACATTTTCCTTTTGCATTTGTTTGAACCATGTTCCACAGGTTCTTTGGGAATCGTTCCTATTGCTTTTACTGCTTGGAGCAGTACCCTGAGGCCCTGGCAGATGCTGAACGCTCCATTCAGCTGGCCCCAGATTGGCCCAAAGGACACTTCCGCCAGGGCAGTGCTCTCATGGGCTTGAAGGTGGGTACAGGTTGCTGTGGTCATGAGGTATAGCATGTAGCATATAGCAAGAAATATCTGCTGAATAGCTTCACACTCTAGCCTCTGTGATAAGATTAGCACTTGCTAACTCTTTGTGGGTCTTTGTGTGTGTTGTAGCGGTACAGTGAAGCAGAGAAGGCTATGGAACAGGTGCTGAAACTGGACAAGGACTGTGAGGAGGCTGTCAATGACCTTTATAACTGCAAAGTGCTGCAATTGATGGTAAATGCACTCACAAACGACAACACTGTATTATTAGACCGGACATCTTGACTCAAAACTTAATTAGATTGTGTTTTCATGACTGGTTATTCATTTTCTCTATTCTTTCCTCAGGAGCTTGGTTTTGAAGAAGGGCAAAGTGTCATGCTGCTGGAGAAATTTTCAACTGTGCAGGCCGTTCTTGCATCTGGTTCTGATGTTCCCAGAAGTAAGATCACATGTGCATATTCTCATAATTTATAAAAAGGGGCCTGCATTTTCTCTTTGTAACACTGGAGAGTGGTAATGTATACAATAGGCTATATGCTAAAAGCATGCAGCCCGTTCTGTATATATTCTGTTGATAAAGTTCTTTTGTTTTACAGCTGGAAGCCAAGATCCATCAGTTGTGCAACCAGGGTAGGTGGCCACTTGTTTGTCCAGAGGGGATTTGTAGCCTCTCTTGTGGCCAAAATGGATTTGGTTCACCTTAATTTACGCATTTGTCTTTGTTGGTTTATAGGTTGTCTCATTCTTTGAAGAAGTTTCTCAAATTATATGTCTGAACTGTGATTTTATTGCTTTCAGTCACTTTCTTTCTCTTTCCTTCAGAAGCCCTTGTCCATCTCTGTGGGTGGGAAATGTGACCACTGAGCTAACTGAGAAACACCTATGGGATCTTTTTAAAATGTATGACCTCAGTCCAGTAACATATTTGATCGTAACACAATTTATGATTTAACATCATTTTATATAATCACAATGTTCCTATTCCTAATTCAGTAACTGGAAAAGGCATTTCAGCCAACACTTGTGTGTTCTACCTGTTTGAACAGAAGCATGGAAATCTAATATTTAACTAAGGTAGTTATTGACTTGTCTGTTAAGTTGTTTGCTTTGCCTTGTAGGTATGGTGAGATAGAGAGTATCCGTGTGCTGCATGAGAGATTCTGTGCCTTCGTCAACTTTAAGAATGCAAACATGGCTGCTCGTGCCATGGAGAAACTAAATGTGAGTACTTATTTGGCTCCCCTTTCTCAGACTTGGGTCCGTTTTAAGAAACATTATTGGATGGACTTACATGTATTCTTCCATTCACAGGGTTATTGTATTGAGAACACACGTTTAGTGGTGCGCTATCCTGACCGTCGCACTCAGAGGGTCCTTCCCATTCCACTTAAGACCTGTCTCCCTGTCACACAGCAGACAGGGGCAGCTGCTGGGTAAGAAGCATTTGAGCCGCACTTTAGAAACTCTACGTCACTGGAATCATACAACAGGACTGCAGTTTTAATTGCTTTTGTACTCAATATGCTCTCTCTGTCTTCTGTGTCTCTGCCCAGACCGCGGCGACGTGGCCCAGTCAATGGAGACGAGTGTTACTTCTGGAGAACCACCGGCTGCCATTTTGGGGACAAATGTCGCTACAAACACATTCCTGATCAGAAAGGCAAGGACAGGAAGCCCTGGCAGCCTTGAACTGGGCCTACTCTCTGCCCCAGTAGTGTTCAGGAAACGAGGATGCACAGACTGAGCCAAAGGAGCCGGCACTTACTGGACCAGGTTCCCTGGGCTAAAAATACTTACTGTAGCAGAATGGACCAGAATAGTCATAGGATCGGAGCCAGCATTCAGGCTGTAAGGCAGTGATAGTCACACATATGCCACAGAAGACTGTGGGACTATGAAGGTTTTTATTTCGTTCAAAGACTAAACTGAATAATATTGCTCAATAGAACAGCAATTAACCAGGGGTGAGCAACAAGTTCACCTGGTGTAGTCTTTGTTTTGAATGAAAACTTTCATAATCGCAGTACTTCATTGCACATGATGACCTATTCTGGCTTTAAGGGATACAACTCAACCTCACAGGCCTACAACGTAACGAGGAAGTGAAACTGCCTTGATCCACTATTGAAAACAAAAACAAGTAATGGATCTGTCATGTACAGCAGTAATGAAAGGACTCAGTATGGATTTTTCAGACCATGGTTCTTCAGCAATGATCCTGGGGAATTTCCTTTAGAAATTCCACCACAAAGCAGTGTTCTTCCCCATTTTTATAGTCCAGCCATAGTTCATGAAGCAGTCCAGGTTTATCTGTGGCCCACAACTGCTCACATCAGTCTGCGGTTCATACCAGGGCACCATTTCCCACTTGTTGTTCCTGTGCCAGTATCAGCAACTTTGTCCACTAGACCAAAGACTTACCATCAGACATACTTGACATTTCAGTACCTCCCCTATGCAGATATGGGTTTTTCTTTTAGCCAGTAAGCTCCAGAGACCCTAGAAAGGTGCCTTTATACTGTGCTGTAGCCTTAGTTAAAATGATCACACAGGGGTAAATAGACGAGAGATTACAAAATTGTATGTATCATTGCATGGATTTGGTGTATATTTCACTTTCATTTACCTATTGGCTGCCCTTTTGTTGAAAGATTGAATACACACAGCGAAAGAATACAGTGAATACACGCACTGCATTGAATACATGCACTGTAGTTGTCATGACAAGTTATGGACGACTCATTGTGCTTCATACTTGTTGGGTGTAGAAGAATGGACACATCTGACAATATCTTGCAATTCAGTAGTATAAATTTTCAGTTTCAGAGATGCCACTAGTAGTTTTTGGTTTTGTGGTATTGGACTGCATGAAATGCCAGGTGTGACGTCTTCTTCAGTGACGTCTTCTTCCTGTTTTTGCAGTCTGTAGGAGAAGTAGTTGCAGCAATGATCTACATACCCAATGCAAATGCATAGCCTTCATAAGTTTTTTTCTTAGCATTAGAATATAAAATATGCTGTCCAGATACATTTGCATAGTAAACATCAGTGCTTTATGTCTATGCAAATGAAAAGTGCTGACTTGATTGTCAGTTCTGTGTCAGAGCTACGCTGACCTACCACCTCTGGCACAAGTTGTCTGTTTCTGTAGGTTGTTAATGTCTATGACGGACAGGGCGATGTCATTGATAAAGTAGTTCATACTACAGGACAGTGCCTTGCTGAAATTCATACTCAGTCATGTGCACACACACTTTAAGGCCACGTGTGTAACACGATCCACTTTTGAACTTTTGAACCTTGAAAATCAGTGTTTTTGACCTTAGGAGGGGTCTCCATTTCAGTATTTCAGTGAACCAAAGAATGCTTCTTCTGATGGCTCTGCACTGAAAACAGCCTTGTTCTTTCAGGAGTTTCAACACTAGACAGCGCATTAAGACAGTTGACATTTGTCTGTATGATCCAATAGATAACAATTACATCTACAACACCTGGTTTAAATCCACACTACGTTCACCAGTAAACTATGCACAGCATAGTGAGAGTATTTATTTTCCTATTTATACCTATGTTTTTTTTCTATTTGTTTTTACAGCATACTTTTGGAGCTGAATACAACTTTTAATTCTTTAATTCCTTTTGTAATTTCCTTTTGTGGTAGGTTAAATAAATGTTCCCTTTTCTGTTTGGCTTTAAGAGACTAGAATGATTAAGAACCATTGGTGCAAACACTGTCAGATGCTGCACTTCTACTTTTCTCTCTGTAGTACTTTCTGTCTTGTGGCTAAAAACTTGTGAAAAAGGAATTGGGCACTAAACCTTATTTTGGCACTTGTCAAATTAACGAACTTGCTTGTTTCTTATTTGACTGGTGCTCTTAACTATGGTTGCTCGGTGCATTTAATTTTGCAGACTAATATAATGTGTTGGATGTTACCATATTTTGATTTCATCTTGTGAATATTTCAAAATTGGACAGATGCAAGATTTCTCTGAGTGTAGTTTTATCTATTTGGTATGTTTTTAGTCTTTTTACCTTGTTTCAAACTACTTCAGGAAAATGGATTTTTAATTATGATGTACACATCGATAACCAGAGCACTGCAATCCTGTTAATCTTCCCAAATATTTTGTATTATCATTACTGCACTGCAAAAGAGTTTTTTTTATATTTAATAAATGTATTTGAACCACCTATACCTATTTTTTCTGAGTCTCTACATGAATAATGGCACAAACTGGGAAAAGCTATGTGAGGTATGCAGTTTTTCTGCTGATATGTTATAAATGTGATTTTTTTTTTTGGCAGTGGTGTGTGGTTTTCCTGCCTGCCACAAAGCGGCAGTGTTGCACATGAAAGGTTTGCACTGAAATATGTCACCAACTTAACCAGCCTATGCAATGTGTGTACATTCATCTTTTTTGATTCCCAGCATAGTCAGAATGGCCGGAAATCTCCTGGTGCTACAGTAAACTTTCAAAATATTAACCTCATCGTTATACATGAATGGTAATAATTATTGATAAGTAATATACCAGTGGAAGGCTATATAGTATACTCATATAAAATTGCAACAAATATACTAACATTATATAATTGATGTAATAATATTTTACTAACATTATGGCATTATATTGATATTACACTTTTTATTTACAGACAGCAAATTCAGTCAGTCAGTCAGAGCCAGGATGCCACTGTGCCAGTCTGTGCTTCTTCTGGCCAGCCTCCTCCAAGCAGCAACACATTCCTCTTGTTCTATTTTACTAACGTTATTGTTGTAAATATTGTTCTGTAATCTTGTTTACATAAAGTGTGGCGTGGGTTGTGTGGGTTTTGGTGTACCACTGGGGGAGGGTTGGTTTGATGGGCCGTTTTGAGTCTAAAAATCCAGGGCCATTTTTCATTCCCAGTCCGTGCCTGATCTCCGGGAACCAAGACATTGCTCTTTAAGTCATTCCCAATGTTCAAAACCCCCGAAGAAGTAAATCAAAGCCGACCAGACTGGTGTGGAGAGAATATGGTAACCCTCATCACTAGTGGGAGACACTTGTGTGGCCAGCGTGAAAGATGCATCAGGGAATCTGTAACCACCCAGACCAGTGGGAGATGGAGACATGACTAACAGTGCTGAGAATGTGTGGGAAAAGCAGCCATTATGTCACAGATGTCATTTTTGAATAGAGAGGAACTGAAGCCTGATTCCACCTGTAAATGCATACTCCATATATGTATGAGTGCAAGATGCTGCAAAATTAAAGGGGCACTCCATAGATTTTATACATCAAGTTTAGTTCACTCGTCAAAATGAGCTGCACAGCCTGTGAAAACATTTGTACAATGCCTTCATTACAAACAAGAGGTGGGGTTTGAAAGAAGGAGGCATTCACAAAGAAGACAGGGGTGGTCTAATAAAAGATGTTTTAGGAGCCTGACTCATACTAGAGAGTAAAATCAGGATATCTTGTCACCACTCTGATGCTTTGAAAATTCCCCTATGTGAAAGTGCAATACAAAATTGGTGGAGTGGCCCTTAAAAAAAGGGCATGTATGAATTAAAGATTTTGATTTTAGTCCATTATGTAATCAAATTTAAGTTGGTGTGTGAAGGTATTCAGTTTGACACTTTAAATTTTAACCTCATTTTAATATTTGACCTTAGATCAAATGATGTCAACCTCTATGTGCAGCTCTCTGCACTCTCAGTCCTATAACCTGTACAGTACGTGCCTACACGCTCCTACAGCTATGAAAGTAAAAGCGTTACGAAAGCCTGGAGAGACGGCAGTGGGGGTGAGTGTGAGGAGGTGCTGTCGTTTGAAAAGGCACTTGTTTATTGTTGGAGAGCATGTATTTATTTCATGCCTCCACAGATTGTGGGTAAGGGCAGAGCCGGCTCGGTCGGTGTAATTAGAGAGGTGGAGAGAGAGAGAGAGAGAGAGAGCTCTGCCACAGAGAGCTGCTTCGCTCAGATACTCTCAGCCCTGTGAGCCCTGCGAGACCTTGTAACACACTCTCACTAGCACACACACACACACACAAGCGGGTGTAAAATATTGGCACAGGGACTAGAGTCTAGTTTGATTAGTCTGATATGCACCAGTGCATCAGTAGTTATAATGTAAGGATGCCACACAAAGCAGTGATTGTTATATTTTTAAACCCACTTTTTCCTTTTTTTTTTTTTAACACATCTTTCATTCCTCTCCCTGTCAGCCTTGGAGATCCCTCTGATTTGGCCCCGCTAATAGGGGGTCTGCGCTTCCTGTTCGGGTTTACCAGTCAGGGAGGGACCACCATCCTGCCACCCAGTCGCACCATCACTGGCACACACAAACATCTCAATTACAGCTTCAAAGTTTACATGTGTGTGTGTTTTTTTTACACCCCGTTGGAACTCTGCATACAAGTAAGCGTTTTTTTACGGCCGTGGTCAATTTTCCAGTTCCTACCTCCCCTGTCATGATTGTAATTTTTCATGTCTATGAATAAACCTTGCTTCCTCAAAAAGGTGCCCACTGAGGTTTACTTGAAAACTGAAATACAGTTTATCAACACAACACCCTGAGGCCAAACACGTCTATGCTGCTAAATATGTCCCAAATCCTCCAGAAATGACTAAAAAAAAATACAGTAAATAAACAAGTTTCAAACATGCAGTAAACATGTGGAGGAAACCTAAGTCAGATCAGGACTGAGCACTGAAGTGACCCCGGCTGGAAAGGAGGACTTTTTCCTCATTTTTTAATCTCGATCTACACCGAATAGTTAAATCTTTATGCTCTCTATACCATGATGACAGGTTGGGCTATAGTAACATGCTCCTGGGCAGGGGTGGTATGGCACATTCTCATCGGTCACGTTCACCATGGCTTCGGTGAGGCTGGGCCTATTTCAGAGTGGGTGGTTTGTGGCCATCTCAACAAGGAAATATCTACCCTGTGGTATAGGGAGCTTCTTTAAGACACTTGAAACTTGATGTTTGAAACTATTCTGGAACCAGAGTCCTTCCTGTTGGTTACATTTACACACCCCAAGCCTGTGAAGCGCTCTGAGTTGTGTAAAGCATCTTCAGCCTATCAGAGAAGAGAGGTGTAAAGAGGCTCAATCAGAGGAAAAAAACACTTTATTTAATCATAAAAATGAGTTTCATAATGTACGACGTCCATTTCTGCAAAGGTACCAAACATCTCATCCTGAAACTGATGAGTCTTGTGGTTGTTGGAGTCTCATTTCTCAAACACTCACCACCTGACTCATTTATCCGTGAGGACCGACAGCCCCATGTTTCATCTCAGGGCTCATTCAACAATGCCTTAACGTATTTATCCACAATTATACAAGAAACAGAATAAGTTAAAATGACAAATCCTCCATCAGCGGAGGGAACGCACTACTGTGATATTTTTAGATTTTATAGGAGCTTTGTTGAGACAGTTAGGTTGCAATCTTATAAACCAGCTTTACATTTTAGCATTTGAATTAAATCAACACTGTTACATGAGAGAAAGATACCTCAAGGGAAAGAGAGCACAGGAGGAGGGAGGGAGGGAGGGAGGCAGGGATATAGGGAGAAGGAGGGAAGAAGGGAGGATTGACTAAGGAGAGCATTTAGTAGACACACTCCTTCACTCAGTCACTCTCCCCTAGCCAGTGACGTCCACCGCTGCAAACATTTGCTGCCTGCCAGGTGAGTGAACTTTCATTTCATTTGCTGAAGAATATTATTTCATTGTTACTTGATTTATTTTTATTTATTTATTTAAAAAAAAAATGCTTCTGAGTGCATGTGTAACAGGTGCTTTAAGGACTGAGATGCTTCTCTCTTCTCTGGACTCTTTAGATTAATTTTCAAAAACCATTCAGCTACAATCGTGTTAAAGTTCAAACCTTTAGAGGAAATATTTGTTGTTCTAATTGTTGTTCTTACACTGAATGAAGCAGCAACAACAGATAAACAGAATAAAGCATTTTACAATGCAGGCTACATTTTTCTCACAATGATTGACTTAGGCCAGTCTGTATTTGCTTGTTGCTGGTCGGTTGCTTTGTAATTTTACCATCACAGAAGACAAACAGGTTTTGTGTATTCTGTGTCCTGTCCTGTGGCCTGCAGTGATTTAATGTTCCAGTGTCTGTCTCCATTGCCGCGTGCTTGTTTGCCTGTGCCACTTGTTAACCTCCACTTAAAACCTTGCCTCCTGCTTCTGTCTGGTTAGTTCGCCCTGGGGAATGTTAATTCACGTGAACTGCAATACAAAAGTGAGCTTGTGTATCTCTAATTATACGCCTGTGTTTGACACGAGTGAAAAGCATTCATTTTATGCGTTTAGGCTCCCATTGCATCACTGCAAGATTGATGCTGGAGCGGTGGTTAAAATCAAACGTGGGACTATGAAACAAGTCAGGTTTTTATCTCTCTGACTGTGAACAGATATAATTACACTGGGCGCCCCATGCAGATAAGCTACCACAAACCGTCTCAGCTCACCATTCATTTCTTGATAACAGTGAAGTGCATGAGGGTGATTTGACTCTGTTATGACTCTGAACTATTTGTCCAGAGGATGTCACCATTGGTCCATTTAATATCCAGGCCTCTAGTGGCTGTATGACTTGTGCAAAAGGGAGAATCACTCATTTTTAATGCACAGCAGTTTAAGTCTCAGGTTGTATCTAAAAGTGATGTTTCTCATTAAGCAAATAAATCTGAGCTGGCTGCATAATTGACGAGCCAGTTAAATGACTCCACAGGTCAATTTAACACGAATGGATGAACATGCATTATTTCCTCCTCCACCTGCAGACCCCCCCTCCTCTCAGACACGATGACCCTCTGCTTGAGCTCCCCCCTCCTCCTCTTCCTCCTCCTACTGTCCCTCTCCTGCTGCCCCGGCCTTGGTGACCCGAGGCGGGCCACGGCCCCCAGGCGCAGGGCGGAGCGTGCACCCGCCGCCAAGGTGCGTCTGGCGGGCAACTACGCACGAGAGGCGCACGAAGGACGCGTGGAGGTGCTGCACAACAACACCTGGGGAACCGTGTGCGACGATGAGGTGGACATCAAGCTGGCCAACGTGGTGTGCCGAGAGCTGGGCTACCAGGGGGGCATAACATGGGCACACAGCGCCAAGTATGGAGAGGGACAGGGTGAGAGCACTTCAGGGACCAAAGGACAATTGAGTTACTTTTGGTTTGAATTTTATTGATGAAAGGAAATGTCACCTTGAGCCAATTGACTGGATGTAAATGATAAGACAGATATAATTATTAATTTTTTGAAAAGACTTAGTGACAATTAAAACAGAGCCATCATTAATTGTATTGATTACAGCTGCTATGCTCTGAAAAAGGCCCATTAGATTAACATAGTCAATTATTAGATTTATCATGTCTTAGACTCAATGGCATTCAGCCATATTAGACCAGTTTACCCCAACCTGTCTCCTACACATACACATGTGATAGTGTGCTCACCCCACAACAATCCAAGTGTATGGCTTCATGAAAAGTCCACCAATTAAGACATCCAAAATAACTAGCATCATAAAGTCACAAAGATATCTTGTTGTGTGATTGGAGTCTACATCTCGTTAAGGTCTCCTGGCAGGCTGGTAGAGCAAATACACGGGCCACGAAAGGGCATTTGTTTCAGAGTAATGACAGCATTCGGCTGCCAGAGTTGTGCAACACTTGCTGTGGTTTATGTACATTCTTTACTGCTGCTTTTAAATCCTAATTAAAGAGAAGGTTGAGTGGATTCAAGGAGCAGGATCTACAGCAACCTGCCTTGTAAAATCTACTGCTAAACGTGCCGCTAAGGTGCAACCCTAAGGCCCTGTTTATACCTGGCTTTAACATGCGTCTTGGGTGATTAAATCACAAGTGAACAGTTCTAAGTATGTCATTTCACACCTGACATTACAGAGCATCTCCACATACATCTCCATTGACCAATTGTGGTTACTCTATATGCAAATAAACACATACATCCTTCTATTTGCAAAGACCAAATGTGTAGTATTTAACCAGTAGTAGCCAACACAATGGGACGAATGGACATGATATTTTTTTTACACAAAGAAAGAAATACCTGAGTATAACATCTGTCAAATTTACAAGAAGGCCCAAATAATTAAGAACTGCTCCTTCACAATGTTTATAAAGTTTATAAAGCTTTATAAAGTTTCTCCTAACAACAACTCACAGAATTTTTTTTAGGCAGTCTGGGGACTTTCTCCACAGGTGACAAAGAAGTAGCATACAGGTATTTGTTACTGTTTATTGTTTGGTAAAATCTGACATGGGACCGAATGTGGTCTGTGGAATCAGATCTCAGCTCGTCCTCACTGTGTTTTGGGTGCATTCACACCTGCACTTAGAGCTGTCCACTTAAGATCGGATTACCTAAGATGCGTGTTAATACCAGGTGTAAACAGGGCCCATATCAGCGTGCCAGTAAAAGTCAAGTGTTGGGTGTTTAAGGTCTGAGTCTGGCTCTTTGTAGATGCATTGCCCAGTCTGTCTATTGACCAATCAATGAAAATCACAATGAATGAAGTAATGAGTTGTTTATCCTTTCACAAGGCCCGATATGGATGGATAATGTTCGCTGTGATGGCACAGAGAAGTCCCTGAAGGACTGCAAACACAATGGCTGGGGGGTGAATGACTGTAAACACTCTGAAGACCTGGGTGTCGTTTGCTCCACTGAGCGCCGGCCAGATCAGACGGCCAGCAGAGGCCACACTACTGCCGCCAGGCCCAATGGCAGCCCCGCACCTCAGTGGCAGGGCCTTGTGGCCTCTCGTGGGCATCCAGGATATGGCTATTACGGAAACGGACACCCACATGAGATCCCCAGGTTCCAGAGACACCACCACTACCAGGTACAGCACTTTACACCTGATTCCTTTCTAGGTTTTTCTTAGAAAGTTACATAACAACAGATGTGCTTTTTCCCCAAGGGTCAAAGTAAGGTGCAAATTCAAGAGGTCCGTCTTCGTCCCATCCTCATGGCTACCAAGAGGAAGAGCCTGATCACAGAGGGTGTGGTGGAAGTGAAGCATGCTGGGAGATGGAGGCAGGTTTGTGACCTGGGCTGGAGTCTCAACAGCAGCCGGGTTGCGTGCGGGATGCTCGGCTTTCCAGAGGCCACCAAGCACAATGTCAAAACATACAAGTGAGTATGAATTTTACCCGCTGGCTGCACCGAGAGCGATACAATTCACATTTTTATTACAAAATACTGACTGTAGTTCAAAAGGGCTACACACCGTGCCATTCATCCCATTGTTGAGTGAATAAAAACACATCCTGAAGAATAAAAGCACAACAGTGGCAACCCGTTTAGAGCCACTTTGAGTAAAGGCCTTTATTTGGGCTTATCTTTCTACCCCAGCCACTTCTCCCCCGTGTCCCCCTTTACTCCCCCCTCCCTCCCCCAGTCTCAGGATGATGATAAAGGGATTCCTGTCCCCTTTCTACTGCCCTTTCTCTACACTCCTCTCTAGGCAAATCACCTCTGCTCACCTCATTACCTCTCCCTCACTCTCTCACCGATACTATCTTCAGCTTTGCGGCTCGCAGACAAACAGCCCCACTTTAACTTTTAGATTCCCATGCCAAGGTGTAATATCACTGCTGATTGTGCTTTAACTCTCCCATTGATAACATGTGTGAGACAGGTAGCTATTGGAGAGCAGGATGAGGGTCTTTGTGAAGCCACTCGTCTTATTGGCAGGGAAGCCTCTTGCAGGCAAGAGTCAGCCGTGCATCTCTTCTTCACTTTTACTGTACATCCCACTCCTCCATGTGTGACATGTTGCCTGTGTTAACTTAGCTCAGCATAAAGACTGGAAATAGGGGGAAACGTAAATGTAAGGAAATCCACCAAATAGAACCTGCAGAGCTCACAAATGAACATCTTATATCTTATTATCTTTGTTTGTTTTAAAAAAAAAAAAGCAGTATCAAAATGACAGCAACTTTTGTAGGTGGATTTTGGCAGTGCTATCAATCTTCTCATTTAACCCTCAACAAGAAAGAGAATAAATACATTTCCCATGTTCAACTGCTCTTTTTTTAAAAGTGCCGATACCCAGCTCCTTCACGCAAACACTGTCCCAATGAGACGTCTTTATATTTAGGTGTCTACTTTTGCCCTTCTGCCACAGATCTATGCTGCTTCTGGTCCCTCTGAAAAAAAACCCAAAAAAAAACATTGACATTGGTTTTTGGGAAGGCTCTGCTCTTAAACCACAGGAGGACCACACATTAGCAGAGAATTACTCTATTGCTATTATAAGAATGAACAGTGTCTGACCATTCGCTGTCCTCAGTGGACGAGGGGGGGACCCAGTTGGATCCTGCTCCTGGACCGCTGCCGGCTCTAGGTGATTCACAGTTTAGCTATTCCTTTCCTCTCTTGGCCGGGGTTATTCTGACTCAACTGGCGACAGACCGCAACATCTGCTCTCTACTGTAGGTGCTAGATTCCTCTTGCTGCTGAATGGTTGTAACTGTTGAGGGGTGACTTATTTGTTTTATAGACTTTTCTAACTTTTTATTGACTTTACAAACTGCCCCTATTGGAGCATACTCACTCACCGAAAGTATTTCTGCATTGCCCTTGAATTAAGCTATCTCCGCTGAACTCTGTGTTATTGGGAACACAGTGACGCTATAACTGGATTCTATTGTTGGAGGAGGGCATCATCAGCCATCATATCTTCTGTAATAAAAAGTCCTCAGGATGGGCTGTTGTTGAGCAGCCTGGGCCTGACTCCGTACACGATATGTACAGGATCATTTATTAAAGCTCGGCCCTGCATTGCAGCTGTGATGCTTTTCATGCCTCTCTTCAATTTTCTATCGCGGCGCAGATCTGACACTTAATGCAAAGAATGGGAGATGAGGAGTACAAGTAATAGTTGAGAGTGGAGTTAGATGGGTAGATTTGTAACATAAGAGATTTGGCTGCTCACCAAGGAGAGAGATATGACAGAGGAGGACAGCACTGCTGTAGCTTGAAGGGCTTGGAGTGAAGCCTGCAGGGAATCTGCTCACCGGCTCTTTCAGGATATTGTTTATAAAGCTCCCCATAAGGTCAAGAAAAAGAAACTTGCACAATAGCATATAAAGAGTATGTTTATCCAACATATCGGCTTATGCATGTACAGTGAAAAATGTGCCATTGTGTTGATTTTTCATTGTGTGTGCAAATTATAAGTCTCTGGTATGAAAGCGGTCGTGACTTTATGCTTCTTGGTCTGCCTGTCCTGAGTGTGACCTGGTGTTTTGCTGCAGCCTCAGAAGCTATGCTGGTCTGAACCACCATGATGTGTTTGTTTCCAAATCTGTACCTGTTTTCTATCTTCACAGAAACGTATTTGTTCTCTCTCAACATGTTTTTTTGACTTCAAAGCGGCTCTTGGTGTACATATGAGCGTCTTAGCTGCCAGTGATACACTCGAGTTATTTTACAGTATTTGGTTTCTAAAATCGGGATCGAACCCTATTTTTGTGATTGTGTTGGGATGTTTAACCAGCAGTTATAAACAGAGGAATATTTGAAATACAGGTAATGCTATTTCAGCCTCGACTTACGGGTAATTGCAAGGACTGCACTCTGACTGAAATTGCCACTGTATTTACGTTTGCAAAACGTGAGCAGAGTCACAGAGAAACAAATGGGTTTGAAACAATATGATGTTCGGTGTTCATGTAACATTTTCCACTCTAACGGTTGCCAGAAAAGCTTAGGATTGCATGGTTCGTCCAAATTTAACCAGTGACACTCCCCCCACCTTGCTCCAAGTCTCTCAGTCCATTCTTAGAAATCCCCGACCATGCCATGCCTCAAGATGCTGTAATTACATGTTGGTCAGGACCAAGGCTCTCCCGGGTTTCTGCTGAGAGTGAAAAAACACCTTCAATTATAGCTGTGTATGTGAGAGAGAGTAAGACAGAGTTGGCTGAAGCAGGAGGAAGAGAGTAACAAGAGAAAGAGGGGATGGAGAAGATGGAACAAGGGCAGCAGTCAGACAAGCCAGATTTTCGCTTGCTCGTGTGAAATATGTCCAATTACAGCTGCAGTTTGCAGTGCGGCTTGCTGTGTCAGCAGCTGTCTGTCTTCCTCTGTCACTGTAGTGATTTGGGGACTTAACCGGCATTTTATGTTTAATTATGTTTCAGCTGAAATTTTCTTACGATGAGGGTATCATTTTCAGGCTTCTGGGTGACATTTTGTGTGACCGAGTCTGGTTTCCCCGTCTGATGTCTATGTGATCTTCCTCAGTGACCTTCTCTCTAATTTATTTTACCATCTTTTAATTTCTGTATGCGTGCCGGTGGCTATTTCTGTGGCCCGGAACAGACTGTGGAAGTCGACTTTTTGAGATTTTTATCAGCTCACTCTGGTCAATATGGAAATATTTAGCAACCATTTCACATGCAGGATCCTTTTCATAGATACTCAAATTAGCGCAAAATTATATCTCCTAAAATATTTAATGTGGGCTTCTATATGCTCTGTATGAGAAATGGTATGTTTCATCTTGGCCTTCTTTTTCATTTTGCTTTAGCTGCTTGTTAGGTTCACCGTTAAGGCGACTTCTTGACGTGTACTGCAATAATACTTCAAGCACCTTAATGTCCACTTAATGAGCTGAATAAGCATCTTGTAAACTGAGGTTTAATACATTTTAACATCTTCCCCTGTAAGATGATACTATTCAAACAAGGTCTCATTGTGGCTTCGGTAGTACAGCTGGGAAAATTATGCACTGCAGTGCAAATGGTGTTTTTAAATCTGATTTGCACCATGATTTTTGTAATGTTGATAATTAGGACAAGCATTTTTAAATTAACTGAAGATACGTTAATTTTGTTTTTAGAAACGAAGCCAGTCAGCAGTGTGAGGGTGATGAAACCCAAACACTGGTGTAATGCTTGTCTTTTAACAGGCGGGTGGGACGCCCTATCATTAGCCTCTGTTCTCTTGGCTCCAAAACAAGTGCTGGATACACTGTTTGGCTAAGCAAGGGTGATGAATGCTATGGAGGTGGAAAACAAACTAATACTGAGGCTGTCTGTTCATTGCATCAGCACACAGCTTGTCGAGAAATGCTCCCATACTATGTTAGTTATGCCCTTCATAACTAAGAGAAAGACCTACATGTTACTTGTTTGATTATATGTATTTAAGTGACTTTTATGTATTTCATTTTCCTTGAATGAAGTTCAGCATTAGCAAGCAGTGCCGTAATTCAGTCAGATGAAAGACCCAGAGGGATCATTTATAGCCTGCGTAGTAGTCCTGTTGGTTTCTCAAGAGGGAAAATGGTTCGCTGATTGGTCTGTGGTGAGGTCACACTCACAGACATGTTTGCCTCATGGGAAAATGTGTGTGCATGCGTATGCTCCTCACTGTCTATCCCCGGTGACATGTAGCTGCAGAGCCACATGGTAGACACATTTAAGATATTTTACAAGTGCGATTCAAGACACTGTAAAGAATAAGTGTTAAATTCTATACAATGTGTTGCAATTTACAGGAGGCCTCGTGACCTCACACACGGCTTTATTTCGAGCCATGCGCGTGATTTAAAACTATGGGATTTTTTTGCAAGTCAAATGTTTGATATAGCTTTGAAAAGCTGTTGAAGCTATTGGAATTTGATTTACAGATTTTCACAATTTAACAAACTGCAGTTGTGCTTCAAATGAACCTGAGAAACAACCTAAAGTCCATTTGAAGGGTGTTATTTAAAAATAGCATCTGAAATTTGCAGAACCCCTCTATTTGCTAAATGATTGCTGAAAGCAAAGTGTACTTGCTTTCCTCACCAAATACTAATATTTTTGATGAGAGGTCTCTTCTGGCTCATTTACTACTTACAGCATCAGGAAGCAAGTTGTTATGTGATTTAGCAAAGTGTTCAGTCAGCAGTCTATGACTTCAGACAGCCATCCACGAAACATCGTGTCGATAACAATACTTCTCTTGATTCCAACATCCTTAGTTTGTTTTGCAAAGGTTTTTTTTTGCTTTCCCTTGACGGGAATGTCTAGAGTTCATGTCAGAAATTCAAATATTGACCTGCCTGTGCTTTCATACAAATATCCTCAGACATGTTTGTTTCTTTAAAGGGGAATGCTGCTGAAATCAGCATTGCAGTATTTCTTCATGGAGTGTTTTTTTTCCAATGTGTCTGTAGCCACAAAAACATGAAAACCATTTAAGTCTCCCACGCTAGTGAGGCCACGCTGCACATGTACAGCTCCACAGAGATTAAACTTGAACAGATGTGTTGTGTGCGTGTGCTTCGCTGAACAAATGTTTTAATTAAATGATTTTAATTTAACTACACCTCATCCGCTTATTTTAATGAATGCCAGTTGTAAGTGTTCACATTTTAGAGCCCAGTAAACAGTATAGGCTAATATTCTGGACATAGCACCGCCATAATGTCTTTGATATACCAATACCAGCCGATGATGAGCTCTTTAAATGATCATAGAAGGGATTTCTGGTAGAACTTCACCTACGTCCAAGGTGCCTGGACAATGGAAAAGGTTTGAAGAGGTCAAAGCTGCAGCTACACTAGTACAGAACAAATTCCTTATCAGACCTTTGAAACATCAGCATCACTGTACCGTGTATGTTTTTTGTGTTGAGTGTTTTGATGTAATTGATGTGAGTGTCAGTGATGTTGAATGCACTTTGCAGTGGTTTGAGGATGCCCTGGCGTGGTCTGTGTGGCATGTCTGCTTTGTGTGTCTGCCAAGAGAACAGAAGGCTTTCCTCTCCACCGCTCTACCGAGTAAGCCAGCCTACTCGCTGCATAAATCTTTATTTGGTTCTCATTTCTCGGACGTGCAGCGCAGCGTAGTGCCAGAGTTTTTGTTTGTATAGCGTGCTTGGTCAAACCCTGTTTTTCCAGAAATGTTGTACATCACTGATGTTGAATGTCATGATTTTTTGGGACGCCGTGTGGCTACGGAGGTTAACGACATAGTTCAAAATATATTGTGCTTTTAAAAAAAATCCTTTTATGGTTCTTACATCCTGTAGTTATGTAGAACATCGCAAGCAGGGGTAAAGTCTTGTGCTAAGAGCCTATGTTAGTTTAAAAGGCAAGCACATTTTACTTAATGTAAACATGGGTAATTTGGATTAGCAGCACATTCCTGTCGAACACTTATCCTTATGTTAGTAACAGGACGTACTGTTGCCTTATAGCTCAGGGACATATGATACACCACTCTAAACTTAAATGCAGTAAATAGCAAGCAGCCCACATTCCAGATGGAAATACACGTTGCTGAACGTGTAAAACAAGAAAGAGACAGAAAGACAGACACAAAGTGAAGTTGCTGAAAGAGAACAAGAACAGTGCATTCCTCCACTAACTATACCAGTCATCACCATCAGTATACCTAACTTTACTCCCACCACAAAGCCGCACGCTTCAAGTCATTCAGCTTATATATACAAAAGTTCTATTTGGAGCTGTATGATTCATTTTTTCGATAAAGTCAGCGTCTGAGCTGCAGCTATTTTCAGCCATCACACGTGTTGTGCTATGTGTTGTGCTGCGACAGGCTGTGGCAGAAAGAAGCCCTCCTGTGTGGCCAGGTTACATATTAAACAAACAGCAGACGCTTCAGTATATCCTTCAGTCACTCCCTCTTTGCATGAGAAATTGGTTACCCAGGTCACCTCACAGGATGAGATGTGTGTGTGTGTTGGGAACCTCAGCAAATATACAGATGCGATAGAACTAACATCCATCTCTGCTCTTTGGTTCTTTTACAGGAAAATATGGGATACCAAGGTTGCAGATCCTTCAACAAGGTAATGAAAATATAAATACGATGTAGCCAAATTTGATCATTTTATAACTCTGGCAGACCTACGGGTTGAACTTCTATTAAAGGTCCTGAAAACATTTTTCTCTATCAGCTTCTTACTGAGGGTGATGAGGATGTATCACGAAAACTTTCTCCTCTTTCTAGATTGAGCCTCATGTCAAAGAAGAAGGGATTCTGGGTAGAAAAAGTTCACTGTCTGGGTACTGAGAACTCCCTGTCAGAGTGTCTTGCTCAGCTGTCAATCCCCCGTAGTCCCACCCCTTGTAAGAACGGGCGACATGCAGTGGTCAAGTGCGTACCAGGACCTCAGTTTGCTCGCATCTCCTCAGGAAGACCCCAGGCCCCATATCCAGTTGTGGTAAGATTAACAAAGTTAGGCCTGCACGATCACAATTATAGTGTGTTTATGAGCTGCACCTAAGCCGAGGTGTTTTTCCCTTGCTGCCCTGTACAGCCTGTGCGTCTGAAGGCCGGACCCAGGCTGGGCGAGGGTCGCGTGGAGGTGCTCCGAGACGGAAAATGGGGGACCATCGTGGACCACATGTGGGAAAGAACCGCAGCCACTGTGGTGTGCAGAGAACTGGGCTTCGGCACTGCCAAGGATGCCCTGCACGGAGCCTTCATGGGTCAAGGTGAGAGAGAGAGAAGTGCTTTCACACAACTTAGACAGGAAATTCTGGAACACTCTGCACTTAATCTGGTTATTTTGAGTCTGCAATTTGCAACGTGTATATCATGCGTCATGGTATTCCAGAGAAGACAGGGAGACATTTCCAGTGTTTTGCTTATCTTTTGCTTATCTTAGACGCCGCACCCGTCTGCCCTGACTGATCAGATAATGTATGGGCTTGTGTGTTTGTCTGTCTGTCTGTGTATGTTACTGTGTGAAGCTGCAAATGTGTTGATTGCAGTATCTCCAGCTGTGATTACATGAGTCTTGCGCCAGGACTACCAGCTGCCCAAACACCGTGTCCACATGCACACACACTCACACACAGAATGTAATACTATAAGCCATGGTGGTTAACATTGGCATTTGGTACCTAAATCCACAGACATGATCTCGCTACCTTCAAGCAAGCTTTTCATTCCTGCCTTTTTTCTTCGATTTTAAATTTCGAGCTTTGGTGATGCACAGATTCAGCCAGTATCCAGCTGCGCCAGTGGTGTCCCCACCCTTATGATATGTGAGAACGGCTTCCCCATGCCTCAGGCCGAGGTGTAGTCTCTAATCATGCTGATCGAGATGAAATGTGGGATGACAGTCTGCTGGTTTAGCTGATCACACAACAGATATTTTTGTATGTGTTGGATTAGTCCCTTTTACTTTTCGACCTCATAAAATCTGTAGATGATGTCATTTATACTACTTTTTTCGACCAGTCCAACAGAACTAAAATCTGGTTGAGTTGGCTCCTCTAAGGGGGTTTATATTGCACCAGAGTTCACACCCCTTGTCGTCTGGTTTCAATCAGCACCTTTAGTCTTTGGGTCAGCGCTCAAGTTCATCATGGTTCCAGCAGTCTGAGGGAGAGGTGTTTTAATTGTCAGGAGGGGCCAAAAAGCATCCAATTTTCTTCCTAAAATAGGTTTTCCTTGATCTAACCACAGAGCTACATTTGTGTATGTGCAAGTGTGCGAGTGCTAACATGTACATATTGCATGGTTGTATGAGTGTGTGTGTGTATGTAATAAAATCAGTCTCAGAATTATAACATTAAGATGTGGCTCTGTTTGGTTTGACAAATGGCAGGTTTAGCCTCTACTTTCACCTCTACTATTACTCCTGTCTCACTCCTGGAAATGTAGGTTTCCTATAACATGCTTCCTGTGTTGGTGAATCACTCACTCACACACTTTGAGCCCTACTTTTTTGGCATTGCAACAACCAGCGCAGGCAGCACCATTTGGTATTTTCCTTGGCTTTGCCTGTCTGTGTAGTATTTTGGTGCACAGGTGGGAGAGGAGGCAGGAACAGGTGGGAAGTTCTTTCAAATGAGGTAGCACAAAGTGATTTTGGTGGAAGTGTCCCAGACGTTGTACTGAGATTAGACGTCTCAGAGCCGCGCCTGTTTCACCTGCCACTTTGGTGATTTTGTCAGCAGCAGCAAATTAAATACTTGGAGCAATTGCACAGAAATAAGGCAATAATGCTTAGAATGTAAATAAAACAACATGAATTAAACACTCTCCAACCGTTTAGAACGGTTTGATGCTGCACCAGAGCGCATTGCCATTACACACAGTCCCCAATGTGTTTACCTCTTAAATCACATCCGAATGACACCAGGTTGCTCCAGAATAACCTCACACACACGTCTACACACATCAGACTGGTCTTCTACCCGTTTATGTGAGAGACATCAGATCCTTGGAGCCCATTAATCCTATGCATCACAGCCTCCTTTCTCTTAAAGAAATCCAGCTGTTCATGTTTTACGCTTGAAGTGTATCACAAAGCAAATGCTGCAGTGTCACACTTTAAGTTATGATGTGACCATTTACAACGGGAAATATGGCAGAATTATGACTGAAATGGTGCTGGATTGATGGGATCATATAAACTGCTTCGCCAAACTGTTTTTTATTATTTGCTGCTGTCATCATTTTACTAATTAACTGATAAAACCCCACCCGTCTGCCTCTGGATTTGAATTTGTGGCCCTCTGTGTTCATCCAGATGACAATATGATTTTGCGTGAAGACAAAAGAAATCTTAACTAACAAAAAAAAAACCTCAGCGGGGTAGTATCCAGGATAGTGAAAAAGCAGCACAGGGACAGGCAGACAAAAACCCAAACATGAAATGGAGAGTTGATCCAAGCAGTGGCACACAAACTGACAGGCATTGACAAAGAACAAAAGAGAAGAAGAACAATCCGGCAAGGGCTGACAGAAATGAAGTGGCTTATATAATGTCCTGATTAGTAGTTGGCTGCAGCTGGGAACACAGGTGACAAGATGAGGTGGGAGTGGCTGACAGGTAAGGTGAGGCAGAGGCGGGGTGAGTAGAAAAGTACCGGGACCTGAGGTGAGAAGCTATGGCAGGTGAATAGTGACAGACTGACAGAACTTAGACAGGTAAATAATGACAGGTAAACTAAGACATGACAGGACTATAACTGACAGAACACAGACAGAAAGCCAAGACATAGAACTAAGACAAAACTACAACACAGAACTAAGAACCAGAACTAGGACAAGACTACGACATGATGAGACCGACAGAACTGAAAGAACTATGACATGAACAAAACTATAACAGACTAAGGTCAAACAGAAATTAAGACTGAACTAAGACAGAACATGGCAGGACAAATAAAAGACATGAACACAGACAGGGACTGGAACAGATAAGGCAGGGAAAGACGAAGGCTGAACCAAAACACGACAGGCAGAACAGAGGCAGAACAAAATCTAAGGCTGAACAAAAACTAAGGTGAACAGAGGCCTGGCTGGCAGAACTATGACAGGCGCAGCCGTTTCGGAGCAATGAGACCAGCGATGACTGGCTGAGAGTGTATTTATTAATCACCACACCCTTCAGATCTATATTCACCTTCACCCAGCAGCACGTTTGCACTTTGCGCTGCAGCAAAAGAAGAAGCACACAGTCTGCCTGCCCAAGACGTACCGCCCTTCTTGTCTGTCTCTGTCTTACACTTGCATATACACCGCCATTGCTGGATGATTGGACTTCAAAGTCCTCTCATAGCTTCCTTTCTATAACTTGCAGCCTGTTGGACATTTTACTGTGACATATAATTTTCCATGTGCTCGAAGGCCACATAAACACAGGCCTATATGCTGTTGGAAAAGGCCTAAATTAGACTCTTTGATAGAACAAACCCTCACTGAGAATGATGTCCTGACGGGGTGATTTAAGTCAAATGTAGTTTTCTACAAGTGTTTAACTTGCGCAAACAGTAAATTCGTCTTTAAAATCATTATATCTCAAAAGACATTAACATTTTGAGATAGATCGCATCACGCTGTGTTGCATTCAGGTGCACTTGCTTTTATCAGCACGTGAGAAAAAAAATCAGTGTTGAATTATTTATGATCATCAAATGTGATGATGCGATAAAGGTTGTGGTCGACTGGCTGGTTGGCTGGAGAAGGTGGAAGACAGTCTGCCAGTCACAGATTCAGCCTTTGAATGTGGTCTCACTTATCAGATTTTGTTAAAACACTCTTGCACACATACACTTACCTGCAAGTGTGGTGTACAGGCACAAACAAGCACATTATCTCGCACGGGGATAAGTGAAGCGATAACTTGTTAGCCAGCTTTGAAATCCCGTTGACAAAGGAAACGTGACTTTGATGGAGGTTGGTTTCTACCATCTAAAAGCCCACAGGCAGACAGATCTATTTGCAAACATACATGATTTTAGCGCTTGGTTTAGAAACAGATTTGTCCGATGACAGAAAGTTTTTCTAAGAGGCATAGAAAGAGACGTTCCATGGAAAGAAAAACACTACACACACTGCATTAATGTGCCTAAAACAGAGTGTAATTTCAGAGAGGAAAAGAACAGGGTTTCCCTTGTAACCACTAACCAACTATTTGTGCTATTCTCAACAAGAATGTGACCGATGTTACCCTATTTCCATCCACTAAAGTCAATTTTCTAATCTGTCCACATGAACTGTGGTATCTGCCAATTCTAATTATATGGTAATCAAGTTCAACCTTTTTCTTGTAAATACTGAATTTAAGCTACCACATTTAAAATCTGCCTCTCAAAGTTGTGTCTGCTGTCAGTCTTAATGTTAAAGCTCATGGAAATTAATGTCAGGCAGAATGAAAGTGAAGAAAATATTCGAAGCCCTGTTCAGACTCCATCTGCCAGCCCTCTACTACCATCATTTATCATCACCATCAGTGATTTAAATTACAGGGACAACGTTTCTATTTCCTTTCTTAACCAACATTGTTATTTTACTGTGTAATTCTGCCTGTGAAGTACATAAACATATACTGTACTATATGTACATAAGGGAGTAAAACACCCTGAACGCCTGCATGTGCATGTGCACATGTTAAGTGTGTGTGGCCAGTTTCTTGGAATTTATTTTGGGTTTCCGTGGATTATCCAAACTAAGGTTTAAAAACAGCATGTCACGGTTCATTTTTAGGATCCCTCAACCCGGTCACATGTTTGCCTTGATAACTTAAACATTGGGAGTTTGGATCTAGTTTGTGGCCTTTACCATGCAGATAGAGGCGTAAGTGGTTAAGATGTGTCTTTTTCATATGTGTGAACCCACGCTTGGTGAGCAGGATGGACGCAGGCCTACAATCTACCGAAACCAACGCAGAGACAGATTGGGTTTGGCTGTAATCTGGTCCCTACCATTTCGGTCGCCTTCCTTTTCACCCTTCTTTCTTGGTTTTTTCGGTTTCCCCCAGTTTATGTGGCTTTGGTTGTGTTTATTTCAATGCAATCTCCATTTCCAAGTTTGCAGTTTGTGCCTTTTGTTTAAAGAAAACACAGAAGCCATAGTTTGCTCTGTGTTTTCATACGGTGCCATCATTATGGCAGCAGCTGTTTGCCGTCACACAAGCTTTTTTTTTTGTTCCCCCACCATCTTCTATGTTGTTTAGAGATTATCTGGTTTTAAAAGACAAATAAATACTAGTGAAAGTCTTATTTTGTTGACAGAGATTTGGTCTTGTTTGCTCGCCCAGGGTGGTGGACTACACACAGTGTTGTTGTTGTTGTGCCTAAAGCGACAGAATGGTGGTAATGAGGTGTGACAGATCCCCAAAGTAGATCTTGGTGGTTCTTCTGCTTGGCTTGCAGGACCATTTTGTCATGACCGCTTTTCATTGTTGGTAGAAAGTAGAAGTAGAAAATGCATACTTGAGGAGGAACACAGAGCCTTTTATGTGTAAGTGCTCCATTGCGTGATAAAGTCTGCTAATCTCATTGTGTCTACGTTGGGTGGCTCCAGACAGTGCATAAGAAATATTGCCCTTCAGTTATGTCCATGCTCTTATGGTCTCTGTAGTTTCCCTGCTTTATTTTTGTCTGTGTAGTCTTTAAACCTACCACATCGCTTCCTCCCTCTTCAGGTACAGGACCTATCCATATGAACAGTGTCCAGTGTATGGGGTCGGAGCGCTCCATCCTCGACTGCTACTTCCAGGAAGTCCAACCGTGGACCTTCAAACACAGCCAGGATGCCTCTGTGCGCTGCAACGTCCCTAAGACTGGCATAGAGAGCACGGTATGAAAACTGCACAAGACATACATCTAACAGCTTTCACTGATAACAAATCACCCATTTAATCCCTTTAATCTCATGGATTTGCAGGTGCGGCTTGCTGGTGGTAGAGTCCCATCTGAAGGCCGCGTGGAGGTGCTGATGGAGGTTGGGGGTCGTAAGCGCTGGGGCACCGTCTGTAGTGAGAACTGGAGCATCAACGAGGCCATGGTGGTGTGCAGACAGCTCGGCCTGGGCTTCGCTGCCAGCGCTCATCAGGTAACAATCCCCCCCCGACCGACACGACATCCATAACTGACGAGGTGGCAGCAAGCATGTCATTCTGATCTCTGGTTGTTGTGCCACCTCTTATTCTGGGAAATTTTGAAAGTATCATTCACATTCACCCATCAACTTTTCAGGTCATCAGTGTCTAAAATCAAGGGCGTTATGTCCTGAATGAACAAAAAATGTGGCACTCCCACCTCTAAACCAATTAGTGTAATTTTAAAAATGTCAGCAAATGGCATCATTCCTCCAAAGATTTGTCAAAATCCCATCAGCAGTGTCTGTGTTATTGATGAAAGGACAAATAAAAGATGTTTAAACAAATGAACACAGGGAGGCCAATCTATAGTCACAGCCCCTGTATTCACTGTGCTGGACAATGAGCTATTGTGCTACTCATTGATAGAAAACCTGATGTCCTGTGACCCCACCCCCACGCCCTCCCTTTCACAGGAGACCTGGTACTGGTCCGGTGACCCAAATGCAGCTGAAGTGATTCTCAGTGGAACTCACTGTGTGGGCACAGAGCTTTCAATTCAACAGTGCCGTCGCAACAACCACATCCATTGTCCCAGAGGAGGTGGAAATAAGGCAGCGGGGGTCAGCTGTTCAGACAGTAAGTCGAGCCATCTTCCCCATTCTCTCCTCTGCTTCTTAATCCGTCTGAATGCTAATATAACACTCACATCTGACCTTCAGCGGCGCCTGACCTCGTTCTGGATGCCCAGCTGGTCCAGGAAACAGCCTACCTGGAAGACCGACCCCTCCACCTGCTGACCTGTGCCAATGAGGAGAACTGCCTGTCCTCGTCTGCTGCCAGGATGAACTGGCCTTATGGCCACCGACGCCTGCTGCGCTTCTCCTCCCGCATCATGAACCTGGGCCGCTCAGATTTCAGACCCAAAGCAACAAGAGAGAGCTGGACATGGCACCAGTGTCACAGGTAGAGCCAGTTTATGGAGGTGTTGCTTTGGTGTGCAGGTTGTTGCAATGAACTGTTTAAATACTTACTATTTGTGGGATGTTGTGGTCACACTTGTGGTCGTTCTAAGTGTTTTTTGGGAAAACTGTGGTTTAGAGTGTCCTGGACATGGGTGAGCTGTGGTTTTTAGAGGCTGTCAAAAATATTCTGACAAACACCTGTTCCTTGTAGAAAATTGCTTGTAAGTGCATTAATGACAGAGCTCCCTCCACGTTGAGTAATTTGAGTTATATTTAATCTAATTGCATTCAATTGCTACCAGGAAAGAAAACACGCTGAAGTGTGATCTCTGTGCCAGTGCACATACCTATGGTTTGACGACGTCTCTGCAGGTAGCATGCAACACGGGCATTAAACATAAGAGCCTTTGTCTGTCATCGGGCCTCAGCTGCATTTTGTCCATTAACTGTAAATAGATGAATTATTGCCCCCATGTCGGCTCTTAACACATTCCTCTACCTCTCAGTTCGCTCCCCTCAGTAAGTTAGTTTCATGTCAGATGACGAGAGCACTTTCAGGCCTGTCGTCATGAGAGAAGAAGGAGCCATTTGACGGCCACAGTATCGGCTGTGTGAGTTACGGGTGGCCTGAAACAGTGTTGTCATCTCTCCAGATTCATTAGCCGCCCTGCAGCACGTGTCTGTGGAAATGACGGTTGAGCCAATCCAGTTACCGCAGGTCGGGCATAATACAAAGGACAGGGTAGCCCAGGCACAGTCGGGTCTGCCGCAGTTTGTTACAACAACACATCAGAGCTATGGGTGTGTGTTTCAAAGCCCTCCATTCACTCAGAATGAGTAAACAGCTCAACCAAGCTGGGCCTAAAACAAGCTTCTGTGAAAGGTGTTACGGTGACACCCACGCTCACAGTCAGGCAATGAGGTCATTAGGCTACGAGCCATAGGGAGCCAGTGTTCGGTCGGCGTAAATGCACACACTCATAGACACACAGACACACACACACGCACGCACACTCTCACCTGGATTTTCCCTTCCCCTGTCGTCCCAGGCACTATCACAGCATCGAGGTGTTCACGCATTACGACCTGCTGACTCTGAACGGCACGAGGATCGCAGAGGGACACAAGGCCAGTTTCTGTCTGGAGGACACGTACTGCCCCGATGGTAATGTTCACCACTATTCATGAGGCCCAGTAAAATACTCTTTCCCATTAGTGACAGGAAATTAATACCAATATTTCAGCTACAGCTATTTAGATTTTTACTTTGTGGTTAATGTATTAGATCACTGCTGTTGTTGTTTGTTCACTCTCCATTTGCTTGTTATATCATAGATGAAATAACTCATGAAGAGGCCCTGCTCATATGTAGTCGAACACAATTCATGAAGCTAAAGGCTCTTAAAAATAACAGGGAGTGCCAAGCATTAAATGAGCTTTGATGTTGTGATTGATAATGCCGTTGGTGTGTGTGTGTGTGTGTGTTAGGACTCCAGAAGCGGTTCTCCTGCTATAACATGGGCGATCAGGGCATCTCTGTGGGCTGCTGGGATACGTACCGCCACGATATCGACTGTCAGTGGATTGACGTGACGGATGTGCGGCCAGGAGACTACATCTTCCAGGTGAGAAGACACTTTATATGTAATCTTCATACATTTCAGTTATTTTCATGTCACAAAAAACACCATTGACTTTGTATTTATAGGAAGAGTTTTGGGTCATATGCTCATTTTACATTTTTGGATGGATTTAAGATGGACAGAGCGTCTAGTCGTCTCTCTTGTTTCCAGTTTATATTAAGCGTACAGGTATGAGGGTGACATCAATCATCTCATCTAACTCTCTGACATCTAACATGTGTAACGATTCCTTTTAGGACAAAGATTTAGTTGATGGGAAAGATGTTCAGAGGCTCTTAAGGTGGACCTCTTCATGATTCCCGATGATTTCCTCCCAAAACCTCTTGACCTACCTCATCCCAGTCATCACCTCAACCACTCCCTCTGTCTGTTATTACTTTGACCAGGGTCAGTCAGTCCAGTCATTGTGGCTACTTCGCTAAAACACATCAAGGACTCGACCTATTATCCTCCGTTTCCAGTTCAGACTCCTGATCCCACCGTGGTATGCAGCCGTCCTCAGATCTCATGCTCTTAGTCAGCTCCCAGCTGTGGCAGATCGGTTACAGTGAAACTCACAGTCTGATAATTAGTGCTGTTACCCAGTTTGTCTCACTCAATCTTTGTAATTACACGTCTCTACTCTCTATTGAAGATGGATTTATTTAATTTACTCGTAAAAGATGTGAAACAAACATACTGTATGTGTGCCTACTGGATGTATTTTGAGCATGTCGAGCAGGGTTGTAATTATAAAGTCGCGCATTTCTACAGCACAATGTGAAGGCGGAGAGAAGGAATGGATGATAGAGGAGGGCAGAAACGGAGAACTGGAAGAACTACTGAAGGTGAAAAGGTCAGGTTCATTTGAGGAGAACACCACTAAGGGCACATAAACAAATTTAGAAGAAGAAGAACAAGAGAGAAAAAAGAGAAAGTAAGCCAAGCAGGGAGTTAGTTATTCACCAAGGCTGCAGAATTGGAAAAATACAAACATCTTTTACTGCAGCTCTCTCTCTCTCTCTCTGCTGTGTTCTTTCATTTATCCAGTAAAGTGCAGATGATGCCTGACTGTTCTGATCCTGGGCTTTACAGAAAGGTTCAGCAGGCCCTTGAACCACCCACTGCTAATGAAACACACCAATTACCCAAATTAACTATTGCCTCCCTTTAGTCAAACAGCAGCGAGTCCCCCCTTCCATTAGGAACGGCTAATTTGCCACCAAGGAATTCCTCCTGCCCTGTTTTCATTTTTATTGCCACTTTCTCACTGAGCGACACATTCTGCCGCTGAACCAGGCCCTCGCGCACTCAGGTCCAACGCTGTAATTTACCCTGAAATATTAAGAGAGAAGAGTTTTTGTGCATTCACTAAGTTTTTTAAAGTTTTTTTTTTTTTTTTTTAGTGTAGTTTGCCTTCTTACTCCCCGTAGCTGTTTGTAACATGTACTTAAAGTGGGTGTAGCATTTTACAGAGCAGCTATTAGAGTAAATGGCTTCTCAGTATTATCACCAGCCCAGATTAAGAGAATGGTTGTATCAGCAGTTATAGAGCTGCTCTGCAAATGACAGACTATTAGTACAGTGCATGGCAGCGCTCAGAATAAGACAGATTTTAGACACGTAAACATGCCTATGCATAGCTACTCTATTGCACCAGACTTACATTTCTGTCTAATTCAGTCCTTATTATTGCATACCGATGTTGGTATGAGGAGCAGGGCAGATTTCTCCTCTGCAGGAGCTGGGGGCCACACTGTGGTATAACCACGCTCCACCAACGTCAGCTGCAAAGTTGCGTAACCTCTGACGCTTGTTATCATGTTTTGTGTGGGCAGAAGCGTCTTTGTTACATGTTTTCATACGAGTTATAAAGCATTTTACGACGGGCTTTCCTTAAAGATCTATGAGTATGTTTCGTGCTTTGCAGAACACATGAAAGGGACTGTTGTGCCATGTTTTATTCAGTCCATATGCTTAGCTGTAGACTACCAAGTGAACATCAGTCCATGAGAGCGTATAGTGTATTTATCTTTCCAAACAGGAATAGTGTATGGAAAAGTCATCCAGCTTTTTATAGATGAGAAAGGGATTGACTATAAAAACAATACCAGCCACGAATGCTGTTTAATAACAGGCCCTCTAACAATTTTACATCCAACTGCTCTTTATTGAAATGGCTTTCTCAGCATGTACACAAAGGAGACTTACTCCTTGCTTGACCATGTGCCTGGCCAGCTGGAGATACAGTATTAAAGTGAAAAACAAAGTGATAAATTCTGCCTGTTTATAATGAACGTTTGTCGTAATGAAACATGAAACTGTTGTAATGTTGAATCAGCGCTTGTTGTCAACAGAGATCGTGTATGATTGTGTCTCTTTGCAGGTGGAAGTCAACCCCTCGATGGACATGGCAGAGTCGGACTTTATGAACAATGTCATGAGGTGTCGGTGCAAATACGACGGCCACAGAGCCTACATGTATGGATGTCATGCAGGTGAGGACAGAAAACCCTCTTCCTCTTTCTCACTTCTTCGTTCCTCGTCTCCTCTGTTGCTGATAGTTACGTTCTCTTTCTGAACAGGTGATGCATACAGTGCAGAGACTGAAGACCTGTTTGAGCACCAGAGGCAAATTACCAACAACTTTGTGTAGCCCATCCCAGGGCCCAGTGTGAAGGCCTTCCAGTGGGGCCCAGAGACTACTCAGGATGGGCTGAGGTCGATGGCCCCGGGCCCTTGGGACCTTTGGACCCACAATAACAGAGAACACACAAAATGGTGCCTGTTCATCTCCTTGGCAGATGTGGATAAAATATTCATAAACACATCACATCACAGCAGCGACCATTGCAGAGACTCCATTGACAACAAGAGTGGAACAGGTGCCAAACGGCTCAACAGGTTTTTTTACTCTAGTTAAGTAAGAAGAAATTGGATATTGATTCAAACTATACTGATTTTTGTGAATGTGGACGACTAGTAACTTAAGTTAGTTATTCAAAACGTATACGCATGAAAAACCATAATGTCATTATAACTAATCTGTCACAACGACAACGCTGTTGGGAAGTCTCATTCCCAGGCTAGAAGATATGAAAAGCTGAGAAAAAAAAATTAATATTGTGAGTTTGTTCATTTCTGTCACAAAAAGCTGATTTAATGCACATGTAGCACAAAATACTATAATTGACTCTGTTGGCATTATTTTACCCAAATTCTTTACTTATTGAATCATTTGTAACTGTTGCGCTTTTACATTCACTTCAATATTGGTGCTCTTTAACAATGCTGTATGTCATTATATTAACCTCACTACATTTCAGGTGAACAGTGTTGTACAATGCATTTTGGGTAGTTTTTTCTTTTACAGCTAATTAGGAATTTTATTATTGCTTTGGTTTAACAAAACCATTGTTTTATGAAAGTGTAGTTTTGTTTCTCATCTAGAGTAGGTAAGAAGAGGTCAAATGATTTTTATGGAACAAAGCACTTTATCTTTTCAACATCAGTATTCTAGATTTGGCCCCATACTTTTTTAAAATTAGCTACCAAATTGACTTTAGGGCGTTTATCTAAAAAAAAACTACTCGATTGTGTTTTACATTTCAAAAAGTGAAATATAAGGTTTGTGTTTCGTTTTCATATACAATGTACTATTTATGCTGTAACTTTATTTATTCTTGGACGTCACACATACACGGCATGCTCAGTAAGGAGTTTGTTAGTTAGCGTTTAATTAACAATGCTGAATATTTTCTGACATAATTAACCAGGGAGTAAAAAAAAAAAGATTTCATACAGTAGTTACAAGATTTGAACATAGTATTAGAACATTTCCATGATGCAGATGAATAATTGTTGATTTATTTTATTTTACTTATTAAAACAAGTCTAACTGTACAGTTTTCTCTTCCACCGTCTCTGATGGGAGGGAAAAACAGCCTGACAAAACCACAGTATTGTGGTAGGCAGGCAGGCAGGCTGGGTTTTGAGAGCGTATAAAAAGCCTTTTAATTACGTCTGTTTGGGTTAGACTTAAGGTTACGGTTAAGGTTAAGGCTATAGCATGTGCTTTATAAAGAAACACTATGGAATTGTTACTTATGGAATCAGGGAAAGAGCAGGAATCTGGATTTTCATCCTTATACAAGATTCTCAGTTGCAGAGAGATTTAGTGAGTGAGACAGCGATGACAAGAAAGAATAAGGAAGTAAGACAGACAGAGAAAGAGAGGGATGTTGAAGGGGAAGTTTGGAGAAAGACTTATGCAGACATACAGTTTATACTACCAGAGCTGGCGTTTTGTAGGCAGCCATACTGAGACCACAAGCTGGCATTTCCAGCTCCCCAACGAGAACAACATGTTTGTCTGTGAGAAAAAATAAACTCCTCAATTCATCCTTCAACACAGTAAACAGTGGCCTTATTTTTTACTAAAGCTGGGCCTGCTGAAATACACTATAATGTATTTTTCTATCTATTTTTCTTTACTAACTTTTTAGCTCCATAACAAACATTGATGCAACTCCATTTTCTTTACTACATGGAACTTGTGTTAATCATGTTGTTTCAGCCCATTAATGTGTTTGATGTGTTATTGTCTGAGCGGTTAAACCTGTTAAGATGCTTTTCCAATGGACACATTGTGGAAAGGACACGACACTCATTAAGACAACTGTCGACATTAATTTCTTTAGCAGATTGTCTTCGTCCTCCTGCATCATTTTTGACTACACGAAGAAGACTTAGAGAGAGTTTTTAGCTTTTTAGAATAACCTTTTATAATCATACACACCTGGTCAAACATAATCAGCCCTATTAGTTAAAACTGTTGGAGATGTTATCAGATAGACCTGAAAGTCTAAAATGAGTGTTTGCTGATATGCTTTTCTGTTGTTTGGTGCTTGTGTACAGTTGCTATTGACATATTCCCATGTTCTGTTCTGTGTGTTATTTAAAATTATATATCTCTCCATAGCTTAAGTTGGTTCACATTCACCACTCTCATCACTTTACTGTATTTGTACCCATGCTGTAGAAATAGCACTGGGACATTGTTTTCCATGGCCAGTCATGCTTTTATTTTGTCTTTAAAGCTGAGAGTGTGAGCTACGTGGTGCTTATCTACAATCACATTCATAGAAAGTTGTGCTCTCAGGGATTTTGAACTCACCTAAAGAATAAAAAAAAAAAACATGTCATTTAAATGTGATTTAGGTTGCTTTTAGCTGTGATGCAAACATGATGACACCAAATGAACTGGAGCTGGGGGTTTTTTTTGTCAGCGCTCTTACAAAAAGTAATCTGTATCCACATGTTTATTTTACTGGTAAAAATTTAAGGTATGAAGGTGATAAACTTTGTTATGTTTTTTTCCTTGAGGAAAGTTAGGATAACTGTGGATAGACACTGGCTGAGTCAGAAGCAAATTTCAGTTATAGAACAAATCACAAGCCATTCATTCATCATTACTGTGAATCAATAAAACTTCATCACATACTAAAACGTCCTCTGCTTCCTGCCTCCTTCTTGCTGTTAATTCATGATGCTGCAGAATTTTTGTTGAGGAGAAAGTTGCTCGAATTGTATGTTTCCTCTGCACCAAGAAGCTGCATTTTCCTTCCACCTGCTATGATGCATGTGAGCTATTTTATGGGGAGATCTGATCTGTCCAAACTGGTTACTCAAGCACTCTGATTTCTCTCGGTTTTTAGATGCTTAAAAGCTGGTTGAATATTTGAACTTTACTTTTCAAGGTTTCCCCTAAAATGACAAGGCTGCCCAAAGACAACCCTTTCAAGCTGTTAGATTTTCTGTGACTTAATCCTGTGCAAACACTGCCCCTCATGGGAACCGAGAAATCAGCTAACAATTTCAGAAACAAAAATACACAAAAGTGTCCAGGAATTAATGACTAAATTCAAGCATATCAAATCTGGCGTAAGCGGGTGGAGTAATCAGCCACGTCTGGAAAGGAAATTTACCCTTAACAAAAGTCTGATTTGATCACCGCTGACAAGTCCACCCAGAAAGAAAACAGCGGGGCTGTGAAGTGGTCACTCGCTGGGATGAAACAGCTGCCGGGCAAACAGGAAAGGAACACTTGAAAGCGGAGCACCTGGGTTCAGGGACTGTACCAACACACATTCAGCATCCTTTCATGCACTTTCATCATACTTTACTCCTATAAGCAAGTGAACACAAACTGTAAGCAAGTACAGTGGATTTCACACTTTATCTTGATTTATATTAGGTCTTAAAAACGTTCATTTACATGCTGTTGAACTTTTAAATTTGAAAGTGCAAGTTAGAGATAAATCCACTTGCTCCTTGTGTAGTTTCACTTGTTCACTGAAAACGTGTCACTACCGTGGAAAGAGCTCATATTATCGCATCACACCGGCAGACGCTAGATACTAGTGTCTGGAACTTGCTTTAAGAGAATATGATTTTGTAAGTCAGAACTTGATTACATCTCTAAGAAGGCTCATACTTGTGCAGCGTGGACATGTGTGGACCAATACGTCCAAAGTCAAACCCAAGCAAACTGAGTCACTCCATCAAGATGAATCAGAAAAGAAGAAAGAAAGCAATTTGAGGCTTAAAAAAGACTGGAAATATGGCCAAACTCCATTCATAAACACTCGGCCCTGCAGTTCTCGTTTTATCCTTACAGACCCACTTCCTGTTTGCAGCACGTGTTTTTATTCGGGAGGCCCCCTTTGCCACCCCACCCTGACCCGATGGGGACCGCAGACGGCTCCACAATGGAGACTGTGTGCGCGCTGTGAATGACAGACCTGTCCATACAAGCTACAAGGAACCCCCCCAAAACTCCTCACCACCACCACCCCGTCACACACGCATACAAACAACTGGACTGCATAACAGGTTTTTGCTCTTTTGGAAGCAGTGTTCCGTGGTTTATACGGCAGACAGACATGACGAAGGATTGTAGTGATCAAACTTCAGATTATTGAGCAGGAATGTCGTCGTTGAAAGCCACGTGGCAGCTTTGATAATAGGAACTGTCTGGCATTGCGCGGCCCCCATGATGACTTGCTCCTTATCACGTTCAGGATGATGAGCTGCCACTGTATAATCTAAGAAGCTGATGATGAGGCTCATTAGTGTTTTCTCCCACTTGGAACTGATTTACCTGCTCTCATTCGTTTGTATGTGTACAGTATGTGAGTATGTTTCCGTGTGCTTGTGGATCGTAAACACAACACCTGACGTATGGACACTAACTCATTACCTAGGATTGTTAATATTTACTGATAAGGATTATGCTTTCTTGAATAATGAAAGCATTTGCATAATTGTCCCATCCTGTCGAGCGAAAAACACATTATGAGACACATTCAATTTCTATGTCTGGCCCATTGAGAGAGTAAATGAATAGGTAGTGAGATATAATGACTTACAGAAGCAAAGAGAGTGCTTGCAAATTAGTACAATGCCTTTTCTTATGTGCTTGGACAATTTTATCTACCTCTCTATGTGCTTACTGTATTGTTTGAGCATTGTGTATAAGTGAATGTGTTTATGTGTGTGCAAGTGCTTATGTGCACATACACACACACACACACACCCCAGCCCTCCCCATCCCAATCCTTTCCTCTCCTACTACCAGATTTATTGCAAAACAGCCCTGTGAGAGCGTACGCATGCTCTGCCCAGTCTCCGTACTGCACCCTGACAATTACTGCTATATATACCGCTCCAAATGAGAGCCACGAACCGGCGTGATTATAGGGTGGAGCAGGAGCAGAAAGAGGGAGAGGGGGGAAACGAAAGAGTGAGGCGAGTTAAGAGAGAAGGGGGGAGAGAGGCCGAAAGAAAGAGAGTAGAAGGGCGACAGGCAATACAAGTGGAAGTGACTGAAGTCTGCTGTAAATTGCATTGTGCATCTTTCATAAATCACAGTGTAGAAGCTATGTTTTAGTCTGAAAAGCTTCCTTTTCAAAATTGTGAAGACGAGATTAAAGGATGAGAAGCATGCAGGGAATGAGCAGCAAAAGTCCGGATGATGACCTCTGTCTGCATGCTTCTCCTCAATAAATTACACAGCAGAGCAAAGTGCAGGAATACTGTATATAGCAGAGGTTACAATAACATTTGGTAAAGAAGTGCTGCCCTCTTCTGGAAAAGAGGGAAACCGAATAAATTTGAACGAGAACTTGAAAATGGAATAAAAAAAGTGACAAGAAGCATTTCCTCACTAAAAGAGTTAAGATTTAAATCACTGTGCAGGTACTTTTTTAATGTCCACAGTGCAAAAGGAGAGAGATTTCTGGAAGTCTGTCAAAAAATAGACATAAAAGAAGAGAATGATGTTTGACACAACCATCCTGGTTGGTGAAGAAGCTTCCACAGGCTATAAACAGTCAGTCTCCAGACCTCTTCTCCATCCATCTCTCACTTTCCCGGTGGCAGTCCAACACTTGTCACTTCAGCAGAGTGACAGGCTGCTGTCAGTCGCAGAGCTGCCCCGACTCTGCCGTCACCTCCGACCGGCTGTCTGACGACATCAGGACGCCTAAGAAGAGGCGTCTAAAGAAAGATTGATAACACAGGAAGTGATGTTTCAGTGAAAATCCTCACATATGATGTATTGAACTGCTGGGTGTAATAGATGTAGGTTGTTGCAGAGCTCAGGCCCCAGTGATGAGCCATTTACTGAATAGATCAGTCTACCTTATGGGGTCATGAAACTGTGGTAAAAGTGGTGAACTGGGAAGTGTTGAGTAGCGAAATGGCTGTTCTTTTAATCCCCCTCCATGAGCGGAAACCATCCCTGTGGGGGGAAAAGCAGCAGGATCACATTACCCATGGACCAGTTTTCATCGCACAGAAACCCACGCTCTGTCTCACTCCAGCGGCTCGCATAATTGGAAGCATCTTGGCATGAAGATAGAGTCAAGGTGGCATATCAATGGGCGCGTACTCCAAGGGCATGCAGATAAGAAAAGGCTGCTTCTCTTAACAGGTCGTGTCCATGATAGGGTCACTGGCCCTCCCTAAAAAGACAGCCGGCTGGGTGTTGACTCACATACAAATAGCTATAGCTGATCAGTCTTGTGGAACCTTGTAGTACATTTCACTCCCAGTGCTGCTCATCCCTAACGCACCAACAAGAAACTGTTTTGTTACCAAGCCTTGTCTCATTATGTATGAATATATAGCACCAGAGAATCCCGGCAGCTCAGGATAAAGAAACCAAGTGAGGAGATGCAACATGACTGAAAATCAATTCTTATGAACAGTAACTTGCTCTGTAACTTTACTGCTTCTTGTCATTTCATTACACCATTAAGAGCTCTGCATATCAGTGACTCTGTAACTAGCCTGCACTGTCAGGTCAAGTGCAGTAGGGCATCGGCATGTATGTACATTTTAACCAAGGTTGGGCAACATTTTTGAGATCAGTATCACAATATCAAAGGGAATTGATTTAAAGTTGGATTCTATAAAATATGGCAATTTGCAATGGACAGATTACAAAAAAATGTCAAAAATCTTTGCAGCAGAGGCCAAGATATCCTTAATGTTGGTCCCTAGTATGGGTCAACTTCCAAAAAAATTTCCCTTAATGCGACTCGACAGCATCTTTCATTAGACCCTTCCTGTCACGTAAATGCCCATGTCTTACAGGATTATTGGCTGAGATAACTCTGATGACATCACCATGATGCCATCAGTGTGATTTTCTCAGATGCGACAAAAGCCCCGTTTTCTTTTTTCCCAGGGAACCAAGATCCTTCTGAGAGACTTTGGTCCTTTACCTGCATTTCAACCTCAGGAACCAGGGTGTAAATTTAGTTCCTGGACGATTGTTCTGCCCCCCAAAAAGTCCCTGCCCGGGAAGTAGCACTTTCCAAAATTTCAGGAAGTTTCTGGGTGGGCTGTGCAGCACTGATTGTTGCTGTTTGGTCGAGTACCCTTTCATTTTCCGTACAATTTTACAACCTGCAACTGCAAAACAACAATAATCAGAACAGAGCTGCAGAAGGTTTTTTACGACTGATGGACAGATGATGGACCGAAGTCAAGACTGCTGGGTATTTTTGCTGGGGACGACATCCAGAGGAAATTTGAGGTGGCCATCCACAAGTTTAATAATAGTAATTATTTTTAAATTGTATTCCACTGTATTGCATTACACCGGATAGAAATTTTGAAACTTAAAACTGAAACCAAGTTTGTTAGCTTTTAATGGCAATGAAAGTCCAGTAAGTAATATAACATTTTGACCAGCTGTACATCAACTCAGTCCTACATAGTACTTCTCATACGGTCATAATATAAATGGTCAGGTCCTCTTTCTCTCGCCTACTTGTTCTGTCTCTGCTAAGCATCCTCCATTGCACCACTGCTTCTCATCCTGCAACAGTATCCACGCTGCTCTACTGCTCTCCACAAGGAGGAGAAGAGCGGGACTTCTCCGCCTCTGCACAAATAAAACTGTGTGCCAAGCCGCATTAACCCTGCATCCTTATCGCCTTTCTGACTTGAGACATTTTATGAGCGGGAGTTGTCAGCTCCCCTCAGACTTCAACAACAAGAAGAGGCATGCTTTATGCACTGCTGCATCACTGTTTACTAGACACCATTATCATTAAACTGCATGTACACTTCCAAAGGTCACATTTTGGACTTCAATTTATCACATCTCATTATGGGATATTTATATATATATAATGTAGCTTCAAAGCTGTTCCTCAGCTGGAGGCAAGCAAAACTGAGCAAACTTGAAGTTACACATAAACACAGTTGTGTGTACACACCTAGGTGAGGACCTGCTGTGGCCTCTGCTGCCGGCTCAAACCAGCTCTCTGGACTCTTAAAGTTTGTGCCCACACAAACACTGACCGCACCGGCCCTTGCTGTTTCTGAAATAGGCGTTTATGCTTACTGAGGAGAAAATGACTCAATAGTTTGCCGGGAATGTGTGCGTATTTCCACAAATATCAAAATAAAAGTGTAAAATAATGTGAAGGCATCTAATTTTAAAACAGGGGCTTGTTGTATATTGGTCAACGTGCTCCACCCGGACAAATGCATTTCTCGCTCCTAAATTTACAATCTGAATGTTTGGTCTGGTACTTTTTGCTTTTCAGTATGCATCCACTGTTGCCTGAATCAACATTTCAGCAACATCGCTCCGGCTTGCACTTGACTGCAGCATTAGTATATGCAAAACCTCATAATCACGCTGTGGCTTTGGCCCCTTGTGGTTTCTATAGCAGTGACTTAATTCTGCTCCACTAATCATAATAATTATAGATATTACAGTAGCCTTGGTAATTACTGTAGTGCACTGGCTCCTATCCTTTAATGGATGCTTAAACAAACAGATTTCAGATAAGTTTGGGAAGAAAACTAATTTATGGTCTCTGAGGGAGATCAATCAGGTGATGGGTCGGGCTTGGTTTGGTGTAATAGGGTGGGGTTCGGTAATTAATACAGAATGCAGTAAGAGATGGAACCTGGCTCTTCCTTTTTTTCAATTCCGCGTCCCTTTCATCCCCACATCCCTCCTTCTCTCCGTGCCTATGCCACATTATTTATCTCCGCTGTCACACCATTGTTGTGATTATGGATGTCATGCAGCCGTAAAGCGCTCCACGATCAATAGGCCTGAAATTAAACCAAAAAATGAATTTCCGCAGTGTCGGCCACATGCACTCCTGAGCAGGAATTACCTTTCAGGGGAACGGCTGATTATCCCACTGAGGAGACAGAAACACAGGAGGAGGGTTAGTGCTTGACTGAGGCTGGCAGCAACGGCAGTTGGTGCAAGGACAGTTTTACTGGCTTTTTTGACAGCTACAGACCACATGGCATAAATGTTTAAAATTTGTTTAGCCCTCAAACACTAATTTTAATTCATCAACACATCAGACTCATCATATTGGGATAAGCTGACCTCCCATGATCATGGGTTTATTAATAAGTAGAAACTGATGTGTAACTTGAGCGATATTTGTTATGCTGCCAATATATTGCACATTACAGCTCGAAAAGGTTGAGAGATTTTGTGTGGAATTTAGTGCTAAATGTAACGTAACAAGTCCAGGCTGTTCACGATGACACAGGTCATCTGAGGAGATGATGTAGTCATTTCTTTCCAGGTTGAGATCAATACACTATTAGGCATGATGAGATGACAAAGTGCTCATTACTTCCAGGGGCGTCATACAAGCCAAAACTCTGGGGGGGTGCAATTAGAGCAGGGGGGGTACGGATCCTTATCCAGAAAAAAAAAAAGAAAATAATGATGCAATTCTCTGCAATTTGACAAATACATTTAAAGACTTTGGGGGATTTTAAAACTTGTCTTTATAACATTAATATGGTAAATACTATATATTTAGAGATTTTCATTTCATTTTCATTCGTGCTTTTAAAGACAATTAAAATCACACTCATTTATTCACTCACTTCTATACCTCTGCCAGTTTTTTTTTTTAAAAGAGCTAAATCTTGTCTGCACTATAACTATACACTATAAATCTCACCTAAGATAACCTACGTCTTGCACTATCAACCTCTTGACTGAGGACAGGTCTGGAGCTATCAGTCTTTTTCAAAGAATAACAAGATTTTTCTGTGCATTTTGACCTGGACATATTAAATGGAAGTCAGAGTTTTGCTGACTACAACCTGTGATAGTGGCATGACTGGGCTGAAGGCGACACAACTGGATTGAGGGATGGCTACTAACTTTAACTGGCACTGGCGGCTGTCTTGCAAAATAAACTACGCCTGTATTTCTCAAATGTAATTAAGTGTGTTTAACCAATCGCATTTAATTTTCATATGTTTGAAAAAGAGACTGATATTCTATGAGCCACTTCAGCAACTGTTAAGCTGTAGTCTACATCTCCTCCACAGTGCTGTGTGCGTGGGTTGACCTTTAGAGGTATGATCTATGACATTAATAGAAGATTATTTTTGACTTATAATATAAAATGATTCTTACTACATATTACACAAAATAGTAATTACATAAAATCTAAAATAAAAATATAAAAAGTCCAGGAATTTGATTACTTCTATCATAAGGTCAGAGAATTCTCCAGACTGGGAAACTCTTGTCAAAAGGCGAGACCGCTGATGAAAAATAAAATGACTGAATAAAAAGGTGAGGTTCAGGAGAAAGCTCATAAGAACCATACAGTGCTGTAAAAAACAGAGCAGGTTTGTTGGAAAGGTGCAGTAAAGCTACAAGCACAATATGGAACCTGCAGCTCTCTTGTTTTTAGGACCGTCGCTGTCCACACCAGCAGCTGATATTTATCTTCAGCAACTGACACCTGGAGAGAGAAGACAAGGATGTCAGGGAAAATATTTTCATGCTTTTAAGATACCTTGTGGAGCTTTCTTAAACCAGTATCTTCACCTCTGCACATCCCTCCGCCGGAGATGGACGCATCCTTTTGTTTCTCACTTGTTTCCTGTGTCCCTCATTTAGAATCGATTTGCTATTAATGCCAGAGCATCGCAGAGGGAGGGTGACAAGGGGTCGAGGTGGCTGCAGCTGCTTGACAGGCTTCTTCATCTCCGAACAGGAAGTTTGGTTTACATCAGCCGTGGGGCGGGAACTGTCATCAGGAGACCTCAGGGCTAATGGGCTGGATTTATGTGCTCCTCTCCTCCTCTCGGTGTGGACCAAGTTGGAAGAAGCTGAAGTCCCTGATTCGAGGTCTTTTTAGTGTTTTCTTCCACAGATTGTTCCAATGATAAACTGTCAAATCTGAGCTTAAATTCAAGCATGGTTATGTCTTTAATGCATTTATATAACATGGTCAAGCACTTCACCTAAAGTCATTCCTTTCCAAACTTGACATGTCAAGTCAAATTTCATTCATCACTCCAAGGAGCCTGGTGTTGGGCAATAACCACAGTTTGGTTTTCAAATCAATTTGACAAATCTTTTGAGAATTGTAAAAAGTCTTAGAGCAAATAATGGCCTGACACTCTGCATTAGAGGAAAAGAAATGACTTGAGACTGACGTCTAACCAAGTGGCTTCTGGGTTTACAAAGAAACATCATGCTCTGTCACGGTGACATTGTGGTAAGATGTCAATAAAGGTTAGCATTTTGAACACACAAAGTACAGTGATACCTGGAAGCAAAGTGCATTATAGCTCGGTGCAGCAAGCACCTTAAGTTTAAAGTGACGAAAACATTATGTGACTTGTGCCCTGATTTCAGGGTTAAACTCAAATGATACAAAAATGAAAAGTCACGTCTAGTCATTGATTATTTATGTGTAGATGATCTGAATCAACTGTCTGCATCACCTCAAATTTGACAATATGCATGTGATCATCAGCTGGTGCATCATTTTTTTTGCTATTGTTTTCTGCTCCTGTTCTCTCCTCCTCACGCCATCTCTCTCTCTCATCCTCGTGAGCATCACAGCGACTGAACTCATTCTCAACTATTTATTTGCTTTATTTCCTGAGATCAGCTATAAAGAACAAACACTATTAAGCGAGCCAATCAATAAGGGAACATCAGCGCTGTTGCCCCCCCCGCCCCCCCCTTGCAAAATAGATTTATATCTTCTGCCTGAGCAACATAAATCACATATTCATACATTAAATTAAAAATGTGATTGATAGCAACGCAGAGAGTGTGTACAAAACCTCATGATGTAAAAAAACAAATATTAGTCGGGGACTGCGGAGGGTGAAGAGAAAACAAACATTGTTTTTCAAGTGTAATTCTTCACAGTCTTGTGAGAACGTCCATGTTCAGGAGATGAGTTGTTGCTTTAGGAAAAGGAAAACTGGCACTTGGCACAACTGGAGCTACAGAAGCAGATCCTCTAAATAATTAGGCGCATCTGAACTCGAATATTAACTCAGTGTTACTGAACAGTTCACACAATAGAAACACTTGCTGTCTAAAAGGCTAAGTTCCAAGAGACATTTATCTTGACTTTAAAGGAGCTGGTCAGCCTCCAGCCTCTATCCTCTGCATGTCATTCTACGAGGCAAGCTGCGTGTGGAGAAACAGGTTCATTCACAAAGTGACACTTAATGGGATATATACAGATTGTGCCATGCATTACAGGGCCCAGCGGTTATGGGAGCATTCCAGAGGAGAGAGGCACAGAAATATGGCAGCATCCATCAGAGGCTCGGCCAGAGAGAAAAAGGTGCAGGAACAGAGAGGGAACGAGAGCTGGGGGTTGGGGGGCTGCCAAGGACATTTAAGAGAGCTGTCAGGGGAGGCTGATCTATGAAGGACCCTGTTGGCTAAACCCATATCCCAGCATGTGAGTGCGTGTGTGCGTATGCTGGGGAAAGACATAAGTGCAGTCACACCAACGCATGCAGGAACACATGTACTCACACCCTGGAGGCTGAAATACAGTAGAGCGGTCTCAGTGCACAGGTTCAAAGATCAGAGCTGCAGCTCATCCACACAGAAAATCAAATGTTTCCAAATGCGCGTTCTGAGCATGAAATGAAACAGAGAATAAAGCACAGTAACAGGATGAACAACAAGAGAGAAACTGTTCAACTGCAAAAAAATATGTTTTCTGGAAAAAAAATGTACATATAATGAAAAGTTGCAGTTTAGTTTTAAGTTATAATTTTCATTGTTGTATCGTGCAGCAATAGCATGACACATGAGACAAAATCATAATCAAACAGACACAGCACAAACATTTTCAAATGATGCCTCAAAAAGTCCAATAATAGAGCCTCGATTCACGCATGTCAATTCATCTCTACAACAGAACTCCTAAATCACACATAAGCTTGAAATAATAAATTACAACCATTGAAACTAATGAAAAAGTCCATCTTGGCTTCTTTTCAGACAAGTGAGAGAGAACAAGGTGTTCACTTTCCACTTCTCCCACAGCAAACAGCTCACACAATCTATATTCCTCCAGAATATTTTTCAGTCTGCCAACCTCAATAGCCACATCTTAAAAGTGCTCCACTGATTTCACACATAACATTTCACACAGATACAAGACTCTAATGAAAGAGAGCCCAGTTTGTCTTCTGTCAAAAATCCCTAAATAAGATACCTAAGATATGTATTGATATGTATGTATAAGTGTACATATGTATGTCCAGTTTATGTATTGAATGCATTTTCACGTGAGACGCCAAAATGTGCAGGCTTTGAAAACAACTTTCCCTCCTGGCACAATAAAGATTAAAGACTGAGACTGAGTGAAGTGAAAAGAAGTTCGACTGTCTGTGTTGTGTCTGGAAATTCAACACTAAATCGCTGGACTGCTTTTAATACATCATTAACTGTATCTACAAATAATCATATCTGCACAAATGTTGTTTTTCTGTCAACTAAGTGCTTGAGCTGCTCATTATAACAGTGAACATGTGCTTTAATTCTGTGCTATTTGACAGTATAGATATATATATGTTTTTGTGGGGAATTAAAGCTTCGTGCATATTATCAAATTGATGAGAACACATTCTGGATCTGCACGTTTCACTATTCATTGCTCCAGGAAGCTGACTCTTCCTCAGCTGTATGTGAGGTAGTCCAGCTGCAGCAGCAGCAGTAAAGCAGTGGGAATCTGTAGGTAGCCAGCAGGCCTGTTAGCCAGAGGAGTGAACACCAGCAGGCAACCCTGCCAGAGGGGACGCGGCATTGGGACCATTACTAAAGCTTAATGATATGAGAAGTGTTCTCCTATCCACCGCGGAGGGGATTCATCATGATGCTGTAGCACTATACATCTTTCAACGGCCCTTAAAGAGGAACGGGGACATTTCTTCATGCTGTAGTAAAAGCCCCTCCCATCCCCATTCTTCCCTTGAGCTTTCCACACTCCTCATCTTCACTTAAGAAGCTCTATTTTAAGATCATTGCGTCTGTGGAGGCACGACCTTGGCAAGGAGCGAGGGTGAGGTGAGGTGGTGAGAAGCGCCAGTTGAACGTGTGTAGCCGATGGAGACAGTCACAAACCACAACATCTTGTCTGGGATTTGTCCCAGTGTGCCCCCAGGGGAAGGAATACAATTCACTTTGCGCCTCAAAGTCACACTATACACTGTCACTGGCTTCAGCTGAGTGCTGATAGATGTCTCTTTGTCCCCTCATAAATAAAAACACTCTGGTCTCCGCTGTGAGAGACTGTAGATCAGGGAGTAAATAGCTGAAGGTATCATGCGCTGCAGTACGTCAAGCCTGGAGGATTTTCTCTTTCTTCTAACCCTTCACATTTTGTGGCCGCGTCAGAGAACTCTGCAACACGTAAATCAAATGGGGCAGATAAACTGCAACACAAGAGCAATCAAAATAAGTAAAAGCAGTGTTGACTTTAGGTCTTTAACTTAATTTTATAGCCTGCAGCCAATATGCAGTAATCACAGCATGGAGAAGCTTAATGTTTCTGTCCTGGTATTTGCATTGTTTGAGTCACAGCCACCTGCCTGCAGATTTACACCAGTAGATCACAGACAATAACAGTAAAGACAGAAGTGCACTGGTTTATGACTTCAGCACTTTCAGTTTGAAGTCTTCCAGCACCAGTGAGTTTAAATTATGGTGGGAGACGTCCTTGGGATGTGAACATCTCATTTCACCAGGCTGTGCACAACCACACACACCCACAGCAACACACACACACACATATATACACACACAAACTCATTTCATTGGGGGTCTCTGGGAGGCTGGACTCAGTGGAGCATGACATAAGAATTATACATCTGGCAGCAGTAAACCTGCAAACTCTCTCTCACTCACACACACACACTCTCTCTCTCTCTCACACACACACACACACACACTTGTGACTGTTATGAGACAGAACACTAACTTTTTGTTCATCACTCTGAGAAAGAATTATTTATTATTTCTGAGCATCATTGCTGCTGATGCCTGTATAACGCTGCTCTATGCAAATGTGATGCTCTTGTTTTATACCTTTTATTCCTGGAAGAGGGCTGAAACAGCTCTCTGGTTCTTCTTAGATAACCTCGAACAGGCAATTTAAATACCCACAGTTTCATTTGTACGTGTGCATTTAATTACTTTGACGACCTCGTTTTAATCACTGGGGTTATTGATACATTAAAGTCAAAATCTTAAAAGGCGAATAAGTTTTTTTTGTGTATATAAATAAGAATATTCACATATAAAACTGAAGATCTAATTCCTGAGGAGATGAAAATAAACATGTTTATGAACTGATTTTTATTGATAATAATGCTCTGTTTAATGCTTGATTATAGGCTGCAGCGTGTGCCAGAGCTCAACAATATCAGTGCATATGATATAGAGTGACTATTATTGATGATATAAACAACACAGGATTTATTTCATACCAGTGGCCACCAAAAACCAAACCACACAGCTGCACATGCATCAAGATTTCACCCCTAAAAAAACCTTAATGAATTATGATTTCTAGGTTTATTCAAGCCAATATTATTCCTTAAAAAAAGAAGAAAGATGAAAGAATAAAAAGACATAAGAGAATAAATGGGGCAGGAGTCAGAGCATCCCAGTTGGACCGAGGAGGCTCCGCATCCCAGCTGCGCCCTCCTGTCATAATGAACACCTGGGGACACGCCCACCCGCCGGCTCCCTGCTCTCCTATTGGCCGCGCGTTTAAACATCTCTCAAGCCGTCCTCCGATTGGCTCAAACATCACACAAGTGATTTCATAAAGCAAATCTTTTGGAAGTTGTGTAAAGGGGATAAGTGGGAAAAACCCTTGAGATAACTGCGGCATCCAGAGCACAATTACCGACTGTCTCTCTGTCTTCTCCTCGTCTCTCTCTCCCGGCTGTCAATCGCTGGAGGATTTTGTCGGCGACTTTGCGAGCATCTCTCTGCATCTGTGAGTACTGAGAGTTTGGTTGGTGCTGATGCTGCTGATGCTGCTGAGGCTGAAGATGCTGCTGCCTCCTCCGGCATCAGGGCGACTGTCCGCTGGGATCTGCTGCACACAGAGAGGAAGAAAAGTTCATCTTCCTGCTGGTTTGTTGTCAGAGAAAAATCCAAAGTTCAAGGAAGAGGCTTGTTTGTCAGATTTCAGTCAGATAGAGCTTGATGCTGTTTTATCATCAGCTACAGTAAGTGACAGGGATTAAGTGCTGTTTCACAAAAAGTGGATCAAAAATAAATAAATAATAACAGTATAATAAACTGCCGATGAGCAGAAACCAAATGATTATTGCAGCATTATCCCAAAAGATTTTTGTCATGGTTGCACGTGTTTTTTTCAAGTAGCTGCTTCTTGCTTTTGCACCTGCTTGTGCATTATTTAATTTCATGTTTGAGGAATATAGTTAAATACCATTATCATGCATTTTAAAGTTATTCAGTATCATATTGGTGATAAATTCAAAAGTGTAACTTTCTACAAAAAATCAAATTTGTCCTCATTGTGAAGTTTTTTTCTCATGACATATAAAATGTTTTAAAGCGTTGTTTTGTGCTGAAGCAGGTGAGGTGTTATAGTGAGGACTAGTTGGACTGAGCTGTGTTTTTGTCTGATATCCACTGTGGTGGATGAATTGGAGCTTAACATTAATAGCAATTGTTGATTGTTCAGAGTGATGGCTAAGTGTAATTCACTGGCACTGGTACAACACTTTCTTTTGTGTGTGTGTGTGTGTGTGTGTGTGTGTGTGTGTGTTCTGCAGCGAGGGTGTCCTTCACAGAGAAGAGCTTCTGGAAGTGTGTGTTTGAAACTGAAGATGTTGCTGGCTCTTTGTCGCAGTGTTATCAGAATCAGAGCCGGGCTTGAACGCTCCAGGAAGCACATGCTGATGTTGCACGCCGTGGTAATGGCCTCTTAATACCAACATAAATAACCACATTGAAAAACATTTCTCTGCTTCAAACATTTTCTGTCCAAGGCTATTTCATGGTCTTTGACTGTTTTACCACAAATTACTCATTCTTATTGCACGACGGCTTGTTGTTGACCTGCAGATGTTACATCCTAAAAACCCCAATGAGTGCATCAACTGTTTTGTGAATCTTTGCTCGTGGAAAAACCACATTGCAACTTTACTTGGCGACTCGAGTGGGGGATCTTTACCGCAGTGAGTGCGGGGCAAAGCGACTGTATGTCCTTGACTGGATAATGTAGTACCCCAGCCTTTTATCAGGCCAGTCCCCAAAGGTTTCAAGTGCTCATCTATCCTCTTTCTACATCCCTCTTCTAACTTGTTATCACTTCATTTGGCTGAATTATTGGGAATTCTTGACTTTTTTTCAGACTGGTGATGAACTGAAATATGGCCACTGTCCTGGTGCAGCACAATGATAAAGCCATGTCTTATATTTCTATCATTTGCGTGGACATTAAAGTTCACCTGTGAGTTTGGATGAAACTGAATCATCTAAAAGTGGTTGGTTGTCCCCTAATTATCCATTTTAAAAGGATGCTCCAAGTGCATGGTCACATGAAAAGAAATTCCAACACACTTTTTCTTTGTACTTTTCAAGTTTCCTTATCCGCCTCTTTTTAATTTATAGCCCACTGCTCCTATCTAACATGGAGTATATGAGCAAGTCTGTAAAGCTGCCTTGTGTAGTCTGGAACTCCTCAGCTCGTTTGTCATTACATCCTGCTCTAATGGGGAGAAACTGCCTCATCTCGAGCTCCCAGTGTTGTTAATTAACCCTTCTTGCTAACAGCCACAGTCTACATCACTAACCGGCCAGCGTTATCGCCGCGCTGCCTGCCAGGAGAGCTAGCATTAGCCCTGGCCATATTTCTGCAGGTGTCAGCGGAGGTGCATCCTCTCCCTGCCGATGTGCTTTTGAGAGTATTACTCAAACAGCAATGTGGTTTTATCTTAAATTGAATTGTTGAGGGAGATGTTAAAGAGCCATACATCACCTGGACACTCGCAGCAGAACGGGAGGATCTGCAGCAGTATGGAAACCGCTCAGTGGCATTACAGGTGCAATGAGCACTATGACGAAAGGCTGTGTTCATAAATCCACAGGCAGAGCAAATCAAGTTGTCAGCTTGTAAATGCCATTCAGTGTGTGTGTGTGTGTGTAAAGTTTTGCAGTGCTGTTCATGATGAGCGTTTTATTTCAGTCTTAAGGAGGTGACCTTCCTCTTTCTTTTCCCTCCTCGGGTTTTGTTTCTCTTCTCTCTTTTCAGTTTGAGCATCAGAAACCACACCTCTACCTGTCTGCACTTCACCACTCGATTGGATCAATTCCTCTATGTTCACCTTTTAGCTGCCGAGCACAAAAAGGACACATCACACAGTCCTTTAATCCAAAAAAAAAAAAAAAAAAAAAAAAAAAAAAAAGCGTTCTCAATTTAGAGTTGGTCACTGTCTGTGAGGAAACAGCGCCTCAGGTCTGTTATATCAGGTCATATTGGTTCCCTCTGTGCGTACTTGGCCTCTGTCTAATGCCCTGCTCCATGTATGGATTTTCTGTTCTGTATTTCCTCAGCCTGTCTGCCTGTGATGGGTTGTTCAGATCTAACCCTGCAGAACGCTGCTGATTGCGGTGCTATATCTTCATCTTTATGTCTCAGTATAGCAGAAAGCTCTGCCAACGATCTGCTGATGTTTGCCTCGCGATGGATTTGGAGAATTAGCAACAACGGCGTGTGTTGCAGTTTGAAAGTGTATGACTTTTGATTTGATTCTCCTTCAACTGCCGGGACTGATGCGTGTCGTAGTCCAATCGAAGAGTTGTTGAGTGTGAATTTGTTGGATGGGAAATGTGATGTTCTCACAGCGTTTGTCTTCATTTTTCATTCAGACTTACTATTGCTTCACTTTTGCTCAGCACATGAAATCTTCACTTTAGTGGGAAAGAGTTGGAGAGTTTTTTAAAGCTGCAAGATAAACAGCACTATGGTAGTCTCGCTCAAACTAAGGCTGTTGCAAACGCTGTTTTTCCCTTTAGGTGAGGATGTTGTCGTGGCTGGTTTTGTTCCTGCCTGCCCTCTCCACAGCTCAGCGATCGGAGCCCATGTTCTCGGCTATAACCAAGACCATCCTTCCTCCGGACTATGACAACAACCCCACCCAGCTCAACTACGGCGTGGCCGTCACTGATGTGGACGGAGACGGAGACCTGGAGATGTTTGTAGCTGGGTGAGAAAAGAGGAGGCAGTCTGTGTAAAACAGCTTCCTGTGTCTCAAAGTTAATCTAATTCAAGCTCCATGAATCCAGTTTTACAAGCACTCAATTATTTTTATTACGCACAATTACAGCAATTAATTAACAGCTGAGGAATATCAAACTCTAAATCGGAGGCTAAAATAAAAGTGCACTGTCATTTTCTAAACTAAAGGTTGAAGACAAAGGCAAAAGACGAAGAGACGAGCGATAGTAAGGGTGCCCTGAGGCTCACTCAGCTGATGAAAATGGATGTGATTGGATAGAGCGCCATTGATGGGAACATTTTGGCAAGCCTGCCTATATCCAGTGAAGCAGTAATGAATTTCCCAGTGCTTAACAGAATATAGATGGACCAAAATGACCCTGCTTAGTAAATGTCATTTAGCCAAGACATCCTATTCAGCAGGTATCATGGACAGGAGGGCACCACAAAACCTTATAGAGGATGTAATTTAATTGGAGATTAGAAGAATGGTAGGGTGTAACTTTTTCAGGTTATATTACGCCGATGTTGCTTACCCTTAGATTTTTGTCTTCTTTGTGTGACTCTTTTAGCATTAACAGACTAAAAAGCTTTTGTAATGTATAGCAAATCTTGCACACCATTTAAGAGGTTTTTGGAACGTAAATATTTTGGCGAAATTTGATTTTGACCTCAAACTGTTGCTTCATCTTCCCATGATGCAATAAGAGGAATTATACTAAAATCTATACTGATTATGAAAAAAAAATGCAGATTGGTGATTTTAAAGGCCCTGAAAACTTAAATTATGTGGTCCTCTATGGACACCACATTTTTTTTTACCACATTCACACAGTCCTGATTCAGCAGATTAGCTGTTACATTCTTGGTGCTTAAAACTTTTTGGATTTTGATTGTTACGTATTGAGTCATAAAATATTTACGTTATAGAGAAATACTTAAAATAGTACTGATTCAGCATCACACGCCCATAATATTGTTGGATGATTCAAAATATTTTAATATGTATTAAAATGGTCAAATTTCCATTTCCTTGTCAATACCTGGTGCTTACATTACCCACAATGCCACTCGACAGGTTATTTGGAGATTCAGGGGGTGATTATCCACAAACAAATAGGAGGGAAGTCACTGATCTCAGGTGGCCCCCAAAGTGACAGGAAGTGATCCACAAATGTGCACAATCCATTTCATGTGTACAAATGGATCCACAAATGCATATATTTCATTTTACATGTATTTTTGTGGTGAAGCTATAAACATTTGTAAAACCCATAACATTTTTATATTATATTAAATACATGTTTACAGAGTAAGTCATGCAAATCATCAAAAAAAAAAATGTTTGTGAGATATTTATGGATCATGGTTCACATTTTTCTTCTGTGTGTTACAACTGTTAAAGTCCAAGTTGCCTTCAGTGACATCACTTTTATACACTATTTTTCACATATGCAGTCGTACTCCCCAAGACCTGTAAACAGACTTTGATGTGTAAAAGCAGTTCCTCTTTAAGATTTGAAAAAAGTTCTCATGGGCTCTTAAAATCCAGCCTTACAATATTGTGCATAGCAGAATCTTAAGTCAGTTCATCTACAAATGAAGCAGCATACACATTGTTTTTAGAATCTGTAGGTTGCATCAGTCGTCACTACTCATGAATTGTAGAACAAAAAAGGTGGCACTCACACAAAATTCCTGCTGACAGTCTTATGCAATCAAGATGTAACAGTTTTCCCTCTGCGCCTGTTGACAGCTACAATGGCCCGAACCTGGTACTGAAGTACGACAAGGAGAAGAAAAGGCTCGTCAACATCGCTGTTGACAACCGTAGCTCCCCGTTCTACGCCCTGAGAGACCGTCAAGGCAACGCCATCGGGGTGACAGCGTGCGACATCGACGGAGACGGTCGGGAGGAGATTTATGTCCTCAACACCAATAACGCCTTCTCTGGTACAGTGCATTCTCTCACACACACCCAGATACGCTCTCATAAAAAATACAGTGACAAATGCACGTGTGCACTCACACTCCCTGGCATTGTACTTCTTTTCTTGTACAGAGACAAAGCAGGAGAATCAGTATGCAGATATTAAGCTTATCTCATCTGAGTCTTCATCAGATAACAGATAAGCTTTGTGCTGCTATTAATCAATCTGAGAGCTCTGGAGCGCACAGTGCCAAAACTGCAACACCTCACCTTTTTATAAAAATGATAGAGGTCACCTGCAGCTACAGCAACTTGCTCTCCTGTTTCCAATCACCCACGGTTCTTGTATTGCATAATACCTCTTTACTCTACGCACAGTCTTTGCCTCTCCTGAACTCCGCATCTCTTCACATCAAGGTCGGGCAACATATTCTGACAAGCTGTTTAAGTTCCGTAATGGACGCTTTGAAGATCTGCTGAACGACGACATTAACGAACACAGAGATGTAGCCAACCGTATGGCTGGGCGCTCAGTGGCCTGTGTGGACAGAAAGGTACCACACACTAACACAACACACACACACACACACACACACACACACACACACACACAGAGTTGAGCGTATGCAGATCTACACCACACACACATACACAGACACACAAACTCCCCAGAGTGTCTTCTGTGTACATGCATGGGTGCTTCTGTTTGTTTACCAGTGATAACTCATGCCCTGCCTACGCCGCCCTTCTCAGCATGTGCTATGACAGTTCATTTGGGGGAATGGTGTGCCATTTTCTCTCTTCTGTCCATCGCACCAGTGTAATTACAGAAGCCAGGGCTCGTTTGTTTTATAGAACATCGTACGAGGGGAGGAGTGATGACTGCACACTACTGCTTTCTGCCCGTAGCATTTTCTCTCTTCTCTCAGCCTCTTTCCTATTGTTTTCTTCCTCCTTTCCACCTCCTTTACTCCCTTTTTTCCCCCCTCTCTCTCTGACTGACACGCTCACACTCTTTCTTTGTCTCTTATCTCGCACACACACGTACAGTTCTCACTTCCAATCGGGGGACGGGATAAAGAAAGTAATAGTGGGAAGAGGACAGTAGGGATTACAATAGATTTCTTTTAAACACAGTCCCATCTCACTGAGCACTGATAGGTTGTGCAGCTGCCAAACCGATTGGAAAGATATCTGCTTTTAATGGCATAATGCTTTTAGAGGAAGCCAAAACCTTGACGCGTGCTCTTCCATGCTAGTTCCACCAGATTGACAGGGAGAAAACATTTTCCCCGTTGCTGAGCAAGTTTTATTAGAACAGATTTGCAAAGGGTTACACGGACCCAAAATCAAAGCATGTTGTGCAGTCAGCTCGGTAGCTAATGTGTTTGGTCTCGCTTACTCATAAATAAAGTGTTAGCATTGAGAACAAAAAGAGGGCTAATTAGTCATCCAACCGTTCCATCCCTCCCAGTCTCCTTGAAAGTGAAGTCAGATCATTAGTCTTATACAAACTGATGAAGTTGACACATTGAGGGATCTCACGTTGAACTGATGGATCGTTTCAGTTTGCACTTTCAGGCAGGATGGAGCCGCCGAGAATGAGCCAGAATAATTGAAATACGTTTGATAAAAAGCACAATATACTTTTCCTTTGAAAACAAAATGAGATTGGAGGTGTGGGCGTACTCGGGCTTCTCAGTGATAGCTCGAAAGACTGATGTAAAGGGCATGCAATCATATATCCCTGCACCAACATGCAGTTTGCAGGCATGCATGTCCCACTATTCACAATGCCAATCCCAGTGACAGGAATTAGCCTTGGGTGAAGACTTATTGAAAAATCATTGACTTTTAAGTTTGTTAAGTAACTGCCAGTGGCCTTCAGGTCTTTCATTGTAGTTCATTTGCCTGAGTGTGTGTGTGTGTGTGTGTGTGACTGCGACACACTCCTCCCACCTCAGCGGGCCATAATGTGACACTTCATAACGTTTACATCAACTAGACCCATTTAGTTCCCTTGTCTTGTGAAAATATAGTAAAGGTAACACAGAATGCATGTACAGTGTGTGTGTGTGTGTTTGCATACGTGCATGTGTTTGTATTGATTGAAATATGTTAGGCCTGGTGGGAACGCTCATTGGAATCGAGTGTGTAGTCTATTAGTGTGGTTCCGTCTGTGAGTTTGTGTCTGCAGGGACTCTGACTGATAATGGAGTGTGAAATTAATCTCCAAAGGGAGGCAGAGGAAGGAGCGGGGAGAGAGGCTGAGGAAGAGGGGGTAAAGGGTAGGAAACAGGGTAAAGGGAGATAGAGGGGAAAAAGAAAGTTTGATCGGGAGAAGGTGAAACACAAAGATGGCAAAAGATAAAAAAGTATTTTGTCCTACAAAATTATAATCTATTATAATCTTTTTAGAATAGCATTGCATCAAATGACAATGTGAAAACAATGTGACAATGTCAAAGAAGTCACTCGTAGTAACAAACCTACAGAGAATTATCACCTGAATCTACAGCTTCCCTCGACTTTATGGAGCTTTATGGTGAATTTCAGCTCGTTGTTGTTACGGGGGGTGTGGATGGACTCAAATGTCTTTTTAATAAAGGCAAACAAAATCTTAATTAACAAAAACTCACTGCAGGGTTATGTCCAGCATTGTCCAGAAATCTCAACAGAGCAGATCCTAAGTCCAATCAGAGAAGAACAAACCAATCTAAACACAACGAAAGCACTGACGGACATGAGGGAACAAGAACAGAGGAGAGGGAACAATCCGGCAAAGGCTGAGTGGGGTGAAATGGCTTATATAGAGTCCTGATTAGTTGTTGGCTGCAGCTGGGATCACAGGTGACAAAATGAGGTGGGAGTGGCTGACGGGTAAGGTGATGCAGAGGCGGGGTGAGTAGGGAAGTACCGGGACCTGAGGTGAGAAGCTATGGCAGGTGAATAGTGACAGACTGACAGAACTTAGACAGGTAAACTAAGACAGAACTAAGGCAGACTGAACTAAAACATAACAAGGCTGTAACAGACAGAACTAAGGCATAGAACACAGACAGAAAACCAAGACACAAAACTACAACATAGAACTAAGAAACAGCTAGGACACACAACATGACAGAAGAGGCAAGGAACGAATACCAAGACAATGAACTAAGACAAGATTGGACTAGGACAGGACTACGACGTAACAAGACTATGACAAGACAAGACTACGACATGACAAGACTACGACATGACAAGACTACGACATGACCGACAGAACTGAAAGAACAGGACCATACTGATAGAGCTAAGACAAGACTGACAGAATTAAACAGAGACTGAAACTAAGGCAGAGAGACTGAAACACTAGACAGAGAGGGACTGAACACTGGATAAATCTGTGGCAGGTAAAGTGACATGGCAAAAAAAACTAAGGCTGAACAAAAACTAAAGGCTAAACAGAGGCCTGGCAGGCAGAACTATGACAGTTGTTTCGCTGCCTGGCCTTGAACCGTGCTGCTTTGATTAACTCTCACAGATCTCGCAGCGTCGTTTTCTCAGCACCAAACAGCAGATAGATGCAGTTAGTGGCCAGCTGGTGAACACAGTGGAGCATTAGCAGCTAAAGATCCAAACGTTTCCCCCAGGACTCGATAAAGACCAAAAACAGAGTTAAAACAGAGTAAATGGACTTTGAACAAGTGGAATCAAACATGAATGAATACGTTGCTTTGTATTGCTGGATGTGTCGGTAAGCAACTGTTCCCCATATCTACTTTATATACATATCATATTGTGTCCATATCTGCATCGAGCTGTTTATTTATGCATAACTCTGTACATGTGGAAATTACTCTGCACTGACAACCTGTTAATAAATATAAATATATTTACATATTCAGGAACCAATGGGCTTGAGAGCTGCAGATAGGGAAGCTGGGAAGTATTGAGAGACCTCGTTGGGTTTGATCTTTGTTGACAACAAGAAAAATATAAAACACAACAAGCTTTATCTTTAAGAATCAGTTCACCTCAAATAGAGAAAGCAGCAATGCGTCTTTCCAGAAACATTTTCTTTGTTACTGTGGTAAAAAGAGTTTCAATTAAAGAAGAGAAGGAGCTGTTTGAATACTATTTAAAAACACAGTGAGCAGCTCAAATTGGATTAATGGAAACATAAATATAAGAGACAAATATATCAAAAACCTGTGCAAGTATCTATCTATCTAGCTACACATGCTGATTCTTATTATGCTAAGTGATTTTTTTTTCCCAGGGCACAGGTCGATATGCTATCTACATCGCTAACTATGCCAGCGGCAACGTGGGCCCTCACGCTCTGATAGAAATGGATGAGGCAGCGAGCGACCTCTCACAGGGCGTCATTGCTCTCTCCAACGTGGCGGAGCAGGCCGGAGTCAACAAGTTCACTGGTAGGTGTGAAGAAGTGACTCTGTACACCCTCGCTTTAAGAACATCCAGCACCTCCGGACCTTCAGTCTGATTTATACAGACATCTGCAGAGGAGCATGTGCTTGTTGTGCTTGTGAGTCTGAAATATAGGACTTAAGTACAGAGGGGATGCTAGATGGGAGGAAAGTAAGAGAGAGCTGGAGGAATGCCAGGCGAGAAGGCGAGAGAAAGAAAGAGTACATGACGAGTGTAAGCGTGAGAGAAGAAAGAGAGAGAGTGAGAGAGAGAAGTGTTTGTGGGCTCTTTTGGCCCTGTCAGCTGTTTACTCCAGTCAAAGTCACAGGGAACCGAAGGGCGACACACGCATACATCAGAGCAGCTCAACAGCCCAGAGATGGCATCTATCACAGTCTGGTGTGGTTCCCCGAGACTTGTGAAGCTGTGAATATAAGTACGTGGACGCCGCTACAGCACAGTGCATTTGATGTGCAGCCGGCTCAGTCTGACTCGGTCTGATCAAAGTGTTGCTGCACATGTTGGAAAGGGAAGCAAAGGCTGTATTTTCTGCAGAGGTTAAATGTTTTTAATGTTGACAGGAAGCCGCTGACTGTATGTTATAGACTGGGGCAATGGAGTGAGAAGCAGCCTTCCTTTTTAGTCTTTTAGTTGACAGATCACCCAAAATCCATCTTAGCAATTTTACATCATCATCCGTTTAAGGAACATAGAGGATTCTGTTAATTACATGGTGGTTAAAACGGGTTAAAATTGTCATTTAGTCCATCAGCAATAATTAAAATTATAGCATAAACTGATCCTCAGTTCCCACTAAAGTCAAACACTTATTTGCTGCAGGCTGCATCTCATTGACCATTTGTTGTATTTTTACAGTGTACATTGTGTTCACTATTTAATGTCTCCATTTATCAATTTGTGAAAGTGTGAAAGTGTTTTTATTTTTTTTTAAGCCATCTTGCTGGAAAAACTCTTGCTCTCGTGGGATAATAAAGATCCGAACTGAATTCAGCAAATGACATCTAAATGCTTTTGAAACTGAATGGACGACCTTGAGATTGATTATTTACTTCAAACATAGCTGAAAATCACGGCCACGCTTCAGCTCGCTTCCCCTGCTTTGATCAACACTTCACTTAACCCTATGATGGATACCACCTTTGCTATGGAAGAGGAGAACAATAAATGCCAAAATGAAAGATTTCACCATGATCTGTTTCTTTGATAATAGAGATCATCATGAGGAAAAATGCTGCCGCGATGACACTTTATTGTAACCGTTGAAAAGTCCTTGACGCTGATGCCCGAGGAAGTTTTGGAAATGGGAGACGACTCTGTATTTGAACATAACAGAATCAATCTTCATCATCCGTGGATCCTTTTACATGCAGGATGTCATCCAAGCCACTGGGGGGCAGAGTGGGCCGGCCCAGAATCGCTGTGAATGATGTACGGTCGATGGCTTTGTCATCAAACTGCCGTTAATCAGAGCAGGGGGACAGTTGGTGAAGTTGTATATCTAATGGTTACATATCTCTGGAGAGACATTGGTGGTTTATGGCCATAGGGGGCGAGTGATATTTGTCTGGGCTGATGGAGCGGGCCAGTAAATCAGGAGCGAGTCCTGACTCACAGCACTGACTCTGCATACTGGAAGGGCAATCAAAGCCCTTTCAACTTCATAATTAGAGTCTGCTGGTCGCAGATGAGACACTTTACTGAGACACTTCACTTTATAGAACGTCATTGAAAAATCCCGCGGTGATATTGAGAGAGTGTTGAACGGTCGCAAAGATCTCGTCATGAGGAGAAAACAACTGTTAGTTTTTGGTTAATGATAAAAGATTCTCAGCGTGTTGCGTCTTCGTGTTTCTTTATTTGCTCGTGCTTGTGCCTAGGTGTGTTTATGTGTGTGTAGCCCATCAGAGTCGGTGTCTGTGTCAGCAGAAAGACGTACCCTGGTTAGAGGAAATGGCCTGGAAAGACAGTAATGATCTCTCGCCGTTCACTTTTGTTATGGAGCTGATCTCTTTCCCTCTCTTCTCTCACCTTTCCTGCTTCCTTTTTTCTCTCTAAAAATTTCTGTTCGTCCTCTTTTTCAACTGCCTAATTCTGCCTCACTGCTCAGTCTCGTCTCTGCGTCACCGTTTGTGCAGGAGGGCGAGGTGTCGTGGTGGGTCCCATTGTCAGTAAAAGCCTGTCCGATGTGTTTTGCGACAACGAGTACGGACCAAACTTCCTGTTCAGAAACAACGGAGATGGGACTTTTACTGATGTGGCGCAGCAGGCTGGTAAGAGGAACATGTGCAGCTTAACACATCATGGCCTTGTAGATCAGTTGATATGAATCTGGTGCAAAAACAATACACACAGTGAGCTTTATTGTATTGTATTGCAGGTGTAGAGGACCCCATGCAGCACGGCAGAGGGGTCGCTCTGGCAGATTTCAACCGTGACGGCAAGACAGACATCGTCTACGGGAACTGGAACGGACCTCATCGCCTGTACATGCAGCTGAATAACCGCAAACAGAAGTTCAAGGTGGGTCCACATATGTTTCCTGTGTTTTACCACTCAACAACTAATGCACACAAATGCCAATAGTTAAAAACATCTTGTATCAAGATAGGCTTTAAGGTCCCAGTATGCTTCAAACAACTGTCAGGTGGTTCGACGATGCAAGAGTGTATATATCTGTTTCAAGCATGAACTTGTGAAAAGGCTGCAAAACAACATGATTGGGAATATGGGCACACACACATGAAATAGTGACAGAAATTGTTTGTTGTATGAAGAGTGAAAGAGGGAGGTTTAGAGGAAAGTTCAAACTCTAATAAGTTTCTCACATGCTCACTGGCCAATTGTTGCAGAAAGTGGGCTTGATTGTTTGAGTGTTTGCTTTGGAAAATTAAAAAATGATCTGACAAGCACTTTGTTTGAAGTATACTGAGGCTTTTATTTATTTATCAAAGCGTCAGTTGGCCAACATATGTTGTCACATACCTATTATCCAACAATGTGGGTGAGTGTCAACAGTTTTGGTTGAGACTATTTTTTTTTTTGGTGAAAAGATTCTTGTGTCGAATGATTCCCCCATCAGAATATCAGGCAAATGATGTAGGAGAGTTTTAGAGGGAGGCTGTTGTTCTCTCTTCTCCTCCCTCCAGAATCAATGACTAATGAACAAGCAGCACAAAGACAGCAAATCTCACCCATTAACTGTGTGAATCACAGAGTTATCTGTGCTAACGGATGGTTAGTGAATTAGCACTTGTCAGTGCTGGCCCACTTTGGGATTGAGTGGGATTTAAAGGAGGACGGGCAGTGATTTACTGAATCAACCACTATAGACAACTCCTGTGAGAGGGGCAGTGTACATGTGTTTGTGTAGTACAGTTAAATGCGGCAGAGACCGGACGAGCTCGGCTGCGTGTAAATCTGTGGAGGTTTCGTGTTGGGTGATCTATCTGTCAGCACCTGCGGCTGCATCTTTTACCAAAGAGATAAACGTCACAGGAGACATCTTTATAGGGGTCAAAGAAGGGGTTAATGTGTGATGCTTAGCCCAGAGACAATTCCATCAGCGTGACACACACACACACACACACACACACACACACACACACATACAAACACACACACACAAACACACACACACACACACGTGCAATGCGCTCTAAAACACACACACAAACATACAGAAGACAAATTGAATTAGCTTGCTGATGCTTTTTTAAACCAAGATTGTTAAATCACAAGCCCACAACACATTTAAGACCTCTTTCCTCCACATGAGCTGACACTCCTCCTCGCCATGTTGACCTTTGGCATGCATAATGAAGGTGTTGTATCACTCCAGTAAACCGCTAATTAAATTGGGCTGAAACAGCATCTTGCCTGGGTAGTGGAAAGTGCCGATTAGGCCTGTTTGTGCTTTAATTAAAATCTATTGCCCAGGTTTTCCTCGCAGTATGTTTAACACACACACACAAACACAACCACACCCACACATATTTAATATTTATTTAGAGAGAAGGAAAAGGGCTCGACTAGAACCCAAATCTCCCTCTCTCTCTCTCTGTATATATATAAGAAATAGGAATTTAATAATAATAATAATAGTCTAATTTTGGTCATAAAGCAGTTTAGTAAAATATAAGTAAAAAGGTATAATTTAAAATAAACAAATTTAGGACATTATTTATTTCGTATAAAAAGTAAATAAGAAAAGATTTAAGAAAAGTCTACAAAAGTTGTGAATAATTACAAGATTGTTAAGGATTCTTAGAGCAGTTTTTCCTGTGAATCTCATGTTTCTTGAATCTCATGTTTCTTTGCACCATATTTGCTTTGCTGAGCGTCCTTTTCTTTGTCTTTATGGCACCTCTATTCCTCCACCTGGTAATATAGTAAATTTAGATCTGTCCCTCCCTCCCTCATGGCCTCAGTTGGCCATCCCCTCTCCTTCACCTGAGAAGCAGAAGGTCACTGTTCGCCCTCCCCCCACCAGCTTTATGAGCCTTATAATTAAAACAGGGAGTAAATACTGGAGGGAGTGAAGGGCTGCTCTATAACTCTTCCCCGACTTATCACCGTATCACTGAAGCGAGGAGATATCCGTTACTTTCTCGTGCAAAAACTCCACTGCTGAGGAGACTTTTTTTTGGGCAGGAGAGCTGCAGCCTCTCTTTATGCCAGAGGATGTAAAAAGGGCCTTTGTTCTTATCTTCAGGCTTCAGATGAAACTCTGAGCCAGGTTGACTTACAGTGAGATGTCAGATCAGCGTCTATCTCAGGGACTGGATTATTGATGGACGTGTTGTCTGTTGTAGAGATTGAACGTGTGCTCTTCATCTTACGGTCTCTGCAGCCATTTGGCTCAGATCGCACATGTTGGACCGAACATGTATAGGATGCAAGTTGTAATAACAACATGTTTTAGTAAAAAGCCTCAAATTGCTTTTTGCTTGTTTAAAGCTTCTCAACAAACTCTCGCAGAATTCACTTGGCATTTTTCTTTTTCTGTTGATTTTCTGCAACAATGTGCTATTGAGCAAGTTAACCTGACTAATCTGTGGATTTGACCAACAGATCAGACAAAACTCATCTTTAACATTAAAAACAAGGCAAATTTTAGGAATACATTTTATACAGTTTTAGAAAATGCTGTCAGCAAATAGAGTAATGATGTTTATGAGCTGTTACTAAATAACCTGACACCAAGCTCTCACCTTGAAAAGACAGTAACAAATAATTAAATTGGAACAGCATTCATTCACAAAATAAACAAAGAAACATTTTGTGAATCAATGCACCTGCAGTTAAAGTCTGTGATCAGAATATGGTTATGATAAACTAGTTATGCTGAATTTTCTAATTTGCTTTCAACTTCTAAAAAGGCATTTCAAGCAACCCACACAGAAAAAACCCATCCTGCATGTGTTTGGCTTCTGTCCGTGAACTGTATGTGTGTGTGTGTCACTGACCTACCCTGTGTTTTCTTCCTTCTCAGGACATAGCCTCCCAGAAGTTTTCCATGCCGTCCCCAGTTCGCACCGTCATCACTGCAGACTTTGACAATGACAACGAGCTGGAGGTCTTCTTCAATAACATCGCCTACAGGGGTCCCTCCGCCAACAGGCTGTTTAGGTACTCACACAGAAACACACACACACACACACACACATTGTATATACACATATGTTGTGCAAGTATGATAGTAAGTTTTAATAGCAGTTTGGTGATGAGCTTAATGAACTACTCCTGCGTCATGATTTAATATTCGAAAACTGGGCCTGGAAGCTGAGGAGAATTTAAAATTCCTAGCCAAGGATACTTATCTAGTCTGGCATCCCGCCTCCTCCTCCACACATGAATGAATCTTTCATTAAGACAGTTTTAGGTCTCTTTTTGGCTCACGGTTTGGCTTCCTCTCCAGATAATATTAATGAACTCAGCTCTCAAAATGCAATATATGATACATATCAATTGTTAGGACTTAATAGGAGAATAAACCCATCGTGTCTGAATAAAAATCTGATCTGGCATATTTTTCTGAACAGGATGCAGAAGTCATGATGAATGTTGCCATGAGCTGGTGGGTCAATTCATCCTGAATATCAATAATCAGTGTAAGCCCCAGAGGTTTCCTGGATCTGAATCCTCCTGCACGCCAGGTCACTGGAGGAAATTTGTCTTTCTGGACACGATGAAAGTCTGACAGGGGTCACTGCTCCACAGCCCGTGGCTCTGCCATTGTATGAAGATGAATCAGCTAATTTAATTCTGCTCTCTGGCACTGAAAAAACAAGCTCTAACTATTGTGCCCAAGCTAATTAATTCAATACAACTAATCAATATTTAGCTGAGCTGAGGGCTTTAATAGCCAGGATCAGCACATTAGTGCAGTGTGAACAGAAATTATAACTTAAGAAAACTTGGATGTAGAAATACTCTATCACTAAAGGTCCATGGCAGCTGGGGATGTGCATGATTTCTTCCAAACAATTTCTTTCTGCAGACGTTCAAATCAAGTCAATGTATTTATTAGGCAAGACAAACAAGTTTTGATCAAAGTGCTTAACAGAAAGATGACAATTAACTACAAAAATAATAATGAAAAATCAGTGAGTTAATAATAAATAAATAAAAAAATAATTATTTAATTTCAGGCATACTGCATTAAGAATGTGTCAACAAATACTAATAATCATATAAAAAGTAGTTTCCCTTTACTTTGTTATGTTCCAGTTTTGGGTGTACAAGCAATGTAGCATAAAATGATCTCATGGATACTTAAGTTAAAGTAGAAATACCAGACTGCAAAAATACTGTGGTCTCTTTTCAAAATTATACACAAATACAAAAATATATTAAAAGTAAAAAGTTGACGAACCTTTAATCTGCACAGTAACTGGTCACTGTAATTACCAAATACAGTAAATGTAGTGAAATAAAATGTGCAATATTTCTCTCTGAAATGTAGTGAAGCAGACGTAGACAGTAGCATAAAATAGAAATACTAAAAATTGCACTTAAATACAATGCCCGATTAAAGGAACTTAATTACTTTCCAACACTGCTTATATACAGTATTTATCATGGCTATTGTATTAATGTTTTACAGTGATTTGATGCGTGATTGCTGTGATTTGACAGGGTGAGCAGGAGAGAGCATGGAGAACCCCAGATAGAAGAGTTGAATGTCGGGGAGGCGTCAGAGCCTGAAGGACGAGGAACCGGTGAGTATGACAGAAGAGACCGCTCTCTTCCAACTCGGCATGAAGGATGATAAGTATCTGCTATTCCAATATCTCACCATTAGATGGCACCAGAGATCCACTGGGGATCTGAGTTTCCTCATGTGCTTCAAAAAAGAAAAAAGACTTGTTCCACATAATTAGCTCTTTGACTGTTGAAACAGTCCATGTCTCCCTGCACGAGGATAATAAATGTTATGCAGGCTGTTTCCTAAAGTGTTTAGTTGCATCATTACTGTGATGGCTCTCCAGGAGCTGTAGCCACAGACTTTGATGGTGACGGCCGTCTGGAGCTGCTGGTGTCTCACGGTGAAAGTGCAGCACAGCCGCTCTCTGTCTACAAAGTCAACCAGGTGAGTGTTCAAGATCACATCTGTCACACAACATCAGTTTGACAGTGTAATCTTAACCCAAACCCTCCCTTTTCTCATTCTGTCTATGTCTCAGGGGACCAGCAACTCCTGGCTGCGAGTCATTCCCCGGACTAAATTTGGTGCTTTCGCCAGAGGAGCTAAAGTGGTGGTGTACACCAAAAAGAGCGGCCCGCACACACGGATCATTGACGGCGGCTCGGGGTACCTGTGTGAGATGGAGCCTGTCGCCCACTTTGGCCTTGGTAAGTTTTGTTCTCAACAAGGACACAAAGCTGTCGCACAGATTGAACCTCTAACTTCTCAGCAAACAGCAAGTGTTTGGTATTTTTCCTTGTGTCTCTTTTGATTGATGAATTGATTAATTGACTAATCATTACAGGGCTATTCTGTGCTGTAGCAGCTGGGTAAGTGATAGACACACAAAGAAAAAAGGACAGAATGAGTTTTGCAGATATCAACAGCGAGAAGGAAACTGAAAGCTCCATGTGGAAAGCATTGTTTTAATACCTCCAGCCTGATTAGACGCCCATGGGAGACTGAGTTGTCTGCAGCAGGGAGCTGAGTGGATGAAGTAGAGAGAGACAGGTGCTGCAGCTGGAAGACGGCCTGGAAACAGCTCCTCCTCCAGAGGACTGTCAGCTGGTGGTCATCCAAGCCTGGTACCTGGGACCTGGTCCAAGCTCTGATCATCTCTGGAGGCCCTCGATTTTGATTTCACAATTAATCATAACACACTTTACACACTGTGTGGCTTCAGATCACACTTGCAAAAAGCATCACTACAGGTAGACATGTGACTCCCCACCACTAAATGAGAGGGCGCCATGCCGGTGCAGAACAGGTGAATTATGCTTTGGCTCTCAGGCAGCACACCTGCTGGGTAGATCACTGTCTGGCAAGGTAACTCAAGATCTGTTTACATTAGAAATGCCACTTTAATTAAGGCCTGCAGAGGCCCTGTGGAGAAGGGCTTTCTCTATGCCTGATTCAAATAATTAATGGAAGAGAAGAGTGCCACTCTGTCTGAAGAAGGAGAGAAAACACATGATGACCTACAGTATCCACTGAACTGTAGATATGTTCCTCTGTGTGTTGTGTGTCTGTGCTGCATGTGTGACCAGGTAAGGATGTGGCCACCAATGTCGAGGTGTACTGGCCAGACGGTCGTTCAGCAGCCCGACCCCTCGAACCTTCAGATGTCAACTCCGTGCTGGAGATCCACTATCCAAGAGATGAGGAGGAGGTCACTCCTACTGTGGAGATAGAGGTACAGCAGAGCTTCATATCATCTAAAAGAGAGTCAGGCTTTGTAGAACTGGCTCAGTAAAACAAATGACTTTTCTGGCATTGCACTAAGATGAAGGGGCTGAAACAAACACATTAACTAGTCAGACAGCTGCTCAGGGTCCCCAAACTTACTGGTTTTAAGGCATTGATGTTTTGTGCTTATATTGTTGCATATTCCACAATTGCAATTACATGGTCAAGCCTAGACCTCGCAAATTTTCACTGGGATTGTCTAATTTCTGTGCAAACAAAAACCTCATAACTTATAACTTATAACAAATGTTTCATTATGGGATAAGGGTGATTACTCTGATTGTGTTGATTAGCAATTACCCTTCTCTCTAAGGGAACAAATGTATCCAAATCATGCCAGCAAAATGCCCCATCGGCATTAATAACATATGTTTCTCCACACATTTTCTCCTTTATTTGTAACATATCTGTATAATAACATTTTAAAAAGAGTAGAGAAGTTTAAAGAGTTATTTATTGAAAAACATTCTTGTTTCTAATTAGCCTGACTGTGTCTTACAGTGTGGTCATGGGTTTGCCCTAAATGAAAATGGCCGCTGCACAGGTAAGTTGCAAAATTCGTCTGCTCACCCTCACTATGCTATGCTTGTGTCCTTGTTTAAAATCAAGACAAAGTGTATCTTTCCTCCCCTCGCCTCCCCCTCCCTCAGATGAAGATGAGTGTACCCAGTTCCCCTCTGTGTGTCCCTCTGACCGCCCTGTCTGCACCAACACCTATGGCAGCTATAAGTGCCGCGCCAAGAGGAGATGCAACCAGGGCTTTGAGCCCAACGACGATGGGTCAGCCTGCGTGGGTGAGTGGTCCTGGCAGAGTCAGGGTAGACTTAGCTGGATTACCAAGATCAGGAGAACAAAGGAAGCCCTGCCAGAGAACGAGATGCCTTAAGCTGCCTTAATTACTCTGGTTTGGAGTAAAGGCTTAGAGGTGCTAACATTCCTCTGGCCGTGTCCCCTCTCTGCACCCCGCTGTCTTGCATGACTAACTCCCCCATGTGAATGAGCTCTCTTTCAGCTATAAAGACACAGATGTTGGCTAACTTCTCCCTGCCCTCTGTTTCGCCTCTTTCTCTTCAGCCCAGGTGGCTTACTTTGGGGGGACGCGGTCTTCTGGGGAACGCAAGTGGTCAGGCCTTTCTTCCTGGCTGCTCTCCGTCTCTGTGCTGCCACTCGTCTCTACCCACCTCCAGACTGGACTACTGTAGCCGTCGCTGTCTTCCCCCTCTTCATGACTCTCACCACCGCTAAACGGGGATGTACAGAAACTCTCGGAGCAAACTTTTCACCGAAGCATCTACTCCTCCTTCTCCTCTGTGGATCTCTGCTATCTTTTTTTCCGCCAGTTATTCAGTTATACAGTTTTGCCCCCTGCTCACCGCTGCTATGTGTCACCTCTTGGCTCCCGGCCCCCTCTGGACTATAAAGAAACACGCAGGGAGCATGCTCGCTGGGAGCTACAGGGTTCAGAACTAACTGTGTCACACCCGCAGAGCCCTCACGTCATCACCTGGCACTTATCTTAGTGGGACCTGAACCGAGGCCAAGTCAATAAGTGGAGCTGCAGCATATAAAACAACTGCACATACTGTACAGAAGACAGGTCTACTGGCTCCACAGACCACATTCATTAGAGACACACTGAGGCCCCATCTGTATCTCCACAATCCCACCATGTTAATCCTTACAATGTCACTCTCATTCTTATTATGGGTTTACTTGGATGCTGAGGAACACCAGGCTTCCAAGGTTTAGGTCCTGAGTGTGTGTGCGTGTGTGTGTGCGCATGTGAGTTTACTGTGTCCAAAGAGGCAGTCGGGTGGAGGAACATATGCCAGACCATCTGTCTCCGATGGTAGGTTACATTTTGTTACTGATGAATAATACAACAGCGGAGAATATATACACACGTGTATGTGTGTGTGTGAGCACAAGAACAGACAGGAGCAAATTTTATTAAGTACAGAAGCTGGAAGGTGTACTTGAACTCATTATAATAATGTTTTTTTTTTTTTTCATTTGCCACTTAATGTAGAACTCTAAGTTGTAAATTTTAAATGAGCATCAGCTCATAATATTTACTGTTAATATTAACCCGTCTTATTTTAATGATTTTTTTGCTGACAAGAACATGAAGACAAAAGGAAAGATAACCTTAAAAAGAAGACTATGATTTTTCTAAAATAATGTTCTTGAAAAACACCTAAAGCAAAACTCACCAGTCTGTTTAACATATGATCTTTCACACTAAGCTCAATATACTGCAGATAAATCCAACATAATTTCTTTGCTGTTTAAAATCTAGAAATTTCAAAAAGTTGAAGCGCAGTAGCTGAGAAGTATATTCTTGAACCCATAATAATTTATTCAACATGTTTTAAAATATCTTGACACATATAAAAATTTAAAGTATAAGGCTGGTGATATTCCATATTTGTGTTATTGTCAACAAATTGCACGAAAAAAACAAAATTAATAATTCATTAGAAAGTCTCTTAATACTTTCTAACTTCCCTAGTCTGTCTGTAGCAAGCATTGCAAATATAAGTTAATTTTTAAATTCATCTCTTACTTTACTAAAACAGGTTTTAGTTTTTAGCAAATAAAAGTAAGCTGTGTTTTTGTTGCTTGTGCTATTTACAGCAGCAGGACTGTGTGCGTGGGATTGACAAAAAAAAAAAGTGCTCATGTTCATTGTAATGAAAGAACACGTCAGTCAGAGCAACAGTGTGGCTCACTGATGTGTTTTTAATAATGTTTGAGCAACAATTGAGGTTTGTGGCACAGAAGAGTAAATTATGTCAGGCTTTGGCTAAACAGACAATTTTTTAAAATGGATTTTATTCTTTATAAGGGATTTGTCGACAGTAAGAAAAATGTGAAATATCACCAGACTAATGAATGTCAATATTAAACAAACATCGACTCATAATTTCATAAACGTATATTATAACATAATATATCAAACAAACCTCACTTCCCTCATTACTGTGACGTGTGCAAAGTGATTCTTTGTTCTTTTTTTGGTTTCACATAGTGTTCATGACAAAGCGCAGTTCAAGGCATAAAGCACATAGAACCGGGACTTTTTTTATTTAACACTCGTTGCCACATGTTTCTTGAAACCTTCTTTAAAAATTAATAAGCATTTTGGCAAAAAAAAAAAAAAAAAAGTCATGCTGACAGATTTTTGCTTCCTCATTATTCTGCAGGGGAGCATCAGCTCTCCTCTCTGCACAAACTACGCAGCACAACTCCCAACTTAGCCAGTTTTAGATGGCGATCACTGTCAGAGCAGGGGATAGATTCATCAAGTGTTGGCCTGTGCAGTCCTCCAGAGTAGTGTGTGTGTGTGTGTGTGTGTGTGTGTGATTCATAGATTTCTCCCTATTCACTCGCTGAGGCAAGTGTTATATATTTTGGACATTTTTAGCCAAAAAACCTCACACATTCCATTTAAGATACAGCCTGAAACTCAGGCCCTTGACATCAGTCCCTGAGAATGCTAATGAGTTGGACCCAAACCACAGATGCCACCTGTAAATATGAAACATTTCAGCTGAGATTTAGAGACTGAACTTATTTCTCTCTGAGACATTTTTAATGAAAACTAAGAGGCATCGGAGCATGAAAAACTAATAAACAAACGATGATGGATGTGTTAAAGCAATTAAAATTACTCACCACGGATCTCTGTTGGATCCACGTTGACATCATGCTTTCTGTGTAAGCCAAAGAATCTGTGGAGAGTGAGAGTTACCAAGGGTTCAGCAAGATCATTTCCACTTAAGATGAATTTTTGAATATGCTCAATTTGCTCAGAAAATTTTGCAAAAAGAAAGGTTCAACTGAGGTTTCTGTGAAGTGTTACTATAAGGACAGAATGGAAACTTTTTGTAGTTTGAATCACACTCTTGCTCAGACTTGAACTGTATCACCAAGGACTAATATGTAAGCTCACAGTTTGCATGAACAATTAGCTCCACAAGTTGTTGATCAAATGTGCACGCTTTAAGAGGACATACAGTTGTTTTAACCCTATTGCTCACATTCTCTGTCATCTCCACATTCCTCATCACAATGTAGTCAATTCTTGTCCCAGACATGGTTGTGTGAATCCAGTTTGTATCTTTTCCCATAAATGTGTTGAAAAGGGTAAATCTGAAGAATGTTAACAGGCTGCTGCTGAAGGTTGTTGGCTATTTGACAACTCTTAACTGTATGTACGTGCAACATGCAACTAAACATACTGTGTACAGTATTTACTGTATCTACTCTGCCCATTTCAACATGCAGGTTTCCACAATTATACAGGATTCAATTCAGATATGAAGCTTTTCTCTGTTCAGTGAAACTGGAGTTTATTCAAAGTATGAAGAAAATAATGCTAAAGAAAATAAAAGAAAACACAGTATTCTCAGTGATGGATTACTTTGCTCAACCACTTCAGACATACCTGGAAGTAGAGTTACATACTTTGGGGTTAGAGTGGAAGTACATGAGCACAGAAAGGTAGAGAAGTGACGCATTATCAGTAATTACATTAACAGGATAGACTTCACCAAGGACAAGGTAAGCTTTAGAAGAAATTAAACTGCAATGCAGCTGAACAGTGTCAGTGAATGATGTCCAACGACCTACAGGAAGGATGTGTGTGTGTGTGTGTGTGTGTGTGTGTGTGTGTGTGTGTGTGTCTGGCATGGTCACTGCCAAGGCATTGTTTGCGTCCCAAAAGCTCCAGCTGTGTTTCTGCTAAATGAACTGCAAGTGGTGATGTCCCTGTGAAAAATAAAACCTGGAACACAATGCTCGATGTGTGTGTTTCAGGGGAGTTTGGACGTGTGTGTGTGTGTGTGCATGCAGCCTGTTTGCGTGTGGGCATGTGCTCCATGTGGAAAAATAATCCAAATGCCTTTTTTTGTGCTTCAGACCACTAATCACAAAATGTCCCACAAACAGCACAAGGTCCACATGCCGCAAGCCGGTCACAGAAAACGACAGAAGCTCAGATATAGGAGAATATGTTAAGAAAATATTTGTACTGTGCGGAAATGACTAGAAAAAGGAGCGGAAGGAGAGGAGAAGAAAAAGCAAATGTCAGTGTGGATGTACACACTGTAGTGCTCATTTTTTAAGCTGCAGCCAGAGAGTACGTATGTTTATTTTCTCTGTAGTTTTCTGAAAATGAGCTTGTTACTGATGCAAACAACCAAGTCATGAGCAGAGTAGTACCGTGTGCAAACTTGTTTCTTGTGTCTTCGGGCCTAATTCCAGTGAGGATGCATTGGCATTTGTCGCCAATGAACACTTCATCATCCCTGTTAATTGCCCCAGCACCTCAAGTCAACTGATTTCAGTTTATTTTACTACTTTTTCAGTGCCCGAACACAAAAACAAGTCAGTGACATTAGAGATGAAGCTACTTCAACAACCACTTGAGCATGAATGGGATCACACACAGAAGCTGGCTGTTAAGTACTGTAGGTCATAGGTTATTGTAATTGCTGTTAATTATTGCTTTCAACACTAATTGAAAAAAGTGATCATGTGTCAAATGCATTGTTATTCATTCATTTTCTTTACCTACAGTGTCACAAGAAGCTGGAAAAATATCTAACAGATAGAAGTCATGCAGTTAAAGGAAACCAGTGTTGGCTATCATTTCTATCCTGTATATTTAGTGCTCTCTAAAGTAACTGCTGGAACCTGGGAGCATGGCAACATTGCTTCAACAAAGTGTGAAGGAGCAAAGAAGAGGAGCAGTTGAATGATCAGACAGGTTGTAAACAAGCCATGGACAGATCATCTAAACAATTCCAAATGTTGGTGAGATTCCTTCAAGGCACAAAAAAAAAAAACTGTGTGCAAGCACAAATGTGGCAGGTACAGTAAGTCCAACTTGAACCAAGAAGTGAGTTTGTCATTATTAATTTTAATTTTAATTTTGCATAGACAAACTGCAGCTGGAGCTCATGGGTCAGTCTAACCTGAAAAATAGCTGCTGTGAACAGAGATAAAGTTGCATTGAAAGAAGAGAGCGTACTATAAATATTGCTGGATTTCTTGTTAAATTCTGTGTTGCTTTCAGACAAATCAGCAGGATACTGTGATGTTAATACTGAACACAAGTGTTGGACGTGAAAAATGCACATACATGCACATGTACTGCAGAGCTTCACAGAGGATCTTTGGCTTCTGTGGTATCAGAAAGTTGGAAAGCTGTGAAGAGCATCCAAACACCACTTCACATTAATCATAAACTTATACAGTCAAAATGGACGTACATTGTCCCATATGTCGTCTACCTGGACGTTGTCAATGAGGTGTGTCCTCTAATTTGTGTACCTTGTGTTTGTTGTAAGCTGTAAAAAAACAGAAAGTTATTTTCCCCTGTCAGCTTTTCTCCATGTTTCATCCCTGTTTCTGTTGAACATATAGAAGCAGTTAGGAGGGCAGTGACTGACACAGCACCATTTATTTGCCTTTAGCAGCAGATCTGAGGAGAATGACACACAATAACGTCTGTCTCACAATTAACCGAGGTGATCAGAAGTGACATTTTAACTGGAACCACACGTTCCCAGCCTCGGACGCTTAACATTGTGTTTCTATGTAGCATTCTGGGCTTCGCTTGGGGGACGCCCAGCGGCAAACACAACACAAGGGCTGTCAATCATGCTGAGGTTAAGTAAACTGAGCGGACGTTCATGCCAAAGCCAACAGGCAGGGCAGCGGTGTAGCGGGGAACAAAAATCGATTTAAAGGAGAGTCTCCAAAACTGGGCTAAGCACAATAAATCAAGTGTGGTCAAAACACAGTGAGACAAATCCTGCAGTTTCCACCATGTTTGACCTCTTCAAAGAGCATCTCAGCTCTGCGGTTTTCACGGCAGAATTTCAAAACAAATGTTAAAAATCAGATACAACGTCCATGCATATGTTCATCAAAGGGTCTGTGTGTGGGTGGGGTTTTGTGTACAGAGAGTCTGTGTTGTGAAGGGAGCAGTAGCACCACATCTTTCTGTTTGCTTCTGGTTTAATTCACAATCATAACTCGCCGTGATCTTGAATTTGGGCAGATGTGGATAAATGTTTGGTGGGCCTGAGCGAGCACAGCCGGAGTTCTGAAGCCTCCTGAGACTCTGTGGTAAACTGCCAGAGTTAACAAATCATTTCATTTGACTGGACTCCTGTTGTTTTGTTTTTTTGTTCAGTTTGTTTGTTAAATGCGTATTTGTGTGTGATTCCACTCGCAGATGAGCGTCAAAAGCAAAATATGGGCGTGAACATCCTCCTCAAATGTCACTACAGGCCTGATTTCTCCTCCTGAGGGGCTCCATGTTTGATGCATTACATGCAAGCGCATAATTGTAAACTTCACTATAATGACTGCTCTGCGTTTGCCAGGCGGCGTTGCCAGTCAAAATATATTTGAAACACAGAGGCAGTGGTGGGATACTGATTTTTCTGTCATTTTCAGGAATAAACATTTTAACCAATCAATACCAGAAAGTGCCTTTTTTCCCTCCTGGCCATCCGTGACTCAGACAGAAAAGAAATACTGGAAAAGGTAAAGCAGGCCGCTATTTTCCTGTTTAGAGAACAAGGAATGAAAGAGCAGGAAGGGCGTGGAGGAAGTAGAACGGACACAGAAAGTGTCGTGCGGCCAAAGACCGAGGAATTTTAAAACTTGGAAACTTAAAACAATTGCAGCAACAACCTGGAGAAGGAGGTAGGAAAAAAATAGATGTGAAGGAACAAAAGGCGTCTGTGTGGAGGGAGAGAGTGGCTTGTTAACGTGAGAGTGACCTTTCCCCACAGGTGTTGAGATGTTTCTTCACTCCTCTGCTGTCTCTGAGAAAATATCAGCTCACTCTCACCGCTCCTCCTCTGTCTTTACTCCTGTGATCTTCACTAAGCCTCAGTATCTGCCAGAACGTTATCACTCATTTTTAGCCTTATGAGCAGGCTATGATGGATCTACTGTACACCTCTTATACACACATGCACACACACATGCTCACACGTACACACTGATGTCGAAGAAGTCGGGACTGTCATCGCTAGAAAAAGTGTTCAATGAAACAAGTCAGTCTTAGAAATGTCTTTCCTAATGTCTATATTCAATGACTTGTTGGCCACTTGGGGGCAGGGCAACAGCTTTGCAACTTTCTCTGAGTCATAATTCAGTAAAATCTAAAAACGCAGACATGCTACACTTATAACACAAGTTCAATGTGATTTACACTCTTCAAAGATATCATCATCTGTGACACGAATGAATGTCTCAAAACTTTTAGCTCCCTAAAAGGTCATTAAAAACATCGTTCACATGGACAAATACTCATTTTGAACATTTTATGTAACCTTTGGGTTCATTACAACTTCTGCATTGTCCCCATAATGAACTTGCAAAACAATTGCTGTGATGAAGAAGGGTTGATTAGTTATGGACAATTATGTATTCGTCACACGCCCTTTGCAGAATTCTTCGGTTAGTGGTCACACTGTTTACAGAAATCGATCCATTTGTATAATTAGGTTCTGGGGTTTTTTTGGTGTTTTTTTTTTTTACTTTAACACTTAAACATGCCGTCCAAGTTACACGTCAGTTGAGTCTTTCATAACTTTAAGTTTTAAGCTTTAATCATACAGCCTTTTTTAGGGCACGTGGAGCAATACTTTCTGTACATAACTCACAACCATCTCAATAACTGCTTTTCTCCTTCATGTATCATCATATGGTTTGAAAGTATCTAAGTAAGTTAATAAACACATGAACAAATGCACTCAAAACTACAACCCTGTGAGTTTAAAGCTGCTGTAATCAATACTTGTATTTTAACAATGGGTCACATGACTAAGTGTATAATCATCACTCAAATCTGTTCGACAGAGCATTTCAGCATCTTTCAGCTAACTCTTTTGGTTTTACAGCCTTTGGGCAACTTTACTGTTTTGGGTCATTGTCACCACTCTCATTACTGTCACCACCTTCCCAGCACCAAACATCAGACAGAATTAGTGACGAGCGGTGAACAAAATGCAGCATTCAGCAGCTGAAGAGACAAATATTTTCCCTCAGTGGTTGATGGAGACCAAAACACAGGTGAAAGGACCGTGTTGGACTCAAGTTTGTCAGGTGGCCAGAAACACAAATGAATGTTAATGTTGGCTTCATATCTGCTCTGTGTCAATGAGCCCATAATTACTAAAATTCACCACATCAACTTAAAAAGTGATCATATGTCAGTTGTTATGTTATGCCTTGTTGTTCAACCAACAACTAAAATCTGAGGCAGCTGAGACATTTGACCCAAGAGTTCACCTTCCAGCCCCGACAACCTGAAGATAACGCAAACTCATAATTCATTGTGCAGTTTCCTTCTGCGGATATCCTGAGAAATGTGTGTAAGAGAGAGAGAGCTCTCAACCTCTACCTCACATGAACCCAGAGCAAAGACACGGCATGGGTTGAGTTTCTAAACAACAGCATGAGTCGAACCTTGTTGGATACCAACATCAGCCTGCAGCCACAATAATTCTCTTTCCATCAACTTCATCAGATGCTTTATTCATCTCTTGGAGACAGTTGAAACCCTCCTCCCCAGGCTTTGAATAATAATCAGCTTTGTGAGAAAAAATACATGAATCCACTTCAGTAAATATGTAAATAATCTGATGTAAACACATAGATAACACCAAGATAAGATATAAATTCCTCTCTCATAGCAGCACAACTGTGGGACTTTGTTGATCAGGGGATTTCAGTTCTTGTCATCTGGCACTCGCTTTGTTTACACACACATCATGCAGCATTAAACATCAATGCAGTTTTAGTCTCCCCGAGGCGGAACGGCTCAGAACTCGAAGCAACTCAAAGAGGCTGGCACGAAGACTCTACACATCAACTTTCACATTTTTAGGAAGACATCATATTGCACTATGAATACTCTCTCACTTAGAACAGCAGAACATAGGCCTACATACAACATCTGGCCTCACTGATGACTCCATGTCTGAACGGACTTGCTGCACTCTCAAATACAGTACAGGATGAATATATGACAGGTGGGAATTTACATACTGAAATGGACTATACATCATCACTTGGTCCACGAGTTTAAAATCTCTGCCTCTCTTCCAAAGATGTGTGTTGGCGCAGAGGTTATCTTGATAGTCAGCGTGATAGGTTCAAGGACCCAAAGTTTAATCTGCTCTGTGACAATGTACTTATATCTCAAAACACATCTTTTGAAGAGAATACATTGACTATCATATCATAATCTTCGCTCCCTTGGTTGTCTGCATTAATCAAAGGTGTCGTTCCTGGAAGAACAAGCTACATCACGCATATATGGCACACAGTGCTTCTTTTTCACCTCAGTCTTAAAGGATAGGTTCACATTTGTTCGATCTTAATACACGGCTCACATGCCCATATGTTCACATTCCTACTGTAATTCTTCCTCCTCTTTTAATTTACATATGGCATGGCTGTTGTTTAGGACATACTTAAAACAACACCAAGAGTCTAGAGTCAGGCGTGTTGTCATGAAGCTGTACTTTGGCACAGTGGTGCTTCGAGCTAAATGCTAATGTCAGCATGCTAAAACGCTCACAATGACAACATGTTATTATATCAAATATTCGCCATCTTTGTTTATCATATTAGCATGTTACTAATTAACAGTGAACCCAAAGCATAACTGAGGCCGATGGAAACAACAGAGATATTTCAAATGTCAACCTCATGGTGGTGCTTGAAGCAAAATCAGGGCATCACGTAAGTCAAGAGGATTCATCCTCTGGGCACCACAGACATCATTTGCATCAATCCAATGAATAGTTGTTGAGATATTTCAGTCTGGAAAGTGGTGACCCAACAACACAGCAACATCACCATCCTTGATGCTGTTAGCATGACTTAACATGTGAACCTATCCTTTACTTTAGCCTTTGAATTTGGCACATTTCACACTTTCCCCTGAGGATCATCATCACCTCTCTTTTCACCACCACTAAAATAAATGACATTGTTATTGTTATTAACAACATCAGAAGCTACATTAAAAACACTTTAAACACTATTTTGGAGAAAACAAAATGTTATCTTCATTTTCCAGAAGATACTATAAAGCAGCCGACAGCTGTACAGACGATATGCTTTCATAGCTGCTCTGTCACTTGATGCCCAAATTAGAGAGAGTATCAAAAGATTAAAAATGTATTCAGGGACTAATACTGGGCAACAGTGTTTTGGAATTAAATAGCATTATGGCATTTCCATCTTTACACTTCACAAACTCAGCATGGATAATCATTGACAAGCATGTATAGTACAGTTCATCTCCTGTACAGCTCATACACACTCATTATTTTTTCTTTATACATTGTCCAATGAGCTCCTCTATTCGCTTATTGGCAGTGTTGAGTCATTTGTAGACTGGTCAGTCCATCAGCCCCAGGTTGGGTATCCATTCCACTGGGATGAAACATGAAGGCATCAAAAAAGCACAGGAGGCTGAACACAAGCACAACTGAACTCAACTGCTGTGGTAAAATGTCTTTGGAGAGTTCATCTCATTCATCCAGGTATTAAAATGTCAAGGTGAAATTAAACTACCCACCGGATTGAAGCCAAACATCTTCAGTTCTACAAAGACTTTCCAGTGAGTAGTTTAACTTCAACTTGACACTGCTCTGGTAAAAATACACAAGGCTGGATGCAAGGCAGAAGCTCTGTGGAGGGTTTTTGTTCATTCATAACTATGTGGCCAAAGAAGAGGCTACACTCCAAGAGGTAATAAAGAGATCATGGTGTGAGGTGAGTTTAAAGAAAACAAAACAGAAAATGATGAAAGAAAGAAGACACAAAGTGTGGCAACAGAAATGAAAATATGCAGACGCTGAAACAGGGCTTGGGTTATTAAGAGGCCTTGTCAGACATTGTGTGGGTGTCCTGTCTACTGACATGAGCATTTTTGCTTCATAATAATCATCATTTGTCTCATCAGCCTGCACACACACACGCACGTTCATCAGATAGGATACACTCAATTCATGAGATGAATTCATGCTCCTCAGGCTGCACTATCTCCTTTTTACTGAAGACGCTGTATTAGAAAAGGTGCAGTGCATTAGTGTTAGGTGAATATTATGTTTCATTAAGGAGCAAAGAAGGGTTTGACTCATACTATCTTTTTAGTGATTTTTCTTTCAGAAGCTCAGAACTTCCTCAGTCTGACCCTAGAGGGAGCTACAACTGTGGTGACAAAATGACATACAAACTGATCTGTCTGATGATACAAAACAGACAAGTGACAGATGGCACTAATGAACTGAAAGACTTTGATGATAGAGAAGGATGAAATCCCTCAACATGTCTCTTCATGTCGTAATGACGTGTGCCTGTCAAACACATTCTAGATGTTTATTTGATCAGTGCTGTTGTGATTTTAATTAAAAGTAATCCACGACAGACTAATAGAGGTTCAGGTGCTGAACTCTGTGTGGGCTGATTCTCCTACACACTTGTCATTAACACCACACTGGTTAACGCACATCAAACAGCCGCAGAGATAACGACACACACTGCCTCTGTTTTCTCAGAACCCAAGGTGTCAGAGTGTGTTTGGTTCTCATTTAGGGGGCTGATCCTCTTTCTTTGACGTCTCCTTAATGATCAGCAAGCTTTCATCTTGCACTAGCTAAGGACTGATGGATGCACACCCACAACACACCAGATACATGAGCACACAACCGAGGAAACGAGCACGGTCTTACAGGGACTGGGTTTGCTTGCGTTCCCAATGAGCTGAGACCACAGAGAATATTGTTTGGCTAGGTCGACTCCACAGCTCCAAGTCTGCCAGCAGAGTCTGTGTGTGTGCAGGAACGCATGGCCGCCAGCCACAAGTGTGTGTATGTGTGTGCATATCTCTCTCTGTTATGTGTCTGGATGAGTGCTTGGGCATGATTATATGCATGTGTGTGTGCGCAGGACAGAGAGAGAGAGAGAGAGAGAGAGAGTGAGTGTGTGTGCGTGTTTTTGTTTTTATATCCTGGTGGGGACTTTAACCTGACTACACACTCACCCATGGGGACATCCTGTTACTGTGGGGACAAAATTGAGGTCTCCATGGGTCCAGACTGTTTTTTGAGGGAGCCTTGGTTTTAGGATGAGGGTTACAATTAGATTAAGGTTAGGGTTAGGGTGAAGATTAGGGTTAGGCATTCAGTTGTGGTGGTTAAAGATAGGGTAAGGGGCTAGGAAATGCATTATGTCAACTGAGTGTCCACACAGGGATAGCGATACAAACGTGTATGTGTGTGTGTGTGTGTGTGTGTGAGAGTAGGAGTGTTGTGACCTACAGCTGTGATGTGGATCACCAGTATCCACTGCTGTGAATGAGAAGGATAAATAATCCAAGGTGTTCTCTGTTAGCTGTTTGATATTGAAGCCAAATGCATGTGAACAGAGCATAGAACCAAGTGGTCCCACAGCAGGCCCAATTTGCCAGCATTCAAAAGCAGCTTGACCCTAACGCACCTGACATGGATGCAATCATTCAGCGAGACGGGAGAACATTGGGTCTCCCAGGAGGCTGGGAGTTTTCCTCCTTCCAGATTTCAGAGCTGCTGCACAGACTCCACTGCCAATACATCAGCAGATAGATATAGTGACAGCGACCCCCCCTGAAAACAATCAAGCATCGACGTCTAATCAACGCTGAGCCTGCTGAATCAGCCACACAACAGAGACACTGTGACTCATGGAAACAGACATGATGGAATGAGAGAATATGTGAATGGAAAAATTGGAACGAAAGAAATGATGATTATTTTGGTTTGGATAGCTGTTGGAGAGTGAAGGATGTTCCCTCACAGACACTCTGCATGTTGGCTTGTTCAGGTGTCTACTGCCTGTGTGTGGGTTCTGTTGCACTTGTGTTTATTCTGTTGCATGTCTAGTGTGTTTGTGTAAGCCAGCTCCTGTTCTCGAGGTGGTAAGTCGTACGCTTCAGCAGAGAGAGTCTGAATGCTGTGGATCACCTCCTTGCCTTTTTCTCTCCGCTTGTCTTAGAACCTGGTGCTCTCATGTTTCAGCATGCGGATGTTGGTAAGCGTCCCGCTGCCCCTGTGGTGGTACCCGTAAGCCTGGCGCTGACCCTCCAGTCACCGAGCGCTGCTGCCTGCCGACGACATGCTGCTGCTGGGACTGGAGCTGCCCGAGCCCCGGTCTTCAAACACACTGATCTCTAGCTGAGGACATGAAACATGTCAAGGATCATCATGATGAAGAGAGGATCAAAATACCAGGTAGAGAAAGTGCTGGAGGCTAACAGACTTTGAAAGTCGACAAGTTTCTGTTCTGCTCACACTACATTTTTAACCAGTGTTGTCATGTTAATGTGGGGTTGCACAATGTAAAAAACTGATCTTGCTCAAACTAGATGTGCAGATTTGCCCACTCAAGGGTTTTTGACTCACAACTCAAAATATAGTCTAAAATATAGACAGGCTTATCAATGCAAAAATAATTTTGTCCGCACTAGCCCAAGATGGATCAAGCCTTATGGAGCCCAATACCAGTTTCAAAGCAAGAGTTCACATACTTAAACTGGTCCTTAGATCATGCATACAAGAAAAAGTGACATACTACGCTGTTCTTTGGAATATGGGGTCTCTGGCCTTCACAAACAGAGACCACATTGTATAGGAGTGTATTGACTAATAAGTGTTGGTAACAGGTTGGCCCTGTGGCTGTGACCTGTGCCAGGTCTGCGTGATGGTCTACTGGACACATTCACTCTGTCTCTCTGCCTTTAAATTACGTACATGAGGAACTGTGCTGGGATCACTGCAACTGACGCAGCTCTGAAAATTTAGCAACTCAATTATAAAAGAACATACCATGAGCCCTGAGACCTAGGGCTGCAACTTTCAATTTTCATTATTGAGTAATCACCACATTATTTTCATTGATTAATCATTTATAATTGAAAAAATACTCATCCCTATTTTCCAGAGTCTAAAGTGATGTCTTCAATTTGCTTCTTTTGTGCAACCAATAGTCCAAAACCTTTATTTACTATCATAAATAACTTTTTGAAATTTTGGCTTGAAAAATGACTTAAATGATTAATCGATTATCAAAATAGCTGATAATTCATTTTCTTTCAATCACATAATTGTTGCTGCTTTAATGTAAATGGTTGAAACATTTGAAAAGATCATGATACATCTTACTTGTAAATGATAAAACACAACAAATGGCTTGAGCAAACAAAGCACGACATCACAAGTGTATACACACATTAGGCTGCTGATTCATCACCCTGTTTTTCTCACCTTTCGGTTTCAAAGGACATTTGACTGAACATGCAGGCTTTTTTCAGCCCTGTCCTGCTTCAAATTCACTCCTGGGAACAATAGTTGGCCATTGAACAGCTCCTCTGCAGCAGCTGGAGCTTAAGTGCCTTGTTCAAGGACACCTTGATGCTAATATATGAGGAAGAGGAGGCATTTCTTATTCATTTATCCAACCCAGATGTTTCTGGCAGGTCCAGTGATTCTAAATGGTGACCTTAAACTCATGAAGCCTGGTTTCTCCAACCTCATACGGACTGCCACATCCTATCACTGCCACACCCTATCAGGACTTCCATATGTCTGCCTGCCCTGTCTGGTAGTTTATTGTACTTTATTTTAGAGAACAGCAGCAGATGAGTGAAGGATACAACCCTCATTCCTCTCTCTATGGGGTCTGTGAGCAGCAGACCTCTAGGAGCGTATATCTTCTCATTCTGCTCCTGGATGTAGCCTGATATCTTCTTCAGCACCTAGAAATAAAAGAGGAGGGTGGAGAGGGGTCAGACAAGGACAGATGTAAATTTAGAGGTAATCCAGATTTGATTAGAACCACTGGAGACATAATGAAAACCTAAAAACAAAAGCATGTGGTCCAGCAGAATATAATATGAACAGACATTACCTTCATATTACTTTTCAAAGTGCACTCTGTGTTACATGTAATGACAATGTACCTAAAAAAGGATAAACATGGGCAGGGCTGCAGTAACGTTAACATCCTTACTCCTGTGCTGGCTTGGTTGGAAAAAATGAAAAATGGAAGAAATGAGTTTGCAGTCCTTCTGCACATAGTTAACATACGGCATATGATACTGACTCTCTCGACTCATTGGCCGTCTTTATTTTTCCTGAACGTTATAATCTAAACTCAAAGTCATTCCATTATGCTTTAAGCAATTTTTTTAATACATAGTTCCAAGCCACTCATGTCAAGCAAGCTGCATGAATTGAATTACAAAAATTGACGAGCCTGAGCTTTTCTCCTTTTGAAGTTTTCCATTTGGAAGCTTTAGTTCTTAATTCCAAAGATGGCTCTCTCAGGCTAAATGTCATGCCTTGGTTAACTGTCGGGACAATTTGGAAACACTCTAAAATGTGAGGTGGACAGTTTATTTAGAGTGCATTGGCACTGGGCTTATTTCTCAGTTTTGCAAGTGCATATTGCATCAACTGTGCGAAAACCACAGAGCAGCAGTGGAGTGAAGCTGAGCACTAAGTTCAGACCATGCCTTGGCAAACAATTCAAACAAGCATGTTTGTATGCATTCTCCTACGCATTACAACTACACACACAGTCTGCCCTGGAGACTAGAAGAGTGTTTAAGAAAAGCTAAGCACTGTGATGTGGCCCCTGGTTGCTGCTGATAGCAACCAAATGACTGCTGACTGATGGCCAGTGATGCCAAAAGCGCAGACATTAGCTAAAGTGGCATCATTAGAGCAGCTTATTCAGCCTCCGTTCTGCCTCTGTGGACACCAACAACGCTGATGTGCCATGCCTCCCCTAAACTCTGCCTAACCATGTCACTCAGCTCCACCACGCTCCACCGGGCCTCATGCACACACAAAAAAATGTGTTCTCTAGCACATCTGCATGTCTACTTTTTGTGTGTCACAGATGCGTGCTGTTTTACAACACAAATCTGCATCACCTAAAGAAAGAAAATACAGCATTAAATATTGTATATTACGTTGTATATTAAAGGAAAGCTCTGGTTTATTGCACCGTTGGTCTTGGTGCTTTAGCATTTTGTTTTTACTCCCCAACTGAATTGCAGAGATCTGGGAACACAGCTGCTAAAATGAAGTCCAATTGGTTGTGAAATATCAGCAGTCAGACAAGTTTTGAACAAGCAAAAAGTTTAGTTATTTTTATTATGTATAATTTTATCGTGCAGTAAAACCTTTTATACAGTCTATGGGTAAAACTAAAACTGACCCCAGTGGTTTGTTTAAAACCTGTATGACTGTTCTTTCCCAGTCAGACTTATTTTCAGCAGTGTTGCCTCGTTATCAACAAACTTGAAACTGTAAGTACAATGTTAAAACTACAAAAACAGGATTCAAATTACAAGCTACAGTTATCCTTTGAGTGTATCCTTTGAAGCATGTTGTATTGGGATGTAACAACCTTAACTGATTTATTCAACATGACAGATTCACATCCTCTTTTGTAAGTTAACTAAAGGTCACTGCAGCACTCTCAGCCCTGAGAGATTAAAACAATAGAGACTGAGCAACACACTGAGCAGCACTCCTCTGGGATGTCAAAGGCCTGATACAGCTGCAGGCACAGCTGCTAATATAGTGACCCCTGCTAGTGAAGACTAAACCACAGAAGAATATTTCTCTCCGTCTCCCACTGGAAGAAGAAGAGCCTTTTGCAATGTAATGGTTGGATAATGTTACAATTGGAGAGCAAACAAGACATGAAATTCCTCAGTGAAAAACCATTTAAGAAGCCATCAAAAGAAAGTGGTTTGTTCCATTGGGCTGCCTTAAATCAGTCACATCTATGTCAAGTATACCTAAGCAGTAAGCAATCAGTGTTTGGCCTGGAACAATGACAGTTTATCCACACATTTCTTAACACAATGCAAACTGTGTCTTTTGTTATAAACTCCATCAAAGAGAATCAAATATCATAGAGAGGAAGCAGAGACACACAGAGCGGAGCCCTGACTAATAGGTTTACTGTGGTGCAGGGAAAAGGCCAATCCTTTCACTGCTAGCGAGCTCTCAGGGCAGCTCAATCCTCTGCAGCGTAACAATATGACAGTCAAGTATACAAGCTGTGCCTCTGTTGTACTGGTATGTGTGTGACAGCCCCTCTGGGAAAAGCTTTGTGAGTGTGTGTGTGTGTGTGTGTGTATCGCCTAAGAAGCGGAGGTGTCACAGTTTGTTCACATGCATGTTACGAGTGTGTACTCCTCTGCTGGAATAAAAGTGGTTTATATCACCAAGTGCAATAAAAAGGGAATCGTGTGTATACATGCGTCGAGGGCTGTAATAGTTCAGACCTCCAAAGCTTCATTCATAACATTGGCATTCAAATTCTAAATCACAATCAACAACATTCGCATGTTCATTCTGTTTAAACTCATTCTGTTTGTCTGCAAAGTCGCAGATAAAGATTAGGCTACAATAATATTATTAGTATTAGTGGAATTAGATTCCAGTGGTGAATGAGTAGGATCGTTTCTGACTCATGTGGTCCAAACATTTCCAATAACTCTAGAGCGTTGTAAAGTCCAAAAGTTTAAATATTTTGCTTCAATCCATCTTTGCAGGCATTTAACCTTTCAGTTTTGCTGCAGTCAAAAAACTGTGTGCTCTCCTGCTTGCCTCACACAAAGGGAGGCACGCACCTGTATTTAAAAGATTGGTTGTCTAGCAACAATCCAACAGCACCATAACTTACATTTATATAACCACAATAACAAAAAATCTATTTCGGCTCTAACACTATTATAATAAATTACTTAAGTCATTACAAGGAAAGATCATATTATGTATCTGACCTCAATTTAAGATTGCTTCCAAAAAAGTACAGTGCCAGTTTTTAGGGTAAAATTTTGAATACCTCAAATGAAGCTTTGAATACATTCAGTGCAGCCCTACACGTGTCTGACTGAGTCCCATATGAGAATGAGAGAAGAAGAAAAATAGGAGATGGAGGGCACACAGTATGCATGAGGGAAGCTTTATGAATGCTTGTGTGCACATGTATCTGTTCTGACATGCTGGGAGCAATCAGCGTCCTTTGATAGGGTGAGATATAACCTTCAAGGGCTCCAATGAATCTCAACACTGATCCATGCTCGCTGGTGTGTGGCCTCCTTATCAGCACGCACACACGCGTACGCGTACGCGCACACGCGGCCTCAACTTGGGTGGGTATATTTGATCGTCGGCAGTCATAACGTCATTCAGCCAAGATGATTAAGTTAAACAAGTAAATAAACAACTCTCCAGCGGGGCTGATAGCATCTCAGGGCCTCAATGGAGCGGCACCCAGCTGACAGGGAGATGAAAGGAGCTTCAGACCGAGCCATTTCTGCATGGCTTCAACACAGCAATAAGTCCTTTTGTGCTTCTTGGTCAAGCTCCCAGTACCTCCACACTGCTTAGATAAAGACATGTTTACAAAACGCAACAAGACGAGGGAGATGAATGTTGTGGGTGACAGAGATCAGAACAAGGAGGCATGCTGGGACTTCACGCCACTCCAGTTTCATCTAAAACACCGGCAGGTACCCACGCAGTCACAAGAGGATTAATCAAACTCACTGTGTGTGTGTCTGCGTATGTGACTGCGTTATGAATGTGTGTGTTCTTGTTCCATGTCATGGAGCGACAAGCAGCAACACAGTTTAATCACCTGCCCTTTCTCAAGTTGGACATCTCGGTTGCGCTGAAGGTAAATGTCGTGTCACAGCTGGCGTGCCATGCCTTGCCCACCGGCACACAGGTGTGGGCTTTAGTGGACGGACAGCTGAAGGCAACATTGTGCAGAAGAGAATCAGATCGTATCTCCTGTTTTTCTGGCTCTGCTGCCCTGTGTGTTCTGACCTCAGAGAGTCTGGTGCATTTAAACACACTACTGAATGCGTTTGTGTGTGTGAGAGAGTTCTACAAAAAAGACAGATATGGTTGTAAAGAAGTCTTGTGGATGGGCAGTGGAGTTTATAACAACCAGCTGCGAATGAATAATGATGAGCTGAAATATTTCTAGATGACGTTAGTATCTACGTCACACTCACAGATCTATTCAATCACCTTCATATCTTTAACATTTTAATATGAAATGATTTGAATTTTTTAAAGAAGGTCTGGGTTCACACCTGCTGCCCGCTGGCTCCTTTCAGTGTGGAGACTGTATGTTCTCACAAGGCCTGTGTGGGTTTCTTCCAGGTGCTTCAGATTTCTCCCACAGTCCAAAGACATGCAGGATGTTTGTTTTATTTAATATTGGGGGACTGGTAAATAACCTGTGGGTGTGAATGGTTGTTTGTCTATATATATTAGCTGTGTGAAAGACCAGCACGATATAAGCTCGGATAGACTCTCTAGCCGCCTGCAGCTCTCAACAGGATACACGGGTTAGAATTTTTCTAGATTTACAGCACATGTCCAGACAAACAGAGTTTTTTTTTTTTTTTCATAAGGCTTCATCAGGTTTGCTCTGTGATCCATAATATATCAATGCTGTCCTAACAGACTGTGTTATGAGACTGTGGCTTCTAGAATAATGTGAGCTTTCTATTGATTTTAGCTGCAGAAAGAACAAAACACTGAGTAGCAAGACCAAACCAGCTCTATAAAAAGTCAGTGTGCTCTTAAGGAAATACTGAAGTTATCATAAAAGCTGCAGAGGCCTTAAGGAGTAATTAAACATTTTAGGAAACACACCTATTTGCTTTATTGCCGAGAGAAAATGAAGAGGTCGGAATATTAAAAGAGGGCTTTTAATTTAAAGAGGATAAAGAAACGGCAAACAGGAGCAAATCAAAACAAGGCTTCCCACTAAAATATTGCAGTGACAGCCCACATTTCCCATCATGCCTACTGTTCTAAGTAGTTGCTGTTTTATATTCCAAAATGCAAATGTTACTTTTGGTTCATATTTGTATTATATACATGTGTCTATTCAGAACATAGTGATTTATGTGGGTAACTGTTATTTTTGTGCTGGTTTATAGTTTTAACCACTGATGGGGTGGATTTTACATCTTTTCTTTTTCTTACTTTATTACTGTGTTTCTGAATTAGTCTCTTGTGTTGAATGTCATTAAAGGGTCGACATTGTTGAGAGTCTCCTCCTAACTCTCATTCTGCACTGCTTGCCAAATATGACAAGTTATACTTGTCAGAGGATTTTAAAATAAAGGCCTGCTTTTAATACAAGCCTGCTGCAAATAAAGGCTTTGTTTCCCTATAAAACTCACAATCATGAGAAAGCTATGAGCTCATCTAACTCTCAGAAAGAAAGCAAATTTCCCTAAACTATTTGTTTCATTCTGGTCCACAGGTTGTATATAGTCAGTTGACATGGTTGCATTTAGATGTGCACAGGTTTATTACCTTCTCATAGCGTGTCTCCATGCAGAGGAAGATGATATAAGCTGTTGCACAAGCCAGACATCCTTCCAGGTACGACTGACCTCCAATTTTCTCAGCCTCCACATAGTAAGAGTTCAGGGTCTTCACCGTCTCCTCGAGCAAGGTTCGTTCAATCTACTTACAAACACAAACAAACATCCAGGTAGAGATGTGGAGGCATGCACACACCATACGGACTCCGAAAGTGAGAAGTGCTCTGGCATAACTGTGAGAGCAAGCTGTGCAGCTATAAAACAGCCTGCCAAACATACCAGCTGCATTCTGCTCAACTCAAAACACTCAGACTTTGTCAGAGCATTTAGAAACACACCTCACTTGCAGAATGAAGATGAAAAATTACTCAGATGTGTGACAGTGTTGGGTAGATGTTTGAGCATCTGACAGTGATGCAGGAAAAAATGTTTGTTTTCCAAATGTTCCTTTACAAACCTCTGTGCTTCTTGCTCTGTGCGTGTGGACGACTGTCTGCTTCAGATGCTAATTGCTAGACAAATCTAGAATAATATCATCTCATAACGCCATTCACAGATGCTGAAGCTAAAAAGAGCAAATTTGCACCTCAAATAAACAGTACATCATCTCCCAGTGCCCAAACTAAGTGTGAAGTGTGATGATAAAAACATTAGGGCTTCTTGTTCCTCTTCAGCTTTACATCTCTTCTGAGCACACACACAAGAGTTTTAATATAGTTGTGACACTTTAATCTGCTTTTGCCCACTGAGTTGGAACTGTAAGATATTAGCGGTCACAATGCAAAGTTTTATATTCATTTGTAGATGGGGCGGAAAGCGTATCTTGCAATGTGATCACACTTTTTCCTTATGCTTAATGTTTAGATAGACATTTCATGATTTTAAGGATTAACATTGCAGGATTAGTTTAGAAATGTACATGTGTTAGTGTATGTGTGTAATCCATCATTCACATGCGTTGTGTGATCCAGGATGAACCATTGCAGTGATCTTATTAAGCTATATTGAGCTATTTCTGTCTTGGAGAGTGTGGGTGTTGTTTCAGGTGAGTGAGGGTTTTGCCAACGTGTTACATTTGTCTGTATGTGTGTATACGTGAGTGTGTGTTTGTACTCACCCTGTTGTCAAGCTCTGAGGGGAACTTGGTCAGGAAGCGGCAAACGGTTCCTTCGCTGTAGTCTCTCTGTATGAACACCTTTGTTACCAGCGATGCACTGTGCCTCAGCTCCTGAAGGTTATGGAACTAAGAAGACAACATGGGAAGAGCACACATTAAAATACATTCATGTAGAAAGGTCTCTTTGCTTTGCTGTGGCTCCACACCAGATACAGAGAAACTAAATTTTCAGTCTCACCCAAAACCATCTCACTGATTGTTTCTAAACTTTTTTAATTTTCACAATGGATGGTGGTGATTTATTGTATAGTGTATAAAGACAAGAAAAAAAGAGTGGGTGTGTTAAAAGGCTTCCACTGTACAGCCAAACAGTATAGTATACTTTAATTATCTCACATTATAGTTTTAAATCCACTTGTCCACATCAGTTCTAAATAACACGGCCCATACAATATTTACAATAAAGTCGCACAATATTTCCTCTAAGTTTCGAGTTGTATTTTTGCCCGACAACATAGGTGCAGCAGGGCTTCACAGTGAGGGACTGGTACTGTGTTACTGCATCAACAGCAGAGGAGGCTCAGTTAGCGCTCTCGCTGCATTCCTCCTGCCTCAATAGGCCCAATTGTGGTAATAACGAAACACTTTGAAAGACCCCCCTCTACAGCACTTTGGTGCTGAGCGGTGTGTTTTACACCCAAACAGTTGCTCCCCTGAGAAGCATACAGCAGCAACCAAGTGGGCCAGTGTAACTTGTCCCCTGCTGATCTAAATTACTCCCCTCAAGAGGATGGTAATTAGAGATACAGTGGGAGTGTGGAGGGAGGGAGAGGGACGGACAGAAAGGAGAGAGAGAGAGCAATGAATTTTATATTCATTTTAGAGCCTCAAATAATTTTATAGAAATTCAAATATCATAAAAATTTGTTTTTCTTTTAAACACAATATTTACTAAATTTTATTCTTTGGCTATCACAGCCAAAGTTCTGGCCAGTTGCTGCAGTGCTGTTATTGTTGAAAGCAAGTACAGTCTGTGTTTATGAGGTTACCTGCATGCACGAGCCCAAGAGAGTCATTTCCATGTAAGCACTAAGCAGACACAGTACAGTGCCAGGCTTTCATCTCTATATAGGGAATATCACTCACAACCAGGAATAGCATCCAAGCTGCTATTTTCGTCAGCTAAAAGCCAAAATCACCTCACAGCCACTCCGTCTTTCTGTCTGCCAGAGCTTTTAATATCCTTCTTTTTGCCTTCTCCGTCTCTCTAACGCCGCCCCCCTCCACCTCCTCCACCTCCCCTGTGCTATCTTCAGGCCATCATGATGAACAACAAGTCACTCTATTAATAGAAGCAATTATCAGCACACGATTGAGGATCATTTATCCAAGTTAGAATCAGCAGGCCGAGAGTCAGGTTCATTAAGATTACACAGGTCCTTTACTTCTGACTCTGAGAGTGTGTGTGTGTGTGTGTGTGTGACTGTGTCTGTACAGTTTATATATGCAAGTATGTGATGATGTGATGCAGTTTAGTTACTGTTTCAATATTAACTAAAAATATTAGCAATAAAAAGTACTGAAGTATCCAAGGTAAAAGTTTGCTGTTTGTTAAAAAAGGAAAGAAGGGAAAAGGGAAAGAAGAAAAATGGGATGAAAAGAAAAAGACTGGATATGGAAGTAACCTGGTGGAAAGAGGGAAATAGATGAGATAGATAAGGAAAGACGGAAGGAAAGGAAAAGTATGTAGGAAAGGGAGGTGGAATAAAGTAAAGCAAGGAAACAAAAATGAGAAGAAGAAAGAAGACAGGATGCAGACGTATTAGTTGACAGTGGTGCTGGGCTGAGTCCAGTCCAGAGGCATCTGAGTGAAATGAATCACATGCGCTGCATTCATGCCAGTGGGACGTCTCGCTGTGTTTTGGCCCGTCGTTGTTGACCTACTGACCTCTGCCTTACATCTCTGTGCTACATGTCGCTCGCAGCTGAGCAAAGCAGGCAGGAGTCATGTGTCTATGAGGCCGCCAATCAAACACTGAGTCCATTTATTTGTCCAGACACAGGATCCCTCCAACACTCTCCTGATTTGAATGAACTTGGAAACCTGTGTTCCAGAGTTTAAACCTGATTGGCCTGATGGGGACTCTGTGATTAAAGGTCAACACTGATACGTCTGACAACAGGGGTCCAAAAGCACTGGAGTACTGATGTACTGTTACACAGCATTTGAAATGATGAGATGCTGCGTGTGTCACTTTTTTAATATCTCTGCGTGTTAAGCCGACTTCAGAATTTGTGACAACAATGACTGTGTACGTTTGTTGCGTGTCACACCGTGCGAGACAGGCCTAATTAAATCTCGGTCGATATCTGTGTCAGACTGTACGATATGAATCTGAGGCTTTTGTGCGATGAATGTGAGATGAATCGTTCATGAGAACAGAGGCACGTCATCAGCTTGTGTCAACCATCTGCGCCGCTTTTATGTTTTGAAAATGCTGCTCCGCAAAGGTTTTCCTCTTTGCCAGGTTTTCCACAAACGTCTTTTCCATTTTACCTCAATCATTTGGGTTTTTGTGTGTGTGTGTGTGTTTTCTCCCTAAACTTTGAAAAAGCCGGCTATCTTTGGTCACTGAAGCTTCAAATCAGCCAATGGTGGACAAGGTTACTGTCAACTTTTTGTCTCAGACAGCCAAAACTGCACAGTGTAAAGGGGCAATCACATAATCATACCGACAAACAAATAAACAAACACACACACTTCTGTACTTCAACCTTAATATCAACTGTTTACTCTTCAGCAACCTCTCTCTCCAACCTCACCCTGAATAACCAGGAAGCGTGTACCGCCTTGAAAGTTACTTAAGAGTCCTCCAACAGCTCTTGTGCTTTGATATTAGAGGACTTCATAAAATATTTCTTCAGTCACGTGGTGTTGATGTTACAGGCAGAGCGGCCTTGTCTGTGTCCATTTAGGCCCTTTAAGATGAATGTTTTCTGTTGGCAGAGTGCTGATGTTTACTTTCCTGCGTGGGAGATCTGGGGGTTCAAATCCAGTCTATTACTAGTCTAAATATAGCACGCACGCAGACAGCAATGTTAAAATGTCACACTGATCACACAGGACTCTATTAAGAAGCTCCGCGTCGTGCTGCACTGTCTGACCTCTCGCTCCACCGACACATTTATTACTTTTAGTGCAGTTTACATTTGTTTGCACATTAAATGCAGAGGTGAAATAAACAAAGTGAGAAGATACAGAAAGAGGACTTTTCAGTAGGGCATAAATAATTTCATCATCTGGAAATCCACATCCATCTTTGTTTCCGATTAGAATGGCATAATAGGGATTCTACCTGTGCACAGTTCATTAAAAAGGATTTTCTTGGAGAAATTGTGCAGTAAAAAATTTATATTTTATGAGTGGAAAAAAACACTGGCAACTACTACTACTGTGCAACTTAAACCAAAAGCAAAAGATAGAAAAACTACTTAAAACTAATTTTCTTTTTTGTTTCCTTTTTTCCTACTCTGATTTATTTGCTCCAGCTTGGATCTGTGGGTCTGTGTGACTCTCGGTGCCACAACATGTTTCCCTGGTTTAGTCACTCCGACTCAAGGAACACACAGCGACAGCATGGGTGAGTGCTGCCAGTGGGCATACATCGCAAAGGGCGCACACACACACACACACACACACACACACACACACACACACACAATTACAGCACGCACAGTAAATTCACTCAGAGTTATTCCTTTCATTCTAGTCTCACAGCTCTTTCAGCATTTTTCTTTCTGTCAGCTCTCTCTTTTCATCTCTTCGTAATACAACTGCTTTTCTGCCATTGGGAACAGCATTTTTCACGTTCCCTGCCAAGCTGCATGAGCCAGAGGTCTATAAATCATTAAAGTTTAGACAGTGTTGACAAAACACTCCATGACATCAAGGTGGAAGATCAGCGACCGTGGGACCAAAGCTGGAAGAGGAAATCTTATTTTGGATAAAGGTGTAGCATTGTTTCAGTAGAGAGCTGAGCCTGTGCCAGCCTCTGAGATGATTACTGTACAGGACTCGTCAACAGCGTAATGCTCGAGCCAGCGCTGGCCTACAGACTGGGAGGATCTGCCAGGAGTGGACTTAATGAATCCAGAGACTGTCCATGCAGCACAAACAGTCTGCAGTATGAGCTGATTGTTACTCAAGTCACTTAACGTGGTCATTTGCTGACTTGGCGTACAATAAATGCCATAGAAGGAGTTATAACATAAAATGAGACAGAAGAAGAGAGAGAGAGAGAGAGAGTGTGGGTGGATAAAAGCATGGACAGGAAGTAAACCGCGCTGCTCATCTCAAACTTCAATCACTGATGGCTACAAACTGCAGCAGCCTGTTCACATTAAATATGCCATGGATAATTGATGGGCCTTGGACATAAAATCTGCCCTGGTTCCACACACTGTATGTGGTTGTGTGCATGCCTGCATATGTGTGTGTGTGTATGTGTAATTGATGGGGTTGGACTGGCTTACTGGCAGACCACCAGAGGAAATCAGGGCCACTCTGCCAATGTCTTGCAGGCTCAGAAAAAAAAAACACACAATCATGAATCCTGCCCGGCTCACTGTCCACTGCACCTGTACCTGCAGCACCATTATGCTTGAATTACAACTTCATTCACTTATAAATTGGATGCTTTTCTAGCACCCAAATACACATGGACACACAAACATACAGTGACAGACTTGCATATGCATGCATGAGCAGAAGCCGTCCAGAACTCGCGCCAAAGTAATGGCTGTCTCCTCGAGTGAGATCATTATTATGATAACTAAGGCAGCTATGTCTTCAGCATTATGGTGACACCACCAAGGACACAAAGGGGGAGAGAGGAAGACGTGCTGCTGGCTCGAGAGCTACCAGGCATCACTGAGGCTAAAAATACACCAGCAAGTGCCCGTTGACGCTGTCTGGAGTAACTAGTTGTACTATGTGACACTGCTTGAGCAACACCATATCTGTCAGGGACCCTCTGCATCTCCTGCTCGGCGCCGCGTAGAGTTGCCAATCACCAACTGCATTTATTTCAAGCATGGAGAGTGTGTGACACCAGAAAGCTGAGTGTGGAGAGCAGTTTATACACGTGACTCATTTAAAATGCGAGGCCAAAGCCTTTGTCAAGCTAATTTAAAAGTATGACAGAGGCAAAGACACAGAGACAGAGAGAGACTGTCCCTGTCCATGGTGCTGACTGCTCCATCATCATCAGTCTCCCATGCTTGGAGTCCACTGGATGTGCTCCACCTGAAGGACGCTTGTTTTCTATTTCTTATCACACACATGCATAAAAAAAACTATGTATGCATAAAGAAAAAAAACTCAATTCAATCAGATCTCTGTGTGAGCTTCTGTGTCTGCAGTGACAGGTGATGAAAGTAAAGAAACTGAAGCTGCTGCATGAAAAACATTTTCTTGCCTGATGCATGACTCGACTTCAAATTCACAATAAGAGATGTGACTGTATTAAAGCAACATGCAGCCGAACCTCGATAAGACACAGAAATCAGAGGCACAACAAGCAGATTCAGTTTTTTTACAAGGCTGCATTTCCCAACCTGCATCTCTTTAAAAAAAAAAACAGACGGAGGTGCAGGATCATTTCTCCGGGTTATGCTCATGAAATACTAAAAAAACCCCAAAAAGCATCAGTTTCTTACCTCTGTCGCCATATTGCAGTGAGAGGGTTCAGGGTCCGTCCCGTGTTGAAATCAGCCACCGCTTGTTCGAGCCGTGCGGGACAACGAGACCACAGAGGCTGGAGAGGGAGGCTGGAGGCTGCGGGTGTTATCGCGGGATGCGGGGAGGAGGAGGAGGAGGAGGAGAGGGGGTGGGGGTTGGAGGGAGGATGATCATTACACGAGAGTTTCTATTAACGCGTGAAGCGAAGATGATTTGCTCCCAGATTCAGTCCCCAAGGTCAGACTTTCAAAACGGGAATGAGAAGATTTTTCCGAGTTGTTTCCAGGTTTCACCCCCCACCCCTCCTCTTTTGTGTGTGTGTGTGTGTGCGCTATTTATTAATAATTTCATCGATTATCAATAATTCAAATAAAGTGCTTTGGTTCTCATGTGTGAACAATCCAGTCCAAGCTCAACAATAACTCACATTTCTTTTCTCAAAGGCAAGAGATGAATACCAGAAAATTAAAACAGCAGCTTCTTTGGAAATAAACATAATTACATGTTCTGATCATGTGATCCTACACACAACCTACATACAATGTCTGTACTGCACATATGCATGTTGAGCCTTATAATGACTTTTGTAAGACTGGCATCAAAGCAAACCTCTATATCACCATCCCAGCTCTATAAGAACACAGATACCCATGAGATGAAAATAAATTAGATCATTATTGAGCCGCAGGTGAGTGACAAAGTGGTCCACAGGGTGGATGCATTACAGTGAATTTATTGTAATGCATGAATCACTTGTTACTGCCAGCATGCAGCGAGCCTCTCATACTGAAGCCTGTTTTCATATGTAGGTGATGCTGTATAGTCACCCAGTAGGTGTTTATCGTAGCCAACACTGCTGTCCTTTTAAAGCCAGTTGGTTCTGGTGCAAAGTGGTCATGCTGCGGTGACTCATACCGGAGCCCATATGTTTAATGCACCATTAGAAAGAGCTGGTATTAAACATTTATCAGAGCTCACTTTGGTGTGCTATATTGCCACTTCTTTCCTTTAAAAGAATAGCAATTTCTTCCAGCTCGCTAACAGATCAAGGTCTGACTTGGTTTGAATTTTTTACAAGGTTGACTAAAAATGTGGAAGCCAGATAAAAGCTCGTGCTTTCACGCTCTTGACGCTCCCAAGGACAGTAAGTGTTTTTGATTAGATAAAAATGACTTGGAAAGAAAGAAAGTGAATGAACTCACTTTGATGCAGCTATTTTTGGGTAAAACTCTTACTTCCTTGATCATGAGTCATGACATGTGCTGAAATTAGTCCCTTTCTCTATCACTACAATACAGATTTCCTGAGAAATCACGTTTCTGGCAGAGGCAGTCAAGTGCACACAGAGCCTTGTAAACACACACAAATATATCCACAAAGACACGGCAGCATCCAAGTCTTATGAATGGAAACAGAATCCAAAAATAAGACAGAAGAGCTTTAACAAAATGAGAATTATGCAGAACTAATATTGTTTGCCAGGATCCTGCTGCTCGCTCCAGATTGCTTGAAAAGATGCGTATCTAATCACACACTGGCAAAGATTCCTCTGGGGTGTGTGTATTTATACTCACGTTTAGGTGTTGTATGTATGTGAATTTGTGTGTGTCTGTGCATGTGAGTCTGTGTATTCCCCGTTCTGCATTCTCAAGTGTATTTTCTCCTCAAGGCTTTTCAGTCACACATATACACACACAAAGTACGCACTCACCACATCACATAAACCTAAGCCTGAGGAACCTTTTCAGTGGATGTAACTCATTATCTGTGTTTATTATATGTGCATCATGAGCAGGAAGTGGAACGCAGTGCAACGAGAGTAAAAACCTCCAACAATCATCTGAGGCTGTAATGCTCATTACACAGAAGGAAAAGAAAAATCTATTGGATTGATGTTAAACAGTGAGCTTAGATTCTTATCACTGGTGAGACAAAAACAAATCCTGAAAACAAAACCACAAAAAACCTTGTTCATCATTTCCTTCCAAAAAGACCAATATGAATGTTTTCTAATGCGATTTATCAGCAGGACATCTCTAGGGAGTGTCTTCCAAAATCTTTACAAATGACTGTCACATAAATAAAACACAAGTGTTTTCTGATCTGTCAGCACTAGGTTAAGGGTTTGGTTTTAGCATGAACTACTTCACCATCATGAAGATGTAGTATGTCAATCCATCCAACAGTTGTTGAGATGTTTCATTCAAGACCAAAGTGTTGAACTGATTGACTGGCATCACCATCGCTTCTAACGTGGCTGAGAAGGAACTCATATGTTGTAGATGTTGTAGGACAGTAGTATGACAAAGGAGTAGCTGCGGTCTGTCTGTGTAGTGTGTCAGCACCTGTCTGTGTGTGTAGAGTTGTCACAGATATTTATATTATATAACAGTATATATTATATCTGGTTATACAGCATGTTGAGTGAAATAGGAAAGATATTGGGTCTTGGCATTGGGTTGATTGTCTTTTGTGTTACCAGCAGACAGAAGAAAATGACTGGGTTGTTACATTCAGACTTCCATCATGGCTGAACATATGCATTCCTCTTCATATTGAGAATGTAATGAAAGAAGAAGCTTTCATATTACATCTCATTCTGGTCTTCCAGTGTGTTTGAATCTGCGCTTCAGCAGAAAATAATAACTTTTCCGCAGCCTTAAATTATCATAATGACCCATAGCACTGTACACACACACACACACACACACACACACACACACACACACCACACAAATATTGCCTTTTTCACATTTCAAGCTTCATGAAATATTTATTTCAGCAAAGCATTCTTGGTTTCCGCTTCACTCCAAAACTGCCAGTTTCTATTTGAAGCTTGTGCTGTGAAATGTTGAAGATGGTGATACTGACCCTGCAATGAGAAGAAAAAAAAAAGAACTGAAGAAAACATTAACTATTACTGCGGTCTCTCTGCTGTCATGTTCTTTGACCTGCAGGGTTTAGGTGGCATTAAGTACTTTGTCAGGGTTTCTTGGTTAATGTGGTTTGGACTTGTCAGGTTAATCAAATAATCACCTGTGCTATGGAAGAGTTTTCACCTGACCAGTCCTGATGATGGAGAAAAATAAAAATGTTAACTTCCATGGTACTACTGATAACTATTTGCATTTTCTTAGCTTTTGATTAAAGACAGATACTCACAAACAAGTAAACAACAAATGTTGCCATAAAATCTTTGGTTTGTGCTTTTGTGAGCAGGAAGCTTTTAGAAATGAATCCACATGAGCTCATAAACATATGAGGCTGTTATATTCCTGTTCACTGTCAGTATCAGTTCTGTTCTAGTCGTTTGTGACCTTGAACAACAGATCCCAGATATTTTGGCTCTTTACAAAGAACAGAGCGGAGACGCTGGGACGGCTGGCGGTGAAATGACCCTGCACCTACGGTACATATCTGCATCTGTGTGCAAGAGGATTAAGTTTTTTGGCTAAGACATTCAGAAATGAATACAATGTGATCTCACATCCGCCACAATAACACAGATCTGTGTGTTTGTTTGTTTGTTTCCATCATCTTGTTTTCATTTGTGGCTTTGTGTGTGAGCATGTGTGTGACTGTGTCGTCCTGGCATGTTGACCTGTCCCCCTTCTTGGCCAATCAAATCAGAGTTGAAGAGAGCAGAGATGTATCTCCCAGGAGGTTTGCATTCCTGAAGCTGACAGTCTGAATTATCCTCTGCTGGTGAGATCTGAGCGCTGGAGCAGATTTGTTTATGTTGTGCAGCTCATATGTGTTATACAGTGTCATCAACTTCTACCTTTGCATGTACACACTACCTGTACAAGAGTGATGCATGAGATTTGTGTTCACGCATACTGTGTTTTCTGCCTCCAAGTCGTCTGGGCATCGTGCCATAGCAAACACCCTTCTCCTATTGACTTAACCACAAGTTGAGAATCTCTCACACACACAAATATGCAGATACTGTCAGAGGAGCGCATTGAAAGAGATCTTGTTCTCCTCCAACATGACAGGAAATGAGACCTCTCAAACCAAAAGAAAAAAAAAGAACTTGGAATCTTTAAAAGCAAATAAACATCCCCTTAAATGCTTTCCAACATTTTGGAAACCGAAGTCGAACTAAATAAAACTCCAAATGTCATCTTTTTCAGCGGGTCTGCATTTGGAATTGTCTGCCACATATCCTCCATCTTTCATAAGTATAGGCTGGAATATTTGGTGTCTAAGAATCTGTGTGGCCTGTCAGCGTTTGGCCTGGTCCTGCAGGACTTTTGATCTGTCCCTCTTGCTGGCAATCAAATCTGAGTTGAAGACTTTTTCACTGTGGAGCCAGCGAATGTTCTCGTATCTGATATCACCACTGGCTGGTTAAATGCTGCATACCAGCTGGAATATTGGTTCAGTTTGCACAAGACACAAAGCAACTTCATCATCTCGATTCACACGTCATGACAGGAACAAACCTCCAAGAAGAAACGAGAGGAAGACATTTGGTGGAAAATAATCTGCTCTGACTGACGAGCCAGATTCACGGCCGCAGAGAAGAGCTTAAGAAAGGAGTTGATGAAAAGCATGAATAAATGGAAAGAAAGAAAGAGGCTGATTATAGGATATTTGAAAGCGAAAAGCGATGTAGAACACCAGCTGAGAGGAAGAAGACCTGCATTTAAGAGTTACATAAAAGTGATGAGCGTTTGGGCGCTTGTTTGTTCTTCTTGAGGAAATGCAGGGAAGAGTTGGCTGCAGCCAATGCAGGCAGACCAACCAAAGTGGCTGCCATCTCTGTATGTTCCCTATTATGTCTTACACGAGCCAAAACACAATCAGAAGTAATGAAAAACTTCCTCTTTGTAATAATCCACATCTGATTTTATGACTGTTTTTCAATAACAGCTGAAAAGGAAAAGGCAAAAGGCACTCACAGGCATGCAAGGGGCAATACCAACTGAACTGTATATTATTCCTGCTGTATAGAAATATGCATTCGTTCCAAGCCAGGCTAAAAATAATGCAATCGAATGGGACAGCTGGAATGGCGGAGCGACGCGCCAGAGGCAAAACAGATCTTTCTCTAATAAATTTCAGATCAAAGCAGAGACATCAGCAGGATTTAGTTCCTCTGAGCTATCACAGGCTGGGGTTGCAATGGAAGAACAAAAAGGGGGAGGAGGGGGAAAAAAGAGAGATAAAAACAGAGATATAGAAAGACAGAAAGGATGTGATTTGCGCGCATGAAATCCCTTTGTGAGCGACAATATTGTTAATTTGGCAGCGAGGAAGATAATAACATGCAACAAATGAAATTCCCTTGCTAGTTGGAGGTAGTTTGCGACTCCAGGAGGGACTGACATTATGTAGATTCTGCAGGAATAAATAAAAGTAGATTAGGAGTAAAAATTACACTGATTTTGATGCTTTTGTCATGAAATGACCTCAGTTATAAGCATAGAAATATAGCTGTAGCGTGTGTTGCTCACTGTACAATGAAGGCGTGATTTATAAGCCTGGGATTCTGGCTTTAATAATGACAAATGACAAGCGATGGTTATGACTCTATATTTTGATAAAGTCTGACACAAACACTTCATCTTGTTCCCACTCTAAAATCAACCCACCGTATTCTTGCAATGCCACAGAACGACGGTTCACAGGCTTTTCACTGTCTTACTGAATAATAATATCCTCACTGGATGCTGTGGTCCTTCAGTATACCCACTGCCAGAGGGAAGGGGATGAGAGAAATGAGATGAGCCAACAGATTCCTGCCTCGATCGTTCATGTGCGCGCCGCTGCGCTGCCATATAAAGACACATTGAGCCTTGTTTAAAGAGACACACAAAGAGAATAGCTGTCCCTCCCTGCTGAAACTCACAGTCACAATGTCAACACGCAAGTCTTGGCTCATGGTTATTCAGTGTTTATCCAGCATTAATCTAGAGCTTTGCAAAATCATGAAGCTTGATTTATAAATAAACTTACAGTACAGTGAAAGCCCAAATCCACAGGGCTCATTATCCCACTTTAGGTTCCAATTAAATGATGACCTCACTATAGCTACAGAAATGATAAGACCTCTATTGTCTCTGGTGACTTTGTTTAGAAAGCTCTGAGAAATGGTCGACAGGTCTCTGGAGCTGCTGCAGGTTTGAGATGGACACATGTGGAAAGGCTTTTGTAGCAGAGAAAACATCCCAGTGTGCTGGTGCACTGAGACGCACATATCTTCCCACTGAGCTAGTGGAACTCACAGCATGCTTACATACGTATATGTCTGGTGTGTTGCCATGATTTCACTCACCTTAACGTCAGCTACTGTGCCTTGTAAAAGAAAAAAAAAAAAGTCCCAAAAATAAAACTTATTACTGAGGCATGTTGGGGGGGGGGGTTTCCTTTTAAAAATAGTTCCCAATAATCAACGAGTTAACTTTTCAGAAAAACATTCACTCTAGCGTTGCTCTGCGACTTCACACATACAGTGATTCTGTCTTTTTGTCTGTTAAGTTACACTATTTTCAGCTCTGTTTCACTTGAGCCTCAAGAACTAAAATAAATGCTTTGTGTCTGCACTGTCTTTGCTCGTGTAGCGCGGCTTGATCAAATGCAACACCAGCGTCCCTCAGAGCCAAGCATCAAAGCTACCGTACATGATTATTAATCAGGAGCCACAGGCTCACAAAAAGGCACATTAATGGCTAAAATGCAGTGATGCGATTTCATGCATTGGTTGGGGGATTCTTAAGCTTGTGAGTGCTAATTGAGCTACATGTGCTCTTTGCTTTCTGCACAGATGATGTCGGCTAAATCTGACTTCCTGTTTACAAAGCTGTGCAATCTGAGGAAGCTATTGTATTCAAATTAGACAGGTTGGCACATTTTGAATTTCTGTGCCATTTGTTCTGGATGAGAGAGCTAAGATTATAAATAGTTGGTTTCAAGAAACAAAATAAATAAGAGTGTACTGTATGTGGAGAAAGATTTGTGAAACAGAGCCCAGCAAAATACAGCTTGTTACACTGTTACTGTATCAATATGAACCACTTTCTTGTAACCTTATTTTTTTGCAATAACTTCACAGATTAAAAGCAGACATGAATAATTTCAATAGAGCTGACATTGAGTTTCCTTTAATGCTACATCTATGATTCTCCGCCCGCTGGTATTAACCCAGATTATGCTCTGCAGTATTGATTATGATGAGAGGAAGTCAGTAAATCAGGCACACGCACGCACGCACGCACACACACACACACACACAGGAATACACACATGCAGCTCCACTCACAGTGAAAACATGACAGGAAAAAAGGGCCTTACTCCAATAATGAAGAGAGAGGGTCCTGCCAGGAGGCAGATGACGCTGCATTAGTCTTCACTGCCAGGAGAGCGGGAGAAGCAGAAAAAGACAGAAGACTCTGTTCTTCTTACATAATAGGTGATTTTAAGAGTATTGAGCCTCCCATGTCCACTCCATCTTGAATGAATGCTGGGGTGAGCAGAGGACACAAAAACTGAAATAAAAGAGGTCTCACTCGGTTGATGACAGCCGTGACTTTTAAGCATTTTGTGTACATAGAGCTCCTGTCCTGGTATGGTGCTCTGAAAATATTGGCAGCACACACAGCACACAGCGAGACACCAGACACAAAAGGTTGACTTGTTAAACATACAGAATTTATGAGCTTTCAGGACTTTGCACAGTAAAGCCCGTCAGTGATACTGACAGCAACGAGCGTGAAAGCTGTTGGATTGAGCCCCATGATAGAGTGCTCTGTAATGTAGTGGAGTGTAATGATACCACCACCAGCAGCCGTCCTACTGAGAGAAGAAAAATGAGCCTGTCAGGGGAAAGAAAAGAAAAAGACAAGAAAAAAAATACCCCCTCAAAGTTCTGATGTGCTGTTTGGCTGTAGATCTACTTTTCGCAGCCAAGTCTCTGCACAGATTAAAATGCACTTATTTCATCAAACATCCAGTCTGCCAGTTATCCGGCTGCTGTTTGTTTACGGGGTGCAAGGATCCAGTTCTTTCCGAGTGAGGACTGAGAGCAGGTCCGTGCTAATCCGCTGGTGAGGAGCTGTGGCACGCATGAAGCAAGAAACACCAGGTGCACAGCTGGGGGACCAGAAGACATTTTTTTATTGCTGTCATGGTAATGGTCCTTAACTTTCACAAAATGAGCCTCATAAGTGCAAGTAATCAGATTCTGGAGAAAGAGACTAATGTACGTCTCCTGCATCGAATCCGACAGTAACACCACTCTCGCTCTCACCATATGAAAATGACTGTAATCATAAATGAAAGTGAGAGTTTGGGCCGTATGCCAAGTGTGCCTTGTTGTAGCCCACAGTGAGAGCAGAATTTCAGGCTGTTGGGAAGCTTATTTCTTGCTGTGGCTGAAGTACAGAGCAGGCTGATGGAGGCTATAGTAGAAGGTAGGATGGAGCTCGCCAGTTTCCTGCCTTCAGATGGGAGAGCAGATGGCGGAGTCCTGAGGGCCGATGCTACAGCCTGTCATCCAACTCTCCATCAGCTTGCTCTCGCTTCCTCATCATTTACTACGTCTTAGCACCGCTTACGTGCAAAGTCTTTTCTGATTAAAAATACACACAAAAACACATGCGATACAGGTCGAGGTCTATTCGCTTCATATAGCACCAGGCATGACGCTGAAATTCTGGAAGGTTTACGCGAATCCCTTCCACTATTACAGAGGTGTGAGTCTTGCATTGTTAGAAAAGCATTACCTCAGATCCAGGGTCCTCCAGGCAGGACAGGTCAGCCAGAGGCCAAAGATCAACTGTGTCTACTGCCCCCTCTAGTGGACATCCACAGATTAAAGGCAGATTAATGAAAATTGACAAAAGTTGGAAAAAGACAAACAAGATACAACAAATGCAAGTTTATCCCTTTTCCTTAGAGCAACACTAATATTTAGAGCTGAGTTTGGATATTTGTTAAAACAATAGTTCAGATAAGAGAAACTTAATCAGCGATTGATTATCTGATACACAATGTCTGTAATTCTTTTTCCGTGCATCAGCGTTTGGGAAATGAGCAACAAAAAAAGAGCAGAACTTGAGACCAATAACGGAAAGAACAGAAGGGCTTGTATTATTCTATCATCTGGGCAAAAATGCAGAAGGAACTTAATATATCCAACAGGATTGTTTTTGCCTGTTTTTAATAAACCAAAATCTTCTGTTTCGGCGCCACAATTAATGTTTTAATGATTTAATCAAAACATACATTTCAAACAAGTAAAGGGAAACAGTGCCTCAGTTCTGAGGGAAACGCCAGAGCATGTGAGCCAAGGATACTGAATACTTTGTTTGACAAGTCAGCACATTTGTGTTATCAAACCTAAGGTGGATTGGACTTTTGTTCTGTTGTGCATGGAAAGCCACTACTGAGGAAGCTCTTATCAGAGCAGTCAGAAAAACTGATAAACACAACAACATACAACAGATAAAGACTCATCCACATCTCATCTAAGAAGACAGGAAGAAACTGAAGGTGACAAGCACAATAACTGCAGCTCCTGACAGCTTGCAGGCTTTCAAAAATGAAATAATGAACACGAGCTGGGCTCTCTGTTGGGAGACGAATGTCAGGCCTCATTACACACACACACACACACACACAAGCTTGTGAGCACTAATGAATGAATGAATACATGCACACAGACACACGACAATGCACACATGACCACCTGCAAAGACTCACACACACATACACAGGGTTTGTATTATCACAGGTACTTGGAAGCAGCCACACAGAACAGAAACATGCCAACTTCTTCCCAGAACTGCTGGCCACTTTATTTGAGCTTAAACCAAGGAGCTGAAGAGTGTGAGTGTGTGAGACAGACAGAAGGGCAGAGATTAACATTTTTGGTAATTTCAGTCATATTTTAATTAATTAAATCTCTCTAGACACGAGAATAATTTATGAGGTAGCTTCCCCCAATCATATGAACATCAGTTCTCACAAATGTAAAGAAACATGATGTGGGGAAACAGACAGAGAGAAGATAATAACTTCAGCATGCAGCGCAATTCAGTTTCCTCCCTTCTTCTGTCTCCATTCACTGTCTCTCTGTCTTTCTCTCCCTGGAGTGTGATTCAGAGAGATATTCTTCTTCTCCTGTTTCTCTGCATGTGCTGCCTCTCTCTCTCCGTCTCCACAGCCATCTTTCTATCTTTGCCAGTCCTCTGTTGCTTTGAAGTGCTTTGTGCTCTCCACACTCAGACGTCCCTCCTGTCCTGTGCTGAGCGCTGGCCCGGGTCTAACGGGGAAGAGCCAAGCGCAGAAATGCTGCTAATTACAGCAGAGTGTGCACGTGTGTGTGTCGCTGCACATGTGCACGATCACCAAATCCCCAGCCTCGCTACGTCTAATTACACCATGTCATGTCTTCTCCTCTCACTCCTTCTCCTTCTTCCTAGGTTTTTTTCTGGGATAGCTCTGTTATGATGATACATAAACCTGGCCGTCTGGTGCCACGATCTACACACCGAGCTACACAGGGTGGCCCCCGAGCACATCACAGATTTTCTTGGCTCAGGCCCCTTTAATCAACCAGTCATTTTCCAAACTGTAAACGCGAGCCTAGATTATTTTTAGAGCCCACCTGGGTCTTAGACTCAGGAAATTACACCTTCTCCTGTTCTCTGACTCAAAGGAACATGAGCTCCAACTGTCCTCCAAATGTCCCATCACCTCCTAACAGTGATGGAGACAAACTAGCGCGCTCGTTGGCCATCGGCAGAAATCCATTTGACATGTTCAGGAGTAAAGGAAGGGAAAAGAGAGGTGAGACCACAGCGGGAGAGAGAGGGTGAGAGCAGAGAGGAAGAGAAGTCTAGTGAGGAGGAGACAGATTTGTGCAATAATGTTTTGGCAGCACAGCGTCAGTGTCCACATGTTCGAAAAGCTGGTTTGCATTTATGGACAAGAGTGGCAGGATAATGCACAGAAATTGTGGGATGGTTCGACTGCAGGAGCCAACGCTGAGAGCATTTCATCTGGAAACACAGACGCACACAGAAACCTTAATAAATTTGTCTGGGTTCTTGCAGAATATGAAAAGGGGTTATTGAATGTGGTTCTGTAGCTGTGCAGGGGTTCACATTGTGCCAAGATTCCACTTTGAAAAAGGTCTGCAGTGAAAGAATGAGTTTTTATAGAGGCAAATGCTCAGTTTCCAGCAGCGATGATCGATCTAATCAATGAAGTTTTCCAGTCAGACAGTTCATCATCCAACAGAAAAACAAGAAAGAAAAACAACTGAACCCATATTTATTTCTGGTTTATGTGCAAGCAGAGTTTTATTTTATTAATGGATAGATTTGGTTCTGAACATATAAAATTTTGTAAAGACAGGACAAAATAGTTACTGTACGTTCATAGCTCCAGAGCACCGTGGCTAATGTATAATACACCATATCCAATGGAAACAATTAGCACTATAAAATAAGCCATACATACAGGATGACAGCAGTCATGTTCAGGAAGGGAGGAGTCTGTTTTTTGGAAATTATAACTGTCAAAGGGCACAAAATGTAACCAGACTGCAACAATAATCAGTACAGTGACCCAGGAAGGGAACACGGAGATGGAGACAATCACAGAAGGATGGGGTCAGGGATGAAGGTGAACAGCAAGATCAAAAGAGATATACGAAGGGGAAGAAATAGCATCTGTCAGCACCCAGCGTGGACCTGAATGAATGGAGGGAGGAGAACAGCTGCATTGTGACTCAGAGCCCGTCCTCGAATCTGCTGTCACGAGAAGGACACTTGTACTGTCACCAGAAAGAAAGACAAAATGAGAGAAAAGACCCAAAGGATACAGCCTCTAATAGCTCTTCCTTGTAGTAGATGAAACTGAAACCATTTCCCATCTGGATGGATTTAGATTAATTACAGTCAGCACCGAGTTTAGCCCGCTAATCTAAAATGACATGGCACAGAGAGACAGAGGGAAAGAGAAAGTCTTAAACTTTTGTCTGGGAAATGCCAACAATGCCACAATAAAAGCTATATTGTAATACCATCCAAAAACAGCTTATATTGCATGATCTTTGGCGCTTTGGAGAGTCTGTTTCGGCTGTAGAGGGAACCACAGCTGCTCAGGTTGTTTTCTCACTTCGCTGGGACAGGTCTGTTTACAACCAGGACTTCTGGCTCACACACATTCGAGCCCGCAGCTCTTTCTCTGTATGGACACACTGTGGTGACTTTCCTGACTGTATAGACTCAGGGGTAGGACATCATACAGTGTGCGTCATTTGGGTCATGTCACACTTTATTGCCAAGCTACACTGTTTTCATTATTTTCTAGGTGGTTGTTCTTTGTGTTCCCCACTTATTCAGGTCACCCATGTAGTGGATCAAAATCAGTGGGGGAAAGGAAAATGTTAGCATGTCTGTTTGTATGAGTATCTGTGTGCACCCACAAAAAAGGCAATCATACCATGACAGAGGGCAGTATGAGTCACAGGACACAATGCAGTGTAAAAACACTGTTACCAACAAATACAAAATAAATAAATAAACATTTGAATGAAAATATTTTCAGAAAGGTTTGTGCAGTTATATAATTTCTAAACTGGGTCCAGACCTGAAACAGGCACAGAACTGATCAGCCACATCTTGTAAAAATGAACTTCAATATGAAATGCAGATTACTGCACGTTTTAAAGAGAAATCATGTGCAAATTAAGTTCCTCCAACATTATGTGACAGTAGCACAAATTCGACAAGGCTACAGAACTTCCTTTTGGCACCGAAAAGCTCAGCTGTTAAGCTCAGTAAAGACAAACAAGCTGCAGACTCAGGTGATAATTCTCTGTAGGTTCATATATGAGCCACCTATTTCACACTGTCACATTAATCTATATATTTATGCTGTAATAATATTTGGTTTATGGCTGGAAAAAGGTTTCAGTCACTGTAAAATAAGCAAAACTATGGCTACAAGTTCGACTTTATTCTTAGTTGAAACTTTCTTACAAATGGAAAAGGTTGTCATCTGCTCACCCACTGACATCCTGTTACTGTGCTTTCTTTCTTTTCTTTATGCTCTTTGTGTGTTATATTGAATCACCAATCATATAATAAAATGTTATTTGGATGGAAATGTAATAAAAAGCTGTCTTTAAAAAAAACCCACTGTTTTCTGTAGGTAGCTATATGACAGTATATCTAAATGAGGCAGGGTGTCAGGCCATGACTGGAAAAGTTGAAGTACCCCTGATGTACTTTATTGCTTTTTCATACTCCACACAACAGCTTTTGGGTGTGTAAAACAGACCTTTCCACGCTGCTGAATTCACCTAAGTATCATCTGAACGGCGCAATAATGTTTCAACTTCTCCTTGTTACACATTTTTGCACCTGTGAAATTGGTTGGGCTGGTGTCGATTACCTTGAATGGGACTTCAGTGAGCAGAACAGCAGGCACTGCCCTGGAGCCAGCCCAACACATGCCTGTCTAATGGCTGTGATACGTGAGTGGGACAGAGCACGCTCTGCACACTGCGCCTCATTGATGAAGACGGGAAGATTTTCCTCTGACCAGGCATGGAATAACCAGGTGGTCTGCCCTTGACATTTTTCATCTGTGTAAATTGGTATGTGTGGGGTAATGTGCATGAGAAAGAGACACACAGAGACACAGTGAGTAAGTGAGAGAGAGAGGGGAGAGAATTATGCTTTTCCTATTCCAAAGTTTGTGTTGTCCAAAACTAGCATAGGTGTATGGTAACCAGACTGGAAGAGGACAGATGAAGCGGTTTGGAACAGTCGCCTCATTGCCAATGTGAGACTGCTGTTCTTCCATTAACACAGTACAGTAGCATGTCTGCCCGCTGGATTAGTGAAAAGCGCCATTGTACTTAACAATTAACTAGTTTGTTCTTACCTTCATTTATGTGGGCAGGGTCTGTTCTGGTCTTATGCAATATGTCACATTCTTTCACTTATGCACAATTCACTTGTACCTCCCAGTCGTCTGCCGCTGCCGGCCGCTAACAGCCCCAATTATGTGCTTTGCTCAAGGACAGCTACAGTTTACAGTAGTTTCTATGGAAGAACATCAGTAATGGTTTAATCCCAGTCTGGGTTGTCCACTGTGGAGGAAACTTTAGAAAAACACTCAAGACAAATGACTGTATAATTATGACTACATTATAGTTTGAGTGTGTTATAAAATGCTGCTTACACAAGTTATAAATGCTTCATATGTGTTATAGCTGTTAATGAAGACTGTTTATTTGGGAGGGTTGCACTTCTAATTTGTGATGACATCTGGCTCTTGTCATGGAGTTTATTAATGCTTTATATACTGCTTATAAATGCTAAATGTAGTTTTGTATGATAAAAAAATATACTTGCTGTTTTGTCTCCCTGACTTAAAGCTGGATGGCTGAAATAAGTTGGAGACCTGGTTTCTATTTTCCATCTAATTGAGCTTCATTTCATTTTCATCTTGAACTAGAATGACCCTGATTCTGTCACTGGGTCCATAAAATTGATCACTGGAGAACATCCAGATTTTTTATTGCGATGGCACCATAAAAAGAGCCCTTACTCGCTTGTTTTTAACTTTGTGTCAGAAATGTTTCTGTTGATAAATGTGGAAGCTTGTGAGAATAACCTTGTGTCGACTGCTCTGCAGAGGACTTAAATAATAAAAGGAAAGTTGAAATATGCAGTTAGACAATGTCACGAGTCTGGAGAATGTATCAGACAATTTCCAACATGATGTTGTCACAGGCATTCAAGTACTTTTTAAGTGACGCTGAAGTCTTTGCCAAGCCAAACCACATGAAACTCATTTCAACCATCAACTTTGTTATATCAGACGCGTTTAGATTATGTCTCTCAATTGTTGTAGCTCATTAAAGAAAGAGACCCTTCTGAACTCTCCTCCTGCAGTACAGAAGGCTGGTGCACAGAAGAGACTATAAATGTCAGCAAATCCATTTTACAAAACTGTGAAAGAGTGTTTTGCTTTCAGTGGGCCAGCGAGTGGGAACAAAAAGTTTAAAATAATGACTGTTGAAGGCTGACATAAATGCCAAGACCTTTTCTCCCAGCAGCCAAAAAATGTTATCATGCGATCTTTCACCGAGATATGGGAAAATCCTTCCCTGTTTGCTCAAACTCCTATCTCTCTATTTCTCAACAGAGGTGAGGTCTGATCCTTAACTGATGACCCCGGCCATTACAGAGACGAGCGGAGAGGGCATGTGGACACATACGCACATCACATGCACATAAACAAAAAGATGAAGAGATAGTGTGACGAGGAAAAATGGGTTCTCACTGTCCTCGCTGACATATTTGGGATCGCACGTTGAAAGACGAGCAGATGGATCGATAAACACACGCATACACACAAGCAAGCGAACAGATCAAGTGACAGGAAAGTGTTTAACAATGAAGTCTACAGCTCATAAATCACAGCGGATCTTCCAGTAATGGCCTAAACACACAACTCGCTCACGCTTGGGTTCACGTTACAGTGACACTTGGAAAAACACCACAGACTCACTCTGAGAGCCGCGCTAAAATGTCGGCTATACAGTAGCTCACACGAGTCAAATGGACGGGGTCAAAGAGGTGGTGCAGCTTCAAAAAGAATCAACATCCTTTATTTAAATAAATCAGCCTTTCAAAAAGCCCCACATTTATTTATTCTACATATCCAATTATGTGAATGTAGCTGGAAGTGCTGGTGCTCAGCCGGACCCGTGGTTTGTTTGAGCTTTAGGTTTGCTCTCGTCCAAAAAAACTCTATTATAGTACAGTGAGGTTTTGACAGAGGCTGTTGAATCTTAGAAACTAATAAAAATGCTACTTTGAAGTGATCCCATCCCATTTTCTTAAAAATACACAGATCAAGTGGTAAAAACGTCACAGGGGGAAAATTACTCTTAACTTTGTCCAGCTTTTAATGAAGTCAGTGGAATCAGTCAGTAAGAGTTTTTCTTGACGAGTAAAGTCGACTGAATGTGCTTCGTTAACTCTGTGACAATTGTTCTCTTCACCTTTCTCACCTCCTCTCCCGTTGTCCTCTCCCATCTCATTTCTTGTCACACCAGCTGCAGTTAAATACGTACATCCATTCACACACGGACGAAATCGAGATCCTCGGGTCAAACATTCGACATACTTGAAATGAGCTGACTGACGAGACTGGAGCTGACACCTACATACCTGAGTTGGAGGAAACGCATTTTTTTCCATGTTAGAGATATTGAACTGGATATGCAAGCATGACTCGTGCTTACACACATGTACCGATCGTGTGAATTCTAACACCGTGGTAGGAAGTTTTACCCAAAATGCTGACGAGAGCCATCATCTCTGGCCGCGCTACAATAACAGTCTGTTGTAGGTGTGTGGCTGCTTGTGTTTATAAGTGTGTGTATATGTGTCACAGAATTCCATCACTCAAAGCTTTTTTTTTTTTTTTTTTTTTTTTTTACTGGAAGCTGACTAGATGTTGGCCACACACACATACACACACACACTTTAAAAAAAAAAAGGCCCTTCGCCCCTGTTTGGGTATCCTTTTCTCCTCTCTGTCTCTTTATATTGGGTTCCATGACGGTGATCTGGTCAAAGCGCTCTTACAAAGACTCCGATTGGGGGAAGCTGAAACCAGTTGTAAGGGTTTAAGTTGACAGTGAAGGGAGGTGTGTGTGTCTGAGTGTGTGTGGCGGGCGGGCAGAGGGAGGACTGTCACATTGTCTGTTTGTGAGTGTACCTTCTGACCCCGTGTGTGAGCCTTGACATCTGAAGGAGAAGCGTCCAATGCTGGAACAAGAGCAACACAGAGAAGTAGGAGTGAAGATGGAAAACAGAGAAAAAATCTCAGGACTGTTTGGGCTGATAGTGAATCTGTGCACAAGAAGGCCAAAGGCAGGAGAGAGCAAACACTTGTCAGTGTATCTCTTCACCACTGGCTGACGTGACAGGCATCTACGGGTGTAGCACTATGTGACTGTGTGGTGCTAAAGTCTTCCAACATAATTTCATCACATTTCAGCAACTACGTGCAATAGTCCCCCCTGACGAAGTCGTTCCTGGCCCACGGCTCGGCGAACAAGCTGAACTGTGGCAGGAATCAGTCATACCGTCCAAGCCAAGATATTTCCTGGTGTCACTCAAGCTGCCAGTTTTTTGTGCAAGTCTGTGACATTCCTGCAGAACTAAAGCTCTCCGCTAATTCATTCTGCTCGCTTGTGCGTCTGTGCACTGACTGACCCTGTTAACGTTTGCAAACAAGCAGGATAAGAGGGCAGATTAGCCAACAAGCCTTAATAGCTCATGCTAAACTTGAGATTACAGATTTTATAGAATGTATAGCTCAATTTGAGGGGCCAAAGCAATTTTCAAAAAACAGATTATTTCTTGAAAGGGAAGAACCAAACAGTGGAACCTATGTCAGGTGTTTTCAGGTGTACCTGGAAATATTGTAGGGCAGCTCAACTAATTCAAAAAAATTAAAATTACAATCTGAATAAAAAATATATCTACACATTGAACTGTAACATGTGAACACAACATGTTGAGAGTACGTGAAAACTAGTCAGACAGTGAGCAGAGAAATGGTATAATGAATAAATGGTTGAAATAGTTAGCTAAAAGTAATGGATAAAAAGTTAATAGCTGGCTAAAATTCATGGAAACATGGTTGAAATAAATGATGATGTCCATAAAGGGGTATGTGAACAAAGGTTGGGAATAACTGTTCTAATGGAGCACAACGACAAGTAAGATGACTGTGAATTAAGAAGGCAGATAGAAATCTTACTTACTGCAGTTTACTGACTGTAAAACTGTTGCTTTGGCAGCTTGAAAGTGATCAGGTTAATTAAAGTCCAAACAACTCCTCTTGTGGCGTCATTGCAGTGGCTTCTTCAGTGGTTATGCTTCTACCGCAGTTTGCAGTTACATTCTCAGTGTGTGCGCGAGTAAGTGTGTGTGTGTGAGAGAGAGACGGATAAAGAGAGACAGAAAGAAAAACTATTTGTGGGAGACACTGGTCTGTGTGTTTCACACATGTTTTGACAGTTCTGCAAGCTAATCCCTATTGTTGCACTGTGAGGCTGGGAGGTGTGTGTGTGGTGAGGAGGTGGGGGTTTGCTCTTGGAGAAAACCTGTTACTGCAGGGATAAAGCCTCTGTACAACCTCCGCCAGGACTGATATATGTTCTTGTTGTACACGGTGGTTACATAACTTTGCATAGACGTGTCTTCTGTTCTGAATCTGTCGGCTCCCTGGAAAATTAATTTTTGAAATGTCAAGGGATTCCTTTAAAAAAGCTGTGCCACTGTATACTGCATCGAAGAAGCTTTTTCAGTAAGCTGTGAAGCTTTTATTTACTCTGACATGAGTAAGATTGAAGTAATAGATTACTGAGCTGCTGGGACTAGATAGTAGGTTATGTGTATCCGAGTACAATGAGGTACATTGAAAACATTTTTCTGCAGTTTGTGCTCAGGTTCACGCAACATGTGGATGTGTCTCTTGTCTTTCATGTCATCCACTCCATCTTCTTGTGTGGTTTGGAATTCAAACCCCGCTTGGAGGGCATATCTGGGCGGCTGGCCACCTCACCCACCCCAGCCTTTCCTCTTTAGAATCTCCCTCACACACACAGACACACACACACACACACACAAAACCACCCATACCACCATTTCCAAACACACTCACTCATACAATTGCTGAGACACTCTTTTCAAACCATGCTAAACCTTTAGGCCCAACAATACAGGCTGGACCTAATCTTGCAGCCCTCGTCCAATCAGAGGGCTGGAAACTGAAGAGTGGAATTGATTGGCCGGTGGCCACAGGGGCCAGTTAGGGGAAGCAGAACAAGAGGAGACAACCATTGTTGATTGATTACCATGAAAGACACTTTTGTTAGTGCTTGAAGGCAGTACACTGTGCCTGTATCAAGAGGAAACGCTAGCAGTCTTAAAATAGGTCACCACCGCGCTAACGTGTATACAAGATACGTCAGATAGTGAGGTGTGCACAGGACAATCTCACCAGCCCCTCACGAAAGAGTAAGGTCCACAGATTATTAGCTGTGAGTAATACTGATTAGCTGTGGTGCAAAGGTTAGCAGAGCTCATTTCTATCTGTGAATAACAAAACACTTTGGAGAATGAAAGCAGGAGCAGAGTGATGGAAGAGAAGAGGTGAGGAAATATGGACAATTAGCCATGGCTATAAACGTATCAAACCAAAACAGCGCTTCATATCCACTCAACGATGCTTTTAAAAATGATGACGACATTTTTTGGGGTGACTTCAGCTCACCGACATCTCATCTTTCCACATCGCAGGTTACGAAAACGTCTCCAAGAGAAAGATTGAGCTTGTTTGTTCTGCTGGCAGCGTTTCGATTCCCAGAAAAATCACTCCGCAGTGTCTGCGCGCACCAATAAGTCAACGGGGATTTGAAGTGTAGCTCGGGAAGATAAGGCTGAAACATGTTCAACTCCATTCTCAAGTAAAAAATGATTAGATGGTGCAGTAATCTTAGTCATAATCCTCTGGCTGGAAGTAAGTAAAAGTGTGGTCAAGATTCTATGTGGGAGCTTAGATAATGTGGACTTGAGGGTTTTATTGATGGGCCCAGTCGCCTGACATTGAACCACATTTTTATCTATTTGATTTTATCTTATTGAATTAGATTTAATGGACCGACTGCTGTATCTGGAATTTTATCTTCTACGCTACAGGCGAAGAACAATACTGTCCCTGATTCCCATCCAAGCACACCTCCAACTGCTTGCAAAACACACTCACACACTCTCACACGCATGCTTTCCTGGTCTCCTTGTTTGCACTGCCACATACAGATAATAATAATAATCCAGAATCACATGTCTTTTTACTTCATCTTCGTGTCGGCAGTATCCGGCCGCAGATTGTGTCCTGACAATCCTGCCACATACATAAAAGGTCAGCGTGCACCAGCAAACAAACGCTCTGCTGTCACTTGTGCGAACCTGCATTTACAGCCCATTCACATGAGGATGAGCATGAATGCGTGACGTAGATCAAATGCAAGATGCAAGAACGCGCTCCATGTGAGCCGCCGATCCCACATCCTGCTCACAATGCTGCAGCCCTTTGAGTCTCAATGTGACCCTTCTTGTGAATTTGCTGCCAAGGCAAAGGCCCTCAGTGTGTCAGTGGCACTGATAGAAAGAGACAGAGGGGCAGCGTGCCTCTATTCACAACCAACATACACATTAGCATAGCTCCCACAGCGCGGGTAAACCACCTGGCCACCTGTAGGCTGCACAGCCCATACTTTGCAGCTCTTTCCCACCCACTTCATCCACTTTCTTCTTCTGAATTTCTTGCATTTACATTTGTGCTGGTTCATGTGCATGTGTGTGTGTATGCGAAGGAGAGAGTAAGTTTTCTCACTGTTATGCCAAACTTTTTTGAGCTAATGAAGTGAGCAGGCTTGAATGGTGAGCAGACATCATTCACTGTGTGTGGAGCAATGTCCAGGGAGCTTGTTGAGCACCTGATGAGTAAATGTATGAGAGGCAGAAAGTCTATAAATGCATGACAAAGAGGGTGACAGTGTGTTTGTGTTTGTGGGGATGTTTCTGATCAAAGAATCTTTCGCATATTAGAGAGTTCAATAGAAAGTACAGCTGGAGAAACTTGCCATAGTTTGTCCCCCATCTCTCTCTCTCTCTCTCTCTCTCTTTCCCTCTCTCTCTCTCATGTTAACTTGTTGTAGAGGAGGGGTTTTGTGAAGGATAAGGGGTAAGGGGGAGTGTCCTGAAGGCCAGTGGGAGCCTCCCCCAGGCCTGCGATTGGCTGAGGCTGTTGTGAGCGAGTGCAGGGGAGGCCAGTAGGAAGGTGAGTGGTCTGGGAGCCTGCTAGGGGGCAGGCAGCCACAGAGAGCCTCCACCACTGCCTCTTAAAACCTAAGGTAGTCCTCATTACAGCTACAGACTTGATAGACAGGAGAGCAGGGGAGAGCTGGAGACAGTGCTGAGAGAGGGAGAGGAAACTAGAGTGAGAAATTGTGAACAGGGAAAGTTAGAAAATAAGCAGTCCTACTTGTGTGCTCACCCTTGTTTGACTGCTGCCTCCCCACTCCACTACCTGAGGCACACATACACACACACACAGGGAGGTGTTTCAGGGAGGCTTAGAGGGCTGACTCTCCAGGGAAGAAGGGAATTAAACACTTTTGTTTCCAATCCACCGCGTCCATACTCTGGACACAAAAAGGGATTACAGCTTGTACGCCTGCCCCACTTGTTCCTCTCTTCTCTCCGCATTTTGTCTTCACTGAGTCATTTTGGAGACTTTGGATACAACCTTCTTGAATTGTTGGTTCGAGCTCAGAGAGAGGCATGGCACACGGACAAAAGAGCCCCAGGTGGGCATTAACCCAGGGCTCCTTCAGCTTGGCACTGGGCCTGTCGCTCTTCTCCCTCCTCCTCCTCCTCCTCACCGTCTCGGCCGCAGATGAGTACGACTACTACAGCTGGCAGTCGGACAACTTCCACAATGGCCGCTTCTACACCAAGCAGCCCCAGTGTGTGGACATACCAGCTGACCTGCGCCTATGCCACAATGTGGGCTACAAGAAGATGAGGCTGCCCAACCTCCTGGACCACGAGACCATGCCAGAAGTCAAGCAGCAGGCGGGCAGCTGGGTGCCCCTCCTGGCCAAACGGTGCCATGCTGATACCCAGGTCTTCCTGTGCTCGCTGTTTGCACCGGTGTGCCTGGACAGGCCCATCTATCCCTGCCGCTCGCTGTGTGAGGCCGTGAGGGACAGCTGTGCTCCAGTGATGGAGACCTACGGCTTCCCCTGGCCAGAGATGCTGACCTGTGATAAGTTTCCCATTGATAACGACCTCTGCATCCCCATGCAGTTCACTGGGAACCACGCGACCCCGCCACCAGGTAGGGCAGCTATGTGCACCAGTTCCAACACACAGCCTCATGCAAGCACACTCACACTAAAAGCATGTACAAACAGGTTAACAGCACAATAGTGTAAATAACTTTAATTTTACTATGGATCCTAAAGAAGTCACTGGTCAAAAGTTTAAAATGTGGCTTTTACAGCAGGTAAAATGTGTTAACATGACACTTTGCACAAAGTCTGATTTCAATATTCTCTCAAAATTCAAAATGTCACGTGACAAGCTCAGTAACCACATTGCAATCAGTTTAGGTTGAATAAATCAAATGAAACTTTTCCAGCATTAAAAGCATGTTTTAACTTACTGCTGGGATCACTAATATTCTGTCCAAGTGGTTTATATTGTCCAAGTTTTACTGATGGGGTAAAACATGCATTTTATTAAACAATATCACTGTATTAGCAAGTATTCTAAAATTGAGTTAACAAATGAAATAATCATAAAAAAGAAATGATTATACTATGAGTTGTGTTGTGCAGACACAAATGCAAAAATAAAAAACAATTAAAGAAAACAAAAATGAGAAAATGTTTTGTGTTATCTCTGCATTGCAAATGCCAGGACTTTAACAAAATTAAGACGGATGAGCATGCAAGAGCCTGCAGAGTCAGAAACAGTGAGAGCCTGAAAACGGCTGTGAGGCTCACATGATTGCCCCAAACAGCAAAGATGACAGATGAAAGTTTAATTGAGAGAATATCCAGAGAAGGTCAGTGAGGGAGACAAGAGCAGGAAGAGGCTACGGGGGAAAGTTGTGGAGTAAGTGGCCGGTTCAGGACGGCTCCCTGCCATCTCCATATGCCTCAGGGAGGGACAGAGACAGACTGAGAGAGACAGACAGGAGACTGAGAGACTCCGACGGCCAGATCTCTCACTGAGTTAAGATTAATGGGCTGTTAGTTTGAACACATCTTAACCGAAGAGGTGACACACGGGCACATGCATACAGAGACACACCTTTATCAGCAAACATCCATCAACAGCTAATCAATCAATCTAACAACTGAGTGAATGTCTGATTTTATCCGTGCAGAGTCAATAAATGAAGAAATAAACTTATGATGGAGGAAATAAGAAGGAAAATTACTACACAGAGAGAGATTTGATTCACAAAAAAATTGGAAAATATTATATAATTTTTCACAGGCAATGAGTAAGAGAAGAGACAGATGGGCCAATAGTGAGCTGTGAGAGGGTGAGTGGGAACTAAATAGAGAGAAATAGGTGTGTGCATGTCTGCCTGTGTGTGTGTGTGTGTGTGTGCACCGCGACTACTTAAGCAGCCTCTTGCACAAAAGCAGTCAGTGCTGAGAGGGGAGAGAGGGAGTTGATGAGAGTCTTTAGACAGTGGAGGGGGACAGTCCCCACTGTGTCCCAGCCTGCTAGGTCTTTGTTGCGTCTGGCAGCCAGCAGGCCAATTAGCTAGAAGGCCAATTACTGAGCTCCCAACTAATTAGTCGACATGACAGGACAAGAGAGGCAGGCAGAGAACGGGAATAGCTCAAGTCTGATTGTCCCGGAGAGAGCCGAATGGAAAGGAGTGAATGGAGAGGGAAGCGGGAGAGTAAAGAGCGGCAGACAGTGCATAGAATAGGAGAAAAGCTGCTTCCTGCAGCATATAAAGTGTCTGGCTCTCTGCTTTCAATAAAGACCCGAAGAAAATGCTTTATTATTCTCATTATTCTACTTCTTGCCTTTAACCATTTCTTATCTACTTAGGGCGAAATGTTCCTCTAGGTTAATATTTCATTTGATATATGTATACAGTAAATGTGTTTTCCTTAACTTAAGCTCTTTGATATAATAAACTGATTTACTGAAACACTAAAAATTAATGCCAACATCATTTTAGTCCTGTCAATCATAACAAGTTGTGTGACCTATCTTTGCTTTTTATCAATAATGTTCACAGCACACTGATATCAAACTATAAAAAAAGTGGGAAAAGATCTTTGGAGGATTCTCTGGTGAATTCATGCGGAGCTGACTTATTCCATTAGGGAAAATAGCTGTTCTGTTTTTGTAGGACTGGAATCAACTATGTGACATTTTGGCTTTGCAGAGCCATAACTCATTCTTTTACTTGTTCCATGAGAAGGAGGCAGCTTAAACTTTGTCTGTCATCTCCTCAAACTGGCAACTGTTTGTTGATCCTATCTGATCAAATAATGATCAGAGTCGGATAGATTACACAAAGTGGTGTGAGATCAGTGTAAAAATGTAAAGGGATCTTTGTTCTGAAGCAATTTTATATGGAGAAAAAATACAAAATATGCAGTATAAAATGTTTAAAGGATAAATCAAAAATTGAATATTGGTTAACAATTAAATTTTAGTGTGTGCTTGTGGACGTATGTGTGTGTGTTTTTGAAACTGAGAGTGAACCCATATCACTTGTAGCCCGAAGGCTCAGTCACTGACATTTTGTTAAGAACCAGAGATTCTCAGATGTGCCGATGAGGCCATCCTGAGGACAAGCATTTGGCTCACACACACACACATATATACACACACACACACACACACACACAGCCAGAAACAATAAAAAGGAAAAGAGTTTCAGCTAAGAACTGTTAGAAGTGAGTTTCCTGGGAATCCTCTGTGTCAAAGGACATGAAGGATCCTCTTCACGCAGGATCATAAGAGGACTCTTGTGGTAATCCAGGTGAAACTCGGGGAGTTGGATCAATCACAGGAATTAAGTGCTGTACTGCTCCCTCTCCGGGAGGCCCCGATGCTATCTGAGCTATTCTGCAATTACATGATATAGCACGGTTCGAGGGCTCCTGTGGAAACTAACAGTACAGAGTTAGATTCACTTTCCACATCTCTGTCATAGCCAAAACTGCGAGGAACACCAGCACCACCACCTGAGCTCAGGTTGTGTGTGTGGATGATTTTTGGCATGTGTTGGCATTTGTGCCTGTGGGTATGTATGTGAGTGAGTGTGTGTAACAGGGGCCCATGGGGTGTGATTATGTGAAACACAAGTCTGTAGATATTATACCAGGGAAGACAAGCAGACTGCTGACAAAAGAGGGCCCAGGCATCAGGGGGCGAGAAAGGCCAGCTGAGCTCAGGCTGTCAGGCAGAGCACGGTTAATGCCACCCATCACCTTCACCTTTTTTTTTTAATGATGCTAACTTTAGCTCCTGTCAGCATCAGCAAATCAACAGGTATGATAAGCGTAGGTAGGATTCTGCTGGAGACTATTTAAGTGCATGGGGTAAACTCCATAACTCAGATTGCATGTTTCCACAGAAAATGCTCTTCAGGACAATATACACGTTGTCCAGTGAAAGTCGTTGAAATTGCATGGTGTGAAAGATATTGTCTGTCCTCGCCGTACTCATTGATGCGGCTAGTGTAAGTTACAACCGTGCTAAAGGAGACAGGCAGCGTTGTCAGGTCCCCAGCAGCACAATGGGCGCTACTCATGTGGCCCTGGCTGCTATATGAAAGGGAAAATGTGATCCAATGCTCTGTGCATGGAAGACTGCCTCGGCCTTTTGAGAATGTATTTTCTCTTCTGTATAGGATTCCTACAAATGCAAGGAGCGTGCTGTGTTTTAGGGGCCCCGGGGGCTGCCTGCGGGCCATATTTAAGTCCTTCTCTGTCCGTCTGCATGCCGCATTAAAACAGATGTTAGGCCCTCCGACATAAATCACACGCTGCATTTCATCTCCGGCACAGTACCGTTTTATGTCATAAGTGTTGCTGCTCATAACTTAAAGGGTCCAAATGAGGCATGAGATAGTGACCCGCACATACTTTAAATGGAACGTCCTTCACATTAAAGTTGCTGCAATGCTCGGGCTACAGGGGTGGAGGTACAAAACACGTCAGAGGATCAGATGACGGGCTTGTTAGATCTGGTTATCTTTTGTGTGTGTGAGAGAGAGTGAAAGAGACGGATGAAGTGAGCAGAAGCATCTAACTTTTGCATGTACTTCAACTTTTCACCCAACTGTAAAATAGATGTGAAGCAAACTTGTGAAATGTTGCAAACATAAAAAGTGATTTAGAGTGTTGGTGTTTTTGAACAGAATGTTTGAAGTGAATGAAAAGGATTCTTGAATGTCATGTGATGACAAATGGAGTCTTTTAGGAATAAATCGTGATGGAGCAAGGCGTTTCTGCTCTTTTAGTCACTTGGTGATGACTATAATTTATGTTGTTGAAACTATGAAATTAAAAGAACGCACATTTTCTACTGCACCAACTAATTACAACAAAATGATGATGATAACATCATCGTGTTGTTGGAAGTCACAGTGGACAAATGTTTTAGAGGCAACATTTCACATGAGTGCACAATGGCATTTCTTTATGGGGATTTTCTTTAGCAATAACATCAAATGAGTTCACAAGAAAGTTTGATCAGTTTTTTTTTCTATTACTGAGGAGATTTCATTGCATCAACGTCTCTAATTTGCCTAAAAAAATACTTAAATCCAGGTTATGTGAAAGAGAGGAGAAGGGGGGCAGGAGAGGGGGACGAGAGACAAAAGATACGGCAGTGGAGACAGACTGAAATGGAGAAAGTGATATTAACTTCAGAGCTATGACTAAGTGAAGTTGTGCAGTTAAATTACTGGACTCTTGCCATACGTCATTTCCACTCTGGCTTGCTGTTTGAAGATTAACAGCAGGGTTTTCCAACAGACCACCTCCCTGCTCCCATCGCCCTTTTTCCTCTTATCCTCAAATCTCAACTCCCAACCTCTTCCACAACAACAGCTGAGAGATGCAATATTTTAACATACAACACCCTGATTGGGAACATTAAAGTTTCTCTAATAACGCAGCCTGCAAATGACAAAAAGCAGCGCACAAGAGGCGGTCAAGTCCAAAGTTAACCAAAGCAAGAACATGATTCTTACAACTTAATCACGTGGCATGGTAGCAAATTCCTCAACTGCTTCGAGATGATGGCAAAATACATTAATGACCTAATGTCAAAATATTTGCTGAGTGGAAATGTGTCCAGGAAAAAAAAAAAAACACAGAGAGCCACGCAGCAGTGAGTCGCATCAGAACATGAAGGTGAATCCCCCAACAGAGACCAGACAGTGAGGAGGGCAGTCGTCGCTTAATTGATTTCTCAGCGGCATTCAAATGGTGGTTTTTCGGTCCAAGCTCAACTTAGTTTCATAGAAGGACCGCTTTCTCCTGACACATGCTCTGGCATCCACGCAGCTGGGCCTCCTACCAACATACCACCCCTGTGAAACCAGAATGAATTACTGTGGAGTCTGAATAAGACATAACAGCTTCAAGGGAATCATTCAAAACAGACAAATCCAGAGTTTTGGCGTCTCTCGATCTGTGTGTGTGTGTGCGCGAGTGTTTCCGTGCTCTTGTCCCAGTCTTCATGTCAGCACCAGACAATTAGAGAGCTGACCCCTGTAGGTCTTGCAGGTCTCCCGCCTGTGAAAGCATGGGAACCCTCAGAGGAGGAAAAACTGGCAGTTACCCTACGAGAACATGGTCCAGCTCCCTCTGACGCACACATACAAGCGCATACACACATGCATACGCTCAGCTATGGTTAAGGGGGTTCACCTCCCCACGACCCGAGCAGCGAAGCATGCTACACTTTGACCCCCTCTCATTATCTGCCCAGACGCTGAGGTTTGGGTTGGGGTGATAACCTTTGAACCCTGACTTTTAACCCAGGGGCCTGGACCGGACTGCGCTCGAATAATCCTGTGTGTGTTTGTAAGTGTGAGACACGCAGGGAAAGAGAGAGAGCAGCGAGCTTTTAGGGGGAGCGATCCGAACATATTTTGGATATTGCGGTGAGTGGATGACATGAAAATTTAGCTCCCCTTATATGCAGTCGTCCTGAAAAAATTTGCTTACTCAGCAGAAGGTCAGCACTGTTGTCCCTCCAGGCAAACTTTCTCCAATGATATTTCTCTGCCCTGTAGGTGTATATAGGTGGTGGGGGGAAGATTTCTATACCACATCCTTCTCTCTCTGACCCTTTCTAATATTATACCTCGTTCACTCGTTTGGCATAAGGCTCTATTATGTGGACGAGTGGACTGATATTAGACATGTGCAGCTACAACCTGCCTCTCTGAGATTACACTCCGTTTATGTCGTGATTGTCATAATAAAGTTTTATACTGAAGAGCCTTTGGAGAAAATTGAAAGGGGTTATGAAGCATGTTTGCGTGTCAGAGACAGAACAGATTGAGAGCTTGGAAAGTTTTGTAAGTGAGTGACAGAAGTGAGAAAGAATATGTAAGTAAAAATGTCACGATAATTAATCATGTTTCAAAGCACATTTTTTTGTTTTATAGGTAGTGTAATTGTAAAAGATTTTGCAGTGAACAATTAAAAAAGACTTCAGGTGAGCCCTGTACTTCTCTCTCATGTCGTATCTCTGCTCCACACAACAACAATCAACAGTGCCAAATCAAAGTTAGTCAGGCTAAACCTGCTTTTGAGCAAAGCAGGCATGATCATAAATTTTGCGTTAAAAATAAACTGAACTTGTTGCTTTGGTTCCCCCTCGCTGTTTCACAATGTGCGGTTGCTGTGTGGCCTAAGTGCTGGCTGCGTCTGTGTACTGAATCACTTTTCACCGTGTTCAGCTGCTCCTGCTGCACCGTTTACCTTTCTGCACGGCCAAGACCACGCCTGCACCACCAAAATATACAAGGTCCAGAATAAAAACATTTTGTCCAGTGTAATTGCAGGGCAAACATCAGTCAGCCTGCTGGACTGTGTATTCGCACCGCAGCAAATAGCCTCTGACAAGAGGAGGGGGGCTGCGAATAAGTGCCTCAAAAGTGCTTAACAATTTCATACCGACACAGCTCTGGTTTTGCTGAGTGCGCTGGACTAACAATGACCTCAACTCAGCCGTTAGATATTAGCTAATCTGGCCTTAATAGAATATGCAAGGTGTAGTTGTTAAAGACAAATTATTTTTCTGTCCCTACAGTGTCCAAGGTGTGCCCTCCGTGTGACAATGAGCTGAAGGCAGACAACATCATGGAGCATTACTGCGCCAGCGACTTTGGTAAGTATCAGTAACTAAAAGACACCTGCCTATAGACACATATACAGTCCAGGCGAGGAGGCAGCTCAAATCACAACAGGGCTGCTTATTGCCTGCAGATGGCACAAAAGTAAAACCACTGCAGCTATTGCTTTCTTTGCCTGTAGGTGGCGACATCAACTGCTATACTTTTCGTTCCCATAAATGGCTCAGGTTAGCATGTGTAAAGCAGGTAGAGGATCTGCAGCCTGATAAACGTGAATTAGTGAGTTAGTGGGTGACTCACAAACCCAGCAACAAAGCAGGAATGCATTGTGCGCACCATTCATAGTTTCATATTCATCAAATTTCTAATTCCTGAAAGTGCAGCTGTGCAAACAAAATATTTCGCCACAGGTTTGATAGGTAGTATGAATGGAATAAAAAATTAAAGAATTTGATCAGAAGTCATTTAAGTGCACAGGGATGTTTCTCCATGAATATTTCAGAAACTTTGTTTTGGCCTTAAATTTGACAAAATTATACTGAAAGCTGGAGCTAAAATAATAACTCCATGTAAAATCTCATATACACACACACACAGTCCCGTCAATAAAAATATCCATCAACATTAAAATATTATGCACACATCAATGTAAAACATTTACAAAAGCCTTACATTTTAAAATGACACCAGCTAACTCTTACATATATATGATATATTATGCTCTGATGATGGTTTTCACCGTCAGTTAAAGGATATTTTGTTGGTGGATGTGAAAGTAGTTAGGTTTGATTTTTTTCATCATATATTTATTGTTTTGGTTTTTTATATTATTTCTCTTCATTGAACCATATGTTCTGTTAAACCATATGTTCTGTTATACCAAATGTTGAAAATGGTCAAAATTAGACACACACATATGAACAAGCAGAACACATTCATTTTGCACTATTCCCCATGCAAGCATAAGCCCTTTCTTCTCTTACAATGTTAAATTAATTTGATAGCTTTCAGTCCCCAATGTCCATTCAACGCTTCTTCTCAGCTTTCCACTTCCAGTATTCCAGTTTCACCACAGTTATGACCTGCACACGAAGCCAGAGCATAATTATTCCATTATTTCTGTTCATCGAGGCTTTTGGCCCATCACAGTCCACAGCAGCTGAATTTCTGCTCCCATGGACTATTGCCCCAGTCTTTAGAGTTAATGATATACTGCTCTCTATTTTCTCTGGTCATAAGATTCTGAGCGAGAGCTAGAAATGGTGACAAAAAAACTCATAACCTTGGGAGACTCATGAAGAACACGGCTTATGTTTCAGAATATATTAGTGAGAATAGTGTAATTGAAAATAAAATGCAGCCAGACCGGTGCTGAAAGCCATATTTCTACGCTGTAGTGTCCCATAGAGAAAAGGTCTGCAGTGAGAGACCAAGTTTCGTAATCTATCTTCTGGCAACTGCCCACACCTACAAAATGGCCTGAATATACAGAACATGACCCATTATAAATCATAAATTAATAAACACCCAAGACCACGTCCAACAACAACAACAAAATACATCTTTGTGCATCATTACTCACACTGTGAGCTGCAGCCAAAATGTCGGCTCATCCCCGTAATTAATCATGACTTTACCAAATCACAGATATTTATTTGTGTAATTAATATCAGGATTACATATCTCAATCTTCCAACATGAGGGTGTTCTGGAGATCAAAAAGCAACGCAGATATTCTTTGTGTTCATTAGGATGAAACATGATTACGTGGGAAAGCAGATAGCCAGCCATACACACATTTTATTGGTTATTAATGAGACTGGATGAGACACGAGGATGAGTCGAGAAGTCGAGATAACCATGACGCATGGATTTGGAGATCTAGGCAAGAACGACTCCACAGTGTTATTCTATAGGGCGATAGCTGATTACAGCTTGATCTCACGCCTCATGAATGTTCTCACCTATTCATCTTCGGACACTGTTCTCGCCCTCAGAGCGGTTTTGCACTTCGTGTTTTATTACAGTCTACTTTTGATCTCTTCACATTCCTCGGTATACCATCCGACAGCATGGGGCGAATGACAAGAGTAGAAAAGAAAGGGGGAGGGAAGTGAGTCTGGCAGGGTACGGACATGAAGCCGACACCGGGTTGGTAGGCGAGGCTGCTTGCTTAAAGAAAGCCTGTTTCGTCTCAAAATGACGGCTCACTTCTCTCCTTCTCTTTCCATCGGCTTGCACACCTCTACGCCCCCCCTGCTCAATTTAGAGAAAGTGAGTTTGTGTAAAGATGTGGGCACAGCTTGTCACAAGGATACCCGGCCAGGTTGCACAGTGGGCCATCACTTATGACTGAATATGAGTGGGCAAAGTGATGCAGGGAGGAAAATTATTTTATCCTTCCTATCTTTACAGAACACACACATATAGTGCACATGAATGCACTCATTCACAAAAATACACACACACTTAGACATGTAAGCAAATGCAGCACATATAAACACGCACCCTGAGTGAAGGAGCTACATGTGAATCAGAACACGCATGGGAGGCAACTCAACACACACATTCCTTCTTGAACATGCTATCACTTCGCATGTACTGCATAAGTATCAGTGTACCAAGGGATGTTTATGCAACCATAGACAAGCAGGCGAGAAGTGAGATGGCGATCTTCCAGCAGGGCTTGGGTACATAGCGATGCTTCATACCGACCCCGCGCCTTCACCCAGCCCGTGATTAATTTCACCTGTCAAAATGTTCACCCAGAGAATTCCTCTCTCAGACGCTTAGCAGTTCAATTTTAATCTCTCACATGTTCAAATATGAAGTTATAAACATGGAGCTCAACGGGGGATACAAGTCAGTTCTTCATCAGTTTGATAAACCGGAGTAAGCAAACTCCACATATACTGAAAGAGGTAATCTGTTCTGTATTTCTTGATTTTTTTTCTTACGTACAGAATGTAAACACAAAGTAATAATATCCCAAGAGGAGCATGAGAGCATGAAACATTGATGAGGCTACATCTGACTACAAAGTAGATAAGTGATTGTAGTCCTGTGTAGAAACTTTACTGATGTTATAATCCAAGCCGTGGACTTTGACTTGGGTCAGAGATGGGTCTGAAAAAAATGAGGTTTTGAGACTTGACTCAGGCTTGACTGCTGTGAGATTTCAACTCCTCCCAAAACCCTGACTTGAAGCCAAAAACATGCAACTCCCAAAATTTGACATGATAACAATAAAACAACAATTATTAGACCTTTGCAATGAAAGGAAGTGATCTCTAATATAAAAACGCCCAGTAGTGAAAGAAAAATGTTTTATTGCCATTTAATGGTCAGCATTCAGATATTTGAAAGACTTGCATTTTGACTTGCAATTTGTCTACGAAGACTTACGACTTGGACTCACCCACAATGGCCAAAGACTTGACTTGAACTTGCTTCAGAAAACTTTGGTTGTAACTCCAAAAACATGTCCTCATTTTCATTTATGGATTTTCCCTAAGTCAGACACACAAACACACATGCAGGATGCAGTTTTTGTATGCTGCAGGGGAGGCTAAATGATGATACTCAGGAGAGGTGTAAAATAGCTGCTTCTTTGGCAAAGCACAGAGCTCAGTGCTGGTCCTGCAGAGAGAAGAAATGTCACAGCTGCTCAGTGTAGAAGTGAACAAGGGAAGTGACACATAAACAGTTTCTGGGTGTAATAATCTGTCTTTTGAAGAGTAAAAGCTGAACCGAGTTAAAACATCTCTCCATCTCTCCTCCCTCAGCCCTCAAGATGAAAATCAAGGAGGTGAAGAAGGAGAAGGGCGACCGGAAGCTGATCGCAGCACAAAAGAAGAAGAAAGTGTTGAAGCAGGGCGTGCTGAGGAAGAAGGACCTGAAGAAACTGACCCTGTACATCAAGAACGGCGCCAACTGCCCGTGCTCCCAGCTGGACAGCCTGGGCTCCAACTTCCTCATCATGGGCCGCAAAGTGGACCAGCAACTGCTGCTCATGTCCATTCACAAGTGGGACAAGAAGAGCAAGGAGCTCAAGTTCGCCATCAAGTACATGAAGTCCCATCAGTGTCCTACCTACCACACCGTGTTCCAGTGAAGCGGCTCGCTGTGCTGCTCGCACACCACGAGTCCACGATCCCTCCCCACGTTCCACCCTGTTCCAAGTAGATCCTAATTCTCGTTTCAATAATGCGTCCCTGATCCCCAGATCCCTGCGAAATCTGTTACCAGCCTGCTACATAGTCCTACAAGGGGTCACAGGGTGGTCAAGCTTTTATTTCCTCAGCTTTATCAGGTAGTCAAGGGGGTCGTCCTGATCTTCTGAGATGACTCAGACATATTAATGTTGGAGAGGGGAAAGGCTGCACACTCTGCACCTCCCTCTGAATAATAAAGCCCCAAAGACACAACAGATTTTACAACAATTAGGGTGATTTCATTTTCATTTCCCAAAGAAAACCACACGTTTTGATCCTCCCTCTGCAGTTTAATAGAATCTTTCTTACAATCGACTTTCCTCTTCTGATATAGTAGAACCAATCACTTGTATGATATCTTACAGTAACTTTATCAATTAGACAGTAGCATTAAGAAATGGTAACCTAAAGATTTGAGGCAACTAATGGAGGGAAAAGATGTTTGATAATGTAATGATTATAGACAGGCAGAATGGAAAGGGAGCTGAGTGGGAAGCTGAGAGAAATGATACGCTACAGTATATGTGGGCTGTGCAATGGGCCAGTGTGCATGCTGGCACAGAGCTCCCAGGAACAACATCAAAGCAGAGAAATGTAGATGATCCACTTAACTGTATGTTTTAATAATGTAAAAAGTAGGTTATTCAGATGAATACTAGATGATTAGAAAACTGGGCTTTTTTCTTTTATCCCTGCCGGGAAAGAAGAGCAACGGAACGAGACTGACGGACTGGATGATGCTTCCACTGACTTTGTACAGCACCGTTTTTTGTGGCCTGAAAGAGGGAAACTTGAATATTTTTGTGCTTTTTCAATTGGAGAGAGAAGGAGGTTAAGGCAGAGAAGACATCTTCCTGAAAACAAGTGGAGAATAAAAGAGAAAGCAAAGAGAGAGAAAGAGACTCTGGACAGTACCAACAATGTTGGGTTGATAAGTCTCTGGTACTCGATATTTTTCACTATCACTCTTCAAATGTTTCTTTTTATTTTGTACTTAAATTTTTGAATTTGCTTCAGTTAAACCTATATTGTATGAATGCAGAAATCATACATACAGACATAGCAGCTGAATTCACTGTCGACGTAGCAATAAAAGATAAAAATTTAACTTTAACAATATTTTCTAATCAGTTAACCTGTAAGTAGTTCTGTTACTGAAATACATCTTTGTTTTACGTAAAAGTAAATGAATAAAATATATTTGAAATTTTTATAAAGAATATTTCTTTGAAATGTGCCTTTTTTTTACCTATGTAATAAAACCACTCCTTCTCTGACTTTATCGCCGGGACAAAATGTTTCCATACTTACACTTAAGAAAGAAGTTTAGTTCTCATTTGATGTTGAACAGATCTATGTTCTTTCCTGGGGATTTGTAATGTGTAATAGTTTTATTTCCCTTCAAAAAATACAAGCAATAGAAAGGTTCCTGCATTTTTCAAGACAGATTAAAGTGTTAAAGAAGATTACAGAAAATACTCAGATTTTCTATTTTTTTGTATTTTCCGTTCATCAATCCAACAGTCCAGACATAAAATAATTAAAAACACATCCAAAATCTTTATTTCATATTGATCTCATTTTAGATAATTGAATTTACTTTACTATTGAATTTTGTATTACTGGCTTTGAAGTGAAAAATTAAACTGAGCAGAGCGTTACACAGACCTGATCTAAGCTGCAGGTCTTCCAAAAGCATGAGGTTGCATAAAGAAGGCCTGCCTTGCTCCTTCATTTCTCCTTTCAAAGGAAAAAAAAAAGAGGTGAAACCTTCATTACACTCTCTGCCATGCCAATATCAGATCCACGCTGGGCTCGCAGCTTTACACAAAGCCTGGGCTATTTAATGTTAAAGAGTGAAAGAGCGACGCAGACAGACAGCAGGCTGCAATGTAACCGACCAGCTTTATCAAAACCATCCAGAGCTTAATCACCCAAGAGGCGCACGTAACTAATTCACTGAAGCAAAAAAGAATTTGGCATCTTTGTTCTCCAGGATGCGAGATGGATCAACTGTGACACTGTACAATGTTTATTGTCTTCCGCCCACATTTCCCGAAATGTGGAGACTTCTGGAGACCACTCAGAGCAAAGACGCCAGGAGAGTGATGACCTATTTCTAGCTGATTTTGGAGATAGTGCTCACTCTGTCTCTAGACTGGAGAATGACAAAAACAGGAGGGGGCAGGGTTAATGGGTAGAAATATGCTGGACAAGACCTGCCTTTATGGAAGACTTGAAAACAAATTCTCTTTGAGCGATCAAACACAATAAACACAGAGTTAGGAATTCATACAGGTGGAGAAGCGATTGTTGAAAAGTGATGATCCGCTTCTTCAGCAGTGAATTAGATCTCAAGCAGTAGATTACATGTAATGATGAGCAGCTTTCATAAAACAAGATGTAGTAAATGAAAAGTGGAGGGATACAAAGAAAAAAAAAGGGAAGGTGAAAAATGGGACGGAGAAACTTGGCTGGGTCCCACAGACGCCCATCAGCACCTCTTCAAAGGTCACTTTATGTACGTAGTTAATGAGGGCCTGATGAGGGACCAGCGGCACACATACACTCAAAAGACACACACTGGGGAAAAATATGACGACAAGCTCCCATTGTCTCACTTTCGTCCAATGAGACCTAGACTCAAACAAACAGTTCCTTTAAACATACAGTACGAGGGCTACAACACTGATTGGTTACAGACAAGTAGTGTGGAGACGGCAACACTGCCACACACACTCAGACAAACACACACGATGCTTTATTGCTTGGTATTTCTCACTGTCTGTAGTCAACGAGAACAAATCAATAACATTGTTAATATGTCTGGAAAGATTGCGGGTCAACAACAACATGGTGTGACTGCTTTGTGAGTCCCGAGTGGCGGGGGTGAGTTTCATCAGGACGGAGGACCAGCGTCTTTGAAGACTTCCCGTGCACAGAGATCCTTTATACCATCCAGTATAGTTGTGTTAAAAAAATCCTGGTGGCACGAGGTGTGTGTCACGTGCACTTTGTTGTACTTAATTCTTGATTGTTGATGATGTTGCACTTTGTGGTTAAATGTCTGTCTTTAATTGTAATGTGTTTTCTCTTGCGGTTGTCTTTGTCTGACAGTTGCCACAAACACAAAAAGAATTTCCGCAAGGATAATAAATGAAAACTAACACACACACACATACACACACACACACACGCCCACACACACACAGTAGAAGAATGGCCACATTATCTGTTTTTATTGCAGTGCGCTGATAAGCAGCACCTTTTTCACAGTTGTGGCTGTTTGGCTCTCACCTGCACACACACACAACATGTACACACACACACACACACACACACACACTGTACACCACACATTCCAGGATTTAATGTTGTAATTTGCTTTTTCATTTAATATACTTTTCCTCACACACCCATTTGTTCTACTTAAGTTGGCGATTTCAGACAATTTCCTTTGATTAAACCCAGAGAGATGGGTGTGATCGACTTCCAACCACTTTTTTCAACGTCTGAGAAAATATTTTCCTCGTGTGATGAAGTTCATTTGGGAAATGAGCTAATGAAGCCTGAATGTATTTCCTGTAAACCAGACTTATGGTATATGTTCTTACACATACTGACACTGAAACCAGTGGCTGTAAAATGCTTCAAGTCATCTCTTGTACGATGGATGTTTTATTTGATTTCTTTATAAGTAATGGACAATGAAAGAACAGCAAATAGCCACTGATCCAATATTCAATATTAGATTTTGTAGCTTCACTCCAGTTTTCAGGCTGGGTGGACAGAGCATTACAGGAAAACTGTGGGTCTGGAAGCCCTCGATCTTTGATTCTGGGCAACTGACAAAAAAAGCCGACATTTATTGCTGATGTTTTGAACTTCATTGTCTTTGGACAAGGTATTGTGCATTGGCAACCAATTACATTTTTCTTTAAACAAGTAAAAAGGCTGAAATTGTTACCAGTTCAGTTATAAAAACAAGACAGATTTAAAAGATCACTTTACTGCTTTTCTAGAAAATGTTACTTTATCAGAACAAGCTGGAATAATCAGCTTTTAGTTACATTTTTTTATTTTCTTAAACATTAATACCAACATGAACACACACACACGCACACACACACTCATACACACATTAATCAGATTTGATTAGTCTACCTAAACAGAAAGAGGCCGTTATATAACGTTCCGGAGACTCAGAAGAATTTCTATTAGTTGCAGCATGCCTCTCTCTACCCGCCACACAAGGCACCATTAAAACAGCATTAGACGGTAAGCCAGACATCCTTCTGGTCTGAACCACGAGACCACCTGTCCTGCAGGAAGGGAGGACAGGCAGAGTTGTACAATCATTTAGAAAAAGAGAGTGAGAGAGCGCGGAAACAGCAACACATGGGCAGAAGGACTGTACTGGCTCCGAGCCTTGGCCTCCCTTGCTCAGTAAAATGCATTAAAGATGTTGCGTTTTGTTGTGTGTGTGTGTTTTTGTGAGTGTGTTTGTTGATGTGCATAAGTGTGCCGTGTGGACTCCCTTTATAAAAGGCCTTGAGCAAGCCAGGGAATCATTCTCTCCCCATAATAAAGTCAGAGAAACTTTCTTCATGAGGCACACAGCATTGCATCCATCACACTAATTTTAGATTTTAAATGATTTCATACGGGGGATGTATGAGCGAGTGTTTTCTGCTCATTATGCTTATTATAATATATTCCTGCTCTTTCAGTAATAAACATATTTTGATTTTCTATTTGTGTTGTTTGTATCAGTTATTCTGTGACGTCCCGACACCTCAGTATAACTTTAATCAGAATAGGAGCTGTAGTCATCAGATGCCGTTTTTATTTCAAACTGTTTATTATTTATTATTTCTGCACAATTGATAAGGATAAATGAATTAGCATCAGATAAACTCCATAGTGCTGAAATCACTGGAATCACTTTCTTCTTGTCACTTAAATTTGACACAGAAGATGGCTAATATGGGTGTCACCTCTGACCAAATCTGAGCAATTACACCGTTATTATGCCCATTGGATGTATTTACTGACAGTTGTCACATCCACCAAAGACGCAAGAAGTGTGTAAGTGTGAAAGGAGCAATAAGTGACAGTGAAATTGTGGCCTTTCCTCATCTTGGTACTGATCTGTGTCCCACACTGACTCAGTGACACAATGACACTGTGACAAAGCCTGTCAGCTGGCCTGTTGCACCAGGGTGATGAGGTTACATCCACAGAACACACAAACACACACACACACACACACACACACACACACACACACACACACACACAAAACACCACACTGGGGAAAAGAGGGCAGGGGGACAGAAGAGGCAAAGGGAAAGACTGAGGGGGAAGAAGGGACTGGATAAGAAAACACCCAAGCTGCTCTCAAGGGACTTCAGCTCTCGGAAACAATCACATTGGCCTCAGTGTCTCCTCTGCAGTGGAAAATGAATAAATTAATAGGTGGAGTAGAAGGCCTCCCATGGGCAGGGTCCTGAAGCCATCTGTGAAGGCCATCAGTGTGTCCCAAACCTGCTGTTTCCCCACTGAACCAACATGTCAGTCTGGAGATTTACAGCTGCACGGAAAGCGCGGCACACACACACACACACACAAACACCCACCCACGCACAGACACCCTCACACACACAGACATCAAAGAGCATATACTGATACTGGAGGTGCAGCCAAACACGCATCCACATGTATTTACACAGAAGCGTGCCAGGATGCAAAAGCATAGACAAAACAAATATTGGCACAAACACACGAGCGGAAACAAAAGTTCATAGTCTTCACACACCCACGTGCATGAACAAACACTTGGCTGGCGCTGAGATTTACACCCGTTTGGAAAGACAAGCATCAGCCAATAAATAAATCTGTTTCCCTGGAGCCCTGTTGACCTCCCTCTCTCTCTTTCTGTCACACACACAACAGCAGGTCAAGGTCAGGCAGGGATGAGCGGAAGGTCGGAGGGAGGTCAAAGTGTTTTGGGGTGTTTGTGTGTGGGCATGGAGGCTGATAAAACTGTGCACAGAGTCAAAGCCCTCCTCTGTAGCTGGGGGGTTAGCAGCCTCCATGTTGTGGCAGTCAGGTCGTGAACTCTGACCCCGTCAGGCCCTGAGAGACGAGGCGGTCTTGTCAGGTGGGACAGTGGCTGCTAATTGACATAATCTCCCATCTCCTACTTGTCAGTCTCTTTTCAAACAGACTGGGATAATCAGTGTGGCTCAGGGAGTCTGTGTGTTTGGGTGGCATTCAGCTATTGTTAGGTGGAAATAGTCCCTGTGCCATCAAGTGTCCTCCATCTGCCCCAGAGAGCTGAACACAATGGGTTCTTCAAAGATACACAGATCCACTGTTTAGAGTCTTAAATGATTTTTACTCAGATTTTTATTGAGGGGAATCTGTTGGTTGGCGTATTTTCGATGCAATCAGGAACAATTGTGTATGCAGATTTCTGAATTTTGCACAGTTGAAAACTAAAAAGATTTTTTTTCCCTTAAAAACTCTGGAACAATTGGCAAAAATGCTTTCAATGTGTTGGATCTGGTGAGGCCAACTGTGAAGGGGCTTCTGTGGTGTGTGTTGTTGTCCAAGACTTACCGAAACTGAAATGTGTGCTGGCAAAAACTAATGAGAGTTTAGCTCAAAGAGGATAGAAGAGGATGAGCTGGAAGAAAAATGCAAATAACTGAAATAAAACAAAAGTTTTTTTTCTGTCCACAGTAGTTACATATTTAGAGAATCCAAAATCTATATGTGTTCACAATATCACAGAAAAGCAGCTTGTGTTGCAGCAGCTCGACTGTGGTGTGCAGAGTGGAGCAGTGATATCAAAAAGAGAGGATATTTGAGATGCTAGAACCAGCAAATATTTGTCATTCTTAATTGATTAATTTCTCTCTTGAGCAACTCATCGTTCGATCAACTTATCATTTCAGCAGTAGACAAGTGTTTACATCTTAACTGACCTGGTTGTGCATTAGGCAGTCTCAAAGCTTTACTTGAGCCTGTTTTTGCCTTCTGCTCAGCCTTTCATTCCTCTACACTTCTTTAGCCTCGGGCCATCAGGCCTCTCACTCTTCTTTTTCTTTACTCCTCCTGGCCCTGATCACAAGCCACAGTTCACGCTTTACTCACTCTCAGACAATAACTGTGCTCATTGTTTCATTATCACTGACCCCTGTCTGCACCTCACTGCATCTCCTCTGCCAGGCTCTGCTTATAATAAATCCCAGGATATCTTTACATATGCCGCTGAGATAACAAAACATACTTTTGCCCTGTAACTACAGGACTGAAGATACTCCTCACAGTTGGATACGTCTACAACATTCAATTAGCAAGTGTTTGAAAAATAATATGGTTGTTTTGCACAGAAGCTGAAATGATGCAATTACTTCTGTCTTTCAGGTTGACAAAACATAAGGAAGTGAGATTTTAACGATTTGGCATAAGGACAGCTCCATATTTCCAGTGATGACGCAGGATTTCTCCAAAATGTGTGAAGAATTTGGAATATGCAACTGATGCACTGAATTTAACAATATATCAGAAAGACCTAAAAATGTAAGCAAGATTTTTTACAATAAAGCTTAGTGCAATAAATATTCACACAAATCTGCTACAACTGCAGTCCTTAAATGTCCCCCACTGGTATTTGTCCTTGGTGTGAATACAGACAGCATATGCTTAATCATCTGATTCCTTTCCATGAGCAGATTGCTCGCCCAAAAAACGGCCTGTACTTTACTCCGCTGCCTAAAACAATAACTCCACCAAATGCAGCTCCACCAGGCCAGCTTCAGAGCGATCGCTCTTCAGCGTTTGAAGTGTTTATGGACATTAATGATCCAACATTTCAAAAGAGCAGCACATGTTTGGCATAGTGGAGCACTTGGGCAAGAGGAGAAAGCATGTTTCAATGGAAAATGTTTCATCAGAGGAATTGTGTCGTTTTATAGTGTGGGATGTGAGGGTTGTGTGGTCTGGGTTCGGTGAGCACCCCTGGGATGTCAAAACATCAACTGTCCGACCGCAGAGACGTCTAAGACATGCAATGAAAAGCAGGTGTTTAGAGCATCTTGGCAGCAAATACAGATGTTAAATGAACAGATGTCATGTCATGCTCCTGTCAGACCTGCTTGACACATGTCTGCTCCCTCAGGTGATATATAGTGCAGAGTTGCAACTAACAATTGCTGTATTTTCATCATCAATCAGCCAATTTTGTCTTGATTGATCAAAATCATTTAGTCTATAAAACTGAAAATGCAAATAAACATGACACCTTCAAATTACTTATTTTGTCAAAAAACCAAAGATGTTAATTTACAATGTTATAAAACAGAAAAAAGTAGTAAATTCTCATCTTTGAGATGATAAAACTAGCAAATGTTTTGCTTTAAAATGAAGCATTGTAAGAAATAATTGATTATCAAAATAGTTGCCAATTAATTTTCTGTTCATTGGTTAATTGATAAATCCACAAATATTCTTTTTAATTAACATTTCACACAGAAAGCCACAAACACGTGGCTCAGTTATTAGTGCTGTTGACTCACAGCAGGACAGTCTTGGGCTCACATTCCAGCTGGGATGTGTGGAGTTCAAATGTTCTCCCCGTGTTAGCATGGGTTTCCTCCAGGCACTCCACTTTCCCCCACCATCAAAAACATGTACTGTATGTTAAGTTCATTTTCCTGTCAGTGCTCTCGACCAAGGCTCTGGCTGAGAACTGGAGTTGGCTTCCCACTGCTCCTTGTGCTTAGGATGCTTAAATACAGATATCAAATCTCACACTGCACTGTGTGTATGTGACAGTAAAAAATTAGATTTGATTTATACATAGGCCTATATTATTTTATACTCTCAAGGATAAAGCCACTGAATTATAAAGTCACAGAAAATTAATCAAATCAAAACATAAAATGTAATAATCGATAAATCATTTATCAAGCAAAAATGCCCCAAAGTTCTTCTCAAATGTGAGGAGTTGCTGTTTTTCTCTGTATTATTCTGAGGTCAATATCTTTGGAATTGTTGGTTGGATAAAAGAAACAGCTCGAAGATGTCACTTCCTGGGGCCCTGGGAAATTGTCATGGCCACTGAGTCATTATTTTCCAACACTTTTTGAATCAAATTATTAAAAACATAATCAAAGGATTCACAGATAATGAAAATAATTATTTGCAGCCCTAAACCTTTGTAGACATGGACAGAAGGGCAGAGAGTAAGCAGACGGGTAAACAGATACAAGCAGCACAAGGCTTAGGGAAAAGACAGCTGTGTGTTCCACCACAGATCTCTTGTGGCCGTCCAGCAGGGTCCGGCCAGATGTAAATGATTTACGCTGCTTTTTTTTGCTTCTCCGCTCGGCTTACATGATTTTGGAAACTTGTGATCCTCTCGAACATGTACTGAACGAAGGGAATGAACCCTGCTCACTATCTGCCATAGATGGAGTGTTTCTCACATGTTCTGCATACTGATGTCGGGCCAAGACAAGCAGAAGGTCAGTCGGTTCTGCCGACTGATTCTCCGTCCATCCAACCGCGTTTTACTCCATGGAAGCCTCTGTCTAGACCTTTATTTATTTTCCTCTCTCCGTCACTCTCTTATGTCTCAACTAAATTCCTAACTCTAATCTCTTTATCTATATATCACTGTGTCCGTATCTGCATCTTGGTTTCAGAGATCAGAGTTTAAGGGCTGACAGACAGATAGCAGAGTCTAATGGAGACGTTTAAGAGAGACGGAGAGGAGTCAGCCTCCATGAATCCACATGAAACTATGTGAGAGCTGGAGCCTGTGTTTCAAACATGCTAAAGTCACACAACTGTCTGTTTGTGAAGACATTTTTTGGAAATAAATATAATCAAAATGGGGGATACAAGGCAATAAAATAAACCGACAGGCAGGAGGCTGAGAGGATACACCCTGAACTCTTGTTCTGTGATGTATTCTGCCTAAGTATGATTCAGTTATGACACATATTCACACTAGTAGACTATATATCGCATCAGAGCACCACCTTCATTTACAAAAAAACATTTATTTATATATTTCAATGAGAAATGGTGCAAAAATCTATAGAAAAATAGATAGATATTTTTGTGTTCACAACTTAAAAACCCCAGTCACATGTGGTAAAAACACACCAGATGAAACTAATATGGTGGAGCAGACCCTCAGCATGTCCACGTTTCATGTGCAGATACAGTAAAAGGCTAGTGCAGCTGAAAGCACTTATACCAATCATATAATGAAGTCATTGCTCTGTGGATTGCTTCAATAACTTAAATGATATGCAAAAGCACTGAAGTCGGCACATGGTGACAGAGTCGGTTTGGACTGAGTATCAGGATGAGGAAAAGCTTCTCGACTACTTCAACATATTGCAATCTCACTTAAATCACCATGCAGCACTTTAACCAACACCATGTTCCTGGGTTTTATGGTCTCATATCATGCTGTTGTGTCTTCAGGTGGGTTAGGATGAAGCTAAATGGGCAGCAAGGATTTTGGAGCTCATATACAATGAAAAGGTAAAGCCCTGGAGGCCGGGTACTCTATAAGGATGTGTCTTTTCTTGATGACCGTGTCTCCTTTTTCGCTCCTTTAATACATATTTCATTATGCTGCATGGTACAGATATTCTCTCACTCTCACTCAGCGTATGCACCCCACCCCACCCCCTCCTCCTCCTCCTCCTCGGAGGGATGAAGTATTTGTTTAGGCAAGCTCAGTGAGATCACAGTTGCTGAGAGGAATCGGGTGCAGCTATATAAACCACATTACACTGCTTTTTAATTACACTGTGCCACACAATGTTTATTACAATGGATCCAAACATGCCACATTACCTGCATTACATGTGTTGTGACTGCAGGGGTTTCTACGGAACAAGAGCAGGTTTATGCATCATGAGAGACAATAAACAGTAAAACAGGGCATCAGACAACTTCCTACATGAAGCGTGGGAAACTTTCCAAGTATAATCCAAGTGGTGTATTAGTGAGAGAGGAAGAAGTTGCACATGTATCAGGATGTGGTAGCAATGTAAAAATTGCACATATCAACTCTTGTGTCATATTTGATCAATGTACAGGTATGTGTTGATTTTTAACTAAATAAGAGAAACAGACTTGCGTTCAGATGGACCACCATGTATCTCTGGTTCTCTAAAGGGCTTAAAGGGTGTTGAGACCAAGGGATCATGGGATCAGCATGATCAAGGGATCTTTTTTAAAAGCCATACAACAGACTATAATCCTTACACTTGCATAATGCTTCTGTTAGAACTGTAAAGAGGTCCTCCTGTGCAATGTTTTAAACTGATCCTTTGACAAAACAGTCATGGAAAATGTACAAATCCAGATTAAGAGCAATAAATTCCAATCCAAAGAAGTTCACACACTTTCATGTATGTTGCCTGCACGTGTGAAAAATACTTTTTTTGTCATGTTATTTAACTTATTAGATAATCTACATATTTGTTTATATCGTAAAATCAACAAAACTATGAATCATGCCTGTTTCAGAGTGAATATTTCACAGGTACACTCTGAGGAAGAGCACAGTCATCTTCTGGTCAGTGCGATGTGACAGAGTGATGATGAAACCCTTGGTAGTTTTGACCTTCAGCTATCTGAGAGAGCTCCCCTGGCTCCTTCATCACACTCAACACAACCTCTGTCTCTGCCTGTCAACACCAGCTTATAAAGAAAGAGCCATCACTGGCCGAAAGCACACACAAACATACACACATTTGCAGACACACACAGCGATACCTTACGATGCAAGATAGAAGCAGCAAGCTCAGCAGATGGAGAGGGGATATCTGCAGCTCCAGCTGAATGGTATGTTTCAAGCAGCGCACTTGCTTTGACACATAATGGCTGTCAGGAACAAAAGGGAGATTCCTGGGCTGTGAATGTGTGCTGCAAGTAAAAGAGGACGGTGATCTGCTCTGACTGCAGAACCGACACTACCAACCCAACCACCTCATCCCTTCCTGTCCTGTATTGTCCCATTGCCTGGAAGTGCATGCCCCTCCTAACAGACATTCATCAGCTAGCCCCCATCCACCCACCTTTCATTCATCAGCCTGACTACCGGGCACTGACCAGTAAGTCTCTGTTTACTCACCACCCTGTGCCATGGATGAGCTGTCCTTGCTGGATGTGTCATCGGTGCTACCCAGGGAACCAGCCCTTTGCCTGGAAGGCATGGCGTCAGGTTTTGATCCACTAACACTCACCACCCAAATAATCAGATGCTGTGACCTGACTCAGAAATGTCACTGCCATGAAAAGCTTCTTTCATGTGTTTTTGTCCTTGGCGTGCTACAGGTTCCTTTCACACTTCACTGACATAAATCTTTGTCTCGCAAAACTTTAATATAATATTATATTATTATATATAATATGGGAAAATCTGGGAAAACGCTGGTGCACTGCAGAATAAGATTACACAGTGTACTAAATGACATAGTGGTGCAAGATAATTCAGTATTTGGTTCTCTCTCTTAAATATAGTCTTATAGTCTAGTCTTAAATATCCACAAGTGATCAGAAAGAAGAGAATTAAGGATAAGAATCAATCCATTGAATTAATCCACATTAAAAAAGCCTTTACATGTTCAAATGATTGATTCACTTACTGAAAATGAACTGATGACAGTTTGATCATGGTACCTTGTGCTCCTTGAAAATTGCGTGAGACATTTTATCAATAAATTGTGCATGTTGACAGTGGGGACCAGTGTGTGTATGCGAACTCAGGTCACAGTTTGCAGGAGAATATGATCAGCTTGGGGTCAGTACAGCTCTGAGGTCCAACTCAGCTTCGACACTCCTCACCTTCTCCTCTCTCTCTGCCATTTCACTGACTGCAGACCTACTGCTGGCAGCTCTGTTGATGTAGAGGGACAAGTCAACAAATCAACGGCTTCCTATGCCAAACTCATCAAACAACGCTCAAACTGTGCTGCACTGGCTCATCCACACATAGACAGATATAGACAGGGAGTTTACACACATATGTGCACATACCTGCAGCACAAACACATACATGCACTTGTACATGCCTGTAATTAACCTCATGGTTACACTTGAAACACGCAGGTTTGCCACTAATGTATGTGTGTTTCATCTATGTTTACCGGGTGCTAACATGATACAGTCACTCAGTTCACAGCCAGGAGCTTGGTGGCTGCCTGATTTAATTTTTCAAAGACTAAGAATAGACTTTTACAGGTTTTCCCCCACGCCAAAGCAAACACCAACACATTTTCACATCAACAACAGGGGCTCTGAGAGTCGGTCAGATCAGCCGGAGACGGCGCCCCAGAAGAGGCCAGGGAAACTGAATCCAGTTCTTGCAGCAATTAGAAAGAGTCTTAAACACAAATCAAATATATTTCTCTTTATTGTCTGTTTCTCCAACTGCTTTGCTTTCTATATGTAAAATCTCGTACAGCAAAAACCCAGAGCCAGAGGAACAGCAGCAGCCTACTCCCACAAAGCAGCCTCTCTATAATGTGGCATGTAAATGTCTGATGCATTTAATCAGTGGGCAGCACATGTAACCACTCGTGTTTTATTACCCAAGCCAAATGTTTAAAGAGAGCTCCCAGCTAACTTTTTTCCCCCCAAAGATTAAAAATACTTACATAAGAGTATAAAGGAGAAGCATGCTCGCAGTGTCTGTTAACAGGGTGCAAGAGATATGCATGTACCATGAGAAAGCCAGTAATGATAAAGGCCTGTTGCAGCAGCCTTAAGGGTAAAAACTGGGTCATGTCTTTGTCAAAGTAACTACAGGAGAGACGGATGTGTGTATTCAGTGAGACAGAGACAGAACGGTTGCAATATTTCATCCTGTAGCTCCAGAAAATGATGGCTTTATTGGCTACCTGTCAACAAGCAATGCCTTTGGAGAAGATAGCGTATCAGAAAGGGGCGTTTGTGCGTGTGTGTCTGTGTGTTTGTGTGTGTAACGACCGGTCATGGTCAATGACAAGTAGCAATCAATTAGGGTGTGTGCTGAGGTTTCTGGGTAAAGGTTCTTTCTCCTCGACAAGGTCAAAAACATAAGACAAACATAAGGCAGGCGTCACAAATCATCAGATTACAACAAACCTTCCAAAGAAAAAATGACTTAAGGACAAAATGCCTCTCATTTTCTGAAATTTGTGACTGAAATACTGTCAAAGATTCTCACGTGGCATTGCATTTAGGCCTAACCTTGAAGAATAGCCTGGGCTGTGTCACCTGTGTGTGTGTATGTGTGTGTGAGTTAGAGCAGGGGCCTCTCAGAGCACTAATGACAGCTGATGATAGGCTGAGAAGAACAGCTCCATGACTGATGAAAGCTGCTGCGACGCTGAGGCAGAGAGAGGGGTCAGATTGTGGTGGGGTGGACCACATCGCACAAAAGATAACGCTAATGACACAGCCATTTCACTGTTTAACACTTGCTTGGCCAACACATTGAATACGAGGGTGGCTGCTAAAATAAAAGCTGCAAAAATTCGATTTTAAAGACCATGAACCTATTTTCTAAATTAGCCTCTTGCTAGAAGTGCTGGGATCCTGCTAGAATGTAAAAAATCAAAGCTAAGGAGGATTTTACCAAACTTTATAGTTTGTTAAGTTATGAATATTTAAAGCTAAATCTTTAAGATTTAAAATCACATCTTCAGGGGCTTTAAATGCAGTTTCAGCAGCTCTCCTCTAGTGTAAGGTGCATTTTTCTGGCATGTTTTACATTCACTGAGCTGCCACAAGTCATGGGAAATATCAGTAAAAGCTAAAGCAATCTGGGTGATCCTACTCGTCCCCTGAGTCTGACGGGAGTGGCTGCCTGCAGGATGACATTGGCCGTGTCCGCTGGGCCCTGGTGGTCACTAAAACATTTTGATGAGCATAGAAATGATGTGAACCACATGCCACGGCCATGTCAGTCACATCTCAACGCTTATTAAATGGGACACTTTGGATTGGCGCCTGAAGCGGTGCTTTCCACCAACTACCAACAGCAATTAAAAACCCAATAATGTAATCTCTCATGGAAGAACGCTGTCATATCCTTCCAGCAGAGTTACAGACTCATAGAACAAGATGCCAGAGTTCAAACTGTTCTGATGGCTCAGGAGAGGTCCAACACAGTAATAAAGCTTAATATTTGTTCTACTTTGCATTTTGGCTACCTGTATAGCAGTTGGTTTTTAATAGTGTAGCTTATAAAAATATTTATTTGAGGATCCAAATTAGGTGAACCTACAACTATAGGCCAGAAAACACTAAAACTCTCAAAGCATGATGCAGGACAGCTGAAACAAGGCTGTGACTGATGCCGGCTGACTTCATCAACAAAGAACTTCAAAGGCCAGCCGAGTCTCTACTGTATAGCCTCGGGCGGACTACTCATCAATCTGGAGACAGCACTGAGGTGGTGCTATACATCCAGTAGATAGCATCATACATCAAACAAACTCTGGAAATACTACCCTGCTCTCCGGCTGCAGCAGAAAGGCTATCTGGTTTTAGCCCACACATGGCCTCACATGGGAAACATACACGTGGAATGCTTAAATACACTAACAATTTTTTTTAAACTGTGGACTTCCAGTTTTAAAATTGGTGTTACAATCTCACGTCACAATCAACACACTGAACCTACATATTGATTTTAAACTCATATTACAGGGGTGTAATGTAAAATAAGATTTGACAGTTGATCCGTCTTTACATTCAAGGGTCAAATGTGCACCTGGTGCTGTTGGACGGTGTAATAATAATATGTGAAACATTTAATACTCCTCTATCTTTATATGTATTTATTCGCTCATTCCACTGCTGAATAGTTGGAAAGTGTGTTAGAAGGGAGTCGGTGCTACACCCAAAAAGTGTGTGAGAGCCATGGTGGTCATCCTCTTACTCAATTACACCTGATAAGAGCTGGTTAGAGCTGATCTGTCTCATCTTATCAGATGTTGTAAAAAATTTGTGAGTGTGAGTGTGAGTGTGTGTGTGTGTGATAGTGGGGGGGGCACAGACAGGTACACATGATTAGTTATAGATAGAAGAGACATGGAGCTGATTGGAGACACAGAGCTGTTCACTCTAACCAAACTAATCTCTCTTCAAACTCATTACTAAGTGAAATACATCCCAGCTATTACTGTCTGGACAGAGAGCACTGTGTACAGTAGGTGACAGCATACAGATGCTCTGTTGATACAGTATACACAGACAGCAGACACATCCTGTGTGTATCATCGAGGACATGGCACCAGGGAGCCTACACACCACACACAGAGTCTTCAGACTTTGGGCTGAGAGTAAAAGAAGCCTCCATGGTGAAATGCTGTAATTGCAGCTTAACTGTCCAGCGCAAACACAAACAATTTGGTCATATCCTGCACAGATGCAAACAAACAAAGGAAGGGGGAAAAGTGACACAAGAGCTGCATTAAATATCTGATGCTGTCATTACAACTACGACTTTCTGGCAGCAGTGTTACACCGGTCTACTCACACTTTTACATTTACAGTAGAATAAATAAGATGAGAGATGAAAGAACTGCAGTGAGCGAGAGATTTGATTGCTTGCAGGACTATTAGCAGAATTATGAACGGAGCAATAGGCCAAAGTAACAAGCAAAGGAATGAAAGTGGGCAAAAAGAGTAGAGAAGTGAGGAAGAAAGAGAGGGGGGTGAGAGACCAAACAGAGGAGAAACAGGAGGGAGAAGGGCAACGTCTGAGTGTAGGAGACCCAGGAATGTTAATCCTCTTTGTATGTCTCCCAGCAATGATTAAACTTTTCTAATATCAGGCATGACGAGAAAAAATGGGTCATAAATGGGTCAGCTGTGGGAGAGGAGGAAAAAACAAGAGCAAAGCCAGTGGTTATGCTCACAGCAGCACGGCTTTAAAATCACACAACGCAAAGCCACAAACAAGTCGGCCTTACCGCCTGCAGGCATTCGTGTACAGCAACAGAACCGAAGCCTGTTGTTAGTTAGCATGTCTCAGATACACTGGGTCGGGTGTGCATCAGTGGTAAAGTAGACATGCATATTTGCACCCTAAATTAAGCCAAGCTACTCTGAACTGCTGGGCATGCTGGCCTGGTAATTCATTAACCACAATAGCCAGGGCCCACGTGACATATGAAATACATCACGCCCGCTGCTACTGTGTGAAAATGGCCCGAGAAGCTGGCAGGCTGAGTGGAGGAGTCACAGAGAACCACTTAGTGGCTACGCTAGGCTAATCAGAGGTGAGAGGTCAGTGCCAAACTGTGTGTGCTTAACCCCTACGCTTCCTGGAAACTGTGCTCTCTGGAGGAGGATGAAGAGACGACGAGCGCACATTTTCCACAGCTCGGGAATCCCTGAGGCTCCAGGGACTGGACGTATCCCTCTTTCCCTCTTCATATTTTTTTCCCCTCCCGGTCTCTCTTTCCCCCTGCTCTCACCACTTTCAATGAGCTGCATCATTACCGGCAGATTTAAAGACAGGGCAGATGAAGAGCAACACAGGGAAAGTGAGGGGGGGCGTGGGGTGGGTTAAGGGGGGCATGTTTGTGTCTGTTACGCACTGGTGTCAGCAGGGAGACAGATTGGAGAAGTATTTCCTTGCCTGTCAGAGGAAAGGCCCTCTCACAGGAGGGCTCAGACATCATAAATCCTCTGTGATTCTTTCCATGCCCCTCTCTCTCTCTCTACCTCTCTTTCTCTCTCTGAGCCCAAATTCTAGTTGTCGTGTCGAAAACAATCTGATTCATAATTTCCCCTGAGTGGCTCTGTGAATTAGCCCCTCACACAGCTTAGCGGGCCTCACTTTCACACGGTCTCTATTCATCAGCGTCTGCGGTCACACACACTCTAAGCCTGCAGTAACTTCCATGCTTGTCCAGCGCTCACAGCAGCCGCACTGGACTGTCTCCACAGATACTTCATTAAACCTGAACGGTGCCATTTATCTCTGTGATTTTGTCATGTATTACTACATTAAGTACTATGTTCAAGTACTGTTTTATTGGGCCTTTATTGTGAAATACCATAGACACCCATACACCCACTTAAGTTCTTTTCACACGCTCTCACTTGGCTCTATATATATTCTTCCATCAAAAGCAGTGCAGCCCTGATCATTAACATTCTTACAATGAAGGGCAGTTTTATCACTCCAACCACACGAAGGAGCCGCTCCCTTTGAAGTCGAGTTATAGTCAGCATCGGCCCTGTGATCGTGCTAACTGCACGTCTATCTGCAGGATGTCTAACTACTGCTGGTGCACCTCGGTGGACTCTATCCAGTAAGGACAGACAAATATAGTTGAATCTGTATCTGTGTGAGAGTGAGAGAGCCACTGTGCATCTGCTAAGTATCTGATTTACATCCTCACCTCTGCACCAGTTCACTCATCAGGCCATGCACGTTCCTCAGATTCTTTGCTGGATGGGGGAAACCCACTGCAATGAAGCTCTCCCACAACAGACATAATTTACAAGTGCTGCTCACACGCACACACACATAAGACAAAATAAGAAACTAAATATAAAAACTTTATCTAAAGAGGTACATGGGTGCCAGCCAGTTTTTATTTATACTGCACATGACTGCCCTCTTCTGGTCTGAGCCCTTTGAAGTGAATTCCAAAGTGTATGGTTTGAAGTGTTGTTGAATGTTGTTATTACTGCTATTTATTGCAGTACATTCACTGCCATTTTGCATTTTTCTTTATTTTACATTTGAGATGCAGGGAAAGACAGTAATAGGTGGTTGCAGATATTGTTTGTCCAATCATGATATAGTTATCTTCTAGGTTTCATGAGGATTTGGGTTTTATGAGAGGGAAAACTCTCAGCTCTTTAAGCTCTAACAGGGAACTACAGCTCTGACTGTAGGGACCCACTCAGGTCACACAACAGTTCATATACAGATGTGGGCATCCTAGAAATCCTACTTTTCACTGCAGCCATTACATGTAACAGTGTGCTGCTGCTCTGCTGCTCTGCTGCTCTGCTGCTCTGCAGCTCTGCAGCTCTGCGCTGTTGCTCCACTCCCAACAGGAAATGTTCTGAATTCTAAAATTTTCTTCTCCTCCCTGCCGTCAGAGGGCACAGAGCTGATTTGGTGATTATTCACAAAAACACAAAGTTTTTATTAAAATGTACTAAAACCTCAGCTGTAGGTCACAGTACTTTGGAATTGTTAAATAAGAAAAAAAGTTATGGTTAGACATACAACATAAACAGAATGCAATAATTTCCTAATCATTTTTGACATGTACTCAATTGAAAACTGCACTAAGACAATGTTTTTGATTTCAACCTCATCAACGTCCTTGATTTTTGTAAATATATGTTTATTCTGAATTTGATACCAGCAACATGTTTCAAACAAGTTGGGACAGGGGCAACAAAAGACTGTGAAAGTTGTGGACTGATCCAAAAACACCTGTTTGGATTGTTCCACGGGTAAACAGGTTCATTCACAGTATCATGATTGGGTATGAAAGGTTCATCCTGGAAAGGCTCAGTCATTCACAAGTAAGGATGGAGCGAGGTTCAACACTTTGTCAAACTTGTATAAAGGAGATTACTACATGGGCTCAGGAACACTTTGTAAAAACGACACTTCAGCTATACATAAAAGCTCAGGTGCTATGAAAAAGTGCTGGTCCTCCACTGGTGGACTGCTGTTTGGTCTCCCCCTCAACCCCCTCCCTCATTTGACTTCCTTCCCTCTCAGGTGCCTGCAGAAGCAGCAAGGGTCCCATGTGTTGGCTCATCTGTCCCTTGACACACATTCCCTAAACAAGCACTCTCCAAAACACTGCTGGTTGTCATGGCAGTGCTACTGGCCTGAGTAAATAAGAAAGAGGGGAAATAATGTCCTTAGAGGGGGGGAGTGTTGAATGTGTTGGGGGGGTGTGTATGCGTGTGTCTTTGCCACTGTACCGCCGCCATGGGAGAGCTGCCTGGCAGAATCATTACAGTCTGTGCAAACACATACTGACGTCTCGACTCAAGTCAGCCCTGCCACACACGAACATGCACACATGCACTTACAGATATACATTAACACTTGAATATGGACACACGCATTTTGTGTCCACCACAAATGTTCAGTGCAGTGGTGTCAGTGTTGTGCAGATGCTCACTATTCGCCACATGCGCTCATTATTCTAATTGCATATTTCCGCATGTTTGTTTACAAAATGGCAACTTTTGGGTCCAAATAAACCACATCTACTGTGTCTGACTCTTCACCTTGTTTAGTCTGACACATAAAGGTAAAGCATGTTTAGTCTGCTTTGTTATTTTCCTTTTAATTTCCTCTAAATGCTACATCACATAAAATAAAAGGAGCTTGGAGCGCCCAGTTGCCCAAAAACAGGTTATGAGTCAGCATCAGGTAATGACTAATTACAATGCATCTAAACAGAGACACACACGGACAAAGCAACACATTGCTAGTCTGACATTTCAGGTAATTCTGGGCACATTTGTTAGGAAATTATCGTCAGGGTGAAGCAAAGCAGCGGTGTGCACATCCTCGCAGACACATCCATGTAGGCTAAAACACACACATTTTGTAAGGGAAATTTGTACTTGTGAGGTCCTGTATTAAGAAAGCTGTATAATAGCTCTAGTTAGGACTGGACAAAAAGTGCACACTTTCCAAAAACTCAGACCGGTCCTCACAAAGATAGACATTAATGATCTTAGACACACACACTTACACACTCTCTCTCTCTTTCTCTCTTGCACACACACACACACACACACACACACAGAGCACCATTGAAGCAGCTAAATGCCAATTAGACGTTGATGAGAGACATGAATAGAGGAATGTAGGACTAAGTGAAAGTTTAGTCCTTACTTGTCCAAAGTCCACTACAGGTTCCATTTTTTCATCTCAGACTTGGAGAACAAACTGTAACCTGCAGATCCGCCTGCTGCCCCTCACTCCCATTGGTTGCACATAGTCCAGCAGTAAATCTTGCTGAAGTTTCTTGATGCCTCCCTGTTTTAGTTGGCATTGCTCTGTGCGTATATTTGTGTATGTACGCACACTTATATTTATGTGTGCATGTGCAAGTCCAGTATGGCACTGCACAGTGTGTGTGTAGTGCATACATCGCACAAGCACACTGCAGTGTGTGCGCACTCATGGCATTGTTATTGTGTATATAAACCAGTGATTAATGGATCTCAGCACTGCAGATGAAAATAAAAATGTCTCTGGTCTTTTAGGGATTTAGTTAATTTGTGATATTGCAGTATGAAAGCATTTTGCCAAATACTAAGGTTTCAGCTGAAATAATCTTTGATTTAACTTGGCCTGCTTCGCTAACTTTTCATTTTGGCTCTCTTAATCTCCTCAATTTTCTAAAGTCTCAGTTTTTGTGCCAGCCGTCTTTAAACTTACATGAAATGTCAGCTTCATCAAAGTACAGGAATGATGATAAAGAAGACATTTAAGAGATTTACTGGCTTTTTTAGCTTTTGCAGTACATGTGAACTGCTTGTACTTTCCATGTTCTTTTTCCACGACATACTGCACAACTGACAACAAAAAGAAAAGGTGAGGAAAGAAGGTAACTAGTTCCTTGGTTACCACTACTGTAGGTAGCTTAAAAACAATCTATAAAACACACCTCAGTACACTTTACAGACACATAAAACATGGTTGGGACACCCATCGGAACAGTTCACTTGCATGGCAGAACTGCCCATTGCATCATCAAAAAGCAATGACACCGTGGTCTATCTAAGTCATACGACCCTGACTGGACCTCACTTCTGGCTCAGTGGGGGTCCCTGGGCACACACTAGCCAAGTTCAGTTGGCCCACCATTACGTACCTAATGATCCAGGGTCTAAAGACCACATCTGGAGCCAAGAGAGACCTGCAGACCTGAGGCGAGCCAGACTGCAGTCATGGTCAAAACACACTGTGGCAGAGCAGCTGAAGCTCCTGGTCTCTGGATCCCAGAACCCAAAGCCTGCAGACACAGACACCGTACAGACTGATGTTTCATCCTAACTGCTCCGGTCAGATTGGTAAAAATTTAATTGTCCATCTGCAGCTAGTAAATTCATTAAATATAAAATACATTTCAACCCTCCCTCTCCCTGTCTGCTAATTTAGAATGTGTTAGTGTTGTGTGGACAGAAGAATGGCAAGACTGTCTTCTCTGAACAAAAACATTTATCTGTGTCTGTCATAATATGTGACTGTGTGTGAAAGCTGTATAATTTGTATGCACATGCATCCATCTATGTACTCTGTACTGGCCCGTTTATTGTATGTGTGTGTGTTGGTTGGTTCTTGGCTATAAGTGTTTATGATTATTCTTTATCTCCAAGCCTGCATGAGCATTAGCGACATTAGAAAGGCTTGTGTCAGTCTCAGCACCCCATAAATCTCCTCCCCACCCTGTCCCTGGCTGATGACACATGTCTCTGTCTCACTAAACATCTTGTTCCAGAATGTTCCTTGTTCCAAATGCCACGTCAGTAAGGAACACATTTTCATTAGCAGACGAGAACACACACGTAGCGCTTATATATACAGTATACCCACACGGAGGCACACACAGAACACGTCCATGTGCTCATGCCTACCCACCCAGTCATGAGTGCACACATGCATACACACACAAAACAGGGAAACAAAGCATAATAGGCACAATCCGAAAATCCCTCCTTTATGTAATCAACTTTATGCAGAAGTTGCTCCACAGTAGTCCAGTTAGAGGAAAACTTCAGGCAGGCAAACAAGACTTTCTGCTCTGTTATATAAAACACACTGAGAACAACCTCAGAGGAGCAGAAGTGAAGCAACAGGACACACGGCAGCAGCCAAACACAGAGAGCTCATGTGATGTGTGGTCAGCAGTTTGCTGCGTGATGGATCTCCAAGTGCAATTAAGCAAACAGGTCGTTATCAGCAGCTATGATGGATTCACAGTAGAGGAGCAGGAAGGCCAGCTTTTCCCCTGGACACCTTAAATTACACTCACCTGAGAGACATCACCGAAGCATAACACACACACTGAAATTACACTGCTGATCTCTGTATCATCTGACATTTTCCCCAGGATGCCTGAATGTGTGTCCACCTAAGAGACATAAATCACTGACACCGGACCTGTTGAGCGAGTGCCAAACACTGGAACACACATAACAGAGAAGTGCCTTGGCACAGCTGTCAATCATGTCTTGGCAGAAGAAAACTGTAGGAAATGATGGATATTGAATTAGCGGAATAACAGTCTTCACACTCACACAAATGGATAGGCACACACTCATCACACAAAGTACACATACAGTGAGGTTAGCACAGTCCTCACAGGTAATTCTGTTTGATGGCTTTAACAAGCCACCACTTCCATTTCTCTTAGACTGTCTGTTTAAACACTTGCGGTGCAATATTAAATTTTCTGTTTGGTCAGGCCAAATTGGCCATTTGGCTAACCAATAGGAACAAGGTAAGAAGTTTACACGGCAGATCACAGTGTCCACAGCTGGGTGGAGTATTCCAGGAGTCATGAGTAGTATTTAGAGGATGAATATTGGAGGAAAGATTGAGTCTTTGTAATTAAAATAAACTCAAAAATGAGCCTGCATGGAACACATTTTGGTTTCATCACAGCGGTTCCTTTAGCACCTTCAGTTCAGGGTTCATTTCAGTTTGTCTGTGTGTCTACTACATTTCCACATTTTAAATTCCCTTTCGTCAAGAACACATTTTTGCTTCTGGTCCTAAAACATTGTCCTCTCATGACCCATCCAAAAAGATGCATTTTAAACGTTGTATTTATGGCCTGTCTACAGGTTTTTGAAATTATGTTCAGATCTACTGCCAAATATTCGGTGACATGCAAATGAATTGGCGGCAAAATTGCAAAAAAAATTACAAGACAATAGGAAGTTCTTTGTGCTGCTTTTCCTGATCGTTGTTGGACCACAGAGGCTGATTTGCAGCCAATAGTAGAAACAAACTGTTTTGACACTACTGTTTCTTCATCAGAGTCAAAATGGACAAAGACATAAGGCAAATGAATAAAGTTAAATCAATCATTGTGATTTGGTCTTTTTTCCTTCTGCAATGTTTCATAACTGATCTGAAAAACACCTGATCCAGCTGTGCACACATTTTTTCCCTTTAATTCATTCGGTCAAAATGTGTCCAAAATGTGTCCAACATTTTGTGTTTAGTCAAAAACACATTTTCTTTGTTTTTGTCCTTTACAATTAATTCAATCTACTCCAGATGTGAAAGGAAGCATCGTGTGGATGCAGCTTGTCAACACAATTTTGATACTTTAAAACCATTCTATGCAGGATGTTGTTGTTGCTGTAAAAATCACAGCATTCAAGATTGGCCCCTTCTCTCTGGCTAAATGAGCAAAAGAGAGAGAGAGATCAGCGGTGATCAAGCGAGCTAGAGAGTGAATGAGAGAGAGAGCGTTCCTTTGGGTCAAACAGACACACAGACCTGCAGCTCTTTATACACCCATGACACAGACAGAGAGCAGAGGAGAGACAGAAACAGCAATGTGACCTGGTTGCTATCTTTTTATAGAGTTGGGGGTATGAACCCAGAAACATCCCGAACACAGCAAAACACACTTCGAATGGGTCATAAGTAATGAGTGAGAGAGTTTACTTTTCTATGAGTCTATACATTGTTTTTTAGGACAATCCTACTTATTCTACCTTTTAAACTGGCTGTGATGCACATATGAATTGGGCACAAAGGTAGAAACACAAAGTAGGCCATGACTCTGCAAAGGTGAGTGTAGAGAAGTCCTTTTTATACCTGTGCTTATTGTTTTCTCCTTGATGCACTTTGTCTAAATATTGCTGCTTGCAATTGTATTTGTCAGTATGCTGTTGTTGTAAGAGGGTGGGTGGCTTTGTAACATGAATCTATTGACTTTTTCCATTGTATTGTTTTCATTTAGATTACACAAGTTTCGCTCCTAACACACACACACACACACATACACACAAAGTACACAGACACACTCGGTCGCTGGGAGCCCTGGTGCCGGCCACAGGTAGACCCTCAAACCACCACTGTAATCTCATCATCTACTGGACCAAGGGACTGCTGGAGAGGAAATATTCAGCACAGGTCAAAACCTCAGAAACACACAAACACACACACATATACACTAATGCATACGGACAGTCATGGTCACACACACATGCACACATACTGTACATGGTTGTGACTACACAGAGACCCTGCAGCCTACGGTCCCTGTAAATGTTTTTGTTCTGTTCCAACCGCAAGACCATGAGTTCAGTCTCGTTAGCTGGAAAGCCGAGTCCCTTTTGTTTAGAAGAAAGAGAATAATGGCTTGTTGGAAAGGGTTACCCTGCTTTACTTTCATGCCGGTGGTTGTTACGGATTTCTGGGGATTTAGAATAAAGCCATTTAAGGATCATGTCATTGTTCAGAGCGGCATGGATACACAGGGAATGGAAATTCACAGCATTTAGGTAGAGCTTGCAGTTTAAGATGTTTGGAAATGATGAAGGAGAGATTAATGTGTAAAGTGAAGTGCATGCCTATGTACATACTATACCATGCAAATATATGAATTTAAATGTGTGTGTGCGTGCATGCATGAAAGCATCTTTAAAATCTGATGCTTGTGGGAAAATGGATAGCCTCGATACAGTATTCCTGCTTAAAAATACCAAAGAGATCAAGATAAGATCCTCTGCGGCGAAGGGAAAACTTGGGAGTGATTCAGGGAGTGGAAGGCTGAGATCTGATGAGGTAGAACTTGGAGTTTAAGGGATTAAGATGACTCCACCTCCCAGTACGAGCCAGAGAGGAGCTCAATCATGAGTCACACAGACTGTTGGCCAAAGTACCATACATGGCTGAGAAACACAAAACCAGCACAGAGACGAACACTGCACACAGAATATAAATGAATGTATGTACTGTAGCATAATTAAATTTCTTAAGGCACACACACACACACACACACACACACACAAGCGAAGGCAGATGCACAGCAAGTCACAGCAAGTGTTTAAATTCCAGGGAGACATCTGTAATGAGGACTGAGTCATTTGGATCTAATTATGGGAAACCAAGTGGAAAAGATGGAGTAAATCAACTCAAAGTGATTTCATTGAAAAAAAACTCAATTCCAGTGTGTAAACTCAATTCGCCATAAATTTAATTGATGTTGGTTTAAATGGAAGCACTCAGCTGATTGTGTGTCATAAAACATTGCTGAGGTTTCGGCTTCACTCCTTTTTCCTCTTATCTCTGGCCACAAGTATGGATGGAAGCAGTGGTGCTCTAGTGCCATCTTGTGTCTTCTAATGCATCCTACACAGGGGAGACAGCCCTCCAGCCTTGTTTTGAAAATAAAACTAAGATTCTGAGAAAAAGTTTAAATAGTATGTTATGTAGTTCTATAATGTGCTGTATATCTCTCAACCATGCTGAATAACCTGTGTGCAGAATGTTTGGATTATCCTGTTGATGATTAGATTAATCAAACAGCATTAATTTGCTGTAAGACCCAATTTAAGCTATATTAACTTGTGTTTCTGTGTTACCTAAATCCAAAGCTGTTTCCAACTTGTAATAGTTTCTTGTTGGAGTAAACACATAAGGCAGCAGTTCCCAAACAAAATTTAAGGAGAACATATTATAAACATATATTTTCATTTGATTTCATTTTGATATTTTCGCTTTTTTGGACCATTCTCTGAAAACCCTAGAAATGTTGTGCATGAAAATCCCAGTAGATCAGCAGTTTCTGAAATACTGAAAACAAGCTCAACTGGCACCAACAACCATGCCAAGTTGAAAGTCACTTAAATCTTCCCCATTCTGATGCTTGGTTTGACCTTCAACAGATGCTGAAAGGCGACTCCATTGCTGCCACGTGATTGGCTGATTAGATATTTGCATCAGTGAGCAGTTGAAGTCTTAAAGTGGCCAGTGAGTGTTTGTAGTAATAGATAATCTGTAAGGGGTTGCAAGCAGACATAGCTTTCTTTGAGCCAATGGTGTGAGGCATATTGACGGAAACTGCACTGTGGTCATTTTTCCTCTAGATGGCCATAGCTCCCAACTGCAGACCAGAGTGTGAGAGAAAGGAGGACAGTATTCGCAGCGCAGGAGGATACATGAACAAGGTTTGGAGGTCAACAAAAGTCATTGCTCTCCAAAAGCAGCATCCTATTGATTACATACTAATGAAGGAAGTGCAGCATTTCAGTGGTTGGTAACTGCAGACTTGCGTATGATATTTTGTGAAGGAAAAGATAAAGGATTCAGAAAAGACTTAACTAGATATACTTCATGCCGCTGTGGCATGTTAAATGTCACGAAATGTGCAGCTTTTGAGCGATAATCAACTGTTGGTATAAAAAGAATAAGATAGATAGATTCTTTCACAACTCTCCAAATAATTTGTTTCTCACACATCAACCTCATGACAGAATCTCATGCATATTCCAATCCTGCAGGTGTTGTTAGTGTAAAAATACAGCTCCAGACATCTGATGACAAGTATCATGTTTGTACAGTGGAGCTGTCATAGATCTGTCTGCAGCCTCTCCATAAATCATGTTCACAGCAAAGCAGTTTGAAGTTACACAATCACTTTCATCCTTGGTTTCTTGATTGGACCTAATAAGAAAAATGAAAAAGTAAAAGCCATTGACTTGAGAAACAAACAAACTTAATATTGGCAGTTTGCACAAATGGATTGACATGGTTTGTGGAATGCAATGAAATTTAAGAGAGCCATTTGTGGAAATAAATGTTCATAGTTTTGCTTATGTAAGGCATAAAGTACATAGACTTCTTGCTGTCTTTGCAATAAAAAATAAGGGCAGGGCTTTACGTTTGAGTTGCTTTAATGAGTTGTGGATAATAAGGGAACAAGGGAAGGGGATCAGAAGGGTGAATTTGTGTCAGAGTTGACGCTGTAGATATCAATTACGCTTCTGTTCTCACTCTTTCTTCCTCGTCTGGTGTTCAGAGTGGTGACAAGATCACATTAATTTTGATTTAGCTGCGTCTGTACGCTCTCAGTGTCAGCTGTCCTCTATATATGGCTGTTTGTAAGTGATCTGAGCTGTAAGTGTAAGAGTTGCTGATGCTCCTGAAATCAAATCTCTGTCTCTGAATTACCCCTCACCTGTTACCAATAAACACTTTATTGGAAAGAACATGGTCCCACATTTGTCCATATCTTTGTGGTTGTACGTTCTCCTAACACATTACATACACATGCACTTCACACATTCATCCACTGTCTGCGTCCCAGTCGTCCATGTCTATTTCTGTGCCTCTGACTTGTGGTGGACAAACAAAGGCATATCAGTTTTGTAAATACTTTTGGGACCATGATTCTTGGAGCTGCCCTCACTTCTCTTTTTTTTCCAACTATAATGGGCAACCCACCCCGTTCAGGCTTGCCACCAACTGGCAGTGCCAGCAGGCTGCCCCCGGACCTTGGAGCAGTATCAAGCAGACCGGGCCAGTATTCAAGCAGCCAAAACCCAACAGATGCACCGCACTGAAGCCGACATCACAAAATCAGGGGACTAACGTTTGAAATGTTCTCCCTCACACATATTCACGTCTAAATATAAACACTCCCTCAGCTAGGGAGTTAGCGGATGGGTGGAAATAAAATCTGGTGTATCAATTTAATCTCTCTTTGCCCTTGTAGTATTTGATTCTGACATGGCTTTACTTTTCCACCAAAAGTTTAATTTACATCATAGTACTTGCCAGTACTATATAAGTCTTGGAATGCCAATGTTAATAGAAATATCATCATTAACTGAGTGTTTTTGCAAAAAGCTTGTATTTTATGCCTGTATTCAGAAGCATTACAGCATGCTTTATACTTTATCAATAATTGAGTGCATCCTCAAGAATTCTTTCCTTGTCAGCATGTGTACATCTGAAACATTTACACCACTGTTACACTACTGATTGAGACCATAGTAAAGAAATAATTTCAGATGGCAGCTCCTCAAATTATTCTGATCCGGATCCAACACATCAATTCTCCCGCATGGAAAATGTGGTCAAAATAATTCATAAAAATCAATTATTAATCTACAAAATAATGAGGGAATGAAATGTCTAAAAGGAATAAAATAATATCATACTGTTTTGCTGGAGCTGTCATCCAAGAAGAGCCTCCATCATGTCAATATCTAATATTTCAATATGGGCTATTATATTGGCTCAGCAACGCATCTATCATTGTCAAATATCAAGTTCGAAATCAAATTTTGTCTTTTTGTGTCTGTCTCTATCTCTGCCTCGCTCCTTAGAAAGATGAACAAATTCGAGGCTATGCAACAGCCCACAACTGTTCAATGCCATGCAGTGAGGGTGTCCTTACACAACAGCATGCTGTGCAAACACTGTGACATGTTTAGAAAGAATATAGGTGTTAGACACATTTTGGTGCTGTTCTTTTTCATTTGAACACAGCCTCTTTCCAAGAACTGCTCTGTGCCTTCTCTGCAGCTCTGTCATGCGGCTCTCTAATAGTGGATTAGTTTGGGCTTGTAAATGCTGTAAAGCTCTGAGAATGAACATTGATCTTGCAGTTTAATGAGAAATAACATGGGACAGACCCCAGCACCTCCCTCTCTTTTGCCTTCCATCCCTCCAACAAATTAACACACACACTTTCTCTTCTTTACACCAGTGCACCTGCAAATCACAAGAACTGTAAATTCTCCTGTCATTCAGCCATGTCAGCTGACATCAGCAGTAAAGATGACGCATTTTACTTGGGAAAATTACCCAAAGGCAAAAGTGCATGTTGTGTTAGGAGGAGCGACTTTACTGTGAAGGCAAACAAAAAAGAAAAGTCACACAAAGTTACACACACACAGGCACATCCTGCCCTCTTTCCCCAGACCAATGCTGGCACTATACGTCCTCAGGCCTGCCTCGGCTGGTGGTTTGATAAATTGGCCCTTTCATCTCGTCGATGTGCATTGTGTCAGTGGGTTCGTGTGTCTTTGGATCTGCGAGCGCATGCTTGTGTGTGAATGTGTGTGTGCGTCTGCCCGGGTACATTGTCTGAGCTGTGAAGTGTTTGGCTTCCTCACTGAAGGCTGCTGTCACAGCCTCTGAAAGCGTGTAATAGGCGCCCATTCTGCTGGAATGAATACACATCCATACACTAGCGAGAAAATGGCATTTCAAAAAGACTCGGGATAATCGAAGAGAAAAATTACAAAAAGGGGCATAGCAATGTCATTCTTTTCAACTAAGCTCTAAATTTGGTGCATATGATTGCTTTGGGAAGTGTTTATGGACCACAGTGAATTAATGCCATTTTTGATAGATCAAGGACGGCTATTGTTGGCTGTGCAAAGCATTGTGGCACCAAACATGGGGTTTCTGCGAGTTGGACTCTGAGTCACGGCTGTGTAATGTTGTCTTGGTTTGAATGGGATTCAAAGTGAATTGTTTTTGTGTTATTCAAATTCCTTAGAAATACCTCCTCCTGAAATATGGGTTCATTTGCAGCAATTTGGTTTTGCTGAGACAATGATTTGTAGCTTCTGCCAGTGTTAACATGAGTGTGCTCTGTTCCAGTGGGTCTGAGTTTTTGGAATAAGACCTACAGCAATAAACAACAACCATCCTCATATTGGAGCTTGTCTGTTTACTAGTCAGCATCTTGTCTGTAGAAGAACACAGTGTGAAGAAGAAAAATAGATGCCATAGGAAAAGTGAACAACTGTGCAAATAAAGCTTTGGTCAGGTACAATAAAATGGGCTGCAACTAATGGATTGAACCCTGAAATTATTGAACGAGCCATTCTACCTCCAGAGCCACAGCCAACCTAATAACACTCGAGTCTGAGGGATTAATTGTATTTTTGATCCAAATGTTACGTTATCATAGCAAAATTATTCATCTAAATCTCTGTAGGGATATCATAGGAACCTGTCCAGGATGCTTCCCTGTCTTCTGCCAAATGCATGCTGGGAAAATGGCGCAGACACTCACAACACCTACACCACCCAATCCACAAGACGCACAGCTGGGGAATGAGCCCAGTCACATTCCTATACTATGTTTTAAAGGCTTTCAACCGTTTAAAACAAAGCATAACTTGTAAAAGGTTGCATTATGTCTGTGAGCTGTGAGCAACGGGACCCAAGAGTCATTTTTCCTTTCTGGTCTGTTTGAAAACATGTTAAGACATTTGAAGAGGTCAACCCTGTCAGTGTATCAAGAAAAAAAACATAGACTGGAGAAAAACAGACTTGTGTAACAGAAATATTTTTTCTTCTTAATTCCTATTTTGCCATCCCTGAGATGCATCAGGGTGATTGATCCTGACCTTATGGCGGGAAAAAAATAAAGTGCAACTTGATCAGTATTTTGTATATTACGTCAGATCCTGATAATATCACATCATAATAAAATCCTAGGAGATTATAAAATGCCTCTGAGTGCTGCAAGGTGATTGTGGCACACCTCAGCTGCACAAACAATAAATCAGGCTCCTACTACATCATCCAAACACCACATGATGAATCAATGAATCTTTGTGTGTCTCTCTTCATTTTTTTTTTATGTAAGATGATCCTCATGTGGGTGCACCGTGCAGAAACCTACTCACTCGACCAGTGCTCCCACTCACTCACTCACTCTGCAAATCCAGCACTCAGTGTCATCACACACACACACACACACACACACACGCTGGGTGAACCGAGAGCGCTTTCTGTCTTTCATTCATCCCGACGAACTGATCACACTTTCTTCTCCTCCCTCCCTCTCCTTCTTCCTCCATCAGGTCGGAGTAGCTCACTTTGTTTTTGCCTGTTTCTGGGAGAAGTGGTGGATGATATCAACAGAGCTGCGTCTCTTCTTCCCTCCGCGATCCTCCGGACTGGAGAGGAGTCGTTAGAGGACACGATTTTTTTTTTTTTTTTCCGGAGGTGCAAAAAAGAAGAAATTAAGAAAAGATCTGCATTGATCTGCAGCCTGGCCGCGGACGCCCCACCTGCCCAGACTCCGGTTATGTTTTGAGGGATTTTACTGCACAGGTGCGTTGAAGGATTAAACGCGGGCGGTCGGCGGATGGTTGTCGGTTTCGTGGAGAGGAGCCGCTACCTCTGCGCAAGGTGAGTGATGGACCGATGGGGAAATACTCACTGTCCACTTTGTTCGGCAGATGAATCAATGACCTGCATCGATCTATTAATCTGACGTCTGGATTATTCCTCTGACATCCTGAAAGTTTGGGCACCTTAAATCGCTCATTATTTCTATGGAATTCCTGCTGGGAGAGTGAGAGTCAGCAGAGTTTGAAGCAACCTCTGCAAACTTTGTGGTATTTTTTTTATTATCTGTAGATAAATCAGAGGCATGGTGTTGATATGCATTTAGTAATATACAGCATCTACTTTTGCATGATATTATAGTTTTCCTATAAGGCTTTCTTGACTGTTTTGTAGTTTCTCATCAAAGCAGAGTGTTTTATGAGCTGTTTGGTCCATAAAATGTCAGAAAACTATGAAAAATGTTCATCACAGTATCCCAGAGTGCAGGATGAGCTCCCTAAATATAATTTTCTGTCTGATTGAACAATGCAATGATATTCAGTTTGCAATGATGCAAAGAAAAGCAGCTCATCCTTCCATTATAAAAAGCAGCGAATACGTGCTGTCACTCCTTGATAAATGATGATTAATGCATCATCAAAACAGTCACAGATTAATTTGATATTCAAATAATACACAAATAATTTCAGCTCTTGTGTTGCTTGAATGATTTTAGAGAAAGCTGGCAACCTGCTCCAGCTTGAAGCAGATGCAGTGATGGTTTCTAAACTTTTCACAGCAGTTCAAATTCAAGCTCTGCCCCACCTTCAATAACGACTTTCTGTGAAATATGAAAATGGGACACATGTCAGATACAATATGGATTAGTCCTGATACTTGCTGCATCTACTTTCGCTGGCTCCTATCCGTCTCATTGAGAGCCCTCTCATTGCAAGTATTTGTCACTTTGGGAAGAATGTCCAGTCAGCTTCATACTGGCCGTCTGAGGCAGGATGATAGCAGCTTATTGCCTTTACACAGCGATCGCCTGCCTGTCACCAGGTCTGACCCACACACACGCACACACACACACTCCTCAAATATCACTAATTTACACACATTGTAATGAAGTGTCATCGTAAAACAATCATCACATGCAGACATCATTTCAGCCCGCTGAAAAGGATATTTTATTAACCCCAGCCGCTCTCACTGCAGTCTACGCTTTTTATTTCCACTGAGTTGCACTGGGTCTATTATTCCACATGTAGCCCAAGCGTCTGAGCCAAGCTGAGGCTTCATGCTCTGTGTACATACAGTTATTGATCATCACTTCCACTGTACTTCAGGTTGCTGCAGCAGGCAGAGCGGCAGCATGTCTCATAGTTAGAATAGTAGAGAATAAAATAAAATAGAACATCATAGTAACTCAACATATTATAGCTGCAACAGACGTTTATTCTCATTACTGTGAATCTACAAACTAATTGATTAATTGATGAATCGTTTGTGGAAAAACACCTGCCAGAAAAGAAGATGACGTCTTCAAAATGCTTGTTGTGTCCAAGCAATTCTAATCCAGAGCTGGAATGATAAGTTGTTAATCAATAAGTCAAGAGACAAAAAATGAATCTCTATTTTGACTTTCTTCTCGTGTGGTCATAAACTTTATATTTTTGTGTATTGGAGTGTACAAGACATTTGAAGACGGCATCTCAGGCTTCATTTGTGATGGATATATTTCACTAGTTTCTGACATTATACAAGTTTACAAGCACTTTATGTGTCATATGCATGTTGTTCAAACAATTGATCGATTAACTGAGAAAATAAACAGCACATTGATCAAAACCCGAAAATGTTATTATCATTAAGACAATGAAAGGCAGGAAATCACATTTAGGAGCAAATTTTGAAAAGTTATAATAAGTTAATGTTATAGAAATCGATATAATTGTAACAGCTTATATTTGCACTGCACTCTTGGGCTAATAATCTAAGTGAAGATTTTAAGAGGAGTGTAAAAAAAAAACAAAGCAAGTTAATTAGCATGTTCATAATGTGGAACATATGTGATGTAGCTCGTGCCAGCTCTGAGCCATCGAGTACAGGAGCCTGTTTCATTCTTCCTCTTTCTGTCTCTCATGAGGTGCTGAACTGCATCTGGGGGAGAATCTGATTAACCGACTGGCATAATTTACCCCGGTCCTAAAGGAATAAACAGAGGAGCAATGTTGTTCTTGAAAAGTGCCCGATTTCCTTCTATACATACAAATAAAGCACATAGACACACACAAAGAAAGACACAAACACTGAAACACAAACACACACACACACAGTCTAAGAGCAATAATTGAGGCAGTGATGCTCCTGAAAAGTAGCTGCTGCTTCCTCGCTTTTTTAATAGGACAAGAATTGATTGAGCGAGCGCTTGTGTGTGTGTGTGTGTTTGTGTTTGTGTTCACAGGCGTGTGATTGCTCCAGTTTCTTTAAGATTGATAGAGCATCATGTGTAGGTGTGTGTCTTTGTGTGTGTGTATGTTTTCCTCCAGGAGTGCTCCTTAGCAACAGGCAGCATATAATCTTCAGATATCTTTTTCTCACACACCGTATACTGTGACCTTTCTGCTGACTGCCTGCATGCGAGGCCTTTGCACGCGTACATCTGCGCTAACGTGTGTGTCCATGTACATCACTGCATGGACCATTTGACCTTTCTTAGTGTACGTTCATTAATAGGAGCATAATAACTAATGTGGCCTGTCTAAACGATAAAGATATTGAATCCCTGTGTCTCGTAGCATCAGTGCCAACTTTTTTCCAAAGAGCTTCTTTTTCTCTCAAACAAAGCAGATATCATCACAATTGTGTCGTATTGATAATGATTTGCCATGCTTTGAACAAGTGGCAGTTTATCATTTTTGAGACTATTTAAAGTATCTCTCAGCGGGAACAAGAGAGACATCTTTAATATATATCTTGACACGGTTGTCGTGTTATGTTAATATCAGTGTTAGACTAATAACCGGTTGCATATTTCATATCCGGGAATAGCAGACAGAGCTCTTTAGAAATCAATTTTCTTTTGCTCCATCACCATGTACGGAAACTGGCCCGCTGCCAGATTGGGAGGGAATGAGGGTGATATTGTGGGTGCATTAGTGAATGAGGCAAAATAAATACGCTTATCAGATGCAGAATTCATTCTTTTGACATCTTTGAATTTGTCCAAATAAGTTATTTACTTTCTCAAAAACTTTAGATACATTTTCACAAACACGCTCACAACAAGGAATAGATGAAGAAGTTGAAGAAGCTCATAGTCTCCTGTTTATATAGCCTAGGTCCTGCAAGGTCATGCCCTGTTTTGTCGATGCCAGTGTGTGTGTGTGATGCACTATCACAGCATGCAGTCTTACATATCAATAGCATATTCCTTTGTGTGCATGTGTGTTTAGTCATCATTTTCACACCACATGAACACAGCACAGTATGAGGTTTATGCGCTTGTGTGCTATCTTTGTAGATGGGGTGTGCATGTGGAGACTATATAACTCATATAGCAAATACGCTGCGTTCTCATTTTCAATTCCCTTATCAAACTCATGCTCATGTTTAGAAAACATATTATATTCTGTGAATCAAATGGTAACGGAGGCAGAGTTCAGGTGACTGGAACAGGCAGTAGTTTGTAAGGCGGTGTGTGGGTAAATACTACGATTTTAAAGGGACTCTTTTTGATTTGTGTTTTTTCCACATGGATTTAATTTCCTTTGTTTGATCATCTAACAGTCGATTGCCATGATCAATGCCATTGATTGCTTTCCTGGTCTTATAGCTCCAGTTGGCTAAAAGCACCGTTCTCAATCACTCTCAAACAGTTGAACCCCAAAGCAAAAATCAATCCTTTCGATGTAAAAACACTCACACTGTCTCAGAGATCAGAGCTGCTGGCAAATTGAAAAACCTAAAATGTCTACAGTGTGAAAGTTATGTACAATCAATCCCAAGGATCATATTGTCAGCCCAGCATGAAAATAACAAAACATGTCCTTTAACACTGTTGCGGTTGCCTTACTTACCCCTGACCTTGACCTGCATAATTATTCCAGCATAGTTACACAGTAGGTTATGCAGGTGGCCTTGCATACAAAAGAAATCAAGAGTGTTTTTGTGAGCATTCATAGAAACACTGTGAAAAAAAATATTGCAATCACACACCTGCAGACACACACACCTCTCACAAAAAGTGCATTAATAAGCTGTTTTTTTTTTTACCTTTGGCTTATTGTGGGGATCCCCGAAGGCATTGCAACTTACATTTACTCATGCAAATATACACACACACTGACAAAGACATAAACACAGACATACATGATACACATATATAAAGTAGGAGACCTGTGATTGACAGTTGATCCTACAAGGATATTTGTGTACATGTCGCCTTAGGACCAAAATACATCATCAACTCTCAGCTGTATTGTACTGACACTATTTATACACCTGCTTTATAGTCAAACCACCAGACTTGTCGTAATATTGGTCAAGCCTTTTGTTCCACAGAACAAGGAGCTTATTTTACTAATTAGTAAGAGGGAAACTGTCATATTGCTAATTAGCTGTTTGCAGTAATACCAGTCCAATAATGAAGACAAAGAGAAAGCAAGTGAGAGAGGATTGAGAGATATGGTGAGAGGAAAGTCATTACAAAGCATTATTTGGCTCGTGTCACTTCAGCTGTTCCGCTGCGTTCTTTATACTTCTTATTTTTCTTCCAATATCTTTTGAATGTATTATTTGTATGTCTCAATCTAGCTCAGTCTCTTAGGTAATGCATGTGTTTGTGTTAAGGTAAATGTTGCCTCATGGGAAATCTGTTTGCCCCATACTCAGTTGCTACCAACTGCTAATCTGCCAACTGTTAGAATACATATTGGACTCGGAAATACAGTATAATATTGTGCGAGGTTTTTGTTTGGGTTTAGAAAAATACCTTAATGAAAATAGTGAATTGTAATATAATTATATAATATAAGTATATCCTTTTTTCTTATTGCATGGAAAATAGCTGCCATGATGTCATTTTGTTTACAATTTTGAAAATAAATTAAAACTTAATAAAAGAAGACGTAATTACAACAAACACTAAAGCTAAAAGATGAAGTAAATTTCTGACAGGCCTCACAACAACATAATAACTTATTGTGAAATATCAAATTCAAAGCATTTGTAACAGTAAAATCTTGTAAAATAGCATCACACCTGTGGAATGTTGTTCCCTGGTGCTTGTTTCTTTCATTAGAACATAGAAGAAGCAGCAAAAAAGTCTGACATTTTCTACTATTTGAACAGATGAGAAGTTGCTGCAATATGGTGGCTGCAAAGACGCATTTCACAAGCTGGACGCGTCATCTACTGCGTATAGCGTACAGCAAGCTGAGCTAGATGACATGAGAAAATGAAGCAGTTTGAAGTTATCAACCAAAATCAAAATCAGCCCACAAGGAAGAAATGAATGAAGAAAGGAATGAAACGCTGTCAAATGAAAATAAGGGTGAAATATTGAGTGGAAAAAGGATTTCCCATGGCTGACTTTCATTCTGTGGCTGAACAACAGGCTACAGAAAAGATTCAAGGAGACGACCTTATACGCATAATGAGTCTTTTTATTAAGTGATCTCGGACCACAGACTCAAGTTGTGATCAGTGACTTGAATCTGTTGCATTCTGTTAAGGAACAAGCAAATCTTTTTAGTTTCGTTTTTAGTCATTTTACAGCTTCGTGTGGTTGTTTGTGTAAATCACTAAAAAGACTACACTTTTCAGATGTATACTGTAGGATCAATATGCATTTAGTATATATGACAATAATATATAGATGGTGTGTATAGCAAGAGGTGTTATGTTATTCACCATTAAGGGCAAATAAAGAAAGGGTTTGTCTGAAAACATTTCTTGTTAAGGTTTGGAAGGTGCCCTGTAGTGTTTGCCAGTCACATGCCTGTTTAAGTGACAAACTACATGACTTGTGGCGGTTTTAAGAGATGGTAACTGACGTTTTATACTTGACAATTTTGCGGCCTGTGCTAGAAAACTCTCAGCCTCTGTAGTACCAGTGCAAAAAAGTTAACGTACTGTCCTGGGACCATTTGCTCCCAGCAGCAAAACTCCCTGAAGTATGTGCTTTTGTGCAATACCATGTGTAAAGACCCTCGTTTTATTGATCGCCCCATTTTCTTGGTTTTTGTTGGATACTCAAACCATGCTTTGACATCACTGCAGTCTCAGGTCTAATACACTTGGTATTGAATTTGGGTGTTTAGTGCAAAAACCATGACAGTGTTCAGTCTATAATTGCACTGATGCTCTCAAGTGGAAAATATGGAGATGAAAACTGTGCTGAGAAAGTTTTACTAAACATGACAAGAACATTTGGACAAAGTATAAAAACAGTGCAATTAGTTGCTAATGGAACAGATAGACCCCAACAGTTTTTGCTGCCATCCAGCATAACATCCTCCATATGTTACAGTAACATAACGACCCCCATTCAAGATTCAGGTCGCCTTTTGTTTCCCACCATTAACTCGGTTTGCCTAAGAGTCTGTTACTGAACACACAGACACACACATACATACACTCAGATAGACACAGAGAGATGTGCTCGGTTAAACTGGGAAAACCTAACTTTGCCTGGGATAATAGTCTTCATTCACCCTCTAATGAATCCATATTGTGGCCTAAAGCAGTAGATCTGCTATTAATACCATTAACAAGTAATGGCCCAGAGAGAGAGATTTTCAGAGATAAAAGTACCACAGTACCCTCATGAATAAAAAGGTCTGATGAAGGCAGAGAGGTTATAAAGTCTAAAGAGAGCACTAGGGGGACTTCCTGTTCAATCTCATTTTTCCCCCGATGGACGAATGTTCTTTTGAACTGTAGAAACTCAACAAAGAACCAATGAGAAATCTAACTTTTTCTACACTCTGCTATATCCCCTATGAATTCATGCTTTCCCCCACATGACTCACTAGCTGAGGTGGTAAGAGACTTAGATACTAATCTATCTCTTCTCAGTCAATCAATCAATCAATCACTGCATTTGTACCCAAGGCCATTTGGTTGCACAGGCAAGATAAGTCTCCAGCCATGCTAACGGCTCTGCGAAGCTGTACCTCGGCAATATCGTGCCTTGAGCTAAATGTAAACATCAGATATCAAACATACTAATATGCTCATTTTTAGCAGTTCCAATTTTTACCATGTTCACCATCTTCATTTAACATGTTAAAATGCTTATTATATTGATGGCAATGTCATCAGTTTTGCAGACATATGCACTTAATGATAAATCAAACTATCAGACATTTTTCAGCTGGTGATGGCACTAGATGAAAAGTCAGATGATCAGCAAAGTTATTACAATTGATTGTGAGAGGGACATGAATGTGTGCACCAAAAATGAATGCCAATCCATCCAATAGTCTGGAAACCTAGTTCTGGAAACCATGAATGTCTGGACAAAATTGTGTGCCAATCTTTTGATATTTCAATCAATGATAAAAGTTAAAACTTTGACCACCTGAATCACCAAACATTGTTAAATTGTTTACCAGATTAGCACGTTAGCTGAGATAAAAGAGTCAGGGGATCGCCAAAGTTATCAGTTATCAGTTCATACTGACGGGGACATGAATGTCTGAACAAAATTTTTTGATAATCCAACCTATAGTTGTTGAGATATTTCAGTCTTTAGAAAAGTGGTGAACCCACAGGCCAACATTGCCATCAACATCCACTCAACATGTTTGATACTCTGCAATAGACACATTCAGTTGGTGCAAAATAGGTTTCCAGACCAAGTGGTAGTGGACAAAAACAAAAAATGTACAAGGCCTTTTTCTTTGTTTCAAATATTAAATAGATATAAAAAAAAAATATCTGCAACTATTCCTAAGAGTAATAAGTGTCTCTAACTTAAAGTTCCTTCGCAATTTATTCCAGCAGTAAGGTGCATAATACAGAAGCTTATCTGCTCTTCTTTTGCAAGAGTAGATAAGTTTGCCTTTGCCATCCCTTATGAGCAATCCCTGCCCTCGAGGCCATACTTCCACCACTGGGAGAGAAAGGAGGTAGAAGAGGGAAAAGGTAGAGACAGAGAGAAAGAAAAGCATAGCATGAATATGTGTGACAGTTTTTTTTCACTCTTTCCATACCAAGATGCTCTACACATAAGTCAGAGAGGAGAATTAGGTCCAAAATAGAATTTGGGACACAACAAGCAGTGAGCAAAGGTAGAGAAAGAGTCATGAAAACACAGACACACACACTGACTCAGGGAGAGGAGTGTGTGACCTGACCTTGTCATTAAGTCTGTATTTTTCTCTTCCCAGAAGAATTTACCCTCCTGGTTTGACTATATTTTAATGAACAATAAGGAACAGACAGGAATCCTATTCTCATATCTGTGTCACTCATTTTGCATCTTTTAGCTCTTTTTAGTTTTATGTTCTACAGCAAGACTTCTGTGTTTGTACCCTGGCTGTGTTTGAGTTTGTGCATGTTTGCAGTTTGCAGTTTTGAGCGAGAACAGTACAAAGCAAGCTCCTGCAGTGCAAACAGAATGAATGTGGATTTGGATTCAGACTCTGGCTCTGGCTCCTTTTAAAGACTTTATTCCCTCAGTCTAGTACCTTTGATTGTTACTGTACAAAGGGGAGGGTTGTTAATCTTGGAGCGAGTTTGAACGGGGGGCAGGCGAAGGGAAGACAGTGTTCAGAAAGATTACATTACCAAGAGTGAAACAGGGAAAATATTGTAATGTGGTACATCAAAGTGACACGGCAGAGTGCCTTTGCGATATAGGGTTCCATATTATTAACCCTGAAACCCTTTCTCTTGTTATTTTCCGCCAGGGACTCATTAGACAGGTCATTGACTCACAGGCTGATGTCAATATTTCATCGTCTGTATGCATAATTTGACAGTTAACTCAGAGCAGCACTTTATTTCAGACAAGATGGGAACTATATAAAATGTGAGGGGAGGAAGAGGGGAAAGAGAGAGTCCAGTTCACAGCGGTCGCCCTCCTCATCGAGCTGAAATGGAAAGATTGAAAAGGGAGGAAAGGAAGGGGAGAGCTTAAAAGAAGCCGCTGCCCCAACCACCTGCTGTTCTCTCTCTCTTTTATCAGTCTCTCTCTCGTCATTTATTAAGTGTATTACATTAATCTGTCTTTCACAAGTCCATCTTCAGTATATATTTTTACCAATAAAGGTGTGTTTTCAGCCATAAGAGAACTGAGGATGTATTTGTAATAGAACTGTCTCTGAAGCTCCCCATTGGGGTGAAACATTACAGTACATCTCTGGCGGTACAATAGGGCTCTCATTTAGTACAACGATATCTGGTTGCAAGTAATTTTACAAACTAATTAATATTCTAAGCCCAGGCGACAGAAAACAGTCTAAGTGGTTGCATTTACTAGAAAAGAACAAAAAGGCACGTCCAATTCAATGCCAGCTTTTTAATGAATGGTGAGCCAGAGGCTGAGATTTGAGGGAGGGCTCAGAGTTCACATCCATGTTAAATACTTGATGCGGTCTTAAAAAGGGATCCCCTTAAGGTTCGTTCTGTCTTTAGATGCCTCAGGCTTTCATGCTCCCACTAAGACTTATCAAGTTTATGCAATTCTGTTTCTAATTGAGTTTAGGGCTTTTTTTCATTTTTAATTGGAGCCTCTGTTTGTGCATAATATTCGTCTCTGTCCTCACGTTAACCTTTAGATGTTATGTCTGTTCTATATTTTTATGTATATTATATGTATATAACTAGATAAGCAAAATCAGAGTTAACGTTCAGAAAAACATCCTTAATTATTATTTATTAAACTGGCATTTATTAACACTGGTCTTAATAAACTAATAAACTATGCTAATCTGCATCATGTGTGGGTGTAGTTTAATTTGATTGACAAGGACCTGGCAACATAAGCACACAACCCACCAACTGTCATCAGATTGTTGATCAAATACTGCCAAATTCTGATTGGTGCATGGATGAATGTAAACTTACCCTGTTCTTTGTACAAGACTGACTGATCAGTCGATCATCAGTTGTGTCACACGTGCTTCCGGTGGCTCATTCACAGCTGTGTGTTTCGTAACATCCACTCATGTTCATGACGGTGTACAGCACGGCCATCATAACCTGACATACTGCTTGCTGCTGCCACTTTCTTCACCACCCCAACCTCCTCCTTATGTGCTATGTTTTCTGTATTGCTGACTTTGCAACATTGAATGGGCAACTCGGATTCTTTAACATTAAATGCACAGCATGCTCCACTAATTTGTCTGATCTTTTCTTTGAAACACTTCTTTACTTGTTGGAATTAGACAGTTATAGTGACCAAAATGCACAGCTTGGTTTGTGTAGCTTGCTTTTCATGATGGTGGTCCAGCAATGGCGAATGTCATGTATTCATGTGATGAAACTATCACATTTTGGAAATTGGGTTGAAAGAAAATGGCATGTTACATTATAAGTGAGTTTTAAAAATAGATTTTAAAGATACTGAGATTGTCTGCCTCAGATCCTCAAGAGCTCACTGAAAGATCAGAGCTTTTTCTGCCAAATCTAACTGTATCATCTTGCTACGATTGATCAACTCCTTGATGTACTCGCCTTTGACTGATTGATCTAACTTCGACTGAAAATTTTGTTCACGTCAAACCCGTCGTTCAGAGTTAGAAGACTGCTGATTTTACATTATCCTGCAATCGCACATACCATCTATATATAAACTCTTATTACCTGTTACATCGATTACATAGTTTCCTGTGACCTCTATGTGCAACTGAGCGAAAAATACGGTGCAAATCATACTGCAACTCTAGCACACTTGACTATAACGAAGGAATCAATAGGTGGACAGAACTGTCCACTAATGCTAAATATAATACATGCCTATTTGTGGTTCATGCTGGTTTCCAAATTGATGCTGAAGAGATTCTCATAAAACATAACATATCATAAGAGTCTATTGATCTGGTATGTTACGGTGGGAATGAATTTTATATTAAGATCTCTAAGTCCATGTAACATGAAAATATCACGTTCAGTGCACCGATTATACCCCCTCTTGTTTCCTCTCTCCTTCCCTCTTTCATTATTTTTTCCCCACTATCTGTCTCTCCATCTTTTCGCTTCGTTGGGCCTGCCATTCCATTAATCTCACCAACAGATTGCCTCTATTAATTAGCCTACATCTCCCATCTTGCATGTAATAATCAGAGGTAATAGAGATATTAGGAAGATAAGGATATTTCTGCACTCACAATCACTTTTAATTAGCCCGGAAGATTAAAAGATAGACTTGCCTGGCTGATGTCCAGGCACACAACGCAAGGTCTTTTTCTTGCCACAGAAGTCTGGGAGGACACAAATTCTGCAGCAAATATGATGTGTCAGTTTGCAAAATATATCTGTTCCATCGTGTCTCAGAGGACACCTCACACAGTGGAGGTAATAATGCGTCCATGCCTCCAGACAAAACAAGTTTCCAGTTTGTCATCAGTGACATTTTAAAAAGAATATTATACCTGACAGACACGTATAACTCAAAGTAATGCATTTTACCTTAATTGTATCTGCAATGCCACTTAATTTTAATGTATAGGGGTCGTACTGTAAATTCAATTAGGTAATGGAGGAAGTGTCTGCACAGCATGTCTGTGGTTAATGTGATGGTCCAGGTTGCACTAAACAGAAAAGGAGAACAGACAGGGGTAATTACCAGTAGTGTGTGTGCGCTCACATGTGTGTGAGAGTGTGAGCACTGGCTAAAGGTAATTACACACTTGATGTTAAATAAAGAAGACCACTCCCTGTCACTACTTTTCCCTGCTGAGTGGGCTTTGTTGGATATCACTAATGTTGCGATACTCAGGATACCACACAGGACAAAAGGCATAATTTCTTCAAAGTTACTGGAGCTGACCGCCGCAGCATCCATGTGTCTTCCGCTATGAAACACTTCGCCCCTACAAGCACCCTGTCCTGTCGCTTCCTTGGGGCGAGGAGCTCATCCAGTTTAATGGTTGATGTTCCTGGCCCCTTCCCTGCAGACCCGTTACTCACCCTAGCCCTGTCACAGCACTGCCTACAGGGCACACATAATGAAGAGAATAGAAAATTGAACACAAGACCCCAGAGCACATCATTAAACCATTTTCTATTACGGTACTCAGTATAAAAGCGAAAGAAAACACTGCTGCCAGGTTGTTAAGAACCCAGAGCCACGGCTCCCGGTGGGATGCTCATGTCTCGATGGTTTTACTTGTTGGGCAATCCCGGCACCGACAAGGTTTTAAGACACTGTTTCTCACCAGGGAATCTTGCTGGAGACCTTTTAAGAGTTTACTTCAGAGACTGTAATCCTCGCCAAAGTTGCTCTTGGCTACGCTGTTCGCTTTCCTGCCAGTGTTGAGAAACTCTTTAAAGTTTATGTAAAGGGTTAGAAAGTTGGGTCTCTGGTTGAGTATTTCATAACTTACAAAATTGAATGTCAATATTCAAATCTTCAGACTTGTCTTGTGATTGTTATTTACTAGAGCCCAGTGAACAAAAACTGTTGGAAAGTTATGAGCGGAGCCACAAAGCAGAGATTAAAATGAAGACTGTATACAAACGGTTTAGAATAGAAGAGAGGGAAAATCACAAAAAAGTGCAAAACAAACTTTTTTGAATGTTCTTTGTTGTATTCACTTATGCCAACACCATGATTATAATACAATATGATTGAATAGAAAAATAGAAAACTCTTAATACTTCAACTGTACTCCCAATTTCTAACTTAGAGAGCAGATGATGAAAACAGCTGATAAAGATGCCTGGCAATATTTGGTCTTACAATTTGTCCGATCCAAGTTTCTTAAAGGCAAAGTCTTTAAGAAATAACTGGCAGTCATACACAGGCAGTTAGTCCGGATACAGCGAACAAATCCAGGCAGGGAGTAGGCAAAAATCCAAAAACCAATAAACAAAGCTAAGTCAAAATCCATAGAAGCTAACTCTGGGAAATGCTGCAATGTGATGAACAAACCAGGATGAGAAAAGACAAGCTGGAAAAGTAGCAGTTAAAAAACAAGGACATATATACAAGTTTGTTTGACTATGGGCAAAGTCAGGGGCAGGGGATTGATGAGACAGGGGTGTGGATGAGTGGGTGTGAGGAAGATGGGAAGACGCACAAGAGCAGGAACTGAAATGGCAGGAGAACTTAGTTACCAAAATAAAAACAGAAATACAAGGAAATACACTTTTAAACAATATTCCTTGACTTTCTTTAATTTGTACTACTGAGGGCAGAGGGGACATTTTCTAACATCCCGCTCCACCACTGTTCAGTTTAGAGTTGGACCGATAACTGTCAAACTCAAAGTAGTAAATAACTAAATAAATATATAAATTTGAAACTGAACATCAAACTGACCACAGAATATCCAAGATTTTTATCTTTTGAGCCTTTGAGCCTCAAAGTCAGTAACAGTTAAGAAGCCTGATATTATAATGGAGGAAAGACGGCTCCTCCGCTCCCGACCTCACAAAACACTCGCTCACCAGCCATCAGCAGACCCAAGTTTCACTGATTGCAACAGTTTGTAAAATGTCCTATCTGTGCCAATTAATGCCAAACTGATTAATCAGTTTGCCTCTAGTTTAAATCACAGGGTAATATTTTATTTTTTTTAGTCTACTACATTTATTTGTTTGTCAGAGTTAGCAATTGTATTAAGAGTTATGATTTTGCATATCAATCATAGAGAATAAACTAATTAAACTCCCAAAGATGCATTATTATATTCAGATTAGGATGGCCTTGACCAATTACAGTAATCTTTTTGTCTGTCTGCATGTATAGTGTTTCTAAATGATGCAAAAAAAATAAAAAAAAACATATGTATATATTTAACAGTTTATTGCTAAGTGAAATGCAGAAACTCAAGCCAGAGCTTCAGGCCATTGTTTCCAAGACTGGAGCCAAAATCATCCACGAGAGGATGTTCTGACAGAGAAGATCAACATATTTTGGGCTGAACTGTCATGATGAATCTGTCATTCTGAAGAAAAACTATTCCTAAATTGAGATGAGATTCATGCATGCTCATGCACCTCGAACACACACTGCAAGGTTCACTGACATTTTATTCCGTTCTGCATTTTAATCATATTCATATTTGCGTATGTTTGGGGGTGTGTGTTTGTGTAGTCTCAGATGAAGATGAAGTCTGCGGGCGTCGTGGATGGAGGCTTGTTCACAGAGAGCTATTGTAACATCTGCAATGCCCAGCTCATCTCCGAGTCCCAGCGCACCGCTCACTATGAGGTGAGTCCGTCTCTGCTTGTACAGGAATGTTCACACAAAACAACAAAAAAATGTTACGATGCTACGATCACTGCTTTGACAGGCAGATTCCTGCACTATGCACTTTGCATCAGCCTTATTTGTACCAATTTGTGTTTGTGCCGTTCAAAACAGTGCTCATCCATTATACATAGACTTAATGCAGCATGGTAATGCTAGTCACTTGCACACAAACAAACACACGCACACACTTTTTACACGTTTTAACGTTGTCTACCTCTCAGCAGACTCCCTGAGAGTAATTTAATGAATGGCCATTAAATAATCAGCCCGGTGCATTATTTAACTAGCGTGTGTGCACGCGTGTGTATGTGTGTGCGCGGGCACACATGCATGTGTGCTTGCATGCATGTGCTGCATTGAGGTCGTCCTTGATTACAAGACACAATTGGGATTAACAAGCAGACTAATGAGGACAAGGCCCTTATTTGAAGAGAATTAGGCAAGGACAGTGACAGTGTGTATGTGTCGGCACGCATGTGTACCAACCACATTCACTTGAAAGTAATCTATTTCTGTCTCTCAACCGAAGTCTGACAAAAACACACAGCCTTGAGTTGTGTGAACAGATGGGCAAGCTGCGTGGCCTCAGTGTCGGTCATTACAACAGGTCTCTGTAGAGGTCAGTAGATCAAAGAGACAAGATGAATCATTTGAGTTTTTGTGTATTAGATTGAATAATGCGAGGAAAGGCAACTTTACTTGTATACCACATTTCAGTCAGGTTAACTGCTTACATATGACAACAAGACATCAGGCAAAAGAAAGAAGTATCAGTAAGGGAGAAAAATTATTGAGGGTACCAGGATTAAAAAGGGGGTCCTGCCCCTTTTTTGGAAGCTTTTGGAGACTCCAGAAAAGATTGAATAGACTTTCATTTACACTTGTTGTGTACACATAATAAATGCATCTTTGTTGGCCAGATCACAAATCTGACTGCAGTCCATCCCTCCTCCAGTCCAGAAGGTGAAAGTAGTTTAGTTACAAAAGTTAGCAATAACACCCAGGGACCTAACAACAATCCATAAACTAACACATACACGTGGATGACTCACATAGATAGACTACAAGCGAGACAAGCGTCTTCAAAATGTTCAGGGATCAGATAAACCTTGTGGAGAGTGAATACACACCATTGTCACACACCACTGTCTGATATTGTAACAAAGCAGTGAGGTCGCTTTGTGAATCTGATCATTCTCATCATTTGCATGTATACACAAACACACAAAGATGAAGTGGCAGACATTTTTTATATAGCTGTCACCTTCCCTGCCTGTCTCCTCCAGCTTCATTTCATACTGGGAAAAACAGAGACAGGGGAGACATGCATAGTCCATTAGAGTAGGATGAGCGCTGAGGGTCAGCGCAGGGTAACCATCTCGACACAAGGTCCTGCTTTTAGCCCATATCCCAGAGCCATCTGCTGCATGACCATTTATACACCTATAAACACAAGCATACACTCAGACACACAAACACACACACGCACACAAGCACTGACAAAATGCACAAAAGTAGTCTGACAAGTGAGGAGGCATGTGAGGTAGAGGGAAGGGGGGGGCTTTCTTGTCCCGGGGGCAGAGGATCCAATCTAAGCACTGGAGCAGCAAGTACAGTGTCTCGTCAGAGTCTCCCATTCGCTTTCTTTTTGTGCTGTTTGAGCAGCCATGATATAGACTCAAACTTACAAGTACATTTTCTTCTGCAAAACTTAATTCCACGAATCATATGGATTAAACAGTAAAGTGATTTCCCCACAGGGAATTCTAGTTCTGGATAAAGACAAATGGCCTCACACTAATTTAATCACCTCCATCTCTCATCAATCAACATTTTTTCTTCCTTGACGCTTTTCATAATCGCAATCTTGACTCGTATTGCTCTCGGCCAGGCAAGGATGCATATTGGACTGAATACGTGGCAGTAAAGATACAGTCTGTCAAGACTTGCCTCTGGAAAATGGCACCAGCAGTGGAATTTATAGACAATAATAGATGTTGTATAGTAGAAAGCAGTGAAGGTCAGAGCATGCCAATAAAATGCAATGTAGATAGTGGTGTCAACCTTGTACACACACACACAAACACAGAGCTATCTCAACACGTACACATGCACTAATCTTTACCCTGCAGTGTCTCCAGTGATTTTCATTGTTCTGCATTAAAGCGACAGTTAGCAGCTTCAAGGACGGCTCACTGTCCTTTCATATAAACACTACTGTATATTTCTGCTTATTATAGCTTAGGTGGGGCAACAACAATACAACAATAACAAATGAGTAAGCAGCAAAAAAACCCCACTAACAGTCTTTTCACCAATAGCTTTTAAGATTACGCAGACTAATTCCAATTTATTATAAGCTTTTCTGCCAATATATAATTATCTACGCTGCAATTTTACTTAACTCATCATTAATTTCACAAAAAGAGTCATTTCAATTTCACTGTAATTTGCACTTTACGGTGCCAGTGTTGACAGGTGAAGTAAAGAGTCCTTAGTCCTGCATCACTTCACCTGCCCAACATCTTACTCCGGGCTCCCTGAAAGCTGAGGCCATTAGTCACCCAGCCGGGGGCAAAATGTCTGCTAGCATCATCAGCTGAAACAGAGATAAGAGCTTGGAGGGAGTTGCCAAGATGGAGTGACAGCCATTGATTTTTGCACTTGGCTGACTTGATAAAATAAAACTCAGTTCACTGGCTGACACTCGTACTCTCTCTGTTTCTTTCTCTTCTCTTAGAGTAAGAAACATGCCAACAAGGTACGTCTGTTCTACATGCTTCACCCTGAAGATGGAGGACCACCTTCCAAGAGACTGAGGCCAGATAATCCAGTATGCTCTCACTGTGTGTGTGTTTCTGTGTCTGTGTTGAATTACGTACAATGTTAATGAGATATTCTCACCTCAGATTCATATTTGTATCCTCAATCTAACTTTCAAGCTTCTAGGATTCATTAATGAACTAAATGACTGAAAGCTTTTGCAGTGTAATCACAAACAGAAGTAACTATGAATATTTCCATGCTGAAATGTGTGAATTTGCAGCGTGTTTTCATGTATGTAGATGACAAAAAACCTGAGCGGACTTGCCTCTGTCTAATCCTTTACCAGGCCTGTCCACGCTCAGGCTCATTCATTGCGGCCAACGTGCTCATGGGAATATTTGTTTGATCTGTTGTGTGCAGTTGTTGGGTTATAATTCTCCCAGGAGAGGTTGTGCCTTAGCTGTGGTGTGTCTGGTAAGATTTAGTGGAGGCAGACGCCACCAAGCAGCCCTGTATCTGACTATTGCAGGCCATGGCTGGGGAGGTCAGTGCATTGTCGATGTTGTGTGTGTGTGTGTGTGTGTGTGTGTGTGTGTGTGTGTGTCCCGTAGGTGGGCCATTGTGTCTGTATATTTCTAGAGGCCCTGTTCTTCTATTGTAGCAAATGCTGAGGTTGCATCTGCATCCAATCGCTGGGCTTCGGACATGAAGCACAAAGTCCATTTTGCTGTTGATTAAATTTTCACTTTGTGTCTGTCGGTCCTGTGTGTGTTTGCATCTGTCTTTGTCTGTGTGTCCATCTATGAAAAGAAATGAAAACGTAATAGACTATTGTGAAGACGGAGCTTTACTACAGTACATTGTGTGCCCCATTTATCCAGCAAGCCTTTAAGTCCCACATGGCATAATTCACACATACACACACTGAATACATACGGTACACACTTTGAGGACACAGCTGGTGGAAAAATAAAGCTTATCAAACTAACTGACAAATCTAGCCGTGCCAGAGAGAGGGAGGCCAGAAAAGGTGCAGTGCCACAGCCAAGACCCTGGGCCAATTAGATCAGTATGGCAATGACCCTCTTTTCTCCACTGACAGGACATTCGTAATACAAAAAAGGGAACTAAAATGTTTGCAAACGTGCCCAGTGTAAGTGATCTCAGGTTGCGCTTCACGAATGAGCTATGCAAAGTTTAAAACCCTGATAATGTTTGGGGCTGCAAGCAAACATCTTACAAGGACACAGATTAAAGATCATATCCATAAATCTAGCAAAGCTAAAGCATGAAGCCAGATCTGGATTAACACATTTCAAATATAAGGAGTCAGAATAACCAAGTGGGACAGGAGTTATCTGTTTTGGTCACATCTTTGCAGACTGAAAACAAACACACAGCAGTACCATTACTGCTTTGGACCACATGTGTTGATATATTGATGCTCTTTGTTGCTATGTGATACCTTGACTTGGTCTTTTTATGTTTTACTAAGAACTTCCTAGTGTACATGGATGGGTTTGCCTCCTCGCAGTGCTCTCATGTGGTGTGTCACACCTTTATCCTTGTGCATCCAAAGACTCTTTTCATAGCATTATTATATGAGCTTTATATAGAGGCTCCCATCATTACCCTCTTTTAACCCACAGCAAAAATTAGATCAATGCCGAATTGAAAGACGAGGGCCAGGTGATGCTTGAAAAGAACTAGTTTGTACAAGGTGTTTATAGCTGTTTCTAACAGCCACGCTCAAAGGCAGAGTGAAAAGTCAGCCGTCAGAAAGGAGAGAAGCGATAATTGCTTAAATATAGCAATAACGCGGCACATGTTTAGACAGTCTGCCCTGGAAAGAATTCACAGTGTTGCACTCGTTCGTACGCATCAAAAGTGACAGAAATAGTTGTGCAAAGAATAAAAGAAAGAGCAAAGAGAAGTTCAAATCCTTTACTTTCTCACCTATGTACACCTGGACAATCTTTGCGTTAAGTGGGTGTGAATGTTGGATTGTTGGCGGGAACAGCCTCCATATCTGATGTTGGACAGTCGTGTGGAAAGGGGTTTCTGAAGCTGTTTAGTCATGCGACAAGCTGTATATGAGGAGCTTGTGTCTATTCTAAAGGAAAGTAGAAATTAAGCACATTTTTCAAGCGTCAAACTGAATTAAAAATAGCAATTGCCACCACAAAACTAAGGAATTGAAATGCCAGGTAGATAAAACAAGCAAACTTGGAATCATTTCATACTGTAAAACTCTTGAAATGCTGAAAATGATATATAATAATATGATATATAGTTCTTAACACAAGGTGTACAATAAAGAGGTGATACACGTGCAGCACGCTGCAGACTCACAGCAAATACTGTAGGCATGTCAAGGGCACATGGTTTCCCAAACGCACTCACACATACTGTAGAAATATACACACCTGCGTCTCCATCTGTCTCCCTAAGTGAATAAGATATGACTCAGGCCCTCCTGGCTTTCACCTCATATGGGACAGTGAATACACACAAAATGAGCATGTGCACACACGCATGCACACACTCATCTCATCTGCCATACTGTAACGTACTGTGAGCGCCACAGCCAACGCTTTGTTCATAACCTTTCACACAGAGATGTGACATTGATTATCTGACAATGCTGGAAAACTGACGTAAGATGGAGAAGTTCTGAGATGAAATTCTTACCGTTCAATTTCGGATACACTTTGCTTCTTTCATATCTTTTATCTTTTTTTTTTTCTCCCAGGGGAAGTTTTGCACATGTTTGCACTTCACCTTAGTGTTTTTGCCCCTCTGTTCTCATACTGATTGACATGGTGCAGTCCAATGGGAGCAGCAGAAAAGGATTTTCATGGAGTGAATCAAATGCCAGCTTCTACCCAGTGTAAAATGCCATGCCTTGAGGTTTGTGTGTTTGTGTGTAGGTCAAAGTGTTTGTCACAGAACAAACATAGAGAAAGTAGGTCGTAAAGGTGCTCCCAGATGAAAGAGGAGGGGACATTATCCTTTTTTCTCCCCTATTCTTCACCCTGCTCTCTCTCTCCGTCTGAGCAGTTTTCTACTTGCGCAAAGGGCAAGAGATAACAAATGCTTTCTTTTCCTCTCCTTTTATTCTCCTCTAATGCTATATTTGCACCGTCGCTCCTTTCAATTTACACTTTCAGCGCTTCTTCAAACTCCAAATGAGAGCGTCTGTTTCCCTGTGCTGCTCCATGTGTATATTTAGCAATGTTTCCCACAGCGCCTCGACACCGAGCAGTAGAAGTAAGGAGGAGCAGAGAGAAAGCAAAACAGAAGGAGAGGAAGATTAACACAGCTAATTAGGAGTCTATTGTTAGGTGCATGAGCGGGATGAAGCCACCCAAACACAAAATATGCTGCGATACAGACGTCACTGTCGGGCCCACATGCAGCATGTGCACGCACAAACAGAAACACGACAATTAGGTCGCATGCAAATCAGTTCTCAGCAGATGTGTGAGGTGCGACAGGTAGAGACAGTGAGGACAAAATACAGAGAGGAATAATGAAATGAGTGACGAGTGAAGAAACAGAAAGGTTGATGACTTTCAGCGGAGACAGAACGACGGAGGAAAACAGTGAGTCAGAGATGCTGTTTATTGTTTAAAGTGGTTCAGTAGAGTGGCAGCCATAATGAGCTGGCAATTATTCATATGTCAGTCACCCACACACACTTGAGATTGTTTAAAACTTTCTCCGCTCTGTCACTAAATCCCTGGTGTAACGTCTGTCATTGAGCGACAGGATTTGTGTTGCCTCCCTCTTTCAAGTAGATGCTTCTTTGTGTTTCAGTCCCATCTCTGTCGACTACATCTTTTACTTTTCAGTGTGTTTTGACAGGTGAGACCAATGCTAGGCTGCCACAGAGTCTTTGTCCTGAGTCATAAACCACACAGTTGTGGGTCATCAGTTCACTGCGGTTGGTTTTCTTCATCCTGGTGCAAGATTTGGGTAGAACAAGAACTCAGCAGCGTTGCCCACAGGGAGGGGAGAAGTAGACAAAGTAAGGGAGGGGGGCAGTAAAAGGAAAGAACAATAGGATGTGAGGGAGGAGAAAGTGGAGGAGATGAGAGGAGGAGCAGAAAGCACTCGTTAGGGAGGACCAGAACGAGGAGAGATGGTAATAAGGGACCAGGGGAAATGGGAGCGATGGAGGAGAGGAGAGAAGAGGAGAGGAGGCAAGGTGAGACTTGTCCTCATGGGCTCTGTGCCTCCAGTGATACAATCATGAATAAAGATCATGGGATAAATATAGATAAGCTGTGTTTACTTTACATACAAACACACTCACACACAAACAAATATGCACACAATTCCTCTCTCTTCCTTTGGCAACTTGAAACAATGCCTCATGCGCTAATAAAGCACAATGAAATGAATTTCTACCAACTGAGAAGGAGAAGGAAAGTGAGTTAGTGGTGAGATGGGAGGAAGGGGGGGAGGTAGTTCAGAGAAAGCCTTTAACATGATCACAGCAGGGACAGACATGGGGGAGGAGAGGAGGCGAGGCGGGAGAGGAGGAGGAGGAGAGGGGGTGGCGAGGGCCTGCCAATACAGATAAATATTTCATCCCACTACACACAGAGTCACTGAGACTGGTGCCCAGAGGGGGAGAGGGGACGCAGGGAAGGAGGGAGGAGGAGAGAAAAAGGCTGAGAGTGAAGGCGAGGCAAAAAAGCAAGAGAAGAAGAGAGAGAGAGAAATAAAGAGAGAGAAGAAGAAAAGAGAAAGAGAGAGATGGGACAGCTGAGAGACAATGCTAAGCCTGGAAGGTAAAGGTGTCCTTAACTCTCACATCCACTGTCTGTGATGCTAACCAGGGCTGACACAAGACACACACACACACACGCAGCACACACACACACACACATTTAGATATATGGTGTTGCAGACTTGACACCTGGACTAGAGAGAGCGCTGGTGTGAAGAAAGAAAGAAAGAAAGAAAGAAAGAAAGAAAGAAAGAAAAAGAAATTTGGAAAACAAACAGAGTTCAGAAGATGCAGCGACAGAGAACAAAAGTGTGGATGAACAGACAGTGAGAAGGAGGAGGGTCAGTGCGAGCAAGGAGAAGAAAGAAACCAAAAAAAGTTGTGAAAGTGTAGAATTTAAAACATGCACTTAATATTGCTGCTCTTAGAAGACACAGAAATATTTGATCTATTGTTTTACTTCATGCTGTCCCTGTGTTGATTTATATATTTAAGCATGTGGGCTGCCAAAAATTACAAGCATATATGATTGAATAAGATCTCTCTCCAAAACTACTAACATTAATACGCTGCTGTAACAGCCTCCACTCCTCTGGCAAGGCGCTCCACAAACCTGGCTGCAGAGATTTGCTCCCACTCAGTCTCAAGAGCATTAGTGAGGTCAGGCACCGATGTTGGATGCTAAGGTCTGGTTCACAGCCTGTCCTGATTCATCCCAAAGGTGTCGGATGAGGTTGAGGTCAGGTCTTTGTGCAGGCTCACCAGAATCAGAAAAGCATGTCTTTCTAAACCTTGCCCTGTGTGTGGGGGCACAGTCATGTTGAAAGAGGAAAAGACCTTCTCCAAACTGTTGTTGAAAAGCACACAATATATCATTGAGTGCTGTGGCAGTTTCCTTAAACTGAAACTGTAAAACCACAGAAAAAGGCACTAAAGTATCGATGTTATAATGCAAATGTATCAGATATTTTTAGTGTCTGTTTCTGTATGCAAATCTTTGTTTTCTGATATTCTCCTGTTCTGTATAGTTCAACACAGTGTTTGTCAGAATTGTTTATTCTAGGTTATTTCTCAGATTTTCTCAGTTTTTTAAACATCTTGTGCCTGTTAAAAGCAAGGTTTAGACAAGTGCCACAATTCCATCAATCATTACTGCAGTTTTGGATGATTTGCTGGATTTTCCTGACATGCAGCCTACAGTGTTTTTTTGTTTTTCATTTGTTTAGTTAGTTTTTCCATACTGATGAGCAGAAAATAAGAAATAAGCTACAGAGAAGGAGGAATATTGCTTGAATTCTGCATGAGTGTGTGTGTGCGTGTGATCTTGTGTATTTGCATGCGTGAGTGTGTGTGTTTGTTCATTTGTGTCAATCAGGCGGTTGGTCTTTTTGTTTATGTTCCCTTTCTCCCGTGGGGAGCGACTCCCCCTCATCATTAGTAATGAACCAGCAGCGGTGAAAGGACCAAGCCACAGTCTGAGCCCAGAGAGACAGATGAATATTTGATCAGCCCTCTCTTTGTGTGTGCGTGTGTGTGAGAGAGAGAGAGAGAGTGAGAAAAAGACAAAGCTCGGGGAGGTCAGTGCAAAGTGTACCTCACTCCATTTTTCATCTCCCCCTGCATCTCTTCTCTCCTTTTCTCACCTTCACCTCTCTCCGCCTCTCTTTTCACATCGTTCCTGTCTTCATCTCCACCAATGCCTTTTCCTTTTCACTTTCCTAACCCTCTTCTCCCCTGTGATCTATTTTTCTCTCATAACACCTCTCCTCTCCCCATCCACTACTTTCTTTTAACATCTCCCCCTCCTCTCCTCTCCTCTCCTCTCCTCTCCTCCTGCAGGACTGTGCAGAGACAGAGGTGGACAGGAACAAGTGCTGTACCTTGTGTAACATGTTTTTCACCTCCGCCATTGTGGCCCAGTCCCACTACCAGGGCAAAACCCACGCCAAGAGAGTCCGCCTGGTGCTCGGGGAGCCACCCAACCTACCCACAGCCATGACCAGCCCGACGAACACAGGTATCTCACACCTTCTGCCTGTCTCATTATGATTTAAGATCAAATTCAGAATAAGCATATATTTACAGAAATCAATGAAGTTACGAAGGTCAAACATTAAACATATTGCCTTTGTACTGCTTTTTATTGAATCTATGTCCCGACTTTTTTGGAATCAGGGTTGTATCAATCTACTGACTGTAAACTGGTACTGTGGTGATCAACCCGTTTAGCCCTAACTGATCAATACATCTATTGGATTCCAATCTTGATGTTTGTACACAGAGCCTGTCTCTACTGAAGACCGAGGTAATTAACTTGGTCGTTAAACCACACTCTCACCTCTGCTGGCATGCACCCACGTCATCCAGACATCCACCTTTTATTGCGACATGTATCACTGAACTGAGAACTTTAGTTCAAAGCATATATTTTTATCTAAAGTGGATTTGGAAAGCTTTAGTCATGCTTCAGTTAAAACGTCTAGCCTGGATATTAGAGGGGGGGAAAAAAGTGTCTGGAAATGCTAACACGCCAGAGGCCAAAGAAGTAAAACTTTGAAGGTGAAGCAAGCAGACAGCCTTTAATTTCTAAAGGTCTTATGATTAATAAAAAATCTCCTTAACAAATCAAGACATCTGCAAATTGATTTTTGTTCGTGCTCATGATTGTTTAAGATGAGCATTTTTTTAAGTGTCACTGCTGATGCGTCGTCTCCAGAGGAGCTTTACATAATGTGATTCAAATTGGATTCAAAGTGAAAATTCAAAGAGCCATAAACACGCAATCGCTACAAAATGGAGTGTTATAATCAAGCCCCTGAGTGACTTTGGCTAAACTTTGGCCTACTTTGGAAAAGTGTCACTTCTGTACAGCCGCCGCCGCTGAGTTTACGCGGTTTTGTGACAGTGGGACCTGGAGGAAAAGAAACAAGAGAACGCGAGCGAGAAGAGAGAAAAGAGTGACCTGGGAGAGAAGAAGAAGATTTCAGGAGCGATTAAAGTCAAAAGTAGCCTTCATGATCACTCTGAGATGAGCGCTCCACAGAAGATGCACATCCAAGCTGACAGGCTCGAGCGCACATGGGCACCGAAACGTACACACATGCACACACAATCGTCAGAAACACACATAAGCAGGATGACTGATGCCTGCACGTTCGTGTTAGACATTCACTTGCATCTGGGGACACACACTCAAAATGCATACACGCAAACAAAACACACAGCGAAGACAGAGAAAGCAAAGGTCATGTGTGTTGGAGAGATGGTGAGCAAAGACTGTACCTGTGTTCCTTCCCTTTTACACATCACATCCCCAACACACCAAACCACCACTGCCTCCTCCTCCTGCACACACTCCCTGTTCCCCACTCCGTGAAAAACACTTACTTCTGCTCCAGTGTGCAGAGATCACAGTCATGAGAAAAGAAAGAGTAGGAAAACAAGGGACGGAAAGGGGAAAATCTCTCCCTGTTGCTGCTCGGCACGTGCTGTTCTTACACCGAGCTGTCAGAGCTCAGGAGCTTCACTCATGCACGGCCACACAAACGCACACAAACACCAGAGATTATAGGATGGCCTTGTCTTTGAGATCAACAGCAGCAAAATGAAATGACAGTAGAAGAGTTACAGGGTTGCGTTGTGTAAGTGAGATGATAGTGTGGCGAAGGCAAACACAAGCGAATGTGAGTGGGTGTGGTTGGCGAGATGAGCGGAGACACAGCCATAGATACAGTAACTATGTGAACAGAGCCCGAAGACACATCAAGGTATGAGCAACCAATCAGCTTGCAGGGGCTAGAGTCAACAGAGGTGCACACACACACAAAAAACACACATCAACTGACACACCTCATGCTCATGGTCATTGGTCAGTTCATGCAAGCTCCTTATTTGTTATTAGTGAGCTGTTGTGAAAGAAGTGATGTGATTCATTTTGGCTTAAAAGCATGTGCGAGTGGGCTCTTGTTCGTGATATAAAATGTTTAAACATGCGGTATTGTGGCTGTGTAGTCATCGTCGGTGTAACTCTAGAGTCATTGACACATTGTAGATGGCGAACCGGCACATTTGGACATGCCATCTGGCATTAGAAGCTTTCTCGCACAATTTGGCTGTGGACCTAACACCCCCTCACTGTGTTCAAATAAACAGTTTGAGCAGAGATGATTTCTTTGGTACTGTACCTCACACACACGAGCAGCCTATTATAGAGCTTCATTCATGCACACACACACACACACACACACACACAGTTAAAGCCTTCACACATTTTCTCAAGAGTAGATTATAGATTCAGTCCGACACCCAAACACGCACACACAGACACACGTGGGGCCAGACGCACATACGCGGTCTTCTCTGCGTGAGCCTCAACACCGTCCTGCGGACATGTCAGTGCCGGTTGGCTATTAATGGGCAATCACCATGGTAACCAGTGTCATGTCATGAGTAGCAGGTCACCTGGAAGTCTGCCTTTTTTTTTTTTTTTTTTCATTCCCTCACGGAGCAGAGAGGAAGAGAAGAGAAAGAGGAGAGGGATGAAAGGGGAGGAAAGATGAGAGAAGAGGATGTAGGTACAAAAGATAAAGCAGGAAGGTTCACAAGTACAGTAGCTGTGAGTACAGAGCCTGTTTCTAGCACTTGCAGACTAGTCCCTGGAGTGCTGACAGCTTCCTCCTGACCCTCATCTATGGTCCACAGATGTGGCTTACAGCAGTCTGTTGCTCTTAGCTCTCAGTCTCCATTAGTACCATCTAAATCTGGAGCTTTTAAATGTGTGCAAGCATGTTTTTCAGCTTCCATCTATGCCTGTGAGAGATAGTGAGTGTGTTTGCATCTGAATATGAATCCCATGACATTTTCATGTTAATGTAATTTGAAAGTATTTTCATTTCATATCATTTTTGCCTTAAAACCCCATTTGCACTTGAATGAATGTTAATATGCTCCCTCGCTCTCTTCTATCTATCCTGCCACCCCTCACTCCTCATCTCCGCCTCCTGTCTGTTCACCTCTCCTACCAGATTCCTCGCCTTCCACCCCGGTTCCCACAGACCCCGCCGCGTGCCCGCCTCCTCCCCCAGCCCTTCCCTGGCCCATGGCAGTGGTTGGCGGAAACGGCGGAAGAGAGGCGGGGAAGTACTGCTGCCTGTGCGGAGCATGGTTCAACAACCCGCTGATGGCCCAGCAGCACTACGAGGGCAAGAAGCACCGCAGGAACGCAGCCAGGGCACGCCTCCTGGAGCAGCTAGCAGGCAGTCTGGATGCCACGGAGAGCACAGGTCAGCCTCTTGGCCCGACACAAGTGAGAAGTGAAGGACAGGAGGGGTGTTACGACTTTGTATGAGGAAAGACGATAAGGGGAGATCACATTCAAGATCTGTGGCAGTGAGGGTGGACTTCTGAAATGTTCGTATGCCTTTCAATGTGGTGTACATTTCACAGATGTTATAGTGAGGTAAGCCACACCAGTCACTCACAGATAAAATTAGCACCATCAGCCAGTTAGCGTAAAGATTATTCACATTCACCTACATGAGGACACTGTATATGACAGACTACCTGTCTCCTGTGTCCTTGAACCATAAGTGTTTCCATTAAATCAGTCTATCTTGGATCAACCCTGTCTGCTGTTTCTATATACAGCACACAATTAATGTTCCACAGATGGTTGCAATACTCTCTTATCATTAAATTTAGATGCACAATTATACAGTTTTATGGTTCTATGGAAGTAAAATATAAACTTTCCTGCATTAAAGCAGCACTCCACCACTTTTATATGTCAAAGTCTGCCTGTGAAGTGGTTCTGAAAGAGTTTGGTCAAATCTAAGAAAATGACTGAAGTGACATTATCCGGATATCTCAGCTTGGCTTGGAGGCAACAGATTTTTATTAGAAAGTCTATGATGTAGTTTGATAGACGTGGGTCAGGTCATGTGGGTCCAACTTAAAAAAAACAAAGCTATCAAGTTGCATTGCAACTGCAGAAGGCAGCGATTTTGGAGCGTGACCCACACTAGGGACACAAGGGACTAAATCTGGATATCTCCACTAAATCAACTGTGAGCACCACTTTTTTAATCAGTCCCCCAACTTTATGTAAATGTAAACTAAATCACTTGAGTACTCTTTGACAGGTGTTTACTGGGTGAATAATCTTAAGGGTTGGAAAGAGTTAGCTCATCCATCATCCCAAGCAAATATTTGTCTCTCCCTTATTAACTGTGTATCTGTGTCCAAGTGAAATCTTGACACATCGTATTCAGCAGCTGTTTGCCACAGTCTAACCTTTCCATGTCGTTTGTGTGAGGTCACCGCCTCCTCGTGTTGCAGCATAGCTTTCACACTTGTTAGTGCTGGATTTGCATGTGTGAAACTGTCTAAAAAAGTAATGGGACCTCTGTTGGCATGTTGCCTATAGGATACTTACACAATGCAAGAGCACAGGCAGATAAATAACAACACATTAAACACTTGTATTTCTGCAGAGGACTGAAACAGTCCCACTCAAACTGAAGGGTCAATCGGGAATTTAAGTAAAAGGTTCAACTGAAATAATTTCCTAATGTACATTATTAATTTGTGAAACTGAGATCAAATTATACTTACGACAGCGAGTCCTATTAATTACTATGTGTTTCTCTCCCCCTTTATTCCTCCCCTCTCCTACGCAAACACTTCCACGCACAAGTGTAGCAGTAAGAGGACACACATGCTCACACACAGCCAGAAGGGTATTCTAATGAAATTATTAATAGCGTTTGGCACAGAAATTGCTTTTTCCTTTTCTGGTTCCTATGAGTGATATCGTCCAGCATCATCGCACTGCAGCACGCAGCCAAGCACACACATGAGCGCCACACAACACCTCTACCACACACACACACACACACACAAGTTTGCACATGCAAATCCTCTGTGTGCCGTTCGCTTTGTGCTCCAGGTGCCATGACACAAACCATTACCTCAAGAAGCCAATCATATTAAAAGCATGAGTCATGTTGCCGCCTACACTGGCTCAGAGGCTTTAAGAGGTGTCATGTTGGATATCGTCCTCCATCCACACACTGTGACCCAGATCACACAACCTCAGCTGTTTTTGGGGAGATTTCGACTCCAAACCTCAGCATGTAACTACAGAACACATTTAAAACTGTAAACATATAGTCAAATTTTCCTTTTGTTTAATCCAAGATAATTCCATTCGGTGAAGAGAGATGCTCCACTGCGAAATCTATTGCCGTCTTCTTTTCAAGGGCAACTGGTGTAAGATTTTCAAGTGAGCTCGCTACTGACGTGATCTATTATATGTGCCATCAATCAAGTGTTTGTTCCAGTGCCTTTAGTCTGAAACACTTTCTTCATCACAATACGGCTCCATTGTTGGGAGTCGTTTGCTCTTCGCTCAGACACATTTCCATTGGTGCAAGATTCTCACATCTGATTGGCTTTTATCGCAACTTAAGGTGTGAAGTCACAGGTGCGCCGGGTGTAATCTCAGAGGGAGGGTCGAAGGCGAGGCGGCAGCTGAGCAAAGAGAGAGAGAGAGGAAGGGGGAGAAATGAGGGATTCGGTCTCAGCCGAGTGCAGATTCATCTCTGCCTTTTTGTCCTTCTTCTCTTTTCTCTTTACATTCCTTTCATCTTCTATCTCCCACCCCCTTCCTGCTGCTGTACTCCGTCTTGTGTCCTTGTTTGTTGTTGCTGTGGTTGTTTAGTGTGTAAATGTGTGTGTGTACACCACTAGGGGCTCTGATCTCTCGTCATGTCTCATCTGTCATCCTCATTAGCTCCCCACGAGGCACAGGTGAATTATTTACACACCAATATTCCCTCTCTCTCCAAACTATGGCTGCAGAGTCTCCCTTGTTGTATTGTCTGGTTGTTTCCTATTAATGATACTGACCTTTTCTTGTACTTGCATATTCTCTCTTTGTTACTCCCCCCCACCTCCTGTCCCACCTTTCACACTCTCAAGACCAAAACGTATCACAAAATCCCCATGACATTTATATCGACACCATTTCTTACTCTTGGATTTTTCTGGTGAAATTGCGCAGACGGGGCACAGGGGAGCATGTCGTTATTTTCCACGGCTAGGTGCCAGACAAAACCCTTGGAGATGGATTACAGAGGTGGACCAGGGAGTTGCAGTGGGGGTGGCTACTGACGAGGGATGGAGCCCGTCTGACTCAGCTGTGTCTTTACATAAATCACAACAGGGGTAGAAACCCCTCAAGACAGAGCCGGCGCAGTGTCTCTTCTCTCCGGAGACTCAGTAGAGAATTAGAGGCAGTGAGATAAGCGTCTAGGACTGGAGTGTGTGTGTGTGTGTGTGTGTGTGTGAGGACTCGAGAGAGGGTAAAGTACCAAAGCAGAGAAAATTGTGTGTAATTGATGACTGTGCCTGAGTTGGGAGACAGAGCTGACTTTCTCTCCCATGAGATAGCACACACTGTGTGACAGTCGCACAAGCAAGCTTACATACATACACATGCACACATAAACATGATATACTGCAGGCTTTGCAGATCCACATACTAACCCCAACATACAACAACAACTAGGTCTGGGTATCGAAACTCAGTGCATTTTAAATAGTGACCGAAATGTGTCTCTATCAAAAAGCTTCTAATTCTTTGTTTTATTTATTCTATAAGATATTTCCTGATCTAAGTCAAAAAAACGTCCCTTAGTATAGACAAAGGTCTGATTTAAAGATGCACTAGTCAATATTTTTATATTAACAATGACTTTAATGACTGCATGCGACTCTACAGTTCTTCTCTGCTCTACAGAGCATTTTATCATCTTTCAGCTAATTGTTTTGGTTTAACAGCCTCTAACTTGTGTTTCAGTTTTGTTTCGTCTCATCACTCTCATTAGTGTTGCTTCCACTAGCAGCTGTCAGGGCTCTGCTGAACCCAACTGTATGCTATCTTCAGACAAAGTGAGCAACCAGCTGCTGAACAACGTGGAGCATTTAGAGACTAAGGATCAGAAATTGACCTCAGGAATTGGGAATGTTGAACATATACTGTACTTGTCTGATGGGCAGAAACACAACTCCATGTCTGCTACATGTGTGAATTAGCAACTGCTTGCTAACATGTTCGCCAAATCAAATTTTCATATGTCTATTTTGTGTTTCCACAGCCCTCAAGAGGCAGTTCTTTTTTTTTTTTTTTTAAACAGTGGCATAATGGGGTTAAAGCATTTCCCCAACTAAAGTATTGAAAATCCCCAAAACTCAGGTATTGTGTTGGCACTGATATAAAAAAATGTTCAAAAAATATTCAGCCTGAATTTCAGGACATTCTGCAACATACTAATGAGCCGAGCTGAAAAACGTAAAAGAATCAGGTCTTTTTATTTAAAAGCAATAGTTCAGAAAGATAGATTGTTTCCTGTATATGATAATTCTACGTCTAAACCAGATGGTTCCAATTACTGTCACATTCACTGCAAAACTAATTAGTCTCCCTATAAGTCTAAGTTTGTTGCTTGGTAAAATCCACTTGGATTCAATCTGACTCTCACCCGATTTTCAACTCCTCTCCGCTATGGTATTTGTGATATATTCCTGTGAGACGTACTGTCAAGCCTTTGCTGCAGACTGCTGGTTTGATTGCATCTCAATGGGCTTCTTTTTGGATCCAGTTCCTTTTTAATCTTGCAAAGCGCATGGTAAACTAATGGTGTACCACAGTGGAAAGGCTCTGGGGTAGTAAGTGCTCTGTAAACTATTATCCTGCCTCTATGGTGAATAAAATTATAGATGAATACATTTCAGTGAGATTCCCACTTGCTGTCATCCCATAGGAAGGAAGTGGAAAATAGAGGAAACTTTACCGTGAAATTATCCATATGTAACTTGATGTCCACCAGTGGCTGTGCAGCGTGCTCAAGGCTCATTTCCGCCCTGTGCATCTTCAAACCATCCCACTATTTAACCAACAACAGCTTCACAATCATCAGCGCTGACCACTACCTGCAAACCCTCTGAGGCTCACAAATAAAAGAAGCCTCAGTTAGAGCTTGGCAGAGCTTCCTAATGGAACGAGCCACGAACATCACGCTCCAAATGGCTCATTAATGTTGCTCGAGCTGAGGCTAAGTTAAAATATATACAACTCTAAAACTGCAGGAAGATGTTACATTTCTATGCGACAAGGCTCTTGAAAAGAACATAATTTTCTCTTTCATTACATTTTTGACACGCATTTAGGCGTCTCCATGCCAGGGGTGCCAGCGATGCCAAAAGACTGTGCATTAAACGACAGCCACAAACAGCTCCACACCCACTGCCTTAGCTCATCTCACCCCCACTCTTCTCTCTCCCTGGCATATCTTCTTGTGTAATTAACAAGGCTTAGAACACCCTCACAAATACTGCTCATGCTCACAAAAAAAAAACCCACATTCACAACCCTGCACTGCATGCTGTCACTCGTGCTACACACACACTTTCCCTGCATGTAATTAACATGGATTAGGGCACAGTGTTGTCTTATGCCAGAACTGCTTTATTAACCAAAACACAGTGTGTGTGCATGTGGCTGTGTGTGTGTACTTTTAAGTGTGTGTTCGAGAGCACATTTTCTGGCAAAGGCGCAAACTGCAGCATGTTGTGCATCAGTGCTACTCGGGCAGGCAGTGGGGAGGTGACATCAATCAGGCTAAAAGCAGGGAAGCTGCCTTTGTGTGTGCACGTATACACACATGCACATAAAACACACTTAATCATGTATACAAGAAAAGACCTCTTTGTGTAATCCTTGTGGCAGTATATAATTACGGGAAAGAGAAAGGGAAGGAGAATGAGAGACTTATCATTCCTTTCTTTTCCAAATTATCTCCTCTCCAATTAATAGCCTTTTCATTAAGAGGGAACAGAAGTAATGACATTTTGGCAGAAGAGGATGTACTATCTTTCTTTTTTTCTCTCCTTCACGCACAGACTTCGTTATTGGCTCCTAATAGATGCAAAATATCAACATTTAAGTCAAGACAGTGCTTACTCCAGGCAACTAATTCAGTCGTGGCTTTTTTCGTAAACGACTGCTTGTCTTTAATCTCCCCTAAAACAGACGGAGCGTCTCTGAGACAACGGGGAGTAGATATGCCACATTATGCAGCTCCAGAGCTGTATAAATGACCTCTCACCACTCGCTAACTTTATTACAACTTCATCTCCCAACATACTTCACCAATTACCGCCACGGAAGGTCAAAAGGTGATGGAATACACAGCATAAAGCTCATAAATCCCAAGGACAGTAATGACAGCAGAGAAAAGGGCACCCACACACCAGGAAGCATCACCCCATTTCAGTCGCCACATCCAGAATTCATCGTCAAAACATGAAAATGGGAAAAAAAAAGCACAGGAATGAATGAATTAAGTTTTTCCTTGTCATACAACCTTGAAGCGTCAAGGTTGTTCATCTCTGGTCTGAGCAAAGTTCTGCAGTGACGCTTCTGCAGTGAGCAAAATGTGAGAAAACAAAAATAGCACTTGGTTGCATCTCTGACAGAGAATATACAGCCAATTATGTCATGTTGCTGATTGCCCTGTCCTCGTCCACACAGAGAGCATTTCCTCTGCCCTCGCGAAAGGAAGAAGACTTTAAAATCAGTGTTGCCATGCTGTCGTTACCACATGTGTAAGAGGACATTTCTTTCGGAGGTGGATACACACGTCATGTTTTCTCCTGTGATCATAAAACCTCAGCATGCATTTTGCATCACTGCTGCCTTGTGACAACTCATTATCCTTATCATGTCTCTATCTCCTTCATCTTTTTATGCGCATCTCATTTTTCTCCGGAAACTTCCTCTTTTCACTCGTTCTGTCTACCTAATTCTCCGCCTGCCCCTCCCCCAACTCTCTTCACCCCACTCTGTCAGTATCTCCATCCTCAGCCATCTATTTTTGGGTGTTCATCTCGACCACCTGCAAACCCTCTAATTAGTTCACATCTGTGTCTGAGCCCCACCATCTCAAGCATGCATTCACCAATACAATACAAATGTGCGTGCGTGTACAGCCGTGCACAGCACTACACATGTTCACGTCCCACTGCACTGTTCTTTTCTTACCCCCAGTGTCCTAATTCTTCTCACCCTGTTGAAGTTCAATTTTCAAAACCTTCACACACACACACACACACACAAGCACTAGAAGGAAATGCAGTGATCTGAGGATCTAAAAATGTAACTGGCTTTCTGCTAATGATTAGTCCAATCAAATCTTTTTCCAGATGCACTCTAATTAGGAAAATTACTCTGCCTGCACTGCATAGTATAAAAATAAGACATTTATTTGGTGTCAGCTCGGATTTTTATTGTTGCTCGTGTTGGCCTCACTGCTGCTGCTGCTGATGATGATCACAGCTTTTAAGGATCTTTATAAACCATACTCATTGTCATCATTGTCCTCACAGTAACCACTGTACCTGTGTGTTTGTGTCTCTCCAGGGCTGCGCAGTAGTTACTCCTGCAGTGTCTGCAGTGTGGTCCTCAACTCCATCGAGCAGTACCATGCACACCTCCAGGGCTCCAAGCACCAGAACAAGTAAGTACAACAACATAGCATTGTGGATGGATGGATGGATGGATGGATGGATAGATAGATAGATAGATAGATAGATGATCGATCAAATCCTAAAGAAAAAGTGTTCAAATGTCCGAAACAGACAATGCGACAACAATGCCCACTTCATGCAGCAATTGTCCAGGTGTGTAGAGGTGTAAGAGTAGGCTGGGTTTGAACTTATATCTCAAGGTCTCTTCTTTCATTTTTCAACTACTTTAAGTACTTGTCTTGTGTACTAAAGAGTGCAAAACCATAAATACCTTTTAGGAAAGACTGTCCGAAACTGTGAGCTCTTATCTCCATTTGGCCACTTCACTGCACTATACTATAAAAGATTATAAAAACTCAAACACAAAAACCCAAACACATACACACTCTCAGTGAGAGAGATAACTATAGAGGTGATGCATATGATGTCACACTACGCAGAAGTTGCTCTCATTGTCTGCCAGTGTGCATTAATGTGAAAAACAAATAAAGCTACAATGATGAAAATCTGTCCTGCAATAGGCCACACTAACAGGTTGAAGAAGTATAATTTCTGTACAAACTGCTGAGGGCTGATACAAGGCACGCATAGCATAGTTTGTCATTAAGATGATCCAGGTGGATCCAAACATAAGCCTTTTTTTAACATTTTAAACATTTAGTGTTTTCTCAGACAAGAAGATCAGATTTATACTGTGTTGTTTGGTGGACACAGGGAAAAAACTGAGAGACTTACAGTTTTACTGGGCAGCAGCTCTTGCAAAGTACAGTCCATGCTGTTTGTATTTAAATGTATTCAATGTGTAGGGGCTTTAAAATGTTAAATATGTGATAAGTGAAATGGCACGGCCAACATTCGCTGGATGAAATTCATTTATAATGCACACATAAGCCAAGCAAAGAGGAGCAGACTGAGGCAGCATAATGGAAACAGGGTTATTTAGAATAAAGAATGACATTCACACAATGAGGTTTGGTCATTTTCATTGCTGATTTTTGAAAATGTAATCACAGCCAATGTGAGGGGAAATTATATCCACCAGCAGGAAGAGAGTGCGATATGGAACAGTTACATTTCATGCATTTAGCATGAGATGGCTGTAAGCATGGCTATAGGCGATGTTGTAGTGTGTGTGTGTGTGTGTGTGTGTGTGTGTGTGTGTGTATGCATGTGCGCATGTATGCGTCTTTTCGTATTTAAAGCAATATCATGGAAATAAAGTGTGTCATGAATGGAGTATTTGTCAGATAAAAGGTTGCTTGAGGATATAACTTTGTTGTTGCCACTGTTTCTTCTTTCCTTTTTTTTAGATAGTGGAGGCACTTCAGCTGAAATGTCTGTATTTATCCACCCCAGAGCATAACTTGTCTGGGCTGCACACACCAAACTTCTGCAAACAAGTTAACTCTTAGAGAGTGGTGGGAGTAGTGAGAAAAACAACAGCAATAACAAGGATGAGAAAGGCAGAAAGGGAAGGAGGACGAGACAAAAACAGAGAGTAAATAATAGGATAGATTTTCTTTTGGCCAAGGCTAAATACACTATAAAGAGCAGAACATTTCCATTATTTATTATGGGAATCATCATGTATGCTCTGTTAGCTACATAGACTATAAAGTGTGTGCTAATATAGTATGTAAGTAAGTAAATATCATTTTCTCTTGTACAGCACTCTTAATTAAACAGTTAATTAAAAGCAAAAGCTTCCATCCTAACAAGTCACTGTTTAGAAATGAAGAAGAAAAAGTTGATTTTTCATTGAAATAAGTCAAATTAACTCTCCCCTTATGGTTAGATTTTATGTCTAGTTTAAAGAGCATTTGAGAGATAGAGGTAATAGACTGACTTGTTAAGATACATTTATGATATGTGCTATGTTTAAAATGTTTCTTAAAAGACACAACTCTTGATAAAGAGGAACTGAAAAACAAAATTTGTGTAACTGTCTAGTCAAAGCTAGAGGTGAGGTCCAGAGGTACAACTGTAGATGAGTGAAAACAGCACAGCCTGAGACATTAAAGGGAAAATTTAACTCAAACCCCAGCAGTCAAACTTATTTCTCTCTTCTCTAGAGTGCTATCTGTCCATTCAGAGAGATTTGCTGGAGTGCGGAGATAGCAGCTCACATCAGTGCAACAAAATTTAATTTGGTTTACAGAGATCAAAGCACCAAAAATGACATTCAGAAATTTCAAACAGAATTGAAAGGTTACTTGATGGAGAACACGGAAGCTGATGTGATTTTTTTTTTCTTCCTCAGCAGAGAGAGATTTGGCAGGTGAACTACAGCTAGAAAGTTCTCTGCAAAACTTCATGACGTGAAGGTTTGGGAATGAACCATAAGTAGCTGCATTATTATATATGGAAAGAGATGCTGTTGAGTAGGAAGAAAATGGTATCTGGTGTTTCTGGATGAAACTGAAGTTCATAAAATCGATGTTTGCAGAAGGTCATTAATTACTATGTGCCACTAAGCAAGATACTGAACAGCTAATACAACACTTCGCTCACCGTAAGTCAGCCTGGATAAGAGCATCAGCTAAACCTAAAAAGTGTGACTGTTGGGATGTATAATGTCTCTGCACAGAGGCTGTAAATCATGGGAAAATGTCAGCTCATAACTCTCTCATAAAGTGGAAAGGAGGGCAGACACACTGAAAGAGTCATCTTTATGGGAGAGAAGAGGGAGAGTAAGCAAGACTGATAGACACGAGAGAGACAGTAAGCACTGAGGACACAGAGAGACAGATGGGAAGAGAGATGCAGAGAGACGGAAAGACAAATCATGTTTGAGAGACAGGCAAAACAGATCAAAAAGGGCATAGAGATGGCAAAAGGCTGAGATGAAACTGATAAGGAGAGACAGGTGGACATGGAGAGATGTAGTCATGCAGACAGAAACAGGATGGACTGGAGACAGAAAGGTGCAAAGAGCAGGAGAAAGTAAAACCAAATTTCAACAAAAATCTCCTTAAATGGAACTGAAAGGTGGAGCCACAGTGATAAGGAGCAGATTTGGAGTGTACATTGAGGTTGCTGACAGCTGCAGGGCTTTACTGCTTTGGACGGAGAGGTTGGACTGACAGGGCAGTGAGAGACAGGTACCAGGGAGATTTACAGGGGTAGTACTGATAGGTCACTGGATAGAGGGGGAGAAAGCACCTCATCCGCTTTATCAGACTGGATTACAGGAAGTGGTCTGAAGTGGAGGACATCTGGTGGACGAGTGTGCAGAGCTGGACTTCAGTCTTATTTCAGAGCAGTGGAATTTACTCAGGACTGTTCGGAGGGATGTCAACAGAAGGAGATGATTCAATACTGACATTTTGTAGCTACTGAGTGCTTGGTGGCGCTTTTCTGAGAAGTTTAGGTCAGGTAAGGTCAGGTAAGGTCAGGTAAGGTCAGGTCAGGTAAGGTAAGGTAAGGGACCTCTTCAGTAAAAATGGAGCAGGATTGTGACACAGTAGTCAAGTGGAAAAGAAGTTTACAGCCCAGCTCAGTGTCCACCCAAAACTCTAAACACTGAAGTCTCGCATACTTTTCTCAAGAGCTCAGATTTCTAAGATTCAGTCAGCACATTTCACCCAGATTTTTTTAAAAGGAGCAAATTCGTTGGAACTCATTTACACAGAGACTTTATGTCTTTTCAAATCCAAAAGTTCTTGCATTTCTAGTACAGCAGTTGAAAATAAACAAGGTTCTCTGATGTGCACAGCTGCTTTAATGCAGAGCGTCTGCATTGCCAATGGTAATTTTTAAAATTCTAAAATCCAACTTTCATGCTGATGTTTGTATTATTGATTTGTGAAATAAAAATAAATTAACTCCCTGAATTTTTAAAAACATAAACCAAAAATAATGATACTTTTATACACGATATTGGGAATGGAACAGCGCTAAAGCATTTCTGTGGCTAACAATGTGACACACATTTTACATGTACGTAGTTGTATATGTTTATATGTAGTTTAACACCAGAATAGTAATTTTGTTTGACCACATTATATTTGGACATTTCTATTCTCTATTTTTAATGCTACAATGCTAAGGATTGTGTGTAATTCCCCTCAGCAGCGTGAGCAGGATTGCAGACTTACAGGCAGTGTGCATAAAGTGTGAAAAAGTCCATGAGAGAGCCCTCAAAGCACAAGTGATTTTACAGTGTGGCAGCTTTGAGCCCCTCGCAAACTCATTGCGAACGCATGCTGAATTCTGTCAAGTCAGGGAGAGTGAACACTGGTACTGGAAACAAGTCTTGCCAGCTCTGTTGCACTGCTGTATCGATCCTCAGAGAAACATAGAACAAGACCGAAGGTTCCACCTCATCGACCTCACTTCCTCTGCCTTCACCGAGTCACTCAGGTGAAACACAATACGGGTACATGAATGTGTGTTAGAAACCGCTTTGGGCTAAGTCTCTCTCACTCACATACACAAACCCAAATCCATTCCTACATCATGGTGGATTACATTTTAGCCTTTGCAACACAGAGTAGTATGGGGGCATGATATGATCGCAAATAATGTCCCTGTCACATTGTGTTGTGCAGCATTTTGTGTTCAGTGTCACTTTTCTGGTGACATGTAGGAGTGTAGGCACATACACACACACACACACACTGCAGAACAAATATAACACTAGACAACCTCTAAGGCGTAGCAAGTTTAGAAATAAGAGGACATAAGGGCCCGTCAATGAGGGCTATGTTTGTGTGCCTGTGCATTAGTGTTGGTTTATTTCTGCAGCACATGGCATGACTACAAATGCTTTTTACCAAGTCTACTTCCTTTAAGAACTGGCTGTCTGATTATGGAGTGTTGCGCTGCACAAATGTGTTTTATATTTGTGTATAGCCATGAGTGCATGTGCGCACGTGTGTAAATGCAGAAACGTGTGTGGGTACTTATGGAAAAGAGGCTATAGAGATTGTTCTGTTCTCATCTATGGGTTGTTTACAGGGCGGACAAGGCTTTGGCAAAGTGACTTGAGATCCTTCACCCTAACTTTGAGTGAGAGAGTGTGTGTATATATGTATTTTTGTGGGTCGTGTGTGTGTGTGTTCTTTCACACTCAGGATGAGCTTTGGCTTGTGTAAGGAGCTTTCCGGAGGAGACGAAAGCACGGCTGACAGCGGCAGGGGATTAGCTCTCACCGAAGAAACATCCATGAAAACTGTGTATGTGTATCTATGTCTATTTGTGTGTGTGTGTGTGTGATGTTTGGCATTAGGGATGTGTCATCATAAAACAACAACAGATTTTTCTATTCTATAAACAGCTGGATGCATCTATCTGCCAGCTCTCCTTATCTGTCCCGTGCATCTGCTTCATACACAGTCAGCTGCAGGTCATTTGACACGCTGCAGACTCCACACAGTCGCTCCAGACTGACTGCTGTAATTGGACCTGTACAGGAAGATAACAGCAGAGATAGAACTAGATAAACTTGGCAGAACACCTTCACAGTTTACAGTATGTTGTAATTAAGCCAATGCACTTCGCTGGCCAGCAGACAGGGACACAAGTGGGCAGCTGACAGAACTGAACCAGATAGATGAGCATTAAATTCCCATGTTGGTTCCTGACTCCAGTGCTCTTAAAAAGTGGAACTTAAAAAATGAGCATAAGGGCGTCAGCAGACAGACAGGAGACTGGATACCTGCACTCATACAGTAGGTAATAAAAGTAAACAAGAAGGCCGCGTTTAAATAACAGTATAGAAGCAGTAGTTGGCAAACTTTCTTTAGAGAAGCAAAGTTCAGATGTGCAACTAGTTTCCTTTTTTCAGTAATATTTCTGATTTTTTTGTAGTTTTGTTTCCATGGAAGCAACAGCACAATAAACCAACAACATGATGTGCTATGTTGTGCTGGACCACTGAAAAGAAAAGACTCCAATGAGTTAACATATTTTTGTCGTCTGTACCCTCTTTTTTACTGTACTTACATTACTTAAATATCTGTTTTATGCATGTGAAAATAATATATTACTTATTTCGTAGTTTTTTTCAACAGTAGCAGCAACTAGAGTGACTATAGAGTTTTTTTAATTACCTCGCTGGGCTTATAAAACATTTATGTGTCACAGTTGCTTTTTGTATATCTGCTTATTGAAATGCTGATGTATCATTCAGGCTCTATTATGTGCGTAGATCCTTCCCTGTCTGCTTCAGTGTTGTTTCTATTACTAACACCCAGTAGTCTGAACCAGATAAAGTGCTGTTACAGAGCTCATGGTCAGAGTACAGAATATCCTCAAGGTTATGATGGATTTTATGCAGCCTGAAAAGTTTTTGTCCAAGTATAAATGTATAAAAATAAAAACTAATAATAAAAAAACAAGAACAGGCGCTAATTAGCCCCGTTGAGTCCACAAGAGCAAACAAAGCAACCAGTAAAGCGCAGTTTATTTGATGGGAACTGTCAGCGGGGTTGTATCTCTGACCAATGACACCGCGTTGCTTTAACTACCCGTATAATATTATTCATGTTCACATCGCTCACTGGGATTGTATGGCCTTTGCTTCCTGGGTGCTTTTTCGTTATACAATCCCGACCTCTGCCCTGTCTCTATGTGCGTTTATGTGCATAGCGTGTGCTTGTGTATGAGCGTGTGCGCGATGTGGATGCCGATGTTAACGCAGGCCCCAAGGGTATGATGGCGAGGTCGGGGACAATCCATTTAGCCTACTCACCCTGGTAATTATTCAGCATCAGTATCACAGAGGACACATACACACAAACTGCAAAACAAACTAATGCACATGCAAAAGGCAAAGGCACACAGAGCGAGAGGGTGGCAGCGAGTGTGAGACATTACAGTGCTCAGTGTAAAGTAACTGAATGCAAATGGTTGAGCTATCGACTCACTAATAGGGCAAAGTGTGTGCGTCATGGTCTGAGCGTGTGTGTGTGTGTGTGTGTGTGTGTGTGTCTATCCGCTCCCTGCTTGAGGCAAGGTGAAAGGTTAATTCAGGACTGACGCTGGTGAGCTCTCCTCTCACATGCCTCCTCTGTCACACTTGAACACACACACACATGCAGCCTCATGCCTTAGGCGCTCCTCATCTCTTCCAAAGGCACTTGTCCTTCTCTTCCCTCACACCTTCCGCCTAAAAAACGCACAAACACACAGTCTGTTTACACACACACACACACGCACACACATCCTGGCCGCCCTGAGCATCGCGCTGTCTGTGATGTTAATAAGGTGAAGGCGGTGGGGTGGAGGAGGGGGGTTAGTATGCTTGAATCATGACTCACAGCTCCGCTCCCTTAGCAACTGCCGGACTGCGTTTACCTGGCACGCACACACGCACACACGCGCGCACACACGCACACACACACACACACACACACACACAGCGTGCCAAGGTGACCTTCACATCTTCGCTAACACTTCCCCCGGACACAGAGGTGCAAGTACTCTCCCTGCCCTCCCTCTCACACCTTCTCATCCTCGTATATCTCACATCCCACATGTGTGGCTGTGGGAGAGATTATTGGATTAGTCTATCAACAGCCCCCTTCACTCACAGACCATGACCTGTTTTTTACCTCATCCCCTGCATCACCTTCTACTTTTCTGCATTTCCTGGGTTCTGACACCTTTCCAGCCCTCGTCCTACTATACTACTACACAGTCAAAATTATGAGCGGCAGCTGGAACATATAGAGCTGAATCTTAAGGTAACACATTTCTTCTTCTTGCATTGTGAAGGCTGCCTTTTTTTTTTACAAGTTCCAAAATAATTAGTCAATTAATTGATTAGTCCATCAATTAAATTCTCAGCAGCAATTCTGACAATCTTTTAATCTGGTTATACATGCGTCAAGTAAAAATACCTGACATTCACTGGTCCAAGCTTCTAAAATGTGAAGGTTTGCTGAATTTCTCTTTTATATTGTTGTACATTGAATATCTCACTGTTGGTCGGTCTAAAGAAGCAATTTGGACTCTTAGGCTCTAGGAAAATGTCTTTGACATTTTACACTTTGCACCACAATGCCTATAACAAGCTGGCATCAACAGGCATGTTGCTTTAGCAAAGCTATACTTAAGACTTCAAAATAGAAATATTAAGTAAGTTATGAGTTAGTCTATGGTTAGCACAGTTGGACAAAAAAGCTGAACATACCATGGGCTAACAAATCACAGTTTAAACCTATTCAGTCACTGAGTAGACTGTAGAGGGCCCAGAGAAAATGGGTTTCTAAAAAACTTTAAACCAAATTGCACCATTATGGTTCAATAATGATCAAGGGTCACTGATGCGTTTCTGGACTGGAAAACAAATTCAAAGTTAAAATGTATTTGGGGGAATGTGGTTGCAACAGTATTTTATCATCACACAACACTACAGAGACGTCGACTAAATGGAAGTTTTAATCAATTAATTCTTTTCTTTTGGGGCCAAAACGATTTCAAATCTGAATAATACATTTGTCGTCTGTGTTCTGTATTGTTTTTCTCTATGTTAAAATTGTCATTAGTGAAGGCAAGAAAGATTATTTCATACACATTTAAGATATGCAGAATGGACTAATAATTCAGATGCAACTGTTGGATTGGCTTCTTTCTTCCTATCTGCCATGTTCTCCTCTATCTTTGACCTCTACCCCTCTCCTCCTGTTGCCCGTCCCCTCCCACAAAACAATACAGGCAACCAGAGCCGTGCCCCCTCCACTCCTCAGAGACGCCAAAGTGCTAGATGAGTCGTGACACAGCAGACAGGGTGTAAAGGCCACTGTTTTAACAGCCATTACCGGGATAGGTGCTGACAGCCAGGGTGCCTGTGCATCTCTCTTTCCCTCTCTCCGTCTCAGTGTTGGAAGCGTGTGTGTGGGGCAACGCTCCAATTAGGACACGGCAAAGGAGTGGCATTTTAACAAGGGCTGTGATGAAAATGGTGGAATTTGTTGTGCTGTTGTGCTGCTCAGAGTAGCGGCGAAGTATGGAGACAAACATCATATTCTCACTTTATGTGCATTTGATTGTGTTTGTCTCTCTCAACATAAATTCTGTCAGGGCCAAGGTCACACAGAGGCAAAAACATTGAAACAAACTTGAAAAGCCCCTCAAACTGACAGGAGTAACAATTATACAAAAAGCTGCAGAGATGAAAGAGGTATTGTATTACTTTTTGTTGTGACACTCAGGCAATCGAATAACTGAGACCAACTCTGAATGCTAATTAGTTATCGTCATTTCAACTATATTTTGCAAAGATCAGCTGCACGATTACTGAGACTTTACTGCCTTTAAATCCCACCATTCAATGGGTGTGCCCAAATAAATTTCATTAAAAAATGCTTACTCAATTAGCTGGGTGTTGCTTTGCATGAGCTTCAACTCAACTTATCTCTTTGTTTTAATTAAATGTGGCGTATTTGCCTCTAGAGTTGCTTTGTTTCGTGGCGATAAAGCTACAGAATGCAGCCACAGCACCTGTCATCATGAAAAACAATCAGGAGCTCCAGATAAAGACCAAATCGACAGTAATTATTGCATCTTAAACATGAGGCTTTACGCTGCCATCTTTCTCTTTTGTTTTAATTTGGGGAACAGCCAGATAGAAGGCATAATAGATGGCTGTAATTATGAGAAGATTGTGAAACAGGATTATTGGTTAATGCTTCACATACAGTAGAGCTGCCGTTCCTGGTGAAAGGAAATCCTTTTCATTGCAGCAGAGGAATAATAGCCATGCAGGGGTTACAGTGTTCCATCTCTGCACATTTGTCTTGATACATTACCAATGAGGACTTTGTTTATTTTCCCATCTATGCTATATCAAGAATGACAGGAGACAGATTTACAGGTAAATGAGATTACTTCCCAGGGACCGAGCATGGCAGAAACAGAATATCTTTCCCCCAGTGGGCTTCATGTTCCCTGTTGTTAAAGAGCCCTGTCTTGTCAGATCTGCCTGTGTCAGAGACAAAACAAGGATAACAAATGATTTCCTGTGTTTTGTTTTTCAGCCTGAAGCAACACCAGCAGTAAGCCACGGAGACAGGCCACTCTGGAAAGAAGAAGAGATTATTGGAATAAACAACTTCAGAAAAAGAGGACTTGTGTCAGACACCGAAAAGTATGAGAAAGTAGTGCAGTAACTTCAGTGTGTGTGTGTGTGTGTGTGTGTGTGTGTGAGTGTGTGCGTGTGTGCGTGTGTATGGGAGTCATGGGCATCCATGCACGCATCTGCAGTATGCATGTGTGGATCATTGTGAGTGTGTTTATTTTTATCTTTGATCTGAAAATGTATCTTGGAGATTTATTCAGCACCTAAGTGTTTGGTATGAGTTCTCGACACCAACAGCTGTCAGAAGAATTGCGGCTGCATATTGCCATATAAATCCTGTGTGAACCACAATCCTAAAATTGAACTGATGTCAGTGTGTTGCCCAGGGTGGTAATAACCATTACAATGATCGTCATAGAGCAGCAGTAATAATAACTCTGTAACTAGCCGTCCCCCAAGTGCTCTGACAGTGATCCACGTCTGAACACGGTTTTCTGTTTCCACATGCATTTCATAAACAGCCACGCTGATGGTGGCACATGTATGGCTCACTTTCAGACCACTTGAGACTTACTCAGGCCCAGACTTTGAAATACAAGGACAAGAAAACTCCCAACGACCTCAGCCATTACAGACTGCATGAATTTCCATAACTTTTTGGTTTGACTCTTGTGTTGTCTATAAATGTAGTAGATTGGTGTCACTTTATTTTCAAATGGTGGATGTGTCATTTTGAAACCCATCTTTTCATATATTTCATATATTCAAAACGTGGAGACGTGGCATGATTACAATACAGACGGCAGTGAAGAAAAGCAGCACAAAGACTTTGAAGCTCCTGCTCTGAAGTGAGGGTCTGTGCAACTTAGTGAATCACCTACTGTTGAAAACATTCCCACAGCTCTGAATACTGATGTCAGATGCTGTGTCAGATGCTGTGGATGTGACAAAAATTCTCTTCTCTGTTGGGATGGGCGACATGTAGATAATATTTTTTTTTATTATTTTTCTGTTGCTATGACCAGAGAAAAACATCCCAGTCCATGTAGCAGCCAATGTACAATAAAACTGGGATGTAATTCAGTGCATGCAAAATGTAAAACGTTGCATTCACTTGCCTTTTTGAAACCTATTGCTTGCGCATTTTGGCAATAGCGCTGCTTTCTAGTGATAGCTTCGTAATGCATTACTGCACATGCTTGTACCTGAAAGAGGTCATATTTTAGTACTGAACTGGCTCCTTTTCAACATCTAATTTATTCATCCAAAAAGGAAAACCTTTTTATACTTAGAAATTAGACCAGTCACCGCTGTATAACACCCCTCATCTGTGTCTTCAAAGTGTCTTCAAAGTGTCTGTAAAGTGAGTTTCAACAATGGTTTGTAGCATCATAAGATGAGCAAAGAGAAGACACGCTCCACTGTGCTGTGCAGGCACTGAGATTGGCCCTGAGCAGCATTTCTCTGTAAGCTGGAGAAAGGACTGAAAAGCACAGCACTCAACGCTAAGCTATCCTCTGTTAGTTCTGGTTGGTTCAAGCTCTGTTTTTTTGTGTGTAAACACATTAAAGTAAAATTATTTTGTGCTTTGTTCATTTCATGGTGAAGAGAGTGAACTACGAATGACCTGATTAAAAACTGTTCTGCAGACGTATGGATGAGTAATGGTTTTATGCAATCACACTGTAATATTAACAACTATACAAAGTGGGTTTGAAGTAAAAGTTTGTGTAAATAAGTGAAGTTTGTGTTTTAAGAAGAAGAGTTTTTTTATTTATAGTGTTTATCAGCACTGAGCTACAGGGTGATAAGAAAAAAATCTGTTTCTTATGATATCGTTGAAAAATTCAAATATGCTGGAACTGAAATGAGAACAAACCGTCTTTTGGTGGGTCATGTTTCAGAATGGATAACCATCAGTGAAAATAAGGTCATCCTGAGCCCAGCGATAATGGACCCAAAGCCAGTGTATGGAAGACAGTGAGTGATCACACTCACTAAGAAGCATTATGATAACAGCTGTTTTCATGAGGACAACAATCACCACAAAGATTGTCCCTGCAGAGAACATCTGATATGTGACTGTTTTGCCAGTGGATTCATAAAACAGCCAAAACGACAATGCAGGACTACAAACCGTTGGATTTTAATGTGACATCTAAAATGACCAGTCCTGTTGTCGGCGACGCCATCAGAAAAACACAAAAACAAGAAGTCATTTGGCATTTTTGTGGTGCACCAGGACTGTTTTGATGACTATTTACACCAACTGCTCTCTCTCCAGCACTGGCGTATTCACAATAGAAGCGGTGTCTGTGTGTGCCGACATCACAGCGTGTGCAGAGGATGACTGAGCCATGAGTCACATATTTTAGCAGATGTTACATAATATATGACAGAGATGTATCTATGGGTAGGAATTCTGTGATATGATGCTTGCAGGTGGGTGTCTGTGTATGTGAAGCTGTCAGCTGCACTGGCAGCGGAGACTCGCTGTGAGCTGTGTACTGGGAGCACATTTGTGAAACACACCTGATGATGAATACAATGAAGACAACAACTAGATCTATTTTCTCTTGCAAAATCCAGACCTGGTTTTTTGTTTGTTTGTTTGTTGGCACCACCATGTCGATGTGTGAAATTTGCTTTAACTGGCAGCAATCATCTGTTACCACACACGCACAACCTCAAGCTTGCAGTATCACCCACACAATAATATTTAAATGATTAATCTTAAGTAATCTCCTCTCAGTTTTAATGTCTCCGTTACACTCTGTTGTCATTACCTTTGCCCTCTGCCAAAGCTTCTGCGTAGTTTTATACACAACACAAACAGGAGGTATGAAATGTGGAACATGAGATATAGAAATCCACTTATATCAGTGAATATTTGTAGGTCTGAATTAGGCAGACAAGTATAAAAGTGGACCAACATTATTTCAAGTGGCCAAATGACTGTTGTGAAAATTGGAACTGGATGTTTGAGCTCCAGTTCCAATAACAATAACAATATTTGATATTTGACAAGTTCTCAAAAAATGTGATAATATAAATGGTTTATAAATGGTGAGGCGATTGCTTCATCGAGTAGCTAAATTGATATTAAGACAAGATGCATCAGGATCAGTCTGAATGCTCAGCTGGGGAATATGATGGATCAATCACGTCATCCATTTGCTACAGTCATTAATCAGAGCAGCACATTACAATATTAGAAAAAAATTAAACCTTCTAAATTCTTGAAAGTTAGGAGAAGGAAACCCTTAAATATTTGTATTTTAATAAAAATTTTAGCGAAGATAAGAGCATTCTGTGCAGGACATTTTATTGTCAATGGGGGACAAGTGATAGTCGTGTTCCCACTATATGGTACAGCTCAGCTCAACTCGACTATAATCACTTTTTTCTTGGTTTTCCATTATCGATAGAACCTGGTACCTTTTTTGGTACGTTTTTTGGCTTCACCTTGGTCAAGGTTCCCAGCCATCTAAGCCAATACGAAAAGGCAATGTGAAAACACAGAAGACCACAGATTGGTCAAGGCAATCGTCACACAAAAAGTAAAGTCACACAAAATCCTTCACATAGTAATTCTTTCAGATTCTGTCAGAATTACTTCATTATCCGTTCACTAATTTGTATCTCTGTAAAAACGGAATATTCAATAAAAGCAATCAAATGTCATCCATACAAAACACAAAACTTTTTTTTTTAAATGATGCAAACAGATAGCTTGTGGCATGATTTGGGTTCAACTCTCCCAACAAAAATGGAATAGACAGAACAAAAAAAGCACTTAACACTGTACCGTACTGTATGTAAGGTAAGACCAGTAACAACATGTCAAATCACAAATCCCCCTAACTAAAACTCACCATCTGTAGACAAGGCCTGTAACAGTCAGAAATTAAATGCATTTCAATTCCTTTTTTTTTTCAGCATCAAGTAAACGCAAATTGTCTAAACAGTACTGTTTATGACTGATAATCAATTTCCTGACACATTAACACCCATTTTTTCTTTCTCACGTCATTACACTGTAAACTGTTGACGTATGTCCTTCAGTAACCATCCCAAAGGACCATACTGGTGCCTACAGCCTAGCTAATATGTCCATTCAATAAATGTTAAGTCCTCCTTCAAAAGAGACTCATCCCTGTTTCCTCCCAGTAGCCATATTTGGTATTGAATCTCCAAAGCGCTCTTAATGGTCTGAGTATGTCCTCATTGTTAGGATGTTAGGATCAATAAAGCTCCTGCTGTGCTTCACAGAGAAATGGGTGTACTCAGCTGCCCACCACAATCACTTCTAATTGTAGATGCCAGACAAACTTCAGATGATGGAAGCAGATGGGAGCAAGGATGCTTTGTCACAAGTCTGAGAACTGCCAGTTCTCATTCTCCTTTGATTTCTTCCTCTGTCGCCCTCGGCCATACTTTTAAAATAATTTACAAAGATCAGAAAATGTCAGAATCAAAAATAGGCTCAAATACATATTCCCCAATGACACCATTCACTTACTGCTCATCCCTGAAAACGGCCAGTTTCCAGCTCTTACTCGTCGCAAAAAACTGTCCTGATCTGATCAGATCATTTTGAAGGAAAAAAAGTTGTGTCGTATAAAAGTGTTTTATTTGGGTGACATTTGTTTGTTTTAGTTGAATATTCAGTTTTCAAAGGTTTACAAATTTGTGAACAGATAACGTAAATAAAATTAAAAAAACAGAAAGAGGAATAAGAAAATAGTGTCTTAATGATGAATTGCTATGTGAAGGATTTTGTGAGACTTTACTTGAAGGGACACCTTTTTTGGAACTCTTATAAGTAATGACTAACTCATTATTTAACAAATACTTATCTTTAGCAAATGTTCATTAAGTTTTTATTTCCAAATGAGTGTCACAGCATGACTTTACATGGGGGCAAACAATTCAGGTAAGTAATGGTGATGGTGAAAAATACCACTGGATCCATTCTCATAGAAATATGAAGCCATTTTTTTTTCACGCTGAGCAAATGAATGGTGCTGAAATAAACATGTAAGAGGAATCCAGCAAGTGACAGATGCCGTTGGGGGGCACAGTTTGACACAGTAGCCAAGTAGAGTATAAAATGTAGGTTACTGAAATGGACAGTGTTAAAACACAATGATTAAAATATGTCTGCATTTCATAACACATGCAGGAGCCGCACATAATGTTTCTGAGGGCCAGCGTTGGCCTGAGGGCTGCACTTTGAGAACCCCATCTCTAATGTAAATCGCACCACACACACCTGATGTTTCTTTATGTCCACTGCTGCAGGCGCTCCCACCCACCCTCATAAACCTATAGTACAGGTTCACAGCTCATATAGACTTAGCAGGAGATGTTCTTGTTCCTGTCAGAACACTGGAGTATCTTATACACACACGCACACATTATATAGACTTTCACCATGGTGACATCATTAATTCATACAGAAAAGTAGGAAGCACATGAAATGCGGAAGGCATAGAGGTGTGATCTGAACTGTGTATGTTCTGTAGACTTGCATTGAATAATGAAAGCAGACTAAAATAGTGGAAGATAAAAAAAGTAGAGAGGAGAATATTTGTTCTGATTAAGTAATTAGCTTCAAAGCTTAGTTCTCCAACAAAGTTTCCATAGTAACATTGCTGTACCTGGAACTTGAGAGGCAGAAAGTTTGGGGTAAGCTGAGAGCATCATCTCAAAAACACACACACGCCTTCCTTAAAATCTTGTTCAAATAAATGAACATAATAACCCAGCAACTTTCAACAGTGCAGTGAGAATGAGCTGCAATGTATCTCCACAATGGAGCAAAATGCTAATTATCTTTTTTTGTAATTTCCTTGGATAGAAAGCAAACTTGTTGTTTACATAGAACAGGACAGTAGATGCATAAAAAAACAAGCACCAGAGAGAGAGAAGAGGAAGCGACAGCAGGGAGAGGAAATCAGTGCAAACGGGAGATACTGTGCGATCTTAATGGCCCACTGTAGTCAACAGGAGATGAGCTAAATAAAACATTAAAGCTGGTATTATGTCATTTCCACTGCGCCATCCAACCTCTGTGTACCATAAGTCAGTGGGTGTGAGAATACTAAGCCACCACTCTACTTAGCCCACAGTAGTGCATGTTATCTTGGCTCATCCATATTCATGACCCTATCAGTGTACCCCCATGTTCTGCTGGGATGTGTTTCTGCAAAGGTAATCTCTCCACTGTAGGTGCAGTTCACAGCTCGGCTTCTTGAACTCCTTCATTCAAAAACGTTAGCATGGCTCTGCCTCACCACGGAGTTTACACTGAATTAGCTGTGGTAATTGATTGTGTAATCGTTCCACACCACATGAAGGATCAGTGAGTCACAGTAATGGTACCCAGAGAACCCGTAGATTGGAAGTTACAGTTTCCTCTGTGTGACCCCGTACAACAGCATCATTATGAGAAGCATTTGTTCAAAATGTCAAGATGGAGATATGTCTTCAGTTGACATTTTAAAGGACACATGAGGCAAATCGCCTCCAGAGAAAGACAGCGGCCTGACAATTTCATTACTGTACTGTCTCTCTAGGAGTGTGAAGCAATTGTAAACACTGAGTCAGCCCTCCTGAAAACTCAGATATCAGGGGAGAAACAACGCTGGCGGCTAAAATGTCTGAACTTCTCTTTGATTCAATTGTACTTTAATTTAGTAATAACAATGCCTGCCTGATGGAAAAGGTTACACTGATGGTGTAGGTGTAGAGAGAGTGATATTAATTTATAAAAACCTCTTACAATAATCACAAAGAACAAGGACAGACAACAAGTGCAGCAGAATTTTTCTTTTTGTCTCGTTACATAAATGCACAAACAGAGACATTTAACCTTTTTTAATAAACCATCCCAAAAATCAAAGACAGCACATTTATTGTTTAGGTTTCTGTCACCTCACCTGTCACATGTTGTGTCTGCATGCTTCTAAGTGGCTGTTTTCGTCAGCAGTGGTGATGTGACCCCAGACAGCCCAGCAGCCACAGATTTACACTCAGCTGCTCTGCTCCATGCAGCAGGCTGTTCATTGTCGAGCCTGTCAGAACCTCCCTGTCAAAAATCATTGTCGCCGTCACAATATTCAGCCCCACAGCCCGGGCTGGCATTTTAGACAGTGGATCACGGGCTGGCGGGCGACACAGCCGGACACATATGCAGCACATAGCACTGAATGCATCTGCATCAACACCAAAGTTCTTGTGGGGCTAATTCTTTACGGCAGAGATGGGATGTTAGACAGCAGCAATCTAACATCTATGCAGAGATACCTGATCTGTCCAGGCTGATTTATTCTTGCAAGGCTACAGGCTGACCTGAGACCTGGCACACATTAACTGTCCTTTTAAAGGTCAAGGCAGCTGGACCAGGTAAGACGGACCAACCATAAATAAACCATTCGTCAGCAGACACACATAAACACATACAAATACATGCACAGGATATACTGTACATGTATAATTAATATATATATATATATATATAAATCTTAATGTTGACTGACTTATTGTATTATCCTAAAACAAATTGGATTTTGATGCTTTGGCAATATTGTTCCTGAAACTTTCATCCATTAAGGCACTTTGACTTGAAGTGAATTGAGAATAAAATGTACAGTTCTATATCACAGACTAAGATAAACCTTAAGATAAGATAAACCTTTATTCGTCCCACAGTGGGGAAATTTACAGACTAGATCTCATTAAACTGAATATCTGGTATCATCACTGGGTTGAGTGGTGCTCTAAGCTAAATGCTAACATCACCATGTTAACAAGCTCAAAATGCCAATACTAACATGCTGATGTTAAACAGATATAAGGTTTACCATGTTCACTGTCTTAAGTCTTAGTTACGACTTCATTCAGTCATAACTGAAGTATTGGATAATAATTAATAAATATTTTTTGAATATTTTTATATAAATGATAAAGATTTTGGCCTAATGATTGGAGCTAGATGAAAAGTTAAGGGATCACAAAGGTGATTACAATTTATCCTGAGGAGGGCGTGAACGTGTGTACCAAATTTCATGACCATCCATCCAACAGTTGAACAGACATTTCACAACATTTCAGTCTGGACCAAAGTGGAAGACCAACAGTACGACACTGCCATACCTATAACCATGCTGCTAGCATGACTGAAAATGACTTTAAAACCAGTATTTATTCGTCACAGTATCACACACGTGCAAAAAAAAAATCATCCTGTTGACATTTTTTTCATTTTTAAAAGGAAAGACTCAAGACTCAACAGTTAGATTAAATAGTCTGAGTGACTCATACAGCAATTTCACAGTCCAGCTGTGTTCAAGGTCAAATGACACATTCATGTTTAGCAAAATAGCAACACTGATGTCAAATACTGTGTTAATGCAGATGCCTCAGTTGTAAATTAGTGTCCTATCTGCTTTTGTGACCGAGGCCAATAGTTACATAATAATGAAGTTACATCATGAGTAACTCTGACAGATTACTCCAGTATTTTTAACCTTGTTTTAAGCTAAAGACAACAAGGCTGTAGCTCCAGTCAAGCAGAGACATTGTTTTGGCTTGTGCTATAATCCAAATCTGTCGCTTGCTGTTTTTCAAATGAGGAAGCTTTGCCAAGTGCCAAACACTCCTCCAGTAAAAAGCTTTTTGCTGTTCGTGCTCCCCGGCTGGCCAGAGAAGCTTTAATTAAAACTCTGATCTGACACATTCACTGTTTCAGCCTCTGACTGCACCAACGTACATTTAGAGGGGTGTTGTGTTGTGTTTGTGTGTGTGCGTACATTACTCTGAACCAGCAATCCAAGCAGATGTCCATATGTGCGTGCACATACATGTGTTTTTTTTTGGGGGGTTTGCATATTTATGTAAATTTGTGTGTCTGTACATTTGTTCGTGTGTGTGTTGAGATTTATGTGAGCGTTTTGGCAAATAGCATTTGCAAAGTGTGTGCACCCTAAAAAATTCATTACACGATGCACGCTCCATCTAAAATCTATTTCACCATCTGGAGACTTTCATGACAAATCGATGTTGTTTGTTCAAAGGAAACGTCATTTAATTCAAATAAAACAGAACTTCTTCACAAACTGCAGACAACTTAACATTCGATACAAAAATACTGAAATATACTGTTGGCATATTTACCTGATGAGCTCCATTGCTCCATGTTGTAGTTGCTACATTCTGGCTCAGACTAAATAAAAGGGATTGAGTGTAGGAATGTTTCAGGGATGTCCCACAATACCTACACTCTTCCAAACTAGGCTATGTATAAAGTGGGCCAGTGAGGCAGCATTTGGCCTAATACTGTATGTAACTGGGCCTTGACTCAGGAGGGGGGACAGACAGTGTAATAAGTCTGTCAGCTGACGGCTACATCTGATGGTTTCCCCCCTGTGACTGCTGTCATCTCAACATCCTGCTCCCAGCCTGCAGAGTGTCCCCTGAACCAGGGATCTAAATCTGTAACCAGCATGCAGACACATGCACACATATATGCACAGACAGTCTGTCAGCTGCTGAAATTATGTTGTCAAAGCTAACAGGCGGCTATTCAGGTGCTTTGTCTCTGTCAGCCAACCATAGCATCGTGTCCACGTGTAATGAATGAAGAGACAACAACCACGATTTAAGCCACTGTGCAATAAATGTATTTCTGAATGTAAAGGGGGATCTTCAACGTCTCTCAGAAAATATGAAGTCAACATTTATTTAATTCTTTATTTCTAAAATTATTCTTCCATTGAGGAGATAGTAAGTCTTTAAGAGAACTATGTTTGCGGGCATTTTGCTTTGACTGACAGGTGTTTGTTTACGCACCGCTCTTCAGCTCCATTTAGTTTACACATCGTTGCCTAAATTTAGCTTTCTGTCTTCATCTTCCTGACAAGGTGGCAGCAAGACTGTCTATCAAATCCAGCTATTCAGTACACACCACATACTCATCTTTATTACGGTGGCCAAGAGAGCTCGACGCACTGCATCTTAAGAAAATACATGCGAATACACAAAAAACAAGCAAATTAAGAAAACACCTTCAATTTGACAACATATGCACACCATGTAGAAAACATGCTGCAAATACACACAACACAACCAAATACACAAACAAACTGCAAATACACAAACACATTACAGAAGTGCAGTAATGTGACGTGTTGTGACAAGACAGACATGGTGTGAGTTACTCAAAGCATCCCTACAAGTGTATGTGTGTATGTATCAGTTGCCTGTTTATTTGCTGAAACTAATGCAGTGTAATTTAGTGTTTTCTGTAATATTACTTCAGGCTCAGTGGCAGTCTTTGTCTCTAGGAGGGTCTTCAGTGATGTGGGGAAGCTGAGCCATCACCAATGATTTTACATTGAAGTATGTGGTATGTGCAATTAATTAGAATAGTCACAGAAACACAGAATATGGCCATGTAAAAAGTATTAGTATTAGTATATTAAAAAGAAAAGTATTTTTGGTGCTCAGAACAATTCTGAAAAGTGAAAAAACTGAAAAAGCAAATTAAAGAAGAAAAACGTCAGTCAATGTCAGTATCTACAGTCAGATCGCCTAGAAATGAAATACTATCTATTTATGGAATTAAAAATGTCTTTCTGTCATTCTGGTTTCCTCTTGTCACGCTCTAATCACCTTGACATGAGCACTGCAATCACCACACACCTACATGCTTCTCCTTCATTAAGGACCGAACATATTTTCGGTTTGCATGGTTGGCACTGATAAAACCTGACAGTGTAATGTACAAGTAACACTGAATCTGCCATGTTTTACAGATTTTCTGAAAGACCTGATGAAGCTCGTGTTTGATGAAGTGAGACTCTCTCAGCGGCCAGCAGCATCACCAAGTCTTGGTATCCATGGGAAGACATGTCAGGATGACCACTGCAGCCTGAGAGCTCTATTACAAGTTGACACAACTTAAGTATACAAGGAACACCCTCAAAATAAGGCTGAGAGTCTGCACTTTAACCTCAAACTTAGAGTTGTGTCATTCAAAATCTAATTTTCCAGAGAACAGAACAAAAATGTGTCACTGTCCCTACTAACTTTTTACTATGAATGGAGCAACAATGAAACCATTCTCTGAAGCACACTATAATATCCATAACAAATTTAGCAAAATAAATCATTACAGTGGCTCAGAGTGAAGCTCTTTAATATATGGTCCCTGTGTTTAAGCCCTTAAAAGTTGCATGAAATGAATAATTAAACACTGAAATGGATGAACACGACTCTCGCTCTAACGATACATGACCCCTCTCCTCTTTAAAACAGAATATCAATGGGTCTTGGCCTTAATCAGCCAATGTTGTATAAGTGAACTGGATGAGACAGAGTATAATGCAGAGCCATTAGAACACTAAAACGCACTTAGCCTTCATTAGAGGAGGAATAAGTGGGAAGTGACTGTACAGCAAGCAGGCTCATCTTTTGTGCTGGTAAATGTAAAAGGCCAGGGAGTTAACTGGGCTGAGCTCCCCATGAGGAGAGATATATAATCTTTTAGGTCACAAACCAGAGGGCGGCTGTCATCACAGTCACTGTGGGATGAAAAACACTGCAAGGGTTTGAATAGACTGCTAATATATCTCAGATCCCGAGGGTGGATGATGTCATTCCTAAAATCTGTGGCTGTTTTGACGGCCGTGCAAAAGCAGTTGACAGTTTGCACATGTGAGTCGTCACTCGTGTTGATTCTGTTCGTGTACTAATCTAAATGAAAATGACTTTAGTACCGAAGGCCGCCTTCAAAAGAAAGAAAACCTGCAGAACGGTAAACATATTGTTCATGCACTGGCATTCACGCTTCTGTCATCAGACAAATGCTCACACACAAACACACACACTCCATGACAGGTGCCATCTTTCTGAGTAAAAAGATCCTCGGAGACTAAATCTGAACACGTCAGCTTACAGGCATTGTGGCTACCTCACTGTACAAAGCTGTGACAAGGTCAGTCTGACCTTCAACAACAGCTGCAGTAACACTGAAGTTGAAGTGATTCTCATCTGTGACTGACTTTAAATTCTCTTGTAAGACAATAGAGTATCAATGTAATTTCTTACGATCATTTGTGCCATAACAATGTTAAAACAGCTCATCAACGACAGCATGTTCATGTGATTACGTCCCCTTTTCTGCACACAAAGCACTAATTGCAAGCATCTTTTGCCAATCAGGCCTTTTCATTTAAAGATAACTGTTTGCCAACAAGCAGTAAACAGATGCATTCAACTGAAAACGAAATGAGAGGCTCGTTACCCTGGCTTTGCAAATGTGGATCCGTCTGGAAGTCTGCATTTAACAACTCTGTCACAAAAGCAGCCTCCAATCAACTTCTCAGTCACAGCTTACTTAAGATTCTGAACACATAGTTGTGGGAAATTGCATCACAACTGCATATGTGACAGGTGATGGCACGGCAGACAGACACAGAGGCAGACGGATGGACGGGGACGGCAGAGAAACTGTTACTGATTGGACCGCTTACCCTGTGGGTACAAATAGCAGCCAAAAGCGAGTGTGAGCAGGGAAAGGAAAGTATGTTTTCACATTTCAGTTTCGGCCACACACAGGTTTTCTATTAGATGACAGATGACACGCTTCACACCCTGCACACTGCAGATATCACTCAGCACAGCACTTACCTCCTCCTCCCTCCCTTCTCCCACACCTCTCCATCTGGCTACTGCCTCATCCCAATTTTACCCCCTGCCCACCACCACCACCACCCACCACATACATCCATACATTGTCTATTTCTCTGTCAGTATGTCTTCCTTTCCAGCATTGAAGCTCTAGCCAGGTATGTTAATGAAGTTAACCGGATTGTCGCCTGCAGGGAAGCAGCACAACTTTCACAAAGTTCGCAGTTAATTTTACCTTAATTCAATCAGCAGTTGCCTGTCTTCCTGCATTTTGTGTGTGTGTATGTGCATTGAGGGACACAGGGTGTGTGTGTGTGTGTGTTTGTGTCTATGCATTTGGATGCGTGCTTCTCCCTGAGCCGCATTACCAGCAGTTTGGCAGAAATTAGACATAATCATATTAGCCGCTCTCCCTCCTTGTCTGCCGCGAGCATAAATGTGCGACAGAATTAGCAGCAAGTTTCCTGCCCAGTTATCTCACGCCTGTGATCAACTCTTCTGACAAAGACAGCAGCTTAAGTGTTGACAAAGACCACTCTTAAAGGTTGCATAAGTGCTGATAAAGACACTCTGAACCTCACACAGGAATTTAATGCCGCAGAATTGCTGCTCGAGATATTTGAATATATCTCAAATGCGATGACCTTGTGTCGGATTGTCGCCGTGGCCGTCAGTCATGGCATGAACCAGGTGTCAGAGGTTAGTGGCGAGACAGCAGTATTAGCTCCACCATGCTGCCATGTTTTGCAAAGAGGGAACCCTCCCCTGAGGATCATGTGGCCCGGAGAAAAGGGTGATACATATTTCACTCACTCACAAGTCACCAACACATCCACACTGCATACCATTGTCCCACCACAGTCCTTCACCCTGTGGCCTTGGTCCTCACTGTGTGAGTGTGTGTGGACATGACTGAGGTCATTCACAATGTGTGACAGATTTTATAAGCACTAGCAGGTCTCTCCATATTTATTCTACCCTGACAGTGACCTTGCTGTGCTGTCTCCGCACTGTCTCCACCTCCTAAGTCTGAATGCCAACGCTGTCAATCAAACAGCCTCCTCACCTCCCCCCAGCGCCACCTTAGGGACTATTCTAATGAGGTGCATGTTGGCATTATGGGACAAAAGGCTGCCTGTGAGACTGTCTCATACAAGAGCAGTCATTACCATGTGTGTGTGGAGAGAAAATAGAGACAGTGATAGGGACTTTAGTCCAGCTGTTCGGTGGATCAGCAAGAAGAGATCTTTTTCTGCAGTAGTGCAACACAGCACATAATGGCATTTTTCAATGCAATACCTGAGTTTTAGTTTTTCATTTAAAGCAACATTATGTAATTATTTCAGCATAAAATAAAATAACAATAAATACCAATTCAATAACAAAAATACCAATAAATCAGGAACTATCTGCTCTCTGTAGTTTTCATTATTTGACGCAATGGATACATTTCAGTCATCCATTGATATCCAGCTCTGCACACTGCAAGTAAGCATTTATCACAGCTGTCCACTTTTAACTATGCAAAGTTTAATTTGTTGTCACTTTGTCTCCTTTAAGACTCAATTTCTGCTGCCAAAAGTTTTTGGGGGAGACTTGGCTTCAGTGTGTGTTTGTGGATTCGAGGCAACAAACCGGGAGACAGTAGTGCCAGCTGTTTGCAGTCCAGGCATACAGAAGAACAAGCTTCTCGGGAATTAGTGGTCACACTGGTATTCTCCACGCGCACACGCACACACACACACACACACACACACACACAAACCTTCCCCTTGCTGCAAAGTCTGGGACAGACAGTCAAAGAGGATTTACTGTTGCAGTGTCAAACCTGCTCTTCCCATTTCCCTTTTTCTAATCTTCCTACACACTCACATGTACACACATAGATCTTATGGATGTTCTCACACACACACACACACACGTGCGCACTACAAACAGCATCTTAAAGGTGGTCGATCAAACATTTAGTTTTCCTCCAGTGCTGACAAAGGCCTCTCACTAAGACAAGCCACTTTTATCGACTGGCGTCCTGAGGGTCCCGGCAGCTATTATAGCAGCAATGAGTGACTGGCCCAGTCAATAGACTTTCTATTAGTGGACTGCTCTCTCAGCCTCATGCCAGCACACACACAGTGAAAGTGAGAGAGGAGGGAAGAGAGACTTGGGAGCTCTATGAAGGTCAGGGAAGGAGCAGCAAACCCCCTGAGGAAAATGCGTTGTGTGGGAGCGTGTGTGTGTGTGTGTGTGTGTGAGAGAGAGAAAGAGAGGGGACCAGGAGTAGATCAATAAGAGGAATAAATAGGCACTGACACCAGGCTCAGATATCAGAGACACGGATACAAGCAACTCCTAAACACATGGACAAGTCCGTGCTCATCACACATGCATGCAAAAACAAACAGATTACGCTGTTATTGACACATTAGTGAAGGATACATTTTATCCACGCACAAAGTCATGTTTATACTGTGGCACCACAACACAGTAACAGACGACCTTAACTCTTATATGTAGTACACTGTATGTGAATGTGATGGTGAGGCTTCAGTGACCTTGGTCCTGCCTGCCCGAGGCAAATTTAGACTGATCTAGATGAGCTGCGAGGTGCTCATGCTGCTTCGCTCTAACAGAGGGAGTAATAGCCAGGGCAAACTCCCTCGTTCATCTCTGAGCATCTCACATAATACCACCTATCTTTAATGATGCTACACTGCTTAAACAGACGAAGATTAATCTGACAGACCGGGAGACACAGAGAGGGAGAGAGACAGAGTGAGGAGAGATGCAATGGTATGAAAATTTAATATCACGATTATAGGGATCAGAATTATCATGGCTATCAGTATTAATGTGGTAATGTTAAAATGTGCTGAAAATGTTCAAAAAATACTGATAATAACACACATAAGAAATCATTTCATCACATTTTATATTGAAAACCAACAACAAAAGTAGCAGCACGATGCACTTTTTGTTTGCATAGATTATTATTATTACTACTATTACTAAGCAATGAAATGGAAGTGGTTTGGATAGCTCAAAAGCAATTCAGACAGTCTGCTAAATATGCCGTTGGTCGGTGCCAACCAAAACGAGAAAGCCAACAAATCTTTTCCATCAGCTGAAAAGGTATCATGATGGCTCTGTTCTATTCAGTGAGCCATGACAGTGTAACAATGAGGCACCGATAAATCTCAGCTTAATGAAATTCAGCCATCCTTAATGTCATTATTTATACCTGTCCTTTTCCCGCTCTGACATCAAACAGTCTTCCATGAAAATAGCAATTAAACAACCTCCAGCAGAATTAAACTTTTTTAAGCAGCTACACTTGCAGCATGATTTGAAAAAATATCAGCATTTTCTTGTGGCCAAAACTATTTCAAGGTTTGACAGAGTAGGAGATTCAATGTTCATGCTCCACTGTGCTTTTCTATTAAAAACAAAATCTATTAATAACACACAAAAATGCTTGAGCAAAAATGAATAAGGACAGGAAACGCCCAGGGCAGATGCCACAAATGGAGGAGGCAAAGTAGCCAACGTCTTGAATAAATACAGTACGTGTGAAAATGAGCGTACAATAAAAAAGCTCAAATACGTGCATCTGAATCAAAGATTGTTCAACCATTTATTTTCAGTCTCAGATCAGACTGCGTATTACAGTGTATTAGAAAGGCAGTAACTCGTGACTGAAGCTGGCAAAGGCTAGTGATACAAAATAGATGTGAGCATTTGGAGAAGCACAGATAGACTGAATCACTGTGTAGCTGCCGTCTCTCTAAAGTCTCTTGATCTTTAAGTGTTCCAGACAAATGACCAAAGTCTGACCAACGCTTTCAGTCAGTAGATCTAAAATGTCAAGAGGATTCAGATACAAAGAAACAGACTGTTGCATTTCTGCCTCAGTCTTTGCTCCTTCTGTGCCTCTCTGATGTAGTGCTTCTCTGTGTACAGAGCAATGAGCACACTGAGATGTGTCACTACAAACAATTTGACAAAAAGCCAATTTCTTATTTTTACACTTAGAAACTGCTCCTTACTATGCAGGATACGCAGGATTCACTCTAGTGCTGAAAATGGAAGTAACACAACATCCTTGTTCTTGATGTAATTACAATGAATATGCATTTACTTTCAGAAGCCATGTATGTCCTTTCACACATAATCGGAGGGGGCAGGATCGTGGCTGAGCACAAGGACAAACAAAACAGGAGCAAAATTAGGCAAGACGTAGAGGGGACAGCTTGCACTTTCATTTGAATAAGTTATTACAGTCACCAAGAGCTCAGATGCTGTGAGCACTGAAGTTCATACAACTGCAACATTGTGCCTTAATAACATTCATCATTCACAACATTCAATCATAGCCTCCTAAACTAATGAAATCATGAGTAAATATATGAAATAATGAGATAAATATTATACTAAATGTTTGTCTTAGTTACAAAATATGAGATGTTTAAAGAAATGTAATGAACATTTCTTTTCGCATTCGGGAAAAGGCTGAAATAAAGTCTAAGAAAAACATGGTTGGAGCATCTTGCAAGTCACTGACTGTAGATTTTTAAAGGGGTATTTTGAAAAAGTTTAGGTTTGTGCTTGTCGAAGTCTTTGTCAGATACTTGAGCCAGAAAATCCATATTTGTGCAGTGCCTGAGTGGAGCTGATGTGACACAAATAGCAAGAACAGATTCACCTGAGTAGTATGAGTAAACACAACTCAAATTTTCTTCTTTAGACCAGAATTTTCAAAGTGGCCACCAAGACAATTAATAGTGAGTTAACTAGACATTTTTCAGTTGAAAAATATTTCAGCTGACTGGCTGACTCCATGTTCTATATATTTCACAGTCCACTATAGTCCAGTAGTCCATTTTCATAGCAGACATTTTGACTTATCATAGTAGTAAAAGCACAAACCTTAAATTGAAAGCACAGTTTGATTCAAGGTTCATTATTTATTAGTCAAACTAAACTCAAATCCTCACCTTTGGTCATGAGGTTAAGGTAATGACCAAAGGAAATTATGGATACAAGCGGTTTTAATGAGTTTCCTGCATATGGTGGCTTGGCTCGCTCTTAGGGACAAGGTAAGGGTGGACACACAAGCGGAACTAATGAGTACAACTGCTGCTCTGTTACACTGAAAGGTGCCAGTTTGGGCATCTGATAAGGATGTCTATCAGGTGCCTCCCTCTGGGGGTATTCCTGGCAGTGTGATGAGACTCCAGGGTCAGCCCAAGAAAACACTGGAGGGATTACATTTCTCATTTAGCCTGGGAACACCTCAGGATACTCCGACAGAACTGGTGAGAGGGACGTCTGGGCTTTTCCACTTAGCCTGCTACCATCGTAACCTTGACCCAGCAAACAGTAGTTTGTGGTTATCTACTCATCCCAGCAGAGTGTTGCAGAATTTTCAAACCCATGGTTCATTTGTTTTGGCCCCAGTCAGTTGTAGTTAGGTTAGCATTATCACCACAAATGAACTGCTCTCGAATTTGTTTGTGATTGGACAGATCCCTTCCTCAAATGGGTTTTGGTGTGTTTTTTTTTGGTCTGCATCCATGTGCAAGTGCTATATGTGCCCAAACTAATTGTTTGTTTTCCCCAACGGGAAACTGCAATCGGATTTAAACAGACAAAACAGCACAGGTTTGAAAAAGCCCTTAGTGTTCCTTGAGGCCGCAATCTAATGGTTTTTAGTGCGACTGTATCAGAAGGCCATTTTGCATTAGCTTCAACATGTAGCCATGGCTGATGCCTCTGAGCTTGTTGAACTTGTTCCAGGTCAGGGGTTAAATCTTTTTGTGTTTGTTTGTGTCATAATTCAAACTGACAAACAGAACTGTGAAGTGGATAGATTATGAGAGAATGAATATATTTATATTTTTCATGTTCATTTCTTTTTGAACTTCTCACCCAATCCCTTTGTATATTGCATAAGGGAGCCTGGATTAATTCTGGTCTCAGAGGGGTAAATACAGCAGTGGTAATCTACTGAGCAGTCTGTGTATTAAGCTAATCACAGCAGTGCCAGTTGGACCGCCGAGGCGCAGAGATTTAAAGCGAGAAAGCCACATAGGAAATGGGAACACAGCTGGATATCGTGCCACCTAATACTGGAGAAGAGTTTCTGTGGGAGGGGGAAGGATGAAGATGACTGACGAATACAACTCTGTCCTCAAGGTTTTGTTCATTCAAGTCACATTACTCCAACGCTGACTGGTATTATAGCACACACACGTACTGCTGCAAGCATATACACACACTTGTACAACACTTGTGGAAATGGTGTGATTGTCAAGACATAAAACATTAGCATTCAGATGGAATTCACACATCCATTCACAAGAATAAATCACACCGTATCAAACACTTACAAACACAATGCAGCTATAGAATTGTGTGAAGAATTATTCTTTTGTTGTCAGTAAATTTACCAGCGTGCTACAGAGCGTCCAAACTCTCACTCTCCGTCTACTTCTTTTTCACATGAACACATTTTCTTCCCAAAGTCTCTTACTTACTAACAGTGGCTTTTCTTTGTGTACATATTCCTTCAGGGAAGACATTAGCAGCAACCTTGTGGCAGCTTAATCTTGCATACAAAAATGTGACAGACTTAAATTAGAGGGACAACTCAGGAACATTGCCTTCACAAGACTTTTCATCATGTCAGTTCCTTATGCTTCATTAACACATGCACTTCAGCACACGCACATTATACAGACACTTGCACCCCTCATTTGTCCTTTGTGTGCGTGCATTCTGTGTGTCTTGACAATTCAAGGACATTGAGGCCCGTTGTTTCATCTTGGTAGTTTAGATAATTTAGGGTTTATAGAATTCATGGTAAGGGTTTGCAGTTTAGAGTTAATATTAGACAACAAGTGTTTAGGTTGGCTTGAAATGTAGAGGGTTATTATGATTTTTGTGCAGTGGGACAGTGATTTCTGACCAGCGTGCCATGACAGACTAATGTGTCTTCAAACATACCTAAGAAAAAAAATAAAACTAAATAACTCCGAGATAAAGGAAATAATGAGCATTTGGATGTCTTAGCAGCCCGAAGGGTAAGGACAAATTCCAGATGCTCTTGCTAGAGCAACATCATCTTATAGCACACCTCATCACTTTCTCCTTTTGGCTTTTTTTTTTGCAAGACAGCACAAGTCTTTCTGCACGTTGTTGCAATGTCATAATTTAAAGTGCAAAGTCAGCTCATGGAAATAAGGTAGAGCAGGATGGTTTGAAAATCAAATTAGTTGCCTAAATTTGGAGCATTTCTGGTTGTTTGGTAAAATAATACCCAGCCATAGCAGAAAGGACAATGCAAAGTCCTCACAAGTAAAAGTCCTCAATCCTAAACAGTAAAATAGGTCAAATTAGTAAATGTGTTTGTGCATTCCAAAACGTACGCTTTTTCTTATATGAACCCCTGTGGTTACGATATGGTAAGATTTAAACAATGAAAACACTCGATTAAGGTAAGGAAATGATCAGTGTTGTGTTTAAAGGAAAGGCAAGAGATTAGTAAAAGCTGATTTGTAAAAGACACTACACACACTACACGACAAACACTACACTACAAATTCGGCTAAACACTACAAATTCGGCTAAACATCTGAAGGACCAGCACCCTGATCTCTTCAAAGACTTGAGAGTGGTCATGTTGCTTTAATATAATTCAATTTAATATATTATCTAATTCTACAGTACAGTTATTGTTGTCATTAATGCAAAACCAAGTGACTTGTGATACTGCAATAATGCTGTGATGCTGATCAGCTCAGAACGTAAGCACTGTGTACAGGTTGTAAATTTTAGAAAAAAAACAGGTATAGAGTATGTTTTTTTTTAACTTTAAAATATTGTATTGAACTTTAATATTCTGGTTTCATAACAACTCTATACTATACAGCCCTGGATCAAACACAATTATGATTCAACGATCTTAAAATATAAACAACTGCTTAACCCAGGGGAGTGTCATTATTAAAGCGGTTGATGACTGTCATATTGCGTATTTAAGTGCATATTTAAGTCCTGAGTGTAGGACCAGAAAGCCCTTTACCTGAGCTCAGCTGTGAACGCAGCACAATTAACAACACTGACAGTGGTTGCCCGAGCTGCTCTGAGAGGCAGAGTACACCATCACTAATCGTAAATCCCACCTCAGCAGCACGCTCATCATGGGACACTGACGGTTGTTGTGCCCTGCTCAGGAAGGTTGGGGGTAATTGTTGTAAGTGTGGGAGTAATCCCTGTGCTTTTGAGACAATTTCCAAAAAACCCAAAGAGATAGAGACACTGTGAGCAGCAGGAATTGTGTACAAGTCTGTAAGTGAAGGTGAGAGGGAGAGGATGGGGAGAAAGAGAGACAGAGGGATGGAAGAAGGATGAAGCACAGGCTGCAGAAGGGAGAGAGAGAAAATCTTAGACAGAATGAGGCATCAGTCAGATGGAAGAGAGAAAGAAGAAAAAGATAGGAACAGGAAGAGAGAGCATACATGCACGTGCCAGTGCATGTGAAGTGTGTGCATCTGTGCTTGCTCGCCTGCTCTAATGTGTGTGCACACCAGACTGAGTAAGCCTCCCTTTATTTGCTGTTAGGATTAAGAGGACAGCTCCAACACATGCACATTCTCGGGCTTAAAGCGGTGCCAGACTCCAAGGCACACTCACAACTGGGGGTGTGTGAAAAAACTGTGCACAAAGGCACACGACTGCAGAAATGATGAGCACATTCAACAACTCTTGTTGAAGGCTGCACTACAGGATCAGAAGTGAAGACAAAGACAGTTTAATACACGGAGTGGGGCGCTTTGAAGGCCATGACATACTGTTGACACTTCAAGAAGGCTGTGATGTGATTAGCATTGGTGTCCTGCAGACATTTCATATCTCCAGTTTTGAAATTGGGGGCTGTTGAACAAAGTTTCTTCCATCATTTCTGTGTTTCCCTAAGGCAGAGTGATGTGATCCTGCAAGAGGAAGCTTAACCCACTGTGGTCATGCAGGTCAAACACTATCATACCAATTCCCTGGGTTTGAGTAGCTGTTAATCTCAGCTGGCTCGGGACTGGATTATCCAATTAAAAAGCCCTGACCCCTGAAATGACCCACTCAGCACCAAGCGCAGAGGCACATACGACTGCCACTATGAGAGATTAAAGAACCAGGAATGGTTTTTGGGATAACAGGTAGATATTGGAAAGATTTTCAGTAATTACTTTCAGCACCGCATCGGAGATAAACGGGGTGAAATTGTACCTAAATTTGTGTTATTGAAAAGATTCTTTGTAAATCTTTTATTGGCTTTCACTTTAAAGTTACTCTCAGTGGTTGAATTACAGTGCCAATTGCATATCCAAATTTTCCTCCAGTTTTTAAACTTAATGCTGTTCATGCTTCCAGCTTCTTCAACGTGAACATCTGTGCTAATTTTCATTATTTTTTATGATATCAAACAAAATATCATTTTACAATATTAGTCCTATTAGTTGCAGCCTTACTAGTTATTTCTAAGCCATGGGGAAATGTTTTAATGAGCTTCCACTACAACCCCTTGTCCTCAGAAAGATTTGATGTGTGATGTTATCTGTGGATAGCTACATAGAGTATGGAAAAATTATAAAGTGATACATCATCATTAACAATGTGGAGGTGGATTTTGTAGATGTCACATCTGAGTCTTGAACTTGAGAAGTAAAAGCTAAACACTACATACACTACATTAGCAACTTGTGAGAAGATGAAAGCTGCTACCTATTTTGTATATTTTGTTGAGGTGTGTCCATACATTATCCCAGTGTTTCCAACAATGTTCAAACCCAAAGAAATACATAATTTTATTCATGGTAATGGTGTGTTTCATTTGGTCGCCTGTCACATCAGACAGATTATCATCGGCAGTGCTGGTAGTTTAACATTAAAGACAACTCCCATGACCCCACACTACTTCACAACATCATCAGACTCTTTTGTTGTCATTGCTTTGATTGGGAGACCAAGAATTCCAATAAATATCATCTAATCAATATTTACCAGGTTCTGCATGAAAATCTTCAAACATTTAGAGACTTGTGTTACCTTACTAGACTATTAGTTCAACTTATTTATTTGCACAATTTAAAATTCCATCTGTTTGTTATTTTCTTTTGCAAACAGCATCAGTCATCTGTTCCCTTGCAGATTTGATCAGAGGAAATTGTTTTCATTTTAATAATCAAAAGCCAATTTCAGAGGCATCCAAAAGATTCACAGCAAGGCTGCCGCTTGCCTTCACTGTGCACTGATGTTTGTTTACTGCAGTCACAATGCACGAGATTCAACCCATAAAACTCTGTCAGTCACACACGCGCCGAGAGAGAGAGAGAGGCACACACAACAGCCTCACATGAACACAAACTCCTGTTCCTGACCTATATATGAGTAATTTGGCAATGCAGCAAGTCTTTCACCTAAGATTCAAACAGACGGAGCCTCTACTCCATCTCCTGCAGCAACAACACCACTGTTTGTTAAATCCTTTCTGATATTAAATTACCAAAAGATTCATTCAGAAATACACAAGAGTAAAACTGTACTTCCTTCATTGCCACCATTATGGCACAATGCTTCCTTTATGAATATTGTTGTAGGGAGTAAAAAAACAAAAACAAATCATTCCTGCATTGTCTTTATGGACAGTTAAAGAGGTTTTCGGTGGCAGAAATGCTGCCACCTCACCCAAAACACCAGTCTACCTATAATTTAGGAATAATTGTGCATCTTTAGATAAAATATGTGCAAGGTACTGTGACAATCTGATTCTTATTTCTATTGTATTCCTCACTCATGCAAATATCAACACCCACATATTGCACACTCAGCCCACGCATTCAAATACAAATTAAGAAAGCACTAGGTAGAGAACAAACCTCCACCAACACTGAACAACTCTTCAACACAGCATCCAACGATTCAATTCAATTCATGTCTGCTCATCGTTTGACTTTCTGACAAAACACAGGACTGAAACGTGGCGTAACTGCAGACTAGAAATTCTCTGATGTCAAACTTTTTTTTTCTCAGCACACAATTGCAGCATAATAACAATGGCTACGAAAAAGATAACCTTGTAATAGAATAAAAAATGGATCAGTTGCTTTTTTTAGGCCAACATAAAGGGATGCAAATGTAACTGTTATGTCTGCGAGCACAAACAGAAACTCAACTGAGAAAAAATGTATGCACATATTCTGCCAAAGACCTGGGCTTGATCACTACGTAAGAGTGAGCAAGTTAAGAGTGTGTGTATGTGATGCAAGCAGCATGTAACCAGAGCTGAGAAGTTTCCTTTAACTCAAAGGATCATGCTGGCTCCTTGTCCCACACCTTCTTGCATCAAAGACTAGCTGAGCAGAAGAGGCACATGAGAGGATAGCGACGAGAGCCAAGCTGCGAAAAAGACAAACAGAAAAAAGAAGAAAGATAACCTCCCGTCACTCCTGCCAGCTTTAGAAACAGACAGTACAAATACAGTTTGCTTTATCCTCAAGGTCAATGGAACTGCAGCTTGATAATAAATTTGAAAATAAAGGTTTTCCTTAATAGTCTTTTGAAAAACAGCTCAAGTACAACATAAAAGGTGAGAAAACCTTTTTTTAGAGAAACAAACAGAATCTTTGATTAGAGAGGAGGACAAAAACTCAACTTTCTTTCTCAAGGTTCTCTTGCCTTTGATTTTGCACCTTTACAATAGACAGAGCTCAAGCAATTGCTTTCAACCTCTGGTCAGAACTGGAGGATTCCTTCCAGCAATACCATTACTGCCTAACTTTCACTGAAGGTCACACCGCTAAGAATGCGTTTAAGCCACCTCACAAAGCCCCCAACTAAAGACACAAGTTATGGTTTCTCTATTTTTGGGGTCAGTGCTTTTACGAGCACAGGTTTTTGGCCTAGAGAGAAAGAGAGTCAGTTGGTGGACAGGGAACAAAGGAACGGGAGAACAAATGAATAGAAGAGCTGAATAATTTAATTTGGAGAGCAGAAATGCCATCTCAATTAGACCGTGAGATGAACTCAGCACCTCGCACACACAAGCATACACACACACACACGCACTGAATTGTACGTTCTGTTAAATAGAGGTGACCCGAGTCAGAGGGATGGATGAAAACATTGAGAGAGAGACAGAGAAAGAGAAGGAGAGAGCCATCTGCCTCTTGCATTAGTGCATTAGGAGCTGCAGACTGGCTCCAAGAGAGCAGCGCTTGGAGATAAAACAAACCTCACGCACTCATCACTCTCAACTGAGCCCCCTGTCCACATCAACAAAGACACAGACACACACACACACAGACACACACACACACGGGCACACATGTACACAGACACACACGCACACATTGAGAGACCTATGAAAGCATGTCCAGCCCTCGAGTAATAAGCCTCTATTTGACAGCTCGGAAACCACATTTACACCATCTCAGTCTCTCTCCACCTCTCTCATCCCTCTCTGGCTTGCAGAGCTCGGTGCAGTATATTTAGTCAGAGGGATGAGAGAAGCAGCAGAGGATGAATCCTCTGATTAATGCAGCTCTCATCCCTATTCTAATCCCTGATTCAAGCACCTGTCAAAACAGGAGATTTCACATGCACTTGTGAGAACCTCCGGTTGAAATCACACACAGGAGGTGCATGAACGCCGCGGCATACTTACTCAACCAAGATAGAGGGTAGCACACCAAAAGACGTAGGCCTAAGATTAAAGACCTTGTTTTACAGAGAAAGAGATAACATGGATTCTCATCTTGAGGTGACAAGCTAGATGTCCAAACCAGCTTCTAACCTGTGGCACCACATTTACTGCTCTACAACACATGGTGCATTCTCACTTCATGAATAAGTATTGACACCTTTATTTCCACTAGTCCACCTCTTATTCACTAACCCCAGGAGGTTATGTGTGCAGAACCCTGTGCAAGCATGGGGCAAATCCTAGGCTCTAGGGCAGATCAGTAGCAGGTGACGTTGGCAATTTGGCAGAAAGGCACAGTAAATCTGAGGCATTCACAACCCAGCTGGCACATGTCTATAAGTCATATCAGCCTCAGCCTAGCACAAGATTTAGTCTGTCAGCCGTGAGTGAATCATGGCCTGGCATTGTAACAAGCAACAGTGACAAGGGCTTTGTTGCCCTCCCCCATGAAGAGCACAGGACAGGCACGCCAACAGAAAGAGGTTAAAGACCACAGAAAACAGGCAGTGCACTTACATGCATTTAAGCAACCTTCTTATTTTGTTTTCAGTTTTCTTAAATGTCACATAGATGACAAAATCCATTTTCACTGTGTCAGGTTAATGCACGAAGAGAAAGTTAGTTAACATGGCTTTTCATGTTAACTAACTCCAAAAAGCAGGTTCACCGCATTAACTGGATAACTTTCTGATTAAAACCCACACATCTGGAATATGAGCCCTACCATGGGGAGCTTCTTCTGGCTTGTCCGAATGATTCAGATGTTCTCTGTTAGGGTCGCTGTGTTTCCAGGCTTGACTTTGAAGATATTCATCACCTTTGACGTAACCACCACAGTTCCAGTCTGATCTGTAAGTATATGATACGATTGTCACAACTGAGGGCAACAGTACACTGCAGTTGTAATTTAGCATTTTAAAAATTTTCACCAGGAATGAAATGGCTTTTATTTTATGAGAAATCACAGGAAGTCCTGTAAAAGTCATATATTACCAGTGCAGCACCAATGTAGCTCATATATACAGTATATTAATAGAATTAAAAACATTCAGAGAAGATTTGAATTGCTGTTTTCGTTCTCATTTTTTATGTGGCGCTGGTGATTTTCCTTTGACGCGGGCTAAAACGTCTTTGGGCTTGCCAAAAATTCTGATGTGGTAGCCACATCCCAGGGCCCCACTTCACAAAATTTGCAGCAAAGTGTTGGACTGAGAGACAGAAAGACCGATTTTGCCCTTCAGAGAGTCACATCACTGTGGCATGGATAAAAGGCAGAACTGTAGAGATCTATCTTTTACACTAACGGTTAGATGGTTTCAGTAATAAAATAAAAGCCAATACACATTAGTAAACAGTACTGCAATTCTTGTTTGTCAAATCAGCTGAGATCTAAGAAGAAAACTCATTTATTATTTGTAAAAACCCAGAAGTGACATTCATTTTGCATGCTCGGGGTAATTAACAGAACGGTCGTATTACAAGAAGGATTGAAATCAAGGTTACGAGCCTGCCAAACTGGCATATTATACAGAATCTCAAAGAACCAAATGACAAAGCAGAATTTTCAAAACTTCTGTTCTCTATGTTTTTTCCAGATTATGAGCCACAGAGTTTCCAGAGCGGCTGTCGTACCATGTGTGAGGTGTTTCTCCGGGAGGGGGATGGAGAAGAGCGGGGGGTTGATTTCATGACTAAAACAAGCCCTCAGGCCTCTCCAGATGCCTCATCTGAATAAATGAATCCTTTTAATCAATAAGTCATCTACCCTCTGTGAAGAGTACCGAGGCTACACAATCAACCAAAATAAATACACAACACATCCATATACATGCTTGCATATAAACACATTCATACTCATGAGAGAGAGAAATGCAGAATGTTTTTCTCACATCAAAATCCTCCAAGATAAAGCAAGCCCCTATTCAAATGATCAAATCAACAAAAGTGGATATGGAGGATATGGAGGTAATTTCTCAGTGGGAATAATTTTTTTTAGATGATTTTAGTTCTATTCAAACTTTGTAGGTATCTGAACAATCTGCTCTTTTTCAACTGCACATCATCAAAATCAAAGGTAGATGAGCAAACTACTGTATGTCTTATCTGTTTGATCACATATATCTTTGTATTTCATCTGCAGTTGCTTCCCCCTGTGTGTGTGCCAGTTTTTTCATACGCAATTTTTGGATCCACTTTATGTCATGAACATGTGCAGAATCAAAACATGACAGCACTTTCTGGTTCTCATCCATGCTTGATTTGTAGCACCTTTTTTGACCTTGTGTTTTGTTGCCTGGTACTAATCACTGTGTCACTGTCGCGGCAGGCAATAGAAGAAAAACCTTGATAGAGATAGTGCTGCTATTTTACTGATTGAGGCTATTTGTTCATCCTATCTGTAATTGCAGAAATATGTTGTTTGCCTTTTGGGCCTTTAATTAAACAGCAGACGTTTGACTTGAGATAGTAAGAAAAGCACAGGGGTCCGTTCCAGAAAGCAGGTTTAGTTTGTTATCACTAAAATGAGGGAAACGCTGGGTTCCAGAAAACAGAGATCACTTTAACTCCGGGTCAGTTACTGTGGTAATTTACTGTGTAAGCCTTGCCTGCTTGTTGGCAAGTTTTGTTCAACAAACCCTGAGGTTCTTTCGGTCTCCTCCCTTCCTGTCAAGCCTGAAGGAGCTGTTGGACACGCTGTTTCATTTCCTCTTTGCTACAGTCGATATTAAGCACATTAATTTGCAGAGGTTTACATCAGGTGATGGAAATCAAAATCCCATTTGGATCTAAGTTTGTTACCCAAGGACTATTTGTACCAACATTACCAATTTTATGCACAGTCGTTTCATTGAAGAGTGAGCTCAACCCTCACATTCAAATATTATACATTGTGGATTCAGTCTCAGCTCGGAATAAAATTTATGCACTGTCCTTTTTTGCAAATGAAAGTTTTGTTTATAACACAGTGGCTCTATGCACATTGATGAGCGAGCTGTCAGGTTGTCAGAACACTTCTTCTTCCCTGAAACATTCACCACACATTACTGCAGTAATCTCTGTATGAATTAAAAAATCTGCATGAAGCTTTAAACACGAGACACATTGAGTGATTAAAGAATTATCACTTCATATTTCTAATGTTGTGATTGGTCACACTGAAGGAACAGAATTCCTATCATATATTAGAGATTATGTGATTATTTCTGAGTGAGAATGGTAGTGGTGCAGCTGAGGAGACTGGACTGAATGTAGTTTAGAAGTTGCTTTTAGAATATGGGCTCAACTTGCTTTAACAGTATTTGAGTTACTTGTGTGTTTAAGTTCACTACACATAAAATACAGTAATGCTGTTGAACTGGATTGTTTAATATAAAATAAAAAGGAACACTAACCAAGATGCTTTTTCAACTGTACATCACCAAGATCTTATTACTAAAACAGACTATGAGGTCACAATCATGGGTCATGAATTATTATGGATTATCTGTTTGATCCATATTTTTGTATTTCATCAGCAGCTGCTGCCACCTGTGTTTCGCCCCCAGGCAGACAGTCATTTCATGCACAAATCTCCCAAACAGAGGCTTAATAAGTCAGCAGATGATGGTGTTGTTAGCTCCATTACTCCAGCTCTCTTTCGCTCACTGCTGTGGCTGTGTTTTTAAAGATAAATGTCATTGTCCGCATAAACACATACTATTATTTCTAGCTCCAATGGAGCGGATGGAGGCTCTGCTCTTTATTTACCAGTGGCCATGGTGAATCGTGGTATCGTAGCTTCATTGATGACGAGTGTTTTCATTCACCACGCACAAGCTTAACTCAGAGAGATCATAGACATACATGTGTCCCAGGAAGTTATGACAGTGTGTCAGCGGGCCAGTGTGAGCCAGTGTGCATAATATGCCTGCAACTGAAGCAGCTAAATGGAATTCAGCCATCATTAATTTTTATTATTTACACCTGTGCTTTTCCTGCAGCGAAAAGGTCAAAATGTCTTCCATGCCTATTTGACTGACAACTGCCACAGGTGCAGGCAGGATTTCCAAACTGAAAACACCAAAATAAACTAGAACAAGACATAAAAATGCCAAGAGTTATTCAAAAGATCGAAAAGTAACCCAGTTCTGGACTAAATGTAGCTATGGCTTGTTGTTTATTTACATTTCACTGTTAGTTTAAATAATATAACCAGGTTGCTTACATTATATTTGTAATAACAGAAGCATTGTGTTATTCATATTTTAAGCAAAACTAAAGTGTATGTAAATACACTGATTTATACCATATCATTGTAATCAGAAATTACCTTTACTATCTGAATTAATAAAATAACAAAAAAACAACACAAAATGTACAGTATTTAAGAATTATCCCCTACTGACTAGTAAAAAAAAAAAAAAAATACTATGACTATGAAAAAATCAGTCTTCCTGTAAATAATTAATCTTCCCTTTTTGGTGTTGTAAAGCTTTTTTCAGTTGTTATTTGTGTCTGAAAGTTACAATTATACAACCTATCCACTGGTTGAACCAATCAAAAAGCACTTATAGTCTTCCATGTAGCATCACCCTGTAATGCAGCAGCTTCGTGACTTCAAAGCTATTTTGCATTTCATTCACCTTCAGTTTGTCAGCTGGGATGGTGCCAAGTCTTTTCCACTGGCATAGAGATATCGCCAACAGTACTGAAGTGACAGGCGCCTGAGGACGACGGAAAGAGAGAACAGAGGAGGAGGAGGAGAGAAATGGCAAAAGACAGACAGTTTGAAAGAAGGGGGAGGGATAAGATGAGCTATTTTTTCGCTGTCTGTTCTTCAGGTTCAAAGAGCCAACAGGTGCAAGAAGAGTGCAGCTGTCCTGAAAGAGGGTGCGGACACTGTGGAAATTTGGATGGAGGCTCACGTCAAAATGACAACTGTTCTCCATCCTCATCTCTCTTTCTCTTTCTCTCTCTCTCTTTCTCTCAAAGATAGCTCTCCATCGTCATGAATATTTCATTCAGAAGTGTGCCGTTTGTACTTCCTCTGCTCTGCATACTAACGAGAAGCTCTTCCCTTTTTCAGGAAAAAAAAAGATCTTGTGAAGTAAATGGATGTGATGAGGAATGAGGACTGAGGATGAGGGATGGAGTCAGGGAGAGAAGGCAGGGGAGCCTCATCAGTGAAATCAAATTTGCACCCCCGTACCACTGATTGAACAACTTCACAGCATTAATCTCACTTTATTGTAAAGGTAGCCCTGAGTGAAGGCCCTCGCTGCTTAGCAGGGTTAGAGAGTTTTAGATGAAAACTCACACCTCGTAAATCTCCCAAGCTCTGAACAGTCCACTAGGCTTCGATTGGAGTCATGCCCTTTCTGTGACATGCACAAGGACACTAAGCTATCTCCAGGGATGGGTACCGAAATCCGGTATCAAACTGCCCCCGATAAGCTCTGACGTTATCAGTGCTGCTGTCCGTATTGGAGAAATTAAGACATTTGTCTATGATGCATTTTCACGATTCCCAGTCCAGAAGAGAGATCTCTTGGAGCCTGTCTTATGTACAAGGACCCCATCTCGTTGCCCTTCCACCTCAGGTATGCTATGTATGCTTGAAGCCTAGAGCCCACACAGAGTTGACGAAGTAAAAATTGCAATACCAAGTGATACCAATTGAGTGCATCAATTGTATGTGAAGATCACTGCAGCTTTAATAGACTGTAAATCCTGTCAGCTGATCTAAAAACACCACAACATCCCACATGCCTTACACCTCAGTATAGTCTTGACAGGTTACAACCTACGTCTCTGGCTCAAAGTCAGACCTTCTTCCTGATACAGTCAAGAACCCACGTAAAGACGGGGACAGATGCACACAAAACAAAAGTTCATACATGCACAGATCAGACACGACCAACTAGGGCTGCAACCAACCATTGTTTTCATTACTGATTAAAATGTCAATTATTTTTTTCAATTGCTGTCATCCTTAATCAGGAAATAGGGAAAATGCTTGTCACAATTTCCCACAGGCCAAAGGGACGTCTCCAAGTTGCTTGTTTTATCCCACCAATAGTCTAAAAGAGAAAAGCAGTGGAAATCAGCAAATCCTCACATTTGCTGGAGGCATTTTTTGCTTGATAAATGACTTAAAACAATTTATGAACAATTTTTGAATAATACAACAATAGTAACAACTAAACCAATTAATCAATTAAATAACTAATAATTCATGCATAACAACCAACACAATACAACCCTCCGTTGCAGAACAATATCAATCAGACTGAAGGTTTGTGTGTGTAGACAGAAAGTCAGAGTGGTACCAAACTCCTGTTTTACTTTAAATCTGTTTGTCTCTTTTGCCAGTTTGCCGGAAGAAGACATTAATATTGATCTCTGAGCGGACTAAAGGAGCCCTAAAGATACATCTCAGCTCGACTACATTCTCTGTCGCAAGCCACAAAATGTGATGTGAAGATTTGTTTTTAGTGCTAAAATGATTTGCTATGGTTATGAAAAACTGTATAACTGACGCAGCTAAAAGTGCTGCAGCTTTAGGGAAGTTTTTGACAACACATAGCTCATTGTGCATTGAGAAGTGTGTGTGTCTGTTAGAAAAATCTGGTGTGTACTTATCAGGCCTGTGCTCCCCTCACCTCTCCTCATTGTGCTTTCATAAACCATCCAAATAGAATAGGCCAGATGTGCAAATCTCTGAAAGCAGGAGATTGCTGGGATTTTCACATCTGCCTTTGTCCCTATTTTCTCTACTGTAATTCATTAAATGTCCCTTTTCTTTTGCTTTTAGTCTCTTTATCTATAGGATCTACTCTTTTTCCTCTGTACATTTTTCTTGTAAAGTGTCCATCTTACTTCAAAATGTATTAAGAGTGTGATGCATAAAAGACCCAAGGACATCAGTGTCCCTGCAGTGTGTGTGTGTGTGTGTGTGTGTGTGTGTGTGTGTGTGTGTGTGTGTGTGTGTGTGTGAGGATAAGCCTGTCACGATAATTACTTTTGTTGGACGATACATTGTCTCAGAAATAATTGCAATAACATAAAGTGCGAAATAACTATTGGCTATAAGTTAGATATAAGTAACAACAACAAGTAGAACAAAGGACCATGTCATGTCAGCATGATATAACAAAGTCAGTCGAGGGCTCCTCCTTTTCGAGTGTCTCTGGAGATAACATTAAAGCACTTGTGTGGAGATTCTCCATCTACATTTTCTTCTTCCCTGACCTTCTTCTCTCAGTAAATTGGGGTGAATGTGTACTTATTGGGATAGAAACACATCGCATATAGTTCCATTAACAATGAGTGTCAACATATCAGCTTGTTCACATTAATGGGCTCTCCTCTCTGTCATTTGGCTTAAATCCAAAATGTTCCCACACTGGAACTGTGGAGGGCTTTGGAACCAAGTCCACCTATCCTTCCAAACTTTCTGGCTGAAATTATGCAGTCATCAAGAAAAACACCTATTAGCCTCAAGTAACAGGTTATCTTCACTTCACCTGGTTGACCGTCACTATGTATATGTGTGTGTGTGTGTGCATGTGTGTGTGTGTGGAGGAGCTGCCTGAGCCCAACCCATGGTGAAACTCTGACACAGAGAGCAGACCAGAGGACAGACACACAGCCACCAGCAAAGACAGCAAAACATGTTTCAGCATAGCTTTTTCTGTCCATTCAGCTTAAGCACAGTGCTCCCAGTCTTATTACGGTAGGGAAGCCCCTGCTGTTTATTCTGGCATCCTATTGGCTAAAATGTTGGTGACATTCTAATGTAAACAAACATGCATGTAAACACAATATCGAGGTCAGCAAAAATGATGGAGGTCATGCCCACATAGGGTATGATTAGGTGATAACGGAATTATCGTGACAGGCCTAGTGAAGCCTAAATCTGTCTCTAACTCTTAATTAAACCCTGGGCTCCAGTGCCCCTAACTTATTAAAGACCAACAGTATGTAACACACACACACACGCACAGGCAGGCAAATGTATTCACACACTTCCTTTAAGCTGACAACATTCCACCTTTAAGCTACCAATGATTTAATGCATCTCAATATTTCACCTTCTGCTGCTGCTTAGTGACCCACTTGCAGAGAAATAAATTATTTCCTGGACTCTTTTAGCGCTCGCTTGAAAGTACTGAAGGAGATTTCACAGGATGGCTACTGAGTGGGGTTTACAGTTTTAAGAGAGTTTTAATGGAATTTGTGCTTTACTACTTTACAGTATAAGCAGCTAGGAAAGTGGTGGAGAAGTTTAGAAAAGAAAACAGTGATACAGAGTTTGCAACAACCTTATATTGCAAGCAAAATATGTTTAGGGAGAAAAGCAATGCCACATGAATTATGTTTTTCCTCAACATATCATGAGAATATCCACCAAAACATTTACTTCCAACAATTTTAATTGGTTATGGCTAAGAAACCTACCAGGTTTAGGTGAGGGAAAGGTTGCCATCATGGTTGAATAATAAAAATGGCAACGCTCCAACCAGACACCCATCCATAACTCTTACTTTTCACATTTCTATGTAAATGCAACTCTACTTCCTGCTTTGAAACTGAGTGTTGCCATTTTGGTAATTCACTACCACAGAATATTTACACATGACCACAACTCAAGGGAGGACAGTTTAATTCAGTGCCTCCTGAATCCACCTACGGGTAATGCACATAATGGATCCACTGTCACACACTGTGCATTAAATGAATTTCTCTCTGTTGCAACAGTGACACAGGATGTCAAAATATCCTTACATACATCATCAGTTCCCACTACCACAGCATCAATATTCATTATTGATTCCAACATTGGAAACACTGATTCCCACATGACTTATCCTGAGTGTGCTTCACCATCACCATCAGCTGCAGCCATGAATGACAAAATATGGAAAGCTGATATATTTCCCAGGAAATATTTAAATGCTGGCAAAACAGGACTGAAATCATTTTAACATTTGGATCACCAGTGACAGCTCTGCTTTTTTTGTTTGTTTTGTTTTTGTTTTGTATTTTTGACTGAAGTGGCTATGGGATGGCCAGAAGGAGAAACCACCGACAACCGCAATAACACCTATTTATTCGATGGAAATAGAAGTAAATAAATGTAAATAAATGTGAAATTCATAAAAATGAAGCACTGTTACAACAAAGACAGTTTTTTAGCTGGAATAGAGGATGATTTGCTCATACCTTGAACCAGGGGAGGAGCGAGAAGGAAGCCGGGCAAACGTTAGCTAGCATCATCTTTAGCTAGCATCACCGGCAGCTAGCATCATCGTTAGCTAGCATCACCGGCAGCTAGCATCATCCTTAGCTAGCATCACCGTTAGCTCCAGAGTCTCTCTTGCTGTTTTCATTTCTCGACTTCTCTCTTCAAAAATCTCTACTGTCACCTTCGTGTTATTGTTTTACTTGGTTGTTTCTTCATTTTCTCCTATTTAACAATAAACGACTCTTTTGTAACTAACTGTTTCCACTAACTTGGCTTCTGTTAGCCAAGTGACATCAACCGGAACAAGCTCGTGACTCTGTTTGTGCAGCACTGCCACCCTGTGGTGACGAGAGGAAAATCAGACATTTCGATACCTGGCAGAAGGAAAACAGGTGGAAATAATAAAATTAATGATGCCTGATTGGTTAATGTGATTAGTAACATCTGTGCTTGTCCTACCGTGACAGTCAAAAAGTCAAAATGTCTGATGTGATAAAACATTTAATGAGGGGTTTGAATGCATTTAAAGAAAACACACACTGCGCTTTTTATTATCTACCAATATTCATTTTGTGATGTGCAGCAGCTTGTGAGTTATTCTGAGGTGTATAGTGCATTAAAGCCTATGAAGACACATTGAATCATTTGATAATGATGGTGATTATCATTGCACACACTGTACATAACTATCAAGCACAGGTGCAATTAGTGACATAAATGAAGGATTCATTCTAATTGGGTGTGTCTGTTTCAGGACACTGATATTGTGCAAGCTGCCTCAATGACAAGGCTTTCACTCAGACACTTAAAATGAATGGATGCATGTTATTCTAGGAACACCTGGGCTTTTCCTTCGATGGCAAGTGAAAATGAAATGCAATGAAAAAAAGCTTATACGGTAAAACACCAGTTCAACTGTGAATAGCTCATTATGATTGCAATTACAGTTTATAAGTAAAAAATAACATAATAAATTTAATTCTGAATGCAAAGGTGTTTTAAAGCCCTCATTCACTGCATCTTTTATTCTGCCAGTACACTAACATCAATGAATTTGCATGTGGTTATAAAGTCATCCAGTTTCAGTGCTGACAGAAATCACATTTTCTTCAGGAAATGCTTTTCTAGTTAAAACTAGCTATTCAAAATAACCTTTGCCTCTTGATATTGAACCTCTGCGGGAGATCTTTTCATTAGGATAGATGGAGGTTACCAATCCTACTACTAAATAGAGCTGTTTCAAATATTCCACAATGTTCATTTGTTCGCTTTGTTTTTATGCAGAAGAATAATAAGACAAACATTTCAAACATTTCAGCAGAACATGCATGGTACATTTCAAAGGAAAGGAAGGGTGTGTCAGTACATAGACTTTCAAAAAAGAGAAACATATACAAACAAATGGCTTCAGCTCCTTTTAAAAACCAAAACTCCAACCTCCATTCTAGGAACAACACAAACATGTTGGTATTCATTAAAGTTCAGACAGATTCTCAGGCTCCCAGTTAGTTTCCACTTTCTCAATTTAAAATCATGATCCCCAGAGAGAGCAGAGCAGCAGGAGGGAGACCAGAGGAGCCTCAAAGGCTGGAGAGGAGACGGAGAGACAAGGGATGAATCCACAGGGGAAATTGATAGACACCCAAAGATGAATCATCTTTGCACTGAGAATGAATTGGCCATTTAGCTCTGTGTGCGTGTTGAGTGGGGAGGTTGTTTGTGTCTTAATGTGCACAAGTGTGTGTATGTGAGTGTGTGTGTGTCATGCCAGTGCTAGAGGAGACAGCAGCATTTTCCCTGTGACGAGGCCGTGCAGATTGGTGCGAAGTGAGAAGCCAGTTCAGATCTGCGTAGCAGCACTGTGCATGTCACATTGGATCTGATGGCAGTGAGTTAAAGGGGAAACAGCAGGGCCGTCACGTTTAACAGCCCCTCTGTTCGGCTGATGATGAGGGAGGGATGAGTCCAGCAGCACGCTCTGTCCACGAGGACAAGCCAGAGGTATCTACTTCTGCTGCTGCACACCCCAAGTGACAGAGACCAAAGTCATACAGAATAAAATTGCTGTATTTCCATATGATTCTACTTTGTACTTGTACTATGCTACATTTATCTGACAAATCTGACTTCCTAGTTACTTTACAGATTAAGATATAAAGTACAATATGATAATGTCATATACATAGTAACACTTTGAATTGGGGTGTTCTGTATAATGAGTACTTTCACTTTCACTTTTGAAAAGGTTAATCTTTTGGGTCTGGTGTGTTTTTTCACAAAAGTTGAATAAACTGTTTACAAATTAAAAGCACATCTATTCCTCCCTCCTTTCAGAATCTATGAATATTCATCACAATATTTTTTCATTTCAAAAGTTTAAATCCTGCATACAAAATTAATCTTAGTTGTGATGGCATAAAATTATGCTTGTATGTGCTCATCTGAAACTGAGATTTGAAATAAGCTCAAAGAAACTTTCACCCCTCCGAAGATAAAAGGCAAACTTTTAAACTTTGCACAGTTACCTTTCTGCATTGTATTGCTGAATTTTAGTAACAATAAGCAAAACACAGTTCTGAGTAGAGAGGAGCTTTGAGAAGAGTTTTGAATTCAGGACTTTTCCAGCATTCATGACAGAATAAATTGGCGCTGATACTTCAGCAAAAGGCACCCACATATTCTGTAACTATGTTAAGTGATTAATGTCTTATATTTAAACTTAATTCTGCACTGAGAAGTCATATTTAGCAATTTTAAGTGACATATTATGAGATTTGTGTCAGAGGTTAGAATGAATCTGCTGAGAGATAAATGTACATCTGCAGGATTTATTATAGGCTCAGCAGTCAAAAGTGCAAGGGTGGGAAATGATGATGCAATTATGTGAAAGCTCACAGCTGTCAATCATACCTCCGACAGTGAGAAAAGGAGACTGAGTCGGAGAGAGAGACAGAAAGTTGGAGGGAGCTGATCAAAGAGGCGTAATGGGGGAAGATAAAGGGGTGAGGGGGCAGAGTTGAGAGGGAGTTGTTGTGCTGACTGTTCATATACATATGCACATGTGGGGGTCTGAAATGAGGCAACAGGCCCTGCTGCAATGCAATTGCACACTGGTAAAAGAAAACCACTGGCTGTGCTCTGCTGGTGTCACTGATCGAGATCACTCTGACAGCATTAAGACTAACAGACATGAAACACAAACACTGACAGATAAAAGCTGCAAGTGCTTCTTTTTGTCTTCTCTTTCTTTTTTTGTAACCACTTTTGCTTGTCTCGATGATAACAGCATCTATATATTTTGCTTCATAAGTGCGAGTTTCCAGCCTTCGACCTCGTTGTGTTTGTTGTGTCCTCTTCTTTTGCTGCAGGCTGCTCTCTGTGATTAAAGCCTAAACAAAGCTGAAATAATGAATGAAGCTAGCTCCTGTCAGAGCGCTAATAGAAAACAAAGTTAAGTATTCGTGTTGGCTTGAAGTCCCGTGGTGATGCCTGCCCCTCGTCCATCATTTGACGACATCAGAGCAACTACCCAGATGGGGGGGACTTTCAGATTTCCTGCTCCGCCCAAAAAACTTCCTAGAAACCCTGGAGATTCAATTAATCTTCATTTCCCCCCTGCTGGTGTGCGGTGTGTCCCCATCTCCCTCCGCTGCGTCACCTCTCTCCATCTCGAAAATGAAACCTCAAGTGGAAAAACTTCCCACTGAGTGAGGTTGACACAGTGTGCGTGTTTGTATAAAAAAGAACCAGCTTGCGTGCACACATGAGCAAACCGGTGGATTCACACCGTTGACATCATGAACATGAGCCATGGGCGTGAAGGAGTCATTCAAACCCACCTCTCTGGAAGAATTACAATCCTGGATCCAATTCAAGAACAGGAGGACTTGGTGTGCTCGGAGCAGGAGAGAAACCAAACCTGGGAGGAAGTTATTAGTCCTTGCTAACATAAATAGCACCTGTCATCTGAGCGCAAGGGTTTAGTCACAACGTCAGTATGCATGAAGCTCTCAGGGGCTCAGCGCTTCCCACCACATTAACCATGAGGGCGAGCATAGAGCGAGAAAGAGATCAAGATGAGCAAGTCAGAAAATAAACTTTTTCCTTTTGACACCAAACATCACCCTAATTCCCATCATGACCTCTCACCTGTGCTTTTCTCACCACCAGCTGAAATACTAAAATACCCACCACATGTGATTTACAGTAAACCGGGGGCCTCTCCCCTGCATCCATCTCTCCACCCTCTCGGCCTGTCACTGCTGTCTCCAGCGTGGAACCAGACTGAATAATTGAACACTGAACAGAAGATTCATGAAAAGATTGGCTGCCAGAGCTCCAGGGTCCCGACACTCAACACAAATCTCCAGAAACTGTGAGAGAAAGCAGCAAACTCATCCATATTTACAGGGAGGGAGAGGGCTGTAGGGCTTCGATGCCCGTTTGAACGTACAGGTGTTTGGAATTTAAAAAAAAAAAAAAAGACTGTGGTTGCTTTGGAGTGTTAAAGTGATATTTCAAACGCCAGTGGCAAAACAGCTGGCTACTGCCTTTAAAAACTCTTTGGAAATCATTAAGGCACAACACGAGATGTGTAGACAGAGTGTGTGTGTGCCTCAGAGTGACGGAGGGAGGTGAAGACGGAAACAATGAGAGAGAGAGGAGTATGCAAGATGTCTGTACATAAAGATATAAGCATAAATGCACCAGATCACTGTAGTGTAAACTTCTACTGACTCTTCAACAACAGCAAGAATCTACATCTTCTTCATTGAAAAATAAAGAATAAGTCATTATCTACAATCTCTATTCTTAGACCATCAGTGCGGACATGCAATAGGTGTCAGGTTATGTTATATTAAAGGTTAGAATATCTATGAATACTATAGAATGTTTGCAAACATATATAAAGATTATTTTAATAGTTTTTTTTTATTAAGAGGAAGGAAAAAATGGTGAGAGGGGCGTCCGAGCATCTGAACGGACGAGGTGACATTTGCAGCTGTGTTTACATGCTACTGTTTAATATGCTGCAGCTGAGCAGTTTCTTCCTGCAAACTGATGTTAGCAGAGCACCTTTCCCAGCTGTTTGTTTATTTGGTGGCTCGTCCAACAATCTGCGGCGCAGGACAGGACATGTGCTCAGTTTTGTAAGTCAGATAAGAAGGAGACTTGAGCAGGAAAGCTAATGTGGGCTGTTGCTCAGAGTGTGTCTCTTGTGTTGCTGCTGTCTGGCAGTTTGTCACTGTGACTGTCTGTCTGCGTCTGCTATATATAAATATGGCTGGAAATGAAGCAGTTTGATCAGTTGTGTGAAAACAAGTTCATAGCATGTTGACAAACTAATAAATAAGTCAATAAATAAATAAGTAAACTAAAGGAAATCCAAAAATATATCATTCGCCCTTTTGGTTTTAGATTTATTTTCAGAACATGTGAAATTAGATTTACAGAGCAGACATGTGTGCTGCAGCAGAAAAAAAATGTTTTTAATAATGTGATAATTAAAGAAAATGTACTGAAATGGAAAAAATTACATAAATTCAGCTGCTGGTAGAAGAAGGGATACATCAGAGAAACGTGTAATACAGTGAATCTATTCCCACATTTGCAAGTGCAGACAAAAAAGTGCATGGAACAAGTTTGCAAACAAAATCAGTGTTGGCTTTATTCTTGTTGTTTGCACCACTGAGAGATGAAAAAAAAAAAAAAGTGGTGATTATGAGAGAGGGATAAAAGGGACAGCGCGTAGAGAGAGAGGGCAAACATCTTACCACCCATTTGCTGATATATTTCTCGACTCTGTTCTCCTCCTTCAACTCCTCGGTCTCCTCCCCTCTGTCTATACCCCACTGCACTCTGCACACAACCCCCCAGCAAAGTTTGCCCCCCTGAGTCTAATCCACAGCCACACAGGCTCGGCATGAGACACACACACACACACACACACATACACACACACAAAGCGTGAAAACCAGATCAACATGCTGAGCTTCAGCCAGTTTCTTCTGAAGTTTCACAGGGCTTAATGAAGCACAGTCAGAACACTAAATCACTCACACACACACACAGTCTAACACACTAACATGCACATGCACTAATGTGTGATTCGGCTGTATCTTTCAGTGTGATTCGAGCAGATCTGGTGTGCAATAAAACAGTAACGGGAAGGTGTCAGGACAGAGATTTAAGATAAGGAGAGAGATGGTGAGAGATAGAAACAGACAGAGAGAAGTGGAAGTGGTGACACACTGACTTGATGTCCTGGCCTTGAATGCGCAAGTGTGAAGCCAGTTAGGCACAGTTACTACTACTTATAAAAACAGCTCCCTGCCAAAGCTTAAAGATGTTTTATTTTTAAAACATGCATGTGAATATTCCTCAGTTTGTAACATTGTAAAAAAAACTTTAAAAGGTCACATTCTCTTTGTGCGTTTCCTTATCCTTCTGTGAAACTGCATTTAATCATTATTCATCGCATGGTGTTAAATACAGTCAAGAGTGACGTGACAGCCACAATAATCACACCGTTCACACATTTCAATGAAACTGGTCTTTAAGGTATGCACAGTGTAAATCTGTGGTGTGATTGCAGTTGTGCTTTGAATGAATAATCTACTAAATCAGTGATTCTGAACCAGGAGTCCTTGCACCCTGGGGGTATTACAGTTTCCAGGGGGTACAGGGATATATACTGTGGAGTAGTTCAGCTAATTTGAAAAATAAGGACACAGAGGACACATCCCACCAACCGGAGTAAGTCTTAACACCTGAACACACTGTGATGCAAATGAGAGTGTGCAAAAACCACTGTAGCTACCAGCAAGCAGAGAAGCCAAAAGAGATAGTGAAAAGTTGTGGATAGATAATGGAAACCTGAACAGGCAAAAAGCAATCAAGCATGTACATCAACAATTGGAGTGGCTGTGACTCAGGAGGTAGACTCAATCAAAAGTCGTGATTCGGTTTCTGGCCCCTGCAGTCTGCATGAAGAAGTGTCCTTGGGTAAGATACTGAACCCCAAATTCCCAATGGTTGTGTCACTGGTGTGTCAGTGGTGGCTCCTGATGAGCAGGTGGCACGTTGCATGGAAGCATCTTCCACCGGTGTGTGAATGTGTGTGTGAATGGGTAAATGCTGGCTTGTATTATAATGAACGTTGAGTGGTTGGACTAGGAAAGTGCTATATAAATGCAGTCCATTTACCAATTCCACAATCATAATGTCTAATATGAGGAAAAATATTGTCACAGTACTTAATAATATCATATCAACACTATCAAAAACATCCAGTTTAATATCCATTCAAATGAACACATTGTGGATATGATAGCTCTGCACCAGATGAAAAAGGTTTGGGAACCATGGCTTTAAATGATTTATTTATAGTGTATATTAATGTTGACACACATTTCTAATATCTGATTTTTTTATGATTATGTTAACTGTTGTTCATGCTCAAGGACACTTCAGCAGTACTTTCATTAAACTGACTGCTGCCTGTCATTGAACCTAGGACATTTCAGTCTTTCTGATCACAAAGCCACTGAATGGTCCCTGTTTTTCTGTTTATAATCCCATTATATTGTTATTACTTCTGTCCCAGGTAAAGAGCAAAAAGTCCTCTCACTTCATGACATTTTCTTTTCCTTTTTGTGATGTGTGGAAATCAACAATAATAAAGTCTCTAAGTAAACTTGCTATTTACTAATTAATGCAACATGTTATTGTGGTAATTGTGTTTTCCTCATCAGTCTCCAACTTGTTTCTGTCTGAACGAAGCCATCAGTCGCACACTATTGTGTTTCACGGGGGTAATTCAAATACATTCAATAACCGTCACAAAAGGTTCTCTTTCTGTGTTTGACTGACTGAATTAAACGTGATTGGATTTTTGAACATCTCTGAAATGGGGGAATGTGATTACTTTTCAGCAGCAAAAGAACTTCTCTAATGCTGTTTGGAGTGAAGCGGGAACACAGTTATTGCTCGAGCTGGTCTGAACACAATAGAGCCATTTTCACAATAAACTCAAATAAATGCTTAGAACCTCTCCGGGGTTAAAGTGAATAGAGATGAGAGAAGCTGATAACGATGTATGGTGAAAATCCCCCAACCCTGAAAGCAGCGTGAGATGACAGCCTCCCTCCACTTTCAGCCTTCTTCTCACACCGTACATTTACTGCTCATGTCCTGATATCAGAGTCTAATAATTGATTGATGCAGCTCACTAAGAGCTACAGAATGATAAAGTAATAATCATGACTAATGCAAGGATCCATTAGGGCTATCTTGAAGTGTCATAACACATCACGACAGTCCAGAGATCTGATGCATTAAATCAGGTCACGCCACCGGTGGTTGAACTGGGACGTGACTCACCGTCCTTCCTACTGATTTTCGAAATGTCAAAACTTTGCTCAAAGTCCTGCAGATCTACAGGAAATCCTGATAAAACCAACAGCTGACGGCTGACTTTCTAACGTGGCTGCTCAGTTCAGTTCCAGCCCTTTTCTGTCAGTCATTTATCACACTGACCACTTTTTTTCCCTCGTACACATCAGACCACTCACACCCAATTACATCTCCTGTACAATCTGTGACATGCTGTCAACCTGAGCCCTTTACTGTTGTTTAAAAGTGATTTTTTGGCACCAACCACCAACTTGTCTTCTGTCTTCTCAAATAAGTTCTCTCTCTCAAAGTGACAACGCCTGCGGGAACTGTGTTCAGACCTATTTGCATTTGTAGCGTTTGAATTAGCCCCTTTGAAGAGAGTAATGTGAATGCAAAGTGACGGAGAGGAAGACATCTGTGAAGGGGCCACACACGTTCTTTGTGTCCTCGCATCGGATCGGGGAGGGTTAGAGGGCTTCAGGGGTCTTTTTCCATTAAGGATCTCATTCGTTTTAGGCCTCTGTCACGTCCTCCCTGGGAGCTACAGACCGACTTCAAAGGTGTTGGTGGAAACTTAACAGGGATCTATTCTCGGGCCTCCTTCCTTTCAAGTGCTGATTTAGCATGTCGTACAGAAAAACACTTACACTCAAATCTTTTGCACTTGTTCTAATTTCAGAAATTAGTGGGGAGTCGGTGTGTGGCAAGCAGAACATTCATTATTCATTATTCATCCAGCTACCTGGATGGGATTTACAAGAGGCACACTCACAGTGATCATGGAAACATACTGGTGTTAAACGGGTTTATCATGTTCACCATCTTAGTTTAATTTGTTATGCTAATGTGGCACATGGCTCCTAATGTTGCTGGTAGTGGAAGTAATACAGTAAATTACTATTGGGAGCTACTATTGATAATGATTGATTTGGATCAGATTACCAGATTTGAACAGGAGGTAGAAAATGCTGTTTGCAATATTCAATTAGCACAGCAGTGACAAAGAACTGTTTACTAGCATTTTTTTATTTTAGAAAGTTAATAAACAAAATAAATATGAATGACCATATTGCTGTACAAAGTCAAACATTCTTTTATATATACAAAAATATAATCCCAACAAAGATTAATTTCAGTTAGGTTCTCAGCAACAACTTTTTTTTGTTACTGCTTTTCTTAGTATTCAACCAGTGACTTCTTTGAATTACTTTTCTGCCTGGCTGGATGCCCCTCATTGTTATTATTATTATTAGTAGTAGTAGTAGTAGTAGTAGTAGTATTTTCTGGGATCTGGAATCTCACTCACCATCAACTATTAATATGTCCAGAATTGATCACCTAATTTTGAACCGTTCTGAGCATTTGCATCATTGTATATTGTACAGTGCCCTCCATTGATGACACATCCTTGATTACAAATGCAGGCTGATTCACAAGATAGCACCAAGCTTCCATGAATCTTGAACTTGAAAGGGGGTATCAGAGTCCTGTACCAGGTCGGATACCACAGATATGCTCTTTATATGCTCTTTCACTGGCACATTTAACAGCTGTAGCTCTGGGGGATACTAAATAAAATAAAATAATAAAAAATAAAAATCATTCAGTTCTCAGGAACCGCTCTTTTCCATTCTTGTTCCATAAAAATATATTTTAAAAAAGAAGAGGCAATGAGAATGAGCCACCCCACTGTATCACTTGTCTGCCAGTAAGCACTTTCAGTTTTAACTATTCAGCATCATTTTTCCCTCGAACAAAGACCTAAATCATCACACCCACTGAACCACTGCAGAGTTGTTTTTGCACTAAGAGTTTGTGTTTGGGTGAATTTTTGTCATTTTGTGGTTAGGTCTGCATGCAAGCATCCACATATGTGCGAGTCTACCTTTGTGCATTTAATGTTTCAAAGTGTCTCCATCCCTGAGGTTTTGTAGCCGTGACAGACTCTGAAATTGAAAAAAGGTCACTGAACAAAATGCTGTCCTGCATGTGCTCTGTCACATGTTTAGCAGGTATCGTCCTCCTGTGCAGGAGAAAACAAAGCTTGAACTCTCTTAGACAGCACTGGGGCGCTCGCTGCATGATTTGAAGTCTGTGCACTCATGCATGTTGCTGCATGCGTGCAAGCAAAAGCACAGAGTCTGCACACATGGACGTGTGATATATCCGAGGTCTGTTTTGAACTGAATTATTCAGATGTGTTTTCCTTCTTAGTTCCGACCCAGTGGTAGATGTTAATGTGAAATTAGTCCCACTTTACCCTGCTGATCTTTATGTGCACATGCTGTTATTACATTTCACAATAAATCCGCCCCGGCGACCAGATCTCTGAATAAATCAAGGTTGTCAAGTTGTGTGAGTCAATGCGATATGAGAGCAGAGTTTTCTTCTGCTGTTGTTTGAAACAATTTTCACTGATTGTGCCAGCATGCTACATAATAGAGAATTGAATAGTGCGTGGACAGATTGGTTTGCTTTCGCCACCAACGCTGCTGCGAGAAATTAGTGAACAACAGAAAAAGTAATACTGAAAGACACTTCCAGAACAAGAGCGCTGCATTTGCTGAAAAGTAAGTGGCTGCGAGAGAAAGAGAGTGATTTCGCAAATGCTGCAGAAAGCAGAGCAGAGCAAATGTACTTTTAAGAATTGGATCAAATCTTGAAACTCCACTGCTTGCTGCTAGTTTATGTGGCAGCTCAGGAATAGTAAGGCTCGGAAAGCTGTCGGGAATGCATGAAAGAATTGTTCATTAAAACATCCAAGCACCTATTCTCAGACTTCAAAAACAAAATTTAGATCGTTCAGAAAATTAAAGACACGTCCCTCTCTGGAAAAACCATCAAAGACGGGGCCGTAAAAATGGCAACAAACATCACAAGTCAGCAAATCGAGGAGCTCCAGCATAGTTGATTGCCCGCAATGAGTCAAATGATGTGAGCAATATTGAGCAGGCAGTACTGCTATGCAGGTACATGAACTCTGATGGGCCGCTGGAAGAAATCATTGAGGTGATACCGCAGAAAGGCCCAACGCTGTTTTGTGAACTGTTTAAAAGCCAAATAAATAAACCCCAGCACAGAAGGGGTTCATGGCTTTACTACAGAAGTCTTTGGATCGAAAGCTGCTTACGTTCCACTGCATCTTGCACCGGGAAGCACTGTGGATGCAAACCTTCCCCCCCGAGTGTATGGAGGTGATGAACCTCATCATCCAGATGGTGAATAAAATATCGGCTTAAACCACCTACAGTTCTGTGCATTGCTCGATGAGGTCCACAGTGCATAGTCGGATCTCCTGCTGCATGAGTCTGGTGGCTGTCCAGGGGGAAGAGCAAAGGCCTGACCTGAGTGTAATAGTGGACATGACAATAACCGAAACACGCTGAACAAAAGTCTCCAGGCAAAGGGAAGCACATCTCTGCAGATGCTGGAAGATGTTCAGGTTGACAGTGTTTGCCAGAGATGTACAGAGAAGCACGCTCTCTCACTTCCTGTCTCTGAGGGAGTTCAAAGAAGGACATCATCAATCCCACTTTAATCCTTTTTCAATTAATATGCCATACATAATGCACAGCACTTCACTTCACCCAGACAGACAGTATTCTTTCTTCTCAAATGTCCGTCACATGTATTCTGGAATTGAATCTTTTTATCTGGATGAGAAGCTTCTTGGCAATCTCAGCAGCTGCTCCAATGACAGCATTGTCATCTCTGATCACTCTCCAGTCCGGCTCCAGCTGTCACTTCCTCAGAAACCTCCCATCAGTTATCAGTGGCAGCGAAATTGTCTTCTTCTCTCCAACAGAAAATTTGTGTCCACTGAAATTACGAAATTCTTAAAGATAAATATTACACAAAAACATATTTATTTTACTATATGGGAAACCCTCAAAGTATATCTTCACAGCCGTGTTTTGTCATTCTCAGCCCATCATAAAAGATCAATGTCGGGACTTCAGGCTCTGGCTACACAAGTGCCATTCTTTTAAATTTGAAAATGCCTGATGTCTTTTAGAGAAAAGTAGATCCTCATTTAAGGGTAAATCCAGCAAAAAAAAAGCAACTATAATCTGTGGACCTGCAATTTATCTTGTTCGGTTTGTGTTCTTAACTACAAAGCTAATTTTAAAAAATGAGTATTCAAAAATAACAAATGAGGAATAATCTCCAAAATGTGATAAGAGAAAACCATTAGGCTGCAAATGTACAAAAACAAAGAGAATACTTTAGGTGATTTTGCTCCCAGTTTATTAGTTGTTTTAAAACTTAATATTTCTGCTTATTCATTTTTTATACAATACTTGGAAGCATAATAATTATGATTTATAAACCAATTTGGCTTTGCAAAATATTGCACATAAATATTGTTCTTCTATGATCTGGGGGAAAAAAAGAACATCTCTAGTGTAGGTTCAGAGAAAGGACAAAGAACAAAGGAGCGACACAGTCATCTGACACGTGACCTTACCTATTAAGGTACAAGGAGGCTGCTTTTAAAATCCCTTCCTCCCTCTGTGAATGACTCGGGCTGCTGGTATGGGCCACGCAACGTAATGTGATTTGATGTGAAGTTGCCTCTACGTCCTGAAGGCAGCAAAGCATGAAGGCGGGCAGAGAGGTCTCAGATGTGGAAAGCAGTTTGACCTTGTGCATACAGATTGAAGGCACCGGGTTTGGAGTTCATCTTATTTCAGAGAGGCCAGTTTCGACTTTGATTTCATGACCATGTTCCACTATTTCAGCTTCTTTCATAGTTGGAGAAAATGATCTTTCCTCTGCATCAATAAAGTAGTTTTTGTTTCTGAAGGTTCAATAAGGGGTTTTTGTACCTGAGTCCCTTTAAGCTGAGTAAACTGAAAAGGTGCTGGCCCCGGCTCGGCGGGACGCTCTTGTTGAATCATGTTTGATGTCTTGCGTTCACCTCAAAGGGGGACAGGGAGGCAGAGCCGTGCCCATGTTTAGAGACTGGAGAAGCGAGCGAGAGCTTGAGCTGTACAGTAGTGAGAATAAGAACAAAGTGCTCAATGACACAGAGGAAGGAATAACAATGAGTGCTGCGCCGCAGTGTTATGTGATTCCACCATGAACAAAGACGCCAAGTGTGGCACAGAGGTTGTGTGTGTGTGTGTGCATGTGTGAGGGTTTGGGATTATTATCAGAGCACAAGGAACATGTACTGTATATATCATTTCACTAATTACTGTTCCGTGCTCTAATTACAGTGCAGCAGGGAGACATTCAACCCTCAGATCCGAGCTTATGTAAAATCTCTATAGGGCTTCCATTGTCAATCACACGCATACGCAGATACACACACAGACAAAAAAAAAATCTGTTTCTTCTTCTCCCTGTCTTCCTTTTGAAAATCCAATCTGCTCCCCGTGCTCTCCATACAGCTGTCACTCCTCTCTTTCTTCATCCTTTGTCAGCCTTGCCTTGACGCATCCCTGCTAAAATGTCTGGAAAGCAATACCCCAAAAAAATGAGACGGGGCATATTTGATATCTGAGAATAAGTTTCAGATAAAAGAGCATCATAAAAAAAAGTTGTTGTGCCGCAAAATGACAGTTATTGGGCTGATGTGGGAGACAGGCGGGAGGGTAAATCGAATTTATGATCGCCACAAAAGAGGATTTAATCAAGATGCAAAGTAGATGCAAAGTTGGTGGTGTGGTGCATTTTTTAAGAGATAAACTGTAAATTGGGCAGCCAGCCTTCTGCACATAGAAGCTGTGCTGACCAGAGAAATGGCAGATATTTGCCATAACAAACATCGAGACAGATCCAAGTGGTGAGTTAGATCATTTATACTATGTTTGTGGACAGCCCAACTAATGAGGGAAAAACAAAGACATCAGTCCACAAACACTGAAAATCACTTTATGTTCCTGTATAAATATGTGTGAAAAGGAATAAGACTTTACTTTAACCTAATTTGGTCCATAATGGCAATTCATTTTTTACCTCAAAGCACTGAGCAATGCATACAGGAAGTAAATGTCACTTACAAAACCACTGCACAGAAAAAAAGCTTTTCTATCACCTCTGTCATTTTTCATTAACTACCAAAATGGGCTCATAATTTTGGAAGCATAAAGACATTCATTTATATGCACATAACTTAGAAAAGTGCTAAGATGTGCATGTTGCCTGAGAGGCGACGATGTACCACAAAGGACTCTCAGTTTGCCACCACACTGCTGTTGTGGACAGAACTATAATAGCTACAGGTACAAAAGTCAGCATGAGTGGATGCTTTCTGCAACTCTGGTATAATTCAACCCAGATTTAAAGCATCAGTGCCTCAGTGCAGGGGTTTTTATTTAATTCTGCATCTGACCAATACTGTGATTATTAGCAGGCACCAACATGTCTAAAGACAGTGATTCTCCAAAGTATTAGTCAATTATCACCACTGTAGGCTGAACTAAGGAGCAGGTCCTTGTGCCCTAAAATGGCTGTGGATCAGGTTTTCACTTATCTTAAACCATAATAAGAGTCTTACAGACTTAGAGTCACTCTTTGTCTGAGCCCTCATTTAAGACCAGTTGGAGTCCCGCTATCATATCAAGGCCACGAACCTCACCACCGTAACCAGTGATGGAGGAAGGATTCAGATACTAAAGTAAAAGTACAGTGATGTAAAAATACTCCATACAAGCAAAGATACTGCAGTGTTTTCAGCAAAACTGTATTTATAGTATCAAAAGTAAAAGTGTGTTTTTCTGCAGGAAACTGTAGTGCAGTGTAAAGCAGCGTTTTACTGTTGTAGCTGGTCAAGGTGTACTTTCTATACACTTTGTCCAGTTGAGTCCAGTGGTTGTGATATGATTAATGGAGTCGGGAAGAAGAAAAAGCTCTGCTACGGAAGACACCTGAAACATAACAAGATCCCCGAAAGAGACAATTTTGTAGACATGTGTGTGTGTGTGTGTGTGTGTGTGTGTACTGTAAGGCCATTACATGTTTTGTTTAACGTAAAATCATAATTTTGTAACTATAGCTGCCAAATAAATGTAGAGGAGTGACACATTTCCAACCGAAGAAATAGCTTATTATGGATATTGTGATATATATGGTGAACGTACTAAGACGTTCCACAACTGACCATAACAGTGAAGAATGAGCTGAGGCACAAAGCCTCACCACTAAATCTGACTGCAGCTATATTATTGCTGGATCATCACTCTACATCTCATCTATATTGAATGAAAAGTTGAGATAACCTATATGGGAACTAAAATGAGGTTTTCTGTGCAATGAGCTTACTTTACACAACAAGGTGAGAGGCTCAGCAAATTGAGGATTACCTCAATCTGCTGCTCTCTCTGCACTGAGGGAGTCAGCTGGGATGTCTGCACCTTATAAAGCCGCCCTGCAGACGCCTCCGTTTGCCATCGCACCAGCCAGGCGCTGCTGAGTAGATCCAGCACACACAGAAAGGACTTTATCTCCCAGATGACCTGTGAATCCCCTGGCATCACTGAGGAGAAGCTGGAGGAAGCTGATGGAGAAGAGGACATCTGGTGGATGCTGGATAATCCTAGTTTAAATATCCAGCTTCACTTGTTATCTGGAAGATAAAGTCCTTCCTGTGTGTCCTGATCTAGTCAGTAGTGCTTCCCCATTTCTCCTCTTGCTGACCTGACTGGGCAGGACACAACTGGATGGAAGGAAGGATAAAGTAATATTTATATTGCATGTCAGAGCCTTGTTGAAATAAACCAAAACAGCAAGTCCACTCAGTCTAATATTGTTTTCTGATGGTGTGATGCTGCCTGAGGGTTTGGACATTTGCATTAGAGATAAGCAAAAACAACTCATTAACCATCACCACGTATTCAGGTAATTTGTAAGACGCGCCAGAAACGACACATTGAACATGACAAAGTAGGATCATTAAGATTACCTACTTGTCTATTAAAATGAGTCTGCCTTTTAATGAATTTTTAAGTTTTCTTTGGGAGAGAAAACTGGGTGGCATGGTAGGACAGTGGTTAACACTGTCGCCTCACAGCAAAGGTTCTGGTGGGTTCCCTTCAGGTTTCCAGGCTTCCTTCAGGTGTTCACTTCTGCCCACAGTCCACAGACATGCAGGTTAGATGGTGACTCCTGTGGGTGTGAATGTGAGCATGAATGGTTGTCTGCAGGGTCGACCAGCCTCTCACCCCTGTGACCCTCCAAAGGATGAGCAGCTATAGATAATGGATGTGGGGAGGTCTGTGCCATGCATAACAGGTGTGAACCCTTCCTGACTCTGTGCAGTCGTTTGCTCTCCTAAAATAAAACCTTTTGTGCCATCTAGTGACCGCAAGCTGATTTACATGATGGCATAATTTCTAGACATGACCACTAGGGGGCAGCATTTGTCGCTAAAAATGCGTCTTTGCGTGAGAAGCACCACAGATGAATATATGTGGAGGGCTCTGAGGCTACTAAAAGCTCAGTAATTTCAATGGTAAGAGCAGCTGGAGATGCGGCAGAGAGACAGGAAATGAGTGATGGTATGTGGGGGCAAACCGCATTAAGTGGGTGTGAATGTGTGTAAACTGTGTGCACATAATGTAGGGCAACAGCAAAAAATAAGCAAATGACTCTCTTAAGCTAAATGAAGGTGGAGAATGCTTTTCTGTTAACTTCTCTTATGAAATGTTGAAAACCCTGCATATCCATTTTAAGTCATTTCAGCAAGCATGTGCTGCAGTTTTTTCACTTTCTGAATGGAAAAAAAATGATTTTAAACATCCACCATTTTGTGATTGTAAAAAAGTTGGGACTCACTGTGTAAAACATACATAAAAACAGGATGCAATCATTTGTAAATGAATTGTGTTTACAGACAACAGTTTTCTGAAGTTTTCCTGAGCCTATGTAGTAACATCCTTTATATAATCATGTGTTTGACAAAGTGTTGAACCTCTCATGTGTTTGACAAAGTGTTGAACCTCTCTCCATCCTCGCTTGTGAACGACTGAGTCTTTCCAGGATGAACCTTTCATACCCAATCATGATACTGTCACCTGTTACCAATGAACCTGTTTACCTGTGGAATGATCCAAACAGGTGTTTTTGGATCAGTCCACAACTTTCACAGTCTTTTGTTGCTCCTGTCCCAACTTGTTTGAAACGTGTTGCTGCCATCAAATTCAGAATAAGCATATATTTACAAAAATCAATGAAGTTGATGAGGTCAAACATTAAATATATTGTCTTTGTACTGTTTTCAATTGAGTATATGTCAAAAATGATTAGCAAGTTCACATTCTGTTTTATTCATGTTTTACACAGTGTTCCAACTTTTATGGAATTCGGGTTGCACATTGGAAAACTGGAAAAAGGACAGACAATACAAGGAATCACTTCTTTATTACCATAAATCTAAAAATCACACATCAAACAGTATCAAAAAGCTCCATCAAGCTTCCAGCCGTCTGTTAAAGTTGGTGATAGACAGTCTTTCATAGGCACAGCGGGTTTTCACACTGTTACCATGAATATTTTAATATGAGAACATTCCTGTTTCAAGTTCCTCTCCCTGCACAGTCAGGGACTGTTTTTCATGAGTTTGGCCCTGCAGCTATTATTTATCATTCCTGTTCTCCAGGCAGAATTGACCACCTGACACTTTCAGTAACACAAACCAGTGACTGGCTTCAGTTCATGGCACAACTGTTACATGTTGAATAAAAGTAAAGTTTAAGACAATGGCTCTAAATGTGCAGTGACGTGTATGTTTGCACACGTATATCTGCATCTTGTGACATCAAACATCCCCATTTATACTGTTTATAGTGTAACCCCGTGTTGTGAATACAAACGCAAGAGGTCTTTTCAACAGTATATTACCTCACACATGTACGTCTACATATCTTATTGTGGTACAGGAAGTGGTTATAACCATTGACAAAGTACATCCACACATTTTAATATCAGAACTATCAGTCCGTTAATTGCTCAGTCAAACAAAGACAGGACAATGTTTAAAGTTAAACAACAAAACTACTTCAAGTTACATCGCTGTCCATTATTATCAGTATGCATGGTTAGTGTGAGTGGTAGGATGAATGGAAAATGCTTAAGGCAGTTCAACCACTATGTAAAGCTGTGAGATACCAGGAGCCAGTCAGAGGTTTGTGCTGCCTGTATTATTTAGGTGGAGATGCATCTGCAAGAAGTAACAGCCCAGTGCCGGTGTACTGTCATCTGAACAGGCCGGACATTATGGCATTATAAGAAACTATTCAATTCTTTCGACTTCTTTTGCAATACAGTTTTACATGTACCTGTAAAGGTACAAGGCCTGTTGAGTGGTGGCAGACTCTCAGGCGTCAGACTCAGAGTCAGTTGTTACATCTCAGGGGTTTTCAGTGGAGTATTCTGTGGAGGTATCTCTCTGGGTTGTTGTCTCCTCCTCTCCTCAGTCCTGAGCAGGTTCTAACCGGCCTCTCAGACGTCCCTGCAGGGCCCTGGCTCTCAGTCAGTACCACTGTGGCCCCTGCCTCTCTTCCTGTTGTCCCTACAGAAGTGTGTTGGTGTGGTTCTGGACTGCTGTGAGCTCCCGCCTCAGAATCGCTCTCCTCTCCGGGGTCCTTCCCCTGGCTGCCTGGCGAGCTCTCCCCGATCCTGAACAACATAAAGAGCTTTGTTGAACACATTACAGATACTAAGAGATGAAAAAGTCACTATGATGAATGTTGTGAATGTATATGAAGTCATATCAGGTTAGTTTTCTACCTGAGGTGATTGAAGGCTCGTAGCCAGTGTGAGCCCAGCGCGTCCCTCCCTTTAGTCCTCAGCCCTCTCCTTTGACTTCTGGCCCTCAGTCCTATCAAGGCCTGTGCCAGTTCAGTCTCGTCCCCGTGGCCCCAAACCAGCTGGGCCCTCTGCTCTGCATCCTGGTCCCCCGCTGCCCTGAACAGTCTCTGGAGCTGCCACAGATTCACATCGCTGAAAATGTTCCCCGAGCCGGCCTTCCTGCTCCTCCTCTCGGCCAGCCGCCACAGGGAAGAAGGGCCCGCCACCATGGAGGAAGGAGGGGGGGCGGGTCCGGTGTCCATCCGGAGGAAGACGGGAAAAGGTGGCATACACTGGCTCTACTCTGTGGAGAAACCAGTACGAGTTTCAACTCACTACAATGTGCTTAAGATTTATGACTAATACATGAGACAAAACATACGCAACATTAAAAGCACATGATCACAGACTGCGTCACAACACCTACAGACAGCTGTCACAACTGAAAACAGTGAGCCAGTCAGCTGTGAGTCTTGATTCTTTAATCCTACTTTAGGAAGCCAGTGACGAGCTGCGCTTAAAGCCCATTAAACTGCAGATGGCAACTTTATCTCTCTTCAGTCACATATGGTTTTAAGTAGGACACGAACAGAGGTCTTAGCAGAGTGACCAGGATCATGATGGCATGTCGGTCAGTGGCCTTTCCACAACTTTCCTTCAGCTTGACAAGACAATCTGAAGTAAAGGGTTCACTTACTAGCTTCCCCCAGAGCTTTCAACAGCTGATCAACTCATAGATGAAGATCAGGATACAGTCAAAACACAATGGGACCAAGTGCATATAGAGCTTACACAATAATATAAAGTGCCAAGTAGTAAAATCCAGGTTAGGTCATATTTCATCATCTCATCTCAGTTAATCTTCATTCTGCAAGTTCTCTATGTGTCAGAAGTCCAAATCTCTTTCTTTGCTCATCACACATTAACTATTTAGTCCTTTAGATTTAACGCCCTTTAACATACATGTCTAATTGTTTTATCTTTTTTTTTTTTTTTTTTTTACAGATCTATAAAGGACTACAAAGAAAAAACATTTGTGAATTTACATTGTCCCGTGCATAACTCCTTCAATAAGGGATTATAAAGGGTCATATAAGGACAAGCATGTGATTTAGAGTTAACACTGACATGTTCACTGACCTATTTTCCTGCTTTAGATGATGAACAAAATTAACCAAAAGTCAGAGGCTTCTACCCTATTTCCCTCATTACACACTGTGACTGTTTACACAGGCCTAACACACTGTTACAGCTCACTGGTGCAGAAATACAAGATCTCCTGCAAAACTACAGCTCTGTTCATGCTATAAAGAGCCTAAAGAAAAAGGGAAGTACACATCATCTGCAGTACAAATACAATGCACCCACTGTTGACCTTAGTGTGCTGTATAGTCCACGCAGGGGTTTCAATAGGATGTGTGGAAAAGGCAGTAAACAGGAATCTTGTGAGAGTCATGTGAAAAATGAAAGGACAGCTGCTTACCCGAGGATTAACAGATGGATTGAGTGCACTCTGCTCCTACAGCACCTCCCTCTGAGCTGTGTGCATGTCTGCTCCTCTGCACTGAAAGATCCCACAAAAGCTGAATGGTCTCTGGACAGTCTGTGTCCGGCTTCACCTGCAACCAATTTGTGTCCTTGAGCTGAGTGTTTATCACAAATGAGAGTCGTCAAACCAATGAGGGGGGAGAGATCAGCTGTCTCCTCCTGATGGGGCGGGGACAGAGCCTCATTTGGACCAATCACATGCTTGAGGAGGATGATGATGACGAGGCGGCTCCTCCCCCTGCTGGCCACGTAGGGTGTGTGCGCTCAAATCCATTGACGTCAATGAACCAGGCTGGCACGAAAAGCGTCTGTCAATTATGAGAGAGGGAAGAAACATGTGAGCATCCAGCGCAGAAAGACGCAAACAGAGTGACGCATCCTGCACATCTGCGCCATTTGAGCAGACGCACTTATTACACATACTCACATTGTTTATTTGGAGGAAAAAAAAAAAAATATGTTGGCTTCACTTAATGAATGTCCACATGGGAAGCATCATTATGTTAATTTCTGCACACATTTACTTCACTTTCATAAAGCCGACTTGTGTCCAGAAAGGCAGGGGGGCAAAGGTCACACACCCCAGAGGAGGTGCACGAGTCCAGCTGCGTCCAGCAGAGGAGGAGCAGGCTTTGGGTTACAGGCCGCCTCCTCTCCATCAGCCAGCCCCCCAACACTCAGCAGAGGAAACGGAAAAGACGAAACACACAAGAAGGGTTTTCATTTCAAAACCCCGGGGCTGTGGAAAGAACACAGAGTTCCTTTTTTTTACCCAACCTCATCCACCTCTGGCTCCATTGTAAACATCACCGGTGAGTAATTCCCAGCCGGATCTGTCTCCTGCGCGCACAGCTCTGCTCCAGCTGTTTGCAGCTGGCAGAAAGCACCCGCCCTGCTCGGGACAACGGCGCCGAGTGACCGGAGGAGGAGAGAGATGCCTCCCCAACCTCCCCCGCCTCAGGTGAGGGAGACCGTCCTCAAGTTCCTCAAGAGCTTCCTGGGCATCATCCGGCTCCTGCAGATCGTCTTCGGAGCCGGATTGTGGGTCACCATCGCCGCCAACAAGTACGAGGGCTCCATCCACTTCGTCCTGTTCGTGGCCGTGCTCTTCTGGCTCCTCACCCTCGCCCTCTTCTTCCTCACCCTCCTTGACAAGCAGGACCTGGTGCCGCTGCTGGGGGGCACGCGCTGGTTGTGCACCAACCTGACGCACGACGTGGTCGCCGCCGCGCTCTACCTGCCGGCCATAGGTGTGATGATCCACAAGACGGAGCGCAACTCCTACTGCAACCTGGAGCAGTACACGCACATGTGTCTGTACAAGGTCTACCTGACGGCCGCCGTGTTCGCCTGCCTGTGCTGCCTGGTTTACCTCCTGTCTGTTATTTATGGGGTGTGCAGGAGGTGCAGGGGGGAGGAAAGGGTCATCGGATGAGACTGAGGGAGGGGGAGGGGTTGTCCACAGCAAGATGAGGAATAGTTAACTTCACTGTAATTTAACTCAACAGCTACTTTAATCACAGTATTGTCTCCCCTGAATCATCCACTCCTTGTAGTCAGTGTATTGAAGGGTGGGTGGCACAGAGGCCTTTCCACCCAGAGTCTCATTGACCCCTTTATTAAGGCACACGTGTGTGTTGTTGTAGTTAAGGGCTTGCATCCACCTCTAAAGTTTGTTTGCCAGTAATTTAAAGTAATGGTCCCTCATCAAGAGTCATTATAATATTCCTGTGCAGACTTATTATAGTGTGCTATCAGTATATTCAGTTTACAATACAAAGGCCTTAACATATATTTTGTAGATTTGTGTTGGATTTAAAAACCTCTCACAGGATCACCGCAGATGGGATTCTTGTCATTAACTTTTTTTTATTAAAGTATATATTTTTATGTTTTTGTATTTGACAGCAAACTATACTGAACAGTTCCTGCAGCGTGACTGACGGACTAAAACACTCCTGGATGTCCTTTTGCTCTGTTTTTGTTTCGTCTGACTCAAACATTGCAAACTTTTTTTTTTTTTTTTTTTTTTTTTTTATCAGTGCCTTCTGTCAGAATGCTGTATGCTCAACAAGGTTGTGACAAAAACAACCACACAATATGGATGTGATTGGTGCTACGATGTGTATGCTGAACAAAAAAATATTCCTTAAGTGTTCATTATGTAAAGCCAAAGAGCAAAAAGCGTACAAATAAAGAGCAGTAAGCGAGAGCCAGCGAGATGTTTCTTTGGTTGTGATCATGTGTTGGTGCAAAGAAGCTGCTTGAGGGAAATGTATCATAAAATGCTTTGTTAATTTTGAGTTAAATTTAGAGAAAGAGCTGGGCCACGTGCATGTATTGTGTTTTTGGTGGCTTTTCCCAGATGAAACACAGATTTAGAGGGACTAGTGACGGAAGCCCTCAGGAACTTCCTGCTGGGAGATAAAAGCCTTGGCCAATCAGCAGGGATCATTTATGTGCTCTGCCACTTGACCACATGAAAGACATACAGTAGATCCTTAGAGCTATCTGCGTCTCTAATATACAATTAGAGAGTCTCACACACACAGACAATGTGTAATGCATGTGCTGTACGATAGAGACAATGTGTGTGTTGCATGAGAGTTATCCCACTGTTGGAAATGACGTGTCTGTGTGTGTTGTGTTTGTAATAATCTGGAAAGAGGCTTGTTCTTACCGGAACAGTCTGTTGGGGTTCTGGAGGTGGGCTAACGTTCAGCCAATGAAAAGGAAGCCAAGAAGAGGAAGATGATTCAATGTCTCATCTATTCCAGTCAGCGTGCAGTTTTTAAAAACATGCAGCAGAAAAGTTGCTTTTGGTTGCTTTTACACAGTCAGCAAGAAAGCAGCGTGACTATGTGTGAACAGCTGTGTCATTCTCCAATTCGCAAATTCCTATTTATACTCTGCACACTTGTTGCTGGCGTGGGACATGATAAAGGCTGCAGATAACTCACGCATAAACACACACGTCTCCTTTTTGGGGCACTCCTATTTCCCGTTGAATGAGATAAGTTATTCTTGGAAAGGAGCATCCGAGATAAAATGTTGCGTTGTCCCAGCTCCAGAATCACAATCCAGAATGAAAAGAAAAAATGCAGAGATTAGATTATGAAGGCAGCAGCAACACAAAAAATGAAAAGTGATGCGATAAGTGGAAGAAATACCTTTTGCCTGCTGTTACATGCTTCCTTCAAGTATCTGTGACTTATTTAATGGCTACATTTCAGACACACTAAAAAGTGACCATATAAAGACAGAGAAAGCTCAGACTGTAAAAAACAAAACTATTAAATTCTTTACATAATTTGTACTTAATCTGGCTATTTTAATCAGTTTGTACTACCATGTTAAATTATGCTGAAAGAACAACTATATTATCCTCTGGGTCAGTGGCCTTTCTGTGCAAAGACAACAGGAATAATAGTGTGTGTGTGTGTGTGTGTGTGTGTGTGTTGAGGTGACATCTGTGGCCAGAGTTACAGGAGTGGAAGGGTTAATGTTAACCAGCTGCAGCACCGGGATATAAATCAGCACTTCTAAAGGAGGAAAGGAGTCGCCCCCCCCAACACTCCCACCCATCTTCTCCCCCTCCGAGATTTCCACAGAAGTGTTGTCCTGTCCACGTGTCGGTGCCTGTGGAAACACACTGTTGTATACAACCAAACCGAGGCGGTGCACAACAGCTCTGTGTGCTGCATAAACAAAACACTGAATCCAGGGTTTAGTTTGATATTGAGAGTAACCATGGCGAATCATTTAAGTTTTTGGATGACTCACAACTATAGCATATGCTGACAATTAAGGGCCACAAAAGGATTCTCCACATTTACCCTGAAAATCTTTCTCAGCTTACCACATTAACAGGCTCTTTATTATTGCACTCTATGGTCACGGATGTTCAAATTTTATGCATGAGCCTGTTTTTGAATGAAATCCTTAAACGTCACAGCCCTGTCCGAACAAGAAACCCTTGTAATCACAGGTAATAACATGAATTTAGAATCTTGTGTTACCTCCTAACAGTGTTAGAAGGGTGTGGGCACCACAAGAGTGAGGTTGTTGTATTTCTTTCCAGCTACGCACAGTAAAGAAAATCTAGACAACTTGGTGTAAGGATGTATGTAGAGCCAGGCGCTTCTCTGGAGTGCCAACTGTGTGATATTTATGTTGGCTACTCAACCAAAGAGACATTTCCTGTATGCGCTCTCCCACCCGTCTGCAAGAGACCAACCGTCCAATAGTCATCATAACCCCTCCAAATGGTTCCCCTGGCCCTCCCTGAAAGTACACCATCATGCATGTTTGCTGCCATGGACTGATGTCAATTAACTGAAAAACTGATACAGAGTTCCTTGCCAGAAAATCTAAAAGTGAGTTCTGAAGTCCAAGTGGATAACAATGACATGACTGTGACTCATGGCTATAATTAAATCACAGGCCAGATTACCATAGAGAAATGGTAAGAATGTCTCGAGTCCCTGTCAGTAAAAAAAATCAGACAAACTTACAACTTGCAAAAAAGCATCTTTTTGTTTTTCCTGTGTGCCAATAGAGTTTTGTAGAGAACACATGTGAGCTGCAGAAGAGCATCAATGGAGCTGGCAGGAAACACATGTCTTGTTCAGATCTATTTTGCCAGGCCAGATGGTTGCCATGAAAGGTGTTCGCCTTACTTCACTTCTTCTTGCTAAGATAAAATGTACAAATATTACAATTTGTAGTCTATCTAACAAAAAAAATACTGACATTTTCACATGAACATTTAAAGGGTTTTTGGACACTGTCCATTCTGGCTGTGAAGATGAGAGATTTGTTCCTAAAGTGATTCCAATAAAAGTGACAGGGGACAAAAATCCACAGTCCTTATGTGCAAAATTTCTTTCTGAAGTTCACTGAACCTAATAAAAGACTTATGCAGTCTGAGTTAGTTAAATGAAGTGAGTAATTTCCAAAGTTATAGTTTTGGGGGGGTTTGTACAAGACTTCCTCTTTCTGTTAACAAAGCTCAGCAAAGAGTCACTGTCACAGCACAAGGAAATTTTGCAATAAACCTGAACTTTGGAGTAAATGTTTTGCACAAAACTATGGATGGAATCTATTCACAGCCAATATGAACAGGAGGAAAAATTACATCCACCAAAGACCATTTAAATGCACATATGGTAATGTCAGTATTGTTTAAGGACAGACCCAAAAAAATGTGAACCTATCCTTGGACAGAAAATTGTAATATTTGAAAAAGACCTTCACTTTAAACCCACACAGTCCAGCGCACAGTCCTGATGACATTCTCACAGAGCAGAGGTGTTACCCAGACTTTACCGAACCAGGTGTGTATTGGTTGGTTATAACCCTCTGCAGCCATCCAGGGCTGGAAGAGCCTCGTCTTTCTTACCCAACCATATCCTGGGTGGGTATCTAAAGTGTGTCTGTCTCTTTGTTTCCCTGCGGACAGCCCTCGTCTCCCGCCTCAGTCTGGGAGGCTGCATGTACACACATGAAACATGAAAACACAGACACACGTACACAGCAGCGCCCTGTTAACCACACTTTCATCAAATAGTGCTGAGATGCACATTCCTCTGCAGAAGAGAGGGAAAGAGGAGCTGGGAAAACAGATGGAGACAGAGAGAACAAGTGAATGAGCAGAGGAAAGGACAGAAGCGAGAGGGGGAAGGTGCACGTAAAGATCCAAGCAGGAATCTGAGACTGACATTTCCTGTCTGTGTAAGGCATGAATCGGCACAGTGTTGCCTGTGTCACTCGCCAGTTTATAGTTTCCTAACATGGTGACTGGGGTTACTGATTCCACATCTGTTGCAGAAAGCCCACACAATACGTCTGAATGGGCACAGTGTTCATGTGTTGCGTGAGGGCAATGGCAGCCAGTGGTGGGAAATGATGCTATTTATAGAGCCTTGAAAATACCACTGCTTCCTTCAATCTGCCAGTCTTCAGCCAAGATGTTGAGAGTGTGTGAATGAGTCTGAGAAAGTTAGACAGGAAGGGAGGGGGAGAGTTTTTGCGTCACTGGGTGGATGAATTCACTAATTTCCTGTCTGACATTTACTGAGTCTCGGACATGCACTAGAAACTTACGTTTGCAACACCGCCGTCATTCATCACCTGCAATTTTTACCTCATGAAAACGTAATGTAGAAGTGATTATTTCTTTTCCCATGACTCAAATCCAAGGTGAGACACTCTGGAAAAGAACTGTTGAACACTGCATCTTCAGTGCGGTGTAAGAGGACACACACTGGGAAGTAAAACAAACATTCCTTCCATTCGTTCCTGATAATAGCTCACATGGCTCACAACGTTTCCCAGCATCACTTTTCCCACAGTTTTCACGCACAGAAGTCCAAATTCTCTCTGTTACATCACACTGCTGTTCTGAGGAAAAACAACACATTGAAAAGCATATTTTCTCTTCAAATCCAAAACATATCCCCTCGCTTTATTCCGGTCATAAAATGAGCAGATATGTCCAAGACCTTGCTACTGGAAAAATAGATATTTTTATTATGTGGTAGCAACAGCAGCAAAGACGAGCCAAATATAACAATGTCCAATGTCCTGAAGAAAAATGTGGGAGAAAAACGTGATATCTGAAGCTATAAAGTTACAGACAAAATTAGATTAAGATTAAGTTTCTGATGAACTCTGACTGATTAGAAAATTCCTACATATCTAAAATCGTAACTTCTGACTGCTCAGGATTGTAAACAATGATTTCATTTACCCACTAGGAGGTGTAATAGGGTTTCACAAAACATCAATATGACTATTTCCACTTTGGCTCATTGGTTTAACAGAAAGTTGCCTAAAGTTTGTTCCTCTCATTTGTCCTGTAAACACATCCAGCGACAGTAGTCATGCAATTCATGGCTCTAACGCTATGATACACTATGCATTCTTCATTGTCCATCATGAGGCTATTAAAAGACAAGGATACTACTGTACATAAACAGTAACACATGTTCCTCTGCCAGTGGTTTTAACATAATGATAAATGACATGATAAATATTATGTGCTTGTACAGAAGACAACAGTGAGCTTGTGTCACTTGGCCTGCATGAAACAGATCAGCCAAACAGCAGAAATAGCTTCTTTTCACATATATTATATCGTCCAAAACAATCTGTTCTTAGCCATAGCATATAAGTACATACTGTTATTATGTCAGATGAAGCAGTGGGACAAATCTTAAGATATTGCTAAAAAATCTATGCAACGGTTCATATTCTGCTCAATGGTGACAAGGCAGGCAGAAACAACTGTAATGCCACGTAATAAAACAGCTTCTGTGCAATAGCTTGAACAAGATTTGGTAACATGTCAATAGAATTCAGATAATGAATCTCTGACGTGATGAGAAGCAAAAGACTTGAGCGATTTCATGTCAGCTTGCGACATCAGAATAACTGGAGGTCACACAAAGGCCACCTGACACCCTTTTTTGCATTTGACCTTAAGATGTACTGACATGGTTGATTTGCTGCAAGTTTGCTGTTAATTAATTAATTTATCTCAGTCTAGTTTGACAAAACAATTACAACTCTATGTTCACTTATGGACTTTTCCCTCAGTTTTCAACAGTTTCACTCGGCCTTCATCAGAGGATAGACAGCTGTCGGTTGTGCCTTTTCATTCATTAAAGCTTGGCTCATGTTCAGGATCTGGAAAACTTAAACAGCAGTAAGACAGCAGAGGTACAGTTAATTTTGTATTTTAAGTAGAAAAATGTGGAGGCCTTCTTTATAGGAGGCATTTTGAAATGTCACACTTGGAAAAGCACAAGTACAAATAATAACATAAATGAATCCCATCTGTTTCTCACTGTCACACTATCATCACTTACTGGGACACTTGAATAGAACAGAGACATTGTAAATGTTATTACTAGCGCCTGAGTTTTTCCCTTGGAATTAAATCTAAGTAGCTACAAAATGATGTAAAGAGCTCACCCTGTTCACCCTGTTTATATATATATTTTTTGTTGCCTATCACACATGCATATGACTGCTGTCCTGTATCCATGACTGAAGAATGAATCTCTTCATGTTGTGAGTGAGAAAAATGGAGCTATGTTTGACCTGGAAAAACAACAACACTATATGTGTTGTTGTGTTGCCTAAAGCACAACAAAATGTTGACATCATACAGTCAGCAGTATACTGATCCGAACAACAGCCAAAATCATTATGATAAAAACAGCAAACTATTATGAGATGGTTGTGGACAAACTCTGAGTAGTAATGCAAACGTACATGCAGAATTACAAATGTCTTTTAGCACTTTATTTTATACATCACACCTCTTATCTCTCATATCTTCCAAATGTCCTCCAAACACACTGTTTCTCCTCAACCCTTTACATCTTTACTGCCTCTCTAAAAATAAATGACCTGACTATTATACTGGTGCCATGGTGCTGCTCATTTGTCATGTTGGTGCTTTAAACTGATTATAGGGTTTTAGCAAGTGCAACTGCGGCCAAGCTCACCACCTACAGATGGAGAGGAAGAAAAGCAACAGTTGGATGAGCAGGAAGAGAGGAGGTAAAAGTAAAGGGAGGGTTCATTGCTCATTTAGATGTAATGAGATACAAAGACTTCTCTGTACAGATTTCTTGTTTGTTTCCAGCTCTGACAGGAAACTCAGTCACAATAAAAGCAGCAAAGACAGTTTTTGAAGTAATGTGGTTGTAAAGACTAAAGGACCTTGTTCACAAATTATTTCTTTTGTTTTCTTAACATCTTATTATGTCAATATACCTCCTTGAGGGGCCATCATGGAAAAAGAAAAGTCTAAAGTTTAAAAGCTTTTTCCCTTTGACATGGGTTTACAAAGAAGTGACGTCACCTGCTATGTTGTATGATCATGACTATAACTTTTAAACACTATAGACAGACAGATAGATAGATAGATAGATAGACAGATCGACAGATAGATGTTGTAATAGAGAAACACAATGAAAAGTCAATAAAGTACAATGTACAGTGTGAAGGTCAGTAACAGTTGACGCCCACCGCTGCCATTGGCCCAGAAATGAACTATGCGCACTTTGGCGAAATCTCATTGGATGTGAAAACCCGGAAGTAGGGGAGTAACCAATCCACGGGATAAAAGTCCTCACCGGTTTGACAGTAACAGATTGGACCTGTCTTCTTCTCTGGAGTGAGAAGTTTTCAATTGAACATCCTCTGCATCCCTTTTTAAAATAATTTATTCAACAAATTTGCACTCATCCAACTCATAAACAAACATGGCTGCTTACAAACTAGTGTTGATTCGCCACGGAGAGAGTAACTGGAACCAGGAGAATCGCTTCTGCGGCTGGTTCGATGCAGATCTGAGCGAAACCGGGGAAAAGGAGGCGAAGAGAGGCGGACAGGCCCTGAAAGGTGAGGAGGACTCATTCATTTCACTCCCATCATTCATTGTAATGTCATATAATACTGTAGGCCAATGCACAGCTGTGATTGCATAACAGCCTGTGCATCAGACCACGGATTGACCCCTGAACGCATCACGAGTATGTGAGGATGTGTAAACGTGCAGAAGTGATGCATTTATGTGTCTGCATTAAAACTGTGTTATTGCAGGGCCATGAAACAGGAGGTTTTATGGAGAATGTATGTCTCATAATAATATAGGACCCTTCTTAATTCTGGGATCCTTAAGATCCCCAGAGCAGCCTGTGAAAAGAAGAAAAAAATCTAATGTAAAACAAAGCAACTTATACTTTTGGGTCAGTTTTGCTAAATGGACTTCATGAATCTGGCTTGGTATTTTTCAGCAGGGAGAAATCACAGTAGAGACACATTTACTCACTTATATATGCACAAAGAGAATCCTCAGTAAACCTGACTGAAATGGAGTCAGAGCTGCAGTCATTAGTTGATTAATCAATTAGTTGAGAGAAAGAAAACCAATCGCCAACTGTTTTCATAATTGATTATTTTAGTCATCATTCGAGCAAAAGAGTCAAACATTCTCTGGTCCCGGCCTCTCAGATGTGATCATTTACCCTGCTAAGAGTTTGTCTTGGTCATTTGTGACGGTGAATTGATTTTTGCAGTCAGGGAGTTGAGAAAAGAGCCAGTTAATGTTAGAGAAAAACATTTCATTCAATACATTTTTTAAAAATGTACTACAATAATTGTATTTAGATTTCTGATCATCTCTAATTAGATCAGCAATATTCAATCAGCCAATACAATTGCTCACAGTTTTTCCAAATTGAAAAAAAGCGAATTTCTCTCTCTTTTTACTGGCCATTTTTTCATCATTCATCAAAAGCACCTTTAACTCTTTGTTCATGTAATTCATCTAATCAGACTTATTATTTCCAGAAGACATTGTGGGAAAAAGCCACAGTATCCAAGTGGAATTTTCTTTTAACAGCTACAGTCAAAATGCATTAAACTCCTGTGTCTCTCACTCTCACAGATGCTGGCTTTGAGTTTGACATTTGCTACACCTCCGTGCTGAAGCGGGCCACCAGGACACTGTGGCTAGTCCTGGACAGCATTGACCAGATGTGGGTGCCAGTGCATCGGACCTGGCGGCTCAATGAGCGCCACTATGGTGGCCTGACGGGGCTAAACAAGGCAGAGACGGCTGCCAAGCACGGAGAGGCTCAGGTGAAGATCTGGAGGCGCTCGTTTGATATCCCTCCTCCCCCCATGGGCCCAGACCATGACTACTATGCTATCATCAGCAAGGTAAGATATGATATCTACAACACAACCAAGGAACTTTGTTGACCTGGGGGAAAGACATGCTTTTATACATATTGACCAACTATCTGCACACAGGCATAACAAAGAAGAGGCATGGCTAGAACTGATCTCTGCAGTCAGGCCCTGTAGTCAGCATGAATGAGTCTAATCAGCAGAAATGACTGGAGTGTTTAGAGTGAAATAATGGATTTATGGTCATGTGTCTCAGTCTTTTTGTTCACAGTACAGTCAGTCAAATATTTTACACATACAACAGTGCAAATGTAATCTGACAGCCATACCACACTCTGGGGAAATAGTCCCTTACTATTTCACAGCATGGGCCCCTATGTTATTACCTAAGAGTGTGTCCAAGATGAGTTAATGTATGACTGGTAAGAATGAGTTCTGCTAGTTCAAGTTCAAAGATCAGTCAAGGGGACACTGATCAGAAGTCTGTATAGACGGAAGTTAAGATGTGGTAACACGAGGTAAAGAGGTAACTGATTCTTCCATGTCTGCAAATGACAGTAAACATGGAGCCATATAACATGATCACTATTCCCAAATAAGTGAAAAATAGGTTTCTATGAAAAAGGATTAAAGACAAAGAGATCCACTATTCTGGTCTAGAATGTATTGACATATTATTATTGTCTTCCCTGCAGGATCGTCGCTATGCAGACCTGACTGAGGACCAGCTTCCTTCCTGCGAGAGCCTTAAGGACACCATTGCACGGGCGCTGCCATACTGGAACGAGGAGATCGCCCCTCAGATCAAACGGGGAAAGAGGGTGCTCATCGCCGCCCATGGAAACAGTCTGAGAGGGATTGTTAAGCACCTGGAGGGTAGGTGGCGCTATAGAGTTTACATGATGACATTCAAAGCTTTGATTCATTCTTGTAGGCAATACAATACAATACCACTGACTCACTAGCATGTGATGCCATCATGCTTTGGCAAATGTCATTCATAGATCATCTTAGCTGACAGTACAAGTCTCTTGTTGTTTACTTGTATTGTCAGTGTTTTGCAGTTGACTGCATATAAAAGGTTTTTAGGTAGGGATTGTCCATCATCATAAATGTTGATTGAGAATCTTTGTTGAGACCAGTGTGCATTTGTGATGCAAGTGTTGGTAAGACTAGTGAATGCACGCAGAATATAACCACAAACAGTTGTGGCGATCCACAGATAACATGTTTATAATGAAAAACAACCTTTAAATTCCCAAACTCCAGGACATAACTGTTGTGTTTGTGCTGCCACCTCTAGGAATGTCAGATGAAGCCATCATGGAACTGAACCTGCCAACTGGCATCCCCATCCTATACGAGCTCGACAAGAACCTGAAGCCTGTGAAGCCGATGCAGTTCCTGGGAGACAAGGAGACTGTACGCAAAGCCATGGAGGCTGTGGCTGCTCAGGGAAAGGCCAAGAAGTAAAGCAACAGAAAAGCCCTCTCTGTGTATCACAGTGTAGTTTGTCCCTAACAGCCGGCCTCAGATTAGCATTTTTCCTCATTTATTTTGGACTGTAATACATGATGAGTACACTGTAGCTTGTTGAAGGCAACCTCACTCTACTTACACAGTTCAGGGAAAGTAGAGGGTGAACAATTGGGATACATTAGGACCAGGGGAGCCGCAGTTCTCAAGAGATTGTAAATAATTTTTGCTAAAATGCTCCATTAATATAATAACCTTAAAACAAATAATATATTTTTATTTTTTTTTTTTTTTTTGAGAAAGACAGTCTTAAGGCGTGGTGTATTACGCTGCAATGTTGAGCATCAGAGTAAATGGTAATTAAGCCAATTACAGAAAAAACTGTGAAATCCTGGCTGTGATTACTTGATGTTACACACACATGAGTAGAGACAGGACTCCTCTTGCTGTGGCCTCTATTTTCCTGTGTTTATACTGCATATCTGTGTGAGATACAGTTTTTCAAATGCACTGATGGTGGCAAGGACATTATACCTATGTGTGCCTGATCATACTGACTTCATCATTACCTGCGCAGGATAATATTATTTAAGGAATGACTTGACCACAATAGTGGGAAATTGTAGTTTATTATAATTCAATAAAAAAACATTTAATTAATTTCATTTGCACTTAAAGGCCATTTTTAGATTTTGTATGAGACTTTTTAACATAAAAGGGACCACTGTAAAGTATGGATACTTATTGTCTATATCACTTTGCAAAGCATTTAACTGAAGCATTCCACTGAAAATGGATGTCATTTTGCAATCTCTTGAGAGCAATTAGGACAGCTAGCAACAGTCCTTTTCTCTTACTTTCTCTGTCTATGAAAAGTATTTCTGCAGTGTCCTTGTATGCTGTGCTGTCTGTGTTGTGTCTGACAATTTGTATTTTTCTCTTTGTGTTTCATCGAGTTTAGCCCAATTTTAACAGTGCCACACACTACATTGTAAGCAGTATTGCACTGTATAAGGGATATATCCATTATTTGGATTATAGTCCCCCAGTTTCACAGTACCTTTGTTACTCTGTATGATTGCCTTTGGTCTATCTCTTGGTGTCATAGTTTTTATGTGCCTCCAGATCTTGTTCCTACTCTAAATGCCTACAGTCGGCCTCACAGCTTAATGAAGCAGCAGTGATGGTTTAGGAAAACAGTCAACTAGGATTAGGTTTAAAATATCCCAATGTGTCTTGCAATATTGCCTTTTTTCATTTTTAAATGTAATTCCCTCGGCATTGGTCAAATGTCCCCTGAAAGCCCTGATGTAATACATGTACAACTTTGTACAAATGCTTTTGTGTCTGCTTGTGTTGTTTGCAGTTTTACTTTTATTTTAGTTTGTACAGATTAATATATATAGTAGCATTTGTCAGACATAAATATATATTTTTTCCATATAGTGATTGGAGTTACATCACATCTTGCTTGTGGCCAAACTTGTCTTGATTCATATTTTCACACTTTACTGGCCAAATTTAGACAGGTTTTTGAACTGATCCATTAATTTTAAGTTAAAAAATGCAAGTACTGGTGGCCAGACCCACTCATACCATCAGCATGATTAAGGTAATATTACAATTGTGAAATTATCATATTTTCCTCTTGAACCAACATATGGGGCATGTTACATAAAAATATAAATTTAGCTTGTTTATTCTGAAAAGAAATAAGCATTTATTCTAAAAAGTTCATAGACAACTTCTCTCAACCACCTCACACAGATGAACCCATGATAGAGAAGGACTATGGTCAATGGAAGTAAACAACCTCCACTGACTGTATAAAATCAGCCTTATTGGTGAAAATAGAAAAACCATAATTAATGTTAAAAATATAATATTAATATTTCAAATAATATAAACAATTACATTTAAATATTTTTTAAAAAATTGGTGGAATGGTGAAATGTCCCTTTAAACTGTAATCCTGTTGGACTCCATGTACCACAATGCACTGCGTAATGACAGCTGCGTAATGACAGCTGCGGCAGCAGGCGGGAGAAGATCACATCGATGAGATGTTTATAACACTGGAAATTAGAGTCTGTTAATGTCGTTGTCTGTGTTTGTGTCCACTCCTCAAAATGAGAAGAGCAACAGAAAATCAGGGAAACGCTCGGTAAGAAAACATTACGAACTTTGTTTGCACCCCACTGCTAAATTGTTAGCTTGCCTGCTAGCTAAACAGAGCGCTTCCTGAAACAACGCCTTGCTAATATTCACTTCAGTTAGCAGGTTTATAGCAAAGTTAGCCACGTCTTGTAAGCTCTGCAAACACGTAACGACCAGCCACTTAACGCTAACTGTTAGTATTGTCATGTTGTTGAAACTTCCACACAATTTCCTTGTTAGCATGTATAGCTACCCATAGCGTTCACTAGCTAATTTTTCAACTGCTAGCATAACGTGAAGCACTGCTATTAGCAATTAGCGTTACCGTTGCTTTGTTTAATGCTTCATTTGTTTGAGATTTTGTGGTGATGGCTGATAAAGAATCTAATGTCAAGGGTGAGGGTTGGGATGCTGGACCCGTGTTGTGGCTTCACGTCGCCTGCTGTGATTGGCAGCTTCCTTGTTTTGACAGCATGATGGGACAGTCATGTTAGGTTTGTCGGTGCTGTGACTCTTTGCTTCTTTGTCTTCTGATCTGAAAATTGCACAGCTAAGTTGCAGTAATGTTGCCCTGGTGATCGAACTTAACTTGATTATCCAAACATGATCGGTTTCCTCCTGTCTGGCTTTTTTGCAGGTCACTCTCAGAGTACTTTCCACCGAGGAGTAAAGGTGGGTCAGATCTCGCATCTTCGATTGTTGATGTCGGAAAAATAGCAATGTATTCAATTTTTAAGCAGAGCCACATGTATTCATTGGGTCCCCAAACAAATATATAAAATGCAGTCTAATGCAACAACTCTGCTTTAAGTGCTACCTCCACCAAAGTTTGTACATGTACATGTTACATGTTAAAATATTGCAAATAAGTCACTCTCTGATTTGATTTGATTTGCTTTTGTTTGTTTTGTTGTTTTGTTTGTTTATTTAGTCTGTGGTGCTGAAACACACCCCTGTGACTATATAGCTGAGTTTCTTTTCTTTGCTGTTGGGATTCATATTAGGATTGGCAATGTCTCATTTTCTCATGGAAGTACATATTACATGATGTTAAAGCATTAGTCTGTCCATTAAGTTAAAAAAAAAATGGATGAGAAGTTCTGTGTAGGATTTGTTGAAATCTTCCTGTGTACATTCGTCTGTTGTCAAGAGGATATTTAGGGATTTGATATGATGTGATATGTTGTTATGATCATTGTTATAATCATGTAATTGTGGTTCGCAATGTTTGCTGGACCTGATGCACAATCTGCTTTATGTCCATGATTTCAGTTTGTTTTTGTTGGTACTAGTTTCTACACTCCAGTGGAGCTTTGGTGGCAGTGAGAGGATACCCTCCCACAAATGAGGCTTGTTTGTACTAAAACTACTTGTTTGCTTAAAACTTGTCAAATAAGAAGTAATAAAAAAATCCTTGAATGTTTCTGCCACATTGTATAGCAGACCCAACTTCCAAGGTTTGTTAGTTGGTAAAATTCTGGGATTTTAGTCCATTTGTTGTAAGAAATTGCAGAAGCTTAATTTGATGATTTTATCAACTTTCAGAAAAACATTACCATTTGTCAGTAGCTTTACTTAGACTTGCTGCAAGAGAGAAGGAGGGCAGAGCTGATTGTGTGGTACAATGAAAGTAAACAACGCCACTTAACAATCAGTTGAATGCCACTTTGATTTTTAGAAGAAAAAAATATGCAAACATAATCTGGTCGAGGCAGATCTATTTGGGTGTGCCACCTGGTGAAAGCTAGACATGGCAAACACTGAAAGCAGCAACATACAGCTGTAATTAAAGACAGGATTTTATGCATTCCTGGAACAAATTCAATCAGATATAAAACACTGAGCTGTTTTAGTAATGACAACAAGAAAACAAGAAGAACCACCTTGTGTCAGGCAGCAAGACAACAGGTAATGTCACATGACTGATTGATGCACCGCAGTTTTCCAGGTACAGATATTATTGGCATCATTGGCCCTGGCTGGCTGACAAGTGGCAACATGTCAACCCTGTTCAACTTGAGCATTCACTGGCACCCGGCATTTTAGGAGTTTAAGATCATAATGCACAAATGTTTCATCTGTGTTTCAGTGAAGGACCTCGCTCTCCAGCAGCGCTCCCTGTCCAATTTCACATCTTTATTCCACGAGACTCCTATGAAGCCCTCTCAGGTCCCTAACCAGCTTCCTCACCCACCAACCAGGAGAACGTTGCCACTTCAAAGCCCTGAGCTGTGCTACAGGGACAGACAGGCTCCACCACGGAACCCTCCTTATCATCTGGGACCAATCCATTCATCAGGCTTTGTTCCAAGCAGCCCAGCTAACAGTGGAACTACTTGCCGAATAGGACCCCATTTCACGTCGAGGAACAGACAGGGTCCTCTGCATCACTCTGTTCAACCTCCAGGTTCTTTCTGCTCACGGTTTGCTCCAGTGAGCCCAGCAATCAGTGGACCTATGGCTAATAGGCCCCAGCCCTCACCTACCAGTATCTTACATCCTGAATCTCCTCACTTCATAAAGGATTTAAGGAACCACTCCTCATCTTCCCACATCAGGAGAGATCGAGTGACTGAATCCAAGGTGACTTTGGGTTACTCAGGAAGTAAAAATTTAACAGCACAAAGGCAAGAATTAAACAAGGTATTGTTTTCTCTCTTTTAATATGACTGTCTAGATTTGTTGTCTTGTTTGTAACCTGTACTATAGCGACCATGTGATGCTGAATTGTTGTGGCTATCAATATTTTCCTGTGTTAGGTTCAATGCAGCGATGTGGGGAGTTCCATACCTACTGTCCAGCTCCACAGACTCCCTGTAACCTCATCAGTCAACACCAGAGCAGCTCAAGAAGCTTCCCCACTGCTCCATTCAGACTCAAAGCACTCTAGTCCTGGTAACACCCAGACACCCCCGAGGGGCTACCAGCCTTCTCCGAATACCCAATTCGCTGACAGCAGTGGTTGTTCCAAGTTACCCACAATGATCAGCACTGTAGCCCCTTGCCAGGTAAACTTCATCATATGTTTAAATGAAACAAGTCCAAGTTTAACTGCTGTTGAAAATTCATTAAAGGAAGTCTTTTTTTGTCTTTTCTTTCTTTTGTAGGACAAACAACATAAACGAACGACTTCAAGTGAGAAGTTAAATCCAGGTAACACAGTCGATGACTAGGCTAATTTATGCACAGAGAAGGTGCATTTGTTTTTCTTTGGTAGAAAAATATATAGTTTTATGTCTCTTTCTGTCTCCAGGTGTGGACTTGACCTCTCAGAAGAGGTGCAGGGAGTTTGAGGACTGTGACGACAAAGCCAAGAAACTTCGTCTTCAGGGGACACCAAAACCCACGGTTGGCCGCTCGCTCAGCGCTTCACTGGTGTCTCAGCCATCAACTGAGCTTTCTTCAGTCTTTGAACTGTCATGCAAAACCACAGATAGCCATCTGTGCACAGAACCTTTATGTGGCCAGTCAACCAACTTGGAACTATCATGCACATTTAAACCCACTCAGTCATCTTGCACATCACTGTCACCCAAACCTTGTATAAAGAGACGTCCATCAATGGGGGCAAAGCAAGCCTACATAGATATCTCTGAGAATCATACTGTTAAGTTAATAGAGTTAAGCTCAAATTCAAAGCAAGCTGAAAGTTTGAAGAAAAGATGCAAGGAAAACAATAAAGGGGATAAATCAAGCTCTTTGTTATCTTCAGAGGTTCCCCAGAAGGACGCTGGTAGTTTACCTCATTTTCAGTTAGGCAGCCACCACTCTGGTCATACTCACCGTTGTACCTCAGTCTTACCGCCCAAGACCCTGAGCAGAGGGAATCAGGTGGAGGAGAGCAGAAAGTCAGACAATGGCACTTCCAAACCAGCCTCAAAAGCAAGTTCTGGTTCTCTGAGTTGTCGCACGGCAGAACGGAACAAAACTGCACGAACACGAAAACCTGTTGCAATCCCTGATGATATAAATGACCTTTTCACCCCTGATCCCATGACCTATGTGGTCAGTCCTCCCCATAAGACTACAAAGCCCAAGATAGTTGGGGGAAAGATCAAATCCTCCAATTCAGAGAACAGTTGTTCGTCCACTGCTGTGTCCAGCTCAAGTACCGCACAAAACACAGTTACTCCTCATGCAGTAGACACCAAAGTCTCATCCTCGTTATCCTCATATCATCCACAAGTCTCTTTGCCAAATGTAGCTTTAGAGCGGATAAAACTTGAAAACTTAAAATCCTTTAGCCCTAAAGACAACAAACTCAAACACAGTCCTGTCACTTCTTCATGTAGGCAGTTTAAGGATGAGAGTGTTAAATCAGATGAGAAACACACATTTGTCCTCTCCAACAGTGTCAGACCATGTACTGACACTGCTGCCTCTGAACAAACTTCTACATCTCATTGTTCTCAGCCTTCACTGCTGGGGAGGCAGCCAAGTGAAGGGAGTAGAAAGCATGTGAATGAAGAGGATCCTATAGATGTGGAGCTGGACCTTGGCCTGAGCTTTGTGATAGATTTGGATCTAACCCAGAGCTCCCATAGCAGCGAGGAAGAGCAGCTGCTTTCCTTGCAGGAGATGATGGAGCGTGTTACCAAGCCTCCGGATTCACCGGAGAAGGGAGCCTTCTCAGAGCCTAGTACACCTGGACATTGTAGCCGCCTGTCAAAAACTGTAAGCTCCACATCACTTGTTTTTGTTGTAGATAAAGTTAGAAATGCATGATAATCCAACTTGTTGAGCTAATGGACGAGTGAAAATCAACTTTTATCTCTGTCTGGATCTTAAGTGTTTTCCGTTGTGTTTTTCACAGCGGCTGTTACCAACCACCACAAAGTCAGGCATCTACAAGAACAACCTTGATCAGATGCTGAAGGAAATCAACACCAATAAAAAGTATATTATTCAGAAAGCTTCACTTTATTTGCCTTTTAATTTGAAGTACACTTGCTGCATATGAGAGGAGTTGACTTTATTCACATTTTTTTCTTCCATCAGAGCAAAAGAGATTGAGACGCAACTTCTAACTGCATGTAAAGAGGACCTGTTGAGAATAGCTGAATATGAGGAAGCTGAGGAGAACCGAGAGGGCATCTCCACTGAACACCAGTAAGGAATGCAGAAGCACAGTATAACTTGCACAGTAGTTAACTGTAATTTGCATTTTTATGTTTTATTGTAATTTGTGTCCTAGGGAATTCCTGCAGCGCTACTCACTGATGTCCAGTGCCATCACAGAGGTGCCTCCAGGAGAAGTAGTGTTTAACCTGGAGAAATTTGGCCGAATCTTCAACCATGATACACTGCAGCTCAGACAATGCATGGTCAATCCACATGGGACAGCACAGAAAACACTTCTTTGGTGAGTTGTGTTTGTATACATGCACGCACATGCAGGTCCAGATCAACACAGGAGACTAGATTGTCGTGAAATTTGATGTAGGTAATCATTTTCCCCACAGCCATTCTTGATCATTTTGGTCTATTTCAAGTGTAATATATACTGTAAAAATACTGTATATACAATGTAATTGCAAAATGCTTCCCAGAGGATGAACTTATATATATGTGAATATTTGAACACATCTTCTCAGCTGACTGCAATGGAATTTTCTGAGCACATTAATGCTCACAAGGGAATGAATCCTTTGGATTTTAATGACACTGTCACCATTCCTTTAGGCCACCCTCAAGAAAACTTCTTTATGTTGTTAGTTCTGTCATGCACTTCTTTCTGTGGGATGTACATTGTTGAACATTGTAGCCAGTATTGACTATTGGCAAAACCTTTGCTTAATAATTAATTCTAACTTTTCTTATTCCACTTATGTTTCCCTGCCCTCTGTCAGGTCCAGCCCAGCTCAACTGAGATTGCATTTAAATATTGGATTGTTCCAGGAAGCTTACGACTATCACTCACCCTGTCCAACTCAGGTTACCCGTTTCCTATTCAAGGTAGGCCACACACACACACACACACACACACCTGTAGCATGTCAGTGGAGATTTTTGTCCAAATGTCTGAGCTTCGGCAGTAACTCTTTGTTGCTCTTGTCAGATGATGTCGGTCCATAATGAGAGGATGTTGTCTGAAAAGATACTACAGGCCCTCTGTGACATCGCCTGCACTGCAGCTTCTCAGATCGGTCAGTGTCCTTGTTGTTTTTCCCCTAACGACTTTGGTATATCCTCACTGTTGTTAAGACATGCTAACACTCTTTTTTTTTTTTCTCAGTGAAAAATGGAAGCCAGCAGTTTAAAGTGTGGGTGCCCAGTTTGGCCGATGTGGCGCTGGTCCTGATGAATATGGGAGCTGCATTTGTTACTCTCTTCCCTTTTGAGAATCTGCAGCCTCCATTCACAGAGGGAGATTTGCTGTAAGTAACGTTCCTGTTTGTTGGATTACTCATTCTTATCCTCAAAGCTTAAGATGTTGGCCGAAAGTTGTTTATTTGCTGTCTTTTTAATTTCATGCTGTTGAATTTCTGTCTGTTTGTGTAGGGAGGACATCTACATCAAAAGTGAGAGTCCCTCCAGTAACAAGGAACAGAGCACTTTCCCTGAGCACAACTGCAACAACATCTTGAAGGTGAGACACAATAAGAAACAGATGTCTGATAGGAACAGTTTGCTGTCGTGTCTGTGAGACAGAGAGTTTGTCAGAGGGAGCACAGTTTCACCATCAGATCATTCACTGCTTGGTTGTTTCTCCCATGTTTTTGTCTGTAGTACCTGTCTTACTGCATGGATCTCTGTCCACGGGCGTATAGCGATGATGAGCTGCTGTTGCTGCTAACTGTGGTGGGAAGGGTGGGCCTGGACACACGGCTCGTCCTCCAGTCCAGTGTGGAGCTGTACCCTCTACAGTACAAAATCATCAACAAAATCAGGGACTGGGACACCATGGTCAGTTTATATATGCCTTTGATTCCTAGATTTTCAATGGTTTGCAGAAGAGTAGTGAGAACCATGACCATTAGCACACAAGTTTTTATTATTGCTGTGGTATTCACCAAGGGTTCACATGGTCATGAAAAACCTGGAAAAGTCATGGAATTTGAAAATTGTTTTCCAGCCTTTGAAAAGTTTTGGAAATTTTAGGAGAGACTGCGTTGTGGAAGGATTGATTGTACAGTTATCATAAATCGCAGGTCTGAACAAAAGAATTTAGTGAGTAGTGAGTCAACTAACTAACAACTAGCACAGAGTAATTACTTACTTAATCATTTGTTATTTATCTTAAATGTTTCCAGCTGCCCAGAATCTGCCTGGCCCTTACTGACTTGACAGATGACCACCACAACATGTGCCTGCTAGTTCAATTGCTGCCTGACAGCGCACGTGGAAAGTAAGTCCTTTTCTAATCTGCTTGTCTCCATTTTTTCACACATTGTATTGTTTTTAAAATGGTACATAAAAAAAGTATTCACTTTTGTTTATACAGACAACTGCGTCGACATCTGAGCCTGTCCATGATCTCTAAACTTTTGGACGGAAATTGTACTTACAGACCAACAGAAAAAGAGATTCAGGTAATTTGCTTCAGTGTGTAACCTCAACATATCATGTAATGAATGTCTTCAGTAATCTATAGTTCTCCCCCTCCTTGTTCTCTGCCATGCTCAGCTCTCTGAACTGAGGCTGTACCTGCCCCGTATGCAACCCTCCACCCTTCTCAGAGGCATGCTGAACTCCTCCAACAGGAGTCAGAAAGTTAGAGAAGACATGGCTACCCTAGACCAACAGGTGAGCATGTGGTTAATTTCCGGCATTTCACAATGTTCCAACCTAAAATTTGTTTTGGAGTTTTCTTGTCTTCTTTTTCATGTCTTGTTTTCTTATTATGTGTAAGTAAAAGAATGGTTTAATTTAAACTGGATGTTTATGTGTCTCAGTCCTACTACCTCTGCTATAGCCTTCTGACCTTGACAAATGAAGCTTCCAATTTTCAGTTCTTCCCAGCTCATCAAAAGGTATGACTTAAATTCTTTGCCATTTTCTCCAGTCTCACGTGTTGTTTATTAATCAGCTAATTTATCATGGCTGTGAAAGCTGTGTTAATGTGGTCTTGCCTTTCCTTCTGGCTTTTAGGAGCAACTGCTGCTTTTATCCTCTGAGCTGGATACGCATGTTAAGTGTGACATCAGAGAGAGCGAAAAATGTCTTTACCGGAGCAAGGTGAGTATGATTGCAAGTGTATCAGTTTAAACTTCAACATGGTGATCATCCTGAAGGAAACTGGATTTGCAGCCAGGCATTAAACACATAGATCACGGGAGTACTTCAGCGACAACAAACACAAAAAATCTATAATCATCTTCGTCAGTATTGCACTCTCAAAAATAATAATAAATAAAAAGACTTCTTAATAAGAATAAATATTGCGGGGCCTTTTTACAGACATAATTACTATTTGATTCAAACCACAAATTGTTTTAAGTGACTGTGCCCTCAGGTCTGTATTTTGGATGGTAATTGTAAGTAATCCTGACTGTGGTCTTTTAAATCAATGATCACGTCTTTTTTTTACATTTATTCACAACAAGACACACAACACAGTCATTATCATCAGAAAATATTAAAATATGAACATTGTTGTTGCTTTTGTGTGCGAGATAAGAAGAATGGGGGACAGAATACAGCCGTAGGGAGAGTCTGTGGACTAATGACCCTGACACACTGGGACCTGTTTGTCAAGAAATCCACTATCCAATCAATAAGATTTAAATTTAGATTGGAATTAGAAGTTTTTTAGAAAGGAACCATGGCTGGATCGTGTTTAATGCTGAGGCAAAGTCAATTACTGAGAGCTTATTCTTTCAGAGTCCTCTAGGTCCTGAAATAACAAGTGTAAGTATATGAGTGTGGCATCATCAGCACTTCTACCTGCCTAGTAAGCAGGATAAAATTGTTTTTCTCACACTAGAAACAAACTGAGCCGTGGTTCATTTGATCCGGACCAATAATTTTGGTTCAGATTAAAAGTTCAAAAATACAAACCAAACAAGGTAGGTATGAAAGGGCCATGAGAAAACTTGTTTATCTTCTAAGAAACTGTCCACACATGTATTTACTAATGTAAATATGTAAAACTGATCAATCTTCATAATCACTGTCAATGGGAATTATGTTAACAAATCATTGCTGACTTGGATTTCGAGATGCAGTCGTGCGAGCCAATCATTTAAAATAGGAAGTGCGCTCTAGAAACAGTCTGTTGAAGTTAAACAATGTTGAACACCTTCCCCTTCCCCCTCCAGGTAAAAGACCTGGTAGCCAGGATCTACACCAAGTGGCAGATGCTCCTTCAGAGGACCAGACCTCTCAATGTACAGTAGTCACACTCTTATGTGATTTTTTTTAAATTTATACTATTTTTTCCTCCTATACGATAGAAGCTCTTGTCAATTCAAATAGGCTCAGTTCAAGCTTTCCAATAAAATCAAATGATTTTATAACTGATTTACTGATTTTCCTCCTGTAGGGTAAGTTGTATGATTATTGGCAGCCTGGGCCTCCTGTGGATACCCAGACAAGCAGTCAAGAAGAGCAGGAGATTGACAACAGTGATGATGGAGAGGGGCCTGTGCCAGAGGAAGATGATGATGAAGAAGAAGAAGAAACCAGTGGAACTGAAGAGAATGAGGTTGTAATGCTGGCTGAGGATGAGGAGAAGGGAGAGGGAGATAATACAATGAATGACAGAAAGGAGACAGGCGATGACACAAAGCCAGAAGAAATGGATGGAGACAATACAATGGATGACAGCAAGGAGATGGGGGATGACATGAAGCCAGAAGAAATAGATGGGGACAATGTGATGGATGACAGACAGGAGAGGGGGGCTGACATGGAACCAGAAGAAAAGGAAGGAGACAATACAGTAGATGACAGAAAGGCGACAGGGGATGACACAAAGCCAGAAGAAATGGAGTTAGACAATATGATGGATGACACAAATGAAAGAGAGGAAGCGGCAGGATTGCTACATGGGGAGTTGAACCAAGAGATGTCAGAGATGGAGCCTCAAGTACACAGGGCGACTGAAGATGAGCAAATAGAGGCTGAAAACGTGGAGCTCAATGAGGTGAAGACTGAAAATCTGGTTGAGACAAGAGAGACACTTGTCCACACGACCAGGTGTGATTTAGTGTCATAGAGATTTTATATTCGTTTTCCAGGCTTGAATAGCTGTTGCCTTAATGTTAAGCTCAGTTTGCACTATTTGCATATTTCTAACTCCCAAGTTTCATTGAAATATTAATTGTATATTTATAAATAAAACCATTTTAGAAGAGATTACAAAGTTTGTCGAGGGACGCCTTATCTTCTTTTTGGTTCATGCTGCACAAGAAATAAAATATTGGTTTATGTATGTCTTTTTTTTGAAAGAGAACTTGATGTTAGTCATATGTAAATTACTTCAGTTGTGTGCAATGTGTAAAAATGTGAGTATGCATATAGTGCATATGGATACTGCAGTTGAGTGCCGACAACAACCTGTGTTTATTTGGATTTAATTTTTTACATTATTTTTTCTAGTTATGTTCATCTGTTAAAATTTAGTAAGTTCTCAAAAATACTTTATAATTTATTGGTGTCAATGTCTTTTAAGCCATTCTGAGAACTGAAAACCTTACTATATGTATCATAAGATTTTATGTTGCAAATCGGCCTCAAGTGGAAACATGGCCATATTTTGTTTTCATAGAAGTCAGAATAAGTGATTCATGTTTCCTGGTTCATCTGTTCAGTGTTTGCAGGGTTCGGTGCATGAAACATTGTCAGGAACAGTTTGCAGATACATATTATTTTGTGTGTTGACTTACTGTTGTACTTTCACTGTTGTGTTGAATGTGTGTATTTAGTTAAATTTCCCTTTTGGGAAAATATTTTTTTAATGATTAAAATTACTTTTTTATAGCTGTTGCCAAATTCAGAAAATAAACTTTTATTTACATGTTAACAAAATGCTTTGTTGCCTTTATTAAACATCTCAGGCAAAATGAAGTCCACTCCCACCATTAGGATTCATATATTTATAATAATCTTACTAATATATCATAATAACACAGCTAATATGTTTATGAAAGCATTCACAACTTAGCAAACCCCTGAGGTCAAATATTGATTAGTATTCATATTACCACATGGTTTGAAGTTCTTTCTAAAATCTCTTCAGATGGATTGCCAGACATACCAATCTAAGAAAATAAAAACTTAGTTATGGAGTTCAATGGGTAAATTTTGAGATTGTATGTTCAAGTATGAGTTGCTCCTTTTTCATAGTGTCCATCATTTTATTTGCCCCCCATGTTACATAGCTTGAGGAAGAGCTGTAAAATGACATTTGAGTTGTCATTTGAATATCAGATTCTGGTCTTGTGCATTAACTCAGGAGAGTATATGTCCTTGTAGCACTGTGCAGTATCATGTTTGGCTATTTGTTTATCCTCTAAGAAACTGGCCAGACTTTTACATACTAAAGTAAATAACTCAAGAGACTGCAGTCTCAATTCCTATAACCAGAAGTGTTCCTGTTCTGTAGTCATTGAGCTTCATCTGAGCACTGTTGTTACCAGATTATTAAGAAACTTCAATCTATGGTTTCAGTGAGTTTGTGTGTTGAAAATATGGTTTTCTATATTTAATGCAAGCAGGAGGTGAATGCAGAGGAGTTATTACATTAGTTATCAAAAGATCATATAGAATAACCTGATAATAAAATGTGTTTATTGAATTTATTTAGTTGAAGAGATAGTTAAGAGATACAGTTGCTTTGGGGATTTTTACTGTTTTCCCACTTTCCCAGAGTCAGAAACTAATAAATGCCTTAGGACAGAGATTGTTAATGTTTTTGTTATAATCTGAAGTTCTGTCAAACAGTAATATTAGGCTATCTGGGCTCAATTGAGTGTCTATGTGATCAGATAACATAATCATGATCCCATAAACATCCAGGGATTGAGCAAAACTAAGCAAGTAAACAAAGGAGGGGTCTTTTTCCAAGCTTTGTCTGAGGAGTATATTCATTCAGAAAACCAAAAGATTTTGAAGCCAGTCTGAAGTAAATGTCAGATAGTCAGCTATACCAAACCACTGGTTGTCGTTGCTCTACACATGCAGAACTCAATGTTTAAATGATTGATTTAAAATAGAAAACCTGTCTAATAGTCACAGTTTATCACCGACTACAACACGATCTTCACGTCAGTCGCTGGTTTCTTCCGCTCCGCCTCACTTTCACTGGGTTGCCGGGCAACGCCAGTCAGGTGACTGTCTGCAGACAGAACATGGCTGACCTGTCAGAAGACCAATGAGGGAAAAAGGCCAAATTTAGCATAATCGATCCTATTTTTTACGTCGTTCCTGACCACAGTTGATCGTTGTGGACCGCAAGTGACCAGAGGTATTCAAGGTAAGCATGAGAGCGCTCAGATTCGCTCGGATATATTCCTCTAATGTTGCTTAGAAGAGCTATAGCTAACGTTGGTGTTAGCTAGCTAAGTTGAGCTAGCCGCTTGCAAAACAGTCCCCGCTTTCTCTTCCAGAAGCAAATCTGTCTGAATGTGAAAGCTAGTAGGAGGAAATAGCGTTTAGGCAACTTTATACGGACGCAACACGTTGCCTTCCTCAAATTTACAACGTTATTGCCAAAGCTAAACGTAGCTTCTCCTATCGTGAGTGTAGCCGTAAAACTACATTAGCTAAAGGAAGGATAACGATTCAAGTTAAACTTGAATCTATATGGTGGTTTTTCAGTGACTCTGGAAACTAATGTCAATATTTACACACACTCAGAGAGACAATCCTCCACATCGACTTGAATCAGACTTCCACACAAGCAGGAAATCAGAAGATCAACACTTTGACTTTATTGTGTCAGCACATAGTTGACTTTGAATCTGAGTCTGCAAACATAACATGAACACATCACACATACAAACACATCTGGATGAATGATCTTCGTGCCTGGTTTATCGCATATAGAGGACTTTCAAACCTTTGACCAGGGGACTGTACTTCACACTGGTTGTTTAGGTGGTGGGAGGAATCATATGTGATTTCTTTGGCCTTGTTGATTGCCCTGATTATGTGGAGGAAGTCCCGTCACAGACCGCAATTATTGGACTTATTATGTTAGATCTAACAGGACTGTTTGAAGGAATTTATTAGCTGACATTTCCAGCACGAGATTCCTCATCAGTGGCTTCTTATATATACACAGAGAGTCGCCATCTTAAACACCCATAGATTACAAAACCACGTGACATGACACACCAGGTGTAGGAAAAAGTTTTAATAAACCTTATAATTAATGCATTTACAAATTTTACATATACATGATTTTTAAAAATGCAGATATTAAAAATGCACACATATTTATAGATAGGTTCCATATATCTGCAGAGTCGCTCTCAGTCTTTAAGAAAAGACTAAAGACTCAGTTAACTCCAATAAAACAAAAAAAATTGTATTGTTATGCATAATGTATTCCCTCCTCACTGCCTGTAGGCATAGGCCCTATCTAACTTGAACTTTGTTTTATATTACTTTGTTTTACCCTATGTAATGGTTTGTACTCCATAACACCATATGTAAAACTCAGAAAAGACAGCATAACATACAGAGAGGTAATATTGTTGTTTGAGAAATGACGTACAGGACAAGCATTCAATAAAAGGGTCTAATGTCAAAATCCTCATTAAGGCCTATTAGGGCCAAAGTGCCCTGTGTATTTGTCCAGAACAGTTCACGTTTTAGTTACAAAGAGTTAGTGTCAACTCCCCTGCGAGTGTTTGAAAGCTTCAGTCCCCACATATCTGAGAGTGGAAGTGTTGTGTTTCCTTTGGAAAAATGCCACAGGACTAGATTTTACAGTATTTCTGATAGTGCTGCAGTGTTCAGCAATTTGAGTTCTTAGAAGTCTGGTGGTCTTACCAATGTATGACAGTCCACATGGGCATTTAAGCTATATATGACATTGGCAGTACAACATGACGTAAGGCTCTTGATATCGCATTGTCTTCCTGTGTGAGGATGGTTGAGTGAGTTAGCTCTTTGTGTGAAATGATATTGTTGGCAGTCATTTTGTGATCCAGCACCCATCTTATTAGGTATTGGGATGTGCAGGGTATTTTTTATTATTGTTTCTTTGGCAATAGCACCCAAGCTTTTACATTCAAACCATCTCTCAGCTGTTAAACCTCAAGCATAGACTGGTTCAAATTTACAAATTAAAAGCAATACAGGGGCTGAATTCTTACACAAGAAGAATAAGTTTCTTTTAGTCTGAGTTTTTCTTTTATGATTTATTAATGATAGGTGTTTAAAAGCCCTTCTGAATTATTAATTCCATTAGTAACAACAAGTGGTCTGATTGCAGATGAGTGGGTTGCCAGAGGGAATTGCAAATGGCCCAAGCAGGAGTGAACACTTAGAGAAAGATGCTCAGATTTGGGAGAGGCCTTGGACTCTAGAAGAGATGCGGCAGAGCAGTGCCAACTGGTCCCTGGCAGCTGACTCAGGGGTAAGTCAGAAACCTCTTTCCAAGCTCTGAAACACGCCAAGAAAAGTCATTCATCATCATCTTTTCCCAAACCGTCAGAAAAATGTTCCAGAAATCTGAGTAGTTGACAGGATTGTGAAATGTGTTCTACAGTGTATGGTTCTGCTTTGGTGCAGTGAGAGTAATTTTGTAACTGTTGTTTTCCTCCTAAACTTCTTTTTTATTTTCCTTTTTCTTTACAGCTCCTCCTGTTCCTCCAAGACTTCTCCCAGAGAATGCTGTCAAAGACACATGAGATTGAAAAGCAGTTGGACAGTCTGATCAGTGACACCAAGGCCACAGGCAGCTGCTTGCACTCTGTCTTTAACGATTTTCTCATGCTTTCCAACACACAGTTTATAGAAAATGTAATTGTTCTACTTCAGTTTTGCTTGTTGCACTATAACTGTGGCAATTCAGTCCACTTGTCTGTGTACTTTTGGAACTAAAAATATTGCAGGGCATCTTGTGGCGAACTTTACAGGATTGGTAACAAAAAGGTCTTTTTAATTTGTGTCCTGTTACAGAGAGTGTATGATGAAGAGGTAGAAGAGACAATCCCCAAGGCTGATGCATTGGAGAAACAGCCTGAGCAGGTATAAAGAATTCATCTTTCATGCTCCTAGTGTAGGGTACAACACTGACCAACCAGTAGAATACTGAATAATGTGGTTCAGTATTATTATTTCAAGGACAATATGCCCACAGTACTCGGCACACATATTCAAAATTCTTTTTATGTTTTCGCCTAAGGAGAAGACTCGAGAGCAGAAAGAGGCAGAGTTGATCCCTAAGATGCAAGAAGCTGTAAACTACGGTCTGAGAGTGCTGGAGTCGGCCTTTGAGCATCTGGACATCAAAGCAGGAAACTCTGACTCAGAGGACGAGGAGGTCACAGACAGAGTGGAGGCCATCCTGGAGCCCAAGGCGAGTTCTTAATCTCGAAGCAGTCATTTAGGATTACTGCAGAAATGCATGTGAAAATATTTGATTCATTATATTAATTAATTGTCAATGTAACTAAGCCTGCATGTCTGTTTTTACTCTTTTCCTTTAGGATCTTTATGTGGACAGACCACTTCCATATCTGATTGGTTCCCAGGCCTTCATGGAACAAGATGATGTTGGACTTGGTGACCTCTCAAGTGATGGTAATATACTCTTTGCAGCTTTTTCAGGTGCTCATCTATTGTGGTGTTTGTTTTCCTAATGTATGCGTATGATCCTCCTTCCAGAAATGTCAGTTGACAGCGACAGAGACAGTGTCATTGAGAGTGAAGATGGCAAAGAGGCAGTTGTAAGACATTTTTCTTTTTCTTTCACCGCATTTTAGAAGGTTTCTAATTTGCATCTTGGGCTAGGAAAATAAACACCGTATCACATTTATTTATTTATTTTACAGCATTCAGATGAGGACTTTGATCAGGAGGAGGAAGAAGGTCACAATAATATTAAAAAGGTAAGCTGACTGCCTGCCTGCCAAACTCATCACGAATTACATTTACACTAAACAACTTTATAATTTTGGATACTCCTCTCACATTCATCCAGAAGTCGTCCATGCTGAGTTATGAGGATGATGAAGAGGAGGAGGAGGAGGATTCTGACATATTTGGAGAATCAGACAGGGAGGATGACGACGACGCAAAGGTATGCCTGTTTTTATTTTGCTCGAGTAGTGCGGAGGTGTCTTTGTGAGTAGATTATGTGTAATTTGAGTCTAAAATCTTTCAAATATGTTGTTACTTCAGGGAACATTGATGTTATTCTCATTAAGTTATGTTTATGTCACATTCAGAACACAGGCCCATCATCTTTTGCCGATGAGCTGGCAGCCCGAATCAAAGGCGAACCAGTTAACAAACCAGAGGGAGAGCGTGCATGTAAGTCACTGTCATTATCAACCAACTGGAAATGTATCATCTCACCTTTTTTGTTCCTCCCACTCTTCATATTTAATTTAATGAAAATACAGCATCAAAATTTACCTTTGAGATGAAGGTGCCATCGTTGCATGTGCATGCTCATGGATTTTGTGTTTCTACCGTGTCATGTTTTGGAAGCATTGACATCTAAGAAGAAAAGTAAAGGCAAGAAAGAACCAAAGCCTGCAAAGCCACAGGGTAGGACTGTCATTCATCATTTGTGATATTCAAACATTTTTTTTTTTTGTTTAATTTTGCATTAGTTATTTCCACAGCAGGCCCATTGTTCCCACTATGCTGCTAAACACTGTTCATGTACATTGTAGCAGCAGCTGAAGAGGACAGCGATGACATGTTTAAGCCACCAAAGATGGATGATGACGACTTCTCCCCATTTGGAGGGAAAAGCGGCCTCTTCAGTGGAGGGAGAGGTCTGTTTGACGATGATGATGAGGTATGAGGTTATGCTAAATCATATTCAGAGCTTTTTCATATCCACTGCAGCTCTGTGTTACATAAAGTCTGGGCTGTAGCCAGAATTTGATTTATGCTGTAATATATAATGCCATTCAGGGTGATCTCTTCGCTGAGGCACCAAAACCTCCTGAAGAGAAAAAGGTGCAGAATGAAAGCATGAAAAGCACAGTTCACACTGCAGGTAAGACCTACTTTATATGACTATGGTCAAAGACATGGATCAGATGGGTGCAAACATTTAGAAAAAACTAGACTAGCACATCGACACTTAACTTTTCTGTTGTGTCCAAGATCCCGACAAACCTGGAAAGAAGATTCCAGCAGGTGCCATTTCAATATTCCCAGGTAGTAGCATTTACTTTTATGTCAGCAAATATCACTTCCTTGTCTGCTTCATTATCCTTAACCAAACCAAATCACGTTCTCTCCATAGACAACAGCCTGTTCAGTTCAGGGAACGACTCTGACTCAGTGGAGAGCAAGGAGAATGGAACTCCAGCTGCCCCCAAAAAGATTCCAACAGGAGCTGGTGTTGGTGGAGGAGGTGGGCTGTTTGACGATGAGGATGAGGATGATGACTTCTTTGGTAGTAAAAGCCTGAAAAAGTCTGACTCTGGTAAGTTTGCGGCAATGCAACGTGGCAAAGTTCAGGTGGCTTCCTCACCCCCCAAACCACTGTGTGATGGTTGTTTCTCCTTCTTTTTCAGCTGGACAGGAGAAACCAAAACCCAAGAAAGCTATTGACCTTTTCGATGATGATGATGGTGATATATTCAGTGAGAAGTACAGTGAACCAGCTCAGACTAAGAAGGAGGTAGTGGAAGAACAGGTTAAACATCCTGAGAAAAAGGTAAAGATCAACATGCATGTGTGATTGAACATGATGGTTATTCATAGTTGTATGAGTTGCATATTTTGTTTGATATATCTACATAGTGATTTTTTTGGCCTATGTTGATAATTTATTGTTATGTTTAGATGCCGGCAGGGGCCATCTCCACATTCGGTCCTGGAACTAAAAGCTTGCTCAATGAGGGTCTGAAAAAACGTCAGCCGTCTACCAGCGAGGAGTCTGAGCAATCTGAGGAGGTCTGAATAGATCATTGTCTAACTATACACTCTTGACAAAATCCAATTTGGTTTGTTTTCACATGCAGAATGGCAGGATTTTTTCGACCAAAAAGGACTGCTTTGGCCTTCGGTAACCACAGTGTCTGAAGGCCGTCTAGCCTGAATTGTCAAGTTTTTTACTGTGTCCTAATACACTATCAACTGGTTCTGGACTACAGTATATTTTCAGTTTTTAGTCTAAATCTATGTTATTGCTTTGAAGTCATGCCTGCACCTGCAACCCTGATTCCACAAAAGCCAGAAGGCTATGTAAAACATAAGTAAAACAGAATTTGATTATTTCTTAATCCTTTTTAACATATACTCAATTGAAAACAGTACAAAGACGATATCTTTATTGTTTGACCTCATCAACTTAATTGATTTTGTAGATATCTGCTTATTCTGAATTTGATGGCAGCACATTTCAAACAAGTTGGGACAGGAGCAACAAAAGACTGTGAAAGTTGTGAACTGATCCAAAAACACCTGTTTGGATCATTCCACAGGTAAACCGGTTCATTGGTAACAGGTGATAGTATCATGATTGGGTATGAAAGGAGCATCCTGGAAAAGGCTCAGTCGTTCACAAGCAAGGATGGAGAGAGGTTCACTTTGTCAAACACATGATTGTATAAAGGAGATTACTACAAGGGCTCAGGAACACTTTGTAAAACTGTTGTTGGTTTGCACATTTTGTTTGGAAATGATTGTGTTCTGTTTTTATTTATGTTTTACACAGCGCCCCAACTGTTCATCAGGGTTGTACAAACTCTTTTATGAGACATTGATGCTATTAAATGAACAGACCTAGTTGCAGTCAGTAGTGCAGTTTGAGAAAAGGCCAACTTTGATTTAGCTAGAGTACACTGCTGGCCTTGTCTCCTTTTGACACAGTTCAGTTGTTTTTGCTTTATTTTCTTTCAAGCATTAAAATCTTGGACTTTCAAAAAGGAAGTTAGAATTTGGAAAGTCATTTTCCAATTTTCTACTGCATGTTTTCATTTCAGAATGGGCCTGCTCCAGACACTGGGAAAGCTACTATCAAGCAGACTCCGAAACCCCAGACCAGAGGCCTCTTCTCTGATGATGAAGACACACAGGTAAAGCTCTCAAACTTCACTGGGAAAAAAGTGATAACAGTAATTATGCATCTTGATTACACTATATTTGTATTTGCATCCACAGGGATTTCCAACCATCCCTAAGAGCCAGTCTAAGCCTGAACCGACAAGCCAAGGCAAAACCAGCAAGGCCCCTTTGTCATTATTTGACGATGAGGAAGAAGAGGTGAGAATAATCAACTAGTATTTCATCCACTTTGAATTGCTTCAGGCTTGTTTTTGCTGTGAGTTACATTACAATAATCTGGTTCTTCACCTTGCAGGATCTGTTCACATCTGCAGCTAAATCTAAACCAAAACCTAATCAAGCTAAAGCCCCTGCACTGCAACCCAGTAAGACTTTGTCCAGCTCCCTCTTCAGTGATGATGAGGTACGAGATTACAAAAAGGCAATATTTTACTGCTGTGTACCATCATGTAATGGAACACACAATGCGATGCATTATTTTCCTGAATATTTGAATGACAGGACCAGTGGATGAGTTCTAAAAGTAGTGCAGGGAAGCCAGAGGTCAAGACAGGAGGGATGAAGCCCAGTGCCAGTGCCCCCTCCAGCCTCCCCAGTGCCAAAACATCTCACAAAAGCAGCCTCTTTGACGACGAGGATGACGACCTGTTTGCTCCTACAAAAGAGTCAAGGTATTTACACTTGTAAGGATATTGATTAGTAACATTGCAAAACATGTCTGCCTGCTGTTAAAAATGTATCATAATCGCAGAATAAGGTTCACTTTTTTTAAATCATTGTGCTGCCAGGAATTCTTATCAATCCTGTTGTTCTTTCATTCTTCATATAGTCAGAAGAAGCCTCAAAGAGTTGCCCTCTTGTTTGAAGATGAGAGTGATGATGATGAAGATAAAGGATCCCTCTTTGCCATCAAACCTGCTGTCAAACCAAACACTGCAGCCCCAGCTGCTAAAGTGAGTGCACTCACTTATTTTTTGATTTGGCGTGAAAAACAACCTTGTTTTGAAGCTTGCCTCCAGTCAGCCTTAAAGCTGTTTAATCAGTAGAAAGAACTTTCTGAGCCCCTAGAGAGCCATTTAGATCCTTCACACAGAAAACACTAAATTAAAATAAATCGTGTTGGTTGTGTGAGTTTGTCACATGACAGTTATATTTAAATTTTGATTGTGTAATAGTTCATTATTACACCATTTAATTTGCGTTATCTCCCACAATGGGATTAAATTTGTTTAATTACCTGTATTCTTCAGACGCCTGCTGTGGCTTCCCAATCATCCTCCCTGTTCGAGAAATCAGAGGAGGTTGCAGTTTCTAGGACGCCAGCAGAGGACAAGCCTTCAGAGCAGGAGAAGCCAGCAGCAAAGACCCCTGAGCTGCTCCCGTCATCAGCCTTGCCAGAGAGCAATGAAAGCAGAAAGAAGCCTGCTGGAGCAGTCAGTCTTTTCGGAGGCATCAACGTTCTTGCCAGCAAGCAGACAAAGAGTCCGCTGGATGACGCTGACAATGATGACAGCTTCCTCTCTAAAGACAGCCCACCGCCAAATGTTAAGAAGGAGGAGAAGAAGGAGGAGAAGAAAGAAGAGAAAGTCAAAACAAACACAGTTAGTCTATTTGATGATGATGAGGAAGATGAATCAGATTGGAATGAACCCATGTTCACACCCAGTAAACCCACAGCAAGAACAATAAAGGTTTGTGTGATACAGTAAACCTAATGTGAAGAATTGGTTTAGTTGCATTGGTGAACTGTTCTCCTGCAGTCAAGAAATGTGAAGGTGTTTTGTTGTTGTTTTTTTAAAGCCTACAGAGGAGCGACCACAAGCAACGAGCACAGGTGTATTCCAGGATGAGGAGCTGCTCTTCAGTCAGACACAGCAGAAGGACAACGACCCAGATGTTGACCTTTTTGCCACCTCAGGGAAAGCTGTGGTGAGTATGTTAGATGTTCTTATCTGTTTGTGTATCTGCTTCTTTTCTCTCTGCACACAGATGTATTTCACAAGATTTTAACGATACATGACTGTGTTTACTTTGTTAGAGCTCCAAGCTCAGCTCAGTGAAGCCAGCAGCACAAAGTCTGTTTGCAGATGAGGATGAGGATGACCTCTTCAGCTCCATCAAGCCAAAAGCTCCTCCCCCGGTATTGTTTATTACATTTGAAATAGAATCAGCTGCACACAGAGCCATTGAACTCAACCACAAATCTTAGATTGGTGAGAGAACTTTCACCTCTCACTTGTTTTTCCTCTTTCATTTTCTTTTGCAGAAAGTAGCAGAGAAGCCCAGTAAACCTAATGACAAAGCACCACTAGCAAGTCCAGAATCTGTATCAGAGATTCAGGTGAGTCTACTATAAGAATTTACTGTAGTTCCAATTATATCATGGACCGTTTTGGCCATGAACACACATAACTGTGTGGCCATGTGGTTTTGAGTTAAGTTTTTTTGTCCTCGTCTTAGCTGTTTTTATGGTTTTTGACATGTTGCAATAGACACATCTACCTTGTAATGTAGAAAGATAGTGTTGCCTTCATTGGATTAAATTCTGAACCTGCTATAATCTGACCACACAGAAACCTGCACCAAGTCCTGTAAAACCTAAAGATTCCTCATCAAGGATTGGGAAACTTCAAGTAATTTTTTTGATTTTTATTGAATCAAATGTCTTCATTCCTGACATTTCATCTGATTCCTCCTGAGGAGTGACTTTTCTATCCCCACTTACATATTGTCTATCTTTAGGTTTCTTCTGTCTGGGCTCTTTCACATTCCAACAATACAACAGCATGACTACTCAGATGAAGATAATTCTCTATTTTGATTTGATTTTGCTAAACTGGAAGAAATGGCTGTCTCTTTCTTTCAGTTTCATAAGATGTTTCTGCATCTTGCTCTTGCCTCATTTCCATTCACAGTCCTGACTTGTCATTTTCCTCTTGATGATCTGCTGCTTGGAAACACTCTGAGAAACTTCATTAAAAGAAAGTAGCTCTAAGTGTGTAGTGTTGAGGCATACAAATGTACAAATGTAGTATATTTTTAACTGGAAAGTCTGTTTAAATAGTGTTTGGTCAGTGCTCAGGGTCTATAGTGTCTAACTCGCCATGATAAATGATTGTATTGATGCATCTGATCTTATCATATTCAGGCCAATCTGATGATCAACCCCGCTGCATTGCTCCCTGGTGCTGCCCCCACTCTGCCTGGGGCCATAAGTGTTCTCCCTGGCATGGCCCCTAGTTCATCCTCTGGGGTGTCCAGCTCCAGCCTGAGCCCCAGCCCTGTCACAACACCTGTAGGAGCCCAGGCAGACAGTGAGGGGGGAGTGAGCTTTGACACCCGAGTCCAGGTTACAACACTGCAGAGCGCACACAAGGTGGATGTTTGATTCTTTTTTTGTATTATGACTCTAGAAGTCTTTTTAATTGACTTTCAATTGCTTGCATTTCCAATATGACATTGTGAGTGCAAATCTCCTGTCATGCAGAGTCGTGCCAAAGGTTCTCTACATCGGAGACCCCAGTCTAGAGCAGCCAGGCAGCAAGCAGCCCAAAGGTCTATAGAGGAAAAAGAAGACACCCCAGGTGGGGATGTTGCTGGGCCGAACCCCAGCCTGTCTGGTTTAGTCCTACCACCGCCAGACAAGTCGAGCCAGGCGCGTGCCAGTCCGACACCACCTGCACCCACAGCCTTGCCCACCTCCTCACCTTCACAGTCTTCTCTCTCTGAGGCCCCACCCAGACCCTTTGTACTATCACTGCCAGTATCCACAAACGCTGGAACGAAAGACTCCAGTAAAGACAGCAGCAGTACCAAGGTGCTGCCCTCTTCTGATGAGGATGACCTGTTTGGCTCTGACAGTCTGTTCGGGGCCACCTCTGTCACTAACACGCCGTCCACCAGACAAACTACCAAGACTGCACAACCTCAGGCCAGTAGCGATGTGGGACTGAAGAAAGACAAAGACAAAAGCACACTCCCATCCATTTTTGATGACAACACTGATGACCTTTTCCAAAAGGTCAAGCCAAGGTCAACCACTAAGAAAGCCAAGGCCTCGACCTTTTTGGAGGAAGATGACGATGATGAGGACATCTTTGGAGTAAGCAACAGTTCCACTCCCACATCCACAAGTAGTAAAGAAATCAAGAGCAGCAGTAGTTTTTCAAAGCAGGACATCTTCCAGGTACCTTTTTATTTTACATTGATGACAATAGTGTCAAGGTTTTCTTGTGCTTTCATGTCCTTATTGACTTAATTTCTCTGTTCTCAGGATGAAGTAGCCGCTGTGCCTAAAGTTCACAAGAAGCACAAAGAGAAGGCCATTGATGCCAGTTTGTTCGATGACAACATAGACATTTTTGCTGATCTGACGGACACTTTAAAGCCAAAACAGAAGTCCAAGACAAAGGGAGAGACCAAGTCGATATTTGATGATGACATGGGTAAGTGACAATAAAAAATGCACGTAGGGAATCGTGGGGTGTTTTGTTTTTTTTTTTTTTTTTTTAATGTACATGTTTGATACTGTCTGTCCTATGGTCTACCAGCTTTGAAATTGCCATATTTAACCAAATATTTTGTCCCCTTCTCTGTCCTTTTAAAGACGACATCTTCTCACCAAGCACAGTAAAACCAGTCACGAAGGCTCCCCATAAATCAAAGAAAACGCCACTGTCTCAGGAGACCAGTACAACAGCGGATTCAAGCAACATATTTGATGATCCACTTAATGCTCTTGGTGGGAACTGAACTGTTGTTTCTGAGTAGCCAGATTTGTAAAATTGTGGATTCATTCTTTTGTCATTTGGATCGCTGAAACATTGGAGATCGGATACACTGTTGATAGAGTATTTATTCATATGAACTCATATAAATACTGTGGCTTATTTTTGGCAGATAAAAGTCTTAAATGAAAATGATTCCAGTCATCTTCCGACAGCACTTCCAAAATCATCTCGGCATCAGATCATATTGTGTAACAGTTATTATGTACTGTTAATCTTTATTATACATGATAGCACTTTATAAGCATACCATATGCTTAGCCTCAAAGCCTGCAGAAATTAACAGTAAATTGTTTTGTTTGTTTTGGAGATGTTTGTCCTTTCGGCTTTTCCATGTTGAGATTCCATGTTTTTGGGTTTGTGCCATATCATAGTTCTGAGAAATCATTGTGTTTACTGACTGTCTTAGACATTTTGACAATGTTTTTATTAATAAGAAATTCATCAATTTCTTAACTTTGGCTGTGATGAAAAAGGAAATTCATTTTTAATAACTAAAAAGAAACATATTTTATGCTATCTGAAATGTGTGTGAGTATTTCCAATTCACTTATTTTCATGTGCGTTGTGTCTGTCTAGACTTAAATATTGATCAGTGTCTGATTCGAGCAGGAAGCCCATTCCGAAGAAAGGGAGATCTGTGATTATTAACACAATGTCTGTTTCATTTTTGGATGATTAAGGTTTAGTGTTTTTGCTGAGGTCAGTATTATTAAAGTAAAAAAGGAGGAATTGAAGCTGTTCCCTTATTAGCATTTAAAGAGAACCCACCAGGCTGCTCGACATTGTATAACCTTTTCCAAAGTGGGTGGTAAGTAAAAGCGCCAAAAACTATGACAGCATAATTCACAGGTCACAGAGGTCCTTGCATCTTTTTCTGCCCTGAACACAGCATTAAAAGCCTTTTAGTCTGGCATTTAAAATTGCGACCTTCTTGCTGATATGGGACTACAAATTTGCACATTTGAAAAAAGATATGTGAAAGCAGATGCAATTTTATTAACATTTGTACAGTAAGTTTTGACTTTATGTGAAGTTATTAGAAACAGTTCACCTCTATTTCAAGAGATTTCTTACATGTTACTTTGAGTGTTTTTACATTCACTATTAATTAAAAAGATGATATAAGAATATGACACTTAAAATCAGTTGCTGGCACCGCAAAATTTCATTAAAGAAACTGATTCGATATCAATTTGTGCCAATGTTATAACCAAATACTTGATTTTTGATACTTGACAATTTTTAAACTTGTGATAATTACAGGTATAATGATTGTTGTGGGGGGGGGTTATGGTGCTATTTGGGTCTCAATAGGGTGAAGGTGAAGCTTTGACCCAGACTGTCAGTTGTCCCGCCCACCGCCTCACCACCCGTGACTCCAATTGGCTCCTCTGTCTGTCAATCATCTGAAGTCACAAAGGTGTTGTTCAGCCGTGTCTGACAGGTAGGATGATGTCTCCAGACTCCGACAGGAGGACCACGACTGCTTAACTTCTTCTCTGTGTAGATTTTAGGCTGACAGGTGATGAAATGCGGCTCAGTTTTAAACGGCCTCGACACTTGAAGCTAACGGGACACCGAGGCTAATGAATGTAGCCTAGCAGCCTGCTAGCTAACCGCGGAGACAAGCGGCCATTGTTTGAGTTGTTGGCTAACATGGCAACGAAAGCTAATGTTAGCAGCGTCGGCTGGACGGGCTTCGCCACCGTGTTACTGTAGAACATACTGGTAAGCAGTTTAATGATGAAATACATAGCAATGTTTAAATATCCATGATGAAGACCGGGAGGTGTAAATACAGCTTGTGTGACCTTTCTTTGCTAATGCTAGCCGCTTGAATTGTAGTCTGAACTCCATTCATCTCTGTTGTCAGGCAGCTAGCTAACAGAGTTAATTTGTTTTTGTCTGGTTTCTACTGTGGTGGTGCGATCAGCCACACTTTCGTATAAGATTAAATATAACTAGAGGCAATCAAATATTGTGCGACAACCTAGCCGATTTCTTTAGTAACCTGTTATAACAATCCTGAAGTCTCTAAATGGGTAAACCTCAGGCCTCGTATACAAACACTATAGAGACAATAGTCAGTGAGACAGTTCATCTTCAGTGTTTAAACCTCATTTGTGGACATGAGTGGTTATATGAGATATTGCCAGGCCCCAGTAAAGTAGAAGTTTAAGTGGTCATTGTGTTATACGTGTCCTGGACAGCAGCTTGTGGACAACTGTAATCCAAAACACACACAGGAGTAAGATGATATATAATAGCCATATAGTAATCAGTCACAAAACAGAAAATGTATGATGGTTTGCAGGGGGACAACTGCAGCATACAGTGTAAGAAATGAGTATTTAACATTTCAACATTTTTTTCATAAAACATATTTCCAACGCATCTATTTGCATGAAAGTGAGACAAGAGATATTAACTCAATAAACTTGCACAGATAATTCCAATCCATTACAAAGCTGTGTGCAATATAGTTGAATGACATACAAAAAAGTATTGAACACACTAACTGGAATCATTTTAATATTTGGTGGAGGAGCCTTTGTTTGCAATGACCGCAACAAGACGCTTTGTGTATGAAGAAACTAATCTCTCTCAGAGTTCAGGTGTGGTTTTGGCCCATTCCTCCACACAGGCAGTATTTAAATCTTGGAGATTCAGGGGTGGTGCATATTGATATTAGTCCCTTCCACAAATGTTCTATTGGGTTTAATTGGTGATTGACTGGGTCGTTCCAACACCTTTATTTTCTTTCTCTGGAACCTATTGACAGTCTCCTTTGCAGTATGTTTTGGATTTTTGTCCTGCTGCCTCATCCTCATCATCCTGGTGGATGGAGACATCTTCTTCTCAAGAATTTCCTAGTACATGGCTCCACTCATTGTCCCTTTGATAATTTGGATTCTGTCAGTACCATTAGAAGAGAAATAGCTCATTCCTCCTCTTAAATATGGTGCACAGTATTGTTACCAAAAAGTTTAATTTTGTCTCGTCTGACCACCCAACATTCTCCCAAGAATCTGATGGCTTCTCTAAATATTGTCGCAAACTTAAAACGAGTTTCAACATGCTTTTTCTTCAGTAATGGAGTCTTCCAGGGTGATCGTACATGGAGAAAGCAGCAGTGGAGTGCATTGAAGAATGTACCTGCTGCTTCCAGGTCTCTCTGAAGCACTTTTAGAGGTCTTTGTTGGCTCCTGGGCAACTCTTCTCTCGAATTTTCTGGCTGACTGTTGTATATTTTGCAAGGAGCTCCTGGTGTGTACTCTGTTGATGATGGAGTGATGTTCCTTCCACTTGCAGATAATGACTCCAGTGGTGCTTATAGGAACATTTAAAAGTTGAGAAACCCGTCTGTATCCTGTGCCATTGCTGTGTTGCTTAATGATGTTTTTGTAAAGGTCTTGGGAAAGCTCTTGCCTCTACCCGTAATGAGATGTTTCTTGCATGACATCTTGGTAAGAAATGATTTGTTTACTTGCATTCAGAGATGGGGAACCCTTTTTCAAAGACTGGAAGTACAAACCTACTAACATGCATTAACCCAGCTGATTCTGATTAGCACAGGTAGGAGGAGAACTAATTAGTGGAATCAGCTTGGTTTAGTGCTTTTTCTTACTGTATTCAGTACTTTTTCCTCTGGTGTTCCACTTCATTGCCCATGACTTTTTAATGGATTGAAATGTTAGGATTTCTTTATCTCTGTATTAACAATGTCTGGTCTCAATTTCATGTGAATAGCTGCATTGGAAATATGTTTAATGAAGAAAATGTTGATGTGTTGAATACATGTTTCCCTTACTGTACATTCTTCTGTTGTTTCTGCTATTAAGTGTTAAAAATGTCCTGGGTTATACAACATAATAATATTTCTGCTGCTGGACTGAGCTTGTCTTCTTTTTTTAGAATAAATAAAAGCATCATTGGCCTTGTCTGCCTCTGACGCAGATTAAATGTCGTAAGATGTTGGTGAGTCAAGTGACACAAGAGGTGATCTGTCAAAGGCTGTGGTCGGCAAAGGACACCTCATACCACTGATGGGCTTATATAACACACCTGATCTTCTTGAATTTTGGTCAGGGCCTTAAATGCTGAACTGAATGTTTTATGAGAGGGATGCGTGTGTCTGCTGCCACTGATACAACAAGCCCTTGTTCTAAAACAATTACTCCTCGATTTGAAACATACTAAAAGAGCATCTGGAGGACAGTCTTTTTATTCCATGTCTGAGAATATTTTATCTATTGACTGTTACTACTGGTCCAACCTGTTTGTCTTACCTATAAAACCACTACATCAGGTGTATAACTCAAATGTTATGTTATTCCTTATGTGAATATCCCCCATAGTCATGTAGTGTCTCCCATATATAGAATTTGTGTGGCCTACCTAAATAGATTTGTCTCTGCCTTTCAAAAGTTTCCACAAAAATGTGGTTGACTACATGGATTGATTGAAAGGTCTACCAGAATGGTGCATTCAAGTACAACTAGAAATGGCTTGCCATCAGAGGTTAGCTTTTGAATGCTGAGCAGACTTGCAAATGTTGAATTTCAGAGCGTAGACTATCACAAATGCATTCTTGGTCTGTGGGAAGCACAGACAGTATGTTTAAGACACTAGATTGCAAAGGCAGGGAATAGTTAAACCAATCCAACCTTCTTAGAACTTATGATAATGATGCTGTGCTTTTGTTTCTGCTTACAGCTGTGGCCGACCTGCATGATGTGTGACAGTCGTGAAGCCAGCAAGCAGTGCCTGTCCCCCTCTCCCTCATCTGGGGCCCGCCCCCCCATTTAAACATCTCCCCCTGAAGTCTCTCCCCCAACCTGCCAAGATGACTGACAGGAAGGACCCACCCTACTTTAATGACGACAGTGTGGGAGCTTTTCACTACAAGCTCCCTTTCTATGACACTATGGAGCTCTTCATTGAGACCCTGACAGGAACCTGTTTTGAGCTGCGCGTGTTGCCCTTTGAGGCTGTCATTTCAGTCAAGGCAAAGATCCAGAGGCTGGAAGGTACAAAGCTCACTAATGTGTAGTTTGCATGTTTTAGTCAGCTGTTAGGGAATAGTGTTTATATTTTATAAGTCAGGATATTGCACTGACTGAGCCAGAAAGCTGCATCAATTATTTCATAGACCAGGAAGGTAATCATTACAGGAATACTTCAGTCTTCTGAGGTGTGCTACTCTGTATATAACTGCTCTGTGGAGTCAGAAACTTCTTTTCTTGTTCTGTGGACTTGGATCAGAGCTGCCTACCAGGCTTAATCTAACTTGGTTAAAAAAAGAGATACAGAAAACTCATGGTTGCACTCAAGCTTAGAGCACTTAGAATTGTTGTCACTACACAGCTTGATCAGTGTTGAGTCGGGCTGTCATGCTATTTGAAATTTGAACTATTTTCTTTTGCTAAAAATGGAATATTCCATCTATTATAATTTGTCCTTATTTAAAATTCAGCATATAAGCACTACAGGCCAGGCCTCGTGCTCCAGCAGTGGGTGTTCATAAAATGTCACTTTCACCCATTGCATGCATCGCTAATGTTGTTGTCTTCGTTTATACAAAATGGAGGAAACTAGCAAGCTGTGCTGAAACAAGATCTTACCATCTGAGAAGTAATGTTTGGAGTCACTTTGGATTCAGCATGTAAAATTGTGGGAAAAGGTCAGGCTGTTCACTGACTTTGTAAAATGCAACTGCCTTATGATATCATTATCATGATAAATCTGTGGACTCACCTGTTGGCTCGTCCCTCAAGTGAGGCAGCGGAGGCGCCACGAATAAGCACAGCAAAATATGTTTGACAGTGTAGTTAAGGATTAGGGTACGTGGGTTGTGTAGGAATTCATTTGAATGAATATGAAAACATTTTTGGCTGTCCTTTAAGCTTTTTTTTGTAGATCAAGATGACCTTCCATGTCTACATTCTTTGCTGCTGTTTTCAGTTTTGGTCAGAAAGGCCTCTCTGTGCTCTGTGTGTGAGGAGGTGTGTCCGCCAAGCCTAAGTGTTTGTGATGGAGCATACCACTCTGCAATGAAAGGACCACTGCTCACTCACTAACACTGGCTCACCTCCAGCACCGGGTCAGCGAGTTCACTCGTTGTGGGCTCAGAGAGCTTCCTGACTATGCACACACTCCATCTCATTCCAAGGAATAGCTCTAGAGAGGCTTTGTATTCATTAGGCTGTCATCCCTCGACAGCAGCCTTATTATTGTCTCTTTTTTGATAATGTCCAATACAATATGGACATATAGTAGTCCAAATAACCTCATGTATTTCACAGGTTTAACTGTAAGATAAGCTGACTTTATGGTGAGGTAACACTGTGGCTGGTCAAATAAATTGGCATTATTTTAGTTGACAAAAACAATCTTTTCTATGATTGACCCTTTTACAGCAGTTACATAATTCTGTCTTTAGGGGGCAGACATGAATCACCTTCAGTGGTGTATGGATGCTTCTGCTGGTAGCGTTCCCATCTTACCTGTCTGTTAGATTAGTGAACTTAGTCTTTGAAATATGAACAGGTTCTTGTCAACTTTGCTTGTTTTCTCTCCTGCCTTCTCTCTGGCTGTCTGTAAAGGTATCCCTGTTGCCCAGCAACACCTTATCTGGAACAACCTGGAGCTGGATGATGAACATTGTCTGCATGACTATGGGTAAATCCATTCCTCCCAACCCTTCCTTGTGAGCACTGACAGCGAGGCAGAATCACACAGACGACAAGGCTTGTTAGAACAATTACTAGCAATATGTTTGAAAACACACGGTGTACATTTAGAATCATTTGCGTGTGCACTGAAGGACCCTTCCTGCTGTGGTGGTGACTCAGGCTTAATTCAATTCAGCATGTTGTAAATGGGCCAGAGATATAGAGCTGGCTGAGACAAGTGACATACTGGTCATATTTAAAGAGCTTGCCCCTCTACTCTTGTCACTTAATTTTCCACATGAACAGCCTCTGGTGAGATCTTGCAAGGCTTGCCTATCACACTGCAGCATGCTTTTGAAGTTTTAGAAGCAGAGGGGTAGAGTAGGCAATGAAACATCTGCTCATATGAAACAAATATTCCAGTGGAATTCCCAATCGTGCACTTACATTCATCTGGAAATCATCCTGACCTGTGAAGTGTTTACTTAGATCAGAGCCTCTCCTCTCTACCTCAGAACTAAAGCATTTTACCCCAAATGTAAATATGTTGCCTACTGTTATTTCCTTCTGTCCCATTAGAATTGGATACACTGGGGAATGGGTTACAATGCTGTTCACTTATTCTGCTGTTTTGATCACACTGTGTTTGCAGCATTGCAGAGGGCTGCACTTTGAAACTGGTCTTAGCTATGAGGGGAGGCCCTATTAACACCAGGAGAGGTAAGGACAAAACCAAAGAACTGTACACTCACAGGATAGCTAGTAGATATCTGTAGTTTTACATTATTAAATTAAAAATCAAAGTAAATTCTCTCATACATCGTGGAAAAAAATATACTATTTACCTCACAACCCCCTGTATTGTTTTATCAGTCACCATGGAGGATCCTATCAAAGAGGTGGCTGACCTGATGGAAGGCACAAAGGAGGAGGGTTGGGAGAAAAGCCTGTCCAACAAGCAGGTCACATTTGTGGTCTATCGTGAGGGTGACCAGCTAAACTTCTTCAGAGTGGTCGACAGGGGAGATGGCACCCTGACCCCGCTGTCTGAATCTCTGAGGTCAGGATATTTTCATAATGTCTATGTTGCTTTTGAGCACAACTATTACAGTATTATATTGTGTCTGTCCAAATATTGATACTATGCATATAGAAGGAATTTAGGCTAGGGACCATCATTACGTCTACTGCAATAGTAACAACACAAGACTATTGCTCCAGGTTCTGAGGATTAAGAATGGTGTAAGGGAAAAAGAGGCACAAATGAGGAACAGATATTAATTAAATCTAATTATGTAATTGTACATGCAGTGCAGAGTTGAATACTTAACATCGTTTATTTAGTGGGTAGTGGACTTGTGTGGCTGAGTTCATGCCCATTGTGGTGACAGAGGTTGCAATGAGCAGGGCCACTGAAGAGACTGCCATTTAGTAGACTGCTTTGTTAGATTACTAATAGGAAGAATGTTTCTGCCTCTCATATTTTCCAGTGGTGGCTCGGTGTACAATGTGTGTGCAGAGGAGGAGGAGGATGGAGAGAGTTGTGCAGCTGCACAGCAGAGCCTTGAGAACTCCATCACCATGAACAAAATGAAACTACTCAAAGCCAAGATGGAGGACATGAACCTCAACAAGAAGGTTGGAAGCTACTGGGATCACAGAAAGCCTATTAAAAGTTGACTGGCTATTATAGTGCAAATGTGGCCTTTTTCCACGTAGACACGCTATTGAAAACAGGCACTATGTCCTTTATGTGAAAGTTATTCTTCAAGGATGTTTTTTTTTTTTTATCAATAAAATAATGAAGCCAAATCATGTTGTAATATTGTTATCTCACAGAATTCTGCTTATCATAATCATAGACTAAAAATGGTAGCCAGCAACCATTTTGCATACTGCAGATGTACTGCACCACACACTCATTTGCATACATTTGTAAGAGGACAGAGCTTTTCATTGCATTAAAATGTACTGGCTCTATAATGTCTTTTATTCTCAAAGTTAATTTAGATAAGCAGTTTCAAAGTGATGAGATGACCACTATGATTTTACAATTTAACAGATTGGGGGGAAATACTGAAAATGTACAGTACATTTGAGAGCGTACTGTGGTATAATTTGACTGTCTCTGTCCGTGTCTTTGTCCTCCAGCCGAAGAAGTCAGCAAAGATAAAACCACGGCCCCCTGTCAGCCCACACCCCTTTGGTGGCTCTCTAGGATCTTCCAGCACGCGACACCATCATCGCCTCTTTCGTTCACTCCCTCAGATCAACCAGCCTCGGCAGTCAATTGCACAACTACCTCCAATCGCAAACCATAAACCCAGAGACCTGTCCTCACCCTCCGCTGCTGCAACATCTGCCCACTCGTCCATCCCTCGACGACCCCCTCCCTCTTTCTCCTCACCTTCTTGTTATATGCTTCAGGAGGAGGAGCCATGGGAGACATGCCCACCATTTGCGAAGATCCGGCCCCCTCCCAAAGTGTCTCGGTTGGACATTGGCAGCACCAGGTTGATGAGGGACTGCGTGTACCCCCAACTCCCTCCATTGTGTATCCGGGGTCCACCTGAAGCCACCTTTGACCCAGCTGAGCCTGCGGCTGAGGCAGTCGGCCTGGGTTTGCTAGAGGAAGCTGCTGGGCTGGTGGTGCCAACACAACCTGGAGCTCCATTTGGGGAGCTGTCAGACCCTCTGAGTTTGGATGTGTCCACCCAACCAGACGGAGGTCGTCGGTCCCTCGAGGTTGGGGCTCAGCACCAGCTGCCGCTCTCTCCTTCCCCACTCAGCACCTGGACACTTGGGACAAGTGACACTCTCACCAGCAGAGCTGATAGGACACAGCTTGGCACATCATTTCATATCAGCCCTCCCTCTCCATTGCCCACCTCCACCTCACCATCCACTTCTACCAGGCCGCTGCCTCAGCCCTTTGATTCCACTCTCTCCTGTTTACAGCCCAACCTTCAAGCACAATCCTCCGGACAAGTGAAGCCAGGCAACACATCCCCTCTCCACTCCACCACCTCGTCAACTCATCCGCCACGCCTTCGTGGTGTTAAAGTGGAGTCACCTGGCAAGAGGCCAGAGCTCATCTCCAAGAGGGAAGCGAGGGGCATTACTAAGATGGCCAACCAAGCCTGTAAGGAGCCACTGGGGTCCCTGAACAACTCCGAACTTTTGGCTTCTCTCTCTACAAGGGCTCCAGACAGCAGTAACAGTAGGGACGGCCTTGAAGAGAGTCTGGGACTTGCACTGGCATTGCCTCCTGCCACTGCCTCAGGACAGGGCAGCCTTGGCTCCAGGCTGCCATCCATCCCAGCTAACAGGCTCCTTCAGGATGATCTTATAAGACAAATGTCACCGTTGCACCGAGCAGCAGCCTCTTACCTGGTGAGCACAGATAGGTGTCAATGTTTGCTGCTATATAGTTTTAGTTTAGTTTTTAATGCTCAATTTGTTTGTTTTGAATCATTTAACGGTCTTCAAACAATCTATTCTGTAATTGGCTCGCACTTAAATTTGAGTAATAGTGACTGAAATTATGCTCATTTCAAACCACAAAGGTAGTAGATGCTTAAAAGCAAAGCGGAGGAGTTTCTTTTTACTTTAATTGTCACGCATTATCTGCCTATGACATTCACTGAATTGTTCAAAATCATAATAAGATTTCAATCAGGTTCATCACATTGATTCAAATTACTTTTTTTTAGCACACCACAATCACAGATTTTCAAAAAACTGCATGCATCGCATTGTCAAGTATTTGAGATGTCATGCTGTGACAAATTTCACTAAGATCCAGCTGATCAGTCATTTTGAGATGAGAATTGTCGGTCAGTATATCATGAGCCACAGATGGAGTGATAACAGTACTCCCTCTAAAGCAAAGCACACAGTGTAATGATAGAAAAATTTAATACCCACCCAGTGTTGTAACATTTCTCTGTTAAAGCAATTTATTAAAATGCAACAGTTGGGCTTCATCATTCATTAACTCATGTGTGACATAGTTCATCCTGTATGTAAGGTTCAATATATATATATAGTGTGGAATGATTTCCAGTCAAAATTGATATATCAAAATGTATCATATTTGCAGGCTACAAATCAACATAAACAAAAATCAATCACTGCCTTGTAAATAAGTTAGATACACAAGTAGAGATGCAAATATTAGTCACAACTGATGGAAAACAGCTGAAATGTCAGAGGTTGATGAAAATGATCTTCAAGTCCATCGTGTCAGGAATATCAGTTTTCTCTTATCTTTTTGTCTCTTTGGACTGATGTCTGTTTGTCCTGCTGAATAAACTTTATCATCTGTGTATACTTTCAGTTCACAAGTATACAGTATACCTCACTTTTAGTGTAGGGTTATTCCTAGTAAAGATCCTGTACATACTTTACATTATTTCACCCGTAATAGTGGCTACTTTTCTGAAAACTTTATTTTTTTCAAGAAAAAGCTGTGATAGTTTTATGAACTGGATCTAAAAATATTTTGTGTTGCTGCTGTTTTCTCAGGCCACCAACACTCTTGCATCAGCTGGGGGAGTCATGACTTCATTCGGGAGAATAGGTAAGGCAGACGCACAAACACCTTTTATGTTTTCATAAAGCACTACTGCATGAAGAAATTGCTGCATTTACAGCCACCTGTTGTATTTTCAAAACGTTGTTAGACCAAACCAGATTGCACACAGTTCTTGAAAGCTGCAGTCACATTCAGAGGGGATGTTGTTATGTGAAAGCCTTCAGTGCATGTTGTATGAGCGCTACAACAAAGCACCGCAAGGGTTTTAAATATTCATTATTGCTACGACTGCAGAAGCAGCACACACAACAGAAGGCACCAGGCCTCCACACAAGCACACTCACTTATTTATGTTGGATACAGATATGCTTACGCAATTCACAGAGACTATGGATAAATACACAAGGATCAATACACCAAGCAGTGAGGCAGGGTTCTCCATTTTCTTCTATTACTGGACATTTGTTTATCAGTGTCAGAGAATTTATTGGCTGTGGTCAAAGAGTGGACTGCAAACAGCATTGAAAAACCCAACTAATGACTGCACACGAGTGATTATTCTGTTGGTCTCTACCATCAACTGCATTTCCACACAGAGCTGTGAATGGAATAAATGAATAAATAAAATAAATAGAAAACAATCTTTTGGTTGGGACCAAACGTATTTGAGTGGGCTTCCAAATACATTCTAACGGAGACACTAAATATGCTGACTCTGGTGTTCACACCTCAATGAGTTATTCAAAAAACGATTAATTTACCTCTAAAGCTTGTTTTGTTTTTAATCCTAATTGAACTCATGGGGTCTGTTAATTAAAAATGAAGTCTGAAATTTATCATTTACATATTCAGAATGTTTTAGAAACACCCTTGGCAGTAGTTACAGCATTTGTTCTTTTTGGGCTTACCTTTAGCAGATTTCAATTTTGGCATTTTCTCTCATTACTATTAAAAATAATTTGAAATCTATATATTTTCAGTGGGGTTCAAGTCTGGACGGTGATTGGTCCACTCAAGCACAGTTACACATTCCTCCAGTGTGATATTGTGCGTGCTCTCGACTGTCTATATTTGACACCATATCATGGTTTCCTCAATCAGGACATATTCCACTTCAGACTGATTAGACACATCTTCATAGCATGATGCTCTACCTTCATGTTTTACTGTATGGATGTGTTGGTCAGTTCAGTTCAGTAAGCAACTAACTGCTCTGCAAGATCTACATCTGAACCAACCAGCACATATCTTGGTTTATTTTAGCTTTATTTTACAAGTCTGTAATAATTTTGGTTTCCTGGAAGGAAACTATGTAATTTGATACTAATTACATGGAAAATGGAGACAGTGTTCAGTTGGATGAAGTTTCTAATAATAAAGAAATGATGAATGAATATTTACTTGGGTTTAAATGGAGCTATTTCGAGGAAAACCTATTTTCCCCTTAATAATTACTACGTCATTGTTCTTTCAAGGAAACTTCCTTGAAAATTATTTGGAAAGTACAGACCTGCAAAATAAACCATATTTTAATTGGTCTGTAAATCAAATCTGTTCATCATGGAAACCCATTGTGCTTTCACAAACATCTCATTGTGCTCCATTAAAATACTGGAACCTTTTGGAACCACTGTCATCAGTAACTGAACTCAACACAAACACAAGCAAAACACAGTCAGCACTTTCAATAAAGGTATCAACACTGACAGCAAGTGAAACATGCTGAGATATTTTAAGTTACATAACAGGTGACTTTGTCTCTACAGTGCTGCTGTGGGTGCAGATAATGTACATATCAGATCCACTGTATTAAATGAGTGGGATTAGGACTGGGGGCAAAAAAACTTAATTGGGACAACCCTTAATTAAATCTAATCAAATTGAAGTTGGGTCTATTAGGTGGAAAATGTGTGTGGGTCTGAATATATTTGAACCCACTGTATGACTGTATGGTAGCAGATTCAAGTACGCATGACAAATAAAAATCCAATCCCACGCCCAGCTGCTTGACAGCGAGCTTCCTGTACCTTCATCACAGAGCTGTCAGTTTTATCTGTATGTTTCTGTATCCTCATGGCTCACAAACTCAGCTGAGCTGCATGCTTCCACAGACACGATTATCACGGGTACATGCTGACATAAACCGGTGTTCCCTGACTTCAGAAATGAACAGTTTATTTTCTGACATATTTTTTGAATTTACAAGAGGGTAATGGTTCATATGGCAAAGCTGTCCATGATTGACAACTATCTGTACTGTTTCAGAATAGTAGTGTAACAAATTCGCTACTGTTTTCCTCTAGTTTAATTGACTACAATTATTTTTAAAGGCACACCAAGCTTGAAATTAATTTTCAGGACTGACAAAGAAACCCTTGATACAACAACATGCAAGTGATAGTTTGAACACTTTGTTTTTAAGGGATTATGTTCTGGCAGTTTTTCCCTGTGGGTATCAGGTGACAGACATTAAGCAGACATAATGCACAATCTGCAAACACTCTCCTTGTGCTCATTGAAACGCCAATAAATACAAACCCAATTCCAAAAGAAATGCTGTCAGTCCTGAGTCTCCATTGTTGTATTTTGCACTTCATAATGCTCCACACATTTCAATGCAAGACAAGTCTGAACTGCAGACAGGCCAGTCAAGTACTGCAAAGCCACGCTGTTGTAACACGTGCAGAATGTGACTTTGCATTGTCTTAATGAAATAAGCAGGCATGTCCCTGAAAAAGGTGTCGTCTGGATGGCAGCATATGTTGTATGTATCTTTCAGCATTAATGGTGCCTTTACAGATGAGCAAGTTACCCATGGCCACTAACACACTGCCATACCATCACAGATGCTGACTTTGCTCTGGTAACGGTCTGGATGGTCCTTTTCCTCTGTGGCCTATCCGTGATTTCCAAAAAGAATTTGATATGTGGACTCTTTAGACCACAGCACACTTTTCCTCTTTGTGTCAGTCCATCTCAGATGAGCCCAGAAAATACTACTTTTTCTTTGCCTGGTAGAGTCTTAACTTGCATTTGTAGATGCAGTGAAGAACTGTGTTAAACGGTTGTACAAAGTGTCCCTGAGCTTATGTAGTAATCTCCTTTATACAATCGTGTTTGACAAGGTGGTGAACCTCTCCATCCTCGCTTGTGAACGACTGAGTCTTTCCAGGATGAACCTTTCATACCCAATCATGATACTATCACCTGTTACCAATGAACCTGTGGAATGATCCAAACAGGTGTTTTTGGATCAGTCCACAACTTTCACAGTCTTTTCTTGCTCCTGTCCCAACTTGTCTGAAACATGTTGCTGCCATCAAATTCAGAATAAGCAGATATTTACAAAAATCAATGAAGTTGATGAGGTCAAACATTAAATATATTGTCTTCGTGTATATGTCAGAAAGGTATGTGTATGTGTTTTATCTGCGTTTTACACAGCGCCCTGACTTCTTGAATTGGACATGTAGAAAGTTAAATAAAGTAAAATGGTCAAGACTGACGGTTGTTTAGAAATAGTGTAGTGAGATTCAAAAGCATATTGCATTTCTGGCAACACTCCGGTGTATGATTTCACAGCAGGTGTTTTGCCTTTTGACAGCTGGTAAAAACGGCTGCTTTGACATCACTGCTGGGGTTTGGTCAGAAGTACACATGCTGGAAAGTACTGAATAGAGAGGAGTGCAATTTTCCTCTCTTACGTAATTCTGTGTTGATCTAACCTTTTTATGCATTCATGATTACTGTGATGGGTGTATCTTGAGCAAATTTGAAGCCTATGAAATGTTAAACACACACAAATTACAGCAAAGGGCTTTGTCAGAAAGTAGAAAAGGTTGTAAAATGTTTCTGAAATCTCCAGTTATGCTGTGTGCAAACACTAGGAACACTAGGAAGCCACACAATCGGACGCTGTATAGATTAATCTCAGGCACTAATACAATCATCTTCACTTCATGCTCAGTTATTCCACACTGGCGCCTGCAAAGTAAATCAAAATATTTCCTCTGCTCTCAGGCACTCCAGCATACCACCTACCTCCAGTCAAGGCTCCCACTGGCAGCAAGAAGAAGAGTTCAAAGCACTGCTTCCTCTGTGGCAGGAAGACTGGCCTGGTCACCAGCTATGAGTGCAGGTACAAGTGCCTCCAGCATTTCCACCTGGGCTCGCTCTCTCACACACTCACAACCAAACTCTAAATCAAATCTCTCCCTATTTGTCATTCTTGTCCTTGAAGCAGCCCTTTTAGTAGAAAGTGGTCTTTTCCTAGTTCATCATTTTGTCTCTCAGCCATCTCTCCAGTGGATACACATCTCTGTTCACCGCTTGTTCTGCCACAAGATATTAACATTATCAAAGTTTCTCCCTACGACATCAATCTGGATCACTTCCCTCCCTCGGGCCTTGTCCGGGGCGTACACACTGAATCTGATGCAACAGCATCTAACTCTAATCTCTTAACACCAGCCACTTAAAGTGGAGCCTCCCGACTGCGTTCAAAAGGGAGATCCCAGTTTTGTCAAATGGTCAACTTCTGCGATTAAATGAGTAATGTCATTTACTCACTATTAGTGCTCACAAATTAAATTAGACATCTGAAACAGAGTTGCTCTTTTTGCTAATGAACTAATGGGAATAGAATGATTAAAGCACATAAAAGAGGCTTTCAACCTTTACTATGGAGTAGTTAATATAAGAATGGAGCACCAGCAGAATAGTCTGATGACTGAGCAGGTGATGTTTGCTGATGGAGAAACTGAATATTTTTTTATTTGCTGACTGTGAGGTCTCGTGAGGAACATACTATAAATAAAGTATTATTTCTAGATCTGTTTTTTATTTGCATACGTACCAAAATATCTGTTTATTTGAATGTTTCAGGTGCGGGCACAACTTCTGCGCCACCCACCGCTACGCAGAGACGCATGACTGCACCTATGACTACAAGAGTGCCGGACGGCGATTTCTACAAGAGACCAACCCTCTTATCAGTGCTCCCAAGCTGCCTAAGATCTAGACCCTACAACCCTCACCTCTCATAAGGGAAGACCTGCAGAACTCCAGGTTAAACTGACCGAAAGATTCTACAAAGTCATTTCTAGCGGAAAGAAGGAACTTATTCACCACTGTGTGCTTTTTTTTTTAATCAGCCAAGTTTGCTTAAAAATTTAAATATTCTGTAAAGCCAAGCGTGAACAAACGAGGGTAGACTGAAATGGCACAGAACTACTTATCACCTCTTGACAATGTGGTGAACAAAGAACAATTTTTATCTGTTACCTTGTTCTTTTTCCATTGCCTAAAAACAAAACATACAAAAAAAGACCCTGTGCATGTAAGTAGGTAGTTTTTGCTAAATATATCTGCTGCACGTTCAGACATATCTATTTTTAGTTTTATTAATAGGACCGCTGATGACTTTTCACTCGACAAGTCTTTGACAGATGCACTTTAGAACTCTCATATTTATACATTTGACTTTCCTTATTGTTGGGGGGGAAGGGTCCTTAAATTTCTGTGTTTGTCTTATGAAGTGTTTACGTTGTCATCATCCAGATTTTTATATACTGCACCTCTAAACGTCTTTCTTACATAGGCACATACATACCGACATCACTAATGAAATATTTCTTAAAAGAGAACACTACACCCACTTATTGATGAAATACTTAATATTTATTAATGAATACTACTTATTTAAATTCAAGGTTGGTTTTGAAATAGCAAGTATGCAACGTGTGTAGGTGTGAATGTCAGTTGTAATCTGTAATCCTATCAAGTAAAGTGTATTAGGATTTTGGGGGGGGGGTGGTTATGATATTTATGATGTGTCTTTAAGTAAGGTGGTTGCCATAAAAAAAAATCTTTTGTAAGTCTTTTTTATTGCTCAGCTGTTGCAAAAACTTTAAAATGCTGTTATAGTATCTACAGGGGTTTGATCTAATAAAGTTTCTTTCCGTACATACTGTAGACGACTCGACTAAGTGTTTATATCCGACACCTCTCTGATTATATTTCCAATCAACTGATGATTTTTACAGATACAGAGAGTCCTGCTCTCATTTCCTCTCATTTCCTTGCAGTGTCCTCAAGTCTTGCTGTTGTGGTTCCTCATTATTTGCTCATTGAATTTTTGACCTTTCCTGCTGCTCGCCCTTAATAGTTTTTCATATTACCGTGAAGTAGCTGGGAAACTGTTTTGTTTGGTGTCACTGACTCATTCTTGTCACAGTACCTTGTCCTCCTGACTCAGACCCACGGCTAGTTCCTTAGCAACAAGCTGAAATTTTGTTGAACCTGCACATTAGAGCCCCTCACTCTCTTAGACCAAGTTAGCATAAATATAGAGGTGGGCAACATCTTGTTAGGGCATCCTTCATTAGCGCTCTGTCGCCGTCTCAGGAAAAACTTGTGATCTTCTTCCTGGGCTGCTGTCTACTAATTTCTCTTACCGAGGAGGTTACTTGTTTTAGGTGCCACAACAACTTAACACCATTTATTCGAGAAAAAAACATCTGACAAAGAACACAAGTAAGTGTGTGTGTGAGCTGGTAATTTGCTGCAGGAGTTTGTTTGTGTGTAAATGATTAACAGTAAATGTGGATATCCGTTGTGGAAAACAAAGAAGCTCTGTTATCTTTTAAATACAATCACATGTTTTTGGTTTTTTCACACAAAGACAAATATTCAGATTCGCCACATGGTTGAACCTTTCAGATCCAATTCTGATGGGACTGATCCCACTGGGTCTTCTGTCGCTGGTTTACAATTTTGCGTGCACATTAATAATTTTGTCAGAGAGAACACTTCAAATCTGTACTTTATTTATGTGCACACATGTAAAACACGAATGAATCCTGGCGAGCGGAGCACTGATAATGTTGCAATCAGTTAATACGAGAACACTTTGTGAAATCAAAGACATAAATATGTTGTCTTTCTTTGATGGTGAGTCACTGAGTAGAAGGGTTCAACTGAAAAAGGGGGGTGCTGTTTCTTATTCACTTTGCTCTCACTTAATATGCTGTTCTTGTGCAACAGACAAACCCTGACCTGAGTCACGTTTCAGTGTTTTTATCCTCGCTTTCCTCCTTCATGTTGTCGGGCTTTGATCCAGGATAATTGGGCTGGGCAGCATATACTGCTTGAAACTGCTTAGTCTCTCTTGGCAGATAAATGCACCTCAGCATGCAGAGGGGCATCTTTTTTTAAAGGCTGGAGTTTACAGGCATCTCCATATGAATTTTAGAAAAATACATCATGCTGATTTTGTTTCCAAACTCCTCAGTGCAGCAGCATGGTGTTCCATTTTTATTACACTGTTTCATTTTCTGTCAATTTAAAAGATTTAGTTTTTCAGCTTCGAAAATAATAATGACAATGGCTTTCAGTTCAGTTTGTCCGATACGTTGGTTTATTACCAAGCACCTGCACAACTAATGACGCTGCCATCAGTCTAAAGCTGTACTTTGTGTTTAGTGCTCATGAGCAAATGTCTGCAGTGCTTACAAGATACACCAGGATGGTGAACATGGTACATACTGCACCTGTGAAACATCAGCATGTTAGCATTTAGCTCAAAGCCATGATGTGCCTCAGTTCGGCCTCATGGAGCCTCTGGCATAGCTGTGAGTTGTTTGCTTTCAACTGTAAGATTATAGGAGTTTATTTTAGAAGATATACCCAAATTCTGGCCTCTTCTAACCTCTGCTGAGATTTGTTCTATTAATAATTAAAAGCCCATTCTGTATGATTCCTGATCGTGACCTTGGTGCTCATCACTGTCGCCTGAGTGGGTGAACGAAAGAGTGAAAGACCCAAAATAGTGACTTTCATGGCCTATGGTGCTGCAGAAAAACACTGAATACAGATTTCTGTGCCACTCCAAAGTGAACACTAGTTTCAATTGTTCAGGGTCCACCCCTGGGACAACTACTCAGCCTGTGAAGAGAGCTGCCTGAAGGTTTCTGTGGCTCTGGAGGAGCTTTGTCAAGTACCATCACTCAGGTATCTTGGTTTGGTCTTGAAGACGACACATTTCTAACAAATCATATGATACAAACTGGGCATGGAGTTTTATAGATGAGGGTATTTAAGTCTAGGGGGCATGAGGGGAAGTGGAGGGTCGAGCGTTTTTGGAGCTTGACCATATTCGGAACTAAAAATGGGAATATTTCAGCTTCTGCTGCATCGAGTTTGACCGTTCTTTGTATAATCTCGAGTCACCCAACGAGTGCAATACTAAACCACTTTTTCCTCTTTCAAGAGTGGATTCTTGTCATTCTCATCGTGTATCTTTTGGGATATATACAGCTTTTGATTTGGTTTCCTTCAGCTGCTTCTTTAGTGGAGCAGGCTATCACTGTTCCTCTGCAGTGTGTAACACAAACATAACAAACCAAATGTCTATTTTCTGTTTCAGGATTGTTCCGCCTGCCTCTTACAGCTCTGCAACTGCCAAGAGCTGCAAGTCTATATTTTGCAGAGACTGAAAAACAATGCTTTTTTCTTTTTTTAAACAGGGCTTTTAGAAGAAGAAATCCAGCTCAGTGGACGTGTTCAATACCAAAATGTGTACAGGACTGGAAAGGATTTTTTGAAAACATAATACATTGCAGGCTACTGATTACCCATTTAATAGTAAGCCATTAGGGCAGTTGAATTGCTCAGTGTACCAGGAACTTGTGCGTTATTTGCATCTAAAATCCATAAATACTGCATTTAGTTATCTCAAATATACAGACTAAGATATATATTGCTGTAATCACCACCTGCAATTATTAATAACCACCACATGTTTAAAACAACAATCTATCAAACTGTTTACTCTGAAGTTTGCACCGGCATAATGAGGAACAGCAGCCACATACTGAAACTAACCTGCCAAAATGCGGCCAACACACACAGACGTTCAACAGATGTCTAATTTTAAGTCAACTGAATGTGATACCTTTTCATCAAGTATTTATAGTATTTATTCCAAAGGTAGCTGCACTTATTTTTTTGGAATCAAAACGCAAACCCTCACCACTCAACCTTGTGTGTTTTGCTCTGAATCAGCTCTGAGTGTTTACTCTGCTGAGTCATGTGTGCACGGGGCCGCAGGGATCAAAACACAAGACGATCGAGCACGACCGGTCTGACAGGTTCACTGTAGCACGTAAGAAAGCAGGAAGGACACACACCAAGAAAAAATCTGAACATTCTGAAAACAGGAGGGCATTCTTTCACCATCTCACCCCCCTCAGCTCCGTTCCCACCTGCTGACAGGCCCGCTGACCTCCAGGGACAAACTCATCCTCCTCGACCTGTCTGCCTACTCCCTGTTTGTCTTTCACCCACCCGCCACTTCCTCTTTCTTAAGAACCCTATCTTGTATTGGACTTCCTGTTATGTCAGCCAGTCCTCCCAGTTGAATGCGCAAACCCTGATTTAATCTGACCATGAGAAATTTGCTTTTAAGATTATATTGTTTTGGGCGCTGGACCACAGGCGAGCTACCTGGACACCCCTTGGCCTGGTTGGTTACACCAGTCAAATTCAGTGTAAATGACTATATGTAAGTTTCTTTCTGTGTCTACTTTTCACCTCTTATAAAAAAAAAAGTAGTAGCCTATTTGGATTAAAGTTCTGTTTTAGGATCAACAAGACTGCCATGTTTCACTTTCCTGCCTCTCTTCACCACCACAAGCCTCGTCTTTCCATGTCACGCAGCAAGACAGCCTGCATCTTTCTGACGCAGAGACACATGCATGACAATTTGGCAGACTCACTTCTGAGGTGCCCACTTTGTCCAGACAGAGCACAGAGGCTCCGTTGTCCCGCCCCAAGGACGGAGTGGCGGACTGTGCATCATTAATAAGCCCAAACACAATGACAGGTTTCACAGAGACGGAGCTGAGGCTTTGAGTCAACAGAGGAGACATTCCCCCATTTAGTAAGTGAGCCTGTCCTGACATCCTACACTGTGGGCGAGGGGCTCTCTTGGTGTGGAGTTACAGTAGACTACATCGTGTGATTCACCAGATAGTCATACAGCATGGCCATTCATAATCTGCATTAATGACCACTGTACCAGAATATATTTATACTGTCTGACAGATTGGAGATTTTTCCTGGAATTTGCTGGAAACAAATCTATTATATAATTTCCAGAAAAGCTGATGTTATAATAAGAAGCGTCTTGAATAATAAATGATCATCATCATCATCATCACCGGCTCTACAAGAAGGTTTGACATTTTGGGAAATCTAAAAAAAAATCACTCTTTGTTGTGGCACTCTTTGTTTGTTGTTTGCTGTTGTTTAATCTGTCCAAAAACCAACATGTATGCTGGACTATTTCTGGGAAGGTGAGTAACTTCCTGGAGTTTCCACTTGATTGCAAAGAAATAGTCCCACACACAAAATTGCAAAATGTCATTTCTAGGTTTTGTTTTGTATGAACTAAGCAAACAAGTGTGATAGTTAATGAACTTTAGATTTGCTAGTAGGTGGATTTTGTTCCCATTGGGCAGAGTCAGGCTAGCAGTTTCTATGCGTTTCCAGTCTTTGTGCTAAGCTAAGCTAACTGGCTGGAAGTTCACATTTGAGTGTGATATCGACTCTTCTTATTCCACCAGCAAAAATAGACAACAAATACAGATATGCCACAAAATATTCAAATGTTGCCTTTAAAGCTTTGTGCATTTATTGTTTTTTTGCACATTGGGAAAAATGGATGTGATTTAAGGCAAACATGCAGCAACATTATGATTCATGTGGAGCCCAGCTGATGAATTTAGGTCCAATATTCAGCTTCAGTTTTAACCTCTATGACCTGAGGGAAATATGAATCTTAAGCTGCAGGTTAGTTTGCAGTTATGTTTGGTTTATTGGAGCTTTTTTTGCAGAGAGAGTAAAAAGTAAATTGAAAACAGTCGTGATGATCAATTGATGCAAAAAAAAATGTATTAGTTAAGTTTTATATTTTTAATTTTATCCATCGTCATCCTCATCATTTTCCCACCCCTCCTCCCATCCTCATCTTCATCCCCATGCCTCCATCAGACCGATCCTCCTCATCATCAGCTCTCGCCTTTACTTTCGTTATTTCTCTCCCATTTTTTTTTTTCACTCCATCTTAACGCGGAAGTCGGTGACGCAGCCCCGCACACAGCTGCTCATCCGCGGCCATGAAATAAACACAACAATCGGCGTGAATCGGTGCCAAACTGCGGTGAGTGTCTCCTTCTTTTCTTCTCTTATTTGGGATCATGGATGAAGGTTTGGATCGATGCACCGAGCGTCCTCCCGCTGCGCCTTGATTCGGTCCACCCGGAGGCGGCTGTCGGTCGGTCGGTGGCTCGGTCGGACGGACACACGGACACACGGACTGTCTGGAGCCTGTTGGGATGTGAATGTGTGAGAATTTTGCTTTGCTGTTTTTTAACATTTGGCTGCTGCAGGAGTCGAGAGCGCGTCCCCGGCTGTTTGATCCAGGTATGAAGGTTCAGTTCATTCTCGGTGCAGCAGTTAAAAAAAAAAAAAAAACGCGTCTGAAAATCTGCTGCTTTTTAATGCATCTCCTGCTCAGAGCTTGTTCATCCTGCACTGTTTGTTGTGTCCCAGCAAAGCCTTTGTTAGTTTTGCATAAGACGGGACAGCAGGTCTTGAAAATATGATTTATTGCATTGGAGTATTTCTTATATTTGCTGCCTTTGGATCGACATTGATTGCAATGTGAGTGATCAGATTTGCATGATTGACTACAGGTGTGATCAGCTTCCTTTGTCTCACGTGCATTTGCACATTTGCTGGACTTCAGGTCTGCTCCTTCTTTATTATGAGCCAGAATAAAGCTGCAAGAAAAGCAGTGGTTCTAATTTTACACCTCCTCACTTAAACTGTAATGTTTTAACCTTCATCTGCCATCAGACTCTATATTCAGTTTATTGTTACACCGGCTCTCGCATTACACTCATGTCTTCTTCTTGGTTGTGGGATCAGCTTTCCTCAGTTTGCGCCACCTTAAACTCCATCCTGCTGTGTTACCTATTGCAGTTGTTTAAATCTTTTCAAGGGTGTAGCAAAGCCCCTACAGCTTTCCCCTCTGTGCTGATGCTCGCTGTGGTATTTTCTTTTTCTTCAGTGGGAGGGCAAACCCCTCACCCATCTTCATTCCAAGGTGACAAGTCTTGGCTTCACGTCAAAGACGGCTTCTCGTAATACCATCTTTACCATGATGCAGCTCCTGGCAGGGCAACGACCAGCTGTGTGTGTGTTGCATCACAGTAGCCTTTGGTTATGTCCTAGCCAGTGTTGTGAAATACTGAGGTCTTGTTGCGATGAGAAGCCTCATTGTCCCGTCGGTGTCTATGGAGCGTGCGTGAATAAACTGGCAGATAACACAATGCTTATTCTCTCTCTGTTGTGCTGCTGTGTAACTAATCCGGCCTCCTCTCGTGGGATTAGCGCATATAGATTGGCTTCTTTTGCACACGAACACTGTTTAAGTTTGTGACACGGTCGAGTGTTTGAACAACAGCAACGGACGGTGGCCTTTTCGCAGGCGAGCAGCCGGAGCCGTAATCTCGGTTTCGTGCTCGAGCCGAACAAAAGAAATATCTTGACTTTGATAAAGAAGTAATTGGGGACGTCTTTAATCTACAATAGAACAGGGGGAAAAAAGAGAAGTCAGCCTTTTATTCAAGAGCTGCTCTCAGCCTGTCAGAATCTCCAGAGTGCACAGATATTTTATAGTTGAATTGCAGCAATGATATCAAATGTTCAGGGTTGGATTTTTTTTTTAATTTGCTCAGAGCAGACTGTAATTAAAGGAAACCACATCAAGTGACATTTACACTAAAAGGTGCTGTTTATTCTCAAGATGGGAAGCAAAATATTCAGGGTGGCTTTTGTTATGTTGCACTGGCACCAATTTGTTATTTGCAAGCAAAGAATCCTCTCACATGACCACATCATACAACGTCTGCTAACCCTCTTCCTGGCCTGGTCTTCCCTGGCTGCCAGCTGACTGCACGCCCTCTGACAAAGACAGGATTCTGCATCCTCCCGTTATGAGAAATCTCATCTATCCCAGACCCTGAGCTGGCCCGAGCTGTCAGCACACCCCGAGGTCGTCAGCCGTCCTGACAGGACAGACGCGAGAAATGAGTAACTAAAGCCGTGATTATGATTTCAGACTAGGAGGAAGAGGGCGACTGAGACTGTCTGTTAAGCCGCTCGAGCTGGGAGCGAAGGAGCCTGCAGTCTTAATGGACTATACTATTGTGTGCTTGCAAATGAACTCATACTTTCTGCCTTCAGAGATAGGTTCTGAGGAAAGTAATTGGAGGGCGGAAAGAATGCAATCAAAAGTATCTGAAGGCGCCGATAGTAGCTTTCTGCCAATTAACTGCCGTCATTGTTTGACACAATTGGTTGTGATGGTGAAATGTGCCTCCCACAGTATTTTACAATATGGAGCAGTGGATGGGTTTGACAGCCCCCATTGTGCTATTGTATGGTGGTTTCAATCAAATTCAATTTAACAACAGCTAAAAACATTTTGACTTGCAGAAGAGTTTCAGAAAAGGTTTTTTTTTTTTTTTTTTTAAAGTTCTGGTTCACCCACCGTCGTCCACATCTTTGTTTTGGCTAATTAGTTTGTTCCAACTGTACAACAGCTGATGTCTGTTCTTCCTACTAACATGCAGCATGTTTCAAAGGGCACTGAGCTGAAAATGAAATATTTCTTTTTTTATTTGCGTTGACTCATTTTTCAAGCCCGACCGCCTCGTTTTTGGTTTTCGTAGGTGATATGTTCTGAGCGTGTTCCATCATCGGGCTGCAGCTAATAATTATTTCCCTCATCGATTAATCTGTCAGTGACTTTCTTTCAGCTAATTGTTTGGTCTATAAAATGCCAGACGTCAAAAATGCCCATCACAGTTTCTCAGCTGACATATTGAAATTTCTTGTTTTTTTTCCATCGTAGAAGACAAATAACAAGAGAAAATCACCCTTTAAGAAGTTGCAACTTGTGAATTTTTTTCTTCAGTTTTGTTGCTGATTAATTTTCTGTCCATCAATTCTGTTAATCAATTAAATGACTACTTGTTTCAGCTGCACCTTTTTTAAAATGATTAATTGATGTGAAAAAAACACCTGGTTTCTATAAGGCACCAATTCATTTTTGTCATATTGTTTGCAGTAGATTATCCTTATCAACAAGACAGCTTGCTCTCATCCCAGTTTCTCTGTCACACACACACACTTCCTTTTTTCTGTATTTCCTGTACGTTAACTCAGTGTTGTTAGGGGATGTGATCATGTTCCAGTAAACCACACCACTTGTGATTCCCGCCATAGCCAAACAATAGCATTTTTCTTGACTCCTAATGTATTTTAATACCTATGTTTAATGTCAACCTGTTTCAAAATGGCACCTGCAGACACGGCGCTCTGACTCACGCTGCACCTGCTTACCCCCGTCTCCTCTCTATGGTGGTTAATCTGTAAAATAATATTGATTGTGTTCTGCAAAGAGAGAGGAAATGGATCCAGCCAACACAAACCAGTCTTCATAACTACCCTGTCCCCTTTTAACAGGACTGTGTGCGTGTGTTATTCAGGATGTGGCTTTTCCTGGACTCTTGTGACTGTAAGGAAGTCGGGATGATGTCAGTTTTTACCTCTCTTTGCTGGACTCCCAGCTCAGCAAGTTGTACTTTTTAAATTGATCTTCGGTTGCACTAATTAAAGGTATATTCACAAAATTACCGCCATATGGCAGCTGCAGTCATACCGCAAGGTTTCCAGTGCTGTGTGAACGCTGTGCAGCTGTCCCACACTGCTATCTGATCCTGGATTGTAATCGTATGAATGCGTTCCCTGCTAGTCTTGTATCAGCGTCTGGCTGCGCTGTAATGAAATAACATAATAAAGGTATCATACGGTGTCGTTTCTCTTTGCCTCCCTCGCACTAACTCAATCCTGGCCTGCCCTGCTGCTGTGTCCCACTGTGGCCGCTCTTTGTCTGTAGGGAATAAGGTATTGATCCCATCTAATGACTTCCTCCTATGGATGATGTCATACACCCCTGTGGATTAAACCTCACAGCAGTCATGCTAATGGCAGTAGTTAAAAAACAGGTTATGGGACAAGAGGACAGTATTTATATTGATATTTCTTACAGATCTTAAGTGGCCTTCTTCACTCAGACTTACAATGTGTGTGTGTGCAGTTGCATGTGTGGTGTTGCACGGGCGCGATGAAACTATAAAGTGCGGGATGAAAGAGGGGGAGTGCTTGACAGCTGCTATACATCAGCCCAGCAGAGGTGCTGGCTCAGCTGAACGGACTGTGGGATGGCACCACTGCAGGTAGTGGGCCATGCTTGATGATGTCATTAGGGCTTTCACGGCCTCTCAAGGTTTCTGTCGGCTCGTGGCCACAAATCAAGAAGACGGTGTGGGGAAGGAGCCACAACAGTATGATGCTGTGTGTTATTGGAGCCAGATGCAACACATGCTTGTGCAAATGCATGTATAGGTTTGATCCTGTTCATGGTTTTATATCTGTGTCAACAGTGCAACTATTGAAAATTATACTTCAGCACGAACTGATAGCTGGGTTAGAACAGTCTCCAGTGTTACACAAATTAATGGAAAAGAGAACATTAAGTGTCTTTTCATAAGATATTAGGCCATCGTGAGCTTCCACAACAGCTTCAGTGCTCTTTGGTTTTGTCTAAGTCCCTGTTGCTCTACATGAGGGATTGAGCATCATTCTTCCCAAAGTTATTCCCTCATTTGGTATTTTGGTGATGGTCATTCCCAAAAGTCTCACAGTCCTTTCCGCTAAACCACAACCCCCCAAACAGCAAGTGTCCAATCATAGCTTAGCAATCCTAACAATGCACAGCGGGCCTGCCAAGCTTCGGGTTTCCACACATGAGGAAACTGTGTGCATGGGCCTGTAGTAGGAACAATACTCTGCATTTAAAGAGTTTAGAGGCTGGTGTGTATTTTTTTTTAGTCTCTACGAGACCAAAACATAAACCAAACAGAGCAAAAGTGTAGGACACAGATTCCTGTAATGTAAGCTTTATTACCAACAGTAGGAACTGAGCTCTACTTCCAAGGAGCACATTATAAAATACATAAGTTTGTGATGCTATATAAACAAACCCATCCAGAACCAGCACATCCACCAACTGTGTGGAAACCTGTCCTGGTTGCTCTCAGTATATTATGTATGTAGCCATCAAGTACATCTTTAAGACCCCATATAGAAGTTCTTAATTGTTTATAGACACTGTAATTTTGTAAAGAGAGGCTCCGTTATTATATAAACTATATATGTGTTGCAGGAGGATGAAAGTCTTGACAGGTGCAACGGTAAGATGAGTGGGGCTTAACAGACAGACAGTTAGGTTGAGATCTGTTTTAGTTATGTTCCTCATTCTTAAAGTTTTTTCCTTGTCACCTGTCTGCGTCTGATTGGTAGACCGAGTGAAGACTTGACACATTGCTTGCTAATCAGCAGTGTTGACCGGCGTCTTGAAAGAGGAGAAGAGCAGAATGATATGACATTGTGGAAATACGGATGAAAATTGTCTTTCGGCTCTGCATTAAGAACAGATGCTCTTTTCTTTACTATGGAAGTGTTTGTCTGCAGTCTGTCCAGTTGTAATGTGACTACAGGATATATGTTCTGTATATAGTCACATTTATTCTGGCTGCTGGCGACATTTGATGTAAAATCCTTGTGACTATAATGAATCAATCAGGGGATCCTAGAAAACATGCAGCCTGTTTATTATAATAAAATAAAGTTTAATCAACTCTGATTCTACTAGTAGAGTTTATAATTCTCAACATGTTGGATCTGATTGTCTTTCTGTATTTTGATTCATAAGAGCAGAGTTTATTCAAGCTTTAGTCTTTAGCTTTAGACATCACTGTCAGCTGTTTTCTACAGCACTTCATCTTTGATTAGATTTCTGAAAGTCATCCTTCCTCATTACTTTTGTTGGAGTCAACTTTTATTATGGGTAATTCATCATAGTAGACCTTCTTTCCAAAATCAGTTCTTGCCAGTAATTCGACTTCATTGATACAAACACTCATTTCAAAAGTGTTTGTCTTCTAGTGCGTTCATGTGATAGTGATGGGCTGACGAATGCCGTGTTCACATTAACTGTCACAAGCAAAGAAGAATCAGCATCACTATTTTGATTCCTGCATTTAGTCTTTTTTTTTTTTTTTAAAGTTCATACTTTAACCATAATTTGAATTTAAGTTAATCATAATGTTAAATGTAAGTTATTATCTATCCCGAGCACGTTTCGAGCTGCTGCAAGTTGAGATTCAGAGACTAATGGCTGTCTTGGAGTGAAGAAAGAATCATTTGAGAATCTAGTATGTATGGTATGCTAAATATCTGTGACCTTTCCTTATAAATGCATTTCTCTTTCTTTTTCTTTTTTTCCACCACTGTCTGCCTCATTGATATTATTCAGCAGTGACTCACCCAATAACTTCCCATGAAACTTTCTGTATTTGCTTTTTGACTCGGAGCATCAGCAGCGGCGTTTTGTTTGGACTAACCGGAGGAAAAACTGTGTAATTGGCCTGAGCAGGAGTCTCTGCAGCTGGGCAGACAAAGAAAAGAGTTTACATGTCATTGTATTTCAAACACCGGTTGTCATGCAATCTTCTGGAAGCAGCATGCGGCATATTTATCCTTTTGGAACATTATCAATCCACCATGAATCTGTGTGTAATTTACTCGAGTGTTTGTAAACAGTAAAGATTTAATCGCCCGCTTTTAATGTGGGATTCTGCAAATTCAACAAGAAGATCCCAACAGTGGAATGAGTCCCTGCTTCCCTACTGTCATTTCATGATGAATATGAGTTTTTATTACTAATAACTTATGTGTTGCTCCCCGTCGATTGTCGCAGACTGGTGTTGTTTGCATTGCCAGAGGTGTTTTGCTGCTTGTAATTTTTACTTAAGTGTATTCATGACTTAAATCTCCTCAAATAATACATCCCTACCCGAGACAGTCCCCTGTTACAGCAGCAGAAATAATTCCAGCTCTAAATCTCGACTGTGCCTCTGCTGTGATGCTTTGATCATTTTAATTCAACCCTCAGTGTGTTGCAGTCATTAATAGTGTTTTAAAATAATTAATTCATCCTGTTATTGCTTGCACAAATTGGCTTTGTCGACATAATGTGGTGTAGTAGGTTTGAATTAGTTTTTGGAGCAATAAATGAGTTTGTTTGACAAATATTAATTCAGCTGAATGAGTGCATGCTGCTGTGTGTGCGGCTGCGGGAACTGGTGTGGTCGCATGCAGAGCTGTGGTGAAGAGCTGGAGTGATGGGTGAGAAGGGATACTTGCCTTTTTCTTGACAACCTTCAGCGTCGTGTCCTGGGAGGGATTAAGATAGCTGCTCTGTCAGGTCTCTGCGAAGCTGGCTGTATGGGATGTTTTCAGACAGGCTGCGTCCTTTTTAGCCTGTTCAGGGCTGAACATCTCAAATGCACCAAAATAGTGGCTTGACCAACATCAGTGCATTTGCATGAGTCAAACCTGTGTAACATGTGCACATGGTACACACACAGATGTGTGTGTTTTGTCAGGATGTACAGACTCAAGGATGGAAGATTTTGGAGGCACACAGGTCTGATTATCCTCATTACAAAGAGATGCAGGGTGCACGTGGAGGATGCTTTGTCAAAGCGGCCTGACATCTTTATTTGTCCCCTTACCTCAGATATGGCTGCTGTGAAGAAAAGGAGGAGGATGAGGGTCTGAATCAAGACATGTTTTCATGTGTGAAAAGTTGTGATTGAACGTCTGATCTCTAGAGATGCCACACATGGTTTTGAGACGTTTCTCTCACAACCCAAATACAGTGGAAGCAGAGCTGAAACAATTAGCTGATTAATCGATCGATAAGCCAGTCTACAGAATATGAAAGTATTTTGATAATAATTAAACAATCATTTCGGTGATTTTCAAGCAAAAGAACAACATTTTCCTGTTCCAGCACTTTGAATTTGTCACCACGGCCTTCAGGGAAATGATTTCACTTCACTTTCTATCGTTTTATAGACAAAATGATTAAACAGTGAATCAAGGAACTAGCAGATTAATTAGCGCTGAAAATAACTGTTAGTTGCAGCCCTAATTGAAAGTGGATGTCTTTTCGTAGTGTGATGCTCAAAGCAGTGAAAAACACTCAGAAGCAACAATGTCCCACTTATTCAAGATAATCCACAGACCTTGGCGTGAACAGTGTTTATTGACTTTTTTGAAAATACTGTTGGACTTTGAGGAGCATGTTTTCCTTTTATTAGATAGAGAAGAAGAGACCTAACCCTAACCCCACAGGGTCCGAGGACACCCTGAAAGTGCTTTCTGATGAAGAAATAAACCCTATAAAAAGTGGTTGGATACCACTAGATGTAAGTGAGAAAATATGTCATATGAGTGAGCTGACCTTTTAAGACTGATTCTCCTCCACCAGACGCAATATTACGTTTCCCTGAATCTGATTTAGTGTCTGTAGTTGTGTGTGAATTCCTCATTACTCAACAGCTAAGTTGGGACATTTTTCAGGTGTGCGCTTCCTTTGAGCAATGGGTAAGACTTAATCATTTTGTGTAACAGCAGGTATGAGGAAACATGGAAACCCTTTTTTAAGACAGTAGATATATATATATAGTAAACTCACTGTCAACAAAAGACTGATTGCTGTGAAAAGTCTTGTGACGACCTCCAAGTATTTAGTTTGGAGTTTTTGTGAATTTCCCCATTGTGGGATGAGTAAAGGAATATCTTATCTTTAAAGACTTGAGGGTTGAATGGATGTAAATGAAGAAGGGTAGCTAGAATAAATGCTGTTAAACATGTTTATTCTGGCATCACATCAATAATCATAAGATGGCTTCTTTGGCCTCATACCAATACTAAATATGCAGCATGGCCAGATCTATAAACATGATACTAAATGCTCTCTGATATCTTCTCAGTGTGTTGGTGTCATTCATGTCATGTCCCCTTCATTTATTACACATTTGAATCTATGCCTTAACTTTTCCTCTGCTATCTCATACGAGTGGACACCCTTGGATCAGTGTAAAGCAATTTCAGCTGTGCAAGCAAAAATAGATAAAAAAAAAAAAAAATCAGATTTCAGGAAGCAAGTCCTACAATTATTGCAAGACCATCAAAATGTTTAGCACGTCTTTATGAAAGTACAAATTGTTGCAGTAGCTATGCTGGCAATTTCCATTACGCTGAAGAAGAGGCAGGACAAACTGACTTCACGCCTTCTTATAGCTGTTTTAAATGTCAATAACAAGAGCAATGCATGATGAGCTTCTGTGCTACACTTGACTAAACTAGTACACTTTTGTTGTATCATGGAGTCATTATTGCATTAGTGTTGAACTTATTACAGATCAAGGCGAGGCCAAAACATTTAGCCTCTGCATGGTGGAGCAACGACAGACAGTAAAACACGGAGCTGCTGAAAATGAATTGACAACTGTTTTGATAATCGGTTCATCTCAAGCAAATATGCCAAACAGAGAATTTGCTGCTTTTCCTTGTCTTAAATTATACAAAGTTAAATGTATTTGGGCTTTGTTTGGATGAAACATCTGAAGACGTTGCCCTGCGCTCTGGCAAATTGTAACCTGCCTTTTTCATTGACTGATGATTGACTGAACGATCAATCGCTGAATGCAGTCAGCAGTCGATTGGCTTGTTCCTCTAAATAAGGTATTTTTTAAAAACAGAGCCAGTAAACTGGAAGGGATATGTTTAACACCATGTTGGTACTTTCACACACTGAAATTCACAACATAAATCCTGTAGTGTCACACTTCACCTGCTGTCGCATCTGTCAGCGTTGGCAGTGCCTCATTAAAATGAACAGCAGGCTTCCACACAACTTTCCTCGACAGCCTCGTCGCCAGTGGCAAACTTGACCTGAAACACAAAGAAGGGGCTCCGTACAGTCTCGAGCTCAGTGCTTCTGCGAGCGTGTGTCAGAAATGAAAGCCACTTGCTTTTTGCTTTGATTATTAATTGTATTTTTTTGTGTGTGTCGCCAGAAGGATTTTGTTAAAAAATCAGGGCCGTAAAAAAAGGATTTCTGCAGCAAGTGTTCATCGACATCCAGCACCTGCTCACTTACTGTTACTCACTCCGTGTGTCAGCTTTGGCTAAATTCCCAAAGTGTTCATTTGAATCTGTAGTTGTGGGTTGAAGTTTGCATCTGTCACATACAGTAAACATCCTCCGACTACAGGCTAATTGGGATTAGATATGACTGTGATTTAAACGTGTGCAGACAAGGAAATCCTTTGGTCTGTATGAGGTTGATATTCAAATGTGCCTGCACAGAATAAAGTCAGGAGCTCTGGCTTCCTCTGCACACTGGTCTGCTTCCCCTTCACGGTATCAGCTGTAGCAGAGAGATTATAAAAGCTGCAAACCCGGTGTGTGTGTGTGTGTTTGAGTGTGTGTCTACAATGTAAGTTACTGCCCTGTCTAACAATTTCAGTTCCTGTCTCCACATTCTGGATTTTTGATGTGTTTGCACTTTTCTCCTGATATTTTATTCTGCTCTTCCAGAGAGAAAAAAAGTCAGCGCTCATCTTGCTTGTATTCTCTGTCTCCTCTCTTTCTTTCTCTTATCTTCCCATCTCTCTCTCTCACACACACACACAAAGAATTGAACAGCGTCCTGTCAAAACTCTTATCAAGTTCTCTTTGAGTCAGCCATGCATTGATAGGTCTTTTTCTCCTTTACTTACTGATATTTAGATTTTTTTTTTTCTGCCTTGTCATGGCAGCTTGTGAGGTTATCAGAAAAATCACAGACAGAAAGAACCCAACGCTGTGTTATGTCTCTACTATTTCCAGTCTGTTTTCGAACACGTTGTTGGTTAGAAATCGGGCGCTCTAACATTTTAATGAATCCGATTCCTTTCAAATCCCTTATCAAATCTATTCAGGTTCAGGGTTCACCGTAAACAAAGTTATAATTAACTAAAACTCAAACGCTGATCTGTGATCTGTAATCACTTTTTTGTTGGATGACAAGGCATAAACACTGCAGTTTGGAGTGGTGGTCTAATCTTCACAACAACAGACAATAACCAGAGTTTCAGTTGGGCCTTTGGGCAGGGTGCTTTGGGAATTACCGTTAATTATCTACAGGCTTCAGCTGATATAATCTGCTACTGGCAATGTTTGTGATTTCGGCTGGTGGAACTGCCAGATAGAAATGCAGAGCTGAATATTTTGTGCTTTGTTGTTTGTTAATAAAAAAGAGTGAGGAGAGATGAGAGTCAATAGGAGATTGACTTCAGGTGAAATCAGGTGCAGTTGCATTTTGTTCTTTAATGAGATTTTTTTTTATCGACACAGTAAAGTGCATCCACAGTACATGCAGTTCACAAAAAAGTCGCATTTCATTGGGCTCATTTTCAGAAATACGCCTCCTTGCATGCTTTTTGAGAGTCAGATGAGAAGCTTCATACAATCATGCCAGTGAGCTTAGTTTAGTATAAAGGCAGAAAGCAGGAGGAAACAGCTGGTCTGGCTCTATCTAAAGGTGGCAAAATCCACCAAGCAGCACCTCTAAAGCTCACTTATTATATCTCTCATCTCAATGTCTCGTTTGCTTAATCTGTACAAAACTGGAAGTGTAAAAACAGCAAGATGTCTTTTTTAACGGGGAATTGCGTAAAATGTCGTTTCCAAGCAGTTCCTCGAAGTCACTGTCGAAATATTCATCAAAAAAGTCTTCAATGTGCCGTAAATGTTATGAGCTGTCACAATGTCTGAATTCCTTTAATCAGGTCAAACTGTGAAGAGGTTTTATTGAGTAAGATGTTGATGCGGAAATAGTTTTGGCTTCTCTTTTTGATGATGATTTCGAGGTGAGCGAGCCATTTCACGGAATTTTAACTGGAATGAATGAAACAGCTCTTCTCAGGCCTGTTGGGAAATCGATTGTGGGGAAGGTTGACGGCCGTCCAGTGATTTCTTCATGCATCTTGAGTCACAGTCTCTACACGTCACTACAAAAAGCTGGGATTTCAACAAGGCCTCATTGACAGAAATGTCTAAATTAAGTATTTAAATGAACTTTAAATGGCCCACTTCCACGTATCCGAGGCAGAAGCACTGTCTCTGTTCTCGTAGCAGTTCTGAAAATGAAACATTTACTGTAAACTAACAGATCCTCCTTCCTTTACAGAAGGGGAAGTTTCACAAGGTGCTATTATGTGTATGTGTGCATACTTACTGATATCCCTTTGGTCTCCTTTTGCTCTGGCTGCACTTCACACCTCCTTAGCAGCAGTGTGTAAAAAGTGACGGTAGATAAAATCCCAGAGAATTTTGTCGGTGTGTTTAAAAAGCATCAGGTCTCAGATTTTCCCGACCAACACGTCTGTTTATCCCAGATGTCTGAGCCGAGCTCATTTCACCAAGCGCACAATTAATCACAGGCAATCTGGGACTCATTAGCATACAATCAAATGGGACAGCCAACAGAGTCATTACGAATGCAGTGAACTTAAATATCATGGGTGCATCTGATTAATCCTGCATATAGGGAAAACCTGCATGGAGATATTCGGCAGTCAGAGAAGACTCTGCAGTTACACTCAGACGGAGCCGGTGCAGATAAATGATGCAGCTACATTTGAAATCACAATGAGCTAAAAAAAAAAACCATTATGATAATTTATTCATGGTAAGTTATGAAAAAGTGTTTAAGTCATCACCAGTCTTCAAGCTCCGTGCGGCACGGGCCCGCGTGTTTGTATGTGTGCGCATGCTTATGAAATTATACAGTGTCAGTGACGGTTAAATTATCTAGCAGTTTAAGTTTGACAGTTAAATTTGTTTCACAATTTATCCAAACTGCAGCGTCAGATTTGATGTGCTCGTATTCGTGTGTGTGCGTGAGGAAGTGAACTGCGGCAGGCTTTATCAGAGGAGTACATCAGGTTTTACTGACGCCTCGTTAATCTGTGTGTGTGTGTGTGAGTTCTGGCAGGGTATTAAGTCCAATCCTTGCTGCCAACATGGCTATAGAATCTGTGCCATGATGAAATTAATACCCCCCCTCCTCTCCCCTGACTCGTACCTTTCAGCAGGGTGTCGGCCCAAGGTGCAGCCGTATCTTTTTTTTACAAAATTTTTCTCTCATAAAATGAATCAGTGACAAAGTGACACATCCCTGGAGGGAGCAGCAATCAAAGCAAGAAATTAAATTTTCAAGCATTTTACTGTACCTGCCAAATGAAGACTGAATACATTTCTGTGGAAGTAAAATTTATGAGAACTGTCTTATTGAGGAACACCACATAGTCAGCGGCGTTATCGCAGTGGCTACGACCGTCAACTCAGCACTTCATCTTTTCTCATGGCCTCCAAATTATCCCCTAAAACTGTGATATCAGCATAAAGTCACACATTAAGAGGCAGAACAAACTGTTATCCTTTTCTAATGAGGTTACAAAATTAATGAATTTCACTCACTAACTCAACATTTTTAAGACCCTCAATCAACCCAATCTCTTCCATAACCACCAATCCTCGGGGAAGACGCCTCTTTAAATATAGACTATAGCTATAGTACAGTAATGGCAGGATTGATTGATACACAGCCGAGTTTTTCTGCCTGGTTGCGCATCAGAACCGGAGAACGGGCTCTCAGCCATATCTCAGGTCTGATCTGACAGCAGGGACACACAGGGGCCTCTTGGCAAACTGAATAACAGCGGAGCTCATCTGACCAGAACATGGAGGAGACAGGACTGTGATTTACCTGGCGCAGGAGCAGAGAGGGGAAGAGCCGGAGAGAAGGGCTGAATTGTGTTTCTTTAAAATAAATGGACTTCATTGTGGTTGGAGCTGCAGTAATATTTTGATGGCCTTGTCTCTCTCTGGACCACCTGTGAGAATATTTTTCCCAAACCGACAGTAACACAAAATGACGAACGTGCGCAGAATCCGATTATCCCCTTTAAAAATCAAAACCCTTTATTATTTATGTTTTCTGTTGTTGTGGAGCGTAACAACCTTCAACGACACTGACATTATCGCCTTATAAAATTGAAATGGCGAATGCATTAGCAAATAGTAGATTCATTTACACATCCAGCAGACATGGAGCAACATAATCTTTCCTTTTGAGTTGTGTTTCTGGCCACCTGATGATTGTAAGTTTGATATTCACTCTGTGGTAGCTTCGTTGTTGGTCTCCATCAACTCCTGAGGGAAATATCTGGCTTTTAAGTGCTAAATGTTCCTCAGCGTTCACCAGCTCATCTGTAACTGTGTCTGTCTGCTGTCTGTTGATGGGAAGATGAGGTGCACAGTGTCTTTATAGAGCGACACCTTTTCCCATTATATGTCATTTGATTGATTTTTTTTAAATGGAAAAACATTGATTTTGAGTTATCGAAGTTGTGCAATGTTTAGACTGAGTGATATATTCAAAGTCAAGACTTAATTTTAATATGGCTACACCATTTAATGAAAACATTCTAGATGTCACATTCCCAAAATTTGGCCTGACATTTGATATCTTTGGCTGCGCTTTTCCCCAGAGAACCAATTTAATAAGTGTGAGAGAGATGGATGCAGCTGTACAAGATGTTGTTAAGTGATTTACAGAAATATGAACTCTGAAATTGTGTAAATGTGAAAAATAATGAAGAGTACTCTATTTATGTAGCATTGCATTCCTGTAATCTCTTATTTAAAATGAACAGTTTAAAATAAATATCAAAATAGATGCAGCAAAACCGGAGAGCTCATCTGTTTTTTTTTTTTCCCCATTCATTTTTCTTGTGATGTCACTTGAGGAAGTTTATCGGATTTCATCCACAAAAGGCTCTGAACAAGTTTTTGTCTCATGTGGTTGTGCTACCACTCCCCATCTTTCCCTTCTAGTTTAAGCCTCTGTAACAAAAAACACTGAAGCTTCCACATTAACTGAAAATTAGAAATTAGATGAGGGTCAGTGAGGAGGTTGAGGTTGAGGAGGTCAGACAATTACAACGATGTCCTGTGCCATGGCCTCCATGAACACTGCTTGCATTACATTTTAAAGCTCCTCAGATGTAAAACAAAACAGTCAAAATCTCATTGTGTTAGTTTTTAATTACAGATTGCTTTGAATCATTAATTTGGATCATTGTATTAAGCAATTAGCACAATATGATCCTATCATCACATTACAATTTCACTGAAAGTCAGTAAATGATAATATTAAGTTAACGACCAGCAGTTTGTTGTAACCAGGCATGCATCATTTATCTGAAGCTACCAACCTCTGACCTATGGAGCTTCTGCCGTGACAACAGGTCAGGTCAAAAACCGGAGCCACAGGAGGCCTGTGACTGCTTGGAGTGCTGCAGGATTTGTAGCTATTAATATTGTTGCAGTGAACTCTTTGACTGGCAGCCAACCCGGAGGACACACACACACACACGCACACAACTGGAAATGGCCTGATCTCACATCCAAGGGACCTTCTGACAGCTTGATTGACAGATTGAGTTTAGCTTTATTAATCCTAAAAATATTCACAGCGTAGCACTGAGCTGGATGTTTACCCTGTATATATTGCAAAAGCGTAATCCCGACTGTCTATCCAGCGCATCTCTCCCCCCATTAATGCAACCCCTCAGTTCAAGAAAGGCTTGAAATACAATGCCAATTAAGAGTGGAGTGGAGGATGTTACTGCGGTTGTTGTTCTTTAGATGCAGAGTAACGAGCTCGGCGGTGCAGCAGCAGGCCGCGTTGTGGCCTCGCTGATTAATGCTGCCGGCTGTGTCTTCGGACATCCGAGTGAAGCAAAGCTCTGCGAATATCGTGCACAAACACATAACACAGACCATCTTGATTTATTTTGCTCATCCCCCTTATTTACTTCACTGCATACTGTTGGGAAATGACACAAGGACGCCACGCTTTGTAATTAATACAAACATGTGTGACCGATACAGCGGGAGCTTTAATGATGCTGCCATGTGATGCCCTCAGGCAGGTGGCTTTGCCCGCTGACCTGCTCTAATGTACTGTAACTCACACACAATATGACTCTGCATGCTCTCTGCCCATCAAAGTGACCTGTATCCTTCAGCCGTAGCTCGCCAGCTCGCGGGCAGTCCGCATAATGGCTCATGATAAAGATAGAATAACCAAAAGGGATTAAATTACTTCACTGCTCTTGCAATCCACTTAACGTTTAACAAAATCAAGACTGATGGCGTCAGAAGGAAGGAATCAAGGCGTGCAGACAAGAGAGAGCTGAATGATTGGTGCATGGTTATAAACAGGCCGTGCTTGGGTTTTATTAATGATTTCCTGTTTGTGTTGGCAGCAGCAAGTCAAGAGCCAACACGTGCAGTTACCATGGTGCCCTAACAGGTTTTTAAAAATGCAAAATGGAGGTTTGGGTTTGGGTTGAAAAGAGATGAGTCATGTTTTGCACCAAGTCAACCATCTTGACCTCTACATACAGTAAAGGGCACGCTGCATCAAATATATCTGTTTTTTTAGACTCTGACTTCCTTTGTGTTTCACGACAAACAAACACACTGTGAGATCTGGTGACTATGAAAGTCACAGCATATTTATAAAGTGCTAAAAGTTAAGCCAATTGATCTCTGTCCCTTAACATCTGCTCTCCAACACTTGAAAAACAGCTGCAATTTCTTTCAGTCAGTCTTTACAGTTCATCTCTGCCGATCAGGGCGTTGTCATTTTGCAACACAGGGTTGCTCGATGAAATGTAAGTCGTGAGCTACATGCATGTAAAACATATATAGAAATATTTAAATTAATAAAATAAGCCACCCTGATAGTTTTGTACAGTATGTGCAATGTCAGTGTAAAGTCATGTGATGTATTTGTTTACACCAGCTTTCATCAAAAATGTAACCGTTTGAATATAAATAAATGATAATTAGTTGCAGCCATCATGCACAAAATGGAGATTTCCACTGATGGTTATTTTTGTTCCCTTTCAGTTTCGAGTGCTGCCCATGTTATTACTTTATATATAAAAGCGCCACCATCATCAAGCAAGAGTTGTTCTCAAGTCACGTTGTGTCACTTTCAGTCAGGGATAAATAGTACAAGTACAAATTGATCATGTTTATTTGTGCTGTGAGCAAACATGAAGCGGTGACTAATGTTCTAAATGAACAATAATTATTCTGTTTGTTTTAAATGTTCCTTGCTGCGCCGAGGCTTGTCTTTCTTGTTCACCCTCGACTGCGTCCCTGATTCTTCCACTTGCGCCCAGGACGAGTTTGCAATTTGTTGGTTTGCTGGATAAATGTATCACCAGGTACTGAGGTGCTTTCTGCTTGGGCTTTATTAACACACAGCCCCCCTTTGGCGCCGTGTTGAAACTGCCAGCTGTTGCACGAGGAGCTGATATGACCACTGACTGTGAGTGTTGGTGAGTTCATAGGAGCTTAATCACCTCTCCATCTTGATAAATACTTATCAGAGCCGGCGCGGTGATGAGCTGATGTGGCATCTCTGGCTGCGCTGGTCTGTTTCTGAAGTGTTTCCTCACTGAACCCATGTGGCATTCTCAGCTCAGACACCACCACCACCCCCCACCCTCCCGCCATCAACGCTGGTTTCTGATTACTGCCATCTCACTGACCTCCCATCTGTCTGCTTGCTTTTTGGTTTCTTAATCCTGTCATTTTCATACTGTGGAGCTTGTGGGAAACGGGCCTGCGTGCGAACACACACATATACACACACGGCCTGGTGGTGAGAAGGAGCTGAAGCTTAATTGCTGTCGGCGGCAGTACAGATGGCTGCATTAACTGAAGTTAAAATGACCCATACATATGTAAACCCTCTTGTGTAACTCCCGGCATGGCCTCATGCTGCTGCTGCTTTCATGACTCCATCTGAATCTATCAGAGAATGACAGATACACACATCAGCTCTTTCTCTTTTGTGGAAATCATGGCCCTGAATCTCCAGGTCTTTAGAAAAAAATAGAATTCCTGCACACGCGGGATCACCTCTGTAGTGATTTATTACCCACTTCGGGGATTATCACCTCTGTGATAATTTATTACACTGTGTGCTCGTGCTATTCTGAGACAAACTTCTGCTCTCCTGTGGAAAATCACAAGAGATGACTGTGCCTTTGGTGCTTTGAGAATAAAGTTTCCTCCACTGTGCTGTAAGTCAGCATCAAGAAAAGTTCAGGAGCCTACTTTTGTAGGGTTCTAGTCTGGTTTAAAAAATGCAAAAATGAAACCCAAAATTGCCAATTGTTTAATTTTTGCATTCTCTCCATCCATTTTTGTCTTTGTTTACCACTTCTACCCCACATGCATCATTTTTTTTCTGTACAAACTCAGCTCGGGTTTATCATTTTGCCAATTCACCAAGTTTAAAGCTGGCAAGGAACTCAAAATACGAGAATAAAGACACAGGCATCTATGAAAAGAGCAGTTCACCGATGTAAGAAAATATTCTTTCGCAATTTATACACATAAATACAGCAGAAAAACATAAGAAATTTAACTGTGTTCTATAATATTCTGCTTACCTGTAAAGAGATTTTATCTGTATTTGAAGTCTGTCTGCCTGTAAATCACTAAAATATTAATAAGTCCTACTTTTGATTTGAAAGTTTGAATTTTCTTCTATTTCAAAAACATTTTTTATGATCTACACGAGATACTTGATATTGCTTCAATTGGGGTTTTTCGGCTTCTCTCTATGTGATGTATAAATAAAGTCATGCAGCTATAAATAAAACATGCTCAGTGTATTCACCGATGACTAGACAGACTCCAGAGGTGGAGGGCCAACCTCATCAAAATCTGAATTGAATCATTTTGTGTTCTGAGCTAAAAACGTTTGAAGAACCCTGGCGGCAGAAGAGGTCAGTCAAGTGATCGGCAGATGAGATGAAAACACAAAATGCAGCTGTGTCACTTTCATTTCTTCTTTCTCGCAAACTTGTATTTCAGCTCTTCTAGATATGGTGTTATACAGCGTGTTTTCATTCCTTATTTCTACGTGATTTTGTCCTCTAATCTCCACCCGTCCTCTGTGTGTCCTCCGCAGGGCAGTGGAGGGCAAGGTGTCGTAGTTGAGACCATCATGCCCTTTGCTCTGGCAGCGGGACAGGAAGTGTGTGTGTGAGCGTCCCCGGTCGGCTCTGCTGGGATGAACATGCCACTGCACCAAATCTCTGTCATCCCCCGTGATGTCACCTCGTCGCGGGTGTCAGGCAGCGGGAAGGCGAAGGACAAGGACAAGCAGGTATGTAAAGAATAAAAAAGGCCGAATCAGGTCACAAGCTCTCAAAACTGGTGACACAGCTGAAGATTATGGGCTGGTTTTATTTTATGTAGTTTTCTTCTACAATAGAGACATTTTTGATATTTATGACTCAACGTCTGCTCAGATCCAAAAAGGTCCAACAGAGCAGAGAGAGGCCGAAATAAGGCATCAGTTGAGTCAGCAAATGGCCAAACATGACATTGTTTAGTGGCTGAAGGATCTTGTCCACTGGCAGCAAAAAAAAAAAGGAGTGTGTCATTATCATAGAGCGACAAAGTCCACAGCGAGAGGAAGTGGGTGGGTAAACAAAACATCAGACTTTAACACAAGAGACTGCTGTTTGTTTCCTGTTTCTTACTGAAGGCCAGCATTTCTGTCTGTTAAACCATGACTGCAGTCTTCTCCGAATGTTAACCACATGATTACTGTAACCATGATGACGGCCCCTTAAACTTAATGAAGAAGTGATTTTAATCCAAACCATAGCCATTCCCTAACTCGGACTGAGTCGTGTTTTATGCCTAAACCTAACCAAACCTATGATATTTAAAAACACCCTTATTTACTTTGCCAAGAATAATGAAAGCACACAATTCATGAGCATGTCTGCATACATTTAATGAAGCCGCTGACAGATTTTTTTCCTCCTTCTAGAAACCATTCATTTTTATCCACTATGAAAAATGATTCCCCTCAGTTTTCACCACAGCAAACAAAACCTCGGTTTGGTTTTGTCAACAGTTTTTGTTTTGTCGTTGTTTCAAGTGGCAGAGTTGACTGTTTTCATATCAGCGCCACATTAAGTTCTGCTCTGCTTACTGTCACTCACACCCACAGGAAGAGACATTTGCCAGATGCCTTTAAAACTTTATTACCAATTTTTGTCCCCTTCTCATTTATTGTGTCATTGTTTTAAAGCAGGTTGGACAGCATGAAATTTTGTATTTTTCAAAATCAACTCTTTGTTACATAGAGAAAAAAAGAACCTACTGAAGGCTTTGCAGAAATGCAGGATTTTCAACTAGATGTAGACAAAAGCAAGAAGTTAAAGGTATGCAAGGCGGCGAGTGGACGAAGTCACCCCAGGTGTCCTGCAGTCATTCATCAGAGAACAATCAGAAAGTCATTTTTTTTAATGCCAGGGGTGTCAATCCTAACACGCCAATATAAATTCTGCATTACAACATTTCCCTCGCAAACAAATTATTTCTGCGCTGCCTGTGGCTCGAGCAGAGGTTTTGCATCTAATGAGGCTGGTTAACGTCGGGTCTGCTTTTCCATTTGTGCCTAAAACTACCTGGAGGCCATCTGACTTTGCAGTTTAGTAGTGGACTATTAAAGATACCAAATAATGTATAGGATTTGGTGCCTTTCATGGCCATTTCAAATTTGCAAAAAGAATCCGTAACAATCATCAACTCAGAATGCTTTCAGTCATCGTCTCTGCTGCTTTGTCAGGATTGTTACAGCTTTCACCAAAACGTCTGTAATTTGGAAACTAATCCGCCAAAATAAAGGCCTCAGGCAATCTGCAGGCTCCTGCTTATACAGAAGGATTAGAGGAAGTTCATCTGAGCCTGTCACAGATTTCTGATTTGAGAATTTAAACTTTATTATCTCCGAGTTCTGACTTTTCTCAGAACCCTCTCAGAAATCCTTTCACATCTGGACGTGAATTATCAGGATGTTGTTTTTATATCTGAGGTTGTTCTCGCTCTTGATTTGTCAGGAATAATAAAGGAAGTCAGGTGTACGACCAAAACCTCGGTTTCACATGCAGCTTATCAATCTTTACTTTCTCTTCCCCCCTCTCTGTTTCTGTGCTCCAGCACCATCAAACACCACAGTGAAGTGCTCTCAGAGCGCAGTTGCTTTTTTGAGCTGTGGAACAAAGCGAGGTGCTAAGACAATATGTCCGTGTCCTGCCCTTTCTCCTCAGCCTCATCAGATCACAATAGATCCGAGGCGCTAAGTGCAGCAGCACAGGTGTTCATAAGAGGCTTCTTCATGCTGCATATGGCGCCGTGTTTCATCCCTCTGTGCTGTACAAGCGACGGTGCACACAAGCTGTAGACTGGCCCTGACATATGTATTTTTACTTTACACACACACACTCACACACACACACACACACACACACACACTCACACTGATGATTCACTTGCCAGCCTAATGTGTGTTGTGAAGCTCAAAATCATGCCTTGTCATTGAAGAAGTGAAAGTGGGATTCATAGGATTCATTCCAAAACTAGTTTCTTTTGGTTTCATTCTTACGTTAAATAAAGGGGTTTGTGTGGCTTAGGTCCCTCTTTGTCAGGGGTGGAAGAAGTACTCAGATCCTTTACTGTGTAAAAGTACTGTTAACAAGTAAAAGACCTGCATTTGAAATTTTACTCAAGTAAAATTGCATAAAAATGTATTAGCATTTAATACTTAAAATATGAAAAGCAGAAGTGCTCACTTTGCAGAATGGCTCCTTTCTAAATGTGTTGAATTATAGAGAGATGATTTTTTTTTACAGACACAAACTATTATAGTGTCCAACAAGATCCTCTCCTATTAGTTTTGTTGCGAGGCAAGTTATGACTGTATTGTTCTTAGTATTAAGTATGTGATGAGCTCAGGTAAATCCCAGCAACATAACTGAAAATACCTTTCCTTTAACATGGAACAAGACGTCATATTTAATAAGCTGATCATATGTTTTATATTTAAGATAAGATTAAATTCATTGATCCCATTCACTAATATTTAAAATCAAAGTAGCAAGTAACTTTAGCAGTTAAATAAAAAAGAGTAGAAGTAGGGATATAGTGTGGATATACTTAAGCACAAATTTGTGGTACTTGTACTTTACTTAAGTACTTGAGTAATGTACTTTACTGTTACCTTCCACCACTGCTTTTTGTACGTTGCATTGTTAACAGGATTAATGGGACCTTATTCTGATGGGAACTAAAAATGAAACTGTGAGCTCTACAATGTCTTGGGGGCATTCGTTCTCCCTGCTGCCATGTTTGCTAACAGTGTAAAGATCCAACCCTGCATCTCTGCATCTCAGCATCACTCTCTGCCTCTGTCTGTCTCCTGCCGGCTGAGCCTCATTTTTTCCCCCGGAGGAATAAGTGGATAAACAGCAGTGACTCCCGTCCTCCCTGTGGAACCATCAGCAGAGCGGAGGAAAGGGGGAACAGCGCAGGAACAGAAGAGAAGGAAAACGACGGGTGTTTACTTTGAATGCTGATCAGCTCGAGGGTCCTGGAAGTGTGTGTGCGTGCCCAGAGTTTAGTCACAGAGCGCAGGCCCATCTGGCCCTCTTAGACAACACAACTGGTCTTTTAGCGCCTCAAGAAAAAAAGCAGAACTTTCCTCTACTTAGAATTCAGAGTTAGTCAGCTGCTCCTTTCGAGAGCAACACATCTTTAACTGTTGCTCGCCCCTCTCTGGCCTCTCTCCTCCAGCTCCACTCAAGTTCATTTGTCTTCTTTGAAATCCTCTTTGGGTTTGTGCTTGTGGGCACTTTGTCCGTGCACCGCGGTCCTCCACTTGAGAATTCATGTTTGGGTGGATGAATTGAGTTTTTTTTAAAAAATTGTTTAAAAATGGCATCAAAAACTTAGAGAACAAGAGTTTTATTTCCAGGGAAGAAGGAAAAAAAAGAAAAAGAAAAGTTGCCTGACAGTTCTCAGCCTCTGCGAATAATACGGCCAGATTTATTGGAGTCTGGGGTTTTTGATAAGGCGTACAGCAAATGGATTATGCATGAGTTGACAATAAAGTAAGCTGCGGCACAGTTTAAGCAGGTAGGGAAGGAGAAGAAGCAGGTCGTGTGGTGTCTCTAGGAAATGCATATTGAGCTGTCAGTGTTTGTTTTGGTGATTATATCATACCTCTTTAACCTCATCTGTAATGTCACTTGCTGGTGTTTTTACTGTAAAAACAGCTTCAGTGGACACAGCTGTAGCTTTCATTTTCACATTCGCACATGTATTGACGCCCACACGCAGGGCCTCTCTCGCACTAGTATTATATTTAGCTGTATATCTCTGCGACTGCACACACACACACTCAACGCTGTGATGCTCGATACCCGCTCGTTTAATGCTGCATGTATTTTTTATGAAAGCGCAGAGAGCGCTGGAAGCCTCGTCCTTCGTTAAGCATGTGTCAGAGTCAAGGACAGAGAAAGCTCCCCGTCTCTCCTCTGATGTTCGGTGGTTTGATAACAGCCGCCACCGCACAGCTCCTGGGCACCGATAGAGCCAAGCTTTGCAGAGACTAATATCAAACACTGACCGCCATGTCAAAACTTTCAACACAGCCTCCAGGCTAGACAGGGACTGTTTAATGTGTCTGTCTTTGCTAATTTAATGAAGCGCTTCTAGTATAGTGACATAACATTTTGTTCATTCAGTTTCATATTTGAAACAGCGTTCTTGCACTTTTTGTGTAGTCGAAGCAGTTTTGGCTGAGATGGCAGATAAGCAGGGGAGCCTGTTTACACCCTGCATTAATTTATCCATAAAATATTGTCCAAAAAATACTGTTTGATTAAATTCTACAAATGTGTTCAGAAAATATTTGAAAATATGTTTCTCAGCCCCGAGGCAGGGAAACAGTTTGCAAACATTTGGTGGATCTAAACTGTCCAAATCAGTCCCCTCCAGATTGTTGTGCCCAGGGGCTTGCAAATGGAAATGCCATGATAATCACCCAGAATGCCTTGGGGCTGGGTAAACTAGGCATGAAATGCTGAGTTATCGGGAAAAGGGAGTGTTTACACGTGTGTGACTCAAGTATATAAGGAGTAAACCTAAGGTGGTCACATCTAGTCAGAGGAAGAGGATGTGATCGGTTCATTTAGCAGACTTAAAAGGTGCAGGTACAAACAAGTCTGTCACCAGCCATATGTGTGTTTTTTCTGACACACACACACACACTGCGCACCTATACTTCGCACAGGTGTTAATCCAGTTGATATTCAAGTTACACAAATGAAAATGCATGCAGTTTCTCTTTCTCTCTCTCTCTCTCACACACACACACACACACACAAACATAAACACACACACAAAAACCCGCAGCCGTGCATTCACCCCAGTGTCGATGTTTCTGAGGGCAAACAGGTTCCCACGGCCTGTCTGTGAAGCAGAAGCTGGAGAGAGAAGATAACACATAGGCGGAATAGGATTCTCTGTATTCTGGCAGAAGTTTTCACAAAGGTGTGAACGTCGTGTGTCAGCAAAATAAACTACTTTACATATGCCACTCATGGAATTCAAAAAGATTTCACAGACTCTGCAAACATCCATCCAGCTGCTGATATACAGTAAATACACTGCTGTCTACTAATAGTAGGCAGCAGGTCCATAACGAGCTGGATTTGATGGATTTCATTTGAGAGCTTTGTTGTCTTTTTGATTCACATCTTAGTCTATTTAATATCAGTGAAAATATTAAAATATCCACAAAATAGCCAGCAAAGTTTGCACATTGGCTGTTTTCAAAACCCAAAGATATTCAATTTAAAATGTTAGGTTAGAGGAAAAAGCAGTAAATTCTCACATTTGAGAAGCTGAAACTAAATGTTTGGCATTTTTTGCTGAGAAATGACTTCAACTCCTGACTGTTTGATTAACTAACTCACTGTTTCAGCACTAACTCGCAGGATTCACTACCCACAATATCCTGCAAGTCCCTGAAGCTATTTTTCTGCCTCGCGTCTCTCTCTGTCTCACTACCTGAGTCTCTCTTTCTGGAGACACACATGCGAGGACGTGCGCTCAGGTTGCGGGTACGCACAAACACACATGCCAGCAGCTGGTGTTGTTAATCAGCCCGTCTGTGCAGGACTCGCGCGAGTCTCCCGGAGGAGCCGGCTGCGCTGAGCCACTCGAGGTTGAAGTGCTAAAAAACATAATTAAATGTAGAAGAGCCGACATGACGGCCGGGGCCTTTGAGGGCCTCGACTGTTGTGAGGAAGGGCTTTGCTTCACTTTGTTAAAGATTCCATTACATTAGCCCCTGTGATGAATCCACTGGTTATTTTACTGTCTTTTGGTGGCTCTGACACTCTGCACTATATTAGGTTTTACATATGCGATTACAGTTGACCCGTAGCAGTGAAAAATAGACTTTGAGAGGCATGGCAGGAAATAATTACAGTGCCCTTCGCTGCTCTATATTCTCATCGACATGGCACAGTGTTGTATGATGTGGAGCGAAGGAGAGTTGGCTTTGTCTCCGGTGTGAGGGGGTGCGCCTTTTGCTGTGCGTATTTCAGCTCTTGGTTTCAGAAGAGCAGCTATTAGCAGCTGGAGAGACATTTCAGAGAGGAGATATCTGCTCATTAACCCCCGCCCCATCGCCTTTCACCACCTCCGCCCACACATATAGACACACTTTCACTGCTCACTTTACTGTCAAATAAGAAGACTCAGCAAGTAAATATGTCTATACATTAAGCTGCGTTCAGGTGTTTGCTTGGGAAAAACACATTTTCAAGCGATAATCTCATGATTTACATATTATGTGGGCTGTTGTATAAGATAATCTGACAGATGTATAGCTATTAACCTACTAACCCACAATTTGTTCAGCCTGTCACATTGCAGGAACAGCGAGTGCACCTGAACTCAAAGAAGCCCTCAGCTGTGAAAGCCACCAAATTCGCTAGAATATATTTAAGGGAACCAATTTAGTTTCCCCAGGGTGCGTTCTGAATGTGCCTGCTACAGAAGTGACTGCGGTTGTAGTGCAACGGAGACGCAAGTGAAGAGCCAGCAGATAACCAGAGACAGACACGCACACAGACAGAGATGAACAAAAAAAGGAAAACACGGATGAAGTTAATGAAGTTATTTCCAGGACAGGGAAATGAAATCACCACATGAAAGGCTGCATCTGCCGGTCCTCTCTCCTCTTTGAGACGCCGCCGCCTCAGCCTCCCCGCTCTGTTCTCCATCCAGAGCTTTCTGTCGCACTTCTGTTCACTGGAAGGTGTCTCCGCGGGGCGTCTGGGGACACCGTTTAATTGCCTGTGACATGCTGACTTGACTCCTGTGACTCACATGGCCCGCGAACATTCATCCACTGCCAGCCAGATCAATGGTGGAAGCTCCAGGAGCCCTCTCGCGGCGTCCAAATTCATCTTCCCGAGGAGACGCTGCAGATGTTTCCCTCGCTGCAGCCTGTCTGGTTCCGTGGAGTCTGATGCACAATGGCTGCCTAATGTATGCTGTTCATTTGTGCATCCCTGTTGTATAATGGAAGCAGGACTCGCAGCTCTGTCATACTCCACTGGTGGCCAGTACGAGGCGAGCACACAGGCACATAATAAGCCTCTTGTGCATTAAGTGGAAGACAGTGGGCAGTCAGACGCCTCCCAGTAAGATATGATGATGAGATTCCCAGTTGTCGATCATTTGTAGGAGGACGTTTAATTCACTAACTCTTATAGGCAGAAACACACAGCAGAGTCTCTCACCATTCAGCTGCATCTTATTTTTGTCCAATCCTCATCTCCCTAAATGACTTGATCTGTTTCCGACTTCTCCTCCTCTCCCTCCTCCCACCTCCTCCTCTTTTTCATCCTCCTCCATCATCCTCTCATGGTGTTATCCAGAAGAAGATTAGTGCAGTTAATCTCTCCGCCTATGGATTCACTATTGTGGCCACACTGTGAGCTCGTCCTTGTCGCTGCCTGGCTGTTGGGAGAGACAGATGCCCAACAGCTGCAGATGTTGACCCAACTGCAGACTTTCTCACTTGTGTGTATAAAAAGACTACTTATACTGTGATTCTGCTACCGTGACCTGTAGTGCACACATAGTGGGATCATCACCTCAGTCTTATTCTGAGTACTCTCGTGTTGTGTTGTGAAAAGCTGCATTTTAGACCGAGGCACCTTAACTGTGCATGAGGTGGGAGCTGCTTGCTACTAAAGTACTAAAGTCAGATAAATGAGCTTTGCATACCTGTCAAGTTATCGTGAGTGAAATCTGTGGTCAGTGATTGAAACCCATGAGCTGCCACTCCCACCGCCCACACAGAGATATTTAATGTTCAGTGACGAAGGCGTTCACCTGCTGAATATTGTATTATCGTACAGCTGCAGCACAAACCTAATGAGCTGCAAAGTGTGAACAATGCAGCATACTGCAGTCTCTCCAACCTCGCTCTACTCACGCTCACATGCTTAGTTGCTTGATCACAAAATCATTGCGATTTGCTGCTCCACCAGATCGCACATCACGATGATTTGTTGTTGCACATTTTCGGCTCAAACGGATGATGATCGATGCGTTCGAGGACAATCCGTGAAAGGTGCTACCATAACCTTGTTACGCTCTGCACCTCAACATGTGGGGAAAAAAACCCTACAGTTAGAAAAGTTAGCGTGAGAAAAGGCAAGTGAGGCGTGAGATCTTGAGCCTTAAGTTTCAAGCTCAGTGTGTTAGTTGGCAGCTCTGTGTGCTTTGTATTTACTGCTAATTAGCAAATGTTTGCATAACACACTAAGCTAAGATGGTGAACATGGTAAATGTTCAGTACATGCTTAACATCAGCATCAAGGTCATCATGTGAGCATTGCAAGTGTGGGCATATGAGCATCCAAAGTTACATTAGGATTTGGCTCCAAACAAACAAGAGGATGATTCCGGTTTATTACAACTTGAGTCTTATCTTTGTAATTTTAGTCATTGCTATTGGTTATGATGGCAACATACTCACCAAAAGCTACTCTTGAGCTCTGCGACCACGGGCAAGAAATGAGTCCTCAGCTGATCAGACAGGTTGTAAACAAGGCAAGAATGATGATGATTCCTTATTGTGCATAAAATAGTTTGAAAGCACAACTATAGCAAGTACGAAAGGTCAAAGGTGAAGCAGGGAGTTGGATGATGGATGAGAATGGATGTTTACCATTCTTTGCTTGTTTAGTTTTGATTTCTCCAGCTTGGCCGCCCTGCCCCATCTGACTTATTTTTGGTTATAGCCCCGTATTCCCAGATCACAACAATTAAGGTCATGACTTCAATGTTATAATTACAAGTACGGATTATGGCCAAAATCAGGATTATCCCTAAATATATGTAACACAGTGACAAAGCTGCTTCTGCCTCAGTTTCTCTGTCTCTGTTTTTGTGTATGATCGGAATGACTGTACTGGGAGCCTTAGAGGACACAGTGGGGTAAACAGTCATTACCTTTGATTTAGGCTTTGAGGACTTTTTCTCGGGATAGAACAAAACAGGATCAATTTACTCTGGTTGTTTATACTGTAGGCAGGAGAGCCAAAGAATGGATTCTATAATTGCACGTCCAAGAGTCCGGCTGAGAGACTGGAATGAGACCTGATCCAGACATGTTTTAATTTACAGATATCAGTTAAATTTAGCCCGACATAATTCCAGTCCTCAGATTAAATTACCACATTGCAACGTGTCTTTGTAGGCTGCCACGTGGGCGTCATAGGTGGACATTATCCACGGCGTGTGTCAGCAAGGCTCGTGTTTTCAAAAGTGGAGGTGCAGCTAAAATCTATATAGTGTGGGACTGATTTAAAATGTGGAAATGAAAGCAACTGCCATTTGTAATAGTTGCTCAACCAGTTTCGGAGTGATGGTGTTTACACCAGCTTGATAAAGTAAGAAGAAGGAGACAAAGATTATCACAGGTCACTAAGGGAAAAACATTGCTCTGTTATTCCTATTAGATTTCAGAAGGGATAATACAGAGATAATAAATGTTTTGTCTAACTTTTAAGATGTTCTGTGCTTTTGGAATAGTATTTATTTACAAAAATCAATGAAGTTGATGAGGTCAAACATTATTATGTCAAAAAGGATGAGCAAATGATCACATTCAGTTTTATTTATGTTTTACGCAGCGTCACAACTTTTCTGGAATTGGGGTCATTAGTGACGGCCATGACATTTTTATGGTTCATGCCATTTCAGAAAATGAAAGCATCAAAGCTTTAAAAGCATCACATTTTTTTCATTAAACTTTGAAGCACGTCTTCAATAAACTGAATTGCTTTCACTCATCTTTTAAGGGCGCACAGTGCAGCTGTGCATTCTAGTAAATTATAGATATCAAATGAGAACATGGTGTCAGCAGGTGATATTAAATGATCTAGACCATTATATAAACAATACATCATATAGGACTTTAATGAATTATGAAAAATGGCTTTTCTTTACAAGTAATGATTCTCAGGGATATTTGTTGCCCACCTGATCGTCATCTGCCAGTTGTATAACATTGTCATGGGGCAGCTTTCATCCGACATTGTGTTTCTTTTAAAAATGCATCTTTGAATCAAATGATGGACAGATCAGTAGAAATCCGTCAGGTTTGTTTCAAAATCAAAGGTGAGAGCCCACTGTACACCAAGAGCATTTAACTAATGGACACATCTGCTACTTTCTCCCCATTATGCTTTACTGGAGGGGCAGAATCTGTTCTTGTTATGTTGAAAAGAAAGACAGTGTTCACTGAGAGCTCCCATAGGCAGAGTAGAATACCAGATGTTTGTTGCTTGGAAATGTCTGCAGCTTGAAGCCCAGAGTGCATTTTAAAAATCCTCAGATCCATCTTCAGCAGGCGCACAGCAAGTATCACAACAGAGATTCATCTTTTCAGGCTTGATGAGGGAGATAAAAATCTGCTGTCTCTAGATCACTGCTTTACTCTTGTGCATAGATGATTTTTAGACATAGAGGTTTTTATGCAAATTAACTGCTGTTGCATTTACAGTTTGAGACTAATGTTGCCTTTTGACCCTGGGAAGGGAATTTACTACTGTTTTTTTCCCATTAATGCACCACTGGACCAGTTCAAAACAAGAGAGTAACCGATAAAAATAATAGACAGTAGGAGTCATGGTGATTTCTAGCACAGGTTATAAGCCACTCTTGAAACCATAAAATTGTGTTCACGGTGCTTATCTTCTCTCTCACCCTGTGGAGGATCCAGCTACATGAATGTACTGCTATCTGGTCTCTTGATGAGGCTTTCGCCGTGCACGGCAGAGTGCAGACGACTGCTGCCCTGCATTAACGCTCACCTCCACCTAGCAGGAGGAGAGATTGAGTACAGTTAGAGCGCACTGACAACGCTGAGAGAGAGGGGCCAGATGAGAGAGTGAAAAGACGAGGTGAAAGAGAGCACAGTTACAGCCTGTTGTAAATAAGACGAAGGAAGCGAGCGCGAGAGAGGGGCACGTCGTTGCTGTAGAAACAGAGCAAAGACTGAATAAGAGTAATATTGGCAGGACTGAAGCAGCTGAGGCAGAATGTGGAGAGACAGTCTGCCGTTCACTCCAACATGCCGCAGCTTTTCTTCTGTCAGAGCTGTCAGATGCTTTATGTGCCTGGAGCGCTGTGCTTCCCCACTTTGCTACTTCAATAAGTATTCAGGTAGTGGGCTCTCAGAGGACCGATACCATCAGCCATCTAAACCGATGTCCCCTGTTGAAGATCTCAAGCCTTTTGCCGGGGCGGCCTGAGTCAGGAAAAAAACACCTTGGCTGCAAAATTGAGGTGAAGCCGGCTTGTAAGAGCGCGAGCTTGCGGACGGTCGGCGCCGGTCCTCAGTCGTTTTGACTGACGTGTTTATTTGAACCCACGGCACCGTCCTCGCAGGCCACAGGAGGCAGGTGGCTGCTCCATTATCCGTCGCCTCAGGTCACACTGCCGGGGGTGACAGCAATCAGCCTGTCTTTTGAATGCTTGCATGCACAAACACACAGTTTTTTTTTTTCTCTTCTCTCCCCGTCTCTGAGGGCTGCGGCCTCCCTCAGGCTTGTTATTAGATTATGATGGTCTATATGTGAAACATGAAAATGGAGGGGAGAGCAGGCTGAGAGAATGAGTCCCTATCATGAAAACCACCTCCCAAGGACTTGGAGCTGCTACATAACCTGTGTTGCTTTTATCTTTTCACTTCACACCACAAGGACTCCTTTAATACGTTTTCAAGGAACAGTTCCCATCTCTAAATTGCCATTATCCAGTTTAAGGTTAATAAACTATAATTACGCTGTAATTGCTTTTTTGGCACACACAGAGAAGCACACACGCTGCTCACATTAGCGCTAATGTTCGGGAATGCTTCGTGCACATGTGCCCTTTGTTTGTTTCAGCGGTGTCTACAGTTCCAAACAAGTTGAGCTTCATTGGAAGAAGAGTCGGTTGGAAAAAAAGTGTTTGGATGTTTATAAGAGAGAACATATCCCCGCTCTGAGGTCATCATCATGAATCCGGTAGAGCAACACATGTTGAGCAATACCTGTCGAAGCACACATGCAGTCAAGTGTGACAGCTGATGTGGGCAAACCGTCGCCTGGCGAGTGCACACTTTAGACTTTTTTTTTGTTTTTCTTCTTTTTTTATATATATATATTATTTTAAATTGTATGTTTGCACCATTTGACGGAGATGACATATCATCCACAGTTGTCGACGCACAAAACAGAGAGTCTGCTGTGTTTCAGGCTGCACACACTGACTCCAGGAAGTGAGCAGATCTGGGCAAGGGAAAAAGGATTTTTCTCTTGGATTGGCAGCAAATCTGTTGAGCGTGCTCACAGCATGTAAGCATGTGTGTGTCTGTGTCATCCAAGTTGCACACGCACACGCACACACACACACACACACACACACACACACAGAAACGAAGCCAGCCACATGATTGAAAGCCGAAACTGCTACGCTACAACAGACAAAGATATGTGATGAGACCGAATTGAGCGAGGACAATGGCATATTAGCGGCCGGTGGAAGAGGATCTGATACGTTGCTCCTATTGACCACTCAAAGCACTCTGACTGAATACAAAACATATAGACCGCTGTCGATCTCCCAGGGAGCTGAATTACTCCACTGAACAAACAGCTGAAACTGGAGCTGCAGGAAAGGGGAACTTTTGTACGAGGGAGGAGGATGTAAAAGATGCCGTCTCCATAAAAATGTTATCACTGCTCTTTTCCTGGGGACATTACATATCTTGGTTATTAGCTGGTTGATGTCTTTTCTCCCTGTAATCTCTCACAAATCCTAAATAGATGCTCATGCCTCCAATTTTCAATGCAAGCATGCTTATCTAAGTGGAATGAATATCAAATTACCACTTAGTGTTTTACTGCATTTTGGGGGTTTTTTGTTTTGTTTTTGAGCTTGGAACAGAGCTGCCCTCCAGGTTTTGCAGTTTGCAGAGACTTGACTCTATAACACTGTTGACTCAGGGCTGAGATAAAGAGCAAGCAGCTCACGAGGCTCTAAACTTTAAGGAAAGGTTGTTGAACTTGTCGTTGGGCCTCGAGTGTGATGAAAGAGGGAGGGATGGAACAAGCAGTGGAGAGTTGCTGTAAAAGCCAAAAGATGTCATCAGGAAAGTATCACCATCTGCTCCCTCTTTGGAGGCCTGCTTTCAGTCCCATTTCACGTACACACTCGCTCTTTACCAACGATATTTGTTTAAAGCTGTCTGTACACAGACGGAAGGCTGACCGGACAAATATTGACAGGGTGTGGAGTGAGATCGGAGCAGTGATTGGAAGGAGGTTTGAGCAAATGGAGAGTTGGTGGAAAATGTAGATGAAATGTAGAAAGTAGGAGGATGTCGAGGAAGATGGGGAATAGCTGAATATGCCTCAGATCGCAGCAGCGGGTGATGGAAATGGAGAAAAAGTAAAGGTTGTGGAGAGGGTCAGCTGGGAGCCATGGGATTTTGACTTCATGCTTATCACTTCAAAAGACCGTCTGAGAAATGCGGCCTGCTCCTCTGCACACCTTCCGCCATCTTTCTCTCTGTCTCTCTCCTCCTAACCCGAGGTGAAGTCGATCATTTCAGAAAATGTGAGGCCTAATAGTTACGGTTTGATATGCTGTGCAGTTTTCTTTCACAGAGACAACCTTTGCGTCCCAGGGCGCTCGCTCATTCGGCGCTGCATGTAAGCTTCAGCTCCGCGCTCCCCTCTACTTAATGTGATCGGCAGCGGTCATGGAGCACGGCGTTTTTTTGGAGTGTGACATTGTTACAAACAGTCGCAAAAACCCTCCAGGGGGAGAAGGGGCGGTCGAGACAATCAAAACGCATAAACACAGCATTGTGGTTTCAAATCTGCTTCTTGTTTTGTTTCACGCCGTGATGTGCCTCTCATCCATTTTACTGTCATCGTCTTTTAGCGTCATGAAAAATGATGTGAAGCGAGTCGCAGCAGCTTGCCGCGGCTTCATTGTCAGCCCCTCACAGCTGTGTCGTGTGGCGCAGAACAGTCCTGCCCAATAAGAGTTTCACCCATATGGAGAGGAAATGGGGCCCGCATGTTGATGAGCAGTTAGCACGTGTCGCCTGTCGATCAGGGATCACGACCGAGGTGACAGTCGTGATAACAAGGTGGAGGGCTGCGTTAACTTTCAGCTGAGACGTCATGAGGGTGTGATGCGGGATGTTTGAGATTGCGACAGAGGAGAAAGATGAGTTTCAAGAAAAGGGATGGTCTCGCTACCTTGAGGTGAGAAGAGGGCTGCTTCATTACATGTACCTTCATGTACATTACATGTACCTGGAAGTGAAGTCAGCATGAGTCACCAGACACCACCAATACTGTAATTATGTTGAAATACCTGCATTAGTCACTGCATTTCAGGTTTCAGGTTTGCTCTGTAAGTGTAGTGAACATGTTGCTCATATTTTCATAAATTCCTGATTGGTAGATTTCCTGCTTAGTTTTCCAGAACAAACTGGGCAGTATTTATAGGTAAAGCAGGGACAGTGTGCAAACGCTACACTGGAATTTAAATTATTCCAGTTAACTAAGATAAGATAACCGTCAGTCGGTGCACAGCAGGTCAGTTGAAATGCAAAAATGTGCAGTTTGTCCGCAGGCAAACACACAATTCAACATGTGTGAAGTATATTTAATGTAGCAGTTTTTTCAAGTAAATTCTTTAAATAACTATAACTATTTTCTCTGTCAATCTGTACCAGATTATGTAGTTTTTTCCAGGAGGCCTTCAGTAAATAGTCAGGAAATTATCAGAACCTGTAAAGCATCTGACCCTGAGAAAAGTGGTTTTGTTTTGCTTTGAAATGGAGTTGAGGGCATGTGCAGGACCATGTCAGCTGGGGGCAGTAGAGCAAACAGTGTATCAGAGAAGCTCTCTGTCCCTTTCTCCTTGCAAGACCAGAGGATGTGAATCAGGAACTGCCATTAAGTTTATCACGACACTCAATCTCTGTTCTTGTTTTGGGTAAAACTAGATTCAAACCTGCCTCCAAGCCAGTGTAAAGTCTTCTTAATGACAGTGAGATTATGTTCTAAATGTGTCCTTTTTTTCCTCCACAAACTTTGTGAACTTGAGTCTAACATTTTTTGTAATTGCAAGCACTTACAGCACTTAAATCCAACAAATTGTACTTTGCTGGTTTCTCCTCCTGGCTGAAATTTCGAGCTTTTGGCTTTGTGTATTTTCAGGCATTCAAAATGCAAATGCACCATTGAGTGAATTGCAGGCATGAGGCATGTAAGACAAACAGCCTTTAAATGCAAATTACTGCCGCTGCTCTGTAGCGTATTTATCTGGAAACCAAATGAGGCTGGACCTTAAAATGGCGATTGGAGTAGGTGGGTGGAGGACAGATTCATTGCTCTGCTCTTCATCCGTCGTCGGCGCACGGAGGTGGGAGAGGAAGAGAGTGTGTAACTCTAAGGTTACTCGCCTCAGGTAGCTGTGGTGTAAAGGAGTGAATAGTTGCATCCCACTGGTGTATGGAACATCAAAGCATGTAATGCTACGAGCGAGCCGAGTTGGAAAGAAATGAAACTGTCTGAGGAGTTTCTGTTTACTGTAGTCTTTTGTTCATTGGCAAAACAACACTCCTCTGAAGATGCTGTCCTCTGATGGTAGGACTTAGAGGAATTATTTATACTTCCTCTTTGTGTAGTTTGCTTTCGTGTGGGGAGATGCACATCGCTTCCTGTTCAGCTAGATCAGAGGTTAGAGCATTGTCTCACCGCTCTGTCTCTATACTGGCATTAAACATGCTCCACAAGCTAAGACTTTTCTCTGAGGTTATTTTGACCTGTTGGTCATGGTTGAATGCAGGGATGGAAGGTTTAGATGCAGGAGAGGCAGCTTTGTAACCCCAGGCGTGTTTGTCTGCCAGGGGCCCCCCGCTGAGGGTTCGCATGCTGCGGGGAAGCTGCTTACAAACCTGAAATCCTGATCACATCTTTGAAGGCAAAAGTGCAGCTGTGATTGAAGATATTGTATTCTCTCTGTGTGTGCATGCGCTTAAAACGCTCTAATCAGTATATTTGCAATGCAGACCTCTCCACCTGTCCGGGGTCAGTAATAGGAAGCCATCTGTTTAACAGCAGGTGATGATTGATGATGTCATAGCTTGCTTTTTTTTAATTTTTAAAAAAATATGTTGAGGTCATTCCTGCAGTGATGCACATGGATAGCAAAGGTTCAGCACAGATGATAGATCTGAAGGGAGTTTTTGAAGAGAGCGTATCAATCACAGCCTTTGAAAAATCTCCTCTCCTGCAAAGGCTAAATAAGTCTGGGGCGATTAAAAAGCAGAGCCTTAAACCTACCTTCTCATTTGAGAGAGACATGATAGCAATCTTAATTACCCTCATCAGGCCGCTGATGTTTATAGGAGACAGAGCTAAAGCCAGACTTAGCCTGCCCATTGATTTGACTTCAAAGAATGCATACGGCTACTGTAATTACTTCTCCTCTGCTGGTAACAAGAACCAGCAAACAGTGTAGATTTGTGGTCATTTAGTTTAAAATTTGAATATCTCTGCTGTCTTCCAGCCATTTTTGTTCATCTAACCCGTGTTCAGGCTAATTGTCTGATGCGGGAGACACAAGGTCAGCCAGGTCGAGAGTTAAAAAGCACCGTGAGCTCTGTCATCGCGGCTCTGTGCCTCTGTCTGCATCTCAATAGCTTTTGATGACTTGTCTCATCAGACGCACACACACACACACACACACATGCATACCGTAGAGATTTAATTAAGTGAGTGAGATTTTCGTCTTACTTAGTAGCACTTGGATTCATCCTGCTGAAAGCGCTACGCAGGATCTGCGTCTGTTGCCAGCTCCTGTTGTTGTCCAATACTCCTTACAGACCCTAATGCACTGGTGAAATACTTATCTAATTTAGAAGGTTATCACTCGCCCCAGGTGCTGATGTGCATACTGATAGAGTCGATGCTTAAGTCTGCACAGTAACTGCTGCAGGTGCTTTTTTTTTTTTGGTTCTTGTTCCAAACGCTGATAAGCCCCAATGCTGGCAGACGGTAAAGAGAGGGCTGCTGGCTAACACATATCTTCAGTGTGACGTGTGTGTGTGTGTGTGTGTGTGTGTGTGTGTGCACATTAAATAACAAACATGAGCTAGCAATGCTTGATCATGAGTGGAATATGAAAGAACTGGGAAGTGTGTGGGTATTTTTTGATGCAGATTATTGTCGCCCACCACCTGCAGAAATGTATGAATGTTTATGTGCCTTCTCACAATGAACTCCTCCCTCATTACCATCCCTGAGGCGTCCTCGAACAAAGCCATAATTCTGACCTCCTGCCTTGAATCAGGGACAGACTAGACTGTGGTTCAGCTGGCTCCAGCTGTGAATGTGTGTAACTTCTTATGATCCATGGATGAGAAACTTTCATAATTTAAAAACATCCATCACCATTACAAACAAGTGTGTCATGTCTCTCACATATCCCTTGCCCTTTCATAGCACATCTGGGACTGTCTCATCCACCGCTTGGGAGACAGTCCCGGATGCCTCCTATTGAAAAGGAAAGCAGCTATTCTAGTTTTCCTAGACTTTACCAGGTTTGCCAAACCAATCACTTGGTCCTCATCGTTGAATGCATCTCTCCTGTAAAAGCAAAAAAACATGGTTTGAAAACACTTTCAATAAATCATAAATCTCACCTCTGTGTGGCTTTTTCAGGTTTGCTTTCGAGTCAGGGATGGGTTCATTTTTGCCTCTACTGGCCAATGCGGGGGGAAAAAAACACAGACTACAGCTGGATGTGAAGTCATGAGCCCGTTGCAGGTGAATGTGGTGAAAGACGCCACCATTAAAAACTACCTTCGACTAAGGACACATAGGTGAGATTTATGCTCCGTTCAAGGATAAGGACTAGCGGGTTGGTTTGGCAAATGCATGTCTGGTTAAACTACATCTGATACCGACCAGCTTCCCTGAGTCTCCCACCGGTCCCTGAGTCAATAATTGCATTATTTTTTTATCCAGTTTTATCCAGTGATGATCCAGAAAGCTGGTTCCCACTCGCACCTTCATTCATTCATGATTGCCCCTGACTGGACCTGGCTGGTTCCAGGTTCAGCTTCAGATTTCTTTTTCTGTCCCTGGTATGTAGACTTACAAACAGTAGAGTCGAAAAGTGTGAGACCACATTGAAAATCTCTAAAATTTTCACATAAACCTGGAAATAATCAGAAAGTTTGAGGATTGAAGGTTTGAAGTTATGTAAAGAAGAAATATTTAAGATTCTGCACTATTTCTAGTTCAGCAACTGGACTTCTGACTATATTTATTTTTTCTTATTTTTTTAAACCTGATTATTTCCAGGCTTACAAGAAAATATTAGAGATTTTCAATGTGGTCTCAGACCTTTTTGTATAGATAAATAAATTGGAGAGTTTACAGACTCTATTCAAGGGTACTCTGGCTCAAGTTTGAGACATTTCAGAGAATATTGTCTTTTTGCTCATTTACACTTCAGTCACATGCAGGCACTCCTCACTGCTGCTTTGATAAGATACCGGGACCTTGCCTATCACCATTTTAAGTACAGTGTGTTCTGCTCTACGCCATAACACTGAGTCACTCATTAGCAATACAGAGCTTATTCTGCTCTGGACTGAAGTCTGCGCCTGGGAAAACACTGGGAGACTGTGAAAAGACTCTGCATCACGACTGACGTTTGCAGAGAAGAACACTGTGTTCATATTATCATCAGTGGACAGATTGGTGTGGACTCGGGTCGAATAAAAATTTAACATGCCTGACGTAAAAGTGGCAGCTCACACTTAGGCTAAACCAGGAGGTGAGCGATTCAAATGCCTCGCCCTTGAACATATTGTTATGGGGACAAGATACTGTAACTAAAGCTAACTGTAGGCAACACTGAATGAAGACATTAATTTATGTATGAAACATTTATTTTATCACAGAACAATTCATGCATTTTGTTCCTCATCAGGGCCAGATAAACCTCTTAGGGGCCAACAGGGCAAAAAGTTGCTGTTGACCCTCTGCTGACCTCCTACCTGTGCAATGTGCATGTACTGATCGACCATTATGTCCAGTACAACTGTGCTGAAATAAAGACTTCATTTATGTTAGGTTGAGGTAAATTGATTACATACTGTACAACTTTACTAGGAATATGTATCATGTGAGCACAATATAACCTTAATGAAACTTGATTTTAACATTGTAAAATTTAGCAATCAATCAAATTACCAAAACCGGTTCACATGCAGTGAACCAGGTTGGTTTTCATGCATAATAAAGCAGGTCATAAATTGCAGTTACTTTTATTCATAGTTTTTCACGTTTTTTTTCTATTGCTCTTATTTTCTATGAATATTTTGGTTTGTGAGTTTGGAGGAATGACACCCATTATATCCACCTGTTGTCAGTTTTATTTATATAGCCCAAAATCACAAATTTCCCTCCCAGGGCTTTACAGCAAATCTTTAACTTTGGTTAATCGGGTGAATACCGACGTGCTCCATGGTCCTGTCGCCGGCCTCGCAGCCCAGTCTGAAATAGCCTCTGAAAGTGTGGCTCCCAGAAAGAGGTCACTTTAAAGTTTGTTCCCCCGCTCCGCCCACCCTCCCTGCTGACGGTCACATGCACTCACAGCAGGAGCCCCTTTTCCTGCAACTGTCCATCAGCTTTCGCAGGTCGAGATAGATGTGCTCCATTGGGTGTCAAAATTGACGAGGTGGTGAGATAGGGAGCAAGAGGGCAGTGGATAGCGGTGGCGAGCCACAAATCAATAAAGCCGCTACAGTCGCCCTCTTGTTATTTTGAGATGGTGAATTGATGGCATTGTGCCGCGGCCGTGCTGCCGCAGCAACGGCCCACTTAATGTTTGTGCTTGTGCATTTTGGCCTGAAGATTATGTCCCATGAATGCACGAGGCTCAGAAAGCCATCCTCCGCCGCATTACACAGAGATATGTAAATGAAAAGCAAAGCTCCTGATCAAAGCATTGCATACGGTTACAGCAGATAAGTAGCAAAGGATCCCTGTGCAGTTATTCAACATTTTACAGAATATTAAACAAGGAAAAAAAACTTGAAATTATTTCTGAAGAGTTTGCCTTTGATTTTTCTCAGGGACCATATCTCTGCTTCTTCATTTCCGTCTCTCCTCCCTGCTCTCGTTCCCTTAATTTGAGGTAGATTTGATTGAAACGTGCAGCAGGCAGACAAGCTGTGGTGTTGTAGTTATGAGTATGCATGACTGTATTTGAATATGAAGTGAAAAGGCTATTACAGCTCAATTTCACGCCCAGTGGGATATCTGACGTGTTTCTCCCTCAGAAAACAGACTGTCAGAGTTCTATCTTTCCTCTTTTTGCCTCTCTCTGTCCTTTCCCATTTTGCCTTAAATGTGTGTCTTTAGCCCTCCATCCAGCTCTTCAATATTTCATCTCCCGTCCTCTCTGGTCTCTGACTTTGTATGGCCCTGCTCTCCTGCCTCCATCAGCCTGTTATACATCGCACATTAGCTGTGATTGATATTTTCTGACAGGAGCTATAATCAGTTCAGCTGCTGTTCTCCATAACTCTTTCTTAAATCTTTTTTCGTAGCTTTACATTCGAAGGCTCTGCAGTTGGGCCGTCAGCCTGTGCTGAGGGATCACCAGCTCATTATGTTGTGTTAATGTGAAGCGGCTCTGAGCTGGCTGAGCGGCCAGAAAGCTGCACTTGCATCATCTGCAGCTATAGCCTTTTCTCACCTTGTCTTAGCAATTTCTTCTTCTCTCTTCCTCTTCATCCTGCTTTCTTCTCAAGAGGCGTGATGTCTGAATCCTATCTGTTTGTCTCAGAGCATCCAAAGATTAGTGTTTCTGAAGTGGCAGGACTGGAGACACTGTGTTGTTGTGCTGTAAATTAGATGCATCGTCGCCACCTGTAGAAACCATGTCTGAATGGATTCAGGAGTTAGTTATACCAACCTCCTAACTCGGTGAAATCAGCAGCTCATTCGCTCTCCTGTTGCCTGCTGTTGCCTCATAACATCACTGCAGCCTGGCTCCAATTTCACATTGTTCATTTACGAATTACAAACTGGGGTTTGTACCTGCTCTCGTTTTGCCTGTGAAGGCTTTTTATCCAGTATTGAAGTACAGGAGAGAAAATGGCGTCATCAAATACCAGAACAGTTTCAGTGGAGCATTTTGCTTTGTGCACAAAGGTTTGTGCGAAGTCGGGATGCACAGATCAGATCTGCTGCATCAGTATCGACGCCAATACTGACCTTGGTAGGCAGATCTGGTATCGGCCACACAAGGCCATTGCACATTAAATAGGTTTTTCACCAATGTCATTATAAAATTCAGTGTTTCAACTATCACTCAAATGAAGTCACGACGGGCCACCGACTCAATCACTGGCCTCATGGTCTTACATAAAAATCACTCCTATATAATGTGGTAGATATAAAAGGTATTTTAAATTTGTGGAAAAGAGAAAAGTGATTTATCAACAAAATATACTCAAAAGCCACATTACTCAATTTGCAAAAGGTCTTTTAATATATTATTATATTATTATCACTGATAAGCATTACTGAGCAGCATTTCAATAATGTAGCTGGTCAAGGTTGAATTCATCATATCATGTCTTCTAGTCATATTTTTACATTATTATATATAGTGATCATACAGTGGATTTGTAACATATTTGACATCTTAATCTGAGAAGTAACTATTAACTAATAGCTGTAAAATAAATGCTGTCAAATATAATTTAATCCTATGCAAGTATCTCAAATCTGTGCATGAAATGAACTTAGTTACTTTCCACCAGTGGAAATTGGATCAGTGCATTCGTAGTGTAAAGACCGTGGTATAGCTGTTGTTGTGTTCAAAATGTAAAATCCCTTTGTTATGTTAGCTGGCCCAAGTCCACGAGCTGGACCAGTGGACCTGCTGTAAGACTGTATTTAGCGGCCAAAGCCGTTTAAGTCAGCGTTACCAACGAAAGTAAAGAGCCGCTCAGCTCATTATCCAATAGACAGGACCTGATCTGCCCTCAGCGTGTAGATAGAGAACAGTAAGTCTCACTCTTTCATTTGGCTGTCAGGCTCTTTCTCCGTCACGGTAACATTCGGTTCACATTTTCCCAAACTACCGTGAAACAAACATGTGCCGGATGCAAGCGAACAGCAAATAAAACCGAATATGCACCAAATTTGTTGTCTAAGCTTTTGGTCACAAAACCACACGTTGTCGCTCACGAGGATGAGGAGACACATCCGTTTAAGATTACAACACACTGAGCGTCATATGAAAACATGCTCACAGGTGAATATTCATCATCATGAAAAATAATAGCATTCAAGACTCAGCATTTCACCCAGAGATATAACATAAAAGCCTAATGACCAAAACACAAAAAATGAATAAAAAATATTGACTAAATAACATAAATCAAAGCAGAATGGCCTGAAAAAAGCATCAAATAACATCCACAAGACAGAGAGTTAATCAAAAGGCATAAATCATAACTTTCATATCAAAGTCCTCATTAAGGTCCTGAGGTTGTCAGCAGCCTTTTTTAATCAACACTGACCCTTTGAAGGACTTTTAATACTGTAACGTTTAGTGAGAGAAATTATAGACAGTATGAATGAGGGATTATTTATACTGTACGTGAGCTGCTGCTGTGTCTACATGTTTCAGTGTGTTCAGCTTGTTTTAATGTATTTAGACGGCCGCAATTATCACACCATGTTTGATGATTGTTTGTTTATCCCTGTCCTCCATAGGCTGCGTTCCCATCCATCAAAAGTTGGCAGCATCTTGCTCAAGCAAGACAAACAAGCATGATTATTGTAAATGAATCGCAGCTGTATTAAGCTTTAACTTTAGCTTTAACTGTTGTGTTTTATTAGTGGACCTCGGCCTGGAGTGGCCCACCGTTTGAGTGATTGTGCTGTAGCTTTGCCCTTGAATACAGCTGTGAGGATGTGTGTAATAAATTACCCTCCTGCCATCTCTGCTCCACCTCGCATCCCTCTGTGCCTGCTGGGGATTGGTGAGGTTGGCAGCAACGGCCTCTCTGATTGGTGGACAGCGATTGTGGTTTAGAGGAGGTCTGGTGGCTGATTCTTTGTCCTAAAACAGTCAGAGATTCAGAGGGAGGAGGCGGTGTGTGTGTGTGCATGTGTGATGGTGTGTAGTAGTTGCAGGACAGGCTTAAGTGGGGTTAGGGGGAGGTACTTTAAGGTTAAGCTCAGTGTGCAGAGCAGAGGGAGTCTATTTAAAGGACACCACCTCCCTCTCATGAATGATTCAACAACAGTTTTGCCCCTCCCCCTCCACCACCTCTCATCAAGATCAGCTGGAGGAAGTGGATGCTCAGCCAATGAGATTACAGCGCCGGATTGACTCTTGTGTGTTTGTGGTGTGGGTGCATGTGTGTGTGTGTGTGAGTGTGTGTGTGCAGCTGAGAGGGAGAGCAAGCCTGGACAAGTAGCAGCCGCCGCAGCAGCAGCTCTTGTCTCTGTGTGTGTGTGAGGAAAATGTAGGGCAGCCGCTGGTTCTCCCTCCCTCTGCCGTCTCTCACCATATCTGTTCCTGTGTCTGTCTTTGTCCCTGCGCTGTAGCTGCAGCAGCTGCACTTCCGTATTTGCAGAGGCTTCTCTCTCTCTCCCTCTGCCTCTCCGTCTCCGTGTCGGCTCACCTCGAGGATTTACAGAGGGGGCATGTAACCTCCCGGAGGAACCATTGTCTACGTGAGGGTGTGTGTGGGTGTGTGTGTGTGACTGTGTGTGTGTGTGCGTGACGAGGAGAGGTGAGGTGGCTGAAGGATCCAGACATGAATTCCTGTTGGAAAATGAAGATTCAGGTACAGATTCTTGTTCTTGACGCTGTTGCTGTTGTGGGTGTTTGCCTCTGTGTTGTTTTCTTGCTGATAGTGCTGATGTCGTTGTTGTTGTCATTGTTTTCAACGGCGCAGCTTCCCGTCAGGGCTGTTCGCTCTATATAAAACACAGCTTTACATCACATCTACGTGCACAGGCAGTCATACATGAGCAGGGCTGTAGTGGTTAAAAAAATAAGGTGGGTAAACTATAATGTCTGCAGCAGCTGTCTCAAACTGTTATAAAAGACCAATATGTAAATCACCAATATGTGAGACTAGAACCACTGTAACCAAATCATATACCTATAAATATATTATTATAATTGTTGTTTATTTGGTATACTGGTGTGGGGTACAAATCATTATGGCTGAGTAATCAACAATCAATATTCAGTTATACATTATTTCATTTACTGGGTTTCAAATAGCTGTCAGAACTGTTCAGACTGTTCACAGACGCCTGTCCTTGTCGATCATTACCTGACTTTCTCTCTGTACACAAAATGCATTCAATGTGAAAATGGGCTGGCTAATATCCAGCCAGCATCATTAGAAAAGGAGTACTGAATGTAAACATTAGATCAGATAGGTGTCCGAGATCGATGCCTAATTTAACTTACTTTAGCTATCTAGCGGTATCTTGCAAATGAAGAGCCTGATCAACAAGCTTCACATTCGATAATAATGACTAGTGTTGGACATGTGTTAATCTAACTGATAAACAATCACTATTTACCATTTGTGGCTTTTTTTTAAAGAATGTCTGAAAAACCGGTGTGTATGTGTGTGTCATGCTATAGCCCTTTGATTTCCTGCAAGCACCAAGGCCATGGTGTCCACTTAGGTGAGGGGAGAGGAGGGTATGTGAGGCAACACTTTAGAGGAGGGGGCAGGTGAGGTTGTCTTCTGTGCTGTCACGTAACACTCAGTAAACAACAGGGTTGAATTTGGCTCAAACTCCTAAAAATCGTGCAATGACGAGTGAGTGAACCATCATTAAAAGCTGAGTAGTTGCTATTTTGTGTTTAAAAAGGCACAGAAACGGTGTTAACCCCTTGTACATAATGTGCACACAAAGACAGGCGACGATAATAAAAGGAAGTGGGGCTCATCACAGTTTCAATGCGGTGGTTGTTATGGTGAGGCCTTCAGTCTCTGTGGAGATAGCAGCTGCAGTAGCCAAGAGATGAAAGAGTCGCCAGGAGAGAGAGAGAGTGTGTGTGTGTGTGTGTGTGTGTGTGTGTGTGTGTGTGTGTGTAGTGGATGAATGGAGAGCAAAATTAACAGAGACAGTCGGAAACGGTCTGTCTGATACCGTCACTGCTGCCTGACAGGATGTACAGGAGTAATGTGTGGACTTGTGAATGTGTTTATGTGTGTGGGCACATTGTGTCTGCGAAGGTCATGATCATCCAAGGAGGGTTGAAATCTAGGGCAACCGGACTTGGTTGTAGATGCTCAAACATTTTGCTTCTCATCCAAGAAGCCCCTTGGATGCAGTCCAGTTGCCCTAGATTCAAACCTCATTGGTGGGCACACTATGTTTGATTTGCTCATCTTTAGCGTCTGTGTGTGTTTTTGTGTATTTATCGCTCTGATCCCTGTACGTAGTTTTACAGTCAGTGGATGCTCCTGGACGCGCATGCATGACGGTACTGTCTATGTTTGTAGGGGTTCAGAGGAGCATCTGCCACCTCTTCAGTGTGAGAGGTTGACCCACTTTCTCCTGTGCCTCTGCCCTTTGTTCAGGATGAGCGGGGGTGCACAGAAATACTGTACATGACTTGTGAACTCGAACGTCCCACGAGCATTGCTATGTTGTCTTCACTGCAGCGTGCATGGTTGCATTTTTCCTTCTCTTTTTTTAAAATCATTCTTCTGTGCAATCATCTTTTCATACTATTTGCATGCTGCAACAGGGTTTGATGATAGATTGCTAAAGCACAGGACATTATAAAATACCTCAGATGCAGCAGCCATGAACTCACTGACCCCTCTGCTCTGTCATCATGAGTCTTTTCTATTTTCTCTTGCTCTTGCGCTCTGGCAGCTAACTGTACTTATGGCGTCAAAGTGCAGGGAGCGGCAGTGCAGCAGCTCCTGCAGTGGGCTGCTGTCTTCTCTGGAGAGTGTGATTGTTTGCTAATAGGTGCACAAAGAAACTAACAGATAAACACACAAGGCCTCAGCGGCAGAGTGATCTGATATGAATACATTTCCCCCCCTCGGCCTTCAGCTTAGCATATCACATCATCGACTGATGCACCAAATCACAGAGCTTTGTGTCAAATCTGAAAGCTGGGGGGGGAGGCAGGGAGAGATTAATGCAGTCACATGTCATGGCAGAGCTTAAAACCTGTTGGAGAGGGGAGGAGGAGGGGATGGAGGGAGAAATGAGGAAGGCCAGAGACAAGAGAGGATAGTGAGACAGAGGGTATCGTGCAGATGAGTTTGCAGTACATGGTGTGGTTTTCCTGCAGCACTGTGACGGTCGCTCACAAGCTGAGAATGGTCTATTTGTGATCTTGCAGACTACATGACAAGCCCAGGTGTCTAAACCAAACCATACTGCACTCGTTTGGTGCGTCATGCATTAGGTGTGTCCCGTAGCACTGTGGACCTGCACATAGACTTAATTGCATAAGTTGGGTGTTTTGCAATATGTTTTGCCCTGAGAGAACCGCCGTTTACAGCATCATCTTCTGATTCTTGTTTTCCTTGGAAAGGCTTTTAAAACCCCTGAGTATGGTTTCAATATTCAACAGTGCCAAGAACTGAGCGCTCATGCAGTTAGTATTCAGCGCTCTAGATGCAGTATTTTCTTTTTCAAAAAAAGAGAAGAGAAACTTGTTTCAAATGTACTTCAGATAGGGTGTTCATATTCCCAGCGGGTGCCAGAGCCGATGCTTCTCTAAGCAGCTCCTACGTGCTGCTAGCTATAAAGAAACTGTTTGGTGGGCTAAGGCCTCAAGCTGTTATCGGACTCTTGTTTTTTGAGTCTGCGATAGAGTCTGCGAGTCTTTAACTGAAGTATCACTGAATTGGTGTTTTATACCAGTCGGTTAATATGAGTCTTGGTCAACATTTCACTCCCTCCGCCTTCCTTTTCTTTGCTGAGGTGACCCCTTGGTTTCTGTGAGCATCTCTTTGTTGCGAGCCTGTCGTTGAAGGATTATATCACAAGGGGACAGAGGGTTCGCACACACTACTAACGTGACTAATTAGGAGGCACTGCACTGGACTAATTATCTGTAGCTTGACTTTTTCACACAAGTCATAAATAATGACTTATGTCATGTGGAAGAGTCTTACCCAAAGTGCAGATAATGAGGAAATGCTTCACCGCAGAGTCACACAAATATTTCACCATATCTTTGGATCTCTTGCTCTCTTTATAAAGCAGTCAGCCCCCTGCGGTGCTCTGTCATATTTCCCTTTACCTTCATCGTCTGTCCCCCAGGAGCGTCCTCTGGTACTTTGTTAGATCGGCTTCTTTCTGTAGTTCTCATTGTTTTTGGATTAGAGTCTGGTATTGCAGCACTGCTCTGTAGCTTTATTCGACGCACAGCCAGAATAGGTCACTGTCCACATGGTCCTGCACTGAATATGATGGTCACTGTCTCTCCTCTACCATATCCTGTTTGGACATAGAGATGTGATTATGCCCGTGATGAAGAAAGATGAGGGACAGATACAACAGGAGGAGGAGGAGGAGGAGGAGGAGGAAGGGAAGGAGAGGAAAACAAGTTCACTTCCAGATGAGAGCACAGACGGACACGCTCGTTCACACACAAATGCACACAAAAGGCCACAAACACAGAGTGTGGGGGTGTTTCCTGCCTCTCCTGCAGACTCACTTTACATGCTGCCTTGGTTTGATGTGGTTTCATGAGACACACTGAAACACACACTCAAATGCTGCAGGCTGACACCGTGGGATTGTTGTTTTGCTGAGTTAAAGCCTCCTATGTACAAAGAACATGCCCTCAAATAAGACATAGTGCCACGTTAGCCAAATGTTCAGTTGCTTTGTTGGAAACTAGAATCTCAAATAGGTGGTTTGTTGGGTTTTTATTTTTCCCCTCGTCTTTCCAAAGTGCATGACCTCTCTGTAGTGTAATCTCCGTCTCCTTTCCTCCAGTCAGTTATCCTCAATCTGGTTGGACGTCTGCGGTCAAGCTCTCCGCTGAGTGTTGTTGCTGTGCATAGTTTGTCGTGTGGTGATGCTCTCCTGCCCAGCTGCCCCCTCACAGTCAGCCTGCATTTCCTCCCCAAGTAGCCACTGGACATTGACAGCAGTAGGAAACCACATAAGGGCCAACTTCCTTTGCTGATGGGAATCTTTGTCAGGGACATTTGATATTGCTTTTCCTGCGAGGATGTGTGTTTGTGACCTCTGAGAAGGGAGGAGCTAGGCCCTGCAATGCCAAATTTCTCAAACATCTGTCTGTGTTCATTTTGTGGCTGTTAGCTGTATTTTTGGAGTGTGTTTATCATGGCTTAGTTGAGATTGCTGTCACTTAATTTATGTGATTTGAGAGAGATTTCTCTATGGAGCTGAAACTATGCAGAGGAATCTCTGTTATCTCTGTCAGGGAAGAAAAGTTTGAGGTGTGTGTCTGCAGCGACTTGTGCATATAAAACAAAACAAAACAGGATGGCCTCATTTTTAGATGTGCATATGGCAAAATGATCAACCCTAAGCACATCATGCTACGCTTATGCTATTTATTTCAAGGAAAGCTACTTGGCTGACCCTAGTTTTCCATAGTCACACCTGCAGATCCACTAGCTTTACTCCATCACCTGTCAGTCTGATGTCTGTTCAGCTTCGTGGTGTTTAGCTGAAAACAAAGTGGTTATGGTTGTTTGCTTCAGTGGGATAACGGCACACAATCCTAAATAAAAGCTCTGATATCCAAAATAAATGAAATCACGTGTATGGGTGCACCATTGTTGTGCAGGGCCTTTAACAACATGGTTGTAGTTCTGAGCCTTCCATGCAAGTATGTAACATATAGAAGATGGCTTTGACTGTGCATGTACACCATGAATAGTAACAAATAATTTACATGACATGTTTCTAGCCATGTAATTTTCATAGTAATAGAAGCAGCCTGTGGGTGGAACAGTGGGTGGTAAATGTTTAACACACTGCAGTATGACTAAGGAAAACACGACAACCAGCCCTCATGGTTGTTTCCGCTGTCAAAGACGGACGTGTAGGTGAGCTGCTGGACATTGAACTGTGATGATAATGAAATTATAGCTTCTGTTGAATGAAGAGTTCAGGAGCTTGCAGAGGTTGTTTGTTGTAGGCATGTAATTAATTTACAAAGAGAGAACAAGACAGGAAGAGAGATGTGAAAAGTCATTTCTAATAAACCACCCGCGCACACACGCACACACAAACCTCTGTCCGTTAATTTCACTGATTTAATTCCTTCGACAGTTCCCTCATTACCACTGTCTGATGACTATCATTCATTTGGCTTCTCTGTCTCATCTCTTCCTCTGTTTCTTTTTCCTACAATCTCTTGGTTGCATCCTCCCAGTCTTGGTACCATGTCAGCTACTCATAGCAGGAGATGATAAAGTGAATTCTTTGGCCCTTTTTCAAGATAAACTGCCACATAAAACAACTATCTGTCAGTGTTTGGATGCACAACAAGGAGCTGCTTTAAAAAAATATCTGAAATGGGCAAACTCATCTCCCTTAATGTGTTTCAGAGCTCAGTAGAGATGTGTTTTGTATTTACTGTCCAGAGGGACCATTGTTGAACATAGTTTGTGTTGGATGGAGGCCAGCATCTGTCACAATGCTCTTTATCACCCAGAATCAATCCTTACCTTTTCAGAATGTCCTTGGCCAGGCTCTTTTCTCCCTCCTCTCCCATCCAGAATGAAGACGCTTTCACATGTCCTACCAACTCTCAGTCCAAAAGCAATGTTTTCTTACTCTGTGTGATTCCATTAACCTCTGGAAACAGGTTACCTGTGGAGCTGCAGTCTATGATTGGCTCTGAGGCAGAGGAAGCTGAAGTTGTTGGTTAATTATGTGCCCACAGTGGCTTAAAGGAGGTTGATGCTCTTTCTTTTCCAAGCCTCAAGTGTGTGGTAGTATTTTATGTTTATGTTAGTCAGGCATTTACAAGTGATCACACTATTCCAGGCAACATCATTTTCAACATTCAACATTTTATTATATAGCCCAAATTAACAATTTTGTCCTCAGACCTTTGAAAACTCTTATTGGAGAGTTTTAAAGGTCTACTTTTAACAGGGAAAAAATGGAAGAACCTTCAGGAAGAGCCACAGAGGAGGGATCCCTCTGCCAGCATGGAGAGACATGCAATAGATGTCGCATGTGCAGAACAGACCAACACAGTATATAGAGATGACAATGAGAAAATTTCTGATACATGTAGGTTATAAAATATATGTGAACAATGTGGATCCCAGAGGACAGCTGTGCAATGTCAGGTATCGCCAAGTGGGACCTGAGTAACATACAGCAAAGAGGACAAGCCACACAAAGATCAGCAAAAGAAAATCATATATAAAAATTTTAATGACAAAAATACATTTATATGTAGAGTGCAAAACACAAGTGAAGAGTGTGGATCCAGAGGCAGCCGGCATTCACACAGATAGGAGAGAGAGACAACACACACAGAGGGAGAGAGACAGAGTCACATTTGCGACCCTGACCTATCCCATTTCATGTCTGGGACTCAAACTGTTGTTGCTATAGACGAGTGCAGATGGTGTTTAAGCAGCCTCGCTGACTGCAGGTTTCAGGTTTTGTATTCTGGGAAGCTGTTGACCTCAAACACAAACCCATCCTTATGCATCCTTAGTTGAAGCCCTAAATTATATACTGTGTAGTTAGAGATATATACGGGCTGTTCAAAGACTGCATGTTCATGTAAATGTTTTAGGGCTGCAGCTAATTATTTTATCAATTCATCCATCTACAGTTTTTTGGATTAATTGTTTGTTGAATATGTAATGAAATGTTCATGGCAATTTCTACATGCCTAAGGTGACATTTTCAAATTGTTTTGTCTGACCAACAGTCCAAAACCAAAAGATACTAAAACAGAGAAAATCCTCACATTTAAGAAGCTTTAACCAGCAAATATAATGATTTTCTTGATTGATTTAAATTTGACTGTGAATTGTAACAGCTCCAGCCTGTACATGCCCCCAGATAATCTACAGTCTAATCTGTGACATCTTCATGAAAGTCAGCACAGATGTTGGATTCAACTAATGAAAAAGTTGTGTTGAGGATAGAAACTTGGAGAACAGACACATTTCAAAGAGGCAGGGTTAAATTCGCAAAGGTTTTATCTTTTGAGATCCTTGCTTAAAAGCGAGCTGAGCCCTCCTCCCTGTGGGCCGAGAACAGAGCCCTGAAAGACACAGCGGTCCCTCTGAATATGACCTCTTCTCCTCTGCCGTACTCTCCTAAGCTTCGCTTTCTTACAAGCTCAAGTCTTCAGAGTCCAGTCTGAAAGTTGTGTTATCAAAGCCTGCGGCTGCGAACAGACCCACAGAGGAGGTGGAAAAAGACAGACACAGCGGACTGTGAAACCTGAAACCTTCTTTATCAGAATTATGCATGAGCCCAGAGAATAAGACCCTTTATAGTGTACAGTCATGGTGGCAGTGAAGGTGACTCCCAGACCTTGTACTGTAGGTAATACAGTTTGACAGAGAGGATTTTTAAAGACATGGGGTTAAGAAGAAAGAGAGGATGCACAAAAATGGTGTTGGATCTATTTCATTGCTCATCTTTTGTCGTCTGCTCGCAGCCTCTCTGCTCTGATCACTGCTGTCTATGATAAAGTCATCGGCCCATTTGTGGCCTTGTTATTTCTCAGAAACCCTCAGTCTGGGCATATATCTGCTTGTTACTCCATTTTTGGCCAAGAAGGAAGGATTAAGGGCAAGGATCATCAATTTGTTCTTTTCCTTTTGGCTGTGCCTTGTTATCCCTGGCCGTCATCTCCTGTACAAAACTGAATTTTTATCCTCTCGAACAATCTGACAATTGATTTGCTGCACAAATTGCACCCATTGAGAGCTGCATTTACCATTTTGTGACATTGTATTGAAGACATTGAAGAGGTAATGACATGGAGATGGAGGCGAGCTGCAGTGAGAGACTGGGTTCTTGTCTCTCTTATATCTGCAGACTGCCACTGGTGAAAACACACAAGCCTCAGATTTTTTGCTGTTTTTCTGTCCTCACGTCTGTACTTTTCGCACATCAATCAAAGCCTTCAAGTTGTGCCACTGCATCAGCCAGGAAGTGAGTCTTACAAGAGGTTGACAGATTAAAACACAAGATGACTACAATGTGAGGTGGGAGATAATGGCTGGAAGCTTGCAGCTGACATTTTAGTTTATCAGAGTGACAGGAAATTGCGTATAGATGTTTATTCAGAATTTTGTTTTCTTCTTATGAAATGTCAGCTCTCATCAGATAATGGAAACTTTTGCTGTTGCACCGTGACCAGTCGGCTGTGGGAGAATTAGAGGTGACACATAAGAGAAGCCTGATGTGTGTTTAATTGCACTCTGCACTGACCACAATTCATAGCCTTTGCTCCCAATAAAACCAGATGAGTGTGTGACAGTAGCTTAAAGGTCAAGAATTTGTTATGTTTGGATGCGTCTGCAGGTATGTTTGCACCGTCCAAACACTGCTGATGAAAATATATAATCACATAGTTGGATCTCAGAAAACTATATCCAAGCTCTGGTCTTATCAGTATGGCTGGAAGGTCTGTGTGACCGCAATCCAGACTGTGTCTATCTTGTGTTTAAATGTCCTCAGACGTTTAGTAAGAGGAGGCTTTAAAAAATAAAATAAGAATGAAGATGGAGCGAAACAGGGAGAAGCAGAGACTGATGGAGAGACTTGGCACATACAGTAGTCCTCTATCACCATGGCAACTAGTCACGGTGAGGACACAAGTGAAGCGCTCGAGGAATTAAGGATGGGAAGCACGTCGTGTAGTCTTTTAGTGGTATGATGTGTGTGTGTGAGTGTGTGTGGACTCATGGTTCATGAGTTTCTGCTGCCAAGGTTAATGTACTTCCTGTTTGGACAAGCATGGCAGAGGTAACACTTAAGCTGCTTCCGAACAACATGGGTGAAGTTCTCAGGGTCGAGATTTCCACACACACAAATGTTGCCTAACCATCAGTATATGCGTGTGTGTGTGTGTGTTTCTGTTTGTGTATTTGAGTCCTCATGTATCTGTTCTGTCCTTCTCTGCAAGGCCAGATTACCATCTGGCCCCCGACCTCCAGGGGCCCCAAAAGTTCCAGACTCACTGCACAATATCCTCCTTAACAGATGATTTCAGTCTATTATTGAGTCCCCAAAACTGCTCTGAAAAGTCTGCTGGTGCAAAAGAATATATCAAGTTGTTTCTTATAAAACTCAACTTGTTTTAAGCATTTTTATTCATCGCTGCATTTCCATCCAAAGTACCCAGAACTTTGAATCTCAGGAGCTACTTTTCAAGGAACTTAAATGTTCCTTCAGCCTGTTGTTGTCTGCCTTTCCACAGCAATTATACAACAGTCTTCGTCGGCCCATCTGTTGTATGCTTTCTTCTGCTGTGTCAAAGCACAGTGCACAAAAAGTACTGGTTTGTGGCTACAGATGTTTAAAAATGGTGGCTGAAATAAAATGCTTTGTGTACTCGACCAATCGGAAACATTCCCGTCCTTTTGGAAAGTACTACCCCCCGGAGTGGGGACTTTTGGAGGGGTAAAATAATGTCCCCGAAACTTAATTTAGCCCCTGGTCCCTGTGGGAGAAACGCAAGAACTGGGTTCCTCCAAAGGTTCCTAGTCCCTGGGGAAAACTCCTGCAGTGGAAACACTGCTGATGTTAGTGTCGTGGCTGAAATATGACAATTATATATATGAAAAATAACCAAGCTTTGGAGAATTAATCATAATATATGGAGAAAAATGTCTAAATAGAGTAGGTTGTCATCTGTTATGCTTGTAGGTTGATTGGATTACATGTACATGTGTTAGCATTTGCTGTTTCCAGTCCATCGTTATTTTGCTTTGCTCTGTTCAGTACTGTCTCCCTGCTCCATCATGCTTCCCATTGAAAAGCTTTAGGGAAGCAGCAGTGCACTTTATCAGAGGTGGTGATGTTAACATTTGTGCAGACAAGAAGTCACACAGAGGTGAAAGTGTTTACAGTTAGTTCTGGTTTTCCATGAAGAATGGCTCACATCTGCTTCCCTAAACTGGGCTTATTTGTCTGTCACATGTGTCACTGTGCTGGTCTGACTGGGATAAAATCATAGCAGAGATCAGAGCAATAATTTAATGCACAACAGCCTTTCACTTCATTTACATTTGCATTATTATTTTTTTGTGTGAAATGTCTCAACAACTGTGTGATGGATTTCTACGACATTTGGCTCCGACATTCATGCCTTCATCCTCTGACCTTTTCATCTAGCACCATCATCAGGTCCAATTTTAGGAAATACGCTTGAAACAATTTGACTTTTATTTAAAAATCTGCTTGAAATATTGGGTCTGGTTCCTCCTACGTATGATTACTGGTTGATTTCTGGGATTATGTAATAAAGTAGTTTCTCTCTTCTGTGGTCGACTGTGTACTTAATGGGAGGTTAGAGGAAGTTTTCAGCCCATCAGTTTAACCTGGCCTTGCTTCTGTGTGTGAGTATAGACACTATAAAACACTCTCCCCATAGAGATTTCCCTAATTTCCCTTTGCAAAGATTTGTTTGTGTCCAAGCCCTGTCAGACCTGGTGTGAACTCAGCATTATGTAACTATGATTGATTTCTCATTAAGGAACCACGAAAGGCTTTAATACCAACACTGAATGCACCACAACACTCCAGTGGCTGTTTATTTGAATCCCTGATGCAATATGAGAACACTAAGAGGGAAATGAGGATCATTACTGCCTCAAAACGAAACTTAACTGTGTTGAGGGCTGATGGCTTTGGCCTGTTTCACTCCCTGGGTAATGATACAAATATTGTGACATTTGATTTGGCGTTTGGCCGGATGTGTTATGTAATCAGCTTGTCCGCCTTTTGTCTTGTGCCAGAAGAACTTGATTTACTAAGTTAAGATGTTCACAGAGTCAGAGAACTGTAGCTTTGCTGTGTTTTATTGTTGTGTTTGCCCATTAGGTGACAAACTATGAATCATTACATTCCTGTTTTGGTCCGTTAAGATATTTCTTCATTCACATTCCACATCTACACTATAATAACCTTTGCACTATTGCTCGTATCTGCTTGCATTGGTGATAATGTAGGTACGACCATCAGTCAAATACTTTCATCCAGACTGAAATACCCCAACAACTATTCAATTGATTGTGATGAACTTTGTTGCAGAGATTCTTGGTACTCAAAAGATGAATCTTTGGAGGAATTTTTACAGACATTAATGGTTCCCAGACCATGAATCCTACTGACTTTAGTGATCCCCTGACTTTACCTCAAGTACCGCCATGAGGTTGACATTTTTGGATTGTGTCTTTACAACTATCAGATGGATTGTCGTGAAATTTGGTCCCGACACTCATGTTTCCCTCAGGATGAATTCTAATAACTCTGGTGATCCCTTAACTTTTCATAGCACCGTTATCAGGTCAAAAACTGCATTTTGTCCAGCCAACAATATTCCAGAATCAACAATAATAAACAAATGGAAGCATGTTAACAGGCTAATCTACGCTGGTGAGCATGGCTATCATTGTACCTGCTAAATATAGTCATTGTGAGCGTGTTAGCATTTATCTCAAAGCAAACCTTCTGAGAAGTCGTACAAATGTGGACTTGTTAACTGTTTGTTACATTTGCAAAGATTTCCTGTAAATGTTTGTTCTGTTTCAAAAGGTCATGTGTGAATTATGTCAAACAACTAGTCATTGTACATTGTCCTGTCATTACAAATAAAGCATGATGCAGATAGTAATTATGAGCATATGCCCGTTCTCACTGTGCAGATCAGACAGTGTTTTGTCTTCAGTGTCTGAATGTGGTTTTTCACTCACTGCTGTCTGTCTTTTCCCCCTTTTACAGAATGAAAAGCCCCTGGGTCATTCTGCAAGCAGGTCCAGCAATATATCAAAGGTGAGCAAAAGCACACACAAATGGAAAAATTTGAATGAATGATGTATGGCTTTCCTCCACCGCAGAGGGAGAAAGAAAAGAGAGAGAACATAAAAGACAGGAGGGCGGCGGTGAGGTGAGCCGTGGAGACTGACAGCACAGATATACATGCGGCGGAGTGAGAGCAGCTGATAGATAGATCCTGCCTCTCTCGCATCACATCGCCCCAATCAGAGCCGCCTCTCTGATCCACCTCCAGAGAACAGACGTGTCTTTACACCTCAGCTCCTCCGCCCAGCGTGGCTCTCTCTCTGTCAGACAGGCCCTACAAACCACTACTCTCCGTGTCCTTCTCTTTTCTCCTCCCCTCTCCTTTGCCATCGCTCCCTCGGGCAAAGCCGCAGCCTGCATCGAATCTGACTCCAGGGTTTCAATCCTCGTTCTCCTGAGCCTCTTATAGGATAAACCCTTTACTTGTGCTAATAGATGTCAGGGTCACTTCATCACCACGGGACTGCTCGGGCAATAATGTTTGATCCACGAGCCAGTCGCTCTTTAAACGTGAGCAAGATGGACGTTATTGCACCCGAGTGACAAATACACCAACAATCATTTTCATGGTTGCAGTTATTGGTAAACATAAATATTGTTTCCCAAGACAATGTGCCACTCCCGGACTAGAGAGGCGTATCCTGCATAGCTTAGCAAAGCCAACACTGACCGCTTTACATAAACTGGCTCACAGATTGTTAATGGAACTAATGATTTATGATTTATTTATGAAAATATGTGACACATCAAGTAAGAATGGCTTTTATATGTAGACTGGACATTAGTATCCTCAAGTAGCTGCTGGGAATGTTTTAAGTTTTATGCGCCTGATCATGACCTGAGTCATTTAAGTCAATATTAAATTTGATATTTAATGTTTCTTTCATATCCAAATGAGATCCAAACACTTTTTAAAAGAGTATGTTTAGGCAAGCAACATGAGCAGCAGTTTTAACCCATTTATCTCCACTGCTGATTCGACAGTTCAACCAAAAGCAAACGCATCCAAAATGTCTGTTGCAGTTTAATTACAGCGGCCAAACGCTTATATATAAACTAAGTACAGTCATAAAAAAAGGTGAGATAATAATTATCAACTTGTGCTCATGTGGTAAATCTGTATCTGTAATTACTTAGATAAAAGACCTTTGGTAGCTGATAAAAACAATGGCTGAAATTATGAAATGATGACTAGTTTAAGTGAGACGTGCTGGATAATCGTAGACCTCTGCACGAACAAAAATACCGTTTATCCCCTATTTCCTTTTGATTAATATTGCGATATATGCTTTCTTGCAGAAACTGAAGTGTAAAAATGCCAGTTAGGACTTGTTTTATTGGGGATTATGTGTCAGGATTTTTCATTAGTCAGAACCAGTAGCTTCCCGGAGTCTCTTCGACTTTCCTGGTCTTTGGTTCTGGTCAAGAAATAGCAGGTTTATAACATCCTGCAAAACCACGATTTGTTGTTTTTACATTTAGATTTTTATACAGATTAAACGAAGAAGACTCAGCTTATCAATTAGTGAGCTTTAGAGGTAACTCAAGGTGGATTTTGTTATTTTAGGACAGAGCCAGGCTAGCAGTTTCCCTGTTTCCAGTCTGCTAAGTTAAGATAATCAGTTGCTGGCTGTAGATTCACTCTGATATGAGAGTGGTTTCAAACTTCTCATCAAACTCTCACCATTAAAGGGAAAAAGTGTCTTTCTTTAATGTTTCCAACAGGGTTTAGTTTAGTGTCTGTGGAGAGAGCAGCGTCTGTCTGGAGCTGCTGTGGCAGGTTTAGTTGGATAGTTTGATCTTGCTCAACATAGCTCAATTTTAAAAGTCCCTTGTTTGGCTCAGATATTGATCTTTGAGATCATCCTGGTAATTCCAAACAGGAAGACTGAATGTAAAAATATGTGACGGTGGAGATTCCCTTGTGTCTTCATGTCTGGAACCGCATTTTCTCCTTGACTTGCTTTCTACACACAAACACACAGGAGATGGCCTCAAAAATCAAAATGCCAGTATCTCATCTGTAAGTGGATATAATTAGTTAGCCGTTTCTGGACACCTTGCGTTGTCATTGAACGTCCTACCTGCGGCGCCATTCTTCTGATGAATGTCTGTGTAATGGAGTGATAGACGTAAAGTACGAACAAGGCTCTTAAGTTTGACAGCTTTAATTAATAAACAGCAGTCTGTCTGCCAGCTGGTGTTTCCCACTCCTTCCTAACAGGAAACACTGCTGACTGGCAGCTTTTAAATCTGTATTAATTCTATGGGCGAACACGTCTGCCAGGAGGCTCAACGGTTAAAGAGAAGGTTCCTGGTTTGAATCGCTCGACCGGTTTAGGACACCTGAGAAGAAGCCCTCTCCAAACTCCTGACAGCTTTGTCAAAGTCTCTTTAAGAGGCGTGATATGTTTGCACCATCTCCCTGAAATGACTTTCCCTGGAAGCAGCTTGAATCAGAATAAGATCTGTGCGACTGCAGAAGATTATTTTATGCATATATGCGGTTTCCTCGCTCTCTGCAGTAAAGGCAGGAAGAGATGGAAGATTATCACGTTTACAGCAGTGACACAAATGTTCCTTTTTTGTTGAAAGAATACAAAATGTAGGTCAAGTTCATTTGTGTTGGAAAGCTCCAGAAAGAAAGTCACTTTATGGATCAGAGTTAAACTGTACAGTTCGTAAGAACTTCATCCACACAATGCGCCTCATCTGTACAAGCCGCTGTCGACAGTTTAATGGAGGATGTCGACTGGCACAAGATTTGTTTTCATTCATTTCAATGTGAACTCCAGCCAGACTCAAAATAAGGACACCAGGACAAACCCTGCTTCGCTTCGCGTGGCGCAGATTCAAGCTGAATCACATCGGCTCGTGTCAGATCAAATCAAAAATGAATGTGCTCGTATCCAATTGTTGACCTACTTAAAAGATATCTCTCTACATAAATAACCACAGCACCGGCCTGAGAGGAATATTTCATAACATCCCCGGCTTGGCATGACAGTACAGTCTGGATAATTTGTATGTGAGAGCTCAAACATCCAAAGAATTTGTTCAATCTGTCAAAGCACCTGCTCTAGTTTTATACTGATAACCAGACAGGATACTTGTGGTCCTTTTTGATATCTAGCTTTGGACTTTTTCACGTTGACAGTCCCTGGATGGTTCGTGTTTTTTTAAATTTTTTTAATCGAACAGCAGTTCCCGTCTCTGAGGATGACTCAGAAAAACATCTTCTCCCTAGGTATCCAGTTACTTGTGAAACTCCACTGACGCTCTACCTGTCATGAGACGCAGACACCGGGAGAGAGAGAAATTTATATAATAACAGGAAACAAGCTGCAGCATTTAGCCGGGGGGGGAATTGTTTCATAAAGATAATAATCCCGCACAGCGACAAGCTCACTGATGGAGGCAATAAGGAGCGTGGATTTATATATAAATGTTTACATGTATCCAAAGCCCAAAACTCATTATCTCTCACCTGCTCTATATTTGTTTCTTCATTGATTCATTTATTCAGAAGGCGCCGTTTATCGAGCTGTTTAGAGGGAAATCGTCTGGAGGATTGTGAAAGAAAGGTGAAGTTAAGAGCAAATAATGAGCATTTTTTTGTTAAATAAAAGTGGTCAGTGTAGAATATAGAAGCAGCTCTGAAAGCTTTAGTGGGCTCAGGATTGCCCAGTGATTTGGCAGGAGTTGATTTTCCACTCTGCGAGGTCAGGAGGCTTAGCTGCAGCCGCTTCTCTCTCTAACACAGTGCCAGCGAGCTGCACGATGCCTCCTACTCTGTTTGGGAAGGAATTAAACTGTTACAGTCCTCATAAAGACACAAAGCAGCGACCCACCGCTCTGTAGGCCGCCGCTGATAGTCGGCCAAACATCTGGTGGTGCTCTCAAATTCAAGCTGCTGCAGTTTTGCAGCATTTCAGGCTCCATCGCTGCAGAGCACAACTCGAGTCGGCCCTCCAGATCTCTACAGGAAGGATTCTGCCCGTCCGTTCAGCTTGGCAGACCCCTGATGTTGACACCAGACACAGGGCCAAGCCCCCATGCTGAAGAAAGTGAAGCTAATTGTTAATTCATAGTCCGATCATCATCATCAATCATAGTTTGTTTCCTGTGTTGAATTGCTGGCAGCGTTGCCCATTTTTGTGGGTTTCTGCTGAGGCTGGCATTACAGAATGCTTTTGGTGAATAATGTTAGTATTGTATTTTTGTCTACAAAGTTGTAAAATGACACCAATGGAGGAGAGGCAAAATTAATATAAAGCTGCATAAAGGTGGGTCATACAAGGTTGTCAGATATTTAGGGCTGCAACTATAATAATGTTTGTGATAGATTAATGTGCCTATTATTCTTCAATTGACAGGGGGAAAAAGCCTGTTTAGTTTGAACAACCAAAGATATTCAGTTTGCTCTCATATATAACTGAGGAAAGCCACAAATCCTCACGCTGGAGAAGCTGGAAGAAGAAAATGTTGCTTAGAAATGACTGAAATGACTTGTCAAAAATCAAAACAGATATTTTCTGTTGATGGACTAATTAGTGAAACAACTAATCATGTCAGGTCTGCAGCAATTAAATAGTTCTGAAAAACACTTTGGCAGTTTAACAACAAACAGAGCCCTTTAAAGACTGAATCATCTGTGCCCAAGTGCAGCTGTACTGATCAGTAAGCTATGATTTTACTATTCATTTATCAGTCTCAGAAGTCCTGAGTCAGCTGTGTACCAGTATTTATTATCAGTTATTCTGTTTATGATTTTCTGACTAATCAGTTTTCCCATTAACATCCAAGTTGTTATTACAGCGACTCATATAAATTCCAATTTTGACAGATATAGTTTTATATCGCCTGAAATTTCAACCTTCACACACTGACTCTGTAATCAATCAACCACCCTTATCTGTTACATAATGTGAACGCTCACAAGTTAAGAACTTGAAGATGGGATTCTTTCCCATCTTTATCCTGCGTTTCACATGGACATGGACTCACTCAAACTATCTAATCTACTACCTACTTCATAGAAGTTAAAGGTTCCATCTTGATCACAACAGAGCAAACTCTGTCCACACATAAAGACCATGTGATGTGGGTGAAAGACCTTGAATTTGGATTGTCAAACATAAAACAACATGTTTCTTTATTACGAAATACTGTATGTTACAAATTCAGATTAGAGCGACGTGACATGTTGTTGATGAAGATAAGTGGACATGGACAGCTTGGGATTGTTTTGTACTGTTTTCAAGGTCAGGACTGCACGTTGACGCTTCTCTTCCATGTTGCTTTTCTATTGGCATCTTCTCAACATCTGGTGTACTCACACAGTTTGTTCAGAGACATGTCCGGTTTGTTAGAAAGTTCTCACTGGGAGGCAGTGATTCATTGTTCCTGTTAGATTTTAATGATTATTCTTTGAAAAGCCCCAGTGGCTGGAAAATGAGAGCTGTAGCTCTCTGCAGGTACAGATGGAGACCAGAGGGAGGTATAACACAAGATGGGGAACCTTTTCCTGTCAAGGGCCATTTCAATTTTTATAACATCCTTCGAGGGCCATACTAAATTATTGAACACATATATCTCACCTAAGCCCTAATGCAATGGCATTAACTGCTTGTCTTTGGTGAGGCATCTAATGTCAGATGGTGGTGATGATGATGCTACTCACAGCTGGTTTTCTAGGGTTGGGTCAGTCAGTCTTAGCAGGGCCAAAGGGACCACACAGAAAAAAAAATAAGAAAATGAATTTCTGTTACGAGATTTTTTTTTTTTGTATTTCTGAGTTGCTTTTTGTATTTATGAATTACCTCATGTGCTGGATCAAACTGTCTCACGGGCGTTCCCCTGGTATAACAAGTGGAAAAGAGGATCATTTATTCATGGGTGAAGTGTGTGAGTGCTCAAGGAGAGAGGTTAAAAAAGAAGTTATGATAATGATGTGGGAGACTTTCACTAAGCACAATAGACAGGTGTTCATACAATGAGGATATGATGTGAGGCTGGATTATGTCTAATTACCACATCACAGCCAAAGAATCAAATAAACCAAGAATTGAATGGATAACATTAAGTGTAAATTAGCTTTTTTCAGAGTTTACAGGTTCAAAAGTGAAACGTGTCAAAGGCACCTGGCGCAGTTTTTCAGCAGTTGCTGAAATATCATCACAGGCGGTCGTCACAAGAGAAGGCAGTTACGAGAGAACAGATGCTTAATAGAACCCTGAAGAGTCGTACAGGCCGTTAGGAAGTTAATCATTGCTATCTCCACTACGTTCACTCTGTTATTTGACTCTGCTCAGACGCAGACTTAGTTATCTTTTGGCAAACTCACCGGAGATGACAACGTTAATGATTAACAGAGGCAAGGCAGCTCTGGAACATTGTGTTTACACAGCCAGAATAAAATAAGGAATCAAGATACCATCCGGTGTCATCGATGCAATCATGACCTAGCACTTTTTCATTTCAGATTTCATGATGCTTGGCTAAGCACATGTCATCAGTTACTTGACTGTAGAGCTGAAGCAGCATGTTCTACCTATGTAGTTAAATATAGCACTAGTTGCGAATTAATAAACTTTCATTCATTCATTTCAACATTTCATTTTACATTTAAAATCCAGGCTCATGCAGGAGCCCCAAACAGCAGCCTCGAATGTATGATCTACCCAAATAAGAAAATAAAGTAAAATATAAGAGAAGATTTGTTGCACCTGCAACCTTGGATGAACTATTAAAGAACAACAATAGAAAAGAGAAGGATGGTATGTTTGTGTCTTTGTGTGCAAGTGAAAGTAGACGGTTGAAGAGAAGCTGTGCCGCTCGTGTGCAGACAGAAAAACAGGCCGAAGGGCATAGCTGGACATTGAATTTTCTATTGATTGGTGCCAGGCCCTGAGCTATAAATTCCCCCTTAGTTAGAAATGAAATCAATAGGTAATTAGTTTCTTATTGAAATTACCAGGCCGCCCGTGTCTTTACGTTAGGAACCCAAACACCATCTGATCCCGTTCTTTACCGTCCCTCCACACTCTGTACACCGTAACTGGGATGTTGTTAAAGGAATAGTTCAACATTTTGAGGATTGAACTTGTTTGCTTTGTTGTTGAGGGTTAGATGTCTGTACACTAAGTATAACATCTAGCCTGGCTTAACCCTTAAATGCCCTTTAGTGTCCTGGGACTATATTATACCCTGTCTGATTATCCATTGTATCATATGATGTATTTGTTTTTGTGCCATTTTTGTGTATCGGTCCTTCCATGTAACTCTCAGCAAGAAGCAAATTTTCCAAAATGCTGAGCTATTTCCTTAATGGAGAATTATGGTTTATTGCACTTCAGCTTAAGACACTTACAATATCACTATTAAGAAGAAAGATGGGGAAAGAAAAATGGTGCAGCCAGACAATCATACAGGTTTTAAACAATCCTCCAAGAAAGCTGAACATATTCAAAAGAGAAAACCAAAGTAAAACTACAGCTAAAACTCTTCTGTGTAAACATCCATCACCGTTTACAGATCGACGTCCCGGTTCAGCTCTGACCTGATGTACTTATCGTAGTTGAGCGTCCACAGTTTTTCTGTGCTATGAGGGATTACGCCGTGTTCATATCATATCGCTCAAACTGTAATTACAAGCAGCCCAGAGGGAAAAACCGTTCAGGTCAGCCTCTGAATTCTAATTCACGTTGGAGATAGTGGGATTTTCTGACAGCAGCAGTATCTTCCACTTGGTAAAAACAGCTGCATATGTGACAACAAAGCAGAGGCAAAATGACTGCTGAGACAATGATGGCTTTGCAGTCACGTCTAAATAAAATCCAATGTTAACACTGATAGGTTCAATTAAGTTTATTTAAAAGCACAGTTTCTATCTTGTTTCACTTGTTAACGAACCACTCCAAATACATAATACTGCATAAATAATGAATTTAGGTTATTGAAGTGAATTGATGTGACCAAAAGGCTAGAAACCATCACCACCATAAACTAGCCTATTTCCTGTTCTTCTAATTCTGATAATGTTACATGAGGCCAACTTATTATCAACTCATTATTATCAATTTTCACGATTTTCTAATAAAGTACTTTCCATTTGTTTAAAAGTGTCTGACAACTTTTGTCATTTTCTTCCAAGTGAAGTGAATAATCTATTAACTGTTGATTTGTTTTCTGTACGATCACTTGTGTTTCTGGCAGTCAGACCAGTCAGACTTTGTTGTAGGGATGTTGTTCCCAGATCTCAGCGGTACGTTTGGCTGGTAAAATATGAGTATAATGAGTAGAAATGGTGGCCAAATGTTTGTAAATAAAACCCAAAATTGCAATAAACCAGGCATCTTCTTAAACATCCAAAACAATTTGAAGTAATCCCCACCATGTTGTTTGCGTAAAATAAATATTGGTGAAAGCTGCAATAGGTAACGCTGAAGGTATTTTTATTCTAAAAGCCTTGTACCTGCAGGTGCATCTGTTTAAAAACTCTCTGTGGAGGATGAACAAGTCTGCAGCCCGGCGTCCTCCAGCTGCGCTTCCTCTCAGAGCTTCATAACTCTCCCTCTGCCTCTCAGCACGTCTCCTCTGCGCTCCTCTCCGTGGCAGCCTGGTGTTTTGCCTGATCTGTGACGCACTGAGGCAGATTTTGTCTGGCACAACTTTAATCAGATAGATTAACTGCCAGTATTGTGTTTTTCCTTTTCATCATCCCATGCATCAGTGCGTGACGCGCTTTCAGTCCTTCTGCGGAGATCAGATTCAGGCGCCGATAGCCTGATAATTCTCACTGCTCGGGACACTGTCCTGGCAGCACAGGAAATATGATTTGAGCCTGTTTACTGAATAATACCATAGTTATCTCTGTAGTTACATTTTTGTGCGTGTGTTTTGTTCCTCAGGCGGGGAGCCCGACTTCAGTCAACGCTCCATGCAGTTTCTCAAGGACGTCGGTTTCGCCCTCCAGCCAGGACATCTGCAGGTACAAACCACTTCAACCTCGTTCCACTCTTACTGCCATCCATGTCATTTATGTCCATGGTGATATGAACACCGGAGGACAAGACATTGAATCTATTTATCAGTCCATTAGTGGTGGAGAATCTTATCAGTGGACAGTGTTGGTTTACCTTTTAGCCTTGAGCTGTCACTTTTGGAAGTAGCCTTGGTTGCATGTAACCTGCTGTAAAATGGATTTTATAGTAACGAATCTCATCCAGTGTTTGGTATTTTCATGCAGAGCCAAAGCCCCCGAAACCTTTTATCTCCTTTTTTTTTCAAGTTCCTTTGTTTTCAAATGCATGATGTCTTTTCCATTTCTCTTTTTTTTTCCTTTCCCGTTTCTTTTCCTGCTGTCTTTCACCGCTGTCACGTCAATCACGTTCCTCTTTCTTAAACACTCACGCACAAACACGTTCATGGCAGCAGTCAGGATCAGGACCGTCAGAAGCAGACTGCAGTGGTTCTGTTGAATTCTAACGGTAAAACCTGTCAAGGTTCAGGAGGTATTTCAGTCGCCACCCTCTGCACAGACGCTCTACCAGCCTCCAAACAGGCCAAACAACGAGACTGGCTCTCCCTGATCCGCCCCTCCTCCGTCAACATCCACCCCAACGGCTCGCTCAGGTTCTCTGTGTCTCTGAATGACGTGGGCCAGCGCGTGGACAGCCTTTGTCGAGGTCTGCACTTTATAGACCGCACCTGCTCCGAGGGAGAGCTGGAGCTGAAGCCCGAGCCCGCACAGCCGCCTGTCTCGGACCGAAGGGCGCACACGCTGAACGGCAAGCTGGCTGCAGCACCCGCACACCAGAACCCATATCCAGCCTTCTCAACACGCACCCACCCCCACCTCGTCCCCTCCTTTACCAACAACTACAAATACATGCTGGGCATCCCTCACACCAACTGTCCCCCATCTGACTCTGCCATCATCGCCCCTCCTCCTCCTCTTTCCAACACCCACCTCCACCCTCATCACTCTCCGAGCGGCAACTTCCTGCGTCTCCTCCTCCCCTTCTCTCGATCCTCTACCTCGGCCAGCCTGCAGTGCTCTGAGCTGGGCAGCTATGCCTCTCACCTCCACATCACCAAGTCCTCCAGTGCCCTGCTGGAGGGCAGCGAGTCAGGGTTTCCCCCTGAGGATCTGCTGGGAGACGACGACGTGTTTGAGGAGGACCGATCCAGTTCAGCTGCAAAGGGCATGGGCCAGCTGGCAACCCCAGAAACAGCCACCGTGGCTGGGCCAGGTGCTCTTCTAGCTCCCTTGTGTTATATGGATGAGGACAGCGACTTGGACTGCTGCCCGTCCCCTTTGTCAGAGAAAACTGGGCCACTGTCACCCTATTCGCTGTCTGGGGACTGCTGCAGGTGGGTGACTGTCTGGATGGTATAATCCACACCCACCCTTCCTGTGACTTGGTAGAGCCCAGACCACCCCTGTGCCGTTGTGTGGCAGTGAACCCCAGAGCCCTGTGGAGTAGTGGAGAGCTCCTCATCCTGTAGTTTAACTAGCCAGAAAATGTCCAGTGTTTGTCCTCAAATCTCCTGCTCGGAGTGAAGCTGCTAATCAGAAGACACATACACACACTGCGACACCGTACGCCTCCTCCTCAGCTGTCCTGCTTCAACCCCTCGCGTGTCTAGAACAGAAACTTCATTTCAATTCACGCCATTTCATTTCACGTCACTTTTATCTCAATGGTCTGCCATGTTTTTTTTAGTTGTGCTGTCAAGCTGTGTTTTTAAAATAATTTTTCATTGTTACCGGATCAATGAGGCATTAAAGTGTCTAACATGGGCTGCGAAAATCCGTGATTGATTTTGCCCATAAGCTTGAAGCTTTGCAGCAGCGGCAGGAATCAGAGGTGATGTTAAGGAAAAGATGAAGGGGCAGAGGTTAGGGGAGAAAATTTAATAGTATTGAGGAATGGAGTGTGTCTGCTGGAGAAATAGTGGAATAGTGGCAGACAGGGGACAATAAACAATGTTGAAGTTGGAGTCTCTCTGATCGTGTCAGCGCGGCCGTCATCAGTCTTTTTCACGTGGCGGTCTGTGTGTAATCTGATGGCTTTGTTAGTAAGAACAGACTGTGAGTAATATTTCATTACAGGCCAGGTCATGGCTGCGTCGCCCTTACAGATGAGTCTTAAACACAAAGGAATGTCACTTATATGTGTGTGTCTTGTTTTTCGTCAGCTATGGTCTGTGCATACACTCCGCTCCAGATTATACGTCAGCTCTGGGCCGATAGAGAAACATGAGCTTAGAATTGGAAAGGTGAAGGCCAGAGATCAGGAGGCAGATTATTGGCTTCAAATAGACTGCGTAGTTGCTCACACACACACACACTCACTCACATAGACAAACAAACACATCGTGCTTCCAGCTTTCTGTCAGGTGGCTTGAAGCGTGAGCTCAGAGCAGAGGCTGACCTCACCTGTTAAACTGTGTGTGTGTGTGGGTGTGGGTGTGTGTGTATGGGCGTGTGCTTGTTTTCACAGATGAATGGCACGTGAATCATTATCAAGCTCTTTATTGACTACATTTCAGAAAGTAATGATTGGAATTCCGTTAACAGTTGACTTCGGTCTCTTTCCTTATCACAAATGTCACCTTGTGGAGAAACTTAAAGGCCCAAATATGTTTACATTGAGTGTTTCTTACCACAACACATTGTTTGTGTATCCTAACAAACATGTTGGATTTCTATGAATATTTTAAAAACATGCATTGCTTGCATCCGCATCAGTTGATCAGCAGAAAAGTGCAAAAACCGAGTGTCTTTTAACTCCTCTTTCATTTGATATACATGAGCAACCTTTGAAGTAAATGGCAGTAACTTTGCTTTGTCTGCCTTTTCACCTTCATCTTGCATCTTGCTTCACTTCTTCTTCTTTATTTTTAGTGTTTTATGGCTTTTGCGCTCTACATGTTTGCATTACCCCCCTCTGTGGCCCTTACACGTACATGAAGAGCACCGGATACAAACAAAACGGGGACAAAAACATTGCTTCTCAGAGTTTCTAGTATGCAAAAATTCCACAGGGTGCCTTTTAAGCTTTTATGTCTGACAATATAACGCAACTAGAGTCTATGTAATTCCTTAACCTTCCTCCAAAAGATAAGTTTCTTCTCAGCAAATTTAATATTCTCTTTCAAGACAAGCATGGCTACACAAACCTAGTAAGACGTGCCGAGAGGGGAAAGGAGGAAAAAGGAAGATGGCTTCCAGTGGCGCTGCCGCTAATTGAAATGTGTTTTTCTCTGATCAGCGTGTCTCTGGCAGAGCGTAGAGCTTAAACTGTTCAGACTGAAAGCAGGCTGAGAACACGAGAGAACAAAACGCCTCAGATGTCGCTCCCTGCCCCATACCAGCCCTACCAAAATCTGTTTAGCAGAAACGCAAAAACGACAGATTGTTGTTGAAAAATTCATTTGAAAATAAATACATAAACATTTCAGGAAAACTGCAGAACATGGAATAGCTGGAGGGATCTTAAAGAGAGCGAAGAGTGCAAAGATCGGCTGAACGCCGCAGGAGAAAAGTACAAGGATGCAGACAAGAGAGAACAGGAAGAAAGTGAACGCCTCGCCTGGGCTGCAATGTTGCTGAGCTTGTCTCCCTCTCAGCTTGTGGTGTTTGTGTTTCCCAACTTTTTTTTTTAATTTTAATGTTGACATACTCTTAACAGTTCCTCTGCCACTTTAAAATGACTATTAAACAGGGCGTGATTTGGCTGCTCGAGAGATACAAATTAAATTTGAACTACCCTAACAGGGCTTGGAATGTGCGGCTGCTGACGTGGATACAGTAAATTAAAATGTCATTTCCAAGAGGGTTCGGGATTTTTCTGTTCAACGTATGCATGTGCACGTCACATTGAATGACGAAGCTGAATTTCATGAGATTTCTATCTTCAAAGGGCCTTTTTCTGTCGCAGTTTATGTAAAATCTTGGCTGTTTCTAGCAGGTGAAACCTCAATGAAACCTACATTTCTCAACAGTCTCCTCCACTCGTGCTGTTTACGTTTCCAACGTAGCTCCATGTGGAGGTGTATTTTTCTATCATTATCCCCTCCTACTTCAAAAAAAATCCACATCAACGTTAGAATAAGAAAAATATAAATAGAAAAAAAATCTGTCCTTTTCAAGCAGTCGCCAAGCCTTGATACATGCAGTAAGAGTCCAGGTCCTCAGGCTGATTTTGTTTGTTTGTTTGTTTGTTTTTTGTAAGAGGAGTACAGTATGTGTGGGACGAGAATCTGCAGTTCATCATCTTGCGATCCATACAAACACAAACAAAGCAGCCCAGCCATAAACCAATAAGAGAAAACACTCTTCCAGAGATGTTAATTGTGCCTCCTCTATCCCTTAATCCCTCAGTCCTCATCCACTCCCAGCACCTCGTCCTCCAGTTGAGAAACTCACAGAAATGACCTATTTTTATCCTCCGTTGTTCACTTTGTCTTTTAATCTTGTTTGCTTTGGGCAGATCAGTGATGTCTGGAAATAGACGTTGTCTTGCTCGCTCACTGTTGTAACGTGTGTAGGTGTGCATGTGTGTCTCCATCATGTGTTCTTATCCTCCCCTGAACTCTTCTCGATGCTTTCGTCTACTTGTTTCTTCTCCCCCTGAGAGAAGCGCCACTGCTCCCTGCATCTCGCTCAGTGGAAAACACAGTAAAGAAGCTTCTCCTAGTTTGTGCATCTGCTGGTAGAAAAAGAAAGGATTTGAAGTATAGGTTGAAATAACGACTCGCGCCCTCCCTTGTGTGGCTTGTATCCATTTAACTATGATGCCTCTGCAGGGATATCATGTGCGCTTTATTCCACACTACAACAGATTTTCCTCCCTTTACTCTTACCCTGTTATTGAAGCCTCAGACCAGCCTGACTTTTAATCAAAGTTGTGTTGTGGTTGAACAAGCAGTAGCTGAGTTTCGGGCTTATTGCTCATTCGCTGAGGACTCTCTGGTCTGAGCAGCTGCAGCAGGGTCAATGTCCTGACATTGAATTCTGAGATCATAATGACTTTAGCTTCTCCTTTCTGCAAGTGGTGTGTAGTGTGTGTGTGTGTGTGTGAGATAATAACTTGGTGGTAATAGCTTGCTCTAATAACCTTCTCCAATCCCTCATTTCGTCCCTTACCACTCAACTCACTGCTTTGGCTGACTGCAGCTGACTGGAAGTCTGGAATCTCACACACATCTACCTCAGATGCACAGACACAGACAACTACACTCCTCCTTAGTGTGGGTGACTAATAGCTCCTGTCCTCCAACCTGTCAGTCAATGTCCAATATGTGGTCTGGAGGAGGAGAGGGGGACTGTTTCAGTCTGATATTAAAAATCTGATTGGTTGCTCTCCCTCACAAAAGCCTGTCCAGCAGTCCTTAGAAGCAGCAGACACCTAATCGAATGTACCAGTTGTCAGTGCCTGTGCCCTGAATACCTCACCAAGCATCTACAGGGGCTTAACACAGTATCACCTGCTAAGTTCAATACAATTACAGTGGCATTTCAACAAATACCTGATTTGAGAAGCTTTGAGATTTCAACTCATGTTATTGCAGTGATTCCCAACTAATTTGTTAACTAATTTTACTAAAAGATAGAAATTATAATTTGGTTAAAAAGAAACAGATAAACAGTTAAAATAATTAGTAATGGATAAACGTTAGAAACAGTTAACATTAGCTAAAGTAAAAGTAGTGAATAAATGGTGGAAAGAGCTTAAATTCATGTGTAATCAGTTAAATTAATGAGTTAGTAGTGGCTTTAGTGTGAATGCAGACTTGACCAAACACAATTGAAATACATTTGCAACAGGTGCTGTTGATGAGGTTGATGGTCTGATAGGACTATGGGAGGGGGGCATTTGTGGGGGTAGGTCTAAAACAAAAGGTTGGGAACCACTGCTGGATGCCATGATGTTGTTGATCACATCGTCTGCACTCCTTGTATGCATCAACCAAACATATTTATCATTACATTGCTACAACTGCAGGGTATCGATTAGATTTGTTGTGTTCAATCTTGTGCCGAGACGCTGCTCGATCACAGAGGATTGTTTTCTGAAAAAGCCATTTTGATTTTCAAATGAAGTGCTTTGAATCAAATTAGGTTGTCTTGATTGAGTTTATCCATGAGGGACATTGTCTTCTGCGTTCAGTGTCTCAATATGCTTTTATATTGTGATATTATATTATCACCAGCCATGCCTTCCTAACATTGTGCCTTATTATATGAACTACTAGAGAACGCTACAAGTTTGCTGACATGTATCTTCAAAACTGGAGTTTGCTCGAGTTTGGGGAAATATCTGTCAGCTTTGCCTGCCAACGTCTCTCTTTTTGATCTTTCCTCTCCCCTGTCTTCCTCCTATTACAGCTGTCTCGCCTCTAGCTTAGTGTTGACTGTATTCTTTGGCTCCCGTAGGATTTGTCACTGTGAAGGGGATGACGAGAGTCCTCTGATCACACCATGCCACTGCACGGGGAGCCTGCGCTTTGTCCACCAGTCCTGTCTACAGCAGTGGATCAAGAGCTCCGACACTCGCTGCTGTGAGCTCTGTAAATACGAGTTCATCATGGAGACCAAGCTCAAACCGCTGCGCAAGGTGAGACACAATTTGTACAGCACATTCGTCTGAAGCGGGGCGCCAAGTCAATTAACTCCCGTTCATTAGTGGATAAATTCAGGCTGTCGTTGCAGCTCTGCCTCCGAGTGTCCCAACTGAGCTCACATCACTCCTCCGTTATGAAGCTGAAAATGCCAAAAGCTGTCTCCAATCTGTCTCACAGATAACACAAGCATGACACTGAGCTTTGAAGCCTTTTTCATAAGCGGAACTTGCTGAGGGGGTCGTGATTCATTTCAAATAGTTTAGAGGAAGTGCACTTCCCTTAAAGGCTCTTATCAATCGCTGTGGCCTGGAGATAGCAGGACACTAATTAAAATTCCTCCACCCTTCATTAGCTGCACAAAAGGCCTTAAACAAATGCTCTGCTGTTAATAGCTTCTGAATCCCACTGGTGAACACTGAAGTTGTTCGTGTGTGAGCTGGCAGAGAAATTCAAGATGAGATGAGGATGTGTTTATCAATGGATGCTCGGTTTCATCTCGTACCACGGCGTCCCGCTTCTCATCAAAGTGACCCTGCAATCGGGCCGTTTCATCACTGAACACACGAACGATGCATTTGGATGTCGGGAGAGTCCGTACAGCTAATTTCCAAAACGGATCTGATGGTGCTGGCATTGTATTTTGTTTGTATCGCCGGGCTCATTTCCTGATGATGTATTGTGAAGCCAGTGACAGACGAGGTAGCTGGCCTCTGCGTGCAGGGCGCCGTACGCCACTCGCCCCACGAGAAGCGCTATGTAGCATTGGATCTTGATCACAGTAGCTGAATGTTCTCCATCAAATATTTAGCTCACACCCTCAGCTGCTCCAGAAAACAGCCAACTGTTAAATGACAACTGTTTAATTGCATTATGTGTTAAGCGTGTGTTTGAAAGCATGCTTACATTTATGTGTGTGTATGTGTTGTTCTTGCCCTTTTTGACGTCCACCTCTGTCCTTCAGTGGGAGAAGCTACAGATGACGGCAAGCGAGAGAAGGAAGATCATGTGTTCGGTCACCTTCCACGTCATCGCCATCACCTGCGTGGTGTGGTCGCTCTACGTCCTCATCGACAGAACAGCGGACGAAATCAGACAAGGTCAGCGCAGCTCACCGAGACGCACAGACACACACAAACGCATTAACGTAATGTTGTCGTCTGTGTCGGATGTAGTGTCGTGTTGGATGTCACCCATTCATCCACAATCTGCCACCGTCTCCGAGTCATTCATGAGCGGCATTTAATGACAACTCTGCATAACTGTAGTGTTATTTCAGTGGTGTGAGTATTGAGTGCGAATAGTGTGAAATGTTGTCTAAGATTGAAATATATGTGGGCGTAATTCGCTCGCAGAAGCTGAGTGGGCATCAAAGAGTGTGCTGAGATTCTGCAGAGATGATTTTCTGCCTGTGAGTTTTTTGGACTTTCAGTTCATTTCAGTTCACTTTGATTTCAGGCCATAAAAGAGAAAGTAAAGAGATAAGAGATAAAAGAAAAGAAGAGAATTAAGAGATAGATATTTACATCTATCACTGTAAGTCCAGCTAGAGACTCTCAGAGTGAGGTTATTATGGCAAAGCGAGGTGATTTTGGTTCGTTCTTACTTCTTCAAAGGGATCAGGTTTTGCGTGCGTGTTTCGAATTAAAATGACCAAGTTGAAGGTCAGTGCGTTCTTTGTTTTACTGTTCAAGGAAAGTAAACAAATGGTCTCTCAAGGATAAAAGTGTGTGTAAGTTTGTGTGATTGTTTTTGTGACTATGTTATCAGCACAGTATTTGTGATACATAAAATTACTTGGTGCAACATAAATCGTAAGGTCCGCCAACCATGTGGCAATTAGTACCTGTTTGGCACATCTGTGTTTGTGGCAACAGCTAAAAGCAAAATGTCCAAATACACAATGATCTTAATAGTTTATTTCTATGAAGCAATTTAAAGGAATAGTTTGACATTTTGAGTAATATAATATGTATCTGCTTTCATTCTGGGAGTTGGATGAGATACCACTCAGCTCAGTTTAAGGTAACAGAATTGGCCCATCGGCACCACTAAAGCACATTATATTAACACATTATAGCTCATTTGTTTAAGTGTGAAAACACTGTGGTATTTCTTGGCACGGTGACTTTCGGGGTTTTGTTGTCACTGTGAGGTTTCCAGGAAAACAGCATAGACATTTTTGTGTAACGTGTAAATTAGTGAGCTTTGGATGTGCCACTCGGTAGATTTTGTTACCTTTGGACAGCTGGTTCGCCTTGTTTCCAGTCTTTGTGCTAACCCGCCGCTGGCTGCAGCTTCATGTTTAGCTCTGAGACGTGAGACTGGTATCGACCTCTCCATCTGACACTGGGAGAGAAGCACATTTCCCAAAAAGACAAACTTCCTTTAAGGAATTAGTGGGCACTTGTTTCTGCCACCGCAGCCTGTCTTTGCTTTTTTCTCTTCTCTGATGAAGATGGCTGATGTCTCCAAAAACCCAGATTTTTTTTCCAATGTTCTTTTTTTTATCTGTGCCAAACTGCAGTCTGCAGGCAATTATCAAGTGGTCAGTGGGGCATTACAGTCTTTGAGTTTAAAAGCCCCTTTAGCACCTCCTAGTGTCTGGGCTGCTCCTTGCATCCATTGTGACCAAAATGGTCAGCAGCACCGACTTACGGACAGATGGACGCCGCCATCCTCAGGGCGCCGTGCTCTCGCTATCAGGGGCTAAAAATGGAGATGGCTGCTTTAATGATGAGCTGTCGCATCATCTGCTGGCACTACGTCTGCTGCCACTCATTCCTCTCTGGCATATTTGGTGCTTCTGAGACAGTGTACAGATGGAAGAGCAGGCTGTGCCTGTTTAGCCCAACCTGATGATTCAGACTTGTTAGAGTCCCCGAGGACTGTCAGGTTCAATCACCATGGTGATGCCAAATAGTTCCTCACCAGTCCTGTTTGTCCTCTGCCAAGACCCACAAAACTATGGTTATGTTTTCAATTTGCTTGCAGAGATTAGAGCAACGTTAGATTTAATACACATTGAAATTAATTTCATTGTCTACTTTGGTTTGTGAAGCAGATTTAATGTCCATGATTGCATGAATTACATCCTAAAGTGTTCAACTGTAATATTTAAATTTACTTTCAATTTCTGCGCTTTTCTGTCAATCTGTTTGTGTGTCTTTGGTAATACATGATACTTACACTTTCTTTACTCATGCAGCCGGAAGAATCCCAGGTAAACATTTCCACTTTGACCTTTTGACTTTCAACCTGTGTTTTTCCCTCCGTCAGCCTTTCTGTCTGCTGTATCCACTTCTTTTCCAACTGCACTTTAGACCCCCTTCCTTCCCCTTTTCCTTCTGCCTTGACTTCAGGATATAAATAAAACTTCTTCACCCTTTAAGGCTGGTTCTGTTCACGACACCTCACTGAATGTTCCAACCTAATGAACGCAGACAGACACAGTGTTCCTCGACTCTGTGCCTGTCTGCTGTGATTAATTTTCTGTGTTACACTTTGTGACTGAGGATTTTGATTAAAACAAACCTCACTGACATATTCTGACACAACAGGCGATACGTTAATCTCTTCTCATAAAGTTAGATATAGCCAATATCGCTGTCCTGCATAAGCACAGTTAATACTGTACTGATTATACTGTGTTTGCTTGTTTCAATTGGTATTCTTTCCATTATAGGAGGCATTTTTGTTGTTCATTCCATATAACTATTCAGTCATTAATATAACTATTCAGTCATCAAGGGTAGGACTTAGTTACTCTATTGTGAACCTTTCTTGTGTTCATATCTGAAACTACCTGAAATATAATACCCGACATGAAAAGACTGAAGGGTTAAAGGTCAGCTGTGTATTTTCAAAAAAGATTTTTTTTTTTAAAGATTTTTCCTGTTTCTGTTTTTGTTTTGGATGCTGCTGCATATGAATTCCAAAATTGCCAATGTTTTTCTCTGACATGGCACCTTATGTTTCAGAGTTTGTTCAATTGCCGAGAAATGATGCACCTGCCTCAGGGACCATAGATGGGGCCGTGTAATCAATTTCGTACATATCACCATTTTGTTAAGTCTGCTGTAGTGGTTTTCTTTTTTAAAAGATGTTGCTCCCACTTTTCTAGCAGTCATTTGTTTCTTCTTGTCACATATAAATATCTTGGGGAGAGATTTAATGCATAAATTGGACAGCAACACTGGAGAGATGACAGGAAATGGAGATGAGTAATGACAAACACAAACTGGGGGCACTGCAGTTTATGGTCAGTGCCTGAGCCCGCAGTCCTCCAGAGTGCCCCCCATTTGTTTCTATTCATGTTGCAGCAGTATGAAAGTCAACATTCAGACGTCAAATTTTATTGATGTTAGTTATTTTAGTCTGGTCTGTGTTTGACTTGTGCACATGTGTCTTTTCTGTCTGTCCCCTGTCCCTCAGGAATCCTGGAATGGCCTTTCTGGACCAAACTGGTGGTGGTGGCCATCGGCTTCACTGGTGGACTGGTGTTCATGTACGTTCAGTGCAAAGTCTACATCCATCTATGGAGGAGACTCAAGGCTTACAACCGGGTCATATATGTCCAGAACCGGCCAGACACGTGTAAAAAGCTGGCGCTGGAGAAGCCGCCGCTCCTGGAGCCGAGCCTGGAGAACAAGGAAGCTCTGGCTCCCACCCAGTCGGACACAAACTCCTCCCAGTACACAGAGACAGAGGACTACAGTATGGAGGTGCTCCACGTGTGACCGCTCGGTCCACGCCATTGGTTGTCAAACTACACACACGAAACAGGCCCGCGGTGAAAAGCAGCCGTTGTTGAAATGCTCGATGACTGAGGAACAACCAGACACTCCCCTTCCTCTGATCCCAGACTGACCCACTGTCCCCCTCTGGTCGTCTTATATCCCCAGAACTCCTTCCACAGAGACAGACAGACCATGACTTCCTTCTTCTATCCACACTTCTCCCAACAGACCTTATTCCTCCCTCCACCTACACCCTCAATCCAGAATATTTCCTTTCCCAGGACCGGACTGTTTTTACTGACTTCTGTAAATGTCTGAAGAGGCCTGGAGCTCTACACACTCTACACACTCTATACACACACACACTCACACACACACACACGCACACACATACAAATAACACACACACACACACTCTTGTATGTACAACCTCTGGGAGAGCAGGACTGAGACAGATGGACTCACAAACAGCTCCAGAGGTCTACACGTCTCTGATGCGTGGTTTGTTTACTTGTGGGTTTGTTAGATTTGTTCATTTTTACCTCCTGTGAGTCTTGGGCTAACCTGCCGTGGATCAGTATGTAGCGCCGCGCATCGGATCTCTGGAACATTCCAGCTACTGCCATCTCTGTTGCTGTGGTCCGTCGGCTCCGAGCTGGTCTGGATCCGACCAGGCCTTGATCTGGACATGCATCGAAGCACTTTTGTTTTTTAGTTCCCACAACAAATCTCCCGTCCTTTTCCTCCTTTTTTTTCTTTAATATGAATTAAGTCTTATATGTTGTATATTGGGGAGAGCACACTCAAACAGACATGGAAATGTTTGGTCCCTGTTTTATTTGACATTGCATTTCCTCATTCGCACATATACGTATATATTAACCCTTCCATGGATGACAAAAAAGGAACTGGGGTTAAAAAATGGAATCACGCTGAAAGAAACGTGTGTGTTTTGTTCAAGACCGAAAAAAAATGAGTGCTGAACATGTCAGACTCATCGCTCTAATGCATTATGGAAAATCCAGCCACATGATTTCTCTCCCTTGACGTGAACTTTCTGAAGGCTTTGAGAATGTAAACTTTTTAAAAAATGATAAAAAATCTATAAAATATAAAAAAACAAACAAACAAACAAACAAACATTTTTTTACTGGTCACAGGAAATCGTGAGATGATTTCCATGTCTTGAGATCATAACGAGAGCCTTTGGGCATAAACGGCGTCGCTCATGTTTTTGTATCATGCGAATGACACAGTATTTACAGTGTGATATTCCATGTGCAGTTTTTAATATGTTGATTTGTTTGCTTAGTCATGGGATATGCCTTGAGAAATCCACAGCTGCCTATTTTCAGCCTCCCGTTGCTCCCATTGTGCAGACGGTGCATTGATTGACCCCAAATAGAAACCAGACAGACTGTATTTAAATTTGACCGCTCAAATAAGCTTTAGGCTGATTTTTTACTCTGCATGTCAGGACCCGCACATTTATGATACAGTTATGTTAACACATTTCAACACACACATATATATAAGGTGTGACATCTGATGTTTGGTTGTGAAGTATAGGAGCATTAACGAGCATTTCAGACAGGCAGAAGTCTCAGTTTCAGTGTTTCCTCTTGCCTGTTATCACATGGTGGAGGATGTCTATTTTAGTATTTAATCACAAGACAGCCAGCATCTTGGCTCCTCATTTGATTTGAGGTTTTTTTCTCACGTCTGGTCTTACGAGGCTCAAATGAGAGGTCCAACACCTTGTTTTTTCTCATTTTTCAGAAGAAGCACAGATACTGCAACTGCAAGATTTATACATCAGTGCAGGTCATCAACACACAGATTTATTTTGCAATAAAATCAATGCAATACAGCCATACATTTGCTGCATGTGAGAGGGTAGTGTGCATCATCACTCATCGACGAGCTGTCTGGAGCGCCACCTGCTGGTGCGGGGCTGAGGGTGCAGTCTGTGGTAGGCAGTGGTTGATTTCTCAGGGCGATGTGTTTTGGGCTTACAATCATTGTAAGTGCTTTTGTGTACGTGGGAGCACAGCGATCCCGGGCTCATGTTGAGCCTCACAGCCATTCCAGCAACACACACATTTTTAAAAACTGTCTTTGATACCAGTAAACTGTCTGTGAACACCAATGGTCCAACAGCATACCTGACAATTACTGCTCAGCAGCAGCGGCAATAAATGAAATCCGCGCTTTGTTTTTTGCAACAATGCATACTGTACTTGTGTATATGCCCCATGGTGACATGAGATCTGGAGTCTAATATAATTTTAACACATAATATGAGCCGAGGGAGTCGTTGTGTGTCAAGTTGGATTAAGACCTAGTAACGAGAAGCTTCTCTGAAACTTCAATACCCACAAGGCTCAGTGCAATTAGACAGATAAAAAGTGCAATTACCCTTTTGTTGTTATTCTATTCTATAGTTATGTAATGGTGTTTAATGTCCAGGGTGTCCTCTGGGTATAAAAGGATTATTCATTTTGTGTTGTATTTATTTTTAAAAGAAAACAGAGTACAATTTGTTCATTTAAAACCCCCTTTCATTAGTAACTTTATGCAACTTACACTACCAGTTTTTTTCCCAGACAAATAGCAGAAAAGACTTTCACTGTTGGTTTTGCACTTTGTTTGTTCTTTAGATATAGTTTGCTCGACCTTAATGCGAATATCTGCTTTCTTTCTCGCTTTTTAAATTGCTTGAGTTTTGTTTTAAATATGCAGAAAATACATACATAAGACATTTTACCACGACAGTAATTTTTTTTTTTCATTGTTCATGTTTTTCACATTAAAACAACATGGAATATTTCGACGTATGGAAGATGAAAGATGATGCTTTTTTTTACATTCTACTCATAGGAGCTGGCTCCTGTCGTGAAGTCTGAGACAGTAGTTTCGATGTAGTCTTGATGAAGATTGAGGCCACTTTAGGACACTTTAACAAGCAGCCATGTTCCTCTCTGAGAGCAGCTTTTTCTTTCTTACTTTCTGTCTTAGTGTCTCTATCACCATGAGCTGATTTATTCATTGTGTAATTCTTTTGAGCGACTGAGAGGGAGAGATACTTTCTCAGCCTCACTGTCGCAGTGTTTTAAGTTTAAATCTAAACTTTTCTCTCTGTCTTTACCCTGTCACTTTAATTTTATCATGTCTGGGAATAGTGTAGCTTGCATAGAGTTACATTTGTTTACTACTGACTGGACTTGAACATACGTATATGACTGTTCCCCTGTCTTATGATATCATTCCAGTTTGTCTGTGAATTTACTTTGGAATAGTAACTGTAAAGAATTTGGTAAAAGTACTTATGTTTTTAAAAGAAATATTGATGTGTTTTCAGTTTAATTTCCCATTATTGAACAAAGTATGTAGAATTAAAAAGAACAACCAAATAAAAATTAAGTTACTTTTAAGGCTTTGTGTCTTTTTTGTCTTTTTCAATGAACACTCAGGATTTGTTAGCGATAGTGACACTGTTACAAAATACTTAAAAAAGAAACATGTGATAACATTTTTTAACAAACTTCAGCCAAAAAAAGTGACAAAAAACAATTTAGAAGCAAAGTTGAGGTCTGCAAATTTTTGTCTGCACATATACATTTAATATAGAAGATAGTATAGAAGTATCAAAATCACATACTCAGGTGATAAAAGTTTTCTAACTGTATTTGGACAGCTAGGTAATATCAACAGAAGCCTTAATGCGCTATTTGCAAAATATTAAGTAGGGCCATGATAATCCCCTCCAAAAGGTAGGTTTTATTCCTCAAACTGCGACACTGTTTGGGATTTTGTCAGGGGACATGTTGTAGTAAGGCAGCTTCTTTCCTTCATTCCTCCTCTTGATGGAGCTGCTTATCTCTGCCAGCTGCTTCCTGAACTTCTCCATTGCCGCCTTCACCGGCTTCTCTATGAAGTGCTCATCAGGATACATGCCCAGGTACAGCTGCAGGGGGAGAGAGGACACAGGTCATTCAGCCCGCAGGCACACTGGAGGACAAAAAACACATGTTGAAGCTTCTTGGGAAATTAGAAATTTTGGTCAATAAAACTACTCAGTTTGTAGCGAGACATGTGTGTAAGTATGCAAATGGCGTTGTGTTTGGACACGGCGTGCCCTCTCTGTACCTCGTTCTCCTGGTACTGGCTGAGAGCCCAGACGGCCCCCAGGTGCCAGCTGGAACGTCCGCGATCGGGGAGGCTCTCGATGATCAAGTTCACATCTGCCAAGCCCTTCTGTTTGGGCGGGGGTTTACGCATGGTAGATGGAGCGTTGGGGATCCAGGAACACCAGTCATACTGCAGTGTACAACAGTAAAATGGTACTCACGCCTTGATGCATCAGTATTAACTAATCTAATAATGTCATGTAACAATATATCAATCACAGGGCCATTTTTCTGCAGAACCAGTAGTGTTGCTTGATATTTTAGGTACACTGCTGATAAGTCTTCTGTATTTTTACTTAAGTAGAATTTTAAATGAAGGACTTTGACTTCTGGTGTAGTATTTTTACACTGTTATTCTGGTACTTAAAGATATGAGTACTTCCTCCACCCCTGTGTGCATGAGAGCACACACAAAAAACCTTTGTAAACATCTGCAACTGAACAGTGAATGAATGGTTATAAATGTGAATAATCTATGTCGACTAATCTGTAATAGTTGGGATGCTGCATAAAACATAAATAAAAACAGAACACAATCATTTTCAAACAAAGTCTGTTTACCGACAATGGTTTTACAAAGTGTTCCTGAACTTATGTAGTAATCTCCTCTATACAATCATGTGTTTGACAAAGTGGTGAACCTCTCTCCATCCTTGCTTGTGAACGACTGAGTCTTTCCAGGATGAACCTTTCATACCCAATCATGATACTATCACCTGTTACCAATGAACCTGTGGAATGATCCAAACAGGTGTTTCTGGATCAGTCCACAACTTTCACAGTCTTTTTGTTGCTCCTGTCCCAACTTGTTTGAAACATGTTGCTGCCATCAAATTCAGAATATATTTAGAAAAATCAATGAAGCTGATGAGGTCAAACATTACATATATTGTCTTCGTGCTGTTTTTGAGTACATGTCAAAAAGGATCAGCAAATGATCACATTCTGTTTTATTTATGTTTTGCACAGCATCTCAACTTTGTTGGAAATGGGCTTGTATAAGCTGTATAGCCAACATGTCATTTTTCCAATATTTTCTACTAAAAAAAAACCACTGAATGTCAAGTTTCAGATGATCTATTACTCACCTGTCCGAAGTTGACTGCTGCATGCTGGGCTGAAGCAGTGAACACAATGACGGTCAGGTACTCTATCAGCTCCTCACGTGTTCTCAGGGACTTGGGAAACTCTGTGATTGGATTGTGGACAGAGATTGAACAAAGTGAGGTTTTTTTTTGAGGGCTGCTGTGTAAGACCTCCTTGCACAATGCACTCAGACAGGTAATGGAGAAATGCAGGAAGGGTATTAGAAACAGCGGCGCTCCGTTGGTGACACAATCAGACTTCTGTGACTTCCTGTCTTCACCCACAAGCCTTTTGTCTATGATAGGACTCATTTGAATTTGTAATGCTGTCTGTTCCCTGTCAAATCCTAGACTAATGAAATATTGAAGGGGCGTTAGCTGCTTTTCTCCTTAAAAAAAAGACTCTTTACCTTTTGGTTAGTTGTTGCATTTTTGACTGTTGTTGTAAAAGAAAAATGATACTTCTGTAATGTGTAACCCACCGCAGTGATCGAAGTCCTGCATACCGAAGCTGCATACATCTTTAATAAAGGCCTGGATTTCTTCGTCGGCCTGCACCACCTCATCGCTGGCGTAGTATATACACACCACATCAGACACAAAACTGGCAGAAAGAAAACATGACAGCTGTCACACAAAGAGGAAATGAAAAATGCTGTAACTTCTCAGTCACTCTCTCTCTCTCTTTCCACACCTCTCACTGTTTGTCCTGTGTTTCTCTCCCTCAAACACACAAACTATTCATCAGTGCCGTCTATAAAATCTCTGAAAAAAGAGTCGGTCCTCACCTCTTGGTGGCCTCCCACACCCTGTAGCCGTCGTCCCTGTAGAAGTAGGTGGGCAGCTCCTCCTTCTTGTCCACGCCGCGGGCCTTGATGATATCCGGGAAGCACAGAGACCTGAAGGTCAGAGACTTCATGGCCTTCTGAACCAGCTGGACGTGGCCACCTCCACCTGTTGCGTTTGCCTTGGTGAGGATGGAGAAGATACAGCATCATCATGTCACTCATCGTTCCTGCAGCTCATCATTGTGCTTTTGTTCCCTGTTTCTAAGTCGGCATGAGGCTGAGTGTCCATTACTGAATGCACTATGATCTTTTTAGTTAGAGGAAATGAAAAGGCCTTTTTGAGATTTTCCATCACATTAATTCCTTATATTTTGATCATTGTTTGATGTTTGCTTGCTTTTAACTCAAACATAAAAGTCCCAATAAACAAATAAGTTGATTTTGCCATGTTGTGACCCCTTCAATGAGTCAGTGTAACACAGATTAGTAGGTTAATGCTGCTTTGTGGGCTCTTCTTTTTCTCTCTCATCAAATTTGAACAGAAATAGTCGGCCTCTTTTTTTCTTGCTCCCCTTCTGTGCTGCACTTCTTCGCATCCACAAACTCACCTTGTCAAAGATGCCACACTCACAGATGAGCTGCTCTCTGGCCTTGGTGTTGATAGCGATGGTGAAACGAATGTGTGGGATAAGTAGCTGGGAGAAGGAAAATCAATCCATGAATCAATCGACTGATCAGTTCGTCAATCAGTCAATAAATCAGAGAGAGTTTTACCTTATACACGGGGTGAACAGCAGGGAGCTGCCTGTACATGGCTATAGCAAACACCTCGGTCATCAGATGTGTCTTGAGCAGGTGTGTGATGGTCTGGTGGTGCTGGAAGTCAGCCGAACGGACCCAGATCTTTGCCAGCAGCCAGTCGTACTGACCGTCAGTGGGCAGGAAGATCGGGGTGTCTTCACCTGGAGTCTGCCCAAGCTGGAAAAGACAGAGGACGAGGGAGACGCAGGAAAAACAGGAGAAATGGAATTATACCAAAATGTCAACTGGAAAAAGAAATGATTTCCTTATGGTGTAACACACACCTGCTCAACATCACTGTACCTGTATGGCTATGGGCAGGATCTTGTTCTGAGCGTTCTTGTAGAGCAGACAGATGGGAGCTGCCAGGTACTGCAGTGTGCAGGGGTCTGTGCAGTTAGCACGGATACCATCTAACACCTCATAGTCTACTATGTAGATGTTGCCTGCCTGGGGCCAGAACGTTGATTTACATTACACGTCAGTGGGGGAATTAAAAAGAGACATTACTTTGTTTTACTGCACGTTTTTATCTTAGAAATGGAAAATGAAGTTAAATAGAGTCACAGAAAAAGACATAATTGCGTCTACCTCTATCTCCTCCTCCAGAGTCAGCTCCCTCTCCAGACTGACGGAGACCATCTCATGAGTGACAGGAAACTTGTCAGGAAGTTTGGTGCACTTTTGGATCATTACCGGGTTGCAACCATTCAGAAATTGGTACCCAAACATGAAGTCCTCCTTCCAGTGTTGCATCACATACTCTGTATAATATAATATAATATAATATAATATAATATAACATGTTATAAATTATAATATAATATAATATCATATAATAAATATGAGAAACTGACCTGAGATTGTGTTTTTGATTCTCACAAAGATTCTCTCAAAATCAGCAAAGTCACTCCAGGAGGACTGGAACATGTGCATGAATTGGTTCACAAACAGGTTCTCTATTCTGGAAATTCATGGTTATATCATCATTATCATCCTCAACATTCTTACACTCATCATCATTGTCATATTTGTCACCACATTCACATCAAAAAAATTCAAAGTATTTTAAATTGGATGCATTTTTGTGTAATATATCAATTAAACACTGCAATTACATTGAACCCTGGAAAAGAAAATTTCACATTACCAGCATTAGCATGCAAATGTCCTTCAGCAATTTCTGTTCACAAAGACGCAGCATTTCTGTGAACACCGTTGGAAGCTAAATGTGGCAAATTGCATGACTCATTTTCAATCTCAACTCCTGCTCCACTAAATATCACTTTTGCATTTTCTATCTTTGTTCTGAACTATTCCGTGATGCAAACAGGTGTGTTTTGGATCTGTTTTTGTGTCTATGTGTAAGCTCTCACACACGCCTGCAATGAAAGCTCAATGCAAATGTCCCTGCTGATAAATACACAATGATGCCTCTGTTTTTCCTGTTATCACGGCAGCATTGAAAAACATCTCGGAGGTGAAAGCTCCACTGACTCGCTCTGCTTTGCACTGAGGGGCATCAGCCAACCTCACAACTAATAGGAACCTGTTTATTACAACAGGATGTTAGAGGGAGCACGTACGCCTTACTGTAGTTCAGTACAAAGTCCACTCCTTTCTCACTGTCAAACTGGATGTCCCGGGGCAGGTCCCTGTGTCTGTTGGCATCTATGCTCATAGGAAAACCAGGCTGCCACTCCTTCCATCTACAAAGGACAGCAGAGTTATTAGCGAGCAGCCTCAGCCTCCTAAAACATACAAGCACAAGCTGCATGTGTGGAATGAACTTGCCTGTAGGTTTTTCTCCTCATATCCAGCTCTTTTTGTCTGTGCTGCTTCACCTGGCTGGTCTTATCATCCTGAGGCAGATGTGCTACAACAGACACAAGTCAAAGTGAGGGATGGAGCAGAGCTCGTTTCTTTAACTTGTGTTTTTGCACTGCAGACTCTGATTGATGAAAAACAGTGGATAGATAGTCTGTTAGGAAACTGATGGCTCTACCTCTTCCATCACGCAGCACCACCTCCTTGTCATCCACCAGCCAGCGGAAGCAGGGGAACTCCACATAGTCTCCAGACGGGGTCTTGACTGTGATGTACCTGCAGTACCAGTCGTCGTGCATCCAGTACTTCTTCTTCTCGATCTTCACCAGCACGATGTCGCCCAGGTTCTCCCCAACCCTCACGTCATAGGAGTCCACCTGCCATTTAGTTTAGCAAATAAATATGCAGCATGTGTGAGAAAAATAGTGTCAATTACTGAATCAGCAGTGAGTCATCAATAAGTAAAACAAATTTCACATGTCAGGTATGTGAAAACAGCAGTTCATGGAGAGACACATGTCGTTTATGGGATTTCATAAACATCACATAAATTTAAGATATTTCCAATTTGAATTATTTGTAAGGAGTGTGTTTACCATTAGTCACATGCAGTTGTATGAAGCTCACATATATGTAACTTTTATATTATGCTGCAATAAAAACATTTAGCTCAATGACCTGACCTGTTGCAAGGGACAACAGATAAAACTCAGATCTTAATTTCAATGGCAAAATAAGTTCACAACACACTGAACGTTAAGTGGACACAAAATTTTATGTCTTTCTTTTGTCTTTAATGTGATACAACATCTGAAGTCTGATCTTTAAAGGTTCTATGTGAATGAATATTGATTTTCTTTACTTATGTCTCATCATCTTTAGGTAACATTTGTCATTTGAAACAGAAGTTGTGACAGTGTATCTGTCACTAGACTTGGTCTGTGGAGAGTAAACTGATGAACTGATTAGTCAAAAATTAATTTCAGTGATGTTGCAGAAGAAAACAATTTGCACATACATAAACAAAATTCTGCACCAGTGAACAATGTACTGTGGATTATAAAACAAACCTGCCATCTGAACTTGATTATCATTAACTTTTACTTGTAGAAGATCCTAAATGAAAAAGAGGAAATTTCAAAAAACTGATTCCAGTCGTAACTTCCTCTTTCCTCTCAACGCACCCAGTGTTTATTTGCAGTTGTCGATGCTCATCATTTATCAGAAGGTAAAACTGAATGCATTTGTCACACAGTCATCCTTCACCTCTACAGCAGTGTAACGTCACTTACCGCCCCCCTCTCAAAGTCATTGTACAGAGCTTTGTCCAGCAGTGTCCTCTCACTACATTGCTCTGTGCCCACCAATGTAATGTAGATATAGTCATCTGTCCCTGCAAACCACTGGCTCCCTGTGGAAACAGTCACCGTGTAAGAAGGCATGGTGGTCACTCAGGATGAAGGGGACGCCAACAAAAAATGTCCAAATGAAGATGAAGAAATCAGCAGAAAAGCAATTCTGCTATCGCCCAGGAAAAGCAAAGCAAAGGTAAGTTTCCCCTTCTTGCTCAAATTTCTTTCACTAATTTACACTTCTCACTTCTCTCCATTTCTCTTGCACAAAACCAGAGAGTGTGTAATCAGGTAGAAGAGGGCGGTGCAGGACGAGGACCAGCTCTCACCCCTCAGTGATATGAGACCTTCAGACTGTAAATGAGGTCAGAATATAATACCACTGTCCCTCCTAGATGTGTTATCAGTGATGATCTCTAGAGTACAGACATGAATGTGGAAACAAGAAAAGGCATCTTGTGCCAGGAGTTGATATCAAATTCATTTTCTTTCTCTCTTTGTCTGCAAACAACTGGAGGGTGTATTATAGAAGCATAATAGAACGAATTCTTGCATCACAAACAAAAACAGGGAATGACACGGTTTAAATTTGGTTGGTGTAACCGTATTTTAGCTGATGGTGGGACAATGAAACACACCAAGGAACATGTGAACAAACACGTCTTTTACACATCACATTTACCAGTCAAATCAGTATGTGACACTAGACAACAACAGGCTGTGTGCTCCAGTTTCAGTGACATAAATGCAAATGCATCATAGAGTCCTCTGTGGTTTTAAAGATGAAACTGTAACATCAATATTGACAGGGGGTTTGTACATGCGAAGCTCAAAGTGGCAAATGGAATTAACTTGTTTCTGCTTCACAAGTTAGATTTTTTTCTCTCTGCTCAGTCATTCTCACAACTAACTTCTTTCAGTCACATCTAACACAGTCTGAAAAAGAAGCACAGCACACTAGCACAAACATGCATGTACAAATTTTGAATATTTTTACATAATTATCTGTTGCAGTGAGAAAAAAACACAGCAATAATAGTCAGGCAAGATAGTCTTAAATCATATAGGAAAGCTCTCTGTAACACCGGCGCATCCTATTACTCATCATTAATAGAGGAAAATGAGAACCACCCCAGGTTTCTCTTCAGCACTGCAGCCAGGCAGACACAGTCATAATTCTATTGAGTCATGTATCCCTGAAGCCCTCGGTAGGAACGACTTCATCAGCTTTGTTAATGATAAAATTATAACTATTAGAGACAAATTTTATCACCTCCTGCTATCACCTGTTACTGAATTATATCCAAACACAGGGACATTAGAAACTAGGAACCAGAGCCTTCAGCTGTCAAGCTCCGCTCCTGTGGAACCAGATCCAAGTGTGTGTTTGGGAGGCAGACACCCTCTCCACATTTAAGAGCAGGATTAAAACCTTCCTCTCTGATAAAGCTTATAGCTAGGGCTGGCCCATGTGAGTCCTGAACCACCCCTTGGTTATACTTATATAGGCCTAGACTGCTGGGGGATTTCCGTGATGCACCGAGCTTCCTCTCCCTCTCCATCTGTATGCATTCTTATCCCATCCATGTTACTAACTCGACATATCCTCTGTCTCTCCCTCGTCGCTTTCTGCAGGTATTTCTGCCTCCAGAGCTGGAGAGTCTGGATCTGTGATTGCAAACCACCTACTGCCCCCCCATGTCCCTGCTCAACACCCACTGGTGCAATTATCAATAAGATTGCTCTATATAAAAAGTGCCCTGTGATAACTTCGGTTGTGATTTGGCGCTATATAAATAAAACTGAGCTGAATTAATCAAAAGAGCAGTAAATGAAGGCTTCAGTAGACAGCAGTGCTGCATATGAATGAGTGGCACCATAAATAGCACAAATGTTGCTGAAAACTATATTTTGTTTCGCAAATGGTAGCTGACACCCGTCAGCGAGAGTGTGTGATTATACTCTTAAGCCCAGGCAGGTAGGCACAGTTGGATACTGGAGTTCATTTATTGTTGCATACACTTGGCAATCAAGAGTTACACTGAACTGACTCTTATCTATTCATACTTGGGAGAATTATATGTTCGGAGATTTTTGTTCAACAACACACAAGGTGTTTGGAGCGTTTTCCAAATATTAGACGAAGACAAGTCAAAAACAGACAAACTGAAATGAATATTTTGGTTTCCGTGTGCTCTGTAACTGGTTAGCAATTTCAATAGTGCATCAAAATGTACATATTACATTAGCTTGATCTTTTCTCATTGTGCGTCTTAGGTCCATTGTTGGGATCAGAAGTTTGTAGCCCTTGCAAATGTTGATGGGTGGCAACCATCCTACCGAGAAGCTGCTAAGAGGTGACTGAAAGCCTTTTTGATGCCCTACTTTCTCTACAGTAAATGGCTTTCAAAGTGTTAGAAGTCAGTCTTAATTCTTGGTACATTTCAGTAAATTAAGTGTAAATTTGCCTCAAACACTCTAACGTTGTAAACTACTAGTTAACAAGTAGTAGAGGTATTTATATTATAACATGCCATAAGGTCACAAAGACTCTCACGTAGTTTGTACACTAAACACAGTCCGTCTTCAGACAACAGGTTCATTTCCCATATTTATTAGTCATCTCATCACATGAAAAATGGCTACAAGTGCCGATAGGGTGCTTCACCACATCCCTCAACAACAAACGTCTTCTTTTTAAGACCATCCCATCGTATATTCGGTCATAGAGAGGCTTCACTTTAAGGGGTCATGAGCCAAAAAGGTTGGAAAACACTATTCTAAGGTGTCTGCTTTTTGCAATTTCCCCCCCGATTCATATTCAGTGATCTAAAAGCCGAAGCATCAGCTGAAGCATGTGGAGAAGCTCTAATAAAACACATTAATCACTCTGGTGAAGTAAGACATCGAATGCAGAGGAAGGCAAGAGACTGAAAAAATGACAGTGCTTGTAACGAACTGATGAGGTTCACACAAACATTGGCAGTGACTTGAAGGCCTGCGGTTCACTTAAGACTGAAAGTGATTAAACACTTTCATTCAGTAAGTAATGTTCAGCCTTCCTGTGTCAATAAATGCCAACAGCCACATGGCAGCTCCAGTGAGTAGTCGAAAATGTTTGCTGAACTGGGTTAAAAACACTGCATATATTATACTCACTATCAGACAACTTGCTTTGGTTAGGCAGAAAGTAAAAAACGATAAAAGATCCTAATCTGACTTATATTTGATGAGAGATGTATGAAATTTGTATGAATGTTCTGTCCAGCTCTAATGGTAAACTATACAATATATAATCAATGCTGCCACCCAGTGGCAACACATTGCTAAATCAATAAATAAGAAGAAAAAGCTACAGTGATGAAGTGCAAATTTCTTCTGAGTCCTTCCAGACATTACAGACCTACATCCATATAGTGTCAAAACACTGACATCTTAAACACTCTTAATGCAAAATATGTTTCTGATCACAGCTGAGCATGAATGTACACAATTCAATATCATCAATGCTACAGACTAAACATCTGTGTACATTAACATAAAAAAAAGTTTTTTAAGCAATTCAAAATACATACAGTAACTGCTCTAGTCAAGGTTTGGCAGTAGGATTCAAACTGAAATCATGTGCCACATCTGTCTCGGCACCTTTAAACATAAAAAGCTGCAGGTGAACTGTTTCATCTTGATTTTAAATCTGTCTCTAGGACAAAGGCAAAGATGCATAAACAGCAATTTCTCCTAAAGTTACTGGACTTCAACTTTAAATAAAGACACATTAAGCTCTGAATAAACAAAACCTTATAAATCATTAGATTATTTAAAAATCCCAGCCACCTTTCAAAAATAGCCAAACCTTTCACCACCAATCAGTAAAAAGAAGACATGATAAACAATGAAGAAAATGTGTAGATTTAAGTGTTTGGGGATGATATACTGCATCAATGAGTTTCCTTCTTTGTAAAGACACAGATTAGAAATAAATGGTTAATTTGACCATTTTAAGCTGGTTTCCATAGACAGATCATGAAACAGACAAAAAGACAAGTGAGAGTATGTGGACATCAGTGTTTGCTGTGTGAGGGGGCTTCTACACATTCAGCGGCTTGTTGTGGGGTTACCAACAACACTGTTACACAGCATATCATTGCCCCAAGCCATCCAACTGACCAAGCCAGACCAAATGTGCCGCTGCCTCGCCGTATCCTTGGAGACACTGATGAGGGAGTTGCTCAAATTCAAGCCACATGTCGTGAGTAAATCCTCTCGTTAGAGGTGGCGAGTCACAAAAACAGGAAGTAAGAGGGAATGAAACAGGACAGAAGTTGGGTGTCTCATTGTCAGATATTCAGTTTCTGTTTTCAGCATTAATTAACTGCCCTGGTGCCGTCATCAAACTCATGGAAAAAGCAATTGTCACATTGTTTAAGTTTAAGACGAAGCGAGTGATCACTCTACGAAGGAAGCATTGAGGTCGATCTGCTTGATGACTTGGAAGGTATAAAAACAGCAACTAGTTCAGGTGGAGGACCTGCTTCATGAACTCATAGGTGGTGAAGGCCACGGCCTGGGAGGGGACACAGCGGATGTAGTTGAGAGAAAGGCCTCGGTACAATCCCTTCTTGATCCCATACTCGTTGTACACGTACACCAGGGTCTTTCTCAGTGATCTGTTCAGGTGTAAGACAAGAAATTATGCACTTTATAGTATGATAGAAAAAACTGAAAAAACTAATCTTTATGTTAGTTTTTTTGTCTTAAGTGTAGTCATGTTATGTCATCAGGTTTTGTTTTTTTTTACAGTTGTTTTAGGAGCTCGCCAAAGTAAATTCATATTAACTATGTTTAGCTGACAATAAAGTATTAAATCTTGCATGTTTTTACAGGACAACTGGCAGTTTTTATTACTGACACTGCAGGCATGATAAACAAACTTGGTTGCTTGAGGTCTGACTGTTCTATGAGGAACTAAACACTGTTGATGAACAGCAGTCATATTAAAAAACAGGTAGGAGAGCAATTAAAGTACTGACTCGACCTTGCGTTCTTTATTTATCTTAAATATCAAGGGTATCAAGGGAAAGCAGATAATGCAAGAACAATGAGCAGTGGACTGGCATGTGAACTTGTAAAGGTATGAAGGGTATGTTGCTGTAGTTTTACAGCTCAGTCTCTATCAAGTTCCTTAGTTTTTGGCTCCAACATTTTATCTAATGTAAACAGCACTCCAACCTCTGGAATTTTTCCTCCAGTTGTTAACACGCCCTTCATCAAACTCTGCTTACAAAACCAAATGTGGTTTCAAATATTTTAAGAGGAACCTCCTAAATTAATGTCCAAAACACTATTCTATCTTCCAGAACTGCTCATGCTTTTTCTGATTTTTAAAAAAACATGGACCCCAAGCAACAGAGAAGAAGAGACCAAATATTATTCATTAAGGACACTACATTACAGAGAGTGAGGAACTACTTGCCCAAGGCTCCTGTAAACAGGTTTATTTTTTCAACAATTTCCCTAATTAGAGATCCACTAAGGACTTCTTCAGAACAGGCGTGAGTACCAATTAGCTCCATAGCCAGATGAGCACTTAAACTATTACTTATGAAGTTAATCATCACTGTGTTGTGTGAGTGGTTTGGTTTCCATTATTACCTTCAGTATTACAGTGCACCCTTACAATCATTTCTCCTTCATTTCTCAAGGGTCACCCATAAGATTACAATTTCAGTGCAAAATGTCTTGCAAAACTTTTTTGAGCATTAAAACACATCACAACATTCTTCAGTGATACTAGAAAATCTAATGCAAAAATATTAGTCTTCCCATTATTTTATGAAGTACACAGCACATGCTGACAGCAGTACATCACGGTATAACAGAATATGGAGAGTAGGAACATTGGTGCTACTTACACGCATTTCTCAGAGTCAGGAAGCACAGCTCCTAACTGCATTCTTCTCCTAGCCACATCCAGGGGGTACCTAGTGAGAGAAAACATAATGTGGCACATCAACCAACAATAAATCTGTGTAATCAATAACAAACTCCAGCCTGCACAAATTAGCAGTCACATTTTCAGCTCATCATTTATGTGAGTCTTGAGCTTGAAGCTTGTTGGCTGCCTGCCCACGGCACTCACGATATTGTCTGAGCAATGGCACCGGCAACACCTCCACAGAGCAGGTTCAGGTGGGATTTCAGAGTGAGGACATCGGGGTTGTCTGAGGAAGGGCGCCCCAGCTTCTCTGGGAAATGTTTCAAGGCGAGGCTCTTCAGCGTTCCGAAGGTGAAGAATGACAAACCTGGAGGATAAAAGCAGGTGGAAGACAAAGAGTCAAGGTAATGCAACACAAAGAACAGTGGTTACATATGCAAAGGGGGACATGACATATGTTGTTCCACACAATATTAATCCAAGACTGGTGTCAATATATGCAAAATAATCTCACTAGTCACCTGCATAAGGGGCCATTCCAATAAGTGTGGGAACAAGTCCCCGATAGAAGCCCAATACGCCCCCCTCCTGTACACACACAAAAAAATAAAACAGGTTTGATATTATGAGGTAGAAAGAATATACATTATTCACAATAGAAGTCATAGTAAGCATTTGATTTTAATGCATTTTTGAGGAAAAGCTACAACGTTTGGTGTTTGAGAAGGTGAACGCCACCTTAAGGTAGACAGTTTGGAAGGCATTGGCAATTCCAGTGTAGCGATGATCTCCTGTCACCTGGAAGGCCAGTCTGGCTCGGATCACATCCAGAGGGTAGGTGCATATCACCGCAGTCATCCCTGAAAACACACAGTATGTTTTTTAAAGATTTATTAACAGACAATAACAAGACGAGACACTTGCTTCGTGGTGAGAACGGTGAGTGTTCTGGCAATAAATAATAAGTTTACATGAAAGGAAAAAATAAAATGTCTGCCTGGCACTGAGGGAGGTGAGGAGAGTCTTATCAGTGAGAACGATAACTCACCTGCCATAGATCCTGCCAAGAGGCGGTGGATGTGTTCAAAGAGCCCAATATGTTTAGTTAGCAGCTGCAAAAGGAATATTATCAACAGGGAGGAAACAGAGGTCAGTTTCACCAATAAAAACAATGTACAGAAAACAATATATGACTATTTCTCTTCAAATGTAGCAAAATAGCAAAAAATATAGTAACAACATGAAAGCATATCACATTTCCCTAAACTACTAACTAATGTACATACTGTACCTTTCTATAATTGTCAAAGGCCATGAACTGGATGGCTCCATAAGGAAATATCCTAATCATCATTGCCCCATTACCCTTGTACCAGCCAAGGAAGCCTTCTTTCTGTGGCACAGCTTTGAGAGTGGAAAACACTCCTGCAAAGAAAGATCGGAAATTTCACTCATGTGGCACAAACGTGTGAGAACAAACACTGATTGTGACTGACTTTTTACCTAGATGTTTGTAATGGGGGTTCTGGGCTTGAAGCAGAATCTTGACTCTGTCCAGAGGAGCGATGGTGGTCTTGGCACAGCATCCTGCTACACCTAAACAAAAACAGAGGAGCACAGCACCAACACTTTAAATATTAAACATGCTACTTTTTACGTTGCCACAGCACAATGACTGGTTAAGTTTTTTTTTTTTTTTTTTTTTTTTAAATTTATCTTGAGTGAATCTGGCATTGAAAGAAAGAGAAAGATTAGTCGCCATCAGCATATATCAGCAATATGCTTTGCGGGTAAGGGCATAGGGATGTGCATGTAAATAATAATCAATTTAGTGGCAAAGTACCCACATTCTCCAATCAATAGCATTGGATTGCACTTTCTTTGGTATGTTAATAATGTTGTTCAGTACGTGCAATCACTCCATGGTTGACTGTGCTATTTTTGCTTTTTCTTCATGTGACAGGTGTCTTCATTGTTCTTTGTAGGGAAATTCTATTTTTGCCTCCCAAGTTTCACAGGGAGGTCAGAAGTCAGTGTCAGCAGAGGGCTCGTGTCTCCAGAGCTGCTGGACATTTAGTAGCTTGCTAAAGAACTGGTCAGCAATTATAAAGTTACATAGTTATATAGTCATATGACAATATAGATGATGAAACAATCAGAAGAGCTGTTTCCTTTCTGTATCAAGCACATGAAATGTGAACTCTTATACTTTAATTAGTGCCCACAGTCTGCTGTATGCTATGAGAATATACTGTATATTACATGTGTATTAGTTAATGTACGTCATGGATATTTAACTCACAATCAAAAGTCCTCTCACTAAATGACAGAAAGTATTCTTGCTGGTAAATAACCCTGGTCAACGTATGTCTCATTGTTGCTGAGAAGAAGACTGCATGTGGTTTCCTTTAACCAAGCTGCTATGAAGGTTTTGATGAAGCAACTTGGTGTCTACAGTACAAATAAGGTCAGATGGATGACTGTGCATACATCAGTTTCTGTGCATACATCAGTTTCTGGGTCACAAGAGAAAGGAGACAGTAAAGCAAAACAAAACAAAAAACACAGAAAGTGTTTCTGTGGTAAAGGGATGGAGTCTTACAAATTCTACCCTGAATGAATCATCACAGACCTGAAACTGATGCTACAAATTGATGAGTCAGAACCTACCTCCAGCTACAAAGGAGCGAAGCCAGTAGTAGTCCCTCTTAGCGGGGGTGTTGTTTATGGCAGAAGGTGTGGAGGCCGCAGCCTCCGATGTCATCCTTCCTGCTCAGGAATCTGCCACATCCATGGCTGTACAATAGGAGTAAAAATAATGTGAATGCACATGTAATTCTAAGCATGTAGGTTTAAAACAGAGATACTCAACTTACGGAGATCCTGTTGTTTGTTTATAGCTATCATTTAGGGGTGTACAGAGGGACAGATATGCCAGTTCTGTATGATGTGCTAAATGAGACAGACTAAATGAGTAACAGAGAGAAGACTGATCTTTGCCTTTCAGGCTGTGCAAAGTGCAGTAGGATCAGACAGTGAGCTCTGCAGGGAAAGACAACTATTAGCTGAAGAGGACCAAAGGTTACGCAGAAATGAGGAAAATCCTGATCCCATAAATGTGTATTTCACACCAAAAAAGCTTAAATATGCTATTCATTGTGTCCCTGGTAGGAGCAGTTTATGTTTGCGAATCAGTCCAACATTTGAGTGATTGCAAGATGGAAGAGGTTCCAGCTATGTTTAATGCTGTATCAACACTTTCAAGTGTAACTAAACTAAAATGCAGTTGTAGCTATCAAATTCATTAAATATCTGGTTTATCTGTCTTATAGTCCTGGTGTCAATCCTCGAACCACGTTCATTTACTTAATATGTTATGTTAATAGGTCAGTTAATTTGAAAATAAAGAATTTCACAGAAAGATGCCTTTTATTGTTTATTCATTTTATCTGATAAATAGTATTCATGTTATTAAATGACCCCTGGCTTCCTGTCATTTGGTAATAGTATCCCATCAACATCATCCTCATCCTGGCAAATATCTCTATGAGCAAACGCGCTTGTTTTTTAATTACTTAAATTTGGTGTGAGGTTGATAAGTCATGATTTACAATGGGACATAACAGCTAAGGATAGTAGCAACAACCAGTAGGTAGATTTAACTGAGAGACAACAGCACCAATGGCTGTCTGTTAAAAATAGATACTCACAATATATTAAAACTGTTAGAGGCGCAAAAACAAGAAAGTTGAAGGTCGGTTTGTTGAAATCTCTTCAACCAATCTGTTTCTCTGTCGCCGACTTGCCAGCTTCTCTCGTTTCCTTATTTCCTGGGGACAATCCCGGCTGTTAAAATGCGGCGTTAGCACGGACACCGGGTGGCATCGCACGGAGAAGGTCGTCGCTCACCGTTTGGCCTGAAAAACCTGACAAAAAATGCAGTCCCGAATGAATCTGAGGCACTTTAGAGAATCACGTAACCGCAATCGTGTCCTTCGGCCGCAAGCGAGCTGGCTGACAACAGTCGCATATTAATGACGTAATGACGTCGGGCGGAGGGGAGGACGGGGGCGACTTATTAGCGGCGAATACTTTCTAATATTGGTTCAAAATATCATAGATTATCGTAAACCTTATGACAATGTAGGTTGCCTGTGAGATGACTTTTAGTTTAATAATGTAGAAATATTATAAAGTTTCCTCAACAATCCGCGTATTGAATGTAAAATTAAATTTTAAAAAAGCTAGCTAGTTTGCTAACATTACGTACAACGTACAACAAACGGTTGATCATAAATATAAACTTCCGGTACTTTGCTGATCCGTAATAATATTTTTGGCACGCTCAGTTACTAAAAGACAATAGTGGGAGGACTGAGACAAACTGACAGCCTGACTCCATCCCAGGTTTTCCGGTCCACTCCTCCCTCCAGTGCCGACGACGAGGTTTCGGCCAGCGGGGACCGTAGGTTGCGTCTGGCGGAGGGAGAGTGAGCGGGGCTGCCCTCAATGGATTGACATAAGAGGGATTTACATTTTACATCTGAACGGGTGTCGAGCTCCGCCAAGGCTACACGGTACACGCTGAAAAGCAGCTATTCCTCTCGATGTTTGTTCAGGTCGGTGCTCGTATCATGTCCATGTGTCAGCGTCGTGAGAGGATTGAACTTGCCAGCAGTCTATATTTGCCGAGGAGGGAAACCAATACAAGCTGTCTCGCTGGAGCGGAGTATTATTAGCAGTTCAGACAGTGCAACTGTCTCTCTCTGGTATGTAAAGCATTTCTGCCGTAAACGTGTAAATAAAACTGCATAGGCACCAAAACAACATCTAGCTACACGGTGCTTTAAGTGACAGCGGTCAAGTGCAGAAATAACAACAAACAGCGACGTTGAAGGCGTTTTTACACGGTAATAAAACCCCTCTTCCGCCAGTCAGAGAGACGAAAACAGGATCCGACCTCCGGTCAGAGCCCACTCCTCAACATGCCTGCCCTTTAAACTGTTAAAGCCGCGTTGTCCACACAGGAAGCTATGGTATTTGTTTTTGTACACTTCTTCTGATTGTATGTCTAATATTTGATTATGTGTAGGTGCATTGAATTTTCTTTATTGACGTCAAGCTTACAGCACTGAAACATCCGATTTGATATTTCGGGGGGGGGGGGGCACAAGTGTCCTGCAGACAGAATAAAGAAAAAATGTATAGATTTAGATTTATAGCTTTTTAACTATCATATTGTCAGTTATGAAATTGTACCTGATGTTTTTTGAGTGTGTTTGGCATTATTACACTAAAAATATATTTAAAGGTGCAGAGAGTATTTCCATTTAGATTTCTTTCCTGCTTTCTCTGTCTTTATAGGTCATGCACTTCAATTACACGATAACGACAGCATCATAATTTACAATTCAAGAAAAAGAAACAGGAAGAGGAAGATTTTAAAATTCAAAACAATTGCGTGCTGAGCAAAAGATCAACATTCACCTGGCTCCCATGCTGGCTGCCAGAAGTCCTCCTCCTCACACCCACAGCCATGCCTGCTACTACCAAATCCACCAGGAGACAGACACCTGCTCAGAAAAAAAATGGCCAGAAAGTGATCAGCACCAAGAGGCAAACCTGTAACTCAAATAAACCCAGAGGAAGAGCCACAGAGAAGGCCCAGAAAACACCTGCAGAATCCAAAAGGTCAACAGCCAAAGTCCATGCACAGTCAGGCCGAAGCCCCCGTGGGAGAGGGGTTAGCGGACCTCCTGGTCAGGGCTCTGGCACACTTAACCATGCCCTAAATGTAACAGGATCTGCAAGGCTTAGACGGCAGAGCAAGCTGCCTGACCACTGTGGTGAGTTACAAGACCCCCTAGGGCGAAGGAAGTCCCTGCGAGGCACTGGGGTGTCTGTTACTCCCTGCCAGCCTCCTAAACCTTGTAGAGGAGGGAGGAACAGCAGAGGGAGTGCAAAGAAAGGAGCAGCATCACAGCAAATAAACACAAGAAACCAGCCGTCAAACACCAGCATCAACGATTCAACTCCTGAAAATGACAAACTGGATCCCTGTGATGCTGACGAAATCCTTCCAGTTTCTCTAAAAACTGAGTTTGAAGTTCCTGTGAGCATCAAAGATAAGGGTCAAGGAGTCAACAATGCCAAAGAGGGCAGCCCTCTTAAAGCAGATTCACCACCGTGTAACGACACACTGGAAGACTGTGTGCAGTGCACCTGTGACAGCCTTATAACCCAACAAGACAAAAAGACTGTCAGCCATAACAGTGAAGGTGACCTGAGGTGTGTGATTGGGGCCCCTGTGTGTGATGATGTTGATGGACAGCTACAACTCTGCAGTGACAGAAGTAATGATAGCCCCTCAGAGACCTCTGTGCTCACTGGCACACCAGGGGTGCAGGGCAGCAGCGAGGGAAATGACGGTTCATTTGTCCTTGGAAAAAAGCTTGATCATCTTACCAGTGATGCTAAGCAAGATGATGTTCAGCAAGAGGAAGACAACGTGTTGGACTTGAAAGTGAATAGGACAGATGAAAGTGTGATAGTCTTCACTGAGAGAAAAGAGAAGATAAATCATGAGAGAAGAGAAAGTTTAGAGGCAGAGAAAGCTGTTGAGAGACAAAATGAGACTGTGGAAGAGATGGGTGAGATTGTTGAGAGGCTGGGTAACTGTGAGGGAGAAGAAGGAGGGAAAAAAGAAAAGGAGAATGACATTCCCATCAGTCCTGCTGACTCTCACTCCACCACTCTGGCCCCTCAACCTCCAGATCCATCTCACTCTAGCAATGGACTGACAGCACGGTCAGAATCACCTGTAAGTGTGCTGCTTGTCTCCAACACAGCTACCTCAAATCCCACCAAAGCCCCCTCCACCTCAGAGTCACCTGAGCTTGAGGTTCTGAGCCAGGGTAATACAGACATGCAACCTACTATTCATGGTGCTAAACCTCAATTCCCAGGGTCTTCAGCTGTCGCTGAAACTACCCTGAAGTTGCAGACTGTTGTAGTGAAAAGAAATACACCGGTTATTATCCGAAGTGACTCCCTCAAACATAGGAGCTTGAGAGATTCAAGCCAGGGGGAACCACACCAACTGCTAAGCCCAGAGATCCCTTCTCCTCAGGGAGAAAGACATGCTTGCACACCAGCAGAGACACAGACCAAAGATAGTAAATCCAGTCGAGAGCCATTGGAGCGCCACATCCTGAAAGAGACATCTTCGCTGTCGTTGGCGCTAGCTCCTCAGTTGAACACTGATTCCCTTACAGCTGAGTGTGAACCAAACCTCAGCAAGGGCAGTGTTGTGATAGCAGTGCCAGAGCCAGACTCAGTGCCAAAGATCTCGACTCCTTCTCTGGACAGTAGCTCCACCTTCTCCTGCAGCTCAGAAAGCACTCGCTCGTCTCTTTCCTTTGACACTGAATCAGAGGCCGGGTATGGAGAGCCCAGCCCCTCGATTCTACCTGGATCCTGGGGGCCAGAGGCAGCCTGCTTGCCCTCCTGGACCGCTCGGAAACCACAGAAGAAGGAGAGGAAGAAGCGGAGCAGGTGTGGGATGTGTGAGCCATGTCTGAGGAAGATCAGCTGTGGCCAGTGCAGCTGCTGCCTCAACCGCAGGACTGGCCACCAGATCTGTAAGCTGAGGAAGTGTGTTGAACTGAAGAGGAGAAGACCTTCATCTCCACTCACTCTCTCTGCTGAACAGGTGAGGCTTACGTTACACTACATGCATTTTGATTACATTTAATAGCACCACATTACGGGGGGTTATTGCAGTCAGATCTTCAGTTTGTTCCCACAAGGATATATATTTAGACAGTGATTTGAGCAGGAATTTACTGGAGCTCTTTTTGCATCCACAAACAGCTGATCTGAAGCAACTGAAAAAAGAGCGGTTGTTACTGTCTGACAGCGCTGCTTTTGATCTCTGATTTCCCAGCCACCCACTGGTAGCAGCAATGATTGAGAGTTAAATGAGCCAAGCAGTTGAAACAAAGTTTCACTTTCACGATGTGATTCACATTTTTTTGCGGTTGGTTTCAACAGATGCTGTACACTTAACTTCATGGTGTCTTCCTGTTAAATGTTGGGGAATGCGTTGAGTGATAAAAGGGGAAGTGTTGGTGTGTGTGTATATGCGCATGCACGTGTAGAGAATAGAGATCAGATGTGAATGCGTGCACGACTCAAGTGTTGATGATGCCCCGTGGTAGAGAGGAAGGCGCTGTCACATGACCAGCAGCAGCTCAGCACGTGGTTGGAGTATGTCTGTTTGTGTGTGTGTGTGCCATCCACGGTGCAAGCAAGAGAATAAGCTATTTTATGAGCTGCACATTGCGACTGTTTGTATGTGCATGCTTGTGTGTGTGGATGGATATGGGTATGTAATTAAAGCCAATTTGAGCCGGATGTTTTTGCACAGTGGCATTGTGAATGCATATTTTAGGAGAGAAAATCCAGTAACACAATGAACACCCAGGACACTGGTTAAGAGAGGAATTTTAAAGTTTTAAAGGAGCTATAATTGACATTTTTCTATCAAAACTCTGCAGTTCTACCAAACTTTTGAGCCTCTTCAGGTTTCTGGCATATACGTACGCTGTACAGTTAAGTCTTGCCTCTCTCATCAACCACTTTTCCAGCCACAGGCAACAAGCTCTGATGAATCAACTATACATTACCTGCCCACCACCAAGTGGCAGACAGACATTTAACCATCAGTTGATGAAGAAAATCTATCATCTAGTAAAATAACCCACATATTTTTCCAGTAGGTGGTCAAGACCAAAACATTGCTAAAAGATTTGTGAATAATTCAACGAGTATCCAGAAACATGACTCAGTTATACCAGTTATACTGTAATGTTGCCCTGTGTGTGCAGCATGTGAAAATAAAGTTTGCTACGACTTGCATTATTCTACCGCCTTCTGATTAATGTAGGTTTAAATTGCTGAATTGAGTGTGCATGGAACTTAATAAAATAGCATTTAAGTTATTCAGATGAGGTGTGAATTGTATAAAGCATTTGTAATTATTATGCTTTATCTATGACATATTTATGTCGGGACAGAGGGCTAACAGACATGTCATGTCAATAACTGGCAGATGGGAATAAGAGTTCCTTACAACAGCTGGCTGCTAAAGCTATATAACCATGTACATAGTACCGGGGTGTCCATGTGGCTGGGGGAGGGTTCTGTCTGAACAACTGTGAGTGAGGGTCCATGTGGCTGTGTGGTCTAGTGTGTACAAGCATGCATGTGGAGCCCTCAGTTGTAGCAGTGGCATTAGCAGATTAGGGTTGATTATATAACACCTGCAGTGTTAGTAGTGACGACCTTTGTGCGCTGTTTCTTAGTATACAGTAAGAGCTGGTGAGGAGGGAAAGATCAGGCCAGGCAGAGATTTACAAACCCTAAAATGTGGGTCATTGTATGTGTGTGTGTGTGTGTGTGTGTGTGTGTGTGTGTGTGTGTGCAGCTAAGAGTCAAATACACATATACAGCATATATGTGCACGCATGCTGCTGTTAGAGGACACCAGACAGAGTGACACTGAAGGTAAAATGATAGAGGTGCAGATCCACTCTCATTAAAGCAACAGAGCCAGTTGATTTTTCCCCATTTCTCTTCACTGACATCACATTGGCATACACGTGTATATATAGCAATGCCTGTGTTTGTGGTTTAAGAACAGGTTTTTGGATTGTGACTGCAGGGGTGGAACCTGCACCAGGTGCTGCAGGTTAGCACTGTCAAGACAGTTATCATCATGATGAGCTGTAGGTTAAATCCCCAAATCCATCCTTAACTTAATTGTAGATGCAGAACAGGTGGAGCAAGGTTATTCCTGTCTTGTATGTAAATGTATAACTCAAGAAACCACACAGTTACTCTTTGAAAGTGTATTTGTATTTGTGTGCTTGTAGTGTGAGTAATACGTTGATTTACTTGCTGGCCAGTCTTGCTGATCAAGCTCACACACCCTTTCGACGAATGTTTTTAACTTCATGAAATTGTGAAAAAAGGGGCAGAGGCCAAAGGCAAGTTCATGTAGTGGCATGTGGATTCTGTTCCTGGTTTTACCATAGTGAGTGACTATGGTTGGTGTGGCTGTGGTTTGGATTTACATAACATAATTGCAAAAATCCACACAAAACACAACTAAGATTGAACAGTATGAGGGTTGTATATATTAAAAGAATATAAATAAAGGAGCTTACAATGATTTTCTATGGTATGTGTGTTTGTAATGAAGAGATTGAAAGTGGAGCTTTCCTTTTAAAAATGTCTGGTTTCACCCAGGCCCCCTCGTGGCCTTGCCTTGTATTGGGCAGTGAGGACAAGGCAAAGATCTGGCCATGAACACACACACTGTCAAACAAACATGCTTATACATACACGGCAGAACCAAAATACTAAAGTTCATAGAGTGCAAGAGCTCCTGTATTTGTCAGGTGAATTTGACTGAAACAGTCCTGACATGTTTAGAGCTGCAGGCTTAACTGCATAACTGACTCACTTTTTTATGGACTGACAATGGAGCTATCAGCCCTCGTAGATAATGTTTTTTAACATTCGCATCTCAGCAAAATAATACAAACAAATACAGTATAGCAGACATTATACCAACCATCATCAGCATTTCAACAAAGTGGGAAGTGACCCAATGCGTAAACAGTTGCCCCTCAGTCAGTCAGTGCTGGCAGTTCACTTGACTTACAATAGCACTTAAGCTCCAAAGTACAAGTTGATTTTTTCTGTCATTACACTGTAGCTATGATACTTGATGCATATGCAGACTTCTAAAGAAACACTTTCATTTGTGACTCTCCTCATTTGCTTGTAAACTATCTCCACTCGTCTGCATTCATTGAAGGAGATGAGAACAAATGACTTCATCTTAAATGTAAAAAGCGTGCAACTGTTTTGGTAGAAAAGTTTCTAACACCTTCGCTTTTTGCGTTTTGTCTAAGACGAGTTTTGCACTGTATGGTATAGTATATGTGACTTGCCTTAGATGAAAGACTGCACTCACAGATGGTATTGTTAGCTATTATCTGTGAGTGCTGGTTTCTCCTTCTGTCACTGTATTTATCAAGACCATGCACCTGGTGAAGTACACTTTGGGTAAGTTTGAGGTGAACCATAATTACATAGCAAAGGATGCATCGAGTTTGGTACAATACAGCTGCAGGTGGACACTATACTTTTTACAAATACCAGCCTGGGTGCTTCTAGTCAGCTTGCCAGCTCAGCCCAGCTCCTCCTGCAAACTCATTTGTCTCCCGCACTTTTTCCACTGCTCCTTTTTCTGCTGCACTGCATTTGCCAGAGGAGTCGCCCAGCTGAGATAACACGTGTATCAGGAAAACACTTGCCGATCCCTCAGACAGCACTCTGGTAGGAGGACAGGCAGCCTACAGCACCTAGTAGTGGCTGTTTGCTTTGTAACAGATATTCAAATCTGCGTGTGATTTTGTGCAGTTGAATGATTCATACCTATATGTCTGTGTCAAATAAGGATGTATATATGTGTATGTATGTGTGTTTGCATGGATATTTCTCACAGGCTGTGCTTGTAGGCCATCATGCAGCAAAATGCCCTCATTGTTCTCAGACGGAATCAGCTTAATGTAAAGTGAGAGCGATTTGTCCAAGCAGACGCTCCTGTCAGGTCTGAACTCCTCTTCCCCCCTCACACACACTGCATTAGAGGTCTTCAGCACCCTCGGTTGCCATGGCAATCTCATTGTCTGGTGCTGACCTTTGACCTGCCACGGTTGTCTGTTGGAGTACTCTCAGGGTCATAATGAGGATTAGTGGAGATAACCAGCAGACACACACTATTACGGGTTTAAGGCTTTGAACTCGCTAACCTACATCCAGGTAATTAGGTTAAACTACGCGGGTTGTCCTGTTCATAGTGGGTCAGCAGGAGGATATAGGTGTCAGCAAGGGATGAACACCTTGGACATGGCAAAGTTACCTGCATTATCAACCATTCACTGAGGTAATTGCACTTGTTTTGGTAGCTCATTAACTCATGTCAGCAATGCACTATCACTTTGTGATTACTATGTAAGCTTTTTATCATTGGGACGGAAATGATATGAGCCAAATTCTGTTTGAGATACTCTTTATGCACCATTTGTATATTTGTAACACAGTTACACTATCATATATTGTTACTTACTTGTTACAAGGTTTATTACAGCTGACCTTACTTGGCCTGGGCTGCAAGTAATCATTATTTTCATAATTGATTAATCTGACAATTATTTTCAATTTCAGTTAATTGTTTAGTCTATAAAATGTCAAAAAATGCTCAACACAATTTCCCAGAGGCCAAAATAATGTCTTCATTTGTCTTCTTTGTCCAACCAACAGTCCAAAACCTTCATTTACTTATTTACTACTTAAATAACAAAGAAAGGCATGAAATCCTTACATTTAAGAAGCTGGAGCCAGCAAACATTTTTGCTTGAAAATTGACTAAAACAATTAATCGATTATCAAAATAGTTTAGGCAATTAAGGCATCTTTATCCCATGCAACTTACTGGAAATTAATTCATTTAAAAATGTTTTAAAGATTCTCAAACTGTATTAGGAGTCAGAAATTGACTATATTCACATCTTAAGTTCAGTTTTATTGATCTGTTACAGGGTACAGTGAATTATGTATCACACTGTACCAACAACACTTGAATAGCATAAGAACAAAAACAAAAAATGTGGCAATGCTTGTTAAATTGACAATAAGTCATTAGTGCTTCCCTTCTGAATGTTAAATGTGTCGAATATGTTTGCAAACAGCCTTCCGTCATCCATTTGATATTCTTGTTCAAGCAATAAAGAGTATTAACCGAAAAACACTTGAAGCCAATAACCCTTAGCCAATAACCCTTGCCACTTTTGCATTTCCTTTTCAACCATGACTCATGGTCCTACATGTGTGAAGAGAATCTTTCACTGAACATTAAAGTTAAAGAACCACAACTCTTTAGAAGAAGAAATATGTACATGCAATTACAAGTGATTAGAGTCTGCGCTGGTCTGCATTACAACACAGTAAAAACATGCTGTAACATCTACACTTATTAAAATAGACATGATCTTCACTTTGAGCATTTTCTAACAAAAACATGAGATGAAACAACTGGCTTCCTGAAAGGTAAAAAAAAACTTGTCAGCAGTAAAAAAAAACTTGTCAGCAGTAGAGTAACGTGTACATTATTTGTAGTAAATATGAATGATCTCTTGTGGCTTACAAACTGTTTTTCTGTGTCACAGTTTGGTCTGTCATTCTGTATTCTGTCATTGAAAAAGAAATCATCTCCTTTCACAAAAGTGAGCACAGGTGCCCCCACATATGCATGTGGGCACTCTGGCATTGAGCTGAAGGACAGACGCACATCCACACTCTCCCTTTTTTTTCCCTCTTCATTACGTAAACGTGTGGGACAGAAGGGGGCTGAGGTAGCGAGGAAGGTTCGTGAAATGTCAGAGACACTGCCAACATTTTAACAGAGCCAACTCATTATGACCAAGCAGAGTGCGTTGTGCTTTAGCCTACTCTCACTCCTCGGACTTCTCCTCTTCCTCGGCACCGACACACATTTTATTACATGAGCTCACCTCTGATTGGGGCTGCTTTGTATTTTCTGTTAACCTGGTCCAAGCCAATTAAATTTAAAACAACCCTGTGAGGTAGTTATCTGTAATAGCTGCAGGGCTTGGGTAGTGGCCCAGAAAAACAGTGTGTGGATGAGGGGAAATGTCTGTTTTATTTGATTTGGGGCTCAGTTATTTGGCTAGAGCCCACTATACATCAGAGCAGATGTATGGCCAGGTCTGTGCCAGGTTGAAGGTTTACACCCAACCAGAGACGCGATTTAATGATCTCCACTCAGACGCTGATCTGTCTGCTTCTTTTAATGTTTAAACGCACGTTCAGCTGTCAGTCATTTGCACCTCTGTTTCTTCAGTAACAACAATGCAAAGAAAAACAATGCAAAGATTATAAACATAGCAGGTTGTAAGTATTTTAGTATCTATTTATAATTCAGTAAGATATTTGTAGAGTTAAACTTTGATACCACTAATGCTTCTCTCCTGAGCCCTCTTAGTTTCTTTGCATCTGTGAGTTTGTGCCGTGTCCCAACTGTTGTAAGGCTCTAAGTCCCTGGATAAGCTTTGAAGTCGTGCCACTTGGTTTCTCTGGGTGAAAAGAAATCCTCACTTTGCCCCCCAAAAGAAATGCCACTCAAATCCTACCAAGGGCACACAATGGCCTCCTTCTGGAGAAGCCAGAGTTTATTCATGCAGCAACCTGACCTGCTTAATTTAGAATATAGCTTATACACCTGAGGAGGATCAGAACTCTCATCTTCTCACTCACTCGTGTCGTTACTTATGAAGAGCGTCTACCTCAGAATACCGCCCACTGACTTAAGCTTGTAATGAATTTATATGCTTGTTTATTGTTTTGTTTGTTTGTCCATTGTTCATCATTCAGTGTCCTCTCAGCTCTGTCTGCTGCTGTACAGTATGTGCAGTCACTCTTTCATGCACCACAGAAGTTTGCATGTATCCGTGTCTGTGTATGTGTGTGCGCGAGTGCATGCATACACACACACGTGCAGTCATATTGCCAACATGCCTACTCAGCATGTTTTACTAGCGCAAACTTAAGTAAGCCTCATTGTGAGAGGATCTGGGGGCCCCATGCCACTCTGCCTGCGCAGTGTTTGTGTGTGTATTTGGGTCAGTGTGTGTGCGCACATGTGTTTACATAAACTGATGGACCCGCTCACCTTTCTCTTCTATCCTTCCCAAGGTTAAAATGCTTATTTGCATATTTTGCCACAGCAGCTCTAAAATTCCACAGAACTAAGATAAGAGTTAAAACTTTATTGTGTTTGTCCAGACATTTGTCTTATATCTGCTGACGAAAATCAGCAGGTACAGACACACAGATAAATGCATGAGAAAACAAAGCAATGAACAAAAGGACATTTTGTTGATGCAATCAGGTTTTAAAGTTCATCCCTCCACTCATGGAGGTGTGAGAGCTGGACTGACCCTCTACCCCTTCACACTGATCAACCACTGTCAGCCCTTAAATTGAGTCCATGTGGGTTTAGGGTGTGGTGTTGAATGGTGCACATTTCCTTCAAAGAGTGGGATTGTAGTATGTTACATAACACACTGAAATGGAATTTTGAATGTGAATCCATTGTGTCCTTAAAATAGCCTCACCCATGGGTTACAAACTATCCATACAGGAAGCGTGAAAGCTACAAACATGTATTTGTTTTATTTTTGTGTGTGTGTGTGTGTGTGTGTGTGTGTGTGTGTGTGTGTAAGTTTGAAGACAGTGCAGGAAGCTCTTGTGTGGACGTTTAGACAAAGTCTTGAGTCCACAGATGTTCTTTTGGAAAAGTGAGTAGTGTGATATGTGAGCAGCCTCTGGGGTCTGCTGAATATGAACCATACTGCTGCCTCCTCTCAGGTAATGCAGACTTTATGGTTTCAAGGTTCTCTTCAAGGAAAATCAGCTTTCATACTGCCTCGGTCTGGCTCCACAGGACTCAAAAACTAATGTGGGTGTTGTGAATATAGATTAGTACTGCTTATTCTTAGGCTCTAAACGTTTGTATGTGTTGGTCTTTGGGCTTTGACCTGTGCAAAGAGGTGTTGGAGACTGCGTGAGAGGTTGTGCATGAGTGACTGGATGTGAAGCATGGGGACAGGTCCAAGCATGAAGTTGTGTTATCTAATTTTCCCATGATTGTTACCACTCACACACACGTCTGCTCAGGATAGTACAGCTCACTTTATCTTTATGTGACCCTTTCTACATCCACACTACTTTTTATTGAGTGTGATAAGTAGAAAGTCACAACTGAAGTGGAGAAACTCCCTCAAAATACTGCCCTTAATCAACGATCTGTAGCTTTTCCATGCAAATGAGAGACAAGTTTACATTAGCGTTGACAGTAATGGCAGTAATGACAACTATTGGCAACAGTCACATTTGGCACGACTCCATCACTGGGCCGGTCTCCAGTGGGTCAGCCTCCAGATGTGTCAGAGACAGTTTACGACTGTGGTGCAGAACGACTCTCTTTACCTCACTTGCATATACTGCAGCTTAGGGTGATTAATGTCCAGACTACTTGTTTCTAATGAGAGCTAGGCAGCTCGTTAAAGGGAAAAAACATATGGGACACTTAAAGAGCCGAAAATTAAGGGTGCGGTGGAATATTGTTAGTAGTCGTGGAGCATTTTCGGATGAAGACGTGGAGTGGCTGCAGGAGGAGGACTGTTTTGAAGGCTTAGAAACACGGTACAAGCAACACTAATGTCCGGATTTTTAAGATCGAGATGTACTATAATGTGCATGTTTTTATGAAGTGCATTGTCAGTAAGATCATGAGACATTGTGGAATTGTATAATACCTTCCCTGCATTTTAGTACCTGTCTTGATACCAGAGAATCCAAGGTTACACGAGCCAATAAGAGTTGGGCTGTTTGTTTAGACTAATGTTACAGCCAGAGGGAAAACTGCAAACTGTTTCTTCTATCTTTTCTTTTCACACCATATCATAGGGGAGTGAAGTCACATATCACATCTAGCTGCTGAATTGTATAGTTAAAAATTTAGTGTAAAGTCCTTACTATTATATGATATAACATGATAATTGCATATGGACTTCAGCAGCAGATGTTAGTTAATAGTTTGAGATAAGATAAGATATCCATTGTCCCACAATGGGGAAATGCACAATGGTAGCAGTTGGTAGGTGTGTATCTTACACAGGCTTGTTTTGTTTTTGTTTTTTTGTTTAGGTTGGTGTAACCTGTTTAACAGTCTAGTTTGTAGACTTTGCTATGTATGTCAAACCTGTCAGAGTAGTTGTGACCTTCACATTAAGCCACAACTGACACAATGAATCTGAAAATATCTCATTTATAACTACCTAAATAGGGCTCTACTCAATGCGGTTGGTGTGAAAATTGGGCTAAACCAGTTACCATCATAAACATGTCCAGATGTTATGTGGGTCCAATGATTCCCTTACTGTTAGTCGGGAAAATATTCTTGAGTTATAAGAGTGAATTATTGAATTCTGCATATTTTGGCAGTCAAATGCTCTGACGTGTACACACATTGATTTTGCAGGTGTGCATACAAGTTTGTCATGTCCATTTTGGGGCTAAACATTGAAACACTACTGTATGTCCATCCAAGTAGGCGACATGAATTCTAAATCTGCAGGCAAACTAATCCACACTGTGATTAAAATATCTGATAATATGCTGCTGTAATGTGGACTGAGGTTTTCTTTCACCGACACTGCTGAAGAAATTTTATGGGGTTGAAGTTTGCTCCAGCACACCACACACATGCCTTGTGTATATTACAAGTGTTTAGTCTACATCTGTGTTTGTTTTACAGTGGGTCAGGAAACTTATTATTATTACTGTTGGGGGGGAAACTGGCTTATGTTGAATATTACTTGTTTTTTATGCTAATCGTGTTATTCATGGATGTGCATTGAATTATCAGCTACCTCCTTAAAAGATATGGTATCTGAACAGCCTGTTTGAAATTATTATTTCCACAAAATAAATCAAAATAATTAGAGAAAATCAGCAGCCACTACTATAGATAAATTCTCAAACACATTCACTGTCCGGTTCCAAGGCGCTGGTTTTGCAACTGTTTGCCATGAGACTACATAAGCATGAAGCCACAACATGCAGGAGTTTGACTATGATAAGTTATAAGCATCTAACTGACTAACTGACTGTTGAACTTTGTTGTGTGATAATAAAAAAAAACAGCCTTCCAACCATTGGACAAAGAATGCAAGTTTTTATGTTCCTTTTTCATTTCCAGCAATTGCACTATAGTGTTTAAAACAGTGTAGTTACATATTGTTTACAAATTGTACGTGTTGATAAATGAGCTGTTACATGTGTTAATGTTGTCGCAGATGTGCATACACTGAGTAGTATTTTTCGTTGGCTTTAAGTGAACTGATGACGGAACATAAACCACATTTGATCTTGTGCCATATTGGCTATAAATCAGACCTGTTGGGTGTAATGTGGTTATGAATACCTTTTGAGATTTTGACATGATTCACTGCTGTCAATAATGACTTCATCTTCCACCATGACATGCCTGTGCATTTGTTTTGTTGTTCTGATATTGCATACTGGACACTACGCTGATATACAGTTTAGTTTTTATTGTTGTGTCTGGATTAAGCCTCACGCTCTCTGCTTCCACAGTCAAACACACAGGCTGAGGTCGGTTACTAGAGTGTTACCGACAGGCACTGGCTCGGGCTGCCTTCATGTTTCCTTGTCCTGGTGTGACCTCAGCGTCTTGGCCACATGGTTGCCTTTAAAAGGGGGGAGCTCTTTATTCTCTCATAACATTTTTCTCCCTTTGCCTTTGCTTTCTGTCTCCTTGTTTTTCCTCTAACCACAACTTGTCCTCAGGGAATCGTTTAGAGAGAGAAAAAGGCTTTTGGGGGTGGATGACAGAGAGGGGAAGAATTGTTGAGACAGTGAGGGAAAGAACAGTATGGATGCTGTGAACATCCCCTTTCCTGTTCCCACCACAGTCCTCCACAACGTTTCTAGATCATGTGGGAATTAGAGATGCTGCAGAGAATTATGCTGCTGGGCAGATGCCACTGTTTGTAATTGCTTAAAAGGCATGGCATGATATGACATGCTTCACGATGTGTCTGATGGGACAGACGGCAACATTTACACCAATTATATATAATATAATACATCACATGCCTTAAAACTCTGGGGGAGTAGTTTAAGAGGGAGAGACATACACACAAACACATGCTCCTATCTGCTGTCATTGTCTGCTATGTTGTTGCTCCTGATTAAGGAAATGAGTATTTTGGTCCTGAGCATTTTAGCAACATTTGTATTCCCCTCTGTTTTCATAGCCCAGCTTTTCTCTGATTACATGTTGACCTTAGGTGTAAGTTAGTTATGAGGTTTTATTTTTCTGTTGATATTTTTTTGATCAGCTGATCTATAAAATGTCAGAAAATGCTACAGAATGAAAAGTTTTCAAGTAGTTTGTTATGTCTGTCTAAAACCCAAAGATATGCGATGTATATCAATAAAGGAGGGAAAAGAAGCATGTGATAAGCTGGGATATAGGACTTAAACAGTTAATTTATCTTCAGTTTATCCTCAAATGAAATATATAATCAGTTTGCATCACATTTTTGTAGATTGTCTATATATATTCTATAATGATCAATTAATGGAGTAATCATTTTAGCAGTAGGGCAAGAAATTCAGTGAAAATCTCCTCAAAGAGTGTTGGTGAGCTGCTGCAGGGGTTAATATCTCAGATGGAGTTGTTTTTCTGTGATCCAGATCCAGCATGTGTGCAGTGTCCGTTCCACAGCTTGACTCCAATCCATGTGTGTAGGGCTGGAGTAAAAAGCCCACATAGGGGATCCTTTGTTTAGGAGAGTCTAGGCATGGAAGATAATTTACAAGCCGCTAAGGTCCTCACGCCATTGGCTGATGAGGCTCTGTCTGCGTCTGCGAAAGGCATCCCATATGTGTGTGTGTCTATATGTCTGTGTGTGTGCGGCGAGTGTGTGCGCGTCTGCTGTAGCAGCAGTTTGCTACAGCGGCTCACAGTCGCCCTAGTCATGACACCCAGGAGCTTGCCCTGCACACGGCTACTGTAGCCAGCGTTTTCTTTTGAGGCTGAAGGAAGGCAAAGCAAGATGGCCACCAATACCTTTTAGGGATATGCTGCCTAAACCGGAGGGGCTTCCTCCGAGGACAGACAAGGTAAAGGCAGCCGGAGTGTTCACCCTGGGGTCCATTGTCTCACTGCAGATGGGTCAGCTACAGTGGAGCTCGTCTACAGGTTATCCTCTGTTGTCTCTCTATCTGCCACCCTGGATTTAGCTGATTGGAGCGCTTTATGTGGAAGCTGCTGTTGTTATTGTTCCTACTGAATCACTCAGGACCTGGGCTTCTGTGTGTGAGTGTTTTGGCTTGTCTTTTCCAGGTGGGTTTCAAGGATGTGACAACAAAGTCAGCAATAAAGGGGTCATCTTCCACAGTAGCACACACTCCTCTTCTCTTTCCCCCGTTGCATGTCTTTTTTAGCGCCTTTGCTTCTCCTTCCCTTTCTTGCACTCTTTCTTGGACAGCCATATTTCTGCACCTGCTGTTTTCAGACTGCTTAGCGGAGAAGTTGAGTGCTTGTAAGCCTTGGGTCGTAACTTGTAATTTGGCAGGCTTTACTTGTTTGGCTGCAGTCATAATGGTATTGTGTGGTTTGTAGAAAAGGTCCTTCTGTTACTGATGTTGTCTTAATCTCTATAATTTTACAGCTGATTAATCTCTGATTCATGCTGGTGTACCGGGAGGCAGCTCTTTCAAGTTTATTAGGTTTATTGCAACCTATTAGGCCTTCTTTGTCGCTGTTTTTCTCTTTATGCAGTTTGTTTTGTGTGTTGACTACGTGACATTGAGCGCAGGCAGGAAACACTCACTCAATGAATGAAGGAAATTCTCACGTGTGCAGAGAAAAACATAAACCACTACTTACATTCTCAGCCAGGAAGGAAGCACTCTTTTTCAGTGTTTGATTCTCAGAATGTTGTAAGGTCCTAGCGGCGTATGATTTCTCGCTCTTCACACTCTTTTCTGTTCTCTTATGTGAACATGCTGTTTTGTATACACGAGTGTGTTTGTCTGTCTGTGCTGTTGAGTTAAGAATAGATACACACTGCTTTGAACTTCCTTGGGGACCCATTAGAGTGAGAGAGGGTTGTTAGGATTCAAGCGGCGGTCACACTTTTGTTGGTCTCTAAAGGTGTGTTTATGTGAAGCACTCACCCGGAGTGACTCTAGCATATGTTTTGTTGATTCTCAAAGCTTTGACAGTCACGGCGGTTGGATACAGGTTTGTCTGACAGCAAAGAAGAGGACTGTGTTTTAAAACAGTACGGTACAGTGTGAGCGACTTTGGGCACCCTGAGGCAGAGGCAGCAAGCACAACACAAAGACACAGCCCTAACACATCACAGACCCAGCTCTCTCCAGAGACCCAGTGAGTAAATGAGAGCACATGACTCCGCATTTACATCCGCATGTTATCACAAGGCTAAATGTAACACAATTAAGAACAGTGGCTGTACTTTGATGTCAGCTCCGGATCGTGAACACTCGGATGCACAAATGGATCCACACGCACACACATGCATAGAGGCACGCGTGTGTCTGGTGCAGTGCTGGAAGCCGGCCAGCACTGCTTTGTCATTGAAAGCAGTTTATTGTGACAGACACACTGCCTTTTCCCTCTCTCTCTCCCCCTGTTCCCCATCTTTCACAGTCTTCTTCTCACCCTCTGGTTTGAACGGCGCGGTGGCCCATTTCCACATGCTGCGCGGAGCTCTATCTCACCCTGTTGCATTGGCAGCTTTGGGATTGCCTCAGCCTGAGCTCCAGCTATCTGTTGCATCAGCAGCATGTTTCTAGTAGTAAGGCACAATCCTGGCAGCCATGGAGAGTGCAGTGGACTGTGGAGCAATGGATAAGAGAGGGCTCAGGAACACGGCATCAGTGGAAAGACTTGGTTGTAAATGGGCTCCACCTTAATAATCATGTCTGATCTCAACATTTTATTCATCATGAATAGCTCTATGGTCCCTGCAACCCTCCCTTGCATTGTGAGACAACTATGCAGCCTCTTCCTAAAGGACAAATCATCTTTACACCTCTTTAACATTGTTTTAATAAACAGCTTTTGGCCTTTGTGGCTCAAATTCATGTGGACAGCTAGACAGGAACATACATAGGTGAAGATGGTGAAATATTTTCAGCACAGCTACAATGGAGTTAAATATGTTACGAACATTTTCAGCTGAGTAGATTGTTAGAGTCGATTGTTTTCCACAATCAGACTTGGAAAAAAAAATTGCAGATGAGGTAGACATAGAAAAAATTTGCACTGATATTTGCTTCAATTGTCTTAACAGAACAGCTGAACACAGACTGCTTTTTTTACTCTCATTCCTTGACTCTCTTTTGCAATCAATCAACACTAAATGCAAGAAAACAAATTTACTTATCAGAAATACAGACTAGTTTTAGTCAGTCAGTATACCAAAATAAAAGTTTAGTTTTGACAACTTCATCACAAAGTAAGCACCTGAATGCAACAGATATGTAATAAAGTACCAATCTCCAAAGTTAATAAAGGATCTTTAGAAAGTACTTTTAACCAACTGTCCTTGTTTCAAGACATTTGTGAAGAGCTGCTCTCAGACTTTACACAGCACAGTAACAGACCCTCTTAAGGTAACCAACAACTATCTTTAAAAATCCAATATAGGAGACTGCTTAGTATTAATCCTCTTAGACCTCAGAGCTGCCTTCAACACCTTTTGTTTTCCATCTTCAATAAGTGCTTTTAGCTTTGGAAGACTGTTTCATCTCTTATTTTTCAAAACCTTCTTCATCGTGAATCAGAGATTGTGCTCAGCGGTCGTCACATGTGGGACGTTACAAGGCTCAATTCATTTTTTCACAGTACACAGTGAAAGTCAAACAGGCTGTTCCCATTTTATCCAGGACTTTTAAGTGGACCAAGCCCAGCTCCTGCTTTGGGTTGATTTTTAGCAGCAGTATGACCTTGGAGATTGTTTTGTTTTGTGAAAAGCAGTAGATTTAGGAGGTAGAGCAGGTCTTAGATTATCACAGGGTTAATGTTTTAGTTCCCCACAGGTGTCCTTGCACAAGACACTGTTGCTCCCAATGGTTAGGCCGCTGCCTGGCATTGTAGCTCTGCTGCCATCAGTGTGTGCGCATGTGTGAATGAGAGGCACATTAGATAACAGTGACACCTATTACCATATGTAATTTACTACACAGTATATTTACATACAGTAAACAATATATTAATAGTATATCAGTACAGCCTTGTTCATGGAAACGAAGTTGAACAGAGCACATGTAACTGATAAACCCAAGTGCTTTCTGTTTGGTCTGTGGATTCAAAGGAGTCTGGTTTATATTGAGCTTCTGACTCTTGATCTATCAGCACAGAGTGAACTCTCCTGCTGTAAAACACATTAAAACAGTGGCACTGATGGAGTTTAATGGGTGTTTATGCCAGGTAAACAGTGATAAAGAACGGATCTCCGGCTACCCTGCAGTTGGGCTAGTTCATTAGAGGGAAAATGGGATGCCTCTCACACACACACACACACACACACACACACACACACACAGCTCACAGACATGCACACATATCCTCCAGGTCCTGCAAACGAGTTTAAGATCCTTTTGTCAACTGAGTCTTAGCACGCTGCAACATTTTTAATCAGTCTTCCACTTCTGAGGGCTTTAGCTCTGAATATGATGGGGGGTTAAATCCTAAAATAAGAAGCGGCTTGACCTGACTTCCGTTGATCATATGCTCACTCAAAATGATGAAAAATAAAGAAGGTTTTTACATGTTCAGTTGCAGAAATACTGTATATTAGCCAGATTTTTATCAGAATGGGTTTCCTTTAGTGTCCTTTTAGTTTCTAAGACAACATGTAAACTACAATAGTCTGGCACACTGGAATAGCAAAAATACCATCCTCAAAGCTTTAACTTCTATTTCTCCCTAAATCAATTCATTTTTTTCCTGCTTGCAGATATGTCTTTGATTGTCTACACTTCAGGTGGTCTATGTTATTGTGTGTTCAACATGGCTTTTGTGGGCAGTCAATATGTCAATACTGTGGACCTTTGGATGGTCGTAGCTCTGCTGGCAATCCGAATCCAGCTTAACTGAAGGGTCAAACAGAGCTGTAGCTACGCTGTGTCTGGATAAGACCCCAAGTGGGTTAATCACTCACTAAACAATGCACAGGGGTTAGCATTGCAGGACTGCTGTGTTAATAATCACATGTGCTTGCATATACATGCATGCGTGCATGCATGCTCAGGACCACACCTACAAACTCCACACAACATGTACATGCACGTTGCACACATGCCCTCAGTGACCCGGCAGTGGCTCTCAGCTACCTGTGGGTCTGTGGCTCTCAACACTCCACAGCTCGGGCAGAAAGGTAATCCTGATTGAAGCCTCGGCTGAACTAACACAGTTAAACTTTTTTTATTAGCTCTGTTTAGATATCAGTTTCAGCAAGATTTATAGAAAGCAGATTCTTTGTTTTCACATGCCACAATATTTTCCACAGCATTCATATTGGCTGCAGCAGATGCTCATGCCATGCTGGGAGGCAATCTGTTGTGCTGTGTGCCGTGACTGTTTAGAACAAGCTGAATCACTGTATACTGCCAGAGCTTGTTGAGTCACCTCTCTCTTCTTGTTTCTCTCTCTCTCTCTCTCTCTCTCTCTCTCTCTCTCTCTCTCTTTCCCTCTCTGTCTCAGGTGGTTCCAGAAAGTGGGTCGGTAAATGGCAAAGGCAAGGCACAGATGGATCATACCCACACGGCAGCAGAGGAGGATGAGGGGGAGGAAGGCCACATACCTCATACACAATCTTCCCCCGTCACCCACTCGCTCACCCACAACCTGGCCTCGGACCAAGCCGGACAGCCAGCACTTGTTAAAAGAGAGCCCGGGCTGGAGCTGACCAGCATTGCACTTCACCAACATGTATGCTCTTCTGTGACTTTTCAGAATGGTTCTGCTGAGAGCCTGACAAAACCTAACGGTGCTAATATGACCACTGGGTCACACTCTGATCTGAAGTCTGCATATAAAAGGACTACGATTACATCAGAGCCTCAAAGGACTATAATCGCTGCAGTCCCTAAAGACTGTTCTGAGAATGGACCCAAGACTCCTCCAGACATGTCAGTTCCGTTAAAGAAGATCAAACTGGAGGAGCCATGGATGTGGATCACTGAACAGGCCACCACACAGCTGAGTGATGAAGATGAGGTCTGCGAAGACCCGCTGTCCACGCTGGCAGCCGTGGTGTGTCTTTCTGTCACAGAGAGGAAGGGACTAGAGGAGAAACTTTTCAGCTCACGATCTTCCATTCTTTGCTCCATCAAAACAGAGCCCCCAGATTTGCACTTCATCAAGAAAGAGCGTGAGGACTTAAAGAATGACTTGTGTCAGAAAAGCACTCCTGTTAACCTGCAAAGGATTCCCCAGCCTATTAAAAGTGAACCTCCTCCAAGTGTCTTGCTACCAAGTGTGCAGTCTTTGGCAGAGAAGAGAAATCTTAGTTTTGATCAGGCAATTGCTATTGAGGCCTTGACTCAGCTGGCAGCTATACCTCAAAGCACCCCAGGGTCCATTAAAGCTGAAAGTAAGTGTCAACATGCCATTTCTGGTGCTGGCCCATCTTCAACCTCCAGTACGAATACAGCCCTGCAAGAAGCCAAACCCACAGCAGCTATCCGCTACAACAAAGTCTCGGTCATCAGCTCACCACTACACCAGACGTCAGTCATACGCCCTCCTGTGGCCAGACAAGGGAATGTCATCCAGTGCTCCCAGGGGTTGAGCTCAAACACAAAGCTCTCTCTGCAGGACCTCTCAGCGGCCAGCTTAGACAATGATAAAGCACCCTGCAGGACGACAGAGCAGGGCTTTGGTACATATGTCATCAAATCTGAATGCAGCTATAAAGATCCCAATGACATGAAGTTCAGTAAAGATCGTGAGCGGTTGTTTGGGGAGGACAAAGACCAGGTATTTGGTAAATTAAGGAGAAACAGAGATGAGGAGGAGGTGGCAGCTCAACTGGCAGACCTGGCCTTCATCATCCAGTCTCGTCACAACCAGCAGTCAGAGAACAACCCTCCTAAAGGAACACCTGTGTCGGCCATCAAATACAATTATAACTCCCAGCTACCCCAAAGTCAGAAAAAGACCCTCATAAAAAAAACAAAAGCCACACCTTCCAAGCCCAGGAAGAAGAAAATAAGTGATGGACTACATGAGGGAATCAACTGCAGGACCCCCCTCTCAAAACGCATGCCAAATGGAGAGATGCCCTACAGGAGCAGAGGCAAGAAGATTCTCCCACAGGGGAAATCAGGCCTTCACCACAAGAGGAACCTGTTTCTGCCTCAGGCTCAAATTGACCTGAAGAGATACTTGGCTGAGGCTCAGGAGGAAAGGAGGCAACTCATCCATCACAGTAATGGCCACAATACAACCCTCTTTGGGCCACAGAACTACAGCACTCTGACAAGGCTCAACCACATTCACGGTCAAGAAAACCAGCCTTGGTCCCTTTCAAATGGTCCACTCCATCAACACAATCCATGTAATGGTCATGCTGCAGGACCAGGGCAGGAGTGTGAAAGGCATTTGTTATCTCAGGTAGCGCAGCCCTGTGGTGGGCTGCAGCACGGTGCTGATCCTAACACCAGCCCAGCCAATGCCACTTTGCTCAGCCACACCACTGGGCACCTTGGTCTGGCTAATGGCTTCTCAGGGGCTCGGCAGTCCCCTCCTCCGAGCCAGCAGGGCTACTACAAGCTGGAGAGGTCAGGACCTGTCACTGTCCTGTCCACAGCTACTGATGGGGATTTTGGCCACTCTGCAGAGTCAACTCCATCCAAGCACAGTGTAAACAGCTTTCTGGAGTCTCCCATGAGTTTTCTGGATACCCCCACCAAGAACTTGCTCAATACACCTTCCAAAAAACTGGCTGATCTTCCATCCTGTCAATGCATGGGTGAGTTGGTGCTAACTAAGATCTAAATCTGTGCCATCTACATTGGTGTGACATTAGAAATATTCTACTTTGTGACTAAATCTGCTCAGAAAGTCTTCATTCGAGTAACACTGCAGTTCTTTGACCTCAAACTGACTCTGGTTGTCTGTCTGTCTCTTTAATGCAAATACACACACACACACACACACACACACACACACACACACACACTAACTGTGTCCTAATTCAGGGGCCAATTCAAGCAAAAGGAGGCCGCATTTCTCTGCCATATTTGGAGGAGGCTTTGGGATGCTTTGTGTAGCCTTGTTGACCCTTGTTTTGATGTATTTGGTCTTGAAATGTGGTGGCCCCTGAACCCCTGAGATCGAACTACATTTACTGCGTACCATATTTAAGTAATTCCTTCTGTAAATTTCTGTAAACAGAGTGTCAGTGTTTATTTGAAGCCATTGTGCTATTTTGAGGACAGTTCTACACACAGTGAAGTGGCTATGATGTCTAAGAGATCTTTTTTCCCCACAGACCAAATCATTGAAAAGGAGGAAGGCCCTTACTACACTCACCTTGGGGCAGGTCCTAGTGTTGCTGCAGTGAGGGAAATGATGGAGAACAGGTAGAGTGACTACTGCCACTCTGTTTACACATTGAGTATATGTGGGTGTGTTTACTACCAAGCATGCTGAGAGCCTTCAAGTCAACCACAGGCTTGGTGGAATGGGGTGGGGTTACAGCCAAAGAGTCTGTCATTAAAAGGAAGCGTTGCTGAGCTAGCTCAACACGTTCACCCTCTGTCTTGGCTAAACACATGTACACACAACACACACAGCATGTTGAAACAGGAAACCCCTAGAGCTGAGACGAGGGGCCAGTAAACCAAGATGACAGCCAGTTTGAAACAACTTGAGGTCCATCACAGTCCGACTGACAGCCACGCTCAACTGAAAAAAATGATTCTGCAATTTCTGAGTTTTTCAATGACAAATGTGTTTTTTAATCAAAGCAATCCAAGTATTTATTCTGTACTTAACAGTGTGGACTGATGTGCTGTACATTGGGGTATATTAACAGATTATTGCAGTCAGTACAAATACTCCTTGATTTCTTAATGCCAAAGAATTTGCCCTCGGGTATGTGTAGCAATATAATGTTGTCCAACATGTGTTGTCAGTAACATATTTCTCTTACGTGTGTTGTGTGTGTCACAGGTATGGTGCCAAAGGAAATGCAGTAAGGGTGGAAGTTGTTGTATACACTGGGAAAGAAGGAAAAAGCTCCCAGGGGTGTCCAATAGCTAAATGGGTACGTGGCTGTTGTTTGTGTTCATGATAATATCCTAAATGTCCTAAATATGTCTGCTACATTTTGAAGCGTTCTTGTGGATCCCACTGTAGTATATTTAGGACAAAGGCGGAAGTCACTCCCAGATTCTTATCCTTTCCACAACCACAGCAAACCCTGAGCTGCCCCCAGCCATGTAACCATAACCAAAATATAATTATTTCCATCTCCATCCCTAAACATGAACATGTCAAGGCTTACAGATGACAATTTTTAAATTGTCTTTTGATTTGGCAGGTCAGTCCTAGTGCTTCAAACCCTTTTACTCAATATGAATCCATAGTTCATGTTGTTTTAAAATGTTTGTTTTTGCTGTCTGTGTTACACTGCTGTTGTTCATCTGTTATAACCTGCCTGTTTTCTGTGTATCGTCTCACAGGTGATCCGACGTGACAGTGAAGAGGAGAAGCTGCTGTGTTTGGTCCGTCAGAGGCCAGGGCACTACTGTGACACTGCAGTGTTGGTGATCCTCATCCTGGCATGGGAGGGAATCCCTCGGCCGGTGGCAGACAATCTCTACCAGGAACTCACACGGTCCCTCTTTAAATATGGCTCCCCCACCAGCCGTCGCTGTGCCCTCAATGAGGAGTGAGTACCTCTTCCCTTAATTTCCAGTGACACTACTTCTTCCCAGCTTAGTTCGTTTCTTGATCTTCCTCCCGCCACTCCATCTCCACAGTCGTACGTGTGCGTGCCAGGGTTTGGACCCGGACACCTGCGGAGCTTCTTTTTCCTTTGGCTGCTCCTGGAGTATGTACTTTAATGGCTGTAAGTTTGCCCGCAGCAAAGTGCCCCGCAAGTTCCGCCTGCTTGGAGACTACCGGGAGGAGGTGAGGGAGTGGTCAGCTTCCACAAATCCTAGAGGAATTCATCTATTACAATATCTCCTATTTATTTCTCCTGCTGTTATGGTGTAGTGAGAAGATATTTTGTTCATAATCAGTCAGCTATCTTCTTGTTATTATAGGTTAGTTTTTACTGTATGTTATAGCAGACAAGTTCTGTTGCTTCTCTGCATTTTTATCTGCAATAAAGGCAGACTAAGTTGATCAACTCTTTGCCAAATATTTGCCTCCTAGTGGCTAAGGTTGGATATGACAATCACACCTGGAGGCAGAACACTTTAAACACATCAAACCCCAAAACTCCAAAATCTGTCTACTACTTTTAGGAGGAGAAGATAGAGGGCAACCTTCAGAGTCTTGCCACTGACCTTGCACCACTCTACAAAAGACTGGCTCCTGAGGCCTTCCAAAACCAGGTATGAAATGTCAAACAGTTCCAACACTTACCTCTGTTAATCCCTTCGTTACACACAGCCTCAGTCCTGATTACATCAATGACCTCGTCACCATTTATGCTCCAGGTCTGTATTCTGCTGACTCTCACATTAATTGTTGGGTGAAGCTTCATGTAGTTTATACAAACTCAGACTCTGGAACAACCTCCCTGTAGATTTGAGAATGTGGACTTCTCATACAACTTTCACAAGAAAACTTTTATAATCTTCCCCATAAACCAAACTCTTCTCCTGTCTTGTCCTTTCACCTCTCATAGGTGGAAAATGAGGAGGCTGGTGGGGACTGCAGACTTGGCAGGAGGGAGGGACGTCCTTTTTCTGGGGTCACTGCCTGTGTTGATTTTTGTGCCCACGCTCACAAGGACACTCACAACATGAATAACGGCAGCACCGTGGTAAGCAAGATACATGTGTGACACCATGCTATCTACTTCTATATCATGTGTCTCAACGCACCTCCAACCAATATTAAAGGTCATTGGTTCTATTTGAGGCATTGATCAGGTATGACCTCATGATTGGTTGAACAACTTGTCTTTTGTCTGTCCATTTTTCAGGTTTGCACTTTAACCAAGGAAGATAACCGTGCAGTGCGTAACATACCAGAAGATGAGCAGCTCCATGTTCTGCCACTTTACAGGATCTCCGACAGGGATGAGTTCGGTCAGGTTGAGGGCCAGTGGGCCAAGATCCGAAGTGGTGCCCTGCAAGTTTTGTCCTCCTTTCCCCGAGAGGTGAGTGAACAGGAAAGCAGGGGGCACCATCTATTGCTTGAGGCAAAAATGGAAAAAAATATATAAACACATGTGTTTTAAATCACTGTTTTTTATTGTCATTTATCAGGTGCGTCTCTTGGCTGAGCCAGTAAAATCAGCCCGTAAGATAAGGCAAGAGGCTCGTCTGAAGGCACAAGCAGAGAAATTGGAGAAGAAGCTCGGCCTGACTCCTCTCACTCCTGGGAAAGTGAAAAGTGAAACCCCCAACAAAGGTAGGAAATCCAAGTCTCTCTACTTGCAATATGTTGAAGTCAAAATGTATAAATGTTTTTTGACTATCACATCAGCTTTTTTTAATACAAATTTTCTGCCTCCAAAACAGAGCATCAAGGCTACTACAACTCACACAGACTACCACCCAGACCTGCCAGCGTTGGAAGGTACCTACCGGACAGGACTCAACCCAGCACTTACAGCCAGAGCACCAGCAGCTACCCCACTCTGGGTGCAGGGGTCGACCCACAGAAGGAGGTCATCTCCCCCCACCACCATGGCCTGCCTGGCCTCCAGTTTGGACAGAACAGCTCAGCTCTTAATTATAAGACAATGAGTGACGCCATGAATGGTTATTCTCCAGCATCTGGTGACCAGAGTGTTACGTCAGAACGTATACCTCCACATAATGCTCTTAGTGACTACCCCCCTACTTTGAAAACTGAGCCCAACGAGGTGCACTGCTCTCCTCTGCGTAGACCCTCCCCCAGTGGGAGTGCTCCTCCTCCCTCCTCCTTCTCCCCCAGACCTACCTCTGAGGGCCTCTTCAGCAGGCTCAATGGACTCCACAGGGCTGCAGGAGATGTCATGGCAGAGGTCAGGGGTCATGGCCTCCCTCCGCTCTCATCTCTCCCCCTTCCCCCACAAACTCCCCCACTTGAAACAGAGGAAGTTAAGCAGGAAGAGGTGTGGTCAGACAGCGAGCACAACTTCCTGGACCACAATATAGGCGGAGTCGCCGTGGCGCCGTCACACGGCTCCATCCTGATAGAGTGTGCGCGGCGGGAGCTCCATGCTACCACCCCCATCCTCAGGCCAAACCGCAGCCACCCAACCCGCATCTCCCTGGTCTTCTACCAGCACAAGTCTCTAAATGAACCAGGCCATGGGATGGCTATGTGGGACGCCAAAGTGGCCAAGAGGGAACGGGAACGGGAGGAGGAGGCTGAGAGATTAAGGATGGAGGACATCGCGTGTGTGGGGAAGAACGGCAAAAGAGCCGGAGGCGTGGAGCTGGAGGAGGAAACAGGGGAGGAGGCAGAGGAGGCAAGGAGGATCATGAATGTCCCCACACGTCAAGCATGGACTCTCCCGAGGGATGGTGTCATCACCGTGTCCCCTTATGCTCTTACCCAAGTGACGGGCCCCTACAATCGCTGGACTTAGTCAACATGTTTACACACACACACACACACACACACACACACACACACACAGAAAACTCCTACACCCTGTGCTTCTGCCTTACCTCAGTCAACTTCAAACTGCTACTCTCATTTTTATGTCGTTTTCATTGTGCTTTTTCTAATATCTGTTTGTTCACTTTGTCCTTCTTCATCTCTGCCTTCAAAGCGATGAGGAAGACCAAAGTTTGTTGGCTTTTTAACTGTGAGTTTCGGTGTTGTTTTTATTGTAAAGAGATGGTGCTTTGAAGCATTTTAAAGACGTTTTTAAACTGGTTTTATATACATGATTAAGAACAAAAAAGATGTGATTATTTATTCTGATCATAACGATTTCTATTTAATTCCTGGTGTAAGCCTGTTTACTGCAAGATTTCTATGATAACCTGCATTATGTGTTGACGTTCAGAATTTATGTTGTACAGTAGGACTATGCTCTTTATTTTCAGCCAATCATTCTCTTTTCATAAGATGAATCTCTTTGGCTTTTACATTGGTGCCATTCTCACTGTAACCTTTGTTTAGCAAACTCATTACATCACATAATGTAGAAAACAAGACTAATATTGTGCATATATTTACTACAGATTGTCACACGTAGCATCGTGCTTTTCCTTCTGCTGCCTCTGACTTCTGTTGGTGGTTGATGAAAGAAACGTACTTTGGTTTGTTGTTTTTGTTTGTTTTCTCTACATCTGGATGGTTTGTCTTATATTCACAGATATGTATGGCATATTAAGAAGCACTTTTTTTGTTTTCCTAAACTTAACTTGAAAAAGGTCCCAATTCATAGGCCTGAATATGTATGTACAGATAGAGATATATATGACAGTTTAGCATGGACCCGGTTTTATTTTTACAATATTTCTGCATTTATTCAATTGAAAATGGCATACATATCTAATGAAAGTCAAAACTAAGCATAATGAGGAATCGTGAAATGCTGCAACAATGAAGTGCTTATCATTACTGGCACTTAGCTCGTGTTCACCTTCTGGAAAAGGAATTCAAAAGTCTTTCATAGGGCACAAGTGTGATCATAGGATTTCAAAAACTTACTGTACATTTTAATGGTGCTAATGAGACCGCTGTTGTTGTTTTTTTACAGAAATCACAAGTGTCAGATTTGAATACAAAACTGTGTTCACCAATGCTGACTAATCAAATTATCTCTGCTTTTGCCTCCTCTTTGCTCTTGTTGGAAAACCACTCAAATATCAGATCCCACTCAGACAATTGCCTAAGATGATTTCGGGTGCTCGACCCTTGTGAAGACTTTGTTTACAGATACGTTTTTTTACAGGGTCTGAATAAGGGGGTTGGTGTCAACTCCTGGTGAATCAGGATTCTTATTTTTTATTACCCATGAAAGAGAAGCTCTTCATTTTAAGAACTCATCAATGAAATTTCAGCACAACCGATAAAGACCTTTCACTGCTATTCACACTAACACTGGTAGTGTAACGTTTCCTGTGAGAAACATTTTTGACTTTTACACACTTCCTTTTGGTGCTAATAGGACAAGATGTCAAGGTACATACATTGACCTAATCTGGTTATATACTGAACAGTGATGGTATGGTGCTTTTTTGAAACTCAGCACACACTGATCTGGTATATGATTCAGTACAAACGTAGTTTTATCAACTGTCTGGATGATTACTGATGACAACAGACTGAGATGCGTTGGTATCCCACCATTGATCATGATGTTTTTCAAGTACCAGTAAAAAGCTAATTATTGTGCAGATGTCCATCTAGAGTTCAAACGTCTTCCATAGAGAACCAAACTCAAAAATCACAACATACACACAAAATGAAATGAATGTAACGGTTTTTAAATCGGTCGATCTCAAAAGGACCTTTTTGAACGTGATAAAGTTACAGTTGTAAATGTTTCTTTTGATTTACTGTGGGGGACATTCTCAGTCCACACTGAAAGTCTTTGTATCTAGGAGGAACGACTAGCACCAGCATTCAAAAATCTGGAAAAAAAAAACCTTTTGTTAGTAGAAAATGTGTAAATATGTATGTGAACCATATTGTTTTTACTGTACTGTTAATGGTGTTTAGACAATGGATGATCTTGCTTATTTTGAAACTGAATTACTGTACGTTGCTGAAAGTATATCCAGTTTAGACTTGAGAAGAGACTAAATTTAGCATTCCTTTTATGGATGGCTGATCTCTTTCGGGATTGTGAAATAAAGTCATATTTATATTTTGGACCTGATCATGATTTCGTCTGTCCTGATTTGTTGTGTATGCATGTGTGGGTGTTTGTATTATGGTTTGTACACATGTAATATGTTCAGTATGTGTGTGATGAGTCTGTGTTTGCACAACCTTTAAGACTTAAAAGTTGAAAATTACTTATATAACCTGAGACAGCTTGTATCACGTTATTTGATTTAAGTATCTATGAAGTAGACTGATTTGTCTTTAACAAGCCAAACAGAACAGATTTACCATTTATTCAAAAGAGTTTAAAAAAAAAAGTGTTTTTTCTGAATTTCCCACACGAGCATACTGTATGACTCACTGCTATGGAATTTCTGCTCAGTAATTTGGACTTAGTCCTCTTAATGTTTGGGCATGAATCACTACTTGTTTTTGTACAATTTGTCTCCAGAACTGATAACTAATGTTTTTTTCTCCTCAGAAATGATGTAAGAAAATCATTTGCTTCCGTCTCAGTGAGATGACTAACTTAATAACTCCAACAAATACAGGAGAACTTCAGAGGTTGATCAAATGTAAAGAAAATCTGCATCATAATTATTAACACTATCAAACAACCCAAACATATTGAGAAATAAATACTGAGCTTATGAATCAACATGCTGAGCTCCACCGTTTGTAGCTGGATGCTGAATCTGAAATATTACCAGGACAGCCCTGCACAGGCCTTTTGGATCTTATTTTCAAAAAGATAAAAAAAAAATGGAAGAAATACCACAATGTACCACAGTGCTCTGTTATCAAGTGATAATCATGCATTTAAAATTTTACCTAAGTACATAAATATTAGTATCAAAATATACTTAAAGTTCCAATTGTACCTGTTATCCAATAAAAATGTATCCCAACTTATAATAATATATCATAATTTATTTGTTGATTATATTTTGTATTAATGATCTGAATCTGTGAAGTAAGTTATCAAATGCATGTAGTGGAATAAAAAGTATAATATTTGCCTCTGAATTTTAGCGGAGTAAAAGTATTAAGTCTGCTTAAAAGAGAAACACTCAAAATACAAACATCTCAAAATTGTACAGCATTTGAGTAAATGTACTTAGTTACATTCTACCACTGTGAATCACTGACCCCAAAAATGTGCAGTGTTGGACTTTTTGCCGTGAGACAACATCATAATAAAATGTGCCTTCAACGTGTGAGGAAAATACCACAGGGGTTGCTTTAATCAAAGATAATATAGTTGTCATTATAACTGGGACTTGATAAACTCATCAAGAAGGCCAGCTCTGCCCTGGGTTGCCCCCTTGACCCAGTGGAGGTGGTGGGAGAGAGGAAGATGATGGCCAAGCTGTCATCCATGTTGGAGAAGGACTCCCACCCCCTGCAGGACATATTAACAACACTGGAGAGTTCCTTCAGCGATAGACTGCTTCACCCGAAGTGTGTGAAGGAGCGATATCACAGGTCTTTCCTTCCTGCAGCTGTCAGACTGTACAACCAGCACTGCCCCCAGTAGACCACACATCAAAACAAAAACTGCACTATAAAGTCACCAACTGTGTCATTACACTGTACAATTTTGTCATTACACTGTACAATATTTCATTTCTTCAGTCATTACACTGTGCAATATTTCATTTCATTTCATTTCACCTCATCTTTTTCAACTGTATCTGTCTAAAGTGTATATATTGTACTCATATTTTTATATTTCTCTTGTTAACTTGTTAATACTTTTTATTCTAGTGAAATTGTTAATACACTTTATACTTCTCTTGTTTATATTGCTTACTTACTATTGATCCTTGCTGCTGTAATTCTGCCTCCATAAGGATATGACACGTCCTTTTAAAGAGGAAAATCCTAAACAAAGACATAGGTTGCAAATTAACCTTGGCTAGAAACCTTACATGCAATAAATCTGTTATGTTTTTAAAATGTTTTTTTGCATTATCCGGACAAATAAACACATAAATAAAAATAAACACTATTAACTGATATTTTATTTTCTTCCATTTTCTTTTGCATCCGAGACAACACTATTTTAAAACATCCAAAGTATTAAGCTTGACGTGCGCCCTTTTTTCAGGAAACTCATTTCACCCACCTCGAATTGGACTCAGGCGGCTGCCGTAGGTGTGTGAGTGGTTGCAGAGTGACGCAGAAGCGCTGAACGGTCAGAACATTTCTACTGTCAAGATGGCGACATCGGAGCCGGTAAGAGAGACAAGAGATAGCAGAAAAATTCGACTAATGCGCCCGGAAATAGCAGCTACATCCTCACTATATCTGTCGACTTTAATAAATAGTCTTTATTGCTTGAAACGGCGGCCGTTATTTTCGTGAGATGAGGCTGTTTCGGCTAACAGATGTGTCAGTTAGCGTGGATCACAGTTAGCTTTAGCATGTGATGGATGAGGCAGTGCCTGACTTTGTTGGCAGGGAGGGACTGACTGGCTGGACGTCGTTCATTCAAACTCCGATCTATGATTTGTTTTAATCTACTTTGGTATTAGAGTCAACATCCTATTGTGTTTTTTAATCAGCTTTCGGTGCCTTTAAACACTCGTAGTACGATATTATTGATGAATTATTTGACAATCTGGACACGTGTGTATCTAGCGCGTAGCTAGCCTAGCACGTCGGCTAAAACTAATGCTAACGATGTGAAGTTACGAAACTGTAACGTTAGCTTATATTTTACTAGTTAGGTTATGTTATATGTTATTTTACCAACCTAAAGGCAGCTGTTTTTATGTCAGCTGTTAGTTATAATGTTAAAAATGTTGGCGTTGTATAGATGAGCACTACTAATATTTGAGTTAACAGCCTAACTGTTGCAAAAATAATACTTTTGATTTTGATAAATTGAGAATGTATCTGAATGTTTGGACTTTGGTATTTAATAGTGTGTGTGATAGTTATGATCCCCTGAGAAAATCAAGAACTGTAATTTAGATCTGATGGTCTATCAGGTGGATGATTTTACCATTAGTTTCTTCAGCTTGCTCACTTAATCAGGCTGATGACTTTAAGGTCAGGAGACTCATTCAAGCTGCATTGTGTCGTGACTGTAACCTCATCCAGCCTCAAAGGAGATGCTTGATTTCCATCCATCTATATGCAGCACAGCACATAGAGGAGCAAAAATGTTTCTGTCAGTACAAAACAAAATAGCAAATATTCAGACTACACATGAGGTGCAATACAACAGCAGGGTATAGACATGTAGTGCAATATGCAGGACATCTATAATAGAGTTAGTGTAGAAAAATCTAAATAGTGTACATAAGTGTAATAGAGCAACAGCAGCAATTAAAACAGTGTGTGGGTCCTGGAGGATATTTATGTATGAGTAGTGAGACAGGCTATGGTCCAGTGACTAGTGCAGGTGTGTGTGTTATGTTGAAATTGGGGGCAACAGGAAGGAGTCTTTCAGCCTTGGGGAAGAAGCTGCTGCTGAGTCCTGAGGATTCTGAATGCTCCTGTATCTTTATCCAGATGGCAGCAGGATGAAGAGTCAATGGGAGGGGTGGGATGTGTCTTTTATGATCCTGGAGGCTCTGCTTGTGCAGCGTTCAGTAACAACGTCATGGATGGAGGGGACAGGGGTCCCGATGATGGACAGTTCTGATACCAGACAGTGATGCAGCTGGTCAGGATGTTCTCGAGGCAGTGGAGACACTGTTGTGCCTTCTTGGTCAGAGAGGTGCAGTTGCGTGATCAGCTGAGGTCATCATGTGCACACTCAGAAACGTGCTCCTCCTGACCTCCTCCACCCTGGCTCCGTTGATGAGAAGATGGTGGTGGGCAGCGTGGGCCATGTGGGCCTTCCTGAAGTCGGTTGTCATCTCTTCTGTCTAATTGATGTTGAAATGACAGTTGACTTCAGGAAGAGAGAGATTTGGCTGATGTAGATATTTTGAATGAGCGCCTTCTGTATTCAAAGAAGGTATTTGATGTGTTTGTGTGTCTCCCTCCTCAGAAAGCACCTGAAACTGAAGATCAACAGACTGACAGCCAAGTCGTTGCAAATCCTGAGCAGTATATCAAGCACCCCTTGCAAAACAGGTGAGAATAAAACAGCTGCTGTGTTTTACTAGATATTGCAACTGAAAGGTGCTTGTGCTTACATACACTGCAGTATTCTGATATTAGTGGAGATTAGATAACACCATTTGCAATATTGAATTTCCGACTAGCAAAACTTTCACATTATTGAAGATTAGGTAGCATTTTGCAACAAAAACTGTAAATCATCTCCTTGATAACATTTGCTCCACTGCTGTTAAAAAAAATGCCTTAAAATGTGCTAAACACAAGAACACATCACAGTCACAACCTGAGACAAATAATGGGACTGAGGCCAATTACTAGAAGGAAACAAATGATGTAACACAACATGGAGGAGGGCTCTTTAGTCTAAATCAGGCTGTTCTCTGTAACAAGTCAAAGGCAGGAAAACTGAATTGTGCTATTTTAAAAGCATGTTTACTCAAAAATGCCTGTGCTCTTAATAAATGTGTTTTTAAACGGTTATATTTAAGTACAATTATTTTGAGCACCATATTAAGCTTACATCTGGTGGATATTAGTGCTTTGTTGAAGTGTACCACAGCAAAGAACAGAAAGAAGGAAAAAAAAAAAAAATCATGATTGTAACTGGTATCATGTGAGCTGTTTTTAGATTTAAACCAGATGCACTGAATGAAGAATTCTGCTTCCTATTCTGCGTGCTAGTGTTGCAATTGTTGTTCACTATTGTTCTTTTAGAAATGTTATCATAGTTCTGTGGTGGTGACAACCTATTCAGGAGCATTGTACAGTCAGTTTAGGAAGTGCTGAATAGTTCACTTACTAAGTCACTTCTAGGCCTTTCTGCTTGTTCAGCCCAGCCTCACAGGTCAAGTTTGTCTACTGCTCTCGTCCGGTCCATGTTACCCTGGTTTTAGGCGCTCGGTTTTGATTTAAACACACTTTGAGGGAGAGGCGTTGTTGCTTTTAGTCCTCACAACCATAAGAAAGTCCTAAGTCCGGTGAATTAATTGGAATTTTGCAAGCCTGGTGTGCACATGCAGAAACTTGGCATTTACTTGAGATTGGCAATGCAAAGGTATTAATATCATGTCTACTTTTATATTTGTCAAGACTTTGGTGAAGGTGCATCTGCAGATGGATTTGAACAGGCTGCACATCTCGATGACTTAGCTGTAATATAAGTAGGCACGATGATCACTTTCAAGTTTCAAGTCATGCAACCTGATTTTCATATGGTACTAAAATAAAGGGAAACAGCAGCTGCCGTAAGGTCGGAAAAACACATCCAGTTTCTGAAAATCTGTAGTATGCTGTGAAAAGTGTTCTGAGTCTAATGAAAGGACTCAAAATGAAAAACAACGATGTTCTTTATGCTTATGCTTCTATGATTGTATTGACAGATGTGGCCGTTCCTTTTTTAAAGAGATATCAATGGATGAAATGGCTTTAAAAATCAAACCTTTAAAACATGCCAGGATCCTCTCTTGTAAAAGACTGATGTACAGCCAGTCAAATTATTTCTGCTCTGAAGAGTACAGGCTGACCGATATTGATATTAATAATTAAGAGTTTACAAAATCCAATCACAATATTGGCAGATAGTATTTGGATCCTTTTTTTTTTTTTTTTTTACAAACTGAGCTGGATATTTCACAGTTGAAAAATCAACTTGTCAGAGCTTTCTGGTGGACAAACAATGTCATGTGTTCTAAATCACAGTCAATTAGAGTCCGAGATTTGAACCCAAGATTTGATTGTTACGGCCGTGAAGGTGCAACGCTGTATGAAATAGTTCTGGTGAAACCCTCCCTTTATCCCTATATAGGCATATCCTATAGGTCTAAATATACCCTTTCCTTTTACAGTCTTGTCCCGTAGGTCAGCTGATGTATTGGCAACAAAACATTTTTGTATGGTGTGTCGTGTTTTTAGATAAGACATGGTCCTCATACCGTTCCTCATTCATTAAGTGTTGCTCAGTCTCTTTCAGCTACTCTGTTGATCCTAGTTTAGTCTCTCCATTAGCTTTGCCTGTATTTCAAAACCTGCAGTTAGCCAAGATATCTACACCGGTGTTTGCCAATACAATCCCCCACCCATGCCTGAGGAAACGGGTTAACTGGGTTAGGATTTTAAAGGCTTTTTGAATTGATCTTATTCCATATTCATCCATCCATATTCATCTGGCAGAATTTAGTGACTTATAAGGAGCAGAGCCCTCGATAAATCCTCCTGTGTGTTGACCTAGAGTTAGTTTGCATGCCTTTAGAAACCAGGTAAACAAACTGTGTCCTCAGCTGGGTTCATCACCAGATGAGACATGTCTGTGCCATCTCTCCGCCGCTGTTGTGTAATAATGGCTGTCAGTGGTTGCTGCTTGGCACCACTGCAGTTCCATCCTCTGATTGGGCTTTGTTCCGTCTATTTACATCTGTGTTTATGGCACGTGGGTGGGGTTGATGGTTGCTTACTGTCGTGGTTGGGGGTTGGGGGGCACAGGGTTCGGCCAGTGTCCTCTCATTGCCCTCATCCCTCCCCTGCTAGCCCTCCTGGGAATAGATGAAAGAATAACAGCAGCCGCCATAAACAAAGGCTGCATTTGTAGTGCTGATGATGGCCGGCTTTCTCTGTTCTTTTGCATTGATATGCATGCTTTTGTAACCAGCTGTTGTGTTCTGATGTGAAATAGGCTGTACGTCTGTGTTATTAGGACTCTGGCTCAAGGGTATTTTCTTTTTCATACAATAGCTCTTCGAGTAAATGCCTTTATAGACATTTCCTCATTCCACTGGGACTTATCAGAAATATACCTAAGTTGTTTTATTGTTTAAAAAAACCTTTCCGTAAAGAAGAAGTCATTGTAATTCTTTGTCATTGTATCTGAGTCATTTTTCCACAGTCCTGTGAATACTGAGTGTTTTAATTCTTGTCTTTTCCTCTCTCTCAGATGGGCCCTGTGGTATTTCAAAAACGACAAAAGCAAAAGCTGGACGGAGAATTTGCGTCTCATTTCCAAGTTTGACACAGTGGAGGACTTTTGGGCGTAAGTGTTCTCTGGTAATCTTGTAATGTAATGTAATTATGATTTTGTGACTATATAAGAGTATAAGTGGAGTATTTCAGAAGAATGGCATTTAAATAAATGATTTTGTCTTTCGCTCGGTGGTTCACATGGAGACAAGAAGGGATTTCTTGAAGCTAAAACACTTCTTATTATGCAGATTTAAATAAATTATCCAGGCACAGATTGCTGAAATACTGGTGTAAAGGTACATTAAATTAACATGGGGCGGGGCTTTGTTTGTGCGTACACTTTCCTTTGTTGCCTGCGTTTCACTCATTTTATGTGTGTCTGCAGTATGTACAGTAGGATCCAAAGACTGAGAGCACTACTCAAGATACTTCTAATTTGCATTTGTTTCGAATGCGACACTATTTTTTTTTAATATCAGCTTAATAATTTGAGTGAAAAGTTGGATCTATGAAAAATGTCCATGAATTTCAGAATATCTTGGTATTTAGTTTGTCCCCCCTTTTGCTTTAATGACAGCACGCACTCAAGCTGCCATGGACCTCAAGTTTGTGCTAAACCTGATGACCCATATTATCCCAGCATGATTTGACAATGTTCCAAAGAGCTTCTTGTGGTGTCATGAATGCTTGGCTTTCTCAGTCTTCAAGTGCCCCTATGAATGTTCAATGGGGTTGAGGTCAGGTGACAGTGGAGGAAAGTTCATGACAGTCAGGACTCCTTGATCTTCAAATAGAGCAAAGCTCTGGTGTGCGTTTGTGGTAACTAGCATGCAGTATCTCCACAAAGATGCAAACCAAAGGGTAAAGTATGTCTCAGAAGAATGGAGTGGTACTTCTTAGTCAGGGTGTAGTCTATTCAGTGCAGGTGTTCAACTCCAGAGGAGACAAAACACCTCACTTAGTCAGTGATGCTGACACAGTGGATCGAACGGGTCGGTCATAAACATTAACATTCTGATTGATAGAGGATGGGTTGCGGGTAGGTGAAATAATACATCATTAGGAAAATATTAATAACATTATACCTGTAGCAGAAACGATAAGTGCATCTCCCCATTAAAAGAGATGCTGTGTGCATTTATGCACGAGGCGCAGCAGTGTAACTTTATTAATTATTTAAGTTTGCCAACAGGATCAATCAGAATCTGATGTGAGGAGTCAGGAATCAATGGCGGCATGAAATGGAACAGTTAATAAAATAGGTTTTTCTGAAAGTGTGAGTCACCACAACCATGACTCTTGAGCATAGACTTTTAAATGTGCACAAAACTATTCGTCTGATTGGTTCGGTAGTATGTGAGATTAATGTTTAATTTTTCACTATGCCATTACTCTGAACCATGGCAGGTGAAGCTTGTCCTGTCACTGAAGTCACTGTTCTGTGTTTCCCTACAGATTATACAACCATATACAGCAACCAAGCAAACTCGGCTTTGGCTGTGATTATTGTTTATTTAAGGTAAGGCCTTTTTATAGTAATATCTGTTTCATTAAGAAGATACAGTTGTTTCTTTTTACAACCATTGGGATGTTTGCAGCATGTAAAATTCCTTATTTAACCCACAGAGTTACACATCTGACTTAAAATTCATAGTAATGCTGCGATTTGAAGACATTTTTTTAATGAAGTATTGAATAGCTGTTTCACTTTGTGTACTAGGATGGGATCAAGCCAATGTGGGAGGATGACAGGAACAAGCTCGGGGGTCGATGGCTGATGACTCTCAATAAACAACAGAGACACAATGACCTTGACCGCTATTGGATGGAGACGGTAAGGATTTGGACAGGTCTCATCGAAGAACCAGTATTTTCTTAAAAGTTGTGATTCATGAGAAAAAAAACAATATGATTCATGTAGTGCTTGTGTGTCACTTTTTGTGTGTTTTGCAGCTCTTGTGTTTAGTCGGTGAGTCGTTTGATGAGGCAAGTGATGATGTGTGTGGAGCTGTGGTCAACGTCAGACCCAAAGGTGACAAAATAGCCATCTGGACGAGCAACTGCCAAAACAGGGATGCCATCATGACGATAGGGTGAGTTGAAAAGTTACCTTGTCAATAGGAAATAAGGCCAAGTACAAGTGATGGAAATATTTTTATATATATGCTAACTGTAACTGACCACCAGATGGTGACACTAAGTAAGCATTTGACTCCTTGTCTTTCCACAGGCAACTTTATAAAGAGCGTCTGAACATCCCCATCAAAGCCATGATTGGCTACCAGTCACATGACGACACATCCAGCAAGAGCGGCTCCACCACCAAGAACATGTACTCTGTTTGAACCCCCCTCCTCCCCTTTCAACTTGCTGTAGATTTAAACAATTACCAAACCACATCATCACAATAATAATTTTTGAGTTGTCAACTACTGTAGTGTCTTTTCCTTTTATTAAAAAGAGATTCGTTCATAGTGTGTACAGTTGGAGCTTCCCCCCCAACATGACAAATTAGTGAAAATAGGGAGGAGGCCCGAAAGGAGAAGAGTATTTGGCTTGAGATGTCATACGTGAGCAGAAGAACACAAATAATTTGCTTTTAGAGTTGAAGAGTTCTGTGATTAATTACAGTGACCTCCCCTAGTTTAGCTAAGAACGAGCTTTCTTTTCAGTACCTAATGGCTTGGAGTTGCAAAAAAGAAACATTAACTATTCAGCCTTGTGTTTTTCTCATGCCGAGTTCTCACTCCTTACAAAAAGTGTTTCTCACCTCACAGGAAAAGATGGTAGGCAACTTATCCTTTCACAGAACAAATTTTAAGGGCAATTTTAACTTGATTTATCCAGAAGTGTTAAGCATGAAGAATCTACAGTATCTTAAAGGTGTGTAAAAGCGGTGGTCACACTCCAAAGTGTAGGGTTTGGATTTAAGGCCACTTGTTGTTTCAGCCATGCTGGAATTGTGGAATATTGCTTGTAGTACTTTTTGAACTTTTTTCTTCCCCTTACATTTATTTATAATGTATGCATTGCAGTTGAACTTCTTAGTTGAAAGACGACAACGAAACTTGTGTTTTTCAAATTGTTTTTTTTTTTTCCTCTTTTTTGTTATTAAGGTTAACAATGTGGACTACTGCAGAGATGACATTTTTTACAGTGTACCATACAGTAAAGATGCTGACAGAATTAGGTGTGCTTTTCACTGTCTTCTTCCTAACAAAAACTGTAGATAATGTCACACTCCTCTCTTGGTTGATGCAAAGGAAAGATGATATTCATTGTGAAATGATTTTGCTCATAATGTATCTTTATTATCTGTAATTCCAGGATGTATATTACCTTCTTTCAAGTAAAGGTTAAGTGCTTTGCATTAAAACCAGAACCATGTTGTCTTGTTTTGTGCAATTATATGGTTTCACGGTGCCTGAAGCGTAGGTTTGAATCATGGAAAGATAACACTTAAGCCTGTGTTAACTGCTTTTTTATGGCCAGCTTGTTAGAAAATGGTTGTTTATTTACACATCCAGCAGTTACGGAGCAACATTATCATTCACTTAGAGTTGTGTTAATATTCACTTTTTGGACTCCACCGACTGCCTGGGGAAATATCTGTCTCTTTAGCTGCTAAATGCTGCACTGTGTTTACCAGCTGGTCTCTAACTGTGTCCATCTGCTATTTGGGACTAAGCAGGTTGTAGAGCTTTTGTCTGAAAACAGTTACCTGCCATGGCTGAAAATGATGCTGTGAGTGAACCAAAACAGTAAAGTTGAGAGAGACTGCTAAACAATGAGCTGAAATTCACTTTAAAGCTTGGTCAAGTCGAGGGGAGCTGCAGACTGGTGACTCTGCAGGTTCATCACTCCTAATAACTCCTTTCACATAGTTAATATTTGCTCTAAATCCCCTGAGAACTTGGTTTTAAAATTGTAAGGATTTCTGTATAACATCACTCATAACTAAATAAAAAGTTGATGTTTGGATAAAATTACACTTACTTCTTATTTATTAGGAGTTTACAAGGCTTATATGCTTTTTACAGCATTTCAAATGTTAAAACCAAAGTCTCTGCTACACTAGCTCCTCATTCAGCATTTCTTTCATCTGTCTTTCCTGGGTTATTTTCTGTTTTCTAAGACGAATCACCATCCACTACAACAGTTACTATAAGAAATAGAAACCATGGGGATTTTAAAGGTATAATATGTAACATTTATGAAAAATGACTCGACCTATGTATTTTGTTGAATTTTGTTCTTATGTTATTTTCCAACAATGTTCAAAGCAAGAGAAGTCCATAATTATGTTCAAAGTAATGGCAGTATGGGAAACAGATGATAAGTCAGAGAGCAAGGAAGGAGGTTGGCCAACGTGACTAAACATGAGGCGAATAAAACTTTAATACATCATCTTGTCTGTGAACATTTCTGCCTGAGTCACATTCTTTTATTGGTCATAATCTGTGGTCACATTAAATTCACCCAATGGAGTGAGTGAAGTGAGACTAAAGGGGCGGGGCAACGTCGAAATCCACGTGGCACAGATACAAGAAATGACTCCAGATCAGTGCGCTGAGAAATCTGCCATCACATTTCTCCAATTAAACCCTTCAAACCAAAGAAGAAAACAAGGACAAGAGCAGAAATACACAAAGAATGAAATAGCAAAACCTGTTGCTTAACCTTGGCACAAAATATTGTGTTCATGTAAGATTCCATTATGCAATAAAAAAATGTTTTCGGTTGCCTCTTAAATTTGTCCTCCGTCACACACTGAAATACTTTCAACAGACCACACCTAAAAACGTTGTATTGAACATGGACAACACCCACAGTACAGTGTGCAGTTTGTCCCGTGAATGAATTGTCAAAACTAACATGTCTAAATGTCACTTAGTGTTAATCATCCAGTCAAACAGGATCTTGCGACGTGACAGGGACTTAACAGGTTTTAAGGGCTGCATTGCGATGTCTTACACCCTTTAGATGGAGCTTCAAAGACAGATCTATGTAACTACAATAACAGGACTTCTCATTGTGTACAGTCATGACTTTATTAAAGTGCCTTGATCCATTAAAGAACTTTCATTTTAAGATAACACTAGTGAGATTTCTGCGACTTTTGGTCCATATTAAGGTGCCTGATGGGGAATTCTGAGTTCATTCTTGCTTATGTTTACATGCAATAAAAAACATCACTGCACAAAAAACTAATGAATACAAATAAAGTGTATTAGATTATGACACCTCCGGTTAATTGTTCTGTTGGCAGAGCAGCAACATGGCTTGCACACAAGTATAATATAATTGATGTAATTTGTTCATTTGTTGTACAAGTTATTTGGTTTCAATAAACAAAGAATGGAGGAACAAGGAACAAAAATGCCCAGTAAAGAAAATCATAAGATTATAAGCAACAGTATCAAGTGTGTGGAATAAAAGTGGTCATAATCCATAAATGGTTATAAATCCATTCCAGGGGATTGATGAAAATAAATTATTGGTTCTCCAGCCATGATCCAGCCACTGTCTTTGCAAATGTCGTACTCAGTCTATCCTCACTGCTCACGTGCTTCAGCTGGACCTTGGCACCCTCATATCAGGACATTGTCATCATCAGAGGCTTTTCTTCATCCCGTGTGCTCAGCAGGTTTGAAATCATGAAGGACGAGAAGAAGCAAAACTCCACAGCGTAGGTGAGCTCGAACAGCTCCAGGTTGACACTGAGCATCCACTCAAATATAGCAGACACATGGACGTAGAAGTACTCGTCCTGGGCAAACAAGATAGTATCTGAAGGGTTTTGAGTTAAGGGTGTATGGAACAGTTAGTGTTTCACTGATCACTTGCAAGAACATTTAAATGTAAAGTGCTCTTGAACAGACCAGAGATTCCATTAAGACCATTGCAGACATTGAGCCTAAACTCTTCATGACAGTAAAGCAGACAATAGAAGACCAGGCACAAATGCAATGAGTATATTATGTCCAACACAGATTTAACTAAATTCAGCAAAAATATATAATCTTTATCAATATTGTGCTCATTTGAAAGAAGCATGTGCTATAGGGGGCCAGTTCTTGTCATCCTGTAAGACAGTACCTTATGTTCTTGTACATGTCGGCATAGTGTGTATGTAGATACTGTATTCAGTTTTGACTTGGGGTCTGCATCATCAACTAGTGTCAAGGTCCCTTTGAACCTGACGTTAAACCCCAAACTGCTCGACTGGAGGACTCATGTTGCGTGCACTGTGCAGCTTCCACATGTAAGAGTGTGAGATGTGAAGTATCTACTATCCATATCTGCTTCTGTCATGTGGACCATGATGGCCAGTCCCACTTTGTAAACAGAGCGGCAGACCGGATCTAAACATGGTGCAATGGGAGTGAGGCACTATAGAGCAGCTGGAGAGTGAAGCTCAGGCGTCACTGCTGGAGTCAGCTGCTGACATGTTGTGCTTCGAGCCTGCTTTACCAGCCACAACTCATTGCACACATATGATTGTAAAATACTTATGAATGAGTTTTGTGAAACACTTAACCATACAATCACACAAATAGCTTCGCTCCGACAGTTATAAAAGGATACAGCAGATGGTGACAATGGTTTGAAACACAGTGGAGATGATGCGTAATGGGTAGAGAACCCTCTCATATCCTGTCAGCACACATTTCCCAGTCAGCGCAGTGAGCAGGACAGTGTAGAAACAGATGGACGTGAAACTGACGGCAGCTCCCAGGTAGTGAGGGAGCGACAGGTAACCAGGCTGTGGAGAACAGTCAGCAGTTTCCAGGGTCAACAGATGAATAGATAAACAAAACGAGGGCAGAGAAACTGAAACAACTGCACATTTGAAATGATGCACTGTTGATGATAGGTCTTTAATGCACTTATTGTTATGTTTTTATTCAAATAAAAATGATACAAATTGCTTAAAACTGAAGCATCTTAGGTTGAACCCTGTGCAAGAGGTGTACAAGCCTTGCCAACTTGCTTGTGCTCTAAATCATTACAGAAGACATAAAACAAATAGTTACCCACCTTTATTTGCTGTTTCAGCACAGGTGCAAATCAAAGCTGTTCAGCTTTGTTGTCAACACTTTCATAAGAAGTCCACAGTGAGCTGACTTTCTGTTCTGTGAGATGAATTTCCCTCACAGATATATATATATATATACTTCAAAACATTCAGTAGGAAGCGCAGTACTTACATTACAGTTTCCAGCCGCAAAGGCCCCCATGGCTGCAACCACACCAAAGACCAGTGCAAACTTGCTCAGCATGGATTGACATGCATGTCGCTCCATAATATGGGCATGGTGGAATATACAGAACAGCAGAACTAGAGAGAAGATCACAGTTGGTAGGACATATATCACTCATATCATGTATAATGTGTTAGGCCTATAGCAGGTAAACTCACACAGAAAGGATCCAGCGTTGATTGTTGCTGTAAAAAGGGAATTTTCTGGTGCTCCGCTTCCACTTGAGCTGGAATCACATAATACGTTAACAATGTCTCACTATTTGATTGTAGTGGAAAGGAAAATAAATGAGCTGCACTCTCACCTTATAGTTGGAGCAAAGCAACATCCAGTGGACTGATTCCCTCTGCAGTAGTTTGAACCACTCCTGAAAACAAATGAATGAGGTTCTGGAGAATCTGTCACATCC